>CM038670.1:309556772-310901772 GCA_021605145.1 Aegilops bicornis | reverse complement strand
AGGAGGATGCATCATTGGCCGTTCATCATTTCGGGAACCGCTACCCTCTCCTAAATGCGCATTAAAGCCAGATCAAGAATCGTCCCCGGTTTACTAGTAACTGTCAAATCGAATAGTATTGCACCACCCGCTGCACGCCCAGGGCAAGAATCGCACCCCTCCGTTGCTCCCCCACCTCCTCATTCACCATTTTCTCCACTCTTCCGAGGGCTTCCGAGGAGCCATTCTGTCACGCCCAAGATGCGACCCTATCCTAAAGGAACTCGAAGGTCCCACCAAGGATAGAAGCGCATCTTGAAGACGCTTTTGCAAGGTGGATATCATTACATCAACGTTACATAATGGTGGGGATACATCCAATACATACAATGACACAAGAAAACAACAATACAACATAAAAGATCAACATCCGACTACGGATGAATCATAAACAGAAACTCAAACAATATCCACCCTGCTAGCCCAGGCTGCCGACCTGGAACCTATCCCCTGATCGAAGAAGAAGCAGAAGAACTCCGAATCAAGTAACATCGCTCTCGGCCAAGATCATCGCATAACCTGTACTGCAATCGTTGTTGTAGTAAACTGTGAGTCACGAGGACTCAGCAATCCCATTACCATGGGTATCAAGACTAGCAAAGCTTAAAGGGAAAGGAAGGGGTAAGGTGGTGAGGTTGCAGCGGCGACTAAGCATGTATGGTGGCTAACTTACGCAAATAAGAGCGAGAAGAGAAGCAAAGCAAGCGGTCGTCAACTAGTAATGATCAAGAGGTGATCCTGAACTCCTACTTACGTCAAACATAACCCAAAACCGTGTTCACTTCCCGGACTCTGCCGAAAAGAGACCATCACGGCTACACACACGGTTGATGCGTTTTAATTCGGATCTGGTGTCAAGTTATCTACAACCGGACATTAACAAATTCCCATCTGCCACATAACCGCGGGCACGGCTTTCGAAAGTTTATACCCTGCAGGGGTGTCCCAACTTAGCCCATGATAAGCTCTCGTGATCCATGAAGGATATTCCTTCTCCCGGGAAGACCCGATCAGTCTCGGAATCCCGGTTTACAAGACATTTCAACAATGGTAAAACAAGACCAGCAAAGCCGCCCGATGTGCCGACAATCCCGTTAGGAGCTGCACATATCTCGTTCTCAGGGCAACACCGGATGAGACTAGCTACGAGTAAAACCAGACCTCGAGTTTCCCCGAGAGGGCCCCACAGGCAGCTCGGCTCAGGCCAGCACTTAGAGAAGCACTGGCCCGGTGGGGCTAAAATAAAGATGACCCTCGGGTTGGCCGACCCAAGGGAAAGGTATAGGTGTGGTGAGGCAAATGGTAAAACCAAGGTTGGGCCTTGCTGGAGGAGTTTTATTCAAAGCGAACTGTCAAGGGGGTCCCATAAATCACCCAACCGTGTAAGGAACCGCAAAAGCAAGGAACATAACACCGGTATGACGGAAACTAGGGCGGCAAGAGTGGAACAAAACACCAGGCATAAGGTCGAGCCTTCCACCCTTTACCAAGTATATAGATGCATTAATAATATAAGAGATATTGTGATATCCCAACATAAACATAATCCAACGTGGAGCAATCTTCATCTTCACCTGCAACTAGCAACGCTATAAGAGGGGATGAGCAAAAGCGGTAACATTGCCAAACAACGGTTTGCTGGGAAGGGTGACAACGGGTTAGAGGTTCATGGCAATTTGGGAGGCTTGATAAGCAAGTGGTAGGTAACGCGGCATAGCGATAGAACAAAGCAACTAGCATAGCAATGATAGTAATGAGATCCAAGGTGACGGTCATCTTGCCTGAAATCCCGCTAGGAAGAAGAACGAGTCCATGAAGAAGACAACTGGACGTAGTCGAACGAATCCTCACAACTCCGGAATGAAACTGAAGCTAACGAGAGAAGCAAACCGGAAAGAAGCAAACAGCAGGGTAAACACACCAGCATAATCATGGCATGATGCACAATCAAGTATGATGCATGTCCGGTTTAAAGAGGCATGGCATGGTAAGGTGCAACAAACAATACTACAAATTAAGTGGAGCTCAATATGCAACGAGTTGCATATTGTCGAAACACCACATTGACATATTTAGTTTAATCTCGTTTAAGCTACCAAACAATATTAAATGTTGTTAAACATGGCAAGAGGTGGAGCATAATTAAACTACCTATCTAGGCAAGTTTAAATGAGGCCGGAACAACAAACAACAATTCCGGAAAATCCTCATGAGCAATATTTTAGATTCGGTACAGTTCCGCCCTGAACCATATTTTATTGTTGTAAAACAGGAAAATAAACTGCACCATGTTAAACTAGGCATTTTTTCACCCCATTTACATATAAAGTTTATTTAAAACCGAGCTACAGTTATTTAGTTATGAAATAAATGATTTTAGCATGGCATTTAAGAAAATTTAAACAAACAACATTTTAAACATTCCAAACATGGATAAAGTGGCATAATGTGAAACTAGATGAAATTCTAAGCATTTTACATATATAACACATTTTAATCCAATGCACGGTTTGTGAGATATAAATGCATGAACATTAAGGGGTTTTCTGAAAACTGCAGAACACTGGATAAATAGATAAATTCGCAGCAAGGGAAAAAACATGCATATGCAATGCGCATGATGCTATGAGATGAGATGCATGACATGAACAAAATGCAAAACAAAAGACAAGAACCCAACCACGGAGGAAATAACATATCGCATCTCCGGAAAAAGCAAGAGTTGGAGTTACGAATATGGAAAGTTGTATCCGGGGCGTTACAACACTCCACCACTACGAGAGGATCTCGTCCCGAGATCTAGGATGGCACCGGAGAGAAACGGAAGAGGAAGGGAAGAGGTAAATCTAAGTTGCTTTTTGGCAAACAAGTGAAACCAAAGAACCTTGAGATGTTGAAAAGTTGAAAGAAAGAACACAACGGAGTTGAACACAATCGAGAGCACTGCGGTAGAAAATAGAAACAAGGAACACCATTTGAACCTTGGAGGTTGCAAAGCTATGAATGACGAGTACAATGGACAAGAAGGAATTGAAACCACTTTGGTTGAAACGAGAAAAACAAGGAACAAGGACGATCAAATTCGACATGACACTCCGGTTGAAAAGAGATGCAAGACTTGATAAGATGCAAAGAACTTGAAGAGATGACACAACACTCCGGTTAAATGGATAAGTAAGAAAATAGCATGATCTTGACAAAACGAGGTGATGGGTGAAGAGAGCAACATCACAATGCCTCCGGAAGAAATAATAGATGATAGATCATTGGAATAATAGAATGGAGAAGAAAAGGCCAACTTTTGCCACAAATGAGCTTGGAAAGTACCCTTGCAAAGAAGAATTGAACAGAGTTGTTGCAAAATTAACAATGAAAAGCACAAGCTTGTTGTGGGCTTATGGCAAACATCTCAAAATGATGAGGTGACAACCGGCCATCGATGGAAATAGTTAATTGGATTGAGATCGGCAAGGAGATGAAAACTCCTTTTAATGAGAGAATAGGAGGAAACTTGGATTATCGATAGGCACCACAATTAGCAACAATCCTTAGGGAGGGCTTTAGGTGTAACCTAACCCAAGATAACTCCAAGGAAGAAAGTGATGGGTTAAAAATATGTCATTCTTGAAAACTTGTGAATCATGAAACACTAAGGGAATTGTCAAGAATGGCATAACACCGCCTCAAAAGGTAAGGTAGGAAGAATTGCACTTCGGAATGCAAGATGAAGAATGCTTGAACTCCTCAAAACAAAACATGTGTTGAGCACCATGTTTATTTTAGAGTATAGCTTGGCGGGTCATAACTTCAAGAGAAATCTTGAAGAACAATTGAAGAATGAAAAGAATCCTTGACGAACCACCATGTAGAGCCTCCATGAAGAACTCCGGTAATGAAAGGATGATAAAAAGAAAGATAAGTTGAAAACACAAAGTGAAGCCTTGCGATGATTTAGATGGAGCTTTGTGACGAGATAAAGCGGAAAAACTTGGAACTCCGGAAAAGAAAAGATGAACAACTTAGAACCAAGAAATGATATCATGAACAACTCCGGAAAAAGGAATTGAATTTACTCAATGAAACAAGAATAAGAACTACATTATGCTCATCCTTCACCAATTAAATTGATGACAAGCAATGGATTTGGCATACTACTTATTCTCGTAGAAAGGATTAAGATAGATATGGCGAAAACTTGGGAAGGTCTTCAACGAACCACCGGTAGGATTGGAAAGAACGAATGAATCTATATGATAACTAAGGAAGAGAACTCTTGAACGAACCACCGTAAGAATTGAAAATGAACGAAGAAAAGATAAAGAAACACCGGGAAGAATTAGAAAATGAACCAAGATACTTGAGAGAATTTAGATACAAGTGAACGCAGAGATCCTGAGCTGATTAGATAATACTTGAATGATGCACCGGCATGATTTGGAGAACGAGAGCTGAAAGCTTGAATGAATAATTCTGAGATGATGGGCTCCGGAGACTCAAACTGAAAAGACTCCTGAAATGCTCCGGATGGGTGAAAAGAATTCCCATAATCGAAAACAATTATGATAGGATGGCATCAAACTTGAACTACGCATCTTTGGAAGAACGGGTAAGGATTTAAGAGGAACTCTTCTTCGGTCTTCACATGTTGAGAATGACGATGAGAAACATCACCATGAATTGTTGAGGCACTCCGGAATGAAAATTGGAAAGGTTGAACCAATGATGAAAAGAATTTGAAAGCGGACTAGGAGAAGGCATATGAATGATGATAATTCATTCTTACGTCAAGCCTCGAAAAGAATTTGAGAATAATTCCAGGAAAATTAGAAGAGTCAGGTAAGATCCTGGGAAAAGACATGTGGGTTAGGGCCCACTCAAAAGAAACATCGTTGAAGGATTTTAAAGAGAGGTTGCACCGGTTGAATTAAATGACTTGAATGAGATAAAAACCTTGAAATATCTTGAACGGATTAAGAATGGAAACACAAGTCTTGTGAGATATCTTCAGCACACTAGAAAAAATGAATAGGAAGACGTGAATGATTAAGAGGTGCATCGGCAAGATAAAGCATTAGAAACGAGAAAAGGAATAAGATGAATATCGAAAGCTTGAATTGGATCCACCGGAGAAGGAACAACAATGAAGGATGATGAACTTGAAACTGTTGAGCATCTTCATGGGAAATCACCGGATAAGAACATTGAAAGAAAAGGATGAAGAGACTCCCCACAAATAAAAGGATACATGATTAAGAAATCTGATTCCTTGAAGAAAAAGGGTGGGAGGGAGGGAAAACAAAGACAACTTGGGAACGGAAGAAACAAACACCGCTCAGAAAACTTAGAACTAAACTCGCAAATGCTGAAATGGTCGGATCCACTTGAATATAAGCACGCTGGTTGGAAAAGAATTAACATGTCGACCTCGATGAACACGAAGGATTAGTATTCACATAGCAATATGAGAACACCGTTTAGGAAAGGTATGGATTCAACATTTGACTTCGAAGCAACTCGAATACCACAAATAAAACAAAACAAAGGATTTGGCTTGCAGAATAAGTCGGAACAAATACATATGATAGAGATTTACCCAATCTCATATCATGCATCTGTCGGAAAGATATTCTAGGAGCTACTTGAATTATTACCTATAAACTCCCGAAACTTTCTGGTTATGCAATCTAGTGTTGGGGATACAGGGGACACAAAATATATCACCCAAACTAACAATACCTAGATCCAGCTGTATCCATCCGTCAACACATAACCAAGAAACTCCGGAAATCGTGTACCTCAACCTTCGAAAAGCATCCGTTATACAAGCTATGGAAATACTCCCGAACTCCCCAGTACTAGGTGGCGTCGAGGTTATCTCACCAACAACTGCATAAAAGAGATTTTCGATGTCGGCAAAAACTCAGGTATTCCGTAATCGCAACGATAAAATTGTGACGACAACACCTCGGAGCTCAACTCCTTGGGACACTGCCACAACCCCTAAATGTCAGGAGGCACCAAGAACAATGTTCTCATCACAAGACTATCGGAACGATCCCAAGATACCCGCGTGATCCTAAAAAAATTTCTTGAAATTTGAGGAGAGGAAAGACAAAACATCTACGTCAGGAGGCCTCACCAGAGCGACGAAGGGACTGAGGAGTAAAAAGAATCCTACACTCCGATATATATAATCCTAAGACTTAAAACATTTTTTTCTAGACTCAACAACGGCCAACAATCAAGGGGGCTCCTATGGTCGATCGAGGCTCTGATACCAACTTGTCACGCCCAAGATGCGACCCTATCCTAAAGGAACTCGAAGGTCCCACCAAGGATAGAAACGCATCTTGAAGACGCTTTTGCAAGGTGGATATCATTACATCAACGTTACATAATGGTGGGGATACATCCAATACATACAATGACACATGAAAACAACAATACAACATACAAGATCAACATCCGACAACGGATGAATCATAAACAGAAATTCAAACAATATCCACCCTGCTAGCCCAGGCTTCCGACCTGGAACCTATCCCCTGATCGAAGAAGAAGCAGAAGAAGAACTCCAGAACAAGTAATATCGGTCTCGAGTCAAGATCATCGCATAACCTGTACCTGCAACTGTTGTTGTAGTAATCTGTGAGCCACGAGGAAACAGCAATCCCATTACCATGGGTATCAAGACTAGCAAAGCTTAATGGGTAAGGAAGGGGTAAAGTGGTGAGGTTGCAGCAGTGACTAAGCATGTATGGTGGCTAACTTACGCAAATAAGAGCGAGAAGAGAAGCAAAGCAAGCGGTCGTCAACTAGTAATGATCAAGAGTTGATCCTGAACTCCTACTTACGTCAAACATAACCCAAAACCGTGTTCACTTCCCGGACTCCGCCGAAAAGAGACCATCACGGCTACACACACGGTTGATGCGTTTTAATCCGGATCTGGTGTCAAGTTATCTACAACCGGACATTAACAAATTCCCATCTGCCACATAACCGCAGGCACGGCTCTCGAAAGTTTATACCCTGCAGGGGTGTCCCAACTTAGCCCATGATAAGCTCTCGCGATCAACGAAGGATATTCCTTCTCCCGGGAAGACCCGATCAGTCTCGGAATCCCGGTTTACAAGACATTTCAACAATGGTAAAACAAGACCAGCAAAGCCGCCCGATGTGCCGACAATCCCGATAGGAGCTGCACATATCTCATTCTCAGGGCAACACCGGATGAGACTAGCTACGAGTAAAACCAGACCTCGAGTTTCCCCGAGAGGGCCCCACAGTAGTTCGGTTCAGCCAAGACTTACAGTATAATCGCCCGGGGGCTAAAATAAAGATGACCCTCGGGTTGGCCGACCCTGTGGAAAGGTATAGGTGTGGTGAGGCAAATGGTAAAACCAAGGTTGGGCCTTCTTTGGAGGAGTTTTATTCAAAGCGAACTGTCAAGGGGGTCCCATAAATCACCCAACCGTAAGGAACGCAAAAATCAAGGAACATAACACCGGTATGACGGAAACTAGGGCGGCAAGAGTGGAACAAAACACTGTGCATAAGGCCGAGCCTTCCACCCTTTACCAAGTATATAGATGCATTAATAATATAAGAGATATTGTGATATCCCAACATAAACATAATCCAACGTGGAGCAATTTTCATCTTCACCTGCAACTAGCAATGCTATAAGAGGGGCTGAGCAAAAGCGGTAACATAGCCAAACAATGGTTTGCTGGGAAGGGTGACAACGGGTTAGAGGTTCATGGCAATTTGGGAGGCTTGATAAGCAAGTGGTAGGTAACGCGTCATAGCAATAGAACAAAGCAACTAGCATAGCAATGATAGTAATGAGATCCAAGGTGACGGTCATCCTGCCTGAAATCCCGCTAGGAAGAAGAACGAAACCATGAAGAAGACAACCGGACGTAGTCGAACGAATCATCACAACTCCTGAACGAAACCGAAGCTAACGAGAGAAGCAAACCGGAAAGAAGCAAACAACATGGTAAACACACCAGCATAATCATGGCATGATGCACAATCAAGTATGATGCATGTCCGGTTTAAAGAGGCATGGCATGGTAAGGTGCAACAAACAATACTACAAATTAAGTGGAGCTCAATATGCAACGAGTTGCATATTGACGAAACACCACATTGACATATTTAGTTTAATCTCGTTTAAGCTACCAAATGATATTAAATGTTGTTAAACATGGCAAGAGGTGGATCATAATTAAACTATCTATCTAGGCAAGTTTAAATGAGGCCGGAACAACAAACAACAATTCCGGAAAATCCTCATGAGCAATATTTTAGATTCGGTACTGTTCTTCCCTAAACCATATTTTATTGTTGTAAAACAGGAAAATAAACTGCAACATGTTAAACTAGGCATTTTTCCACCCCATTTACATATAAAGTTTATTTAAAACCGAGCTACGGTTATTTAGTTATGAAATAAATGATTTTAGCATGGCATTTAAGCAAATTTAAACAAACAACATTTTAAACATTCCAAACATGGATGAAAGTGGCATAATGTGAAACTAGATGAAATTCTAAGCATTTTACATATATAACACATTTTAATCCAATGCACGGTTTCTAAGATATAAATGCATGAACATTAAGGGGTTTTCTGAAACAGCAGAACACTGGATAAATAGATAAATTCGCAGCAAGGGAAAAAAACATGCAGATGCAATGCGCATGATGCTATGAGATGAGATGCATGACATGAACAAAATGCAAAACAAAAGACAAGAACCCAACCACGGAGGAAATAACATATCGCATCTCCGGAAAAAGCAAGAGTTGGAGTTACGAATATGGAAAGTTGTATCCGGGGCGTTACATATTCTCCTTCATACTACCCGGCTGGGTGGCCTGCCGAGCCCTCCGGATACGGGCGAGGCCGCTCGGTGCTTCACCAACCTCGCTTGGCCCGGACAAGAGCCGCTTGCCGCCTAAGCCGGGTAAGGCAGTTCAACAACTCGCCGCTCCAGTTCAGCTCGATGAGGAGTGGCGAGTTGCTCCAAGCCGACACGGCGGCGAGCACAGCGGCACGGGTGTCGTCGCTGTCGCGTCGTACCGCGCCACCAGTGTGTGCGGTGGTCACGCCTCCCGTGTCTGTGGGCGCGCCTCCCATGCCAGCGGCAGCGCCATGTAGGCAGAGATAGAAGTTGGGTGCATGGTGAGCGACGAGTCGGTGGCCAGCTTCTTCGTGTCCACCGCCATCATCGAGGAGAAGTAGAACACAGGAGGCTGCCGCCACTTGGGTCCCATGAAGGCCCGCCGAGGCGACGACTACGTATTCAGGTGGTTTCTTTGCTGCTTCGTCTCTTCTGAGGACCTTCGTCAACCCCGCAAGTGTCTGCTGGACATGAGGTAGACAAAGGGATCCGCGGGCGGCCATTTATATTAGGTATTAATTACACCACGAGAGCCAGATTAGCACCGCTTAGTTCATGTAAATGTAATGAAATCCATCATGTTTATCTGAAGATCCGGCTTTTTATATGAAATCCTTCATGCTTATATGAGATTAGTCCGTGTTTGCACGAATTTCCTCTGGTTGGTTAGAGTTGTGAAAATGTAGGCCGCTGGCACTGGATGTCTTCCTCCGTGGAAGGAAGCGGGAGGAAATTTGCCGGCAGCCGTTGGATATGCTCTTATGCTGGAAATAATAGTCACATCCAATCCATTTGAGTTCATTGCGTGTATGATTCTCCCTCTATAAAAAGTTAATTGCATGTACAGTGTACACATGACTTGCAGGGTGGCTACACCTTCGTACAGAAAGTTAAAAAGAAACAAATCCATCCTTAATGTTGTATTCTAAGTACTCTACGGGCTCCACTGTCAGTACAATAGCAAAAAAATTATATATTAAATAATATATAATATAAAAATCTAAAGTTAAGGACAGAATTCGAACTCAGGTCATCGCGTTGCGAGCATCCGGCGCTAATTAGCCCAGCACATTTTCGTTGTGGACGATGCTCGATATATATCTCTATGTCTACTCTTATACTCCCTCTGTTCCTAAATATTTTTCTTTTTCAGATTTCAAATGGACTACTGTCGTGGTTCTAAGTCTGACAGTAGAATGGGGGGTAGGTATGCAGAGGCAAGATCCTAGCTATGGAGTAGTTGTATACGCAAGGGATTTACGAGTTCAGGCCCTTCTCGGAGGAAGTAATAGCCCCACGCCCCTGAGGCCGGAGGCGGTCGACTGGATTATATGCGTATGTGTTAGGTGCGAACCCCTCACCGTGGAGGGGGTGGCTTATATAGAGTGCGCCAGGACCCCAGCCAACCCACGTAGTAGAGGGTTTAAGGTGCGTTAAAGCTAGGCGTTACTCGTAACGCCTTACATAAAGTGTCATTAAGATAATAAAGACTATTTAACTACAGACCGTTTGGGCACCGAATGGCTCTTGGACTCCTGGTGGTCGAGTGGGTCTTCATGGTCGAGTGTCTTTGAATCTGTTGAGTGGAAACCTACCAGGTCGACTGGAAGGCTGCTTCTCTTGCGAGTGTCCTTGTGGAGGGTACCTTTGGGCAGGTCTATGACCCTACCCTAGGTACATGACTTCATCATTAGCCCCCGAATGGATCGAGGTTTGAGTGAGGAAGGAGTTGATAATCTTTCCGACCTATTCTTCGTGTTGCGAGTGTGTCTTACTCTGGATCAACGACCTTTTAGTGATGGCATCAACTTCTCTTTCAGTCACCTTGATCCATTCTTCACGTTTTGTCGAGTGAACTCTGTGAACTTGAGGATTTCCGAGCGACGGATCGGAGGAAATCTGCTATCTGACGAGTTGCTCTCCAGTTAGCGGATTTCACGGGATCTGAATTTTGGGAAGCGCGCGAAGCAGAGAAAACTGCGGCACTCGAATGGGATAAGACGATGACGCCTCGATCTTCGCGCCGCCTTTTTTGCCACGTATCGCGTGCGTGCCTGTTGCGGGATTTGACGGGATTGCCTGGGCCTACCGGTCAGCCACTCAGAAGCGGCCCCATATAAAGCGTCGGACAGGGTATTTTGAACAGTGCGGCCCCAATCTTCTCCTCCCTCCACCTCCAAACCTTCTCGCTGCGCTCTTAGCCTGCCCAGCAGCTGCTCAAGATTTGCTTCGCCAAATGACCATGGTGAAGGAGAAGACCGCAGCCTCGAACGGGTGAAGAAGGCGGCGGCGAAGGCTAAGGGAGAGCGCCTACCGGGCGGATCCTCATCGCGGTCCAAACTGCCGCAAGGCTGGGTCCAGGGAGATTGGATCCGCTCGACCATCACCGAGAAGGACCTCACCGATCTGGCCAATGAAGGATCGATCCCTCATGGGTCGGCGAGGCTTCCGGGAACGGAGTGGAAACCGCAGCCTGAAGAGGGTGAGTGTGTTCTCCTAGCCACCCACGTAGATCAGGGGTTTTCTCTGCCACCGAATCTTTTTTTCCGGGGGTTTCTGAACTTTTTTTGAGCGCAACTCCATCATTTCACTCCCAACTCCATTGTCTACCTCGTTGCTTTCATTTCGTTATGCGATAACTTCTTGGGTTGTCGACCGCACTGGGGTCTCTTCAAGCACATATTCACCTGTCGCTCTCAGACGGTGAAGAAAACGAACCCGAATGACGAGAGAACCCAAGTAATCCAGATGTGTGGGGGACTCGGGGTCCAGATGAGGGGGAAGAGCACCTTTCCGGCTATGACTCTCCCTGACTCGGTTAGACGGTGGCAGTCGACCTGGTTCTACTGCCAAGACCAGCCGACGCCGGGGTAGTCAACTGGGCTCCCTCCTTTCTCCATGAGTCGAGTGAACAAGCCATATTCCTTGAAGGTGTTACCAGAGGAGAAGGCCCAAGTAAAGTTGCTGATGGAGCGCGTAGTCCAGCTCATTCGCGACGGGGTGACCGGCATGGATCTCCTGGAGGTTTTCCTTCTACGGCGTATTCTGCCACTCCAATACCGAGGTCATCCGATGTGGATGTACTCGCACGGATGATACCACTCGGGTCCATCCAGAGGAGGTCGATGACGCCACTTGGAGAAGTGGATGACTGCCATCACAGAAACAAAGATAACCTCATGAGCTAGGAGGATTCCACCACTCGACCAGACTTAAGTAGACAAGGTACAACCACTTATCTTCGATCGTGATTCAGCTGCATTCATTCTGTTTAGATGCCAATTGCCGAATCGACTTTCGCCTTTGTTTTGTTGTCTTCTAGGTCACCACCGAGATGTACTCGATGCCCAACGGGCGCAGGAAACAACGAAGAAGAAGAAGGAAGTGGAGGTGAAAGTCGGAGGAATGGGAGTCCAACAATGAGGAGGATGAGGAGGATGACAGCTACGATGAAGAGGAGGAGGAGGAGGAAGAGGAGGAAGACGCCGATCCTCCTCGCCGGAGGGAAGGTTCAAGTTGACGCATGACCCCGGCAAGTGGCGTGGTAAAGCTGTTGTGCCCATCGGGCAGTCGACGGTTTACCTAGGACAACTTCCCTGCGCCGACCGAGAAACCGCCAAGCAACCTCGAGCAACGTCGTCAAAGCCGGGCGAAGGCTCGCCAAAGATGCGGATGGTCATCCCCACCATCTCCGGGTAACCAATGTAACCTTGTATTTCCTTACTCAACATGAGTGAACTTTGGGTCGACTTGATGACTGATCAGCCGATTCTTGAAATCTACAGTGCCGCTACCTCCGAGACTTCAGCCAAGCATGAAGATCAGGAAATGGAGGATGCTGGCACCTCCAACCTTGGTATGATCTCTGAGGTTTCGCTTTCAGTCGCTTGGACTTCCATGTTTACTTTTGAATCCTTCTTGTAGTTCCACCTCACGTCATTGATCTCCCCGATGATGACGAGGAAGCGCCATTGAGGAAGAGGAAGAACAAGAGAGTGCTCACGGCAAGGCTGCTCCATCAAGGCGATTCCTAAGACGCTGATTTCGAGGGGCAACCCCACTCGGACTTCGTGTCTTCATTGCATCACGACAAGCACCGACCCACTTCGTCGACTGCTGATCCACCATCTCTCTTTGCTATACACCACGTTCCAAAAGACCAAGTGAGTGCTGCTAAGGAGGCCATACGCCAGGCAGGGATCATGATGGAGCAAGTGAAAGCGGTCCGAGAGGCCAGCCAGGCGGCCTATGATGCTAGTTCAGCTCTCCAGAGCAATGTCCAAGTAAGTCGATTGTTGCTTGCTTTGTTAGGATATGTTACCTGAAACTGCTTCCTTCTGGAGATTTCCATATCTGTACACCCACTGGGTGGGTGTGTCAATTGAATTTTTGTGCGGGCACGCTGAGTGCACCCACTGGGTGTAGTCCCCGAGAATATGGTCGACTGCGTGCAGTCGGCTATAGTCTTTATGTTGTGAACTTCTTCACTCGACCTGGACGGACCAAGTCGAATGGAACCGTAAAACCGGTGGGGGCACGCTGAGTGCACCCACTGGGTGTAGTCCCCGAGACCATGGTCGACTGCGTGCAGTCGACTATAGTCTAAAGAACTGTATGTTGTTGTCGAACCAAATTGGTAAAACCAGTGGGGGCACGCTAAGTGCACCCACTGGGTGTAGTCCCCGACACTACTGTCGAATGTTTTGATTCGACTGTAGTCTTAGAAATGCTACTATTTTTCCTTAATCACTCGGAAGTGATTTGTCTTTGATGTCTTTCGTTGGTTGACTCTTTGTAGAAATCTTGTGAGCTTGTAGCTCGCTATACTGAGTTAGAGAACAAACAGATCCAGCTCAACCTCGATTTGAAGCTTGCTCAGGAAAATTTGCAGAAGGCAAAGGATGAAGCAAAAGGTATGGCTGGTGAGAACTTTTGACGATTGCCTTTGTTTTTCTGTTCATTCTCAACTCTTTTCTCATTGTTGCTTTGCAGATAAATGGAAGAGACTTTGAAGAAGAAGGACCTTGACCTTGCATAGTACGTAAGGCGGCTTTGGAGATAACAAAGCTCGCTGAAGAGAAGCTTGCCTCAGTCGACAAACTTGAAGACGAAAATGCCAAGCTGAAAGCCGCTCTTGACGCGGCTAACAAGGAAGTTAGTCGACTGAAGAACGATAAGATTGCGCTGTGTGACAAGGCTGGCCAACTGGCGGGGAAGCGAAATGACCTGGAGATTTATCTTGGAGGGCTCGCCAAGAAGCTGTTTCTCATGCTTGAAGGTAATCTGTTTTTCCCGACTGTCTTGCTATCACCGGCTCATCACATGATCATTATTTTGAATCTGAGCTGTCTTTTCAGAATTCTGTCAAAACTTCGAAGAAGAAACAAGTCGAGTGGAAACCAGTTTGGACCCCATCAACTCAACTGTGAAGGACGAAGCTGCTATGAATGTGCTCCGACCGAGTCTCGCGTTGCTAAGCGTGGTGGATTATCTTGCTCGATCGAAAGTTGCAAAGTGTCGCGGATCCATTCGACTCTCCGCCGCATCGTGACGCCTGAATGACCTTGAATCTCTGATGACTTGACTGAATGAGATTCCAAGTCGAGTGCAAGAATCGAAAAATTCTTCTGCCAGGTGTGGTGCTGATGTTGCTCTATCTCTGGTTCGTGTCCACTGCAAGGAAGCGCAAGAGGACAAGCTGGTGTCTCTCAAGGTTGCCAACACCAGGAAGCACAACTTCAGATCTTTCATGGAGACTTTCATCACTGCTGCTACCTGTATTGCCGACGGGATCGACCTCGACCAGCTTGTTGCACCTTCCAGTCCTCCGCCAGAGGAGTAAAAAACTTCTAAGTCCCACCTTAAATTTGCCTCGGAATGCCGAGTGGTTTTTGTAACCGGTAAACTTTAACAGGCTTAACGCCTGAGCACCTTTGGATCCGTAGGACGTTTATCCGAACTTGATTTATCCTTTAACATACTTTGTTTGCCTTTGGGAGAACTTTTATTCCTCATTCGGAAGATATTCCGTTGAAACTCCAGTCGACTTGTGCTTCGTCTATCCTGCAGGTAGAGATGGAACACAGACCGCGATCGACCTCGCTGCCCTTATGGATTGGGATGAACCGCATGTTGTACTTGTGGCGAAGTTCAAGGAGGAGGTAGCAATCGACCCGCACCTCGTCGTCCTTGTGGATTGGGATGGACCGCACGTTGTACTTGTGGCGAAGCTTCAAGGAGAAGGTAACGATCGACCTGCGCCCGTCGTCCTTGCGGATTGGGATGAATTCCTAACTTAGGCGAGCACTGGCTGCAGCTAAGCCTCCGAGTGGGAGGTTTGCTCTCCACTGTAGGATTTTTATTACTTAGGCGAGCACTGGCTGCAGCTAAGCCTTCGAGTGGGAGGTTTGCTCTCCACTGTAGGATTTTATTACTTAGGCGAGCACTGGCTGCAGCTAAGCCTCCGAGTGGGAGGTTTGCTCTCCACTCGGTAGGATTTTTATTACTTAGGCGAGCACTGGGCTGCAGCTAAGCCTCCGAGTGGGAGGTTTTCTCTCCACTCGGTAGGATTTCTATTACTTAGGCGAGCGTTGGGCTGCAGCTAAGCCCCCGAGTGGGAGGTTTGCTCACCACTCGGTAGGATTTCTATTACTTAGGCGAGCACTGGGCTACAGCTAAGCCCCCGAGTGGGAGGTTTGCTCTCCACTCGGTAGGATTTTTATGGCGTAGCTTTGAAGGAGGAGGGAACAGTCGACCTGCACCTCGTCGTCCCTGCGATTTCCATTATTTTGGATGTTAAGGCGAATCCTTGGGCTGTTGCAAGCCCCCGAGTGGGAGGCTGGCTCACCACTTGGTAGGATTTGAATACTTAGGCGAAGCGGATTCAGCCTAAGCCTCCGAGTGGGAGGCTGGCTCGCCACTCGGTAGGATTTTGAATACTTAGGCGAGTACTTGGATCTGTAGCTAAGCCCCGAGTGGGAGACCTGCTCGCCACTCGGAGGATTTTGAATACTTAGGCGAGTACTTGGACTGCAGCTAAGCCCCAGTGGGAGGCGGCTCGCCACTCGGTAGGATTTTGAATACTTAGGCGAGTACTTGGACTGCAGCTAAGCCCCCGAGTGGGAGACTGGCTCACCACTCGGTAGGATTTTGAATACTTAGGCGAAGCGGATTCGCAGCTAAGCCCCCGAGTGAGAGACTGGCTCGTCACTCGGAAAGGATTTTTTTACAAACTTAGGCGAACCGGATTCGCAACTAAGCCACCCACTGGGGGAAATTTCAACAAAAAGTAATAACAATCACTGGGAAAATTATAACGTTCTTGTCTTAGATAAACAAACTACAAAAGTACTTTTATTACATCTCAACCGAGTGAGTATTAAGTGTAAAAGGGGCGGTGCAGCTCCGCGTTCCAAGCTCGAGGCTCGTCGATCTGGCGATCAACATTGTAGAGATGATATGCTCCATTGTGGAGAATTATTGTGACGATGAAGGGACCTTCCCAAGTGGGAGCGAGCTTGTGTGGTTTTTGTTGATCTACTTGGAGGACCAAATCTCCCTCTTGGAAGGCTCGACTCTTCACATTTCTGGCATGGAATCGACGCAAGTCTTGCTGATAGATAGTCGAGCGGATCAGGGCCATCTCTCTCCTCTTCCAAGAGGTCGATTGCATCTTGCCGGGCTTGTTCCGCTTCTTCTTGAGTATAGTTTGACTCGAGGCGCATTGTGAAGGTGTCACTCGGCGTAACTACTTCAGCTCCATAGACCAGGAAGAATGGAGTTCTCCCAATCGACCGATTAGGAGTGGTCCTCAATCCCCAAAGAACTGATGGAAGTTCGTCGACCCAAGCTCTGCTATGCGTGCTTGAGATCACGCATCGGCCGTGGTTTCAGCCCTTTGAGAATGAGGCTGTTTGCACGCTCTGCTTGTCCATTCGATCGAGGATGAGCAATCAAGCATAGTCGACCCGCGTGCCACGAGAGGCTAGAAGGCTTTGAACTTCTCATTATCGAAGTTTGACCCATTGTCGGTGATGATGCTATGCGGAACTCCATATCTGAATATCAACTCTCCGATGAAACCGATAGCGGTGCATGCATCGAGGTTCTTGATGTGCTTGGCTTCGATCCACTTGGTGAACTTGTCGACTGCTACTAGCAAATGAGTGAAGCCGCTTCTGCCAGTTCTCAGCGGTCCAATCATGTCTAATCCCCAAACAACGAAGGGCCAGACGAGTGGAATGGTCCTCAAGGCTGAGGCGGGCTTGTGTGACATGTTGGAATAGAACTGACACCCTTCACACTTGTCGACTATTTCTTTTGCCATTTCATTTGCTTTTGGCCAGTAAAATCCCGATCTGTATGCTTTAGCCACAATGGTCCGAGAGGACGCATGATGACCACAGGTCCCCGAGTGGATATCCTCAAGAATTATCTGACCTTCTTCTGGCGTGATACACTTCTGGCCGACTCGATCCGCGCTTTCTGCATACAATTGTCCCTTGATCACCGTAAAGGCCTTAGATCAGCAGACGATCTGTCGAGCCTCTTCTTCATTCTCCGGGAGCTCTTTCCTTAGGATATATGAAATGTACGGCCTTTGTCGGTCGGGAGTGATGACCACAACTTCCATAATCAGGTCGACCACTACGGTGGGACCTCAACTTCACCGGATCATTGGCACTCTTTTGCTGCGGGCTTCTTCCGTGAAAGGATACTCCTGCCGATGGTGCATGAATGTGTTCCAAAATACACATCTGGAATGGCTTCCCTCTTGGACCCTATCTTCGCCAAATCATCCGCAGCTTGATTTTTTCACCGGGGTACATGATGAAGCTCTAACCCTCGAATTTCTTCTCCAGCTTTTCTCAACGCATTAAAGAACCTGTCATAGCTGGGCTTCTGACATCCCACTCCTTCATCACTTGATTAACAACCAGATCCAAGTCGCCGTAGACCATAAGGCGACGGACGCCGAGTGAAATGGCCATACGCAACCCATGCAGGAGTGCCTCATATTCTGCTTCGTTGTTGGAAAAATCAAAGTGAATCTGGAGAACGTATTTGAGCTTATCTCCTCGGGGGGAGATCAATAGAACCCCCGCACCAGAACCATTCAGCATCTTGGAACCATCGAAAAACATAGTCCAGTGCTCCGAGTGAACTTGAGTCGGAAGCTACTGTTCAGTCCACTCGGCGAGGAAGTCTGATATTGCTTGGGACTTGATGGCTTTCTTTGCCTCAAATTTGATATCAAGGGGAAGGATTTCAATCGCCCATTTAGCCACTCGACCAGTTGCATCTCTGTTATGAAGAATTTCCGATAATGGGGCGTCACGACGATCGTAATGGAATGATCGGAGAAATAATGAGCAACCTTCTTTGTGGTCATGTAAATCCCATAAACAAGCTTCCGATAGTGAGGGTATCTTTGCTTTGATGGGGTCAAGACTTCGTAAAGATAATAAATCGGGCGTTGAACTTTGAAGGCTTTTCCTTCTTCTTCGCCGATCGTAAGTACGGCAATCGACGACTTGTCCAAAGTGGCTGCAATGTAAAGCAACAAAGGCTCTTTGTCGATAGGAGCAGCAAGCACCGGTTGGTGGAGAGCGAGCTTTAGCTCGCAAACGCTGCATCAGCTTCGAGTCCACTCGAACTTGTCTCGACTTCTTCATCGATCGGTAAAGAGGCAATGCCTTTTCACCGAGGCGAGAGATGAATCGACTTAAAGCGCCAAGCATCCAAAGAAGCTTCGACATCGGGCACACGCGACAGGCGCTTCCTTCGGAGTATAGTGCCAACCTTTTGGGGTTAGCATCGATTCCTCGCCGTAAATGAGAAAACCGAGTAACTTTCCGCCAGAACTCCAAATGTGCACTTTGATGGGTTAAGCTTGATATCATACCCCCGAGATTGGCAAATGTTTCAGCAAGGTCACCAACAGTCGGAACCTTTCGTGACTTGACCACTATATCATCCATGTACGCTTCCACATTCCGACTGATTTGAGTGAGCAAACACTTCTGAATCATCCTCTTGAATGTGGCTCCGACATTCTTGAGACCGAATGGCATGGTGACATAACAGAAGCATCCGAATGGAGTGATGAACGCTGTTTTGATCTCATCGGGTCCATACAGACGGATCTGATGGTACCCGGAATAGGCGTCTAAAAAAGACAACCTCTCACATCCCGCAGTTGAGTCGACTATTTGGTCAATGCAAGGAAGAGGGAAATGATCTTTCGGGCAGGCCCGATTGATATGCTTGAAATCAATGCACATGCGCAACGACTTGTCCTTCTTGGGGACCATGACGACATTGGCGAGCCACTAGAGTGGTAGATCTCTCGGATTAACTCTGCCGCTAAGAGCCGAGCCACCTCCTCGCCAATGGCCTTTCTCTTCTGGACGGCGGACCGCCGAAGATATTCTTTAACCGGTTTGAATTTTGGGTCGACTCATAGGCGATGCTCAGCCAGCTCCCCTGAACACCGGCATGTCGTGAGCTTCCATGCAAAGATGTCCCAGTTCTCACGGAGGAACTGGATGAGCGCTTCTTCCTATATTGAGTCGAGTGTTGTTAAGATGTTGGTCGGAGCAGCATTGGGATCAGTCAGGTGAATGTGAACCTGTTTCGTCTCACCAGTCGACTGAAACGCTGACTCCGTAGCAGGCTTCTTAGCTCGCAACAAATCACTCGGATCTGCAGTTTTCTGATACTCTTGTAGCTCTACCATCGCTAACCGAGCATCGGCGATCTTAGAGCCTTTCTCGAAGCACTCTTCCGCCTTTCTTCCGATTGCCCGTAATAAAGTGATCACGCCCTTGGGACCAGGCATCTTCAGTTTAAGATACACGTAACATGGTCGGCCCATGAAACATGCATAAGCTGGCCTTCCCAGAATAGCGTGATAAGCGCTCTGGAAATCCACGACCTCAAAGGTCAACTTTTCCTTCCGGAAATGCTTCGAATCACCAAAAACTACATCAAGAGCAATTTGGCCGAGTGACTCAGCCTTCTTTCCGTGAATGACTCCGTGGAAGCTCATGTTATCGGCATCGAGTCCGGACATCGGAATGCCCATCCCTTTCAACGTCTCCGCACAGATAATATGTTCAAGCCACTACCACCATCCATCGGGACTTTGGTCACCGAGTACCCTCAACAACCGGGTCGACCACCAATGCTTGCCTCCTGTGGGTGGCAATGTGCGTCGGGTGATCAGACTGGTCGAATGTGATGGCGGTCTGGGACCATTTCAGATAATTGGGAGTCACCAGAGCAACCAAGTTCACTTCCCGATTGATAACCTTCAATCGAATTTTGCTTCCGACGTCAGCAAAAATCATCGGGGTGGAATTGACCTGGGGATATCCATCATCACTGTCATCTTTGTCCTCAACTTTGTCTGTTTCCTTATCCTTATCCTTGAGTTGTTTCCCTTGAACCGCTGAATCAAGAGCCGACATCGTCGAAAGTGGTATGTTTCGGGTAAATGAGTTTACCCTCTTCATCTTTCTTTGTATGAATATGACATGGCAAATCCAACACATCGTTTCCATCCTGGTCTTTCACCTTCTTGGGGTTCCAAGGACCCTTGGGTTTCCCCTTGAACTTTCCTGGGGTCACAGCCAAGGCCTCTCCGGGAGCGGCTGGCTCGGCTTTGCGCTTCTGCTTCCGACTGGAATTTCCTCCGCCGGCCTCATTGGCGGCCGATTTGTATTTACCACTCCGGAGCCGATCCTCTTCTTCACCATTTGCATACTTGGTGGCAATCTCCATCATCCGACTCAGGGTCATATCTCCGGTTCGACCAAATTTCAAAATCAACTCTCTGTTCTTGACACCTTCTTTGAAGGCACAGACTGCCTGGTGATCAGATACATTCTCGACTGTGTGGTGCAAAGTGATCCACCTCTGGATATAATCTCTCAAAGTTTCACTCAACTTTTGCACACACGACTGCAACTCCGTCAATCCTGCTGGTCGTTTGCAAGTTCCTTCAAATGTCCTGACAAAAACTACGGCAAGATCTTCCCAAGTGTAAATACTCCTGGGTGCTAACTGATTCAACCACGCCCTGGCTGAACCCTCCAACATAAGAGGCAAATGCTTCATGGCTACCTCATCGTTGCCACCGCCGATCTGAACAACCACTCGGTAATCTTCAAGCCAAGTGTCAGGCTTGGATTCACCAGTGAACTTACTGACTCCAGTCGCCAACCTGAAGTTGGGAGGAATCACCGCGGCTCTGATGGCTCTGCTGAAACACTCTGGTCCCGAAACATGAACTCTGCTGCTGGAAGGAACATCTCTATCATGGCCGTCTCGGTGAGCTCTGTTCCTGTCGACCAAACCTTGAACGATAATAGATCTCGCATCAAAGCCTGGTTCCACAGGGTCGATTTGGAACTCTTCGCCCAACACTTGTCTTGGCGTCGTCGTCTCGCTGCCGAGGAGCGTATGATCCACCCCTTGGGGGAGGAGTGGGCACTCGACGGCGATCGTTGCGATCGAATCGGTGCTCATACTGCTCGCGGCCCTTGTACTGACCATCACGCCGGCCCCCACATTCCTCACGCCTCGGGGGCGATCTCGGACTATGGGCCGACTGGATTGAATTCGCAGCGACGGATCGGCCGTGAATCCTGTTCAGCGACTGCGATACCACTGAGTTTTGATCTCCTGCCGCCCGGAGCAGATCTCTGATTTGCAGCAAACCTCTACCCGCCTCCGACTGGGAAGGCTGAATTGACTCTGCTATACGGGCGGCAGCTGCTAAATTCTGAATCGGAGTTCGATATACCTGAGTTGGCGGTTGAAAGAGTTGACGTTGACTGGATTCTGGAACCCTTGGTCGCTAAGGCCGTCGAGTACTCAGAAGGTTCTCGGTCGAGTGCGCCAGCCAGGTTAATGGCGTGCATCCTCCAAGGCACGAGCCTCGGGGGTTTCTCCAACGATAGGAGTGTGAAGTGCATCCATGTTCCGACGGCGAAGCTCCTCCCTCTGGAGCGAAGTGAGGGGCTCGGGCAGGTACTCTTCGTGGGCTTGCTCCGGATCGCCTCCACCGTCACCTCCGTTGGTGCGGGTGAATCCGGGGGGACTGCATGGTCCATCGACCATCAGAACCTCTGCCGCCGGGTCACTGCTATCGCATTCGGACGCTTGATCTCTACGGAGCCAGTCGAACAGGCCGTAGAGAGATTCGTCGGGCTCGATCGCCGCGACTTGGGGGGTGGCCGACTGGCGGGCCACCGCATGCCTCACCCACCGCTGAAGCCTCGACCGACCGGAACGCTTGCGCCAGTGGGAGACTGGGAGCGAAGATGGCACAGGAGCCGACCCATACTGGGTCGACGGTTGCCGCAGGAGGACGCCGCGGACACACGCGCGAAAGTGCGTCGCCCCGCGGACGGGGAGCGCGTCCACGTCGAGTGGAGCCTCCTGAAGCCAAGCGGAGTCGTCGGCGATTTAACGTGAGCGCACCGAGACGGATCTCGTGGCCGTCAACAGAACTCCACCTGAAACCATGATGTAGGAGATCGAAAGAATCCCAACTTCTCCAATAAATCGCTAGAACACACCGCCCCACGGTGGGCGCCAACCGTCGTGGTTCTAAGTCCGACAAAGAGAATGGGGGTAGGTATGGAGAGGCAAGATCCTAGCTATGGAGTAGTTGTATACGCAAGGGATTTATGAGTTCAGGCCCTTCTCGGAAGAAGTAATAGCCCTCGTCTCGGAGCCCGAGGCGGTCGATCGGATTATATGCGTATGTGTTGGGTGCGAACCCTCTACCTGTGGAGGGGGGTGGCTTATATAGAGTGCGCCAGGACCCCAGCCCACCCATGTAGCAGAGGGTTTAAGGTGCGTTAAAGCTAGGCGTTACTGGTAATGCCTTACATAAAGTGTCATTAAGATAATAAAGAATATTTAACTACAGATCGTTTGGGCACCGAGTGGCTCTTGGACTCCTGGTGGTCGAGTGGGTCTTCATGGTCGAGTGTCTTTGAATCTGTCGAGTGGAAACCTACCAGGTCGAATGGAAGGCTGCTTCTCTTGCGAGTGTCCTTGTGGAGGGTACCTTTGGGCAGGTTTATGACCCTACCCCAGGTACATGACTTCATCAACTACCACATACGAATGTCTATATAGACATATTTTAGAGTGTAGATTCACTCATTTTGCTATGTATGTAGTCACTTGTTGAAATCTGTAAAAAGACAAATATTTAGAAACGGAGTGAGTAGAAAACAGAGTTGGTGATGATGGTGTGCCTGCCATCCTGCAATATAGGTCGTCGGATTTATACCTAACGGATAGGAAGGAAACTATGCCAATTTTGCAAAAAGATACCCACACCCCTCTCCACATTTGCAAATAAGGCCTTCCCTTGTTCATCATTTTCTTTCACAAGATAAACTACTCATACAAATGCATCTTCATGTTCCGTGCAATGCACGTGCATCTAGCTAGTTTCTTTTAAAATGGTTGCTACGATAATTGGGTTGAAGTGATATATTTTATGTCTGCCCCGAATGCTTTCAGATTCACTTGTAGTAACAAAGAAAAGGTTGCCTTGTTAAGTAACAGAAAACAGGGTGAAAACTATCACATGAGGCTGGCAAAAACAAGGCACAAAGGGTTCAGCGTCATCGTCACTATAGCTGCATGCGCGCGAGAAGTCTATATATCGAGGGGGCTACGGAGAGAAAGACGTATCGAGTGTGTGTGAGCGAGGCATAGAGATACAACTAGTGTGTGTGTGTGTGTGTGTGTGTATGTGTGTGTGTGTGTTTGAGAGAGAAACCAATTGATAGATTAAGATCAAGACCGAGTTGTCACCCTTCAGCTGTCATTGTTGGGGGGTGGGGAGGGGGGAGGGAGAGAAAGACATATCAAGAGTGTGCGCGCGGTAGGCACAGAGGCACAACTAGCGAGTGTGTGTGTATGTGTGTGTGTTTGAGAGAGAAGCCAGTAGATAGATTACTATCAATATTGAGGTGCCATCCTACTCCTTCGGTGTCGGGTAATGTGTGTGTGTGTGTGTGTGTGTGTTTGAGAGAGAAACCAATTGATAGATTAAGATCAAGATCGAGTTGTCACCCTTCTGCTGTCATTGTTGGGGGGTGGGGAGGGGGAGGGAGAGAAAGACGTATCGAGAGTGTGCGCGCGGTAGGCACAGAGGCACAACTAGCGAGTGTGTGTGTATGTGTGTGTGTTTGAGAGAGAAGCCAGTAGATAGATTACTATTAAGATTGAGGTGCCATCCTACTCCTTCGGTGTCGGGTAATGTGTGTGTGTGTGTGTGTGTTTGAGAGAGAAGCCAGTAGATAGATTAGTATCAAGATCGAGGTGTCACCCTACTCCTTAAGTGTCAGGAAGTGTGTGCGTGTGGATGTGGGGGCAGTGACACTTAGATATAGGGAGAAGGAGTTTGTGTGACACATATCTATATTAAGGGATAGGTAGATAGCATGTGTGCAAGGCATACTTAAAGCATCACGGAGATAAACAAGCGGTGTTCATGCAAGTGCCGGAAAAAATGAAGAGAGAAATAATGTCTACATGCGTGCGCACGTGTGTGTGTGTGAGAGAGAGAGAGAGAGAGAGAGAGAAATATCAAAAAAAAGGTGCTCTGCTGGAGTCCCATTGTATGTATTCATATGGTTCCGAGACTCAAGTTAACCTTAGGCATTTGTGTGAGAGACATAATTATACTTTGAGGCATTAGTGGCAGTGGGTGGGCGCGTTCGACAGAGAGAGTGTGTGTGTTTATGTGTGAGAGACTTGTAGGACATGGTAGAAATAAGAATTCTAACCTTGACAGAGGGAGAGAAATACATGAAGTGCGCATGTGTGATTCCGATGCCCACGGAGAAATGAGATATGTATGCTTGTGAGAGAGATTGCACAATTCATTCATGTATCACTATCTAGCAATCGTAGACATGCATCGCTTGAACATAAATCAATATCTACTTTGTATCGTGGCCAAAGGTACAATATCGATTCAACGCTATGAAGATTGGACACTCACATCTCACATTTTTTTCTAAATAATCCTTTTCAATTGTGCATGCCAAAGTTACAGTGATGTTTCTTCAAACAACCAATGTAGCTATCATGTACATGCATCATTGTTAGTCTTGCATTCAAATTCATTAGTCTTGGATGATTTAAGGTTCTATTATGAAGTAATATATGTAATATTCATATATAAATTCAACGGGTACGCAATTTATGAAATGGAGGCTATGTAATCATATGAGGTAACACTTTAAGTAGCGGACTACAATATCCATTACTTTTTGTGCGCCTATACAATAACACGTCAATGCATTATGTTTAAAGTAAATAACCAATGGCACTAAATTATCTATTTACATGAGAAATACATAGGCTGAGTGTTTGATCCTTTTTTTGTGAATGCGCCTCCACACTCGTACGATTGGCCGCGCCCGTGTGAATGTCCAAGTTATCGGTGCATCATCCTGAGTTATTGTCTTTTTTTTCTGGGGTAGACTTCACATGAGTTATTAACTGCTGACATGTGCCCCGTGTACATAGTCTCGCATGACCTTCCCGCTAGCACTGTCCAAAATTAGTTGAAACTGGATACGAACGATCCCGCGGGCGGCAAAATCTCCCGCCTCCTTCTAAAATTTCTACCACCTATAGTCTTTAGCATGCGAAATTCCCCTTTTGTCCTTGGTGCACGGAGAACAACAGTTACAATACGGCCCTCATTTACATAATAGGTCGGGACTGCTTTGGTAACTTCCGGTTCCTCCCACCACACGGCACCCCCATTTCCTCTCCTCCTCCCGCAAAAATGACTAACTCCACAGCACCAGAGCATCTTACATCACGTCGTCCGTACTTCATCGGCCTTTCTACCCCTCCCCTCTCGAAACCCTAGACTGCTCATCCATCGGCGTACCAGAGCCCATTCACTGCCAGTGGCGTCCACCTCGCCAGATCTGCTTCTGCGGCCACATCTACCCCTCCCACCTCCCCTAGAAACAAGTATACTGCTCATCCACTACTGTATCACAACCCATTCAGTGCCGACATTGTCCACGACGCCCGATCTGCTTCGCCAATACTCTCGTCAATCGCAGTGCATCTCCAGCGGCTCCTTCGTACTCCCCACCGGAGACGCTTCGTCCACACCCCCGCCGGAGCCTCCCCACCGATGCCCCCGTTGACGGCCTCTGATCCTCTTCGCCGACACCTTCCTCAACCCTACCAGAGCCTCTTCGCCAACACCATCGTCAACCCTACCGGAGTAGATTCGCCTATACCATTCTCAACTCTGACGGGGCCGCTTTTCCAACTCACAAGTCCATGTCCTTAGATCCGCTTCATCGCACCCTCGTCCAACCTACCGGAGTAGCTTCTGACGCCCCTTCCACGGCCACAGATCCGCATTGTCGACACCATCCTGAATCTAACCACCGGAGCAGCTTCACCGACGCCCTCATCCACGACCTCGGATCCGCTTCGCCCACACCGTAGTCCACCCTACCGGAGCCGCTCCACAAACACCCTACTCGATGGTTCTAGGTCTCCTTACCGGACCCCGACAGCCAGCGCAGCATCATCACCCTTGACGTTTCTAACCTGATTCCCACCGTCTGGCAAGATGCCAAGCACCCGCCACGGCCTAGGTACTTGTCACCTTTAAACCCGTCCAACATCACCTGCCCGATGTACTTCAAAAATACTAACAAGTAGCTGTTACATGTTATGCAGCTAGCAAAAACTACAAAGACGATGTTTCTTCTGGATCTAATAGCTTGGCCAACCAAGATCCTAGACTGAGGCATTGCTATGTTCTTGTAAGTGTGTCTCTCTCTCTCTCCCTCTCTCTCTCTTGTATTGTTGTGTGCCTGCCAGCATGCTTTGCTAGGATTTTCGACCAGTAATCCCTTTGTGCAGACAATGATTTGTACTACTGGTTGCTAAATTAGATATGTAGATGTCATGCATGATACTCCCTCGGTTCCAAAATATAAGTCTTTCTAGAGATTCCACTATAGGCTACATACAGAGCAAAATGAGTGAATCTACACTCGAAAATGCATCTATATACATCTGTATGTGGTCCATACTGGAATCTCTACAAAGACATATTTAGGAATAGAGGTAGTTCATTACACAAAATCATAGGTGGCATGTACGAATTCCAGTGCACTACATTAGGCTCCCTTAGAGTGCCTGCTAGTCCAGCACACAGAGTCATGGCTAGTTTATGCTATGCACACAATCGTTAATTGGTGGATTAAATATGCTAAGGGATATGCAATGTATTATCATGTTGAGATGTCCGAAATTAGCCGTGTCAACTTGCAGATAGGGTTACGCAATGAAAAAGTACAAGATGTATGTGGCAATTTCATGGAACATCGCAAGAAAAGGAGAGGCAGCGGTGAGCCTATACAGTGTACTAAGGTAGGTCACTCAGGCCCAGTTCTTTTGCAGGATTCTCCCAGAATCTGCCCCTCTCTAGCTTCTCCTAGAATCTTTGACCCCCTTTTGTTTTACAATCCTACCTAATTAGACTCTAACTAGATAGGATTGTAAAACAAATGGGGCTCCAAGATTCTGGGAGACTTTGGGTAGGGGTCAGATCCTGGGAGAATATGGCAAAAGAACTGGTCCTCCATTGCAATCATCGTGACATGTTATTTGTATGTCAGTTCTATTGGCCAAGTTTCTTAGGGACAGTTATTACGAGTTATCCTAAGAAAATAAGCACCTTTGAATATAAGCTCTAGGTAATAAGCCAACCAGTTCTTTTCATTGCACCTTTTCACTTATCTTTGGTATGATCAGTGAAAAGTCTAGATTGCATTATATTTTGTCATTTTGCTGCCCATATCAAAATTAATTTGACTTGCAAACATCACAAATTGAACCTAGTGCAGTAATTAATATGATAGGAAAATAGACCATCAATATTTGTTCAAAATGCAAATACAAAGATACCATCTACTTGGCACAATCTACTTTGGTCAATGTCTTCCATAGAGATCCCATTGCCTAATTTAAACAAAGAACGCATGACCCAAATTTAAATGAAGAACAATTATTTATCGAAATTCGATAGTCGAAGTGGCTGGTTATTATCATATAGCATCACCACATGAAAGCATCATATAGCAGCAGCAGCAGCTCATAGAAACTCATCATACAGCAACAACAGTGTGCAATTCATCATATACGGGCAGCATCTCATAGCAATTCATCATATAGAAGCAGCAGGAGCAGCTCATAGCAATTCATCATATAGCAGCATCAGGAGCAACTCATAGCAATTCATCATATAGCAGCAGCAGGAGCAGCTTATAGCAACTCGTCATATAGAAGTAGCAGCTCATAGCAATTCATCATATAGCAGCAGCAGCTCATAGCAATTCATCATATAGCAGCAGTAGGAGCAGCTCATAGCAATGCATCATATAGCAGTAGCAGAAGCAACTCATAGCAATTCATCATATAGCGGATCAGAATGAAAATTTGGAAAAAATCAGAGGAGATCCTCACCTTGTTGGACGAGCTCATCCTTCAATAGCACCTCAAGGCCACGGCCTGGGAGGAGGGGAGGGGGAACGAGGTGCCTTATGCCGCAGTGTGGCATTAGCCGTAGTTGTGCAGCGCCAGCCAGAGTAGTGTGTTGGACGGACCACATCGGAGCAGCTGCTGGAGACCATGAGAATGAGGGGCGACACCAGAGGGAGGAGCAGCCAAGGATATTTGGCCCTACCCGCCGGCCATGTAGCCTAGCTGGATAGAGCATCGTCGAGGACCAGGCCAGATGGGACCAGTGGCGACGGCTTGCTGGAGGAACCCAAGCGCTGCAGGCAGGGGATCGGGGTAGAGGGGAAGGGGAGAGGAGATGCAAGCGGGCAGGGCAATGAATGCTTGCGTGTTTGGTTTTACTTGAGGGTCAGGTGTGACGCTGACGTGAGCAGTGGCATTTTGAGTGTAATATAGGCAGACAGCATAGTCATTTCACTATTCCCCCTCCCTTCAATTTTTAGTGAGCTTCTACCCGAAACACCCCCCTCCAAAGTGAAATAAGTTAAGCCCAAGCCCATAACTAAAAAATAACTTCTTTACATCTTTTATGGCTTATTTTGACAATAAGCTCTGAAAAGGCGGAATAGAACTGGCCCTAAACCTGCAATTCAGTTGTGCGTGCAATGATGAATCACTCCTGCCTGCTATAGTGTACATTTATGCGTGCAATGATGAACTGGCCCTTAACCTACGCTTCGACCAGGTGGGTCCCGACTGTCAGGCACTTCCTTGCGTGCGAAGATGTAGCTGGTGGGTCCCAGCAGTCAAGGGGGCGAATCATTTTTTTTTTGCCCGGACGCACTTCCTTGCGTGCGAAGATGTAGCTGGTGGGTCCCAGCAGTCAGGGGGGCGAATCATTTTTTTGCCCGGACGCACTTCCTTGCGTGCGAAGATGTAGCTGGTGGGTCCCAGCGGTCAGGGGGGCGAATCGTTTTGATTTTTTGCCCGTACGCACTTCCTTGCGTGCGAAGGTGTATTCTTTGGGTCCCAGTGATCGGAAGCGAATCGTTTTTGCGAACGCACTTCCTTGCTTGCGATGGTGTAGCAGGTGGGTCCCAGCAGTCGGGGGGCGAATCGTTTTTTTACGCACTTCCTTGGGTGCGAAGATGTAGCAGGTGGGTCCCAGCAGTCAGGGGGGCGAATCGTTTTTTTTTTGGACGCACTTCCTTGCATGCGAAGATGTAGCTCGTGGGTCCCAGCAGTCAGGGGGCGAATCATTTTTTTCGTGAAATACGGTGGCTCGTCCGATGGGTCCCCATTGCCGGTGGAGGAATAATTATTTTGCGTGTAATAAGGAGGCACTTCCTTGCGGCTGCCGTGGACCCAGCTGTCAGCCTCCCCACGTACAGTCCACGTCCAATGGAAGTCGTTCCTTGACCACGTTGACCACACCGCGCTGAGAGCACCACGGCGGTGGACGACGGCAAGGCCTAGGAAGGGGACGGCGCGGAGCCGGGGAAGTGGATGCACACGCGGAGAGGAGTACGAGGGTTCACTGGTTCGGCTGCGCTGCCGTCGCCACAAAATAACAGGGGGTGTGGGTGAGTGGAGGGATGGCCTGGCCAGCGGTGGGAGTAGTAGGGGCGGTGAGGCCTCATGGCAAAGGCCGCCACGGAGGCAGGAGGCGGCACGACCGCGCTGCTTTGCGGCTGGAGCAAGAAGATCGAGGTTGAATAAGCATGACGGCTGTTGGATGGACATCAGACGGTCAATGCAGCTAGAATTGTTTATATTGACTAAGTTGACAAATCCTTGGTACGTCAACTTAGTAGGCCCACAGGTCGACTTCCGAAGCGGTGCGCCCCGGATGTCGTGGGAGGAATCATTTTTGGGCGGGTGAAGCTAGAATATCCGAGATTGAAGAAGAAGACGGCATCCGTTGGATGGACATCCAACGGCCATCGCCGCTAGAACCGTGTGTTGACTATAAGTTGACAAAGCCTTGCATACGCGTCAACTCTGTTTTTTTAGGGGATGCGTCAACTTAGTAAGGCCAGAAGTGTGTGGCAGAGAACTTATAGCCCATTTGAGATTTGTAAGAATGTGTAGACTATTTTTGAATTCTAATGGAATTTACTACAGCCCATTTACAGTTTGTTAAAAGTACGGCCCATTTCAACCAACCGTTCAAAACAGAATTCAATAAAATTTCCCATATTTTGATCGGATCCAAAATATTTTTATCCCGAAATTTCTAGTCAGATTAAATACAATTTCAATATAAATTTATATTATGTAAAAATCCAACGAAACATTGCGCTCGCAACAATTAATGAAATTAAAATTTTCAATATCCAAAAATAACAATTTATAAAGTAATCACGTGTTTGCTGCATTTTTTTATAGTTACTGCCCAGTTTTTACAATTACATCACATTTATTATTTCTTAAAGCCCATTTTCTTGTTAAGCCTAATGCATCCCTCCTAGGAAAGATTTGCAGCAACAAGCGGAGAATAACAACTTGACCTTGCCTGGGTATTCCTAAAAAATGGTATAGCTGGGCTAGCCATTTTCAGCTTGAAAAGAATTAATATCTGGGCTGGATATCTGGCCTGGGCTAGACGGGCCACAGCCCGCCAAGTGAATACATGCAGTGATGTTTTCGCTGTTGTTCAGAGGAGAAAAATTAATATCTGGGCTAAACATCGAAAAACTCTGCACAAATACTGCTCGAGCTGCTTGGTCCCAAATTGCCGGGCCGCTTCTTGTGCAATTCTCTCGTTTATTGACTACTCCAGGAGGTTGACAATGGTGTGGGACCGTGATGTCAGGAAACCATGAGGAAGCAAAATAAATTATAGTTATATATATAATAAGGAGGCACTTGCTTACGTGAGGCTATGGACCTGGTGGGTCCCCATTGTCATCCTCTCCAAGTAAAGTCATCTCCTCGCTTGCAGCTTCCGCCAGCTTGATCGGCTGCCCGCCCTGCTTCACGGTGCAGGAGATTGCTCCGCCTTCAAACGACACTAGTGTCGTCCGTCCGTCCATCTGCCGCCCACATTAATGATACGCGGTTGTCGAGGCGGCTACTCTGGCGCCACACATCCGTCCCTCCGCCCGCCCACCATTGCTATATAAACTGCTACGCCGGCCATAGTCGCACTCATCCGCATCCGTTCCCTTTCTCCTGTCCACACCACTACTGCCCACCATGGCTTCCTCGCGCTCCAGTGCTCTTCGGGACAGGCGGACGACGGACCACAAGGAGATGGCAGCCATTGCTGCCAACCGGCTGGCTGGCAGGCAGCCGTAGGACGACGACGTCCCAATGGAGAACATGGTAGTCGACGATCCAGCGCCAACCCCCTCCTCCGCGCCATCCTCGCCGGTGCATTGCACCATGACCATCGGTGAGGCCCGTGCCCAATATATGGACAGGTGAGGCGAGATGCATGAGGAGCAGTTCCGGGAGGCACAGGCCGACGCCGCTTACAGCCACCATCTCCTCCAGAGCACTGCAGCGGAGGAGCAGATCGCCGCAGAGTGGGCGGAGCAGAGGCGCTGCTCGACTGCACCGCTCCGCCCGCAAGGGCCGCCGAAAGGCCGGGCGGTACCGCATGCGGGTGGTGGAGGCTGCGGCCGCCTACAAAGAGGCTAGCAAAGAGGGCGATGAAGCGGGCGAGGCGCTGTTTGGCGAGACCGAGGACGAGGCAGAGGATGATGCCGGCTCCGACGAGTCCCCGCTCTGCTGGCGTCGACGAGGCAGAGGACATCGCCGGCTCAGCCGAGGCCCCACCCTGCGGGCAACGTGGGGGAGGATTTCCACCGCTCCGCTGAGGCGCCGCCCGCCGGCAACGAGACAGAGGACATCGCCGGCTCCGCCGAGGGCCCTCCCCGCTGCCAACGAGGCTGCGCCACATAGAAAACGAGGAAGAGTAGAACATGGTAGGTCGCCGCCGCTCGAGTCCAAGTAAGGCCACCGCTGCTACCCTCCGGTTGAAGCCAAGCTAGGCTGGTTGACCATTGACGGCCGGTTAGCTTCTTGGCGGCAACGTCGAGTCGGAGAGCTGCACTGGAGAAGAACGCTGCTTCTTTATCGCTGGTGCGGTTGGTCGATCGATGAGGGCCCAACAGGCCACATGTCAGTTACGCAACTGCACCTGCAATTAAGTCACTGAAGCTTCTGTTCGGTGATAACCCACAAGTATAGGGGATCGCAACAGTTTTCAATAAGTAAGAGTGTCGAACCCAACGAGGAGCTAAAGGTAGAACAAATATTCCCTAAAGTTCTATCGACCACCGATACAACTCTACGCACGCTTAGCGTTCGCTTTACCTAGAACAAGTATGAAACTAGAAGTACTTTGTAGGTGTTTCCGGATAGGCTAGCAAGAAAGTAAATAGCACGAAAATAAAACTAGGGGCTGCTAAGGTAAAGACACAACTAAAGTAAATATAGCGAGTGTGGAAAAGTGATGGTAGGTGTGGCGAAATTGTCCCTTAAGCAATTGACTAATTTCCGATAGCAAGTATTATGTGGGAGAGGCCACTGCTAGCATGTTATCCCTTACTTGGAATTCTATGCACTTATGATTGAAACTATTAGCAAGCATCCGCAACTACTAACGTTCATTAAGGTAAAACCCAACCATAGCATTAAGATATATTGGTCCCCTTCAATCCCGTATGCATCAATTTCTATGCTAGGTTGAAGCTTCATCACTCTTGCCCTTCAATACATAGTCCTATCAACATACAACTAACCCTATGGTGTGATCCACGCGGGCGCTCATATGATGGGCACCAAAGGACAACAACATAACCACAAGCAAATTAAATCAATCATAGCAATTCATCAACCACCGATAGGACAACGAAAATCTACTCAGACATCATAGGATGGCAACACATCATCGGAAAATAATATGAAGCATAAAGCACCATGTTCAAGTAGAGGGTACAGCGGGTTGCAGGAGAATGGACCGCTGTAGATAGAGGGGGGAAGGTGATGGAGATGTTGGTGAAGATGGCGGCGGTGTTGGTGTAGATCGCGGTGATGATGATGGCCCCCGGTGGCGTTCCGGCGCCACCGGAAGCAAGGGGGAGAGAGCCCCCCTTCTTCTTCTTCCTTGACCTCCTCCCTAGATGGGAGGAGGGTTTCTCCGTTCCTTGGCTCCCATGGCTTGGGAGGGGCGAGAGCCCCTCCGAGATTGGATCTATCTCTCTGTTTCTGTGTTCTCTTCTGGCTCTGTTTCACCGTTTCGCGTATATATGGAGATTTGTAACTCCGATTGGCCTGAAACCTTCGCCGTGATTTTTTTTCCGAATATTAGCTTTCTTGTGGCAAAAAAAGAGCATCAAATGCCTTACGGTGGGCTCACGAGGGTAGGTGGCGCGCCCAGGGGGGCGCGCCCCTGCCTCGTGACCACCTCGGGCACCGTCTCGCGTGGATTTTTCTTCTGGAATTTTCCATATTTTCCAAAAATAAGCTCCATCCGTTTTTATCCCGTTTGGACTTCGTTTGATATGGATATTCTGCGAAACATATAAAACATGCAATGCATGAGCGAGGCGGCACCGGCAATCGGATCAATATGTTAGTCCCAAAAATAATATAAAAAGTTGCCAAAAAGTATATGAAACTGAATAATATTGGCATGGAACAATAAAAAATTATAGATACGACGGAGACGTATCAACATCCCCAAGCTTAATTCCTGCTCGTCCTCGAGTAGGTAAATGATAAAAAGGATAATTTTTGATGTGGAATGCTACCTAGCATAATCTTGATCATATGTCTAATCATGGCATGAATATTAAGACACGAGTGATTCAAAGCAATAGTCTATCATTTGACGTAAAAACAATAATACTTTGAGCGTACCAATAAAGCAATCATGTCTTTTCAAAACAACAAGGCCAAAGCAAGCTTATCCCTACAAAATCATACAGTTTGGCCATGCTTCATTTTCGTCACACAGAATGCCCCCATCATGCACAACCCCGATGACAAGCCGAGCAATTGGTTCATACTTTTTAACGCTTCAGTTTTTTCAACCCTCATGCAATACATGAGCGCAGGCCATGGATATAGCACTATAGGTGGAATAGAATATAATGATGGAGGTTATGTGGGGAAGACAAAAAAGGAGAAAGTCTCACATCGACGCGGCTAATCAATGGGCTATGGAAATGCCCATCAATTGATGTCAATGCGAGGAGTAGGGACTGCCATGCAACGGATGCACTAAGAGCTATAAGTGTATGAAAGCTCAACAAAAGAAACTAAGTGGGTGTGCATCCAACTTGCTTGCTCATGAAGACCTAGGGCATTTGAGGAAGCCCATCGTTGGAATATACAAGCCAAGTTCTATAATGAAAATTCCCACTAGTATATAAAAGTGAAAGCATAGGATACTCTCTCTATGAAGAACATGGTGCTACTTTGAAGCACAAGTGTGGTAAAAGGATAGTAACATTGCCCCTTCTCTCTTTTCTCTCATTTTTTTGTTTTCTTTTTTTTGGCCTTCTCTTTTCTTTTCTTTTTTGGCCTTTCTATTTTTTTTCGTCCGGAGTCTCATCCCGACTTGTGGGGGAATCATAGTCTCCATCATCCTTTCCTCACTGGGGCAATGCTCTAGTAATGATGATCATCACACTTTTATTTACTTACAACTCAATATTACAACTCGATATCTAGAACAAAGATATGACTCTATATAAATGTCGCCGGCGGTGTACTGGGATGTGCAGTGATCTAGCATAGCAATGACATCAAAAAACGGACAAGCCATGAAAACATCATGCTAGCTATCTTACGATCATGCAAAGCAACATGACAATGAATGCTCAAGTCATGTATATGATGATGATGGAAGTTGCATGGCAATATATCTCGGAATGGCTATGGAAATGCCATGATAGGTAGGTATGGTGGCTGTTTTGAGGAAGATATAATGAGGCTTATGTGTGACAGAGCGTATCGTATCACGGGGTTTGGATGCACCGGCGAAGTTTCCAACTCTCGAGGTGAGAAAGGGCAATGCACGGTACCGAAGAGGCTAGCAAAGGCGGAAAGGTAAAAATGCATATAATCCATGGACTCACATTAGTCATAAAGAACTCATATACTTACTGCAAAAGTTTATTAGCCCTCGAAGCAAAGTACTACTACGCATGCCCCTAGGGGGATAGATTGGTAGGAAAACACCATCGCTCGTCCCCGACCACCACTCATAAGGAAGACAATCAAAGAAACACCCCATGCTTCAAATTTGTCACTAGCCGTTTACCATACGTGCATGCTACGGGACTTGCAAACCTCAACACAAGTGTCTCTACAATCCATAACCACCCACTAGCATAACTCTAGTATCACCATCTTTATATCGCAAAACTATTGCAAGGAATCAAATATATCATATTCAGCGATCTACAAGTTATGTAGGATTTTATGACTAACCATGTGAATGACCAGTTCCTGTCATCTCTCTAAATAGATATAAGTGAAGCAAGAGAGTTTAATTCTTTCTACAAAATATATGCCCACGCTCTAAAAAGTATAAGTGAAGCAAAAGAGCATTCTACAAATGGCGGTTGTCTATGTGAAGAGAAACAGCAATCCAAACTTCAAATGATATAAGTGAAGCACATGAAGCATTCTATAAAGCCATACTCAAAAGATATAAGTGAAATGCAAAGAGCATTATATAAATCAACCAAGGACCATCTCATACCAGCATGGTGCATGAAAGAAAAATAAAAACCTAATTGCAAAAGACGCTTTAAGACTTGCACATATCGCATGAACGAAACGAATCCGAAAACATTCCGATATTTGTTGAAGAAAGAGGGGATGCCTTCCTAGCATCCCCAAGCTTAGACGCTTGAGTCTCCTTGAATATTTACTTGGGGTGCCTCGAGCATCCCCAAGCTTGAGCTCTTGCCTCTCTTCCTTCTTCTCACATCGAAACCTTCTCGATTATCGAACACTTCATCCACACAAAACTTCAACAGGAAACTCGGTAAGATCCGTTAGTATAATAAAGAAAATCACTACTATAAGTACTGTTGCAAACCAATTCATATTTTTTTTGCATTGTTTCTACTGTAACATAACTTTTTCATGGCTTAATCCACTGATATAAATTGATAGTTTCATCAAAACAAGCAAACTATGCATCAAAAACAGAATCTGTCTAAAATAGAATGGTCTGTAGCAATCTGAACATTCACCATAATTCTGATACATAAAAATTCTGCCAAAATTAGGAAAAATAAAACATTTGTACGGAAAGACAGTGCAAAAAGAATCAGAACCATTTGACGTTCCAGTAAAAAATTAAAATTCGCGCACTACAGCCAAAGTTTCTGTCCTGCACCGTACGAACCAGCAAGTATTGTAAACATCCTAAAGGCAAACATTGGCACATTATTTTTATAATACAATGGAATTGTACAAGGGGATAATTATTTTTGTTGAAAAGTTTCTGTAATCAAGATTCACAAAGTTGCCGTGAGCATGAACAAAGTTCATGGAGCTCTCCCACTTCAACAATGCTTGTCTTTCTCACTTTCACTTTCCTTTTTGAAACTTCAACTCATTTTTTTTTCAAACTCCAACCTGTGGGACACATTTCCATTTCCATTGGTCTAGTGTTCTTCATAGGGTAATATCACCCTTAAAATGAAATTCACAAATCCATCCATAGACCATATTTCTCATATCCTCGAAAATGGTCAAAATCTTTGTTCACAGAGTAACAACTCATACAATTAAACATACGAAAACATGTCACCTTAGCTTTATTGATTTCATGAATCCATTACAAACTCTGAGCACCCATTACATAACTCAACTCATTGGACTCATGAAAATGAAATTGCTCTCTGCTACTCTTTTTTCCAATATTAAAATTCCAACTACTCAACTCCAGCTTTCATCTTGTTGTGACATTTAGTAGCATAATGTCGTGCTTCCTTGCAGCGAAAACAAATGACTTCCGACATGTCTCGGGGCTTCTTTGTGATTATAGGACAACTTGCTTGGACGAGGGGAAGACTAGAGATAGGGTTTCCAAGAGGATCGGACGTGGCGGCGGCGTCGGGTACGTGTACGTGTAGGTTTTTGTATCATTGGGTTCGTGGGGGAGAAGAAAGAAGAGGTGGGGCCCTTCTGGCAGCGATCGTGGGGAAGGGAGAGAGGGTCGGGCGACCGACGCGCTAGGGATCGGGCGAGCGTGGGCGCTGGGGCAGCGTGAGGCGCTGAGGCGGGCGCTCGGCCTCGCTGGCGGCCTGGGCCGTGGCCTCGCCTAGCCTGTTGGGTGGGCCGGTTGGCCTGCCTAGTGGGCGCGTTTTTTTCTAAAAAAAATTTTTAACAGCGAAAAAAAAGACAAATAAACAAAAATAGAAAAACATTTTATATAGCCGTATTATATATCAACATTTTCAGAAAAAGATTTCCTAAAACATGAACATATTTTCAAGACCAAATAAAATACTAAAAATCATTTTTTACAATAACTCCAGAATGAAATAGAATTTGAGTTTCAAATAAATTTTCAAATATTGTCTCTTATTTTTGGAGTGTCATATTACTCCTCTCATATTATTATTTTATTAGAGAATTGTTTTTTGACAAGCTTCAAACTAAAAATTAAATAGGGATTCAAATAGAAAATTTTGGGAAAGTCCTCTTATTCCCTCTCATTCAACTTTCAAAAATTCTCAAATTGCACTCAATTTCACTCAATCATTGACACAACAATCAAACAAACAATCGAAACTAATTATTTAATATAACATTCCAAAATTTAGAATTTTGGGATGTTACAAACCTACCACACTTAAAATGAATCTCGTCCTCGAGATTCGGAGAGGCTAGCAAGAAAAGGTTAGGGTTTGGGGGTCTTCCAGCAATTCCATTGATCAGAATGCTCTAGTGTGCTACCACACTTAAAAGCACGGTTATGTTTCTGATTGAACTCATGTAATCCGTCCCTTTGGGTTGACGGTGTCGGTCTTCTCATACTCTCTGGAATAACTCCTTCATTGAGGCTCTTCCGGTAGGGTCACAAACTTTTCCTCCGACATGTGTCCTTTAATCCTGGTGAGGTTCTTCCGAGATTAGGTCTTCAGATCTGATAGGTGTGTCGCCAATACTAAACAACTATCGAAAATCTTGTGGCGGTCAACCATGTATAGTTTCTTCTACAGGAAATCGGTCTCGGCTAAATCTCACCGTATATCCTACGATTGGCAACGGTTGCCTGTACTTGGATCAATCGTCCTACCATTCTAGGGTTAAAACAAGGCTTTGACATCGTCGTCTCTCTACTATGGGTAAGTCACTCAGATTTACCATTCCAAATTGCAAGAGCGAATGACAAGAGTAAGTCGGTATGGTGATCAATCCATTCCGCACCCAAGTCATTACCCTGTATAAGGTTTAGCGAATATCGCATTTCTAACACTCGGGCATCCTCACAAGCATTGCAGAATTTCTCCTGTATTGAACAGGGATCGGGTAAATCCTTTGGTTCTGCAAGCCAAACAAAACATCTATCGTTTCTTCACAACTCTCGGGTTTTTGCGTAACCTCCTACGAAACGTCTGCTGATCAAATCGCAGTCTTCCCAAAATTTCTTCTTCCAGTGGGTACTTGACCCTTATTAATTCCTGGGCCTGTGGGTTATGAGCCCACTTCAACACTTGTACCAATTTCACTCATCCTTGGAGTTACAATTGCTCCATTTTCCAACATTACACCACTTTAAATCCAATAACATTTCATTTCTTAATACCATCATATCAAAGATAAAACTTCAACTCATTTTTTCAAACTCCAACCTGTGGGACACATTTCCATTTCCATTGGTCTAGTGTTCTTCATAGGGTAATATCACCCTTAAAATGAAATTCACAAATCCATCCATAGACCATATTTCTCATATCCTCGAAAATGGTCAAAATCTTTGTTCACAGAGTAACAACTCATACAATTAAACATATGAAAACATGTCACCTTAACTTTATTGATTTCATGAATCCATTACAAACTCTGAGCACCCATTACATAACTCAACTCATTGGACTCATGAAAATGAAATTGCTCTCTGCTACTCTTTTTTCCAATATTAAAATTCCAACTACTCAACTCCAGCTTTCATCTTGTTGTGACATTTAGTAGCATAATGTCCTGCTTCCTTGCAGCGAAAACAAATGACTTACGACATGTCTCGGGGCTTTTTTGTGATTATGTAGGCTCCTTGGATTCTTGGCTTCTTTTCTGGACATTTACTAGCGTAATGACCTAAATCCTTGCACCGGTAACAAGTGATATTACTCAGGTCCTTCTCTACAGAAATTGGGTTGTTCTGGGGATGCCTTCTTTTTCTCTTCCGGATTTCTCCGTAATGATCAGAGCTTCTATTTCCCGAGGGTCAAACTTCACTTCTGCTGTCGGGAAGTCTCCGAGATACTCTTGGCTTTCCTTTGTGCAATACTCTGAAAAATGTCCTTCTTCTCCACATGAATAGCAGGCATTGGAGTAAAATCTGTTGAGGCCTTCTCCATCAGGGTCTTCAACACATTCCTTCATCACGGGTTCTTTCATAACTTCTCGGAGGGCTTCTTTCATTCCTTCTTCCTGCTCCTGAATATTTTGTTGCACTATGGGGTAAATGTGACACTGGGTCGGGTAGTGGGTGGTTCCTTCACACAAGAAACAAGTCACCTGACTAGTTGGGCATTCCTCAGCTGGGTGTTTCTCCTCACAATGAGGGCATCCATCCTTGTGTTCCCCGGTGTGTCCTATTTCTCCGCAAATCTTGCAGGCACAAGGTTTATTTCTTGGTGTATCATGTTGCTTCCGGATAAGACGAGATCTTGTCGAGTCTTCTTGAATTCTTTCCAAGTCTTTGCTCCATTCCATCCCTCAGATAGCTTGATGCATCTGCCACCATGTTGCAGCACTTCCTTCAAAGTACTGAAGAGCGTAAGATACTTCATTCTTCCTTGAAACCAAATTGCTCCCGAAGTGATTCTCCATGTTCTGAATCCATAGCTCTGCCTCCGGCTAGGTTTTTGGTCCAGAGAATATCAGTCCAACTTCATTCATCATCTATGGGGTCCAAAAGTTTTGGGATGAGATATGAGTGAGGTGGGGAGGGATATACACACAATACAAACAATAGTTTTTGAAGAAACGGGTTTTACTTTGTGGCTGTCGGAAAACATCAAACAAATGACAGCTCACAAATTGACGCATCTAACGTAAGTGTGTAACAGGGGTTTGGTCTTCTAATGGTCAAATAATTCTTCAGATCCTTCAAGTCATCGGAGTCTTCAACAGTTGTAGCTTCAATTCTTCTAATGCATGGTCAAATCCTCTTTACTCTGAAATGGCCATCAGTTGTCCGATATCTTTAATTCTTGGAGCGACTTCAGTTGATCTTCCGTGTGGTCAAAAGGGAAAGGTGTATATTCTAACTATTTGAGGTGAGAGTGTCTATTTGATAAAATCAGAAAAGATGAGGAGTAAGAGTCTTTTTGAAAATAAAGTTTTTGACATATCCTGTCCAAGGGGCTTTCCGATTTCTAGGGTCACGTCCTACAGTCAACATGTGCTCTGATACCATATTCAGAAGCGACCCGACCTCAGACGGTCAAGCCTACGTGTATCTGTGCCATCCTCGGATCAGTATCTTTGGCACACACGGTACATCAATGTATATATCAAAGTGCAATCACATGTATAAATAACGTAAAATGATATATACCTCATAATACTCGGCGGAAACAATCAAACGGGTGTGGAGTCCCATCAACGCCATCGGCAGGTTGAGTGTAGACCGTAACCTCAGATCGTAACTCTTACTCGTCGAAGAAAATCCTGCAACATGATACGTTGCAGCCGTGTAGGTCAAGACATTGAATGTACCGGCAAGATCACAACATGAATAAACAGATGGTAAAACTATACTATATGCAATTTGGCTTTGTGGCTCAGATTCGAGTTTTGTTTGCGTAAAAGCTGATTTTATTTTCCCTACATCAAAGGAATAAATGAAGTTTGTACTATGGAGTTTTCTATCATGACATGGTTCTGCCAACCGATGTCTCATAGCCCAAAATCATCATATGTTGCCCACAATTAAGTTATCTTTCGAGATAGATCCAAGTCCAGATGCTCAAATTGTCCGTAACCGGGGACACGACTAATCGATTAGGTTTTAACCCTCTGCAGAGGTTTGTACACTTTACCCGCAAGATTCGATCCCTCTTTTTACGTTCTCGCACTTCAGGGTGTTTGAGAACAAGACGATCAAACATGGTCTTAGAAGAGTTCCTCGACCACCGTCCGGTGCTCATCCAATCCTACCGTAGTTCTACATCTGCTAGCACCGTCCCCAGCTAGAGTCACAACTAAGGTCAACCAAGCGAGCCCATAGTGACTTGCGGTTGCAGGTAAGCTTCGGGCATGAAGTATTCTTCCGTCTCTTTGAGTCTGGGTGAAGCTTTCCGCAAGGTGTCATGGCGCTTCTCCATGCATCCCGCCAACCTTTGGTTTCTCCAGGTGCCCGTCAACCGTCCTTCACCCAAAGAGTGTGTATTGAATTCTTGTCTCGAGTCTTGAAGTCTTGAGGCCTTGAAGATGCAGTCCTTGCAGATTCCATCATGGAGTTGTCGTCATTGACGTAGATCCTCCATTCTCACACCACTCCCGAGCACTCATACCAACCCCGTCTACTATAGCGTAGCATTAAAATAAATAACGTCCGGGCTTGGTAACAGGGTGATGGGTTCCTACCTCATGAATAATTCTCAACTACAAGGATTCAATATCACTACTGGAGGGATTGTTGCGAAGATGACACTAGATGCAATAAAACACATAGGTATGAAAAACATGGTCAAAGTGAACTTGCCTGGTACGTTGATGAAGATAACAACGCTCTCACAAAATTTGATAGGACTATTCGTCACTCTCCGAAGAAACTTTATACAAGTCAAACATAGCACTCACATAAGCAATCACTCTAGCAAGCAATACTAACACTCAGAATAACAATTAAAACAAAAAAAAACTCAATAATAAAACTCCAACGAATTCCAAAGAAGCTACAAATAAAACTAGAAAGAAAAACTACTAACGAAAATCTATGACTTTGCTACAAGCATCTAACATAGTTTTGCCCTAAGTAAAAAAAAACATAACAGCAATTAAAACACTAAACTAATAATTTAATAGAAAATAAAAAGTAAAACAACTAAGTTAACAGAAAGTATTTTTCATACAACTTTATTTGCAAGAAGAAACAAATAAAAAAAACTTTTATAAAACTGTAACTATGACATATACAAGTTTTCATACGAAACTAACAAAATAAATTTTTAAAATAGGAATAAAATTGTCTATAGTTAAATAACAGAAAGAAAACTAAATTTGTCAAAAGTGACAAAAAGAAATAATTTAAAAACAATTAAAACTATAAGGAAAAGGTTAAAACAAAAGTAGAACTAAAACAGTACTGTTTTGTCTAAAACTCTAATTTAAAATAAACTAAAAATAAATCACTATATGCTACTGGATAGACAAAACAATAACAAAATAGTAGCAAAAAGAATCAATCAAAAATACTTTGTAAAACACAAAATATGACCAGATTAGTGATTTGAACAAATTTTATCAATTTCAAATTTAAAATAATCAAATTGGAAATCCAATTGATCAAACAGAAACTTTAACAAATTTTGAAACTGCAGAAAAAAGAATCACTCAATTTGAATCTATAAAATAAAAGATATAGAATATCTAAGATTGAAACTTTTCTGTTTTTTTTACACATACGAACATAAATAAAAACGGGAAAGTCTGTTGGGCTAGGAGCTGAGCGATCTGTAACTAAACGGCGCTCGGTTGTGACTTAACAAAAACATGCATGTACGTTTAAAAACAGAAAACCAGCAAACCGGTTTGACCTAAAACAAGAATAAACCGTAAATAAACTATAAGCTAAACCACAACCTAAAACCATAAACTAAAAACCGATCTAGAGAAAAAAAACGCTTCGATCTAACATGAGAAAAAAAACGAATGGAGGAGGAGGTGCGTACAGAGAGGAAACGGGCGAGGCAGAGAAGAAGAGATCGGCGGGGGCGACGGCTCCGGTGACCAGCGGCGGAGACGGCAATGTCCAGCGGATGTAGAACTCCGAGGGGGTCCGATTTTCTGTGGATAGTGAGGCGAGGGAACGTCAGGGTCTAGCGTGGCGTCGAGGTGAACTTCGTGAACTCCGGCGGCGTTGTGAGCTAGAGGCGGTGGCTCCGGTGCTCCCTGGACGTCCAAAACATGTCAAAGAGGTTCGAAACAACGAGGGATAGTAGGGTATGGAAGAAAAGGTTCTGAGGATACTTACAAGCGTCGGAAACGACCGGTGAACTCCGTGAATTCCGGCGAGATCCAAACGGTGAGGGCGTACGGTACGGTGGGTTTTGGCGAATGGTTTCAAAGGGAATCGGTCGAGGAGCCTCATGGCTATTTATAGGACAACTTGCTTGGACGAGGGGAAGACTAGAGATAGGGTTTCCAAGAGGATCGGACGTGGCGGCGGCGGCGGGTACATGTACGTGTAGGTTTTTGTATCATTGGGTTCGTGGGGGAGAAGAAAGAAGAGGTGGGGCCCTTCCGCAGCGATCGTGGGGAAGGAGAGAGGGTCGGGCGACCGACGCGCTAGGGATCGGGCGGCGTGGGCGCTGGGCAGCGTGAGGCGCCGAGGCGGGCGCTCGGCCTCGTGGCGGCCTGGGCCGTGGCCTCGCCTAGCCTGCTGGGTGGGCCGGTTGGCCTGCCTAGTGGGCGCGTTTTTTTCTAAAAAAAATTTTAAACAGCGAAAAAAAAGACAAATAAACAAAAATAGAAAAACATTTTATATAGGCGTATTATATATCAACATTTTCAGAAAAAGATTTCCTAAAACATGAACATATTTTCAAGACCAAATAAAATACTAAAAATCATTTTTTACAATAACTCCAAAATGAAATAGAATTTGAGTTTCAAATAAATTTTCAAATATTGTCTCTTCTTTTTGGAGTGTCATATTACTCCTCTCATATTATTATTTTATTAGAGAATTGTTTTTTTGACAAGCTTCAAACTAAAAATTAAATAGGGATTCAAATAGAAAATTTTGGGAAAGTCCTTTTATTCCCTCTCATTCAACTTTCAAAAATTCTCAAATTGCACTCAATTTCACTCAATCATTGACACAACAATCAAACAAACAATCGAAACTAACTATTTAATATAACATTCCAAAATTTAGAATTTTGGGATGTTACATACTCTCATTAGAAGGTGGGCACGGGTAGCTAATCCGCTCTTCCTCCTTTTGTTCTTCGCTCTCCTCGTCATTTTTTTCATCCAATGAGCTCACAGTTTCATCAATTTCTTCTTCCATAGCTTCCTGCAAAATATTATTATCTTCTTGGACAGCGGAGACTTTCTTAATAAGTGCATTAATATAGGCATTATATTCATAATTCTCTTAAAAATATTTAAGGATAGCTAAATTTTCAGATCTATAACAAGCATCATCAAAATCCTCAAACTCTTTAAACATGGATTCAATTTCATAAGCACCCATAAAAGCAACAAATTCTTCTATTTGTTCCACATCATAGTAATCGTATATACCATTAGCATAAGAAGCTAAGGTTTCATTATCATTAAATTTGCATGAAAAGGGAAGGTGTGGAGCATTCATCCTAGAGCAACAAGTATAATCATATTCCAAGCATAGTTGTCTAGCATACCACTGCAACATAATAAATTGATCCCATAATAGTTTCCCTTTTTGTGTCGAGCGATAATCCCTAAAGTATTCACGTTGATCCAACGTGTCTCCCATTATAAAGTTGAATGGGGTTTTCTCAGGATTATCAAAGTAGTACATAATATTTCTCACATAATGAGAATCGAGGGTTTTAGGAGTTACCCCATCCTCATGAGTAGCAAGTACACCTAAATTTTTTGGTATTTCGTGTTCCATATCCATAACTAAAGACAGAGAACAACTAAGAATAGCAAATAAAAATTACTTAGTGATAAAGCAAACAAGCACACACGAGAATATTCACCCCACGCTATGACTCCCCTAACGGTGCCGTAAAAGGTCTTGATAACCCACAAGTATAGGGGATCGCAACAGTTTTCGATAACTAAGAGTTTCAAAACCAACAAGGAGCTAAAGGTAGAACAAATATTCCCTAAAGTTCTATCGACCACAGATACAACTCTACGCACGCTTAACGTTCGCTTTACCTAGAACAAGTAAGAAACTAGAAGTACTTTGTAGGTGTTTTCGTATAGGCTAGCAAGAAAGTAAAGAGCATGAAAATAAAACTAGGGGCTGCTAAGGTAAAGACACAACTAAAGTAAATATAGCAAGTGTGGAAAAGTGATGGTAGGTGTGGCGAAATTGTCCCTTAAGCAATTGACTACTTTACTAGACCGATAGCAAGTATTATGTGGGAGAGGCCACTGCTAGCATGTTATCTCTTACTTGGAATTCTATGCACTTATGATTGAAACTATTAGCAAGCATCCGCAACTACTAACGTTCATTAAGGTAAAACCCAACCATAGCATTAAGATATATTGGTCCCCCTTCAATCCCATATGCATAAATTTCTATGCTAGGTTGAAGCTTCTGTCACTCTTGCCCTCCAATGCATAGTCATATCAACATACAACTAACCCTATGGTGTGATCCACGCTGCAGCTCATATGATGGGCACCAAAGGACAGCAACATAACCACAAGAAAATTAAATCAATCATAGCAATTCATCAACCACCGATAGGACAACGAAAATCTACTCAGACATCATAGGATGGCAACACATCATCCGAAAATAATATGAAGCATAAAGCACCATGTTCAAGTAGAGGGTACAGCGGGTTGCGGGAGGGGGAAGGTGATGGAGATGTTGGTGAAGATGGCGGAGGTGTTGGTGTAGATCGTGGTTATGATGATGGCCCCCGGCGGTGTTCCGGCACCACCGGAAGCAAGAGGGAGAGAGCCCCCCTTCTTCTTCTTCTTCCTTGACCTCCTCCGTAGATGGGAGGAGGGTTTCCCCTCTGTTCCTTGGCTCCCATGGCTTGGGAGGAGCGAGAGCCCCTCCGAGATTGGATCTATCTCTCTGTTTCTGCGTTCTCTTTCGGCTCTGTTTCACCGTTTCGCGTATATATGGAGATCCGTAACTCCGATTGGCCTGAAACCTTCGCCGTGATTTTTTTCCGAATATTAGCTTTCTTGCGGCAAAAGAAGAGCATCAACCGCCTTACGGTGGGCTCACGAGGGTAGGCGGCGCGCCCAGGGGGCGCGCCCCCCTGCCTCATGACCACCTCGGGCACCGTCTCACGTGGATTTTTCTTCTGGAATTTTCCATATTTTCCAAAAATAAGCTCCGTCCGTTTTTATCCCGTTTGGACTTCGTTTGATATGGATATTCTGTGAAACATAAAACATGCAACAGACAGGAACTGGCACTAGGCACTGGATCACTATGTTAGTCCCAAAAATGATATCAAAAGTTGCCAAAAAAGTATATGAAAGTGAATAATATTGGCATGGAACAATCAAAAATTATAGATACGACGGAGACGTATCATTCGGCACAGCGGGACACAGGTGGGTAGCTTCAGTTAATTAATTATACCTCTAGCGCACCCCTTTTTAGTTGAAGAATGTATGAAATGTAATGAAATCCGGCATGTTTATATGAAATCCGACCGTGTATTAATGAATTTATTTCGATTAGTTCGAATTCCTGTATCACTGGCATTGAATGAACATGCAAAACAATACGTACTAGCATTATTCCTGTGGTGATCACCTCGTTTGCAGCGAGTTCACATGTACTCCCTCTGGTCCTTTCTATTCTGCATACAAGTTTTGTCTGCAGTCAAAGTATCTCTACTTTGACCAATCTTATACAAAAAGTATGCACTTTCACAATGTGCGAAGTAAAAGGAGCAGAAGGAGTACAAAGAGTTTGAGCAGCTTTTAGTGTTTCAGACATTGCAATCAAACACACAGTTCGGCAATTCATAGAGAACATTCAAAACAATCGATGATTATGCATCTCAGCGACTCACATGTCGAGGCAATATTCACTTCACAACTAAAGAATAAAGAAAAAATTGATCGACGCTGGCCGACAAAGAAAGGGCGCCCCATTCAAAATATCAAACGCGTGTCTTGCTAAAATCAATGAGCAATATTTTACAAGGTTGTCCCATTCCAAAATATCAAATGCCTACGATTGTGGAATGGGCAGGGTTTGCCATCAGTTCGGACATTGACATGGCACCTCGTGCTAAATAAACCAACTGTTCTTTTTGTGCAGTTCCACCAAAATCAACCAAATTCGCGCGTAGCTTGTGTGATTTCGCCCTTATATGTTGCAACGCTTTGAACTTATCGGCACCTCCTTTCTTGTGGTGGAAATGAATGATTCGATGTATTCATGAACATTTTGTGCAGTTCCCATTGAAATCAAGCTGAGCACCCCTGTTTGCACAAATACAAAAAAGTGATTAGTATAAAGCAAACTGTACTATGATTTGACAGTTTCAACAGGCACATACATGGTCCATGTAGAGCACACTTTAGAAAAATGGAACTCACCAGAAAGAATCCTAGAACAACATTGTACTCGCGCATCACAGCAAAAATATGGAGATTTGTCAGTCCTTCTGAGCTGAAGTTAGTTTAGTCTTGTGGGGAGTAATGTAACCATCCTTCAACTGCTCCTTCTGATGAGAAGATAGACAAGACTTCTTCATCCTGGCATAATCGGAACTAGTCACTTCACGTACTCCATATTCTCCTTCAGAGGAAGATGATCCTATTGTGCAAAGACAAGAGGACTACTAAATGCTAGCATCCATGTTTGCTCGAAAAAGGAAAGGAAATATTTAAAACAGCACGGATGAAGCACTTCTCAAGGACAATACCACTTTTCATGACAAAGATCTAAACAGTAGCACAACACCAATAGAGATGACAAAGCTCAATCATATGGATGAAATCAGTGGGTGAGTACCACCTTTGTTAGGAGGCTGATTATGTAGAGCATACAGATGAAGCACTTCTCCGGAACCATCTGTTGCTATCTACGGGGGTGGCCATGCTTACTATATACTCCTCGATTAGTTTAATGTTTCCAACATCTTCTTGTGCGGTTCCACTAAAAGATATGGTATCTTCAAAGAAGATCCCTGTTTGCACAAGTAGAGATAATTACGTATGGCATCAAATCAGTGGGAAAACAATTGCTCGTTCCAGCCATAGCAATAAATTAAGATGCAAAACTATATCATTACTTGTATCATCACAGTTCCAGTGCTTCCTTACAAAGACCGGAGTTGATTTTGTTTTTCTTCCGCTTGTTCTTCCCCTTCATCACTTGGTTCAATAATGCACAAGCTTCGCCTTCAATGTAAGATCCGGCATGTCAATTAGGGAGCACAAGTATAGTACTAAACTTAATTTTCTCGATGAAAGTGGCAAAATACAGTGCCAAGAAAGGAAATATCCTTATCTTACCTCAATGGGATATTACAAAGGCACATACAGATTGGAAGTCTTGTCTCCATTTGTGCAGTTCACTAAAATCAAGCAACATTATCGTACAAGTAGCACAACATATGAAAGCACACTGCAGAATCATGTGAAAGAAGGCTAGTAATGACCTCTCATGATGCGGAATTCAAACAACTCACAAGAAGAAGATCTGAACCAAACTCCCTTAACTGATAGGAAGTAAGATCTCCTCTTGTGCAGTTCCACTAAGATCAAGCAATCAAGCTAACGTTGTTGGTGTGACATTTTAGTTGAACTGCACAAAACACTCTTAAAACAAAAGTGTTTTGTGCAAAGGCAACAAAAGGTCACAATGGCAACGAGGTGAAGTAGATAACCCTATTTACACAGAGGTGCAAAGAAACAATTAGTGGTCAATAACGGTGGATGACACGAAGCCAACAAAAGAAGCATCTACCTTATCTAAATGGGAAAGAAAGCAAGACAATAGCATTTCTCAAACGGGGCATTGATTAATACTAACATAGAGATTATATTAACAATAAAATTCGTTAAACATGTAATTTGCTTTTAAGCGTGGCATTGCATCAATTTTCCAACGGCATTATTAGAGGGTGTTTGTTTACAGGGACATTTTGGTGTAGGGACTAAAAACTCCGTGTCAGTCCCATCTAAACCAAACAGGAGGGACTTTTAGGGACTAAAAGTGGGCATTTGGGACTAAAGAAATAAGACCCCGAGGGAGTGTTTTTGGGACTTTTTCCAACAGTTGCCCCTGCCACGCATCGCACCTTGTTTCTATTAGTTCATTACTAGGGGTAACATGGTCTTTTAGCATGTCATTTAATAACCTCTAGTCCATGTTTAGTCCCCGGAACCAAGCGGTAGGGACTAGGGAGTTTTTAACCAAACAGGGCCTTAGATTAACAACAGCTAATGAGTTGCACGGGGACGGTGGGCCAGCACCATGTGCATCTACCGATGTCTTGTGGTCATGCAGTCTGTTGCAACAAAGAACAAACAACCAAGGAGCATATTTGTGTTGGTCCCAGTTTTGTTATCTTTAGACACCTTTCCTATGTGAGCGCTAAAGAAATCTAGTCCTGCTCAAACTCTACAGCCTTATCCCTTCCTTTCCTTTTTGAACTAGTACTTTCGCCCCTTCCTTTCCTCTTTAAACCACGTCCTAGATTTATGCGATACAACTTTCCCCACTACTTTCCCACATTCCTTTCCTCTTTGAACCACGTACTAGATTCATGCTATACAACTTTGCCCCTTCATTTCCTCTTTGAACCACGTCCTAGATTCATGCTATATACTTCCTCCGTTCCTAAATATAAGTCTTTGTAAAGATTCCACTATGAACCACATATAGATGTACATAGATGCATTTTAGAGTGTAGATTCATTCATTTTGCTCTGTATGTAGTCCTAGTAAAATCTCTACAAAGACTTATATTTAGGAACAGAGGGAGTACAACTTTTCCCACTACTTTCCCCCACTCCTTTCCTCTTTGAACCACATCCTAGATTCATGGTATACATGCAGCTAGAGCAATGCATGTGGAGTAAGTAAATTATACCTTAAGGTTCTTGGGGCGTGGTTCGGTGGGCGACGGGACGACACCGAAGGAGAAGGGGTCGGAGGCCCTCCCGCGCCGCTGCTGGGTGGAAAGTGAACAGCTACGCCGGTAGTGGATTCCCTCCCTCGCTGACGGCGACAGCGTTAAGCCTCCTTCCCTTCCCGGCGGACGGATCCTGCCGGCTCTTTGAGCAGCAGTGAGGGGACAGAGAGAGGCCAATGAAGTCTTGTTTAGATCTGTAGAGGGCGAGAGAGTGTGAAGAGAGCAACTACAAGCGCTGAGGCTCTAGCGGGAGAGGGCGAGAGAGTGTGAAGAGAGAAACTACAAGTTACCGAGGCTCTAAGCGTGTATATATCTTGGAGAGAGAGTGTGAAGCGTGCAAACCCTAGAAAACATTTTGACCAGTCAAAGAATCCTCCTGGCAAAAATTATGCTCAAGTGTAGTTATCGAACCCGAGACCTCAAGTTTGATGAGGAACAGGCTAACCAGCTACACAACCCTCCCGTTATGTTCAACGAGAGGAAAATAACCTTTTATACATTCCTGCATTCGTGTGACAAGCATGCCGTGTTTTTTGTGTGTGTGGGAGTCATTGGGATTTCAATCATAATCGTGTCATGTGGCTTTGGTGGTAAGACTATCCACAGTGGTGCAGAAATAATGCAGCCTTAGTCACCTTACCTCTCTCCATATAGTACGTTGGGTCCCACCAATCAGAGGGTGAAACAAACAAATTAATAAGAAAAATTAAAAGCGCCAACGTTGTATCTTACCTCACACATCTCGCTACTGCTCGGGAACACTGTCCAATTTATCCCTCTGTTCGCTCACGTACTATTTTAAGTGAATCCTTATTATAACATGCACACAAATTTTGGGCACTTGTCTTCGACTTAAGTCAGTGTGCCACCGTATCTCGTATACTTACTACTCCCTCCGTCTAGGTGTAATAAGTCACGTTAGAAGGTGCAACGGGACCAAGGTGCGTGCGTGTGCGTGTGTGTGTTTAACAACATGTGTGTGTTAGAGAGTGCGACAGATCGACCTACTCCTACAGAGAGATAGTGTGTAGTGTACGATTTTAGCCGGGAGAGTCGATGCATCCTCTCATTTCCGGGCGTGTCCTGTAGGGACATGCGGACAGCTGCCATGCCCGCTCTTGACTAGCCTGGCCCACCCAAAGCCCCTCCATCGCCCACGCGCGCTTCCCGCCCGAAACGGTCAACGCCGCTCCAAAGAATCGGTGCCGCATTCATGCCCGGGCAGAGCAGACACGACCTCTCACTGGCGCAAGAGTGATGGTTGCTTCGTCCGTCCAACTTACTGTTGGGTCTATGTGATTTGACGGCTCGTTGGTCTTTATTACTGAGGTGGTAGGACTGCTGGATGTCCCACGCTTTCGGCGAAAGGAGGTACTACTACTACTAGATTACAATTTTCTCCATTCTTACAGCGGAGGAGTGCAAGAGCAGTGAAAACACGCGGGCTCAGTGATTACATGGCCCACCTCACACTATCACCGCACGACACCTAACTCTTTACATAGTACTCCCTCCGTTCCTAAATATTACTAGATGAGTCCCAGCGTTGTCATGAACAATGTATATCTCTCTGCGCAAAATTATCGATTTCATAGAACTAAAGAAAACTATATAACCGCATGACAAATGTGGTAGCCAAACTAAATAAACTCCCATCATCATTTGGATCATCCCACGTAAGGGAAAAAGATCAGCCAACATCTACAGCATAATGGGATTATATTTTTCTTTTTGACATGTTAATGGGACTTAAAAGCTCACTTACATGCATGCTACTGGTGCATGCTTGCATGCAGACATGTTGATGTGATTTAAAACCCACTCACATGCATGTGCCATGGTATTTCTGCATGCTTGCATGTGGCTTAGTGCAGATCCTCTCAACGTCTAGATCAGACGGCTATTATGGACTGATTTATTTCATCTAATGGCTACATCAATTTTGCTGATGTGGCTCAAGGAGAGGATAGAGAATTCCTAGTAGTGGGGTCTAGCTATTACTAGTAGATAAGTCTTTGTAGAGATTCCACTAGGTGAACTACATACGGAACAAAATGAATGAATCTACACTTAAAATGCATCTATATACATCCGCATGTGGTTCATGGTGAAACCTATACAAAGACTTATATTTAGGAACGGAGGAAGTACTAGTATAGTACGTACTATAATTTATTAGCGAGATAAATTTGTACAATGCTATGAAGCTTCCAGCTTCTGTTACATGTACTTGCGTCCAAGGTTGCCCGTTGCAACATTTCATCAAATACAAAGGAGACTAACATGCATGCTATTGCATCTCAATGATTGATGATCATGGCAAATATGTACTCCTCCGCTCAAAAATAAGTGTCTCAACTTTGTGCAAACTTTAGTACAAAGTTGTACTACTACTAAAGTTGACACTTATTTTGGAACAGAGGCGGCTAAAGAAAAAAAACGATCCATGCAGTCCCTAGCCCTTGAACCATGAACTCTGACCAGCCTTCAATTTGCTCGCAACGTTCGAGCTTCCTAATAAATGAAGTTTGCAACCTTTTGACCATCAGATCATTTTGTGCAGTTTCACCAAAATCGAGATGAGCATCCCTATGGCAAAGAAATTGAAGAAGCGTGATTAGAATAAGATTACTGGGACTAGTTGATGAGACATAAACTCATCACAAATACAGTACGTAGAAGCTAGTAGAGGTATGTGCGGGGCAAAGAAGTAGAGAAATATCCACAGGGAGTGATGTGGGCATCTGGAGCGATGGTGCAAGCCATTTGTAAAGGAGTTGTACACGAGGGACGTAGCTCAACCTTGAGGAGGGCGGCGGGAGGCGGCAACTGCCGACGTCGCGGCAGTGAGCAAGGGACGAAGGCAACCTCACCGTCTTTGTGAGAGAGAACGGCGGGGACCCCTGATCGGGACGTGCTGACAGTGGGTTTTCGTCATCGGCGATGGCCACCACATCTACACTAAGCATCCACCCCTTCCCCAAGAGGACGTGATCCGCCGGGATGTTAGAGATGTGGCCGCAGTCGTTTTGTGTGAGAGAGTGTGAAGAGAGCAACCCCAGCAAGCAACCGTGTAGGCTGGCCCGTCCTGACTATGTATATAGTGGAGCGTTTCCTTTTCTCTCCATATGAACCTATCATATTGCGTACGTGCCATTGAAGAAAAAAAACTTTATTTATAAATGACGCGGCACCTACTACTCGTTCTCCTATAACCTTGTGCTTGGCATCTCCAAAATATTAACCTTGCGATTGGCTCTTTGCCTCTTCGGGAAGTCGAGCAATAATGGTAGTGCAGTATATATCATTCTGGCTATATGAGACCGAATGAATTGCTGCACGTCCACCACGTGGACGAGGGGCGAGGGAGAGTGCTACATACGGAGCAAAATGAGTGAATCTACACTCTAAAATACGTCTATATACATCAGTGTTTGGAGTATGTACTAGTAGTTCATATTGAAATCTACTAAAGGACATATATATTCCAAACAATATGATATAATCTCTATAACCAAGGTAGTAGGGACGAGGAGTAAACGGAGGGAGTAATACATTTTTCTCCTCGTCCTGCGAGCCACCGCGCACATGGGCGAGGGAGCGGGTGTAAGGCGGAGCAAGCTTCACCTCATCCTGTGAGACACCGCGCCCGTGGGCGGGGGAGACGGTGTACTAAGCAAGCTTCTCCTCGTTCTGCGAGTTGATGGGACACATCAAAAGTCTTGCCTCTAAGGTAGGCCCCACATGGTTTACCTCTTTTTTTAACATAACACGTCAAGTCGCAATTTGTTTGTTCACCCGTGGTAGACGATCCTCCCTCCACCAAGTGGACAACCAGTACACGTGCCAAATTACCACGTGGGTTGCCTTTTTCGCATGTAATTGAGCTCCACCGTGTACCCGCGCGGGTGTGGTTGGGAAAGAGACGGGAGTACGTGCGCCATGCATGCACCTCTTCTCTTCCTGCATGTCCCCCACCTACGTGGGTGTGTGTGAGAGATACAAACCATGTTCGTGTGTGTGTTTTGTTTTGGGGTGGGGTGGCGGGTGGTGTGGGGGGTTGATTTCGTGAATTATTTGTGGAAATATGTGTCGATGACATCTCAAACAAAATTTTGCATGCAATGTGTGTGAAATGGTGGCCTATTCATATCATACATAGAGGGTTGGGAAATCCACGAGAAGAGAGGGAGGGGTCATAGCTATCGATAGAGTCGAAGAGAGGATCAAGCGGGTGGGTGCGAGATCGATGAAGAGAGCCATCGAAATTGTGTGTGTGTGCAAGTCAAAGATATAGGGCGACTGGCCTACCGGAACGTTAGAGGGCACATGTCAAGTTTGTGTGTGGCAGGGAGACATGACTAGAGCGCTCGATGTATCGGTGTGTGTGGGGGGGAGGGGGTGGGGGGAGGGGTAGGCAGAGGCCTAACTATAGAGGTAGAACGACTCGTATATGTGTTGAGAAGGAGAGGCCCAGCTGTGTCTTGAGGGAGATCGGTCGACATCCATACATAACTGAAGGACGGGAAATATGATGGGATAGAGAGAGAGAGAGGAGAGAGAGAGAGGTAGGGAGAGGGAGGGAGAGGGGTAGAGTGCTGGATGGGTGATGGAGTTGCTTCTCGGAGATGGTGGGAGAGGCCTACTAGACAAACTGAGGGTGGAACTGCAATGCTATCAATAAGAGTGGGGATGTGTTTACGTGTGTGCTGTGCGTGATAGATCTGTCGGGACGCATCCATGGATGATGAAGGGGAACCATGTGTTTGGTAAGCAAACCTAACTAGATCGGTAGATCAATTGTTGTTTGTCGGAGGAAGGAGAGACAGAACTAATGAGGTAGATCGATCGACGCGTGTGGGTAAAACGAGTTATAAGGACCTAGCTAGCTATATGTATAGCGAGAGACCGGTCGGTGTACGCCCATTTGTTAGAGGCAAATAAGGCCCAATGAGATGAGCAGACAGAGAGAATTGAGCTAGAAGGTGGTGCGAGAGGCCCAACTACTAGCTAGATAGGGGAGGAGTGCGGTTGTGAGATCGATGAAAAGAGGGGCGAGAGTTTACACGTGTGTCTCAATCGTATGAGAGATACGAGGCAAGGACACATAAAGGAGGAGATTGAAGGTGTGTGTGTATGTTGTAGGCAGGCATCGCTAGAGAGGTTTATCGATCGGTGTGTATCGGAAAGGAGTTGTGGAGACTCTGGGAGAATGACCTAAAGAAAAAAATGAATGTGCCCGGTGGATAGAATGCCGAGGGAGGGGGAGGGCGAGGAGGGTGTGTGCATGCATGAGAGAAAGTTAGTGGTAGCTACAAAGGTTAGAGGATTGTGTGGGTGTAAGAGACTAACAAAGATCATAATTTGATATGGAAGCGGGTTCATATATTTGAATGGGAGATCATAGTGTTTTAAACATTGCATGCATGAATATAGCGGTGATACACGTGTTGTGCACATGTTATACCATAATGTGATAATGCATGGCGTTTGCAACTCATAACTAAATGCCGAACAATCTAAACCATACTATACATCAAACAATCTCACATTTTATTTGAATTTGTGATAATGTGTATGCTTGCAGCTTACAACTAAATATCGAACAATCTAAACAATACTATATATCGAACATTCTCACATTTTATTTGAATTTGTGGTAATGTGTGGTGTTTGCAACTCACATCTAAATACTTGTAGGCGAGGGGCGGGCACCATACATAATGTGATAAACACATTATACATATGAGACATGGTTTAGATTATGAAGATCTAGCTAGAGCTAGAAATGTAATGTGATTTGAAATCAAAATAAAGTGGATTCAAAAAATCTAGTTCGAGTTCATATAGTACACATAGTTCATATGTAACTCGAGACTAATCATGTGGTGTGCTATGAAGATAATACACAAACGATGGTTTAACTCGACAATAATGATGATTGTAGATCTTATTAAAACAGAGAAACAAATTCAAATGCTTTGACTTCACAACAATCATTACTGTAGATCTTATTCAAATGGAGAAACGAATTCAAGTTTAGTTCATATTCAAGCGGTAGTATATACGTTTGGAATGCACTAAAACATTCATTTGAGTAGTAGGTTGCATGCATTATACACATAGCGGAATATTTTAATTGAACATAACGTGACTTCAAAGTTTTGAATGACATTTGTAGTGCGCATTGATTTGGTACAGTACATGTTAGGCTTGTCCGGAAATTTCAACCCGCGCCTTGTTAGCCCGAAATATTTAAGATATATCTTTGTCTCGTTGTGCTCCGACAACTCCCTCCATCTCAATTCCCGCCTTGCTATTCCGAAACTACAACGCGCGCGAAAACTCCCACCTCCTGTGAAATCCCGACAAGCGAAATGCCCGTGGTACCCCTGAACCAAAAAAACCGCCTCAAATCGGTGGGCGGTACTTTCATAACTTACCCCACATTTCGGACAAGCGCGTCTCTAAGCCATGGTTTCCCACTGCCATCCCATCCGCCCACCCATTCATACACCGAGGCCGCCAAAACCCGCGACAAAACCCCACACCCTGCTCCGTCCGCCACCCAGCCAGAGCCTCTTCCCCGACGACGTCGTCAACAGCAACACCTCGACGTCCCTCATCCACCGTACCAGATGAGGATCCATCGTCGATCTCATCGTCCTGCCGGTTCAGCCACCCCGTCCTCCACCTCGAAGGAGCTGCCCTGACATTCCCCTCGTCCTTTGCGCCACCTCCATTCCCACACCGCCGTCTTCACCTGCACCACCGGAAGAGCATCATCATCATTGTTTCCTTGGATGAAGCTGCGGCCTAATGGGCGCCACCAAAGAGGTTGTACACTAATTGCCGCATTTTCTTCTTGATTCGATCTCACGGTGCTGCCGGCGCTAGGTCCCGAGCCGACACAGCGCGGCTCCATCCACGGCGGCGTCGCCGGCCACTTCCTCCACGGTGTCGCTCCCTCGGCGGCGACGTCCACATCAGTAGGAGCTGCTGCTGCTTTAGCTCTCGCTCATGTTGCTGCTCTGATCTTGCTCTCGGTCCCCTGCCTGGTCTGCTCTTGCTATTGCTCTTGCTCGCATCGCTTCTCGCTCTTGCTCTTGCTTGTGATGCTTTGCTCGATTTAACGACACTTCCGATCGTATCGACTTTTGGGTCGATCGATTTTCAGGGGTGGGGGGCTCGCTGGGTAAAGGAAGAACCAGCCAGTGGGAGGGGGCTCACGGAGAGGTACCCCACTATCTATCTTAGGGTTCAGGGATGGGGTGGTCGCGGGCGGTGGCGGGCGCCAGGGCGGTGGTGTGGGATCACGAGAAAAAGCTTCGGCACGGGGGCCTAGAGGGATGGCCGGGCGTGGCGTAACGGCGGTGGGGAGTGTTTTGGGGAAGGCGGGCGGCGTGACCGCCAGCTGGGCGGCGGGGGGCTGTTTGGCCGGAGGTGGTGGCGGCTCAAGGGGTGGAGGTTGAAGATGAACCACAGTGCCCTTGATTTTGTATCCAATGGCTGCAAAATCGACCGACCAGAGATGAAAAAGTCACCAACCGACGTGTAGCCTCACCTTGCTAGTGCGTTCAGTTGGCCGACAAAGAAAATTCAGTTTTGACAAAGAAAATTCAGTTTCGGCGCTTAAGTTCAGTTTCGACAGTTAAGTTCAGTTTGATGCTTAAGTTCAGAGACGAGCGATCGATGTATTTTACATCTAGCACTTTGTGGTTATATATTTTACGTCATGTATTGGAGATGCTATTAGAATTCCACTCGAGGTTAACGTTGTTCTTTGTCTCTCTTGTCCTCGCTTCACCTCGGCGTCGTCCAACTCACCGGAGCTGCTCCAACGATTTAAACCCTCCATCACAATGAGCAAGACCTCGGCTCCAGCTCCAGACGCCTAATATCTTCTTCCCTTCCTCCGATAGCAAAGTCAGCCGGAGCATCCTCACCGGCCAACCCAATCACGCTGAGATCGACATGGCTTCGCCAAAGAGGTTGTACACTTGTTGCATCTCTTTTTTACTCTACATGTTATATATATTGTCCAATCGAGCACACGGATTTGTTCCTTTAGTGTCTCATTGAAAGAAAAAACGTAGTAATTTTAATTTTCACGTGTCCTCCTTTTCAAATTCCTATTCATGAAGCAGAAGACTAAGAGATAGTAGCATAATAGCATTATAACCGTACATTTTCTTGTGGTTTGACTTAATCTCACCATGCTTCTTTGCATCCTGTGATCTTACAATTGTTGTGAATCAAACACACCCAGATTGGCAGAAATCCTATGTTTTTAAATTCTCTGTTTTGCACGTGCATTCCTATCCTATTCCTGTCTATTTCCTATCCCTGCATTGTTGGAATCCTCCAATTCAAACGAGCACTTGCAGAATTACTTCTCCTACAGATAGTTGTCAAAGAAAACCTTGCGTGGTATGTCCTGCTCCTGCTGCGCCGCCACCCCTGGGCTTGCTCCAACGATGAAGGGTCCAAAGACAACAGGGAGCCGGCCTCAGACTGTCTTTCGCCGCCTCGAGATCTTCTTCCCCATTACCGGCAGCCATGAAAACTGCATTACCATCATCAACCGAGCAGATGACCTCGAGGACTACACAGTGTCAGCAAGAGAGGTCGCACTCTTCGTGTCCGCCACGTTATGCATCACTTAATATTACATGCTACTTTATCGCCCCGTTTCACCGATTAGACTCGAGTCGGCTCCAAATAAATGGTCAAACCTGAGTTTTTAAATGGTTGTGCGGTACATATCGGGCCGCTATCAATAGTATCTATCTACTATCCGGTTAATCTTGATTGTCTACTATGAGTTTCATGTTGGGTGGGAAACAAACAAGAAAGAAGCCATTATCTGTATTTTTAACTGAAGCCATTATCCGCTCGCTATTATTGGTTTTGGGTCTATCCACAGGTTGCTACCATCACTCTAGATTGCATGCACTCCTTACATAATCTCACTATGTTTTATTCCTATGCATGATGCTTATTGTAAACAATGGAACTGAACATGTAGAGCAAAAGAGACCAGCCTTGCGTGGCAATAAAATTTCATGCAGACGTTGCTCCATGGTAGGCGCAAAGGCAGCCCCCCCTCCACGCATTTGGGATTGTAATCGAGAGGAAGATACCTGTTCTGAGGGGGATTCAGAAGGACAAGACAACTCCTATTTACCCCCTGAGGTCTTCGCTCTAACTTGGCATGCTGATGTTGGTTATATCATGCATATGGTGTCTTGCATTGCTTACTTTATACATCAAATATGTCATCTGCTTAGTTTAGACATCCTTTGTGTGAATGCCATCTGGTTAGTTTATTCATCATTTATGTGAATTATGCAACGCCATCTTGTTTAGCCGGACATCATATATGTGAATTTTGCAATGCCATCCTCGCTTAGCCAGTCATCTTATATGTAAATTATATCAGGCCATCCTTTTTTTTGCGTTACATATTACATTTGTCAACAATGTTAGTACATTCAACTGCTCTTCATGTGCATCAGCCATTTGACACGGTGATGGCAAATTCTGGAGTGAAAACAAGGTCTTCAGAGCAGACTATGCTATCTGACGAAGCGCATATCTCACTGGTTACGGATAGCTCCTCAAAGGAGGATTCAGAGGTAGATGACCAGTCCTATTCCTCCCCCGAGGTGTATGCTCTAACTTGGCAGGGTTATGTTGCTCATATCGTGTGTATGGTGTCTCGCATTGCTATGTCATTTGATTAGTTTAGACATGCTTTGTGTGAATGCCACCTATTTAGTGTCTAATTACCATATATGTGAATTATGCATTGCCATCTTGTTGCAAGACATTATATATGTGAATTATACAATGCTATCTTGTTGCAAAGGCATTATATATGTGAATTATGCAATGCCATGCTGTTTAGCCAATCATCATGTATGTGAATTATATCATGCTATCATTTTTTGTATTACGTGTTCCATTTTTCGACAACGTTTGTATATTCAACTACTCTTCCTGTGCATCAGCCACTTAAAGCGGTGATGGAAGTATCTGGAGTGAAAACAAGGTATTCAGAAACATAATGCTACTGCTTGAAGCAGACATCTTCTTGGTTACAGAGAGCTCCTCGGAGGAGGATTCGTAGACCGATGACCAGTCCTACTTCCCCCCTGAGGTCTGTTCTCAAACTTGGCAGGGTTATATTACCCATGGCATGCATGTTGTCTTGCATTGCTTAGTTTTTACATCATATATGGATTGCCATCTGCTTACTTGCTTACTATATAAATCATATATCTGAATTATATCATGCCATCATGTTTACATAGTACATACACATCATCTATCTGAATTATGGCATGGCAACCCATTTAATAAAGACATCATATAGTTATATCATCTCATCCTGTTTAGTGTTTACAGTCATCATATTTTGAATTATGGCATTCTATCCGTGAATGTATGTGAATTATGGCATGCCAACCTATTTAATAAACACATTATATAGTTATGTCATGTCATCCTATTCACATAGTCTCATATTTTGAAGTATGTCTTTCCATCTTTTTTAGTTAGCCATCATAATGTGAAATTGTGTCATGCTATCCTGTTTAGTTAGCCATCATATATGTGAAATTGTGTCATGCTATCCTGTTTGGTTAGACAACATAAATATGAATTATTTCATGCCCTCTTTTATTCCCCACTATCCATTGCACTGTCTCATCATACAATGTCTATACTTTCAATTACTTTTCTTGTTTATCAGGCTTTTGAATTGGAGAGCGTGATGGCGGTATCTAAGGGAGTAACAACACGGTCTTCAGAAAAGATAGTGCTACCAGTTGATGCAGATAGAACCACGGTTGTATTTGCCCAAGGAACAGATCCACCACACATAACCTAGACTCTCGCAGATTGTACCCCTACCCAGTTGGACAGAGAACCAGCTACACCCCTTCTAACCCCAACCCCGGCAGATAGTATCCCAGATCCAGTTGACACGGCACCGTCTCCACCACAGAGCACCCACACACGAGCAGTTAGTAAGGGAACTGCAGTGCCCAAAGCACGAGGACCACCACTCCGAATCCCAACTCAACGCTTGAAGGAGAAGAAGATTTGTTCTTAGGTCAGGTTCTGTAGCTATGGTTCATACTCCTTTGCTGTTGCATTACTGTATTTACTCATACCAACTATTTTCAAATTTGAAGGATGGAATTGAAACTCCAATGACGCAATGGTATGTTTTAAACATGTTTCTTTAAGCGGTTCGCTGTTGTAACCTGCTCTATGTTGATTTCAGTTTCAATTGAATAAACAGTTATGTTCTCATGTCATGCACATTACAAGTGTTGTTATTGCTCTATAGTTACCCTCACTTATATTCTGTCTATTCTGCTTTGTCTTGAACAAATATTATTTGAACTGTGTGTCTATCTTGATTTGGCAACAAAAACTAGAATGATATAGACCATAAAGTGACCATGGTACATAGATATATGTTTGTTTCATGCTGTTATCCTATCCACTTTACTCTTGAACTCATTTACCAAAATGAGTTTCATATACAACATGGTAAACATGTGATGTGTCCGCTTGTTTCTCTTTTAGAATGCGGACAAAATATTGGAGAAACGATACCGCGTTATCCAATGGTAAAGGAAGTAATGCAGATAAGGTTCAAGATAGTGAGACATCCTGTTGGTCTCCAAGAAAGCTGATAAAACTATCTTGACGACAATGAGGGAACCCAAAAGTCCTATCTTGATGTAGTGTTCGAGTTATCGGCCACTCATACGGCACAAGCTCTTGAACTCACTTGCTGAATCAGTTCGTCTTCTTGAGTCTCAACTTCAAGTTGAAAGACATCGATCGGATGTGCGACAGAAGTCAAGGACCGAGGAAGTCCCCGCAGAATTCAAATGCATATTTTCCGGTGCAACAAAGAAGCTGGAGGATTTAAGCGCCAACCAAGAGAAAGTTAATAATCTTGCTAAGCATCTTGCCCATTATGGGTACCAGGATATTGTTTCTTGAGATCTTGAAGTGGTTTTGATTACGGATTTGTTTTCTTTGCAGGCGTTTATTTGCGCTGGTCGCCAATTTTGACAACAGGTGTATATGATATCTTTGCTTTGTTCCCTATATTTGCACCTTGGTGGCGAACTTTGATGCCCAAAGTGGATATAATATGTGTAATAGCCGTGATAGCCTAGCGTTAGTTGCTTGCTTATTTATTTCCTTGTTGTCTTGTTTATTTGTTTGCTTGTAGTCATTGCAGTTCTTTTTCCGCGGTTTGCTAGTGGCTGCAATAACCTATTTTTTAAAACTAGGCCACAATAACAATGGGCTAGTATTTACTGTAGTGACACTGGGCCTCCTACTGGCCGTAGAAACAGTGGGCCTTCTACGGGCCGTAGAAACACTGGGCCTTCTATGGGCCATAGAAACAATGGGCTTTCTGCGGGCCGTATCATCAATGGGCTTCATACGGGTCGTATGATCGATTGGCCAAACATGGGCCAAACAGACCGCATTATGGCCGTAAACGGGCTAGAGTTGGAATCGTCCGTTCATGGGCCGACCATAACGGGCCATCGTCAATAGGCCGTATTTGATGACGTTATGCAAACGGCCCAACGTATTAACGGACCACAAACGGGCCGACTGTAACCACGGGCTGAATTTGGCCCACAAGCAGAAAATGACAGTAACGGGCCATAAGTAAACGAATGCTGGAAATGAGCCCAAGAATAAATGAGCTCTGAGAAGGCCGAAAGATAACACGGGCTGGAAATGGCCCAACGGAATAATGGGCCGTTAATGGGTATAAAGTGATACACTGTTCATTACGGGCCAGTTCCACCACGGGCCGTTAATGGGTGTAAAGTGATACACTGTTCATTACGGGCTAGTTTCACCACGGGCCGTTAATAGGCCAAGAGTTACATAGGGCCTCATATGGGCCGAAAGACGTCATGGGCCATACATGCGCCAGAAGTGAAAACGGGCTGGAGTCATATTGGATGGCCCAGATGACGCTACTAGGCCTAATTTGGATAGGGCGTAAAGGGCCTGGGGTTAGCGAGCTGTAAATGGGCTATATGCGAACAGGCCATTAACATGCTTTCCATGGGCCGGCCTGCCACCTTTTGACCAAGTCAAACGGGTCAGACTTTTCACAGGAATGGGCCTCTGTTGGGCCGTGCCACGTGTCGACGTGTCATAGGCGCCTTACGTCCAATGAGTGGATGACATACATCCCCCAACGATGAGCGGAACCGTGTTTCCTCCGACCAATGATAATTTTACACGTGGAAAATCCCCATTGGTCGGGCTGTTAACGGGTTATCGGATCCAAAACCCGACCCGATAGCTTAATGACGTTCGATTACGGTGGATGCCACGTGTCGGTCACCCTTGACGAAAGCACTTCGTGACGCGTGATTTATCGTCATGGAAGTGGACACTTCCGTGATGATAATTTTGGTAATGTCATGGAACACTTCTCTGACAAAGACAGATATGTCTATCTTGATTCTGTCATAAAATCGTCATGGATGTACATGCATGACAGAAAATGCGACCTACTGTGACAAACACGTATCATCATGGAAGTGTATTTTTTTGTAGTGACATGTGCATTTCATTATAGAATCTGAAATATGCAATGTTTACGTTAGTTCATACGTTGCATATGATGTTTAAAGGCCCCTTAAATCTGGTCGGTCAAGTGATGGTCTTTAAGCCTCCTTCTTTGCTTCTTTTCTTGATATGTAAGATTTGCTCACACATCTGTTCAATTGCCTGTTTGTATCAGCCAACCATACTAGGACTGTTTGCTTTGATTACCACCTGTTCTTGACCTAACACTCTAACAAAGCTTGTCAATGATAACACTAAGGTCTACTATGGTGGGGGCTTGTCTAACTCATAGGTGACATAACGGTTTGGCTGTACACCAAAGTAGGCTCTCCAAGAGTATATGGAGATCCAGTTCGAAGGTATGCCTAGTTTTTACATAGTGCACACATAGTAAATGCTCATTTCATTGTGTGCAAGAGATGTGGCATGTTTCATTATGTGGTGTTGTTTTTTTTATAATCTCATCCTTTTGTGTTGTTCACAGACTGGAAAGTATGCATATTTATCATCCAAGGAGACCAGCAACTAGTTTGTGTCACCTTGCAGAGGGGGTGCAATGAAAATAAGATTGAGGATTTCCAAGTACAAGATGTTAGGAAGGAGCCTTGCAAGAGAAGGAGGAGCAGCGCTGAGCCTGTTCAACTAGTTAAGGTAAGTCACTATATTACAATTACCAGGACATCATATTTGTCTGACTTTGTACTTGCGTAGGGTTCTTCACCTGTAACCCAGTCATTGGGCCATTGATTAAAACCCCATCCACTCACTACTATATGATGTTCTAACTTTTTGTAAATCAGATGTATGTAAACACATTTTAATGTGTCTGTTCACTCATTACGGATGTAGTCTACTTTTAAATATCTAAATCATCTTATAGTAGTGAACAGTGTGAAACTGCTTCCTACCATGGTAGAGTTGTCGATGTCATAAATGTCATAACCAAACGCATATTCACATCATTAGCCTTGTTGGGGAACGTAGTAATTGCAAATTTTTTGCTACGCACACGCAAGATCATAATGATGCTTAGCAACGAGAGGGGAGAGTGTTGTCCATGTACCCTCGTAGACCGAAAGCGGAAGCGTTGTGGCAATGCGTTTGATGTAGTCGTACGTCTTCACGATCGACCGATCCTAGTACCGAACGTACGACACCTCCGCGATCTGCACACGTTCAGCTCGGTGACGTCCCACGAACTCGCGATCTAGCAGAGTATTGAGGGAGAGCTTCTTCAGCACGACGGCGTGATGACGGTGATGATGAAGCTACCGGCGCAGGGCTTCGCCTAAGCACTACGATGATATGACCGAGGTGGATTATGGTGGAGGGGCACCAAGACACGGCTAAGAGATCAATGATCAACTTGTGTGTCTATGTGGTTCCCCTCCCCGTATATAAAGGAGTGGAGGAGGGGAGGGCGGCCCTCTACTATGGCGGCATACTGGGAGTCCTACTCCCACCGGGAGTAGGATTCCCCCCTTCCAAGTAGTAGGAGTAGGAGAGAAGGAAGGGGAAGAGAGAAGTGAAGCAAGGAGGGGGCACCGCCCCTCCACCCTAGTCCAATTCGGACTAGGCCTTAGGGGGCGCACGGCCTGCCCTAGGCAGCCCCTCTCTCTCCCCTAAATCCCAATAAGGCCCATATACTCCCCGGGGGGTTCCGATAAACGCCGGTACTCCGGTTAATGCCCGAACTCACCGGGAACCATTCCGATGTCCAAACATATTCATCCAATAAATCGATCTTTATGTCTCGACCATTTCGAGACTCCTCATCATGTCCGTGATCATATCTGGGACTCCAAACAACCTTCGGTACATCAAAACACATAAACTCATAATAACGATCGTCATCGAATGTTAAGCGTGCGGACCTTACGGGTTCGAGAACTATGTAGACATGACTGATACACGTCTCCGGTCAATAACCAATAGCGGAACCTGGATGCTCATATTGGATCCCACATATTCTACGAAGATCTTTATCGGTTAAACCGCATAACAACATACGTTGTTCCCTTTGTCATCGGTATGTTACTTGCCCGAGATTCGATCATCGGTATCTCAATACCTAGTTCAATCTCGTTACCAACAAGTCTCTTTACTCGTTCCGTAATGCATCATCCCGCAACTAACTCATTAGTCACATTGCTTGCAAGGCTTATAGTGATGTGCATTACCGAGAGGGCCCAGAGATACCTCTCCGACAATCGGAGTGACAAATCCTAATCTTGAGCTATGCCAACTCAACAAGTACCATTGGAGACACCTGCAGAGCACCTTTATAATCACCCAGTTACGTTGTGACGTTTGGTAGCACACAAAGTGTTCCTTTGATATACGGGAGTTGAATAATCTCATAGTCATAGGAACATGTATAAGTCATGAAGAAAGCAATAGCAATATACTAAACGATCAAGTGCTAAGCTAACGGAATGGGTCAAGTCAATCACATCATTCTCGAATGATGTGATCCCGTTAATCAAATGACAACTCATGTATATGGCTAGGAAACTTAACCATCTTTGATTCAACGAGCTAGTCAAGTAGATGCATACTAGTGACACTCTGTTTGTCTAAGTATTCACACATGTACTAAGTTTCCGATTAATACAATTCTAGTATGAATAATAAACATTTATCATGATATAAGGAAATATAAATAACAACTTTCTTATTGCCTCTAGGGCATATTTCCTTTAGTCTCCCACTTGCACTACAGTCAATAATCTAGACTACACAGTAATGATTCTAACACCCATGGAGTCTTGGTGTTGATCATGTTTTGCTCGTGAGAGAGGCTTAGTCAACGGGTCTGCAACATTCAGGTTCGTATGTATCTTGCAAATCTCTATGTCTCGCTCCTTGACTTGATCATGGATGGAATTGAAGCGTCTCTTGATGCTCTTGGTTCTCTTGTGAAATCTAGATTCCTTTGCCAAGGGAATTGCACCAGTATTGTCACAAAATATTTTCATTGGACCCGATGCACTAGGTATGACACCTAGATCGGATATGAACTCCTTCATCCAGACTCCTTCATTTGCTGCTTCCGAAGCAGCTATGTACTCCACTTCGCACGTAGATCCCACCATGATGCTTTGCTTAGAACTGCACCAACTGACAACTCCACCGTTCAATATAAACACGTATCCGGTTTGTGACTTAGAGTCATCTAGATCAATGTCAAAGCTTGCGTCGACGTAACCATTTACGACGAGCTCTTTGTCACCTCCGTAAACGAGAAACATATCCTTAGTCCTTTTCAGGTATTTCAGGATGTTCTTGACCGCTATCCAGTGATCCACTCCTGGATTACTTTGGTACCCCCCTACTAAACTAATAGCAAGGCACACATCAGGTCTGGTACACAGCATTGCATACATGATAGAGCCTATGGCTGAAGCATAGGGAACACCTTTCATTTTCTCTCTATCTTCTGCAGTGGTCGGGCATTTGTAGCGACCCCACCTCAAACGGTCAAGTCTCTGTGTTTCAGTGTCATCCCTGGATCAGTAATGCTAACCCACACAGTACTAAAAAGGATTTATAATAGAGTAGCAATCACACACTTATTGCATCGAATGTCTCAAAAGAGAACTTATTACAATAAATATGGCTTAAGGCCATCTAATACGATAACAACGGAAGTCTTGGAAAATAAAGTGAGTCCATCAACTCCAACGGCATAGCTGAGCTGCACGGCAACGACCTAACGAACCTTACTCCTCGTCTGAAAAGTCTGCAACATAATATGTTGCAGCCCGAAAACGGGTCAGCACATGGAATATGCTGGCAATATAACACAGTAGAGCAAGAACAGGATGAATGCTATCACTATATGCATATTTGGCTGGTGGGAAACTCTATGGTTATAGTTTTGCGTAAAGCCAATTTTTCCCTACAACAAAGGAATAGATTTTACTTAACTATCATGGTAGTTGAAACATCATTGAGAAGGTTCCTCCAACTCAATCCCAATTAAAGTAATTATCAACCCAACAATATTAATTTAGAGTGATGAGATCATATGATAATCCAAGTACTAGATACTCAAGATGTCCATAACCGGGGACACGGGTAACCATGATTAGATTGTACACTCTGCAGAGGTTTGCACACTTTTCCCCACAAGACTCTGCAGAGGTGTGCACACGGGGAAACGGATGACCGAGACACAGTCTTTCAGAAGCATTAACTCTAACCGCGGGTAGACAGTACCAACCTACATCCCTCTACATCTGCTAGCCTACCACTGGAAGAGCTCATGCAACTTACTCAACTATGCTAGAGCCCATAATAGCTTGTGGCTGCACACGGAAGTTTCTAGCATGAAATATCTCAGTTCCCTATGAACCTGGGTGGCGGACCTTAGGATGATCACACGGGTACTCCGGGATATCCTAGGACAACACTGGATTCTCCAGGTGCCCGACAAGCAATCCACCCAGATGTGTATTAAAGTTGCCACCTTAAGTTGAACCATTAATTAACAAGCTCACAACTGTCATGGATTCACTCACCCAAACCACGTCTACGAGCATAGCATGGCAATATAAGCAACACGTAGAAGTAACTCCCAAGGGTTTGATAATAACAAGGCAATAGGTTCTACCTCATCAACTACTTCCCAATACCCACATGTTAATCACATCCTAATCATGCAATGTTTGAGGACTGGAGCTAATGCATAAAAACTGGATATGAATGAGTATGATCAATGTGTTACTTGCCTTGCTGACGATCCGAAAAACCTAGAGACTCGTAGTAGCACGCTTCGGACTCCGGGAATTCTATCGCAAACAAACAATAGCATACATAAGCAATCAAGCAAAGATGCACGGGTAAAACTCAAATAAGAAGAATTGACTAGAAAGTTCAAATTAAGAACTCCGGTTTGCAAAAAGAATCAAATCACACGGAGCAACGAAACTCAAACTGAGAAAGAAACAAGATTCGTCTACTAATCTGGACTGAAGTCAAATTTTACAGTACCAAAATCTTGTTCAAGTTGGTTAAATAGAAAGAGGGTTTCGAGACGAAGATCTAGGCGCTTGAATCGCCTGATTCCGATAAACGAGCGAAAAGATAAACTGAAACGAAAATCGGATCAGAAATCATGATCGAAAATAATCGTGAAAAACCCGAGAAAAAGAAAACTGACGAACAGGCTAACGAACGAACGTTCGTTGTCTGTGACTAATGGGCGAAAACCATTCATTAAAACGAATGTACGAACGAACGTCGGGAAAATAAACTAAACCGAGAAAACCGGCGAACCGATCTAAAAAACAAACTAGGTTTTTTTTAAAACATCGGTTTTTTACCTAAACCGAAAAAAAACGATCGGCTCCGGATCGGATCGGCGGCGGCGGCTCCGGCAGCGAGGCGGCGGCTCCGGGGGCGCGAGGTGGGGCTGCGGGGTGGCGGCGGGAAAGTGGCGCGACGGCGGCGGCGAGGCGCGGGCAGCGGCGGCGGGCGGCGGCGGCTTCTTCTTCAGGCTGTGGCGGCGGTGGTGGTGGTGACTTGGGCGGCGGCGGGGTATTTAAGAGGGGGAGGGGCGGCGTCAGCTGTGACGCCCCAAGACCGACAATCCAGAAGACTTCCATATTTTCATGACCTCTGTGTTTCTTCATTTGTGCTTGCTCTACTTATTTTTGCATTGCATCATGTCATCATGCCAGCATGTCATTTAATTTTTAAAACCTCAACTAAATAAATCGCATAGATCTTTTGATCTATTTAATTCGAGGGAATTCACATGGTGATTTCTCTTTATAACATATATCCTCCCAATGTTATCAGGGAGCTATAAAATAATTATTCAATTAATTTGGAATTAACCACAACCCACTTGCATTTTAAAGTTCCTTTCGTTTCCGAATATTCACATCTTTGCTCTATTCTCCTTTTGACTCCAATTCTTCTTGTGGAGCCTTGATATATTCCAGTGAGGTCGCTTGCCAAATTTCAGTTAAATTGGGATTTATTTAGACGCCGCGCTCGGACCTCCACAGCGCCTCGCCTTCGACCTTGGCTTCTGCGTCCCATGGCCACGAGCGCCACCAGCAGCAGTTTCAGGCCATCCCCGTCGCCGAGTCCCTCGCCGCTTCTTACGCACCTCGTCTCCGACCACCCGTCGGAGCCACGCCTCTCGGTGCCGCAGCTACGTCGTCGGTCTTCCTCCTCGACGCCGCCTCAAGCCTCCCCATGCCTCACGAGACATTGTGCCAAGTTCCCGCCATCGCTGCTGCAAGTCCCGCCGGAACCAGCCTCGTGCATCACGCCTATTCTTTGTTGACGCCAAGTCCAACGGTCACCGAGCGTGAAATTCGCCAAGTACCACTACCAATACATACGGATTCGCAAGTACAAAGACCGGCTAAGACCACACGGATGTTTCCAGTAGTCTTGACCAAACGCCAAGTACCATGATGACCTTCGACATGTACCCCTACATCACCGAAACGCCGAAGTTCCTCGCCGTGACCCGAACATCTACGGAAACTTGTGCGACTCTGCACGTGAACGACTACCGTCGACCCCAAGTTACTCGGATTCGTCAAGTCCCTCTACGAAAACGTGTACCACTACGCCCAAGTTCCACTACAAGATGTGTCACTACCGTCATCGTGTACCACTACTTCAACTTCCGTCGCCAAGGACCGATAGTACCACTACTTCCCGCGACGGCCTGTGAACAACTGCATCCCATCGAACCCGAACCGTCCCGATTACACACTTCGAAGGTATAACCACCGAGACGACTTCCCGAGAATGAATGCATGTGTTGTATGAGATGCTCGTGTCTGCACCGTGTCCGAGTTGTCATTGCAAGTTCCTCCTCGTTTGCCATGCCGCCGACATGTGGGACACCCGGTTGTTGGGATCACCCCACCATCTTTTGCATGTTCTGCACACCCACACTTTCGTTTGCACCGACATCTCGATGAGTTGTCGGATCATCGGAATGTTGTCATGGCACCATTTTCGTTGTTGTTGCCGTGGCACCCCTTTCGTTCCGCCATGGTGACCAAATGCTTCATAACATGCTCATGTCAACATTTTCATAAAATTGCTTAAAACTTGCATATGTCATCGGCATCATGATAACAACATTTAAAATGTTTAAAATTGTGTTTGCATTAAATTGCTAAATGACATGAGGTTTTTCCGGATTTGTTGTTGTTGCTTCCGGCCTCATTTAAACTTGCCTAGTTACGTAGTTTTCATATGCTTCACCCCTTGCCATGTTTAATAACATTTAATATTGTTGAGTAACTAAACAGGAGAGAACTAAATAATTGGTGTGAAGGTCCATCAATATGCAACTCGCTGCATATTGAGCTCCACTTAACTTGTAGTGTTGTTTGTGCGTATTGCAATGCCATGCCTATTTAAATCGTACATGCATCATACTTGATTGTGCATCATGCCATGTTGATGTGATGGTTGTTTACCATGATGTTTGCTTCTTTCCGGTTTGCTTCTCTCGTTAGCTTCGATTTTGTTCCGGGGTGGTGAGGATTCGTTCGACTACGTCCGTTTGTCTTCTTCATGGACTCGTTCTTTTTCCTTGCGGGATCTCAGGCATGATGACCATTACCCTCGATATCACTTCCATCTTTGCTTGCTAGTTGTCTGTTCTATAGCTATGTTGCGCTACCCACCACTTGTTTATCATGCCTCCCATATTGCCATGTCAAGCCTCTAACCCACCTTCCTAGCAAACCGTTGTTTGGCTATGTTACCGCTTTGCTCGGCCCCTCTTATAGCATTGTTAGTTGCTGGTGAAGTTGAAGTTTGCTCCATGTTGGAACATGGATATGTTGAGATATCACAATAGATCTTATTTTAATTAATGCATCTATATACTTGGTAAAGGGTGGAAGGCTCGGCCTTATGCCTGGTGTTTTATTCCACTCTTGCCGCCCTAGTTCCGTCATACCGGTGTTATGTTCCTTGATTTTGTGTTCCTTACGCGGTTGGGTGTTATGGGAACCCCTTGACAGTTCGCTTTGAATAAAAATCCTCCAGCAAGGCCCAACCTTGGTTTTAGCATTTGCCTCACCACCACCTACTTTTCCCTTGGGAGTCGAGCTCTCGAGGGTCATCTTTATTTTAACCCTCCGGGCCAGTGCTTCTCTAAGTGTTGGTCCGAACCAGATCCAATTGTGGCGCCACCTCGGGGAAACTTGAGGGCTGGTTTTAGCTGTACGTAGTGTTCATCCGGTGGTGCCCTGAGAACGAAATGTGCAGCTCCTATCGGCATGTCGGCGCATCGGGCGGTCTTGCTGGTCTTGTTTTACCATTGTCGAAATGTCTTGTAAACGGGATTCCGAGTCTGATCGGGTCTTCCTAGGAGAAGGAATATCCTTCGTTGACCGTGAGAGCTTGTGATGGGCTAAGTTGGGACACCCCTGCAGGGTATAAACTTTCGAGAGTCGTGCCCACGGTTATGTGGCAGATGGGAATTTGTTAATGTCCGGTTGTAGAGAACTTGACACTTGACTTAATTAAAATACATCAACCGCGTGTGTAGCCGTGATGGTCTCTTCTCGGCGGAGTCCGGGAAGTGAACACGGTTCTTGTATTATGTTTGAACGTAAGAAGTTCCAAGATCACTTCTTGATCACTTCTAGCTTCTCGACCGTTGCGTTGCTTCTCTTCTCGCTCTTATTTGCGTATGTTAGCCACCATATATGCTTAGTGCTTTCTGCAGCTCCACCTCATTATCTTATCCTACCCATAAGCTTAAATAGTCTTGATCTCGCGGGTTGTGAGATTGCTGAGTCCTCATGACTCACAGATACTACCAAAGCGATTGGTGTGCCGATGATACCGGTAGCAGGTGACGCAACCGAACTCAAGTGGGTTTTCGACGAGGTCCTTGGTCGTTACTATGTTTCGTTTCTAGATGATCAGTAGTGGAGCCCAGTTGGGACGATCGGGGATCTAGCATTTGGGGTTGTCTTCTTTTTATTTTGGTTCCGTAGTCGGACCTTTGATTGTACTCTGGATGATGTATGTTTAACTTGTTATTTGTGTGAAGTGGCGATTGTAAGCCAACTCTTTATCCCTTTCTTGTTCAGTACATGGGATTGTGTGAAGATTACCCCACTTGCGACTAAACCACCATGCGGTCATGCCTATAAGTCGTGCCTCGACACGTGGGAGATATAGCCGCCTCCTGGGCGTTACAAGTTGGTAATCAGAGCCATCCCCGACTTAGGAGCCCCCTGCTTGATCGAATCACTGGCGTTGTTGAGTCTAGAACAAAAATGTTTTGAGTCTTAGGATTATATATATCGAAGAGTAGGATTCTTTTTACTCCTCAGTCCCTTCGTCGCTCTGGTGAGGTCTCCTGACGTAGAAGTTGACTTTCCTCTCCTCAAATTTCACAAAAAATAAATTTAGGATCACGCGGGTATCTTGGAATCGTTCCGATAGTCTTGTGACGAGGACATCGTTCTTGGTGCCTCCTGACATTTAGGGGTTGTGGCAGTGTCCCGGGGAGTTGAGCTCTGAGGTGTTGTCGTCACAATTTTATCGTTGCGATTACGGAATACACGAGTTTCGCCGACATCGAAAATCTCTTTTATGCAGTTTGTTGGTGAGATCACCTCGACGCCACCTTGATCTTGTGGCGGGAGTTCGGGAGTATTGCCATAACTCGTATAACGGATGCTTTTCGAAGGTTGAGGTACACGATTTCCGGAGTTTTCTTGGTTATGTGTTGACGGATGGATAAAGTTGGATCTAGGGATTGTTAGTTTGGGTGAGATATATTGCGTCCCCTGTATCCCCAACACCAGATTGCATAACCATAAATTTTCAGGAGTTTATAAGTGGGAATTCAAGTAGCTCCTAGAATATCTTTCCAACAGACACATGATACGATATGGGATCTATCATATGTTTGTTTCCGGCTTATTTTGCAAGCCAATCCTTTGTTTTGTTTTGAGTTGTGGTATTCGAGTTGCTTCGGAGTCAAATGTGGATTCCATACCTTTTCTGAACGGTGTTCTCATATTTCTATGGGAGTGCTAATCCTTCTTGATCACTGAGGTTGTCATGTCAACTCTTTTCCAACCGGCGTGCTTCTCTTCAAGTGGATCCGATCATTCCAACATTCGCAAGATCACCTCTCAGTTTCCCAACGCTGTTCGTTTCATCCGTCCCCAAGTTGCCTTTGTTTTCCCCGCCCTCCCACCCTTTTTCTTCAAGGACTCAGATTTCTTAATCAAGTATCCATCTTATGGATGTGAAATCTCTCCATTCCTTTCCGTCAATGTTCTTATCCGGTGATTCTCAGGAAGATACTAACGGAGCTTCAAGTTTACCAATCTTCATTCTTTTCTTCTCCGGTGGATTCAATTCAAGCTTTGTCGATCATATCTTTCCTTATTTCAAATGTTTTCTCATGTCGGTGCACCTCTTAATCATCCACTTCTCGCTATTCACTTGTTCCGGAGTGCTGAAGATATCTCAGAAGGCTCGTCTTTTCATTCAAGATCCGTTCAAGCTATCTCGAGGTTGTTATCTCATTCAAGCCATTTAATTCAACCGGCACAATATCTCTTTTAAATCGTTCAATGGTGTATCTTTTGAGTGGGCCCTAACCCACAGGTGTTTTCCCAGGATCTTACATGTCTCTTCTAATTTTCCCGGAGCTACTCCCAAATTCTTTTCGAAGTTTGACGTAAGAATGATTTACCATCAGCCAAATGTCTTTCTCCAAGATCTTTCAAATTCTTTTCATCGTTGGTTCAGCCCTTATATTTTCCATCCCGGAGTATCTCAACAATTGTCAGGGTGGTTCTCATCATCATTCTCAACATGTGAAGACCGAAGAAGAATTGCTCTTGAATCTTGGTCCGTTCTCTTGAATATTCATGGTTCTAGCTTCATGCCATCCTCTCATAATTGTTTTCGATTGAGAGAATTCTTTTCACCCATCCGGAGCATTTCAGGAGTCTTTTCAGTTTGATTCTCCGGAGCCATCATCTCAAAATTATTCATTCTCAGCTTTCAGATCTCATTCTCCAAATCTTACCGGTGCATCATTAAAGTATTCTCTAATCAGCTCGTCATCTATTCGTTCACTTGTATCTATATCCCCTCAAGTATCTTCATTCGTTTTCAAATTCTTCCCGGTGAATTGTGCCTTTGCTACTTTCATTTTCAGTTCTTACGGTGGTTCGTTCACGATTCCTCTTCCTTTGTTACCATATCAATTCATTCGTTCTTCCCAAATCCTACTGGTGGTTCGTTGAAGACCTTCCCAAGTTGAGCAATATCTCTCTTCAATCCTTTTTCAACGAGAATAAGTAGTATGCCAAATCCGTTGCTTGTCATCAATTTAAATTGGTGAAGGATGAGCATAACATATTTCTTATTCTTGCTTCATCCAAGTGATTAATTCCTTCTTCCGGAGTTCGTAATGGTATCAATTTCCCAGTTCTAAGTTGTTCATCTCTTCTTTCCGAAGTTTGTTCATCATATCACATTCTCGGTTCGAGATGCTTCATCTTTTCTTTTCTGGAGTTCAAAGTTTTCTCATTATATCGTCCTGAAGCTCCATCTAAATCATTGCAAGGCTTCACCTTGTGTTGTCAACTTCTCTTTCTTTCTATCATCCTTGTTTTACCGGAGTTCTTCATGGAAGGTTCACATGGTGGTTCGTCAAGGATTCCTTTCATTCTTCAATTATTATTTTCAAGATTTCTCTCGAAGTTATGATCCGCCAAGCTATACTCAAAATTAAACAGGGTGCTTAACACATGTTTTGTTTTGAGGAGTTCAAGCATTCTTCATCTTGCATTCCAAAGTGCAATTCTTTCTACAATATCTTTTCAGGTGGTGTTATGTCATTTTGACAGTTTCATTCATGTTTCATGATTCACATGTTGTCAAGAATGAGATATTTAAACCCATCGTTTCTTCATTGGAGTCATCTTGGGTTATATTTCACCTAAAGCCTTCCATTGGGAATGTTGCTATTCGTGGTGCTTATCAATGATCCAAGTTTTCTCCTATTCTCTCGGCGAATCAAGTTTTCATCTCCGTGTTGCTCTCAAGCAATTAATTGTTTTCCGTACTGGCATGTATTCACCTCTAAGTTTTGAGTTGTCTCCATAAGCCCACTACAAGTTTATTCTTTTCGTTGTTGGTTTTCCAGCAACTCCGTTCTATCCATCTTTTTAAGGATGCTATATCAAATTCATTTGAGGTAGAAGATGTTATTGTCTTCTCCGTTCTTTTCATTCCATTCGTTCTTTTGTTCCGGAGGCATGTGTTGTTGCTCTTGTCAAGTATCTTCCCATCTTGTCAAGTTATTGTTCTATTCATTCCATGTTCAACCGGAGTGCTGTGAAAATTATGTCATTCTTGTTCCTTGGCTATCTCGTTATACCGGTGTGGCTCCATATTCTTTTGGTTCGTTGAGCTCTTGTTTCATGTCTTTCAACCTACAAGGTTCTCATAATGTTGCTTGTTCCTCTTGTCTAACGGAGTGTTTTCAATCTCGTTCATCTCCCTTGTATTCTCTCTTTTAGTTCGTTCAATCTCTCAAGGTTCATGGTTTCCCTCGTTTGTCAAAGAAGCAACTTTGTTTTACATCTTCTTTTCCGTTTCCCTCCGGTGCCGTCCCTAGGACCTCGGGTCGAGATCCTCTATTAGTGTGGGAGAGTTGTGACGCCCCAAGACCGACAATCCAGAAGACTTCCATATTTTCTTGACCTCCGTGTGTTTTCATTTGTGCTTGCTCTACTTATTTTTGCATTGCATCATGTCATCATGCCAACATGTCATTTAATTTTTAAAACCTCAACTAAATAAATTGCATAGATCTTTTGATCTATTTAATTCGAGGGAATTCACATGGTGATTTCTCTTTATAACATATATCCTCCCAATATTATTAGGGAGCTATAAAATAATTATTCCATTAATTTGGAATTAACCACAACCCACTTGCATTTTAAAGTTCCTTTCGTTTCCGAATATTCACATCTTTGCTCTATTCTCCTTTTGACTCCAATTCTTCTTGTGGAGCCTTGATATATTCCAGTGAGGTCGCTTGCCAAATTTCAGTTAAATTGGGTTTTATTTAGACCTCCAAATAAATCCTTTGCCCCCTCTTTTCTTTTCCAATGAGAAAACCATTTTTTCTTTTCTTTTCACCAGGCGACCAGGCCTCTGGTCGTTTCCCTCTCCGCTGGGCCGGCCTCCCTGGCCCAACGATCCCCTAAGGCCCAGCAGCCCCTATCTAACCCTAGCCCGACCCCCTGCTCGGTACCTCTCCCTCTCGTCCCCTCTGCCCGCCGCCACACACACATGCACTCATCGAGCCAGGGAGAGGTGCTCCCTGCGCACGATCCCTTCGCCTCCCTCCTCCTCGATCCCGCCCGAAACCGCCGTCGTCGCGCCTCTCCGCCTCCGCGCCGCCTGGAGCCCCCGCTAGCACCTCGCCAACACGCGCCGCTCCTGCCCCGGCCTCCTTCTGCCTCAACGGAGCAGGTCCCCGCGCCCCCACGACTTCGTCTGTGTCGTCTCCTGCTCCTCGCCTCGAGCACCGACGCTCCAAGGCCGGCCTCCTGCAGCTCTTTGTTGCCGGAGCTCCCCACCACCACCTCCATGCGCCGCGCGCCAGCACCCTCTCGCCGACGCCGCGCTCGGACCTCCACCGCGCCTCGCCTTCGACCTTGGCTTCTGCGTCCCATGGCCACGAGCGCCACCAGCAGCAGTTTCAGGCCATCCCCGTCGCCGAGTCCCTCGCCGCCCTTCTGCACCTCGTCTCCGACCCTGCCCGTCGGAGCCACGCCTCTCGGTGCCCGCAGCTACGTCGTCGGTCTTCCTCCTCGACGCTGCCGCCTCAAGCCTCTCCATGCCTCACGAGACCATCGTGCCAAGTTCCTGCCACTGCCGCTGCAAGTCCCGCTCGGAACCAGCCTCCTGCATCGCGCCCCTGTTGCTGTTGACGCCAATTCCAACGGTCACCGAGCGGGGAATTCGCCAAGTACCACTACCAATACATCTGGATTCGCCAAGTACACCACAGGCTAAGACCACACGGATGCTCGGGCGAGTACTGACCGAAACGCCAAGTACCACGACGACCTTCGACATGTACCCCTACATCGCACCGAAACGCCGAGTTCCTCGCCGTGACCCCGAACATCTATGGAAACTTGTGCGACTATGAAAACGTGTACCACTATGCCCAAGTTCCACTACAAGATGTGCCACTACCGTCATCGTGTACCACTACTTCCACTTCCGTCGCCGATGACCGATAGTACCACTACTTTCCACGAAGTCATGTGAACAACTACATCCCATCGAACCCGAACCGTCCCGATTACACGCTTCGAAGGTATAACCACCGAGATGACTTTCCGAGAACGAATGCATGTGTTGTATGAGATGCTCATGTCTGCACCGTGTTCGAGTTGTCATTGCAAGTTCCTCCTCGTTTGCCATGCCACCGACATGTGGGACACCCGGTTGCTGGGATCACCCCACCATCTTTTGCATGTTCTGCACACCCACACTTTCGTTTGCACCGACATCTCGATGAGTTGTCGGATCATTGGAATGTTGCCGTGGCACCATTTTCGTTGTTGTTGCCGTGGCACCCTTTTCGTTCCGCCATGGTGACCAAATGCTTCATAACATGCTCATGTCAACATTTTCATAAAATTGCTTAAAACTTGCATATGTCATCCGCATCATGATAACAACAATTAAAATGTTTAAAATTGTGTTTGCATTAAATTACTAAATGGCATGAGGTTTTTCTGGATTTGTTGTTGTTGCGTCCGGTCTCATTTAAACTTGCCTAGTTACGTAGTTTTCATATGCTTCACCCCTTGCCATGTTTAATAACATTTAATATTGTTGAGTACCTAAACAGGAGAGAACTAAATAATTGTTGTGAAGTTCCATCAATATGCAACTCGCTGCATATTGAGCTCCACTTAACTTGTAGTGTTGTTTGTGCATATTGCCACGCCATGCCTATTTAAGCCGGACATGCATCATACTTGATTGTGCATCATGCCATGTTGATGTGATGGTAGTTTACCATGATGTTTGCTTCTTTCCGGTTTGCTTCTCTCATTAGCTTCGGTTTCGTTCCGGGGTGGTGAGGATTCGTTCGACTACGTCTGTTTGTCTTTTTCATGGACTCGTTCTTTTTCCTTGCGGGATCTCAGGCAAGATGACCATTACCCTCGATATCACTTCTATTTTTGCTTGCTAGTTGTCCGTTCTATAGCTTTGTTGCGCTACACACCACTTGTTTATCATGCCTCTCATATTTTCATGTCAAGCCTCTAACCCACCTTCCTAGCAAATCGTTGTTTGGATATGTAGCCGCTTTGGTCAGCCCCTCTTATAGCGTTGTTAGTTGCAGGTGAAGTTCAAGTTTGCTCCATGTTGGAACATGGATATGTTGGGATATCACAATAGATCTTATTTTAATTAATTCATCTATATACTTGGTAAAGGGTGGAAGACTCGGCCTTATGCCTGGTGTTTTGTTCCACTCTTGCTGCCCTAGTTTCCGTCATACCGGTGTTATGTTCCTTGATTTTGCGTTCCTTACGCGGTTGGGTGTTATGGGAACCCCTTGACAGTTCGCTTTGAATAAAACTCCTTCAGCAAGGCCCAACCTTGGTTTTACCATTTGCCTCACCACCACCTACTTTTCCCTTGGTAGTCGCGCTCTCGAGGGTCATCTTTATTTTAACCCCCCGGCCAGTGCTTCTCTAAGTGTTGGTCCGAACTAGATCCACTTGCGGCGCCACCTTGGGGAATCTTGAGGACTGGTTTTAGCTGTACGTAGTGTACATCCGGTGTTGCCCTGAGAACGAGATATGTGCAGCTCCTATTGGGATGTTGGCGCATCGGGCGGTCTTGCTTGTCTTATTTTACCATTGTCGAAATGTCTTGTAACCGGGATTCCGAGTCTGATCGGGTCTTCCTGGGAGAAGGAATATCCTTCCTTGACCGTGAGAGCTTGTGATGGGCTAAGTTGGGACACCCTGCAGGTATAAACTTTTGAGAGCCGTGTCTGCGGTTATGTGGCGATGGGAATTTGTAAATGTCCGGTTGTAGAGAACTTGACACTTGACTTAATTAAAATACATCAACCGCGTGTGTAGCCGTGATGGTCTCTTCTCGGCGGAGTCCGGGAAGTGAACACGGTTCTTGTGTTATGTTTGAACGTAAGAAGTTTCAGGATCACTTCTTGTTCTCTTCTAGCTTCTCGACCGTTGCGTTGCTTCTCTTCTCGCTCTTATTTGCGTTTGTTAGCCACCCTATATGCTTAGTGCTTGCTGCAGCTCCACCTCATTATCTTATCCTACCCATATGCTTAAATACTCTTGATCTCGCGGGTTGTGAGATTGCTGAGTCCTCGTGACTCACAGATACTACCAAAACAATTGCAGGTGCCGATGATACCAGCGCAGGTGACGCAGCCGAACTCAAGTTGGTTTTCGACGAGGTCCTTGGTCGTTACTATGTTTCGTTTCTAGATGATCAGTAGTGGAGCCCAGTTGGGACGATCGGGGATCTAGCATTTGGGGTTGTCTTCTTTTTATTTTGGTTCCGTAGTCGGACCTTTGATTGTACTCTGGATGATGTATGTTTAACTTGTTATTTGTGTGAAGAGGCGATTGTAAGCCAACTCTTTATCCCTTTTTTGTTCAGTACATGGTATTGTGTGAAGATTACCACACTTGTGACTAAACCACCATGCGGTTATGCCTCTAAGTCGTGCCTCGACACGTGGGAGATATAGCCGCATAGTGGGCGTTACATCGGCTTGGGAAAGGGGCAACCCGAGGCGGCCGCGGTTTCCCGGACTCCGGCGGAGTCCGGTGCGGGCACGGGTCGCGCGAGGGAGGCGGTGGCGCGGGGTGGGCCGGCCTGGCTCGGCTGGGCTTCGGCCCAGTCGGGCGTTGAAGCTTTAAAAAAACAGATTCCGCCGAAAATAAATCCTAGAAAAATAAATAAAAATCTAAAAATGCCAAAACATATTTTCACCGTCTAAATAAAATATTTAGAACAAGATGAACATTTTCTTGGCCCTAAAATGCAATTTTGAAAACATGCAATTTTTCCTATGCAATAAAATATCAATAAAAATCCCAATAAAAAAATATTTGATTTTAATATTTTTCCTCCAATATTTCATTTATTTTGGAGAAGTCATATTATCTCCTCTCACATATTTTAATATGAAATATTTTCAGAGAGAAAATAATAAAACAAATAATCCTCGTTTCAATATTTGATAAAATTCAAATATGAAAACAGTGAAATCCCTAACTCTCTCCGAGGGTCCTTGAGTTGCTTAGAATTTCGAGGATCGCGGAACGAAATGCAACAGAAATATGATATGCATGAATGATCTATGTATAACATTCCAAATTCAAAATTTGGGATGTTACAAACCTACCCCCCTTAAGATGAATCTCGCCCTCGAGATTCGGGTTGGTTAGAAAATAGATGTGGGTGCTCTTTGTGAAGGTCATCCTCTCGTTCCCAAGTGGCTTCATCTTCGGTATGGTGGCTCCACTGAACTTTGCAAAACTTGATAACCTTGATGTGGGTAACTCGGCTAGCAAACTCTAGAATCCTGACTGGCTTCTCCCCATAAGTCAGATCACCGTCCAACTGAATTGCCTCTAGAGGCACTGTATCTCTTAGTGGTATATCGGCCATCTCAGCATGACACTTCTTCAACTGTGAAACATGAAACACATCATGCACTCCTGACAGTCCTTCAGGTAACTCCAATTTGTAGGCAACTTCTCCCATACACTCCAAAATTTGGTATGGTCCTACAAATCTCGGGGCTAACTTTCCCTTAACTCCAAAACGTTTCACTCCTCGCAGAGGTGATACTCGCAGATATGCTCGGACTCCAATTCAGAGGTTACTTCCTTGCGTTTGAATCTGCATAACTCTTCCGCTCGACCGAGCTACCTTCACCTATCTCGAATCAACTTAACCTTCTCTTCGCACTCCTTGATCGATCGGGTCCAAACAAGCTGTCAATCTCCAACTTCATCCCACATCAACGGTGTTCTCGCACCTTCGTCCCATACAGGGCTTCGAACAGTGCCATCTTCAAACTGGCTTGGTAGCTATTGTTGTATGAGAACTCCGCGTAGGGCAAGTTGTCATCCCAACTAGATCCATAATCTAGTGCACAAGCTCTCAACATATCTTCCAGAATCTGGTTGACTCGCTCGGTCTGTCCATCTGTCTGCGGGTGGAATGATGTACTGAACTCTAGCCTTGTACCCAAAGTCTGGTGCAACTGATGCCAAAACTTTGAGGTAAACTGTGTTCCTCTATCTGATACGATGGTCCTCGGAACTCCATGCAGACATACGATCCTGGTCATGTATATCTTGGCCAACTTCGTGCTTGTATAGGTGGTTTTCATTGGGATAAAGTGAGCCACTTTGGTCAAGCGATCAACTACTACCCATATACAATCATATCCTGATTTGGTCCTGGGCAATCCGGTGATAAAATCCATGCTAAGCTTATCCCACTTCCATTCAGGTATCGTCGTAGGTTGTAGCAATCCTGCTGGCTTTTGATGTTCTGCCTTCACTCTCTGACATACATCACATACGGCTACATACTCGGCAACATCCTTCTTCATACCAGTCCACTAGAAACGTTCCTTCAAATCCAAATACATCTTGGTGTTTCCGGGGTGTATCGAGTATGGTGAGTCATGGGCCTCCTGTAGTATTAACTTCCTGATCTCTGTGTTATTGGGCACATAAACACGGTCCTCAAACCATAAGGTGTCATGCTCATCCTCACGAAAACCTTTGGCCTTTCCTTTGCTCATTTTCTCTTTTATCTTCGGCATTTTCCTTATCATCCTTCTGTGCTTCTCGAATCTTTCCTAACAATGTAGACTGAACTTCCATTGCTGCATCAAAACCTCTAGGAACAATCTCCAATTGAAGTTCCCTGAGATCCTCGGGTAACTCCTTTGGCAATCCTGTGCTTACGAGGGTGTTGGCATAACTTTTCCGGCTCAAAGCATCTGCTGCGGCATTGGCCTTGCCTGGATGATAGTGAAGCTTCATGTCGTAGTCCTTTATGAGCTCCAATCATCTCCTCTGCCTAAGGTTCAGCTCCTTCTGTGTGAAAATGTACTTCAAACTCTTATGATCTGTGTACACATCACAACGGTTTCCAATAAGGTAATGCCTCCAAGTCTTGAGTGCATGCACTACAACTGCTAACTCCAAATCATGTGTGACGTAATTCAATTCATGCGGTTTTAGCTATCGTGAGGCATACGAAACAACTCTTCCGTCCTGCATAAGCACACTTCCAAGTCCTAGGCGAGAGGCGTCGCAATACACTTGGAAATCCTTACGTATATCCGGCAAAATCAGCACTAGGGCTGTAGTCAAACATTTCTTTAACTCCTGAAAACTCGCCTCACATTCTTCCGTCCATTTAAACTTTGTAACCTTCTTCATTAACTCTGTCATTGGCTTGGAAAAAAATTCAATGAATCTCCGATAGTATCCTGCGAGTCCAAGAAAACTGCGGATCTCGCTAACTGAAGTGGGTGCCAACCATTCAAAGGATCGATCGAACCTTGGTGGGGTCTCATTGCTATACCTTCTCCTCGATATAACATGTCCAAGGAATCCGACTTCCTTCAACCAAAACTCACATTTGCCGAACTTGGCATACAACTAATGTTCCTGAGTTTCTCGAGAACTAAACGCATAAATGCTCCTTGTGCTCCTCTTCATTCTTCGAGTATACCATTATATCATCAATGAACAGCACAATAAACTTATCCAAATATTCCATGAACACCTTGTTCATCATGCTCATGAAATAGGCAGGGGCGTTAGTCAGTCCAAATGACATGACCGTATATTCATACAACCCGTACGGTGTGGTGAATGTTGTCTTTGGTATATCCTTCTCTCGAATCTTCAGCTGGTGATACCCTGATCGCAGATCAATCTTCGAAAACACTTTAGCTCCTTGCAGCTGGTCAAACAAATCATTTATCATCGGCAATGGGTATTTGTTCTTGATCATCACCTCATTCAACGCTCGATAATCAACAACCATCCTCCATGATCCATCCTTCTTCTCAACCAAGAGCATTGGGGCTCCCCACGGGGATGAACTTCGTCGGATGTAACCTTTCTCCAATAACTCCTTGATCTGCTTCTTAATCTCCTCCAGATCATTTGCGGGCATCTGATATGGTCTCTTCGATATAGGCCTGGTGCCTGGCAACAGTTCTATCAAAAACTCGATGTCCCGATCTGGCGGCATGCCTAGTAATTCCTTTGGAAATACATCTGGGTAATCCTTTACGACAGACACTTCCTCCTGAACAACTCCTGAGAGGGAATTTACTTGGCTCCTCCTTGTCGTATGCCTGGATACATACTTGATCCTTTTTCCCTCCGGGGTGGTGAGATAAATCAACTTACTAGCACAGTCAATGCTTCCTCCATACTTTGAGATCCAGTCCATACCTAATATCACATCCAATCCTTGTGACTCCTGAATTATTAGGTCGGACCGGAAAACATGGCTACCAATGGTTAAGGGTATCTGGTCGCACCACCGGCTAGTCATATACTCTGCTCCAGGTGAACTTACTAACAGAGGGGTCCTAAGGGCTTGGGTTGGTAGTTTAAACTTATCCACGAATCCCCTTGATATGTATGAATGCGATGCACCAGCATAAAAAAGAACAAGGGCGGTAAAAGACTTAACCAAAAACTTACCGATAACTGCGTCTGGCTGCTCTTCAACCTCTTCCATGTTAACATGGTTCACTTGTCCTTTGTTGAATGGATTGGGTTTCTTCCCAGCGCTCCCATTATCATTTCCATTCTTCGCTTCAGGGCACTCCATGGCACAGTGTCCAGTCTTCCCGCACTTGAAGCAAGTAATGTGACTTAGGTCTCTCTTGGCGGGTGTGGCTGGATTGGAGCGGTTCTGATTGTTGCTTGTTCCGTTCCCAGTCCCATTCTTGGTACCATTGTGGTTATGCGAACTTCCACCGTTGTGGTTATGACCTCCATGGTTATGAACAAGTCCTCCCGAGTTCGGGGTTAGACGAGGCTTCTGCTGAGCTCCCGAATTGTATCTTCCTTGTCCATACTTCCTCTTATGGCTCTCAAACTGTTGCTGCTTCCCGTCAATCATAAGAGCCTTATCTACCAACTCCTGGTAGTTGTTGAATGTTGCCACCATCAACTGCATGCTCATCTCATCATTCAACCCTTCCATAAATTTCTCCTGCTTCGCGGCATCTGTGGCCACATCATCAGGGGCATAGCGAGATAACTTGCTAAACTCATCCACGTACTGAGCTACAGTACGGTTTCCCTGGCGTAAGTTGCGGAACTCACGCTTCTTCATGTTCATAGCTCCAGTTGAGACATGGGCTGTGCGGAAAGCTTGCTGAAACTGATCCCACGTGACGTTGGCTAGGGGAAAGTGGCCGTATAATTCTCCCACCATGAGGCTGCTGGTCCATCCAATTGGTGTGCGGCAAAGCGCACCTTCTCAGCATCTGTGCAACCTGCGATGGTCAACTCCCTTCCAATACGGCATAGCCAATCATCAGCAACTATAGGCTCGGTGCTACTGGAAAACACAGGCGGCTGCAACCTTAGAAAGCGAGCTAAGTTGTCAACTAGAGGCGGGTTGTTGTTGTTGTTGTTGTTGTTGTTGTTGTTGTTGCCTTGGTTCTGGACTAACAATTGCATCAAGGCATTCTGCTGCTAGATCAACTGAGTGAGCTCCGGTGGGAAGGCAAATCCGGTGTCGCGTCTCGGAGGCATCTGATGGTTTTAGAGGGGAGAGATTAGAATAGAAAAGGGGGTCTAGTGAGAAAACACTACCCATATGCACATGAGACAAACACAATCATATCACTCAATCAATCAAGCAAGGGCATACAAACGGTCTAGAACTATCGTTAAAAGTGCTCCACTACTACTGTATACATGGGTGAATACTACTAATCATTTGGTGGTCATCTAGAAATTTTGATCGGTGGAAGACTCCATGATGTCTGCTCCAGCTTCGTCTTCAAAGTCATCTTCACTGGGGTCGGAGTCGGTGTCGTCGATGATGATGTAGTTCTCCGGGCAAGTGGAATCGTCGTCCTCTCCTCCTGGCGCGGGGTCTCCCATGAATACTCCAATCTTCTTTATCAGGTCGTCGTTCTTCTCCAATAGTGTTGCAATTTCCTCCTCGTATCCATCGCGTGTAGACTTAAGTTCTTCTTCCAGCTCGGTGATCCTCGTCTTCGCCTTCTTCAAATCTATCATGTTTGCGCACATCTGATTCTCCTGGCATCGAATGTGCTGGTTTAACTCCTGGATGAAAGCTGCAATGGATCTGTCCTTCTTGGTGCTGATCATCTCCCATTGCTCATCTCGGCGCCCACATATCTGGTAGATAGTGTCTTTGAGATCCTTGCTGTAGACTTCTCCAATACGTCCCATGGCAATGTGGGTTGCCATGCTCTTGCCTAGACTCCAGGTTGGTGCTTCAAAAGAAAACTCTATGGGCTCAGTGGTTGGCGAGAACGTCCTTCCTGGAACTTGAACTCGAATCATCCAGCGCTCCTCTTCTGGTAAAGTGGCGTTGTAGGTCCCGGTGAAGCTTGGTATTCCGATGTTCAGGTACCTAGTGACTTCCTTCAAGTGGCGTCCAAAGGGCGTGTCTTCATATGGTTGTGCAAACTTGTTCCTCGAATCCGCCATCCTAAGCGTAGAAAATAGAGAGGAGTCAGAAATGAGCAGAGAAGAGTGACCTATGGTTTATCTTAGTGGTCGTGTCCTACACTCAACGTGTGCTCCGATACCATCTTGTAGCGATCCGACCTCAAATGGTCAAGTCTCTGTGTTTCAGTGTCATCCCTGGATCGGTAACGCTGACACACACAATACTCGAAGGATTTATAACAGAGTAGCAATCACACACGTATTACATCGAATGTCTCAAAAGAGAAATTCTTACAATAAATATGGCTTAAGGCCATCTAATACGATAACAGTAGAAGGCTCGGAAGATAAAGTGACTCCATCAACTCCAACGGCATAGCTGAGCTGCACGGCAACGACCTAACGAACCTTACTCCTCGTCTGAAAAGTCTGCAACATAATATGTTGCAGCCCGAAAACGGGTCAACACATGGAATATGCTAGCAATATAACACAGTAGAGCAAGAACAGGATAAATGCTATCACTATGTGCATATTTGGCTGGTGGGAAGCTCTATGGTTATAGTTTTGCGTAAAGCCAATTTTTTCCTACAACAAAGGAATATATTTTACTTAACTATCATGGTAGTTGAAACATCATTGAGAAGGTTCCTCCAACTTAATCCCAATTAAATTAATTATCAACCCAACAATATTAATTTAGAGTGATGAGATACATATGATAATCCAAGTACTACATACTCAAGATGTCCATAACCAGGGACACGGCTAACCATGATTAGATTGTACACTCTGCAGAGGTTTGCGCACTTTTCCCCACAAGACTCGATCTCCTCCATTGGATTTCTCGCACTACATGATGTTTGAGAAATGGATGACCGAGACACAGTCTTTCAGAAGCATTAACTCTAACCCCAGGTAGACAGTACCAACCTACATCCCTCTACATCTGCTAGCCTACCACTGGAAGAGGTCATGCAACTTACTCAACTATGCTAGAGCCCATAATAGCTTGTGGTTGCACACGGAAGTTTCTAGCATGAAATATCTCAGTTCCCTTTGAGCCTGGGTGGCGGACCTTAGTATGATCACATGGGTACTCCGGGATATCCTAGGACAACACTGGATTCTCCAGGTGCCCGACAAGCAATCCACCCAGATGTGTATTAAAGTTGCCACCTTAAGTTGAACCATTAATTAACAAGCTCACATCTGTCATGGATTCACTCACCCAAACCACGTCTACGAGGATAGCATGGCAATATAAGAAACACGTAGAAGTAACTCCCAAGGGTTTGATAATAACAGGGCAATAGGTTCTACCTCATCAACTACTTCCCAATACCCACATGTTAATCACATCCTAATCATGCAATGTTTGAGGATTGGAGCTAATGCATAAAAACTGGATATGAAAGAGTATGATCAATGTGTTACTTGCCTTGCTGACGATCCGCAAAACCTAGGGACTCGTAGTAGCACGCTTCGCACTACGGGAATTCTATCGCAAACAAACAATAGCATACATAAGCAATCAAGCAAAGATGCATGGGTAAAACTCAAATAATAAGAATTGACCAGAAAGTTCAACTTAAGAACAACGGTTTGCAAAAAGAATCAAATCAAACGGAGCAACGAAACTCAAACTGCGAAAGAAACAATATCCGTTTACTAATCTGGACGAAAGTCAAATTTTACAGTACCAAAATCTTGTTCAAGTTGGTTAAACAGAAAGAGGGTTTCGAGACAAAGATCTAGGTGCTTGAATCGCCTGATTCCGATAAACGAGCGAAAAGATAAACTGAAACGAAAATCGAATCAGAAATCGCGATCGAAAATAATCGCGAAAAACCCAAGAAAAAGAAAACTGATGAACAGGCTAACGAACGAACGTTCGTTGTCTATGACTAATGGGCGAAAACCGTTCATTAAAATGAATGTACGGACGAATGTCCGCAAAATAAACTAAACCGAGAAAACCGGCGAACCGATCTAAAAGAACGAACTAGTTTTTTTTAAAACCGTCGGTTTTTTACCTAAACCGACAAAAAAACAAGCGGCTCCGGATCGGATTGGTGGCGGCGGCTCGTGGCGAGGTGGTGGCTATGGGTGGCGGCACGATCATGGGCGGGGCGACGCGGAGGCGGGAAGTGCTGGCGACGGCGGCAAGGCGCGGCAGGCTGGCGGCCAGGCGGCGGCGGTGGAGGTGGCGACTTGGGGCGGGGTCGGCTTGGGATAGGGGCAACCCGAGCCAGAGGCGGTTTTCGGACTCATGGAGTCCGGCGCGGCACGGGTGCGCGAGGAGGCGGTGGCGCTTGAGGTGGGCGGGCTGCCCGGCCAAGGCCAAGCTTAAAAGAACAGATTCCGCCGAAAATAAATCCTAGAAAAAAATAAAAATCTAAAAATGCCAAAACAAATTTTCACCGTCTAAAAAAATATTTAGAACAAGATGAACATTTTCTTAGCCCTAAAATTCAATTTTGAAAATATGCAATTTCTCCTATGCAATAAAATATCAATAAAAATCCGAATAAAAAATTATTTGATTTTAATATCTTTCCTCCAATATTTCAATTATTTTGGAGAATTCATATTATCTCCTCTGATATATTTTAATATGAAATATTATCGGAGAGAAAATAATAAAACAAATAATCCTCGTTTCAATATTTGATAAGATTCAAATATGAAAACAGTGAAATCCCCAACTCTCTCCGAGGGTCCTTGAGTTGCTTAGAATTTCGAGGATCGCGGGACGAAATGCAACAAAAATATGATATGCATGAATGATCTATGTATAACATTCCAAATTGAAAATTTGGGATGTTACAACATTGAGTCTGACTGAACTTCACACCTTGTAACACAGGCAAGAACCCTTTCTTTGCTTGATCCATTTTGAACTTCTTCAAAACTTTATCAAGGTACGCGCTTTGTGAAAATCCAATTAAGCGTCTTGATCTATCTCTATAGATCTTGATGCCCAATATATAAGCAGCTTCACCGAGGTCGTTCATTGAAACTCTTATTCAAGTATCCTTTTATGCTATCCAGAAATTCTTTATCATTTCCAGTCAACACTATGTCATCCAAATATAATATTAGAAATGCTACAAGCTCCCACTCACTTTCTTGTAAATACAGGCTTCTCCAAAAGTCTGTATAACACCATATGCTTTGATCGCACTATCAAAACGTTTATTCCAACTCCGAGATGCTTGCACCAGTCCATAAATGGATCGCTGGAGCTTGCACACTTTGTTAGCATCCTTTGGATCGATAAAACCTTCAGGTTGCATCATATAAAACTCTTCTTCTAGAAATCCATTCAGGAATGCAGTCTTTAAATCCATTTGCCAACTTTCATAATCATAAAATGCAGCAATTGCTAACATGATTCGGACTGACTTAAGCATCACTACGGGTGAGAAGGTCTCATCGTAGTCAACTCCTTGAACTTGTCGAAAACCTTTTGCAACAATCAAGCTTTGTAGACAGTAAGATTACCGTCAACGTCAGTCTTCTTCTTGAAGATCCATTTATTCTCGATGGCTTGCCGATCATATGGCAAGTCAACCAAAGTCCACACTTTGTTCTCATACATGGATCCCATCTCAGATTTCATGGCCTCAAGCCATTTCGCGGAATCTGGGCTCATCATCGCTTCTTCATAGTTCGTAGGTTCGTCATGGTCAAGTAACATGACCTCGTAACAAGATTACTGTACCACTCAGTGCGGATCTTACTCTGGTTGACCTACGAGGTTCGGTAGTAACTTGATCCGAAGTTACATGATCATCATCATTAGCTTCCTCACTAATTGGTGTAGGAGTCACAGGAACAAATTTCTATGATGAACTACTTTCCAATAAGGGAGCAGGTACAGTTACCTCATCAAGTTCTACTTTCCTCCCACTCACTTCTTTCGAGAGAAACTCCTTCTCTAGAAAGGATCCATTCTTAGCAATGAATGTCTTGCCTTCGGATCTCTGATATAAGGTTTACCCAATAGTCTCCTTTGGGTATCCTATGAAGACACATTTCTCCGATTTGGGTTCGAGCTTATCAGGTTGAAGTTTCTTCACATAAGCATCGCAACCCCAAACTTTAGGAAACGACAACTTCGGTTTCTTGCCAAACCACAGTTCATAAGGTATCGTCTCAACGGATTTAGATGGTGCCCTATTTAACGTGAATGCAGCCGTCTCTAAAGCATAACCCCAAAACGATAGCGGTAAATCAGTAAGAGACATCATAGATCGCACCATATCTAGTAAAGTACGATTACGACGTTCGGACACACCATTATGTTGTGGTGTTCCGGGTGGCGTGAGTTGCGAAACTATTCCGCATTGTTTGAAATGAAGACCAAACTCGTAACTCAAATATTCTCCTCCACGATCAGATCATAGAAACTTTATTTTCCTGTTACGATGATTTTCCACTTCACTCTGATTTTTTTTTGAACTTTTCAAATGTTTCAGACTTATGCTTCATCAAGTAGATTGTAGGATCTTGAGAAGAGGTGTCTAGAGGGGGGGGGGGGTGATTAGACACTAAGTACCAAAGTTGCAGTTTTTAACCTTATTACAGTTTAAGTGGAGTTTAGGCACAAATTTAACTTTTTCAATACATAACAAGCAAGCATGCAATGAGTATATGAGCAGCGGAAAGTAAAGCATGCAACTTGCAAGAAAGTAAAGGGAAGGGTTTGGAGTATTCAAACGCAATTGGAGACACGGATGTTTTTGGCGTGGTTCCGATAGGTGGTGCTATCGTACTTCCACGTTGGTGGAGACTTCAACCCACGAAGGGTAACGGTTGCGCGAGTCCACGGAGGGCTCCACCCACGAAGGGTCCACGAAGTAGCAACCTTGTCTATCCCACCATGGCCGCCGCCCACGAAGGACTTGCCTCACTAGCGGTAGATCTTCACGAAGTAGGCGATCTCCTTGCCCTTACAAACTCCTTGGTTCTACTCCACAATCTTGCTCTGAGGCTCCCAATTGACACCTAGCCAATCTAGGAGACACCACTCTCCAAGAAGTAACAAATGGTGTGTTGATGATGAACTCCTTGCTCTTGTGCTTCAAATGATAGTCTCCCCAACACTCAACTCTCTCTCATGGGATTTGAATCTGGTGGAAAGAAGATTTGAGTGGAAAGCAACTTGTGGAAGGCTAGAGATCAAGATTCATATGGTAGGAATGGAATATCTTGGTCTCAACACATGAGTAGGTAGTTCTCTCTCAGAAATAGGATCTTTGGAAGTGTAGGTTCGGTCGATGGCTCTCTCCACGAATGAAGAGGAGGTGGAGGGGTATATATAGCCTCCACACAAAATCTATGATTACACACAATGTACCAATCTCGGTGGGACCGAATCAACAAACTCGGTCAGACCGATTTTAGTAAACCTAGTGACCGTTAGGGTTTTCGGTGGGACTGACATGCATCTTGGTAGAACCGATATGGTTAGGGTTAGGGCATAACATAATCTCGATGAGACCGATTACACAAACTCGGTGAGACCGATTTTGGTAATTAGCTAACCAGAGAGTTGGTCAGGCAAACTCGGTTGGACCGATTACTCAAACTCGGTGGGACCGATTTTGATAGTGAGTCAACCAGAAGGTTTGCATTGTAATCTCGGTAGTACCGATTGCTCAAACTCGGTGAGACCGATTTTGATAGTGGACATACACAGAGAGATTACAATCCCATCTCGGTGAGACCGAGATCCCTATCGGTAGAACCGAGTTGCCTAGGGTTTGTGGCGGTGGCTATGACATCCAAACTCGGTGGCGCTGGATAGGAAGAATCACAATGGGGAAGTTTGACTTTAGGTTTTAGGACATATGTGTGGAAGTGGGAAAGAGTTGAGGGTTTGGAGCATATCACTAAGCACTTGAAGCAAGAGGCTCATTAAGCAACACCTCATCCCTCCTTGATAGTATTGGCTTTTCCTATAGACTCAATGTGATCTTGGATCACTAAAATGTAAAATGAAGAGTCTTGAGATTGAAGCTTGAGCCAATCCTTTATCCTTAGCATCTTGAAGGTGTTCCCATATCCTTTAGTCCATGCCACTCCATTGTTGAACTTATCTGAAACATACTAGATAAAAGTGTTTGTCCAACAAGAGATATGTTGACATTAATTACCAAAACCACCTAGGGAGCACTTGTGCTTTCAATCTCCCCCTTTTTGGTAATTGATGACAACATACATCAAAGCTTTAGATAAAGATATAAAGAATAGCAAGTAAAGCTTTGGAAAGACATGTAACAGGCATAGGCTCCCTCTACACGTATGCAATCATGTGAATATGGAATATAGGAGCATGTGATAGCATAACCATGATAGAGCAGGCAATGTGTTACATGTATCTTGGCCATATGCATCAGAGCAAAAAGTATTAAAGAGAATACCTTCATGCCCATGAGTCCTTCTGGCAAACAGTATGTACATCAGTAAGAATTCCTCATACACATGATTGTGATGCATATACTTACCTTGTAGTCTTGAGTTCGCTTAGGATGGAATGAACCTGCGTAAACAAGGTTAGATAACACAGATGCACCTACTAGCCAGAGCAAACAAAAGAAACCACAAGAATACCGAGACTGGGATGACATGTAGAGAGTGAGTACTAAGTACTACATTGGATTAGACATGTCCCCAAGAATAAAGATATGCAATGAATTTAGATGATTTCTTTCCCTTAGATGTCTTGCTCCCCCTGAATCTAGCATGGGATACTGGGAGAAGATAGGGAACAGAGAATCAGAGCTGAAAGATATAAATGAACAGGGCTAATGCAAGCTAATGCAGATAAGCACATACGAACATGTCTTTCCCTCAAGAAGACATGTGGCATCTCTCCTCTTGAACACCAAGCATCTGGGATCCTTGAGAAATACTTTTAGCTAGTATTATCTCCCCCTAGAGATCTCTCTCTCCCCTTGAAGGATCTCTTTCTCCTTCTCTGATGTGATCTCCCTAAGTGATAAGCTTTGATGTGATCTCTCTCTCCCCCTTTGACATCAATTTCCAAGAAGGGCTTGATAAGAAAAATTTTGGCTCTCTCTCCCCCGCTGGAATTTGTCATGAATGGGTTTGATCCTTGAGTCACAACCTAAAGTGATGATAAAAATGTGATGCTTGTAGAGGACAAGATTCATTGAGTGCAGCTGGATCAAAAGAAACACATAATAAGTGGCAAACCATTTTTCCTGTTGTGAAATCGGTGGCACCGAGTGGTATGCTTCGGTGGTACCGAAAGTTTTCGGTTGGACCGAAAATACTCAGCTCACTTGACTAATAAGATCTCACAAAGATTTGCAAGGAATTTACTGAAAGATTTGCAATGAATTGGAATGCAGAAAATGCAGAGCAAACGGAAAGAAATCTAGATGAAGTTTTTTTTTGAAAAGGGAAACACATATGCATGAGACAAATGCAAAAACACAGAGAAGAACACAAGAGAACTTCATCTAGAGATGGTCGGTGACAAAGTCACCTATGTTAGAGTATATTGACTTAGGAGTCAAGTGAGATCACTTGATCATAGGTCATACTCATCGTTTAAGCTCAAAATGGGGTTGCCATTTTTTGTTTAAGCATCTTGATGTATTCACATCTTGTCGAGTTGCTTTAACTCATGACTTGGAGTAAAGCTTCTCTAAGATGGAATAACATACCTTGGTTGGTGGTGTCGTCCATGTACTTGAACTTGTGTGGGTTGCTCAAGGTTGATGTAGCTCATCAAGAATTTGGAGCACCACTTGCAATTTGAGTCCATCTACCTACATGGGTTAGTTCGTGCAAGGAAGAGCACTTGTGTATCCAACAATGACAATCATGAAGCTCAACATAGAATTTGTCAAAGGATATGTTTAAATGGTTTTGTGCTTCCTTGGCTTCAACCACCTTATGTAGAGACTTGGTGATGTAGAGATTGCTCAAGATATGAGTGGGTTACAACCTCATTGAATTTGATTCAACCAAGTACCTACATGGGTTAGATAACATGCAAGATACAAATATATCCAAGATATAATATATTCGACATAGAAGAAATATCAAGGATTAGGCATAAGCTCATGTCTTGCATGTATCCAATGGAGTTTCTACTCCAAGTTTGAAGCATCAATGATGTTCAATTCTCCTCTTAACCTGCAAAATACTTTCTCATCAAGAGGTTTAGTGAATATATCCGCTAATTGCTTTTGATGCGAACATGCTTAAGATCAATGTCACCCTTAGCAACATGATCTCGAATGAAATGATGACGAACTTCAATATGCTTAGTTCGAGAATGTTGCATGGATTATGTCCAATTCTGATAGCAATTTCATTGTCACAAAGCAATGGAACATGTTTCACATATATCCCATAATCTTTAAGAGTTTGGGTCATCCAAAGAAATAGAGCACAACATGAACCAGCGGCAATGTATTCCGCTTCGGCAGTGGATAAGGATACCGAGTTTTGTTTCTTGGAGGACCAAGATACAAGAGATCTACCAAGAAATTGACAAGTACCCGAAGTGGACTTTCTATCAACCTTGTCGCCTGCATAGTCCGAGTCGGAATAGCCAACAAGATCGAAAGAGGCCCTCTTAGGATACCAAATGCCAAAATTTGGTGTGTGGATTAATTATCTCACTATCCTTTTCACGGCCTTAAGATGACATTCTTTAGGAGCAGCTTGATATCGTGCACACATGCACACACTTAGGATAATATCGGGACGTGAAGCACATAGATATAACAATGAACCAATCATAGAGCGATAAACCTTTTGATCAACCGGTTCATCATCTTTGGTTAAGTCAAGATGTCCACTAGTAGGCATGGGTGTAGACATACCTTTGCATTCTTGCATATTGAACTTCTTGAATAAGTCCTTAGTGTATTTTGTTTGAGAAACAAAAGTACCTTCCTTAGTTTGCTTGATTTGCAACCCAAGAAAGAATTTGAGTTCACTCATCATTGACATCTCAAACTTCTCCGACATTAGCTTCCCAAACTTTTCACTAAAAAGAGGGTTAGTTGATCCAAATATGATATCGTCAACATAAATTTGGCATACAAATAATTCTCCATTAACCCTTTTAGTAAAAAGCGTGGAATCAATTTTCCCAATTTCAAAGCCTTTTTCAAGAAGAAACTTGGTCAAGCATTTATACCATGCTCTAGGAGCTTGTTTAAGACCATAAAGAGCTTTGTGAAGTTTGTAAACATGATTGGGTTTCTTAGGATTGACAAAGCCGGGAGTTTGCTTAACATAAACTTCCTCCTCTATTTCTCCATTTAGAAAAGCACTTTTAATGTCAATTTGGTACAAGGTGATATCATGATGATTAGCATAGGCAAGTAAGATGCGAATGGACTCAAGTCTAGCAGGGAGCATAAGTCTCACCATAGTCCATACCTTCGACTTGTGTGTAGCCTTGGGCGACGAGACGTGCTTTGTTGCGAACTACTTGTCCATCTTCATCTTGCTTGTTGCGAAACACCCATTTGGTTCCAATGATGTTGTGGTTGTTGTCGGGCTTCTCAACTAATGTCCAAACTTGATTCCTCTCAAAGTTGTGTAGCTCTTCATGCATATCATTTATCCAATCCGGATCTTCCAATGCTTCTTCAACCTTCATAGGTTCAATTCTAGAGATGAAAGAATAGTTTTCACAAAAGTTAGCTAAACGAGTTTTAGAGCGAGTGATTCTCCGGTTTGAATATCATTGTAGATTTGCTCGTGGGATGGTCTTTAGCAATTCTTGCTCGAACTCGTGAAAGCTTTTGCTTGGGTCTTCGTTGAACATCTTCTTCATCTTGTTCTTCTTCTTGGCCTTCTTCATTGTTGGCGTTGTCGTTCTCTTGTCGTGGTGGAGAAGGAGGTCATTGACGTTCATCTTGATGCACTTCCTTGTTTTCTTTATCTTGGTGTGTCCCACTTGTGGATGCTTCCGTATTAACTCTTGGTTCACCTTGTCGTGAAGTAGAAGCTTCCACTTGAATAGACGAGGTATTCTCCTTGACCTCCGTTGGACAGACCTTGCCAATAGACAAGTCTTGGATTGCATCCGAAGGGTCTTTGTCTCCTACATCAATTGGCAATTGCTCTATTTGCGAGCCGTTAGATTCATCAAACTTCACATCTACCGTCTCTTCAACCTTTCAGATGAAATTGTTGTAGACACGGTAAGTGTGAGAGTTTGAGCCATAACCTATTAGGAAACCTTCATGAGATTTGGGAGCAAATTTAGAACGACGATGCTTATCAAGAATGTAGCACTTTGAGCCGAATACTCGAAAGTATCCAACTTGGGGTTTGTTACCGGTGAGGATCTCGTATGCCGTCTTGCCGAGTAGCTTGTGAAGATACAAGCGATTTGTAGCATGACAAGCTGTCTCAACCGCTTCTGCCCAAAAGTGCTTCGATGTCTTGTACTCATCAAGCATCGTTCTCGCCATTTCGATGAGCGCCTGGTTCTTCCTCTCAACAACTCCATTTTGTTGAGGTGTGTACGTAGCCGAGAACTCGTGTGAAATCCCTTCTTCGTCAAGAAAGGTGTCCACATTTGCATTCTTGAACTCCGTTCCGTTGTCGCTGCGAACCTTCTTGATCTTCACTTCAAATTGATTTTGGGCCTTCCTAGCGAAGTTTTTGAAGATCTTTTGGACCTGCGATTTATCATCGAGAAAGAACACCCACGTAAATCTTGAAAAATCATCAAGTATTATTAGACCAAAAGAATTTCCACCAAGACTCTTGTAGGAGTTGGGACCAAAGAGATCCATGTGAAGTAGCTCGAGTGGCCTCTTTGTGGTCATAATGTTCTTCACGGGATGCCTTCCTCCAACCTGTTTACCTGCTTGACAAGCACTTTGCAAAGTCTATCCTTATCAAATATGACATCGTTAACTCCAAGGATATGATTCCCTTTAATAAGCTTGTCAAGGTTTCTCATGCCAACGTGACCTAATCGTCTATGCCATAACCAACCTTTTGAGGATTTAGCAATGAAGCAAGTTTTAGGTTGAGCCTTTTTAGTGAAATCAACAATGTATAGATCACCTCTACGCTTTAATCGGTAAAGACCATTTTATGATTGTCCGACGAAACACTTGGCAATCAATTTCAGTAAATAAGACATTGAAACCGAAATCAGCAAGTCTAGATACTGAAAGTAAGTTGTATCCAAGAGATTCAACGAGCATGACATTTTGAATGGAGCTATCATGTGAGATGGCCACCTTACCGAGGCCAACCACCTTACCCTTTGAGTTGTCACCGAAAGTGACAAACTTTCGAGGACCATCATTTTCAGCAAGCTCACGAAACATGTCTTTATCTCCGGTCATGCGATCGGTACATCCACTATAAAGAACCCATTCCTTTCCTCCTGACACATATCCCCGAAGATTTGCCATAAGACCAAAGTGTCTCATTGCATCATCAAGATCGTAGTCACTATTATCATCCTCATCATAGTATCCATGTTCAACATCGTCATGTGGTGGATCAAATCCTAGAGAGGGTAATTCGTTAGAGTGAATTTGACAATGATCTTGCTTATGAATTCTTATAGCTTCGGAAATAATATCACTAATAATTCCAACATATCCTTTAGCACGCATAAGGTCGGTAAGTTCAAATAGACGATCACCAAACATAGGATCACTAGTATTCATTTTACTCAAAGCAATAGACTTATAGAGAATTTCATCTAGATTTTTCAAGGAATAATTTGGAAAGCGTTCCTCAAGAAATTTCCATATAGTGTAGGCACACTCAAAGGTAGGCAAGATTCTAATCAAGTTTCTAGGCAAGCCTCTAGTGATAAAGATTAACAGTTCTAAGATTCCTAGTCATGTCAATAGATTCATCAAGAGTAGTACGCATAGGATCAACATGAGGTGCACAAAGGCTAGCAATGTACTTGTTCAAATGATATTGATTGAAAATTACAAGCATCTCATTTTTCCACTCATGAAAATATTCTCCATCAAGAATAGGCACTCTATGACTAAGACTCCCCAAAGTAGACACATCCATCTTCCTCCAATGGTGATTAAACCAAGGCAAGGAGACCAAAGCTCTGATACCACTTGTAGGATCTTGAGAAGAGGTGTCTAGAGGGGGGTTATTAGACACTAAGTACCAAAGTTGCAGTTTTTAACCTTACTACAGTTTAAGTGGAGTTTAGGCACAACTTTAACTTTTTCAATACATAACAAGCAAGCATGCAATGAGTATATGAGCAGCGGAAAGTAAAGCATGCAACTTGCAAGAAAGTAAAGGGAAGGGTTTGGAGGATTCAAACGCAATTGGAGACACGGATGTTTTTGGCGTGGTTCCGATAGGTGGTGCTATCGTACTTCCACGTTGGTGGAGACTTCAACCCACGAAGGGTAGCAGTTCTTGTGAGTCCACGGAGGGCTCCACTCACGAAGGGTCCACGTAAGTAGCAACCTTGTCTATCCCACCATGGCCGCCGCCCACGAAGGACTTGCCTCACTAGCGGTAGATCTTCACGAAGTAGGCGATCTCCTTGCCCTTACAAACTCCTTGGTTCAACTCCACAATCTTGTCAGAGGCTCCCAAGTGACACCTAGCCAATCTAGGAGGCACCACTCTCCAAGAAGTAACAAATGGTGTGTTGATGATGAACTCCTTGCTCTTGTGCTTCAAATGATAGTCTCCCCAACACTCAACTCTCTCTCATGGGATTTGAATCTGGTGGAAAGAAGATTTGAGTGGAAAGCAACTTGGGGAAGGCTAGAGATCAAGATTCATATGGTAGGAATGGAATATCTTGGTCTCAACACATGAGTAGGTAGTTCTCTCTCAGAAATAAGATGCTAGAAGTGTAGTTTCAGTCTGATGGCTCTCTCCACGAATGAAGAGGAGGTGGAGGGGTATATATAGCCTCCACACAAAATCTAACCGTTACACACAATTTACCAATATCGGTGGGACCGAATCAACAAACTCGGTCAGACCGATTTTAGTAAACCTAGTGACCGTTAGGGTTTTGGTGGGGCCGACATGCATCTCGGTAGAACCGATATGGTTAGGGTTAGGGCATAACGTAATCTCGGTGAGACCGATTACACAAACTTCGGTGAGACCCATTTTGGTAATTAGCTAACGGAGAGTTGGTCAGGCAAACTCGGTTGGACCGATTACTCAAACTTGGTGGGACCGATTTTGATAATGAGTCAACCAGAAAGTTTGCATTGTAATCTCGGTAGTACCGATTGCTCAAACTCGGTGAGACCTATTTTGATAGTGGACATACACAGAGAGATTACAATCCCATCTTAGTGAGACCGAGATCCCTATCGGTAGAACCGATTTGCCTAGGGTTTGTGGCAGTGGCTATGACATCCAAACTCGGTGGCGCTGGATAGGAAGAATCAGTGGGGCCGAGTTTGACTTTAGGTTTTAGGACATATGTGTGGAAGTGGGAAAGAGTTGAGGGTTTGGAGCATATCACTAAGCACTTGTAGCAAGAGGCTCATTAAGCAACACCTCATCCCTCCTTGATAGTATTGTCTTTTCCTATAGACTCAATGTGATCTTGGATCACTAAAATGTAAAATGAAGAGTATTGAGCTTGAAGCTTGAGCCAATCCTTTGTCCTTAGCATCTTGAAGGTGTTCCCACATCCTTTAGTCCATGCCACTCCATTGTTGAACTTATCTGAAACATACTAGATAAAAGTGTTAGTCCAACAAGAAATATGTTGACATTAATTACCAAAACCACCTAGGGAGCACTTGTGCTTTCATAGATATACCCATATCTGCTCAAATCATCTGTGAAGGTGAGAAAATAACGATACCCGCCGTGAGCCTCAACATTCATCGGACCACATACATCAGTATGTATGATTTCCAACAAATCTGTTGCTCGCTCCATTGTTCCGGAGAATGGAGTTTTAGTCATCTTTCCCATGAGGCATGGTTCGCAAGTACCAAGTGATTCATAATCAAGTGATTCCAAAAGTCCATCAGAATGGTGTTTCTTCATGCGCTTTACAACAATATGACCCAAACAGCACTGCCACAAATAAGTTGCACTATCATTATCAACTCTGTATCTTTTGTCTTCAATATTGTGAATATGTGTATCACTAATATTGAGATTCAATAAAAATAGACCACTCTTCAAGGGTGCATGCACATGAAAGATATTACTCATATAAATAGAACAACCATTATTCTCTGATTTAAATGAATAACCGTCTCGCATCAAACAAGATCCAGATATAATGTTCATGCTTAACGCTGGCACCAAATAACAATTATTCAGGTCTAAAACTAATCTCGAAGGTAGATATAGAGGTATCGTGCTGACCGCGATCACATCGACTTTGGAACCATTTCCCACGCGCATCGTCACCTCGTCCTTAGCCAATCTTCGCTTAATCCGTAGTCCCTGTTTCGAGTTGCAAATATTAGCAATGTAACCGATATCAAATACCCAGGTGCTACTGCGAGCATTAGTAAGGTACACATCAATAAAATGTATATCACATATACCTTTGTTCACCTTGCCATCCTTCTTATCCGCCAAATACTTGGGGCAGTTCCGCTTCCAGTGACCAGTCCCTTTGCAATAGAAGCACTCAGTCTCAGGCTTAGGTCCAGACTTGGGCTTCTTCACTTGAGCAGCAACTTGCTTGCCGTTCTTCTTGAAGTTCCCCTTCTTCCCTTTACCCTTTTTCTTGAAACTGGTGGTCTTGTTGACCATCAACACTTGATGCTCCTTCTTGATTTCTACCTCCGCAATATTTAGCATTGCGAAGAGCTCAGGAATTGTCTTATCCATCCCTTGCATATTATTGTTCATCACGAAGCTCTTGTAGCTTGGTGGCAGTGATTGAAGAATTCTGTCAATGATACTATCATCAGGAATATTAACTCCCAGTTGAATCAAGTGATTGTTATACCCAGACATTTTGAGTATATGCTCACTGATAGAACTATTCTCCTCCATCTTGTAGCTGTAGAATTTATTAGAGACTTCATATCTCTCAATCCGGGCATTTGCTTGAAATATTAACTTCAACTCCTGGAACATCTCATATAGGGGATCGCAACAGTTTTCGAGGGTAGAGTATTTAACCCAAATTTATTGATTCGACACAAGGGGAGCCAAAGAATATTCTCAAGTATTAGCAGTTGAGTTGTCAATTCAACCACACCTGGATAACTTAATATCTGCAACAAAGTATTTAGTAGCAAAGTAGTATGGAAGTAATGGTAATAGTGGCAAAAGTAACAGTAGCAGTTTTGTAGTAATTGTAACAGTGGGAACGGTAAAGTAACTAAGCAAAGAGCAATATGTGAAAAGCTCTAGGCATTGGATCAGTGATGGATAATTATGTCGGAAGTGATTCCTCATGCAATAGTTATAACATAGGGTGACACGGAACTAGCTCCAGTTCATCAACGTAATGTAGGCATGCATTCCGAATATAGTCATATGTGCTTAGGGAAAAGAACTTGTATGACATCTTTTGTCCTACCCTCCCGTGGCAGCGGGGTCCTATTGGAAACTAAGGGATATTAAGGCCTCCTTTTAATAGAGTACCGCATCAAAGCATTAACACTTAGTGAATACATAAACTCCTCAAACTACGGTCATCACCGGTAAGTATCCCGATTATTGTCACTTTGGGGTTAACGGATCATAACACATAATAGGTGACTATAGACTTGCAAAGATAGGATCAAGAACTCACATATATTCATGAAAACATAATAGGTTCAGAGCTGAAATCATGGCACTCAGGCCCTAGTGACAAGCATTAAGCATAGCAAAGTCATAGCAACATCAATCTCAGAACATAATGGATACTAGGGATCAAACCCGAACAAAACTAACTCGATTACATGGTAAATCTCATCCAACCCACCACCGTCCAGCAAGCCTACGATGGAATTACTCACGCACGGCGGTGAGCATCATGAAATTGGTGATGGACGAAGGTTGATGATGATGATGGCGACGGATTCCCCTCTCCGGAGCCCCGAACGGACTCCAGATCAGCCCTCCCGAGAGAGATTAGGTCTTGGCGGCGGCTCCGTATCATAAAACGCGATGAATCCTTCTCTCTGATTTTTTTCTCCCCGATTGTGAATATAGAGTTGGAGTTGAGGTCGGTGGAGCTCCAGGGGGGCCACGAGGCAGGGGGGCACACCCAGGGGGGTAGGCGCACCCCCCACCCTCATGGACAGGGTGTGGGCCCCCTGGCCTTGATTCTTTCGCCAGTATTTTTTATAAATTCCAAAAATATTCTCCGTGAAGTTTCAGGTCATTTCGAGAACTTTTATTTCAGCACAAAAATAACACCATGGCAATTCTGCTGAAAACAGCGTCAGTCGGGGTTAGTTCCATTCAAATCATGCAAGTTAGAGTCCAAAACAAGGGAAAAAGTGTTTGGAAAAGTGTTTGCAAAAATGACAAGGCACTCAATATGATCATGGCATAACATATAGGAATGAAATATGAAAAACAATTATGATAATGCAACGAACATAATAAACACACGGCAGCAACTAAGATAAATGGAAGGCAACTGGAGCAACGGTCTCGGGGCGTCACACGTATGAAAAGTGACGTTGCCTTTGTTGCAATCAATAATAGCCCCTGCAGTATTCAGAAAAGGTCTTCAAAGAATAATAGACATACTATCGTCCTCTGGAATATCAAGAATAACAAAGTCCGTTAAAATAGTAACGTTTGCAACCACAACAGGCACATCCTCGCAAATACCGGCAATGTATAGCAGTTGATTTATCAGCCATTTGCAAAGATATTTCAGTAGGTGTCATCTTATTCAAATCAAGTCTACGATATAAAGAGAGAGGCATAACACTAACACCGGCTCCAAGATCACATAAAGCAGTTTTAACATAGTTTCTTTTAATGGAGCATGGTATAGTTGGTACTCCTGGATCTCCAAGTTTCTTTGGTATTCCACCTTTAAAAGTATAATTAACAAGCATGGTGGAAATTTCAGCTTCCGGTATCTTTCTTTTATTTGTAACAATTTCTTTCATATACTTAGCATAAGGATTCCTTTTAAGCATATCATTCAAACGCATACGCAAAAAGATAGGTCTAATCATTTCAGCAAAGTGCTCAAAATCCTCATCATCCTTTTTCTTGGATGGTTTAGGAGGAAAAGGCATGGGTTTCTGAACCCATGCCTCTCTTTCGTTACCGTGCTTCCTAGCAACAAAGTCTCTCTTATCATAACGTTGATTCTTTGATTGTGGGTTATCAAGATCAACAGCAGGTTCAATCTCTACATCATTGTTATTGCTAGGTTGAGCATCAACATGAACATCATCATTAATATTATCACTAGGTTCGTGTTCATTACAGATTGTGTTTCAAAGATCGTAAATAGAAATATCATTGGGATTCTCAGGTGTGTCAATAACAGGTTCACTAGAAGCATGCAAAGTCCTATCATTTTTCCTCTTCTTCCTCTTAGAAGGACTAGGTGCATCAACATTAGTTCTTTGAGAATCTTGCTCAATTCTCTTAGGGTGGCCCTCAGGATACAAAGGTTCCCGAGTCATTTTACCCCCTCTAGTCATAACTCTAACATCATTATCATTTTTCTTACTATTTAATTCATTGAGCAAATCATTCTGAGATTTAAGCACTTGTTCTACTTGAGTGGTAACCATAGAAGCATGTTTACTAATAATTTTAAGTTCACCTTTAACTCTAGACATATAATCACTCAAGTGTTCAATCATATAAGCATTACGTTTCAATTATCTACCAACATAAGCATTGAAGTTTTCTTGTTTAACAATAAAATTATCAAACTCATCCAAGCATTGGCTAGCAGACTTATAACGAGGAATATCACCTTCATCAAATCTATAGAGAGAATTTACCTTTACTACCTGTGTCGGGTTAACAAGACCATGTATTTCTTCAATAGGTGGTAAATTCTCAACATCCTCAGCTTTAATACCCTTTTCTTTCATATATTTCTTTGCCTCTTGCATATCTTCAGGACTGAGAAATAGAATACCCCTTTTCTTCAGAGTTGGCTTAGGAGTTGGTTCAGGAAGTGTCCAATTATTTTCATTAGTCAACATATTATTCAATAGCAATTCATCTTGATCAACAGTTTTTCCCTAAAAAACAACCAGCACAACTATCCAGGTTGTCTCTGGAAGAATCAGTTAGTCCATTATAAAAGATATCATGTATTTCATTTTTCTTGAGAGGATGATCGGGAAAGCATTAAGTAATTGGAGAAGCCTCCCCCAAGCTTGTGGGAGACTCTCTTCTTCAATTTGCACAAAATTATATATTTCCCTTAAAGCAGCTTGTTTCTTATGAGCAGGGAAATATTTAGCAGAGAAGTAATAAATCAGTTCCTGGGGACTACGCACACAACCAGGATCAAGAGAATTAAACCATGTTTTAGCATCACCCTTTAATGAGAACGGAAATAACTTAAGGATATAGTAGTAGCGAGTTTTCTCATCATTAGTGAATAGGGTAGCTATATCATTTAATTTAGTAAGATGTGCCACAACAGTTTCAGATTCATAGCCATAGAAAGGATCAGATTCAACCAAAGTAATTATCTCAGGGTCGACAGAGAAATCATAATCCTTATCGGAAATACAGATAGGTGAAGTAGCAAAAGCAGGGTCATATTTCATTGTAGCATTCAAAGATTTTTCTTTCAGCTTAGCTAATAATTTCTTAAGATCATATCTATCATTGCAAGCAAGAAAGACTCTAGCAGTTTCTTCATCCGTAACATAACCCTCAGGCACAACAGGAAATTCATATCTAGGGGGAGAATCTTCATCATCACTTTCATCAATATTATCAGTTTCAATAATTTCATTCTCTCTAGCCCTAGCAAGTTGTTCATCAAGAAACTCACCTAATGGCACAGTAGTATCGAGCATAGAAGTAGTTTCATCATAATTATCATGCCTAGCAGAAGTGGCATCATCAATAACATGCGACATATCAGAATTAATAGCAGAAGCAGGTTTAGGCGTCGCGAGCTTACTCAAAACAGAAGGTGAATCAAGTGCAGAGCTAGATAGTAGTTCCTTACCTCCCCTTGTAGTTGAGGGAAAAATCTTAGTTCTTTCGTCTTTCAAGTTCCTCATAGTGATCAGCAGATATAAATCCCAAGTGACTCAAAGAATAGAGCTATGCTCCCCGGCATGGCCTTGAGAAAATAGTCTAGATAACCCACAAGTATAGGGGATCGCAATAGTTTTCGAGGGTAGAGTATTTAACCCAAATTTATTGATTCGACACAAGGGGAGCCAAAGAATATTCTCAAGTATTAGCAGTTGAGTTGTCAATTCAACCACACCTGGATAACTTAATATCTGCAGCAATGTAGTATGGAAGTAACGGTAATAGTGGCAAAAGTAACAGTATCAGTTTTGTAGTAATTGTAACAGTGGCAACGGTAAAGTAACTAAGCAAAGAGCAATATGTGAAAAGCTTGTAGGCATTGGATCAGTGATGGATAATTATGTCGGATGTGAATCCTCATGCAATAGTTATAACATAGGGTGACACAGAACTAGCTCCAGTTCATCAATGTAATGTAGGCATGTCTTCCGAATATAGTCATACGTGCTTATGGAAAAGAACTTGTATGACATCTTTTGTCCTACCCTCCTGTGGCAGCGGGGTCCTATTGGAAACTAAGGGATATTAAGGCCTCCTTTTAATAGAGTACCAGACCAAAGCATTAAAACTTAGTGAATACATGAACTCCTCAAACTACGGTCATCACCGGTAAGTATCCCAATTATTGTCACTTCAGGGTTAACGGATCATAACACATAATAGGTGTCTATAGACTTGCAAGATAGGATCAAGAACTCGGATATATTCATGAAAACATAATAGGTTCAGACCTGAAATCATGGCACTCGGGCCCTAGTGACAAGCATTAAGCATAGCAAAGTCATAGCAACATCAATCTCAGAACATAATGGATACTAGGGATCAAACCCAAACAAAACTAACTCGATTACATGGTAAATCTCATCCAACCCATCACCGTCCAGCAAGCCTACGATGGAATTATTCACGCACGGCAGTGAGCATCATGAAATTGGTGATGGAGGAAGGTTGATGATGATGATGGCGACAGATTCCCCTCTCCGGAGCCCCGAACGGACTCCAGATCAGCCCTCCCGAAATATATTAGGGCTTGGCGGCGGCTCCGTATTGTAAAACGCAATGAATTCTTCCCTCTGATTTTTTTCTCCCCGAACGTGAATATATAGAGTTGGAGTTAAGGTCGGTGGAGCTCCAGGGAGCCCACAAGGCAGGGGGCCCGCCCCACCCTCGTGGACAGGGTGTGGGCCCCGTGGCCTTGATTCTTTCGCCAGTATTTTTTCTAAATTCCCAAAATATTCTCCGTGAAGTTTCAGGTCTCCGAGAACTTTTATTTCTGCACAAAAATAACATCATGGCAATTCTGTTGAAAACAACGTCAGTCCGGGTTAGTTCCATTCAAATCATGCAAGTAGAGTCCAAAACAAGGGCAAAAGTGTTTGGAAAAGTAGATACGATGGAGGCGTATCAAAGATCTTTATCGGTCAAACCGCATAGCAACATATGTTGTTCCCTTTGTTATCGGTATGTTACTTGCCCGAGATTCGATCATCGGTATCTCAATACCTAGTTCAATCTCGTTACCGGCAACTCTCTTTACTCGTTCCGTAATGCATCATCCCGCAACTAACTCATTAGTCACATTGCTTGCAAGGCTTATAGTGATGTGCATTACCGAGAGGGCCCAGAGATACCTCTCCGACAATCAAAGTGACCAATCCTAATCTTGATCTATGCCAACTCAACAAGTACCATCGGAGACACCTATATAGCACCTTTATAATCACCCAGTTACGTTTTGATGTTTGGTAGCACACAAAGTGTTCCTCCGGTATTCGGGAGTTGCATAATCTCATTGTCATAGGAACATGTATAAGTCATGAGAAAGCAATAGCAATATACTAAACGATCAAGTGCTAAGCTAACGGAATGGGTCAAATCAATCACATCATTCTCTAATGATGTGATCCCGTTAATCAAATGACAACTCGTGTCTATGGCTAGGAAACTTAACCATCTTTTATTCAACAAGCTAGTCAAGTAGAGGCATACTAGTGACACTCTATTTGTCTAAGTATTCAAACATATACTAAGTTTCCGGTTAATACAATTCTAGCATGAATAATAAACATTTATCATGATATAAGGAAATATAAATAACAACTTTATTATTGCCTCTAGGGCATATTTCCTTCAAGCCTCCCTATCATTACTAGCATATTGATTACATACTAGTCGAGATGCTTCATAGGGGGCAAACAATATTACATTACTTGTTCCTTTATATAGTAAATGTAGCTAGGCCATGGATGTTATTGAGGCGTGCATGTATGCATGCTGCCAACTCAACAGTTCAATATCTTGTTTGTTTCAGGCATAGTTAAATTTCTCTTTTCAATTTCTTTATTTGTCCTCAATTAATGAGATGCCCAAACAATGATGCCTGATGTTGGGTACTTGTACAACTATTAGTTGACATAGTTAAAGGACTTACATTTAATTACTCTGGCGAAGTGTGCCCGAAGCTTTGAAGTCTATTAACCAACTATTACTGCATGAGACTCAAAATGTAGTTTATACTAGGCTAATGATTGCATAGTTTTGCTTGCTATAGTAGGTTTGTATGGATCCCTCTGTTGTTCATTATGCTCCCTAAGACTTCAATTGACCTACAGAATGGCCAACTGCTTGTTTACTTATATGCAACATGTTGTCTAAATTTGTAACATGTCTGTGTTTTCGATTTGGCCCCAACATCATGCTCCTCTGGTCAGGTAAGAGAGATTTCTGTATGCGGGCTGCACAGACTACCATTTTTATAATTTTTAAAATATCACCTACTTATGCTTCATGACGTGTAACATTATTGTTAGTCCTATTTTGCCATGTACAAAATAGTCTGTCTTGCTCGCTTCACTGTTATAACTATATTTTTGCCCTAGTCATGTGTGCTTACAGAAACATTTTAGGATGAAATCACATCAACACAAAGATCTGTGAGCAGTGTGGCATGGCTGTTACCAAATGATTATGGATTGGAATTGGAATGTGCTGATGTTTTTGAGCATCAACTAGAGGTGGCAAGACAACGTGTACATGATTCTCAACGTGCAATCAACAAGTTGAGACTGGACTTGCAAGTATTAGATCCAGGAGTCAAAAAAATGAAATGAGACACTGAGGTAACCACGAAGGAATTGGAGATTTTGCAGACTGAAATTTGTGCTATCTGAATCCGTCCAATCCTATTTTATGAAGAGATTATAGTTCAAATGGTAAGTTCTGTTGATGCATGTCCATGATGTATGAGCTTTATTTGCCCAGTGTATGTAATTTGCTGTTTGTGTACGCTTTATTATCACTGGTGTCGAACTATAATGCCTAGTGGGTATAATCGGCTGTAATTTCTTTATTGTATAGTCTAGGATTATTCTACATTTCTATGCCTTAGTCTTTTTTATTATATGGTGTATGTTTTTTAGAGGCGATTGTATAGAGTAGAATAATTCTTTGAATATGCTATATCGTTGAAATGGAGGCCAATGATAACTCACAAGTATAGGGCATCAATTGTAGCCTCTTTCGATAAGTAAGAGTGTCGAACCCAACGAGGAGCTAAAGGTAGAACAAATATTCCCTCAAGTTCTATCGACCACCGATACAACTCTACGCACGCTTGATGTTCGCTTTACCTAGAACAAGTATAAAACTACAAGTACTTTGTAGGTGTTTTCGGATAGGTTTGCAAGATAGTAAAGAGCACGTAAATAAAAAGTAGGGGCCGTTTAGATAAAAATACAACTAAATTAGTTTTAGTAAAGAGATTTATGTCACAAGAAAGTTATTTGTCCCAAGGCAATCGATAACTAGACCGGTAATCGTTATTGCAATTTTATTTGAGGGAGAGGCATAAGCTAACATACTTTCTCTACTTGGATCATATGCACTTATGATTGGAACTCTAGCAAGCGTCCGCAACTACTAAAGATCATTAAGGTAAAAACCCAACCATAGCATTAAAGTATCAAGTCCTCTTTATTCCCATATGCAAACAACCTACTTACTCGGGTATGTGCTTCTGTCACTCACGCCACCCACCATAAGCAAATCATGAACATATTGCAAACCCTACAGCGGGGATCCCTCACTCTTGCGCGACACGGAGAGCACCATAGAACAACACCAATAATAAAACATGAAACTCAAACCAATCACGATCATCAATTAACCCATAGGACAAAACGGATCTACTCAAACATCATAGGATAGCCATACATCATTGGGAAATAATATATAGCATTGAGCACCATGTTTAAGTAGAGATTACAGCGAGTAAGAGAGGGGATACACCGCTGCATAGAGGGGGAAAGAGTTGGTGATGATGGCGGTGAAGTTGTTGGTGAAGATTGCAGTGATGATGATGGCCCCCGGTGGCACTCCGGCGCCACCGGAAGCGAGGGGGAGTGAGACCCCCTCCTTATTCTTCTTCCTTGACCTCCTCCCTAGGTGGGAGAAGGGTTTCCCCCTCTGGTCCTTGGTCTCCATGGCGTGGGAGGGGCGAGAGCCCCTCCGAGATTGGATCTGTCTCTCTGTCTCTCTCTGTTTCTGCGTTTCGGGATTATGCCCTTTCACCGTTTCTTATATATACGGAGATCCGTAACTCCGACTGGATTGAAACCTCCGCCCAGTTTTTTCCTCCAAAAATTAGCTTTCTTGTGGCCAAAGAAGAGCAGAAACCGCCTTACGGGGGGCCCACGAGGGTCAGGGGCGCGCCCCTGCCACGTGGCCCCCTCGGGCACCGTCTCGCGTTGATTCTTCTTCCCATATTTCACAAATATTCCAAAATTATTCTCCGTCCATTTTTATCCCGTTTGGGATCCGTTTGATATGGGGTTTCTGCGAAACATAAAACATGCAACAAACAGGAACTGGCACTGGGCACTGGATCAATATATTAGTCCCAAAAATAATATAAAAGTTGCCAAAAGTATATGAAAGTTGTAGAATATTGGTATGGAACAATCAAAAATTATAGATACGACGGAGACGTATCAGCATCCCCAAGCTTAATTCCTGCTCGTCCTCAAGTAGGTAAATGATAAAAAAGATATTTTTTGATGTGGAATGCTACCTAGCATAATCTTGATCACATAATCTAATCATGGCATGAATATTAAGACACGAGTGATTCAATGCAATAGTCTATCATTTGACATTAAGACAATAATACTTCAAGCATACTAATAAAGCAATCATGTCTTTCCAAAATAACATGGCCAATGAAAGTTATGCCTACAAAATCATATAGTCTGTCTATGCTCCATCTTCACCACACAAAGCATTCAAATCATGCACAACCCCGATGACAAGCCGAGTAATTGGTTCATACTTTTTAACGCGCTTCAGCCTTTTCAACCCTCACGCAATACATGAGCGCAAGCCATGGACATAGCACTATGGGTGGAATAGAATATGATGATGGAGGTTTGTGTGAGAAGACAAAAAAAGAAATTCTCACATCGAGCGGCTAATCAACGGGCTATGGAGATGCCCATCAATTGATGTCAATGTGAGGAGTAAGGATTGCCATGCAACGGATGCACTAGAGCTATAAGTATATGAAAGCTCAAACCGAAACTAAGTGGGTGTGCATCCAACTTGCTTGCTCATGAAGATCTAGGGCATTTGAGGAAGCCCATCATTGGAATATACAAGCCAAGTTCTATAATGAAAATTCCCACTAGTATATGAAAGTGACAACTCAAGAGACTCTCTATATGAAGAGCATGGTGCTACTCTGAAGCACAAGTGTGGTAAAAGGATAGTAGCATTGTCCCTTCTCTCTTTTCTCTTATTTTTTTCTATCTTTTTTTATTTTTTTTTGGGCCTTCTCTTTTTTTTGGCCTTTCTCTTTTTTTTCTTTTTTTTCTTTTTTTTTTCTTTTTTTTTATTTTTTTTCGTCCGGAGTCTCATCCCGACTTGTGGGGGAATCATAGTCTCCATCATCCTTTCCTCACTGAGACAATGCTCTAATAATGATAATCATCACACTTTTATTTACTTACAACTCAATATTACAACTCGATACTAGAACAAAGATATGACTCTATGAATGCCTCCGGCGGTGTACCGGTATGTGCAACGATCTAGCGTAGCAATGACATCAAAATGGACAAGCCAGGAAAACATCATGCTAGCTATCTTACGATCATGCAAAGCAATATGACGATAAATGTTCGAGTCATGTATATGATGATGATGGAAGTTGCATGGCAATATATCTCGGAATGGCTATGGAAATGCCATGATAGGTAGGTATGGTGGCTGTTTTGAGGAAGATATAGTGAGGCTTATGTGTGATAGAGCGTATCGTATCACGGGGTTTGGATGCACCGTGAAGTTTGCACCAACTCTCGAGGTGAGAAAGGGCAATGCACGGCATCAAGAGGCTAGCAATGATGGAGGGGTGAGAGTGCGTATAATCCATGGACTCACATTAGTCATAAAGAACTCATATACTTATTGCAAAAGTTTATTAGCCCTCAAAGCAAAGTACTACTACGCATGCCCCTAGGGGGATAGATTGGTAGGAAAATACCATCGCTCGTCCCCGGCCGCCACTTATAAGGAAGACAATCAATAAATACCTCATGCTCCAACTTCGTTACATAAAGGTTCACCATACGTGCATGCTACAGGACTTGCAAACCTCAACACAAGTATTTCTCAATTTCACAATTACTCAACTAGCACAACTCTAATATCACCACCTTTATATCGCAAAACTATTGCAAAGAATCAAACATATTGTCACATCCCTAGCTTATGGTACTGCCTGGTGTTTGCATTTTGTTGCATCATGTTTAAATTTTATTTAAGTTGAAATGGGGATTGATCAAACCCTAGCATCAGAAAGAATTCAAATAGGATCAAATAAAATCTTTTTCAAATAACCCAAAATGCCTTTAAAAAAATGTTCATGATTTGGGGAAAAAGGTGTAAACCTTATCCAATGATTATGCATATTTTGATTGGCATTTTGGTTTTTGAATTAAGTCACTAAGTATTTGAATTAGGGCTATGAATTCCTATAAATAATTTTATAGCTCAAATAATTCTGGAACTTTATGTGGGGCTCTGAGATAATTCAGTTTGCATCCACAGTAAAGTTCAGAAGCAACAAAAATAATTTGATTAGAAGACCAAATTAAAACATACTGCAGGAAATAGAAAACAGAATTAAAATAGAAAACCAGAGAGAGATGAAAAACCTACCTGGCCACTTACCTGGCAGCCCAAGTAGGCGGCCCAGCCCACCAGCACCCTATCGTCGTCTCCTTCCCCTCGCCTCGAAGCAGCTGCGTGCCACCAGCAGTGCACGCAGGAGCTCCACCTCCTGCTTGCCACGGAGGCGCCCCCGAGCCCATCCGACGCGCCTGGAGAAGCCCCGCGGACCTCCTCCCTCACCCCCCATCTCTCTGGCCTCTCCCTCACCCCTAGCTCCTCCCTGAGCTCCATCCGAGAGCAACCGCCTGCCGCCGTCTCGCGTACGCGTAGCCACCGTCCTCATGTCGCCGCATCGCCGGGTCTAGAAGCTCTACCTACAAGCACCTCGTCTCCACACCGAAGGAAACGAGCCGGAGGGCTCCGCTTCGTTGCCAATGTCGCCATCTTCGTCGTCGGTGCCCAAAGGAAGTCACCGTCGATTCGCAGCAACCTGGCCGTCCCCGACCTCATTGACGACACCATCAGATGCGCTGTGAGCACCCACGCCGTTTACTCCTTCTCCCCTGGTCGCGCTCGTCCTCTAGGCCGTAGCCCCGCCATGGCCGAAAGCTTCCGTCGCCATGCTTGTCAGCGCTGTCGTTGTAGTGGATCAACACCGTGTCTGAGCACATGGTCGTGCTTCTGCTGCTCTGTAGATGCTCCTGCGCTACTCCCTTCACTGGGTGCAAGCTGCAACCGTGTATCCATGCTAGCCGACCACGGCCGACGCAAACCTCGCCGCTGGCGTTGATTCCGGCGACCATCTGGTCTATCTCCACCACCCACAGACGCGGCCCAGCTCCAGCTCTCCGTAGAACCCAACCGCGCCCCAAGCCATGCCCTGTAGCGCGAACCCGACGCGTCTCCGCCGCTCGGTTTGGTCGTCGCCGGCCCAACTCCGGTGAGGTGACGTGGCGTCATTAGCCTGAGGCTAATTACCACACTAACATCGCCCTGTGTCACTAACAGACCTGCCTCACCATGCTAATTAAGCACAGGGTAAACCCCTGTGGATTTAACCTAACCACAGTGGCCCACGCGTCACCGTTGACCATGCTGACATGGCCGTTGACTGGGCCCACACGTCAGCGACCCTAGCCAGTACCGTGACACTGACCAATGGGACCCACTGGTCAGATGTGACCCGAGGCAGCCCTGTTGACCCTGCTGACTTCACCCTGACGCAGTTAATCATTTTCTAGATTTAAAATAATTCAGAAAATTCCGGAATTTAGTATAAACTTCAAAATTTCATAGTAATTCAACCGTAACTCCAAATGAAGTAATTTATATATGAAAAATGATCAGAAAAATCCAATCTATTGATCTGTACCATTTTCATGCATGTTAGAACAACTTATAGTTGCTGAATAGGGCAAATCATATGTTTGACATTTAAATAATCACATATGGAGTTTGAATTTGAATCCTGGATCCAAACCAACTCCATTTAACCTGTTACTACTTGCATTAGCTCAAAGCACAGCATGACATGTCATGATCATGCATCATATTGTGCATTGCATTGATTGTGTTTTCTCTCTGTTGCCGGTAATTGTCCCCTCTCAGTAGACGTTTTTCGACGTTGAGTTCAATGACACCGATGAAGAGCTATGTCATCTTCAGAAGTGCCAGGCAAGCAAAACCCCCTTGTTCATTCCGATACAATCCCACTCTCTCGCTCCTGCTCTCTTTTACTGCATTAGGACAACAACGATTGAACTGATACATGCTGCGGTAGTTGAACCCCTTTCCTCTGCATGACCTGTCATTGCCATAGTAAATAGATGAAACCCACTAGCATGAGTAGGAGTTGTTTGAGCCCTGATGTGCCTACTCATTCATGCTTGTTTGTCATGCCTGCTATTACTTAGAGTTGTGTCAGTCCGATTCATCGGGGTGAATTGGAAAGTTGTGAACATGTCCCATCTTGTTGAGAGCTAAATGTGTGAACACGATTTGGTAAAGGTCGCGGTGAGAGGCCATGTAGGAGTACATGGTGGGTTGTCTCATTGAAACCGGCCCTCGTGAACTGAGTTCCGTGTTTGTGATCCATGAACAGCTACTACCACACATTGGGATCCTTAATTGACTCTCTCGACTTATTAATCGCCTTGATCTTTGTCCAGGAGTTGCAACTAGTTTCTGGTATTTGTAGGTAGTGCTAGTAGTCTACCAAGTGGCACCCGGTACAGGTGGGCTTAGGACAGACTAGGCACAGTGGCACGGTGTACCAAGTGGCACCCGAACGGTGGGCTTGGGAACCCTGCTCACATCGTTTGGGGCCGTGAGCGACACCCCGGCCGAATCTCCTTGCGGATGGAACCCGAATAGGCGATAAACCTGGACTAGAGACTTGTGTTGTTAGTCAGGTCATGGCCAACTCCCTCGCCAGGCTTCTGCTTGAAGGTTGCCGAGATACACGACGTGTACATGGTGGTAGGTGGCGAGAGCATGTGTGAAGAAGTACACCCCTGCAGGGTTAACATCATCGATTCGAATAGCCATGTCCACGGTAAAGGACTACTGGGTTGCCTGTACAGTTCATAGACAAGTGAAAGTGGATACTCTAAAACTCGCAAGATAAGCGTGGGTGCTATGGATGGCGTTCTCGTAGGGAGACGGGAGCGGATCCATAGTGGTGTATTGTTATGGTGAATATGTGGACTCGTGTGCGCCCCCTCAAAAGAGTTACTTGGAGTAGTAGTTCAGGTTAGCCACTGAGTCAAAGCTGGCGTGCTGCAGTTAAACTCCACCACCCCCTTTATTGATACCGATGCATATGTAGATAGTTCTGATGTAAGTCTTGCTGGGTACATTTGTACTCACGTTTGCCTATTTTATGTTTTGCAGAGAGACGTCGGTCTCGCTAGTAGTTCTGTGTGGACTTCAACGTTTAGCTTGATACCCCAGCTACGATCTTATGCCCTCGGCAGGATCTGGTAGATAGTCAGGCTTCTCAGCTTTTTTCATTTGTAGATGTCTATACTCAGACACGTTAAGCTTCCGCGTGTGCTTTGACTTGTATGCTCTGAAGGTTGGGTCATGAGACCCATGTTTGTAATATTTCGCTCCTCGGAGCCTAATGAATAAATACTTTGAGTCATAGAGTTTTGTTGTGATGCCTTGTTGTATTTACACATATCGAGCATATTGTGTGTATGATTGAAATGCTTGGTATGTGTGGGATCCGACAACCTAGTTGTTTATCCTTGGTAGCCTCTCTTATGGGGAAATGTAGTCTTGTGCTTCCATGAGCCATAGTAGTCCGCTACAGCCCGGTTCACCGGAGTCCTGTTAGCCCAGTTCTACAGTCCGGATTCACACGTTGCTGACCGACATGCTCGATGTTGACTCATGTATGCCTGTCCCCATAAGTTAGTGCCACTTTGGGTTCACGACTAGTCATGTCGGCCCGAGTTCTCTGTCATATGGATGCTAGCGACACTATCATATACGTGAGCCAAAAGGCGCAAACGGTCCCGGGCCAGGTAAGGTGGCACCCGTAGGAATACCGTGCGTGAGGCCACAAAGCGTTATGATGTGTTACATGCTAGATCGATGTGGCTTAGGATCGGGGTCCTGACAGCTTTGGTATCAGAGCCTGACTGCCTATAGGATTACCAAGCCAAACTGGTCGAAGTTGTGTCTAGAAATGCTTTAGTTATATAAGGGAATTGATTGTGGAAGGGAACGTAAGGCTCTTTTTACTCCTTTATCTTATGCCCTTCTGATCTGAGTCATCCTCTTCTCTTCTATGGGGATTAAGAACTAGGCTCCTCATCTTTCTATCTGGATCACGTGTTACTAACCCACAGACTTATAGGATTGATGGATTCAAGTCTCAGTTCAGTTTCTATTACTTCCGTATGTTCATAGCTGGCCTCAGAACCTTGATATTGTGATGTTGAGTGGTCATGCCACCATTTTGCAGGATGTCTCAAATATTTTTGAGCATTTACCGCCGTTATGCTGTCCGAGTCATCCCAGATTTCTAAATAGTCCGATGCATTTGCAAATCCCTTCTTTCCATTTCTAATGTTCATTTGGGCCAGATTAATCACACATATTAGTGTGTTGAGGTACTCCGTTGCCTCGGCATATATGTTGGAGCTATTATTATGACCTTATGTGTCTTAGAGGAACACCTAGTAATCTAGCAATGTTTTGTATCCCCAGTGTGATGATTCTGGCCACCATTCTCGAAAGCATCCCGTGATGCCATTTAGTAGTAGGTATTCTACTCCTGGGTTTTTGACCCAAGATTCACTCTACCTAACTCATGTTGATAGTGTTGCTCGTACCTTTAGGATATTAGTAACCTTTGCGATAGTCCTCGAGGTCCGTGGTATTTCCTTCTTCCAAATACCATGAACCATTAAGGCAGAAGTTCTTTGAACCAAAAGCTCACAGTCAGAGTACTCTTGAGGAGTTCTCCATCCATAATTGTGATTCCGCCAGTTCTACCTTTCTCGCATGGGTTATCCGGAAGAAACCTGTTGAACTTGGTTCGACATATTAATCTATGCATCCACAACTCGTAAAGATATATGTCCCTTGAGTTGTCCCTCTTCATTTGTATTCACCATCATCTATCAATTGATAGTCAGGAGTAATTGTGCATTCGTGTTATCGATGCTTATTATTTTTGTGGTCCGTCAAGCCATTCTAGTTCAGAATGACTAGGAGAAACAAACTCCAGTACCTCATCCATTTCTAGGATTGGGTCAAAGCAGTTGTATTCCGCAGATCAAATGCAATCAAGCTTTTGGTCTATTCTACCCTGAAGTATTACCCACTTTATGTCAGGAATGTCATGAGAATTGCACCTTCTCTTACGAATTATTGAGGTAGTGATACTTCTCGCCATCATTATTCATTACTCAGTGTCGTGTTGTAGCAACCAGAATGCCGACAAGTGAATCGTGATGTGTGAAATCAATACTCCTAGCAACTATGTTGCTTGGTAGTTGATGGACAATAATTTCATTCTTAGCGTGTTGGTTACTGAATCATCATTTTCTAAGATTGATAGTGCCACCTAGTCCATTTTCCCTGGTGCACCCTTCGATCAAGAATTAGGATTGTGTCAATCCTTGCCTAATTGATCACATCATCTTGCCCTGACAAGCAAGATTGTTCTCGAGCCTAGTAACATATCGGTGGTTCGTGATTTTCCGAATATCTTCTCGGAGGTGTTACCAGGTTGTCACCTGACCGCTATGTTGAGTTCGTGATCAAGTTGGTTTCTTGTAGCCACCCCTTTCTCCAAGAATCTGTTTTGGACACCCTTGAGCTAGTTGGTTAAGCTAAACAACAACTTGGAGAGTTGGAAGATAAAAGCTTGTCCAACTTAGTTCATCTCTAAGGGATATCTTCTGTGTGTGTGTGTTGAAGAAAGATGATATTCTCATCGATTGGTCCTCGTGATCAGTTGTTGGATATGTTGTCTTGTCAAAACTTTGATTTGAGTGTGGGCTATCCTCAAATCAAATCAGAACCAACGATATTCGTAATGTGTCTTACTCGTGGTTGATTCCTCGAGCATACACCATTACATCTTTTGGTCTGACCAATACTATCACATTGTTCACATAATGGTGGAAGTCGGTGATATGGAAATTCCGATGAGTTGTTGTTGCGCCTATCAGCAGCATTTTGTCTCCTCCATGATTTGTGTTGAACATCCAGCTAGTGTTGGAAACTTGTGTAAGCATTTTCTTCATGCCCCGTTCATGAAGTATATGTTTGGATGGAAGAAGTGACTTCCTTTGATTCACGTGCATTTGATGTAAGTTGCCGCCGTGAATTCGAGAAAGTTTTTTTTTGCTTCCTCTGGAATCATCCCAAGTTAGTCATGCATGTGCGAAGTATTCTATGGTCTGATAGACTGATCATCTTCATTCCATATGTATCCCTTAGCACACCAAGCCACTGATTGATTCGTTCAAGGAAAGGAAGTTCCTTCTTAAGAGCATGCCTTATGCAAGGACTTGAATATCCTCGATTATGGTTCCCCACCTGAACTCGGTAGTGTTTTATTATAAGACTGCCATGTGGTCACGCTTGTCTAGGACAGTGTGTTCATAGGTGTGTAGCAAAACGTGCTCATGTTTTGGAGCTTGCTATCGTAGTTCATCTCCCGAGAGTCTCGCAATGTTATCTCGTCGACTTGTGTTGAAACTCTTCTTTTCAGACATGTGAGTCTGAAGTATCCTGTTTCTAACCAGATCTGAATCTCAGGCAGATATGATGGTTGGAACATTCCCGACATTTGCATTTTGTTCCCAGCTTGCACTGCTGCTACCTCTTGAGCACTGCGTTGGATTTCCTTGAAGAGGAAAGGATGACGCAGTAGAGTAGAGTAAGTATTTCCCTCAGTTTTTTAGAACCAAGGTATCAATCCAGTAGGAGGCTACACGCAAGTCCCTCGTACCTACACAAAACAAATAGCTCAATGCAACCAACGCGATTAGGGGTTGTCAATCCCTTCACGGTCACTTACGAGGGTGAGATCTGGTAGAGATGATAGATAATATTTTTAGTATTTTTGATATAAAGATGCAAGGTAAAATAAAAGGCAAAGTAAAAAAGCAAAGCAATAATAAAGTGATTGAAGATTGATATGATGAGGATAGAATCGGGGGCCATAGATTTCACTAGTGGCTTCTCTCAAGAGCATAAGTATTCTACGGTGGGTGAACAAATTACTGTTGAGCAATTGACAGAATTGAGCATAGTTATGAGAATATCTAGGTATGATCATGTATATAGGCATCACGTCCGAGACAAGTAGACCGACTCTGCACGCATCTACTACTATTACTCCACACATCGACCGCTATCCAAAGATGCATCTAGAGTATTAAGTTAACAGAGTAATGCCTTAAGCAAGATGACATGATGTAGAGGGATAAATTCATGCAATATGATAAAAAAAACATCTTGTTATCCTCGATGGCAACAATACAATACATGCCTTGCTGCCCCTACTGTCACTGGGAAAGGACACCGCAAGATTGAACTCAAAGCTAAGCACTTCTCCCATTGCAAGAAAAACAATTCTAGTAGACCAAACCAAACTGATAATTCGAAGAGACTTGCAAAGATAACCAATCATACATAAAAGAATTCAGAGAAGATTCAAATATTGTTCATAGATAATCTTGATCATAAACCCACAATTCATTGATCTCAACAAACACACCACAAAAAGAAGATTACATCGAATAGATCTCCACGAGAGAGGGGGAGAACATTGTCTTGAGATCCAAAAAGAGAGAAGAAGCCATTTAGCTACTAACTATGGACCCGAAGGTATGAGGTAAACTACTCATACTTCATCGGAGAGGCTATGGTGATGATGTAGAAGCCCTCCATGGTGGATTCCCCTTAAGTGAACTCGAACAGGCCCCAAGATGGGATCTCGTGGGTACAGAAGGTTGCGGCGGTGGAATTAGGTTTTTGGCTCCGTATCTGATCGTTTGGTGGTACGTAGGTATATGTAGGAGGAAGGAGTACGTCGGTGGAGCAAAGGGAGGCCCACGAGGCAGGGGGCGCGCCCTAGGGGGGCACCCTCCACCCTCGTGGCCGCCTCCCTCCTTTCTTGACGGAGGGTCCAAGTCTCTTGGATCATATTTGTTGAGAAAATCACGTTCCCGAAGGTTTCATTCCGTTTGGACTCCGTTTGATATTACGTTTTTTTTAAACACTGAAATAGGCAAAAAACAGCAATTCTGGGTTGGGCCTCCGGTTAATAGGTTAGTCCCAAAAGTAATATAAAAGTGGAAAATAAAGCCCAATATGGTGCAAAACAGTAGATAATATATCATGGAGCAATCAAAAATTATAGATTCGTTGGAGACGTATCAACTGCCTTGTGCCAATCTCCCTTGGACTACCCTTCTCAGCAATTGTTGTTCAGGATCATCTTCAGAAGTGGTCCTACCATGGGTCCCATCCATTTCCGATGATAGGAAAATCATCCATCACGTTGTCTTCAACAAGGTAGTCAACATCATCCATTCTAGCCCGAGTATGCCGTTCTCTCGAACTCCGTCAAACGATCGTTTGTGAATTACCTTAGGTTGGTATAGAGAGTTTCAATGATCGATGTATCAAAAGTAATTCTTTTTGCCACTTAAGGGAATAATCCTACGAGTCACTTCCTCTAGGGTGCCCCGTTATGGAATCGTGGTAATTGTCTCCTTGCTACTTTGAACCCATCTGCTATCTTCTTAAGCGTGGAATAGTTGCCTACCAAATCGAAATTCACCATCTGTTACTATCCACCCGTCTTGATGTATGTTTTGTGTCCCAACTCAAGAGATGTTTCAACATCTCACTCCATGAGTTGATCCTGAGTGCTCGACCTTTGAGGAGATCGATTCCTGTAGAGTTTCTTTCTGTCGTCGTCGTGTTGGATGAAGTTTTCGAAAGCAAAGAAGACAAGATCAATTTGAAGCAATTAATCAACATCTTCGAGAAATGCAATGGATCATGAAGACTGTGTCAGTTCTGTGTCCCCTCTGTCTTCTTACCTCACGTCTTGAATCTCGGGACGAGATTCTTGTTTAGTGGGGGTGAGTTGTCACATCCCTAGCTTATGGTACTGCCTAGTGTTTGCATTTTGTTGCATCATGTTTAAATTTTATTTAAGTTGAAATGGGGATTGATCAAACCCTAGCGTCAGAAAGAATTCAAATAGGATCAAATAAAATCTTTTTCAAATTACCCAAAATGCCTTTAAAAAATGTTCATGATTTAGGGAAAAAGGTGTAAACCTTATCCAATGATTATGCATATTTTGATTGGCATTTTGGTTTTTGAATTAAGTCACTAAGTATTTGAATTAGGGTTATGAATTCCTATAAATAATTCTATAGCTCCAACAATTCTGGAACTTTATGTGGGGCTCTGAAATAATTTAGTTTGCATCCACAATTAAGTTCAGAAGCAACAAAAATAATTTGGTTAGGAGACCAAATTCAAACATACTGCAGGAAATAGAAAATAGAATTAAAATAGAAAACCAGAGAGAGATGAAAAACCTACTGCCACTTACAGGCAGCCCAAGTAGGCGGCCCAGCCCACCAGCACCACTGCCTCCTCCCTCCCTCAAGCAGTGCGTGCCAAAGAAGCAAGCACACAGGAGCTCCACCTCCTTCTTGCCACGGAGGCGCCCCCGAGCCCATCCGACGCGCCTGGAGAAGCCTCGCGGACCTCCTCCCTCACTCCCCCATCTCTCTGGTCTCTCCCTCACCCCTAGATCCTCCCCGAGCTCCATCCGAGAGCAACCGCCCGTCTCGTCTGCACGTCTGTAGCCACCGTCCTCCTGTCGCCGCATCGCCTGGTCTAGAAGCTCCACCGTCGAGCACCTCGTCTCCACACCGAAAGAAAAAAGCCGGAGGGCTCAGCTTCGTTGCCAATGTCGCCATCTTCGCCATTGGTGCCCGAAGGAAGTCACCGTCAATTCGCAGCAACCTGGCCGTCCCCGACCTCGTTGACGACGCCATCGGATGTGCTGTGAGCACCCACGCCGTTTACCCCTTCTCCCCTGGTCGCGCTCGTCCTCTAGGCCGTAGCCCCGCCACGGACGAAAGCTTCCGCCGCCATGCTTGTCAGCACCGTTGTTGCAGTGGATCAACACCGTGTCTGAGCACATGGACGTGCTTCTGCTGCTCTGTAGATGCTCCTGCGCCACTCCCTTCGCTGGGTGCAAGTTGCAACCGCGTATCCATGCTAGCCGACCACGGCTGCCGCAAACCTCGCCGCCGGCGTTGATTCCGGCGACCATCTGGTCTAGCTCCACCACCCACAGACGCGGCTCAACCCCAGCTCTCCGTAGAACCCAACCGTGCCCCAAGCCATGCCCTGTAGCACGAACCCCACGCGTCTCCGCCTCTCGGTTTGGTCATCGGCGGCCCAACTCCGGTGAGGTGGCGTGGCGTCATTAGCTTGAGGCTAATTACCGTGCTAACCTCGCCCTGTGTCACTAACAGACCGGCCCCACCATGTTAATTAACCACGGGGTAAACCCCGGTTTAGATTTACCTAACCACAGTGGCCCACGCGCCAGCTTTGATCATGCTGACGTGGTCGTTGACTGGGCCCACGCGTCAGCGACCCTAGCCAGTACCGTGACACTGATGAGTGGGACCCACTGGTCAGGTTTGACCCGAGGCAGCCCTGTTGACCCTGCTGACTTCACCCTGACGCAGTTAATCATTTTCTAGATTTAAAATAATTCAGAAAATTCCAAAATTTAGTATAAACTTCAAAATTTCATAGTAATTCAACCATAACTCCAAATGAAGTAATTTATATATGAAAAATGATCAGAAAAATCCAATCTATCGATCTGTACCATTTTCATGCATGTCAGAACAACTTATAGTTGCTAAATAGGGCAAATCATATGTTTGGCATTTAAATAATCACATATGGAGTTTGAATTTGAATCCTGGATTCAAACCAACTCCATTTAACCTGTTACTAGTTGCATTAGCTCAAAACACAGCATATTTACATGGCATGATCATGCATCATATTGTGCATTGCATTGATTGTGTTTTCTCTCTGTTGCCAGTAATTGTCCCCTCTCAGTAGACATTTTCCGACGTTCAGTTCGATGACACCGATGAAGAGCTATATCATCTTCAGAAGTGCCAGGCAAGCAAAACCGCCTTGTTCATTCCGATACAATCCCACTCTCTCGCTCCTGCTCTCTTTTACTGCATTAGGACAACAACGATTCAACTGATACATGCTGCGGTAGTTGAACCCCTTTCAACTGCATGACCTGTCAATGACACAGTAAAAATAAGAAAACCACTAGCATGAGTAGGAGTTGTTTGAGCCCTGATGTGCCTACTCATTCATGCTTGTTTGTCATGCCTGCTATTGCTTAGAGTTGTGTCAGGTCTGATTCATCGGGGGTGAATTGGAAAGTTGTGAACATGTCCTACTGTTGAGAGCTAAATGTCTGAACACGATTTGGTAAAGGTAGCCGTGAGAGGCCATGTAGGAGTACATGGTGGGTTGTCTTATTGAAACCATCCTCAGGAACTGAGTTTTGTGTTTGTGATCCATGAACAGTTACTACCACACATTGGGTTCTGGTAACTCGACCCCTCTCGACTTATTAATCAACTTGATCTTTGTCCAGGAGTTGCAACTAGTTTCTCGTGTTTGTAGGTAGTTCTAGTAGTCTACCAAGTGGCACCCGGTGCAGGTGGGCTTGGGACAGACTAGGCATGATGTACAGTGTACCAAGTGGCACCGGATGGTGGGCTTGGGAACCCTGCTCACATCGTTTGGGGCCGTGAGCGACACCCAGGCCGGATCTCCTTGCGGATGGAACCCGAATAGGCGATAAACCTAGACTAGAGACTTGTGTGGTTAGTCAGGTCGTGGCCGAATCCCTCACCAGGCTTCCGCTTGAAGGTTGCCGAGATACACGACGTGTACATGGTCGTAAGTGGCGAGAGCGTGTGTGAAGAAGTACACCCCTGCAGGGTTAACATCATCTATTCGAATAGCCGTGTCCGCGGTAAAAGACTTCTGGGTTGCCTGTACAGTTCATAGACAAGTGAAAGTGGATACTCCAAAACTCGCAAGATAAGCATTAGTGCTATGGATGGCGTTCTCGTAGGGAGACGGGAGCGGATCCATTGTGGTGTATTGTTATGGTGAATATATGGACTCGTGCGCGCTACCTCAAAAGAGTTACTTGCAGTCGTAGTTCAGGTTAGCAACTGGGTCAAAGCTGGCTTGCTGCAGTTAAACTCCACCACCCCCTTTATTGATACCGATGCATATGTAGATAGTTCTGATGTAAGTCTTGCCGAGTACATTTGTACTCACGTTTGCCTATTTTATGTTTGTCAGAGAGACGTCAGTCTCGCTAGTAGTTCCGTGTGGACTTCGACGTTTAGCTTGATACCCCAGCTACGATCTTGTGCCCTCGGCAGGATCTGGTAGATAGTCAGGCTTCTCAGCCTTTTTCATTTATAGATGTCTGTACTCAAACACGTTAAGCTTTCGCGTGTGCTTTGACTTGTATGCTTCGAATTTTGGGTCATGAGACCCATGTTTGTAATATTTCGCTCCTCGGAGCCTAATGAATAAATACTTTGAGTCATAGGGTTTTGTTGTGATGCCATGTTGTATTTACACATATCGAGCATATTGTGTGTATGATTGAATTGCTTGGTATGTGCGGGATCTGACAACCTAGTTGTTTATCCTTGGTAGCCTCTCTTATGGGGAAATGTAGTCTTGTGCTTCCATGAGCCATAGTAGTCCGCTATAGCCCGGTTCACCAGAGTCCTGTTAGCCCATTGCTACAGCCCGGATTCGCACGCTGCTGACCGACATGCTCGATGTTGACTCATGTATTCCTGTCCCCGTAAGTTAGTGCCACTTTGGGTTCATGACTAGTCATGTCGGCCCGGGTTCTCTGTCATATGGATGCTAGCGACACTATCATATACGTGAGCCAAAAGGCGCAAACGGTCCCGGGCCAGGTAAGGTGGCACCCGCGGGAATACCGTGCGTTAGGCCACAAAGCGATATGATTTGTTACATGCTAGATCGATGTGGCTTAGGACCGGGGTCCTGACACATGTCATATTCAGTGATCTACAAGTTTTATGTAGGATTTTATGACTAACCATGTGAATGACCAGTTCCTGTCATCTCTCTAAATAGATATAAGTGAAGAAAGAGAGTTTAATTCTTTCTACAAAAGATATGCCCACGCTCTAACAAATATAAGTGAAGCAAAAGAGCATTCTACAAATGGTGTTTTCTATGTGAAGAGAAACAGGCAATCCAAACTTCAAATGATATAAGTGAAGCATTCTATAAAGCCATACTGATACGTCTCCAACGTATATATAATTTTTTATTGCTCCATGCTATATTGTCTACTGTTTTGGACCATATTGGGCTTTATTTTCCACTTTTATATTACTTTTGGGACTAACCTATTAACCGGAGGCCCAGCCCAGAATTGCTGTTTTTTTGCCTATTTCAGTGTTTCGAAGAAATGGAATATCAAACGGAGTCCAAACGAAATGAAACCTTTGGGAACGTGATTTTCTCACGGAATATGATCCAGGAGACTTGGACCTTCCGTCAAGAAAGAAGAGAGGCGGCCACGAGGGTGGAGGGCGCACCCCTAGGGCGTGCCCCCTGCCTCGTGGGCCCCCCTTTGCTCCACCGACGTATTCCTTCCTGCTATATATACCTACGTACCCCCAAACGATCAGAGACGGAGCCAAAAACCTAATTCCACCGCCGCAACCTTCTGTATCCACGAGATCCCATCTTGGGGCCTGTTCTAGAGCTCTGCCGGAAGGGGAATCCACCATGGAGGGCTTCTACATCAACACTATAGCCCCTCCGATGAAGTGTGAGTAGTTTACTTCAGACCTACGGGTCCATAGTTAGTAGCTAGATGGCTTCTTCTCTCTTTTTGGATCTCAATACAATGTTCTCCCCCTCTCTCATGCAGATCTATTCGATGTAATCTTCTTTCGCGGTGTGTTTGTTGAGACCGATGAATTGTGGGTTTATGATCAAGATTATCTATGAACAATATTTGAATCTTCTCTGAATTCTTTTATGTATGATTGGTTATCTTTGCATGTCTCTTCGAATTATCAGTTTGGTTTGGCCTACTAGATTGGTTTTTCTTGCAATGGGAGAAGTGCTTAGCTTTGGGTTCAACCTTGCGGTGTCCTTTCCTAGTGACAGTAGGGGCAGCAAGGCACGTATTGTATTGTTGCCATCGAGGGTAACAAGATGGGGTTTTTATCATATTGCATGAATTTATCCCTCTACATCATGTCATCTTGCTTAAGGCGTTACTCTGTTTTCTTGAACTTAATACTCTAGATGCATGCTTTGGAGAGTGGTCGATGAGTGGAGTAATAGTAGTAGATGCGGTGAGTCGGTCTACTTGTCTCGGACGTGATGCCTATATACATGATCATACCTAGATATTCTCATAACTATGCTCAATTCTATCAATTGCTCAACAGTAATTTATTCACCCACAGTAGAATACTTATGCTCTTGAGAGAAGCCACTAGTGAAATCTATGGCCCCCGGGTCTATTCTCATCATATCAATCTTCCATCACTTTATTATTGCTTTGCTTTTTACTTTTTATTTTATTTTACTTTGCATCTTTATACCAAAAATATTATCTATCATCTCTATCAGATCTCACTCTCGTAAGTGACCGTGAAGGGATTGACAACCCCTATTCGCGTTGGTTGCGAGGAGTTATTTGCTTTGTGTAGGTACGAGGGACTCGTGCCTAGCCTCCTACTGGATTGATATCTTGGTTCTCAAAAACTGAGGGAAATACTTACTCTACTCTGCTGCATCACCCTTTCCTCTTCAAGGGAATCCAACGCAGTGCTCAAGAGGTAGCAGGAAGATTTCCGGCGCTGTCGGGAGGTCTACATAAAAGTCAACATACCAAGTACCTATCACAATCCCTTATCTCTCGCATTACATTATTTGCCATTTGCCTCTCGTTTTCCTCTCCCCCACTTCACCCTTGCCGTTTTATTCGTCCCCTCTTTTCCATTCGCCTTTATGTCTTTCTTGGCTCGTTTTCTCGCTTGGTTGAAATAGTTGAGTATTTATTCCTAAACAGAGAAGCTAATATGTATGGATCCTCACCCGCTTGCCAATCTTTTTAAGAGATCCAATTATGATGAACCAATTCCTAGTGATTTGGATGCACTAGATTATCTTTATAAGCTTTTGCCTGAAATCCGTAAATCTGAAAATTGTGATGAAGTGCTTCATGATAGATCTTTGAATAAAAAGCATGATTGCAATGATTTTACTATAAATTCTATTGATGTAAATTATGCTAATAATATGCAGAACCCTAAGCTTGGGGATGCTAGTTTTGCTATGTCCAATAGTCATGATTGGGGAGATTCTTCTTATGATCTTGAAAATTTATTTAAGCCCCATGATGAATATAAGATTGATAATAGTGTCTGCAATAATATTGAAAGTGGGTTCGGAAGAGTGTCAACTTTAGATCCCACATATTTGGATAACATTCAATCTTATGAAATTTTGATAAAAGTGGGCTTGGAGAAATCATGACTTTAGTTAATGATAATCCCACTATTTTGGAAGAGTGTCAACTTCGCATGCATGTGGATCGTGTTGAGAATATGTTACGTGATAGCTATATTGTTGAATTTTCTTATGATCCTACATGTAATTATTATGAGAGAGGAAAATATGGTTATAGAAATTTTCATGTTACTAATTTACCTCTCGTTATGTTGAGATTGCTATTGTTCCTTTCCGCTTCCTTGCATATGCTAGTTTTTGCTTACTACGATAACTTGTTTGCCTATAATATGCCTATTCATAGGAATCATGTTAGACTTAAGTGTGTTTGTCACATGTTTTATGATGCTCTCTTTGTGCCTCAATTCTTGTCTTTCTTGTGAGCATCATTGAAATCTCAATGCCTAGCTAAAAAGGCTTTAAAGAAAAGCGCTTTTGGAAGACAACCCAATATTTTTACTTGATGCTTAAGAATAAATAATCCATCTACCTTCTGTTTAGATGTGGTTTTATGTTTTAATTAGTGTTTGTGCTAAGTTAAACCTATAGGATCTTCTTGGATGATAGTTATTTGATCTTGCTGTAATTTCCAGAAACTTTCCGTTCACGAAAACAATTATTAAAAATCACCAGAACGTGATAAAATAGTGATTGCAATTGCTACTGATCAATAAACAAATTGCCTAGGTCGTCCTATTTTGGCTGATTTTTTGGAGTTCCATAAGTTTGCGTTAGTTACAGATTACTACAGACTGTTTTGTTTTTGACATTCTGTTTTTCGTGTGTTGTTTGCTTATTTTGATGAATCTGTGGCTAGTAAAATAGTTTATAAACCATAGAGAAGTTGGAATACAGTAGGTTTAACACCAATATAAATAAAGAATGAGTTCATTACAGTACCTTGAAGTGGTCTTTTGTTTTCTTTCGCTAACGGAGCTCATGAGATTTCTGTTGAGTTTTGTGTTGTGAAGTTTTCAACTTTTGGGTGAATTTTTTTGATGGATTATGGAACAAGGAGTGGCAAGAGCCTAAGCTTGGGGATGCCCATGGCACCCCAATATAATCTAAGGACACCAAAAGTCAAACCTTGGGGATGCCCGGAAGGCATCCCCTCTTTCGCCTACTTCCATCGGTAACTTTACTTGGAGCTATATTTTTATTCACCACATGATATGTGTTTTGCTTGGAGCGTCTTGTATGATTTGAGTCTTTGCTTTTAGTTTACCACAATCATCCTTGCTGTACACACCTTTTGAGAGAGCCATACATGAATTGGAATTTGATAGAATACTCTATGTGCTTCACTTATATCTTTTGAGCTATATAGTTTTGCTCTAGTGCTTCACTTATATCTTTTAGAGAACAGTGGTGGATTTGTTTTATAGAAACTATTGATCTCTCATGCTTCACTTAGATTATTTTGAGAGTATTAAATAGCATGGTAATTTTCTTAATAATAATAATATGCTTGGTATTCAAGATTTGTAAGACTTTCTTTTGAGTGTGTTGAATACTAAGAAAAGTTTGATGCTTGATAATTGTTTTGAGATATGAAGATGGTGATATTAGAGTCATGCTAGTTGAGTAGTTGTGAATTTGAGAAATACTTGTGTTAAAGTTTGTGATTCCGTAGCATGCACATATGGTGAACCGTTATGTGATGAAGTCGGAGCATGATTTATTTATTGATTGTCTTCCTTATGAGTGGCGGTCGGGGACGAGCGATGGTATTTTCCTACCAATCTATCCCCCTAGGAGCATGCGTGTAATACTTTACTTTGATAACTTCTAGATTTTTGTAACAAGTATATGAGTTCTTTATGACTAATGTTGAGTCCATGGATTATACACACTTTTCCCATCCTTCCACCATTGCTAGCCTCTCTAATACCGCGCACTTTTCGCCGGTATCATACACCCACCATATACCTTCCTCAAAACAGCCACCATACCTACCTATCATGGCATTTTCATAGCCATTCTGAGATATATTGCCATGCAACTTTCCACCGTTCCGTTATTATGACACGCTCCATCATTGTCATATTGCTAGCATGATCATGTAGTTGACATAGTATTTGTGGCAAAGCCACCATTCATAATTCTTTCATACATGTCACTCTTGATTCATTGCATATCATACATCACGGAGGCATTCACATAGAGTCATATTTTGTTCTAAGTATCGAGTTGTAAGAAAAATAAAAGTGTGATGATCATCATTTTTAGAGCATTGTCCCAAGTGAGAAAAGGATGATGGAGACCATGATTCCCCACAAGTCGGGATGAGACTCCGGACGAAAAAGAAAAAAAAAGAAAAAAAAGAGGCCATAAAAAAGAGAAAATGCCCAAATAAAAAAATGAGAGAAAAAGAGAGAAGGGAAAATGTTACTATCCTTTTACCACACTTGTGCTTCAAAGTAGCACCAAGATCTTCATGATAGAGAGTCTCTCATTTTGTTACTTTCATATACTAGTGGGAATTTTTCATTATAGAACTTGGCTTGTATATTCCAATGATGGGCTTCCTCAAAATGCCCTAGGTCTTCGTGAGCAAGCGAGTTGGATGCACACCCACTTAGTTTCTTTTGTTGAGCTTTCATATACTTATAGCTCTAGTGCATCCATTGCATGGCAATCCCTACTCACTCACATTGATATGTATTGATGGGCATATCCATAGCCCGTTGATACGCCTAGTTGATGTGAGACTATCTTCCCCTCTTTTTGTCTTCTCCACAACCACCCTTCTATTCCACATATAATGCGATATCCATGGCTCACGCTCATGTATTGCGTGAAGATTGAAAAAGTTTGAGAATTTCAAAAGTATGAAACAATTGCTTGCCTTGTCATCGGGGTTGTGTATGATTTAAATACTTTGTGTGGTGAAGATAGAGCATAGCCAGACTATATGATTTTGTAGGGATAACTTTCTTTGGCCATGTTATTTTGAGAAGACATAATTGCTTTGTTAGTATGCTTGAAGTATTATTATTTTTATGTCAATATGAACTTTTGTCTTAAATCTTTCGGGTCTGAATATTCATACCACAATTAAGAAGAGTTACATTGAAATTATGCCAAGTAGCACTCCGCATCAATTTTTTTATCATTTACCTACTCGAGGACGAGCAGGAATTAAGCTTGGGGATGCCTGATACGTCTCCAACGTATCTATAATTTTTGATTGCTCCATGCTATATTATCTACTGTTTTGGACCATATTGGGCCTTATTTTCCACTTTTATATTACTTTTGGGACTAACCTATTAACCGGAGGCCCAGCCCAAAATTTCTGTTTTTTTTGCCTATTTCAGTGTTTCGAAGAAACGGAATATCAAACGGAGTCCAAACGGAATGAAACCTTCGGGAACGTGATTTTCTCACCGAATATGATCCAGGAGACTTAGACCCTCCGTCAAGAAAGAAGAGAGGCGGCCACGAGGGTGGAGGGCGCCCCCCTAGGGCGTGCCCCCTGCCTCGTGGGCCCCCCTTTGCTCCACCGACGTACTCCTTCCTCCTATATATACCTATGTACCCCCAAACGATCAGAGACGAAGCCAAAAACCTAATTCCACCGCCGCAACCTTCTGTATCCACGAGATCCCATCTTGGGGCATGTTCCGGAGCTCCGCCAGAAGGGGAATCCACCTTGGAGGGCTTCTACATCAACACCATAGCCCCTCCGATGAAGTGTGAGTAGTTTACTTCAGACCTTCGGGTCCATAGTTAGTAGCTAGATGGCTTCTTCTCTCTTTTTGGATCTCAATACAATGTTCTCCTCTCTCGTGAAGATCTATTTGATGTAATCTTCTTTTGCGGTGTGTTTGTTGAGACCGATGAATTGTGGGTTTATGATCAAGATTATCTATGAACAATATTTGAATCTTCTCTGAATTCTTTTATGTATGATTGGTTATCTTTGCAAGTCTCTTCGAATTATCAGTTTTGTGGCATACTAGATTGGTTTTTTCTTGCAATGGGAGAAGTGCTTAGCTTTGGGTTCAACCTTGCGGTGTCCTTTCCCAATGACAGTAGGGGCAGCAAGGCACGTATTGTATTGTTGCCATCGAGGGTAACAAGATGGTTTTTTTTATCATATTGCATGAATTTATCCCTCTACATCATGTCATCTTGCTTAAGGCGTTACTCTGTTTTCTTGAACTTAATACTCTAGATGCATGCTTTGGATAGCGGTCGATGAGTGGAGTAATAGTAGTAGATGCGGTAGGAGTCGGTCTACTTGTCTCGGACGTGATGCCTATATACATGATCATACCTAGATATTCTCATAACTATGCTCAATTACATCAATTGCTCAACAATAATTTGTTCACCCACCGTAGAATACTTATGCTCTTGAGAGAAGCCACTAGTGAAATCTATGGCCCCCGGGTCTATTCTCATCATATCAATCTTCCATCACTTTATTATTTCTTTGCTTTTTACTTTTGCTTTTATTTTACTTTGCATCTTTATACCAAAAATATCAAAAATATTATCTATCATCTCTATCAGATCTCACTCTCGTAAGTGACCGTGAAGGGATTGACAACCCCTATTCGCGTTGGTTGCGAGGAGTTATTTTCTTTGTGTAGGTACGAGGGACTCGCGCATAGCCTACTACTGGATTGATACCTTGGTTCTCAAAAACTGAGGGAAATACTTACTCTACTCTGCTGCATCACCCTTTCCTCTTCAAGGAAATCCAACGCAGTGCTCAAGAGGTAGCACATACTCAAAGAATATAAGTGAAGTGCAATGAGCGTTCTATAAATAAACTAAGGACTATCTCATACCCTCAAGGTGCATAAAAGAAAAATGCAAACTAAATGCAAAAGACGCTCCAAGATTTGCACATACCGCATGAACGAAACGAATCCAAAAACATACTGATACTTGTTGAAGAAAGAGGGGATGCCTTCCGGGGCATCCCCAAGTTTAGACGCTTGAGTCTCCTTGAATATTTACTTGGGGTGCCTTGGGAATCCCCAAGCTTGAACTCTTGCCTCTCCTCATTTTCCTCATATCGAGACCTTCTCGATCATCGAACGCTTCATCCACACAAAACTTCAACAGAAAACTCGGTAAGATCCGTTAGTATAATAAAGAAAATCACTACTCTTAGTACTGTTGCAAACCAATTCATATTTTGTTTTTGCATTATATCTACTGTAATATAACTTTTCCATGGCTTAATCCACTGACAGGAATTGATAGTTTCATCAAAACAAGCAAACTATGCATCAAAAACAGAATCTGTCTAAAACAGAACAGTCTGTAACAATCTGAACATTAACCATACTTATGGTACTTAAAAAATTCTACCAAAATTATGAAAAATAAAAAATTTGTATAGAAAGACAGTGAAAAAAGTTTCAGAACCTTTTGACGTTCCAGTAAAAAATGAAAAATTGCGCACTACAGCCAAAGTTTCTGTCCTGCACCGTACAAACCAACAAGCATTGTAAACATCCTAAAGGCAAATCTTGGCACATTATTTTTATAATACAATGGAATTGTACAAGGGGGTAATTATTTTTATTGAAAAGTTTCTGTAATTAAGGTTCAGAAAGTTTCCGTGAGCATGAACAAAGTTCAAGGAGCTCTCTCACTTCAACAATGCTTGTCTCTCTCACTTCCACTTTCCTTTTTGAAAAAAGTTTTGGGTTCCCGTCTTAATTTTTTTTGTTTTTAAACTATATGAAAGCACTCAACAGAAATAAATAACTCTCTAAAACTTCCGGGTTGTCTCCGTGGCAGCGCTTCTTTAAAGCCATTAAGCTAGGCATATAGTGCTCAAGTAATGGATCCACCCGGATCGCAAGGTATATCAAAGCCAATTTTAATTAGCAATGATCTGGCATTTAGTAGTGAGCACAAAGCAGCATATATCAAAAAATGAAGAAGTCTAACTCTCTTCCTATGCATCGGCATGTCATAAAATAACAATTCATGCACACATAGTAAAGGCCAATGCATAGTATAAACAGTTTCTTGCAATTTTATCATGTTGGAAACATAGAGAGGTGGAGATATAGTTCCTATCTCATAATAATTGCAAGTAGGAGCAGCAAGCACATGCATATTATATCTATCAAAATCATCTTGTGTAGAATTAAAACGCAACCCATCAATATAATCCTTAATAAGAACAAACTTCTCTGATATAGTGTAGTTTGGAGAATTCGAAAAGATAATAGGACTATCATGCGTGGGTGCAATAGCAACAATTTCATGTTTAACATAAGGAACTATAGCAAGTTCATCTCCATAAGCATTATTCATATTGGCATCTTGGCCACAAGCATAGCAAGCATCATCAAAAAGGGATATTTCAAGAGAATCAACAAGATCATAACAGTCATCATAGCAATCATCCTTCGGTAAGCACGAAGGGAAATTAAACAATGTATGAGTTGAAGAGTTACTCTCATTAGAAGGTGGGCACAGGTGATCAATCCGCTCTTCCCCCTTTTGTTCTTCGCTCTCCTCCTCATCTTTTTCATCCAATGAGCTCACAGTTTCATCAATTTCTTCTTCCATAGACTCCTGCAAAATATTAGTCTCTTCTTGGATAGTGGAGACTTTGTCAATAAATGCATCAATATCGGCATTGTATTCATAATTCTCATAGCAATATTTAAGGATAGCTAAATTTTCAGGTCTATAAACAGCATCATAAAGATTTTCACACTCTTTAAATACATATTCAATTTCATAAGCACCCATAAAAGCAACAAATTCTTCTATTTGTTCCACATCATAGTAATCATATATACCATTAGCATAAGAAGCCAAGGTTTCATTATCATTAAATTTTCATGAAAAGGGAAGGTGTGGAGCCTTCATCCTATAGCAACAAGTATAATCATATCTCAAGCATAGTTGCCTAGCATACCACTTCAACATATAAATTTGATCCCGTAATAGTTTCCCTTTTTGAGTCAAGCGATAATCCCTAAAATATTCACGTTGATCCAACGTGTCTCCCATTACCAAATTGAACCGGGTTTTCTCAGGATTAACAAAGTAGTACGTAATATCTATCACATAACGAGCATTGAGGGTTTTAGGAGGTTCCCCATCTCCATGAGCAGCAAGTACACCTAATTTTTTTGGTATTTCGTGTTCCATATCCATAACTAAAGATAGAGAACAACTAAGAACAACAAATAAAAATTACTTAGTGATAAAGCAAACAAGCACACGAGAATATTCACCCCACGCTATTGCTCCCAAGAACGGCGCTTTAAAAAGGTCTTGATAACCCACAAGTATAGGGGATCAATTGTATCCTCTTCGATAAGTAAGAGTGTCGAACCCAACGAGGAGCTAAAGGTAGAACAAATATTCCTCAAGTTCTATCGACCACCGATACAACTCTCTACGCTTGACGTTCGCTTTACCTAGAACAAGTATAAAACTAGAAGTACTTTGTAGGTGTTTTCGGATAGGTTTGCAAGATAGTAAAGAGCACGTAAATAAAAAGTAGGGGATGTTTAGATAAAGACACAACTAAATTAGTTTTAGATTGCAAACCCTACAGCGGGGATCCCTCACGCTTGCGCGACATGGAGAGCACCATAGGACAGCACCAATAATAAAACATGCAACTCAAACCAATCACGATCATCAATTAACCCATAGGACAAAACAGATCTACTCAAACATCATAGGATAGCCATACATCATTGGGAAATAATATATAACGTTGAGCACCATGTTTAAGTAGAGATTACAGCGGGTAAGAGAGGGGATACGCCGCTGTATAGAGGGGGAAAGAGTTGGTGATGATGGCGGTGAAGTTGTTGAAGAAGATTGCGGTGATGATGATGGCCCCCGGTGGCACTCCGGCGCCACCGGAAGCGAGGGGGAGAGAGCCCCCCTCCTTCTTCTTCCTTGACCTCCTCCCTAGGTGGGAGAAGGGTTTCCCCTCTGGTCCTTGGTCTCCATGGCGTGGGAGGGGCGAGAGCCCCTCCGAGATTGGATCTGTCTCTGTCTCTCTGCTTTACGTGTTTCGGGATTCTGCCCTTTCACCGTTTCTTATATATCCGGAGATCCGTAACTCCGATTGTATTGAAACCTTCGCCCAGATTTTTCTTCGAAAATTAGCTTTCTTGCAGCCAAAGAAGAGCAGCAACCGCCTTATGGGTGGCCCACGAGGGTCAGGGGTGCGCCCAGGGGGGCAGGCGCGCCCCCTGCCTCGTGGCCCCCTCGGGCACCGTCTCGCGTTGATTCTTCTTCCCATATTTCAAAAATATTCCAAAAATATTCTCCGCCCGTTTTTATCCCATTTGGAATCTGTTTGATATGGGGTTTCTGCGAAACATAAAACATGCAACAAACAGAACTGCACTGAGCCTTTGGATCAATATGTTAGTCCCAAAAATAGTATAAAAAGTTGCCAAAAGTATATGAAAGTTGTAGAATATTGGCATGGAACAATAAAAAATTATAGATACGACAAAGACGTATCAGCCAACACGCCCAAACATTACCTGAATGCCATACAAACAAACAAACATGTGTAGTCAAAGCGGGCCTTAATTGGGCTGGTCAAAATAATATTTAGTGGATCCCAAATGATGTGGCCCACCGTAACAACAAATCTTAGCAGGCCATTAACAGGCCAAAAGCTCTATAGGGCCGTATAAATGGAAATGGCCCGCGGGCCTCTAGCAGGCCGAAATAAATGTCAATCTTGTCTTGGCCCTTTTACTTTACGGGCCAGTAAGAGGCCGAAAGTGTTATGGGCCAGGGGAGGCCCAATTTGCAAACTAGGCTTTTAATAGGCCGAAAGTCGCGTCAGGATGGAATTTTTGCCCTACGGAACGTGGGCCCCTAAAGGACCCAAAGTCAAAGGCCCAACTGTTGTGCGGGTCGTTAACAGGCCGAAAGACAAAATGGGCTAGGAATTGGCCCATTCACCGAATGGGCCGAGGATAGGCCTAAAGTCACAACAGGCTAGAATTAGGCCAACTGCAGAATGGGCTGAGAAAAGACCGAAAGACGTTCCGGGCCATTAACGGGATGGAACTGACGATGGGCTGCTAACAGGCCGAAAGAAGCTCAGGACGTAATTGGGCCCAAAGACGTAGCAGGCCGTTAACGGGCTGAAACTGACGATGGGTAGGAAATTGTAAAATCTATAATGGGCCTTTGATGGGCAGATTCTGTGTAACTTGTATGGGCCGTTCTTGTGAATGGGTCTGACTCAAGTAGGCCGCTAATGGGCCGGCCCACTTATTTTGACAGGCCCAGCCTTTTCATAGAATGGGCCTCTGTTGGGCCATGCCAAGTTTTGATGTATCATAGGCGCCTTCAGTCCAATGACTGGATGACATCTGTCCCAACGGTGAGCCGACACGTGGTTCCTCTGGCCATTGAGAATTTTTCACGTGGGAAATCCCCATTTGTCCGGGCTGTTAACGGGTTATCGGATCCAAACCAGAACCCGATAGCTTAACTATGGATGCCACGTGTCGGTCACCCTAGACGAAAGCACTTCTATGACGCGTGATTTATCGTCATGGAAGTGCACACTTCCATGATGATAATTTTGGTAATGTCATGGAACACTTCTACAACAACACAGGTATGACTATCTTGATTCTGTCATAAAATCGTCATGGATGTACATGCATGACATAAAACGTGACCTACTATGACAAACATGTATCATCACGGAAGTGGTTCTTTTGTAGTGATGGGAGGCACTGAGGTTTACAGTCGAGGTTTGCACATGCATGGTTCTTTGTCTAATATCACATTATTGTGCAATTGCAGGAACCATTCTAATATTTAGGTTTTAAACAATTTGGTCTTGCACATGTAGGTCCTGCTGTCAGAGGTTTTGACCCACTGTTCGACCCTTTTTGCATATGGGGAAATGAGTTGTCCATGAATATCAGTTAAGTCAAGAAACTCAAAAGGATTGTTAGGATGAAGAAATTAGCAACAAAAAAAGATAAGATCTTTTTCAAGAAGACATCAATTCACTACAGGATGGTACTAACTATTATACCTTTTCCCCATTTCCAATTTGGAGAAGATATTTATGCACATCCTTGTTTTCAGGCCTTTCCAAAGCAGTTCACTGATGATTACCTCTCAAACCCCCTGTATGGTCAGGAGGCGAGGAAGGTATTCATACAACACCCACGGTTCAATATTGAAGTGTTCCTGAAGAGGATGAAGGATGGACGGTCAATCATCCACAGGCACTGGCCTAAAGTTGCAAAGACCTTCAACATCAATGAAGGCTCAATATTCACCTTCCACTTCAACAGTTTTCCAAATGAGATTCATATGTCGATGTACCGTCTATCATGCTAATTTCGAAAGGTTATAGATGTTGCATGTGAAACTTGGTGCTGGTGCAGTTGTGTAATGGGGTAGCTGAGTGCTGAAGTTATATGGTGTTGTACTCTGATGTATTTCAACTATGAAATCCTGCTTCCTTAATATGGAAATGAAATATATTATGTGCTTAATATGAAATGTCAATTATATTAATAAATGGATTATTAATAATAGGACAATTAGCCTACTAATGGCCAATTAGCTTGCTAATTGGGTTTTTCTATTGCAAACGGTTATTGAGAAAACACCGTGGGCGATGACCTCAGGCAACGCACACAGTTTCTAGGAATAAACCGTGTTGGATCAATGAATAATCACACACGACATCCTCTTAAAAACTGTTTGCGTTAGGCCACCTTGCGGAAACGTTTACCACATAAAAAGTGTGTGTGATGGACAACCTTTGCCACACATTTTCTTCTATGCACCTTGTGTGATGCATTCAATAACGCAAATGATAAAATTGTTAATATCGTGTGCAATCGCAACGCTATCACAAATGATTTAATGGGGAAAATTGTGTGTGATGTACATGCGAACGGAAACGTTTTCCTTGGAGTGACTGTGTGGGATGTATATACGAACGGAAACGTACTTCTTGGATTAACTGTGTGGGAAGTACATACTAACGAAAAGGTATTACTTGGATTGACTATGTGGAATGTACATACGAACGGAAACATTTAGCCGGGACTGACTGTGTGGGATGTACTTATGACCGGAAATGATTTAGCCTGTATAATTGTATTTTTAGCACAACTGTACATATAACCATATTTGATCGCTCACCCGTCACACACGACCTCATTTTGCCGAGCGTGTGTGCCAGGAGGGCCTATCCCGACGGTTTCTGGGTCGTGTGGGAAGGACCCCCCTATTGCAGTCACTCAGTTGGCGACGGCTCGAAACGCCGCCGCGAAAAGGGGTTAAAAACCATTTGTATAGCACCTCGTTGTACCAATGATAGCAATAGTAACTTATAAAGATCAATATGTGGAAAATTCATAGGCACTAGATCGGTGAATTCGTTGGATGATATTAATCATATAACTGTCATAATCTAGGGCGACACAGAACTAGCTCCAGTTCATAAATATAATGTAGGCATATGTTCCGTAAATAGTCATACGTGCTTATGGAAAAGAATTTGCATGACATCTATTGTCCTACCCTCCCGTGGTAGCAGGGTCCATAAGGAAACTAAGGAATATTAAGGCCTCCTTTTAATAGCGTCGGTTGCGTATCATGAAATGCGATGAAACTTCCTCTCTTATTGTTTCTCCAAAAATAGGTATTTATGGAGTTGGAATTAGGATCTGTGGAGCCCCAAGGGCCCCACAACCCACCAGGGCGCGCCTGGAGGGGGTGGCGCGCCCTGTGTCTTGTGGTCAGCCAGGGCCCCCCATCCGGTGGTTCTTGGTTCCAGTATTTTTTATTTATTATGAAATAATTCTCTAAAAAGTTTCGTACAAATTCGAGAACTTTTATTTCTGCACAAAAAACAGCACCATGGTAGTTCTGCTGAAAACAGCGTCAGTCCGGGTTAGTTTCATTCAAATCATGCAAATTAGAGTGCAAAACAAGAGCAAAAGCATTAGAAAAAGTAGATACGACGGAGACGTATCAACTCCCCAAGCTTAGACCTTTGCTTGTCCTCAAGCAATTCAGTTGACAAACTGAAAGTGATAAAGCAAACCTTTTACAAACTCTTTTGTGCTTGTGTACATAAATAAGCTTAAGTAGCACCCAGGTTTTTAGCAAAGATCATGACTAACCGTGTCAACAATAACTGTTAGAAATTATATTAACTCATATCAATGGCATAACCTACTAGAGAGCAATAATAAGATATATCAAATGCCAACACTTCGTCAAAATAATCATGATATAATATTACTCCAGTGGTATATCGCTAGCCCTTTTTGAGACCGCAAAACATAAATGCAGAGCACCTCCAAAGTTCAAGCAGCGACTAAACATTGTAGTTCATGGGATCCAGTCATGATGCATCCCACATTAACTATGCACAATGCATGAGGATGACAATAGTGCTCTCAGGTCTGGCGCTTGTTTGAGAATGTGATGACTCAACATAAAATTAAATAGATAGTCCCTTCACAGAGGGAAGCATGTATTTGCAGAGGTGTCAGAGCTCAGAGCTTTTAAAAGAGAGATAAATTTAATTTTGGGAGGTGCATCCTTCCTGTCAACGTTACGACCACGAGTTATCAGTATCTTCCATGCTAAACAAATTACTGGTGGTTCCCAAGCGATAAAAGTAAAGTCTACTCCCCCTCCACCAAAAAACACATTCCACGGCTAGCCGAATCCACGAGTACCATCCATACCAACAACAATCCTGGGGGAGTTTTGTTTAATTATTTGAAATTTTTTATTTCGGGACTGGGCATCCCTATTACCGCCCCTCTCGCGCAAGGACGAGTGAATAAACACTCATCATGAGAATAGCCCACTTAGCATGGAAGATACCGACCGCCCCTTGTCGCTCCATGAGCGGTCCAGGCACACAAAACAGATGCTCATTTGAAATTTTAGAGGTGGCACATGCAAATTTACTTGGAACGGCAGGGTAATACCGCATATAGGTAGATATGGTGGACTCATCTGGAATAACTTTGGTGTAAAGATTTTGATGCACAGGCAGTATTCCCGCTTAGTACAGGCGAAGGCTAGCAAAAAGGTTGAGAAGCGGCCAACTAGAGAGCGAAAATGGTCAAGAACACGCGTTATGCATAATCAACATTGAATACTAGCATGAGTAGGATATGAACACCATGAACATAAATATCATAGATGCTATGTTGGTTTTGATTCAACTACATGCATGAACATGTGCCAAGTCAAGCCACTTGAAACATTCAGAGGAGGATACCATATCACCACACTACATCACAATCATTTTAATGCATGTTGACATCCAAGATAAATCATTATCCACTCCTAGCTACTTAAGCATGGCATGAGAAACTATAATCTCTAATTGTCATTGCAAACATGTTTGATCATAATATGTTGAATCATGGATACTAGGTTAAACATATTTAAAAAAACAAAAACAAGTTGAGTTCATACCCGCTTCTCTCTACCACAGTCACTTCATCAAATATCGTCATTATTGCATTTCACTTGCACGACAGAATGATATGAAAACAATAATGGTGCAAGTGTGCTGTGGACTAAGCTGGAATCCGCAAACATTTTATTCAAATGGAGAAGACAAGGTAATATGGTCTCTTTGTCAGATCAACAATAATGCATATGAGAGTCACTCAACATTTTCATCGTGGTCTTCCCCTTGGTACGACTCAATTAAAGAGAAGAGAAATTCAGAGAAACACACTGAAATATTTTTGGAGTTTTTAGTTTTTTTGTGAAGATAGCGCAAATTAGAGAAGGAAAAACAAAAACGAGAAAAACTATTTACAAGGAGATCTTCCAACAAGCAAAATAAGAATCAAGAAATGTTTTGGGGTTTTCTTTTAATACTACAACTAATTAAACTAGAAAGAAAAAAGAAGAAGCAAGAAATATTTTTGGATTTTCTCAAAGTTTTTCAAACACACAAGAAGAAAGCAAGGAAATAAATCTAGCATGGATAATACAATGAAAAAGTGTGGACACCGACAGCTGGAATGAAATGTGTGAACATGAATATAGTGTCGGTGGAAATACGTGCTCCCCCAAGATTAGGCTTTTGGCCTAGTTTGGTAATCACCAACAGCGTCCTGGATAATAATCTGAGTGATAGCTCATGGAGGCTCTTGGTGCAGCCTCCTCAGCCCGTCGAGCAGCCTCAACCTCCGCATTGTACGAGCGGGCCTCGCTCTCAAGAACATAATATCTTCTTTTGTTGTGATAACCAAAGAGAGCAGGTGCAGGCAAAACAACAGGTACAATGGGTTCTTTATTGAACCTCAAGTTATAAGTATAATCAGTGATTGTGTCCCTAAGGAACTTATGGCTCTTCATTGCCTCAAAGTCTAAGTACTGAGTAGGTAGGATGGGGTCATTAAGCAGAGGTGTCACATACCAAGTAGCAATCCCCCAAAACTGTTTTGGAAATGCAACTTCGAGAAAAGAGATCGAAATCTGCGGGTTAGAGAGCAAGAACCAGAGAGAGAGAGAGACAGAGCTATGGTGATTTGTTTGGAGGTAGGAGATGACATGGGCTAAAGGGATAATTGATGGGACCCACGTGGGGACCACAACCCACCAGGGCGTGCCTAGGGTTGCTGGCGCGCCCTGGTCTCGTGGACACCAGGGGCACCCCCCTTTGATGTTATTTATGCCAAAAATTCAGAAACATTCGGAAAAAATCTTATTAAAATTTTAGGGCATTCCGAGCACTTTTATTTTTGACCACTTTTTATTGCACGAAAAATTCAGAAAATAGACTAAACATGGCATTTTATTTTATTCAACTAAGAAAAATAGAAAACAAAAGGTGGGAGTAGAAGGTTGTGCCTACTAAATTCATGAACTTCATACCTCTAAAAAATGATCCATTAATAAGGTTGATCAAGTCTTATTAACAACCACTTTCGATTAGCATGAAACCGAACAACTTCCATAAAACACTAAGTTACCTCGACGGGGATATGCATATTGCCAACAATAAGTATTGCATATTTCATTTTGCCAGTAGGTAGAGGTAGTTGAAAACTTCCAATGGTGATTGTAGGAGATTTTCAATAACATTAATACCATTGACTTGGAATTGTTTCTTCGGAAAGTGCACCGTATGCTCATTACCATTAACATGAAAAGTGATCTTGCTTTTCTTGTAATCAATAACAGCCCCTGTAGTATTCAAAAAGGGTCTACCAAGGATAATTGACATGTTGTCGTGCCCGGGCATCTCAAGTATAACAAAGTCTGTTAAGATAGTAACATTTGCAACAACAACGGGCACATCCTCACAACTACCGATAGGTATGGCAGTTGATTTATCAGCCATTTGCAAAGATATTTCAGTAGGTCTGAGTTTATTCAAATCAAGTCTTTTATATAAAGAGAAAGGCATAACACTAACACCAACTCCCAAATCACACACAACAGTTTTGACATAATTTCTTTTGATGGAGCAAGGTATAGTTGGTATTCCTAGATCTCCAAGTTTTTTAGGTACTCCATCCTTAAAAGGATAATTAGCAAGCATGGTGGAGATTTCAGCTTCAGGTATCTTTCTCTTATTAGTGATGATGTCTTTCATGTATTGTGCATAAGGGTCCATCTTTAAAATATCATTCAAGCGGGTACGCAAAAGACTGGCCTAAGCATTTCAGCAAAGCGTTCAAATTCTTCATCATATTTTTTCTTAGTTGGTTTATGTGGAAAGGGCATGGGTTTGTGAACCCATAGTTCTCTTTCTTTTCCATGTTTTCTAGCAACAAAGTCTATTTTATCATATCTTTTATTTTTAGGTTGTGGGTTATCAAGATCAACAGCAGGTTCTATCTCAACATCATTATTTGGTTCTTTATCATTGTCAGGTTAGGTGTCTTCATGAACATCATCATTATCTTTATCATTGTCACTAGGTGAATGTTCATTACCAGATTGTGTTTCAGCATTTGAGATAGAGACATTATCATTATCTTCAGGAGGTTTTTCTATTTCAGGTTCACTAGAAGTATGCAAAGTCCTATCATTTTTGTGTTTCTTCTTCGTTCTAGAAGAACTAGGTGCATCTGTGTTAATTCTTTGAGAGTCTTGTTCAATTCTTTTAGGGTGTCCCTCAAGATAAAATCATTCCTGAGTCATTTTGCCTCCTCTAGTTGCTACTCTGACAGCAAAATCATTCATATTATTATTCATTTCGCTGAGCAATTCTCTTTGAGATTTAGCAACTTGTTCTAACTGGGTTTGAACAATGGAGGCATGTTTTCTGACACCTTTAACATAATTAGTGATTCTAAATAACAAGTCACCCAAGCGAGCAATCATATCAGAGTTGTACTTCAGTTGTTTCATAACATTTGCATTGAAGTGACCTTGTTTCTAATGTAGTTATCAAATTCATAAAGGCATTGACTAGGATGTTTATTGCAAGGGATGTCACTTTCATCAAACTTTAATAAATAATTTACCTCTACCACCGGTGGTGGTGATGTGTAAAGTCCATGTATTTCTTCAATAGGAGGTAAAATTTTAACATCTTCAGCTTTAATAACTTTTTCCTTCATGCATTTCTTTGCCTCTTGCATATATTCATGACTGAGAAATAAGGTACCCCTCTTCTTCGGAGTGGGTTTAGGAGGTGGTTCTGGTAGTGTCCAATCATCATAATTCTTCAATATATTATTCAATAATTCCTCATCTTGTTCAATAGTTCGTTCACTGAAAACACAACCAGCACAACTATCTAGGAAGTCCCTAGAAGCATCGGTTAGTCCATTATAGAAGATATCAAATATTTCATTTTTCTTAAGAGGATGATCATGCAAGGCATTAAGCAGTTGGAGAAGCCTCCCCCAAGCTTGTGGGAGACTCTCTTTTTCAATTTGCACAAAGTTAAATATTTCCTGTAAGGCAGCTTGTTTCTTATGAGCAGGAAAATATTTTTCAGAGAAATTATAAATCATATCCTGGGGACTACGCACACAACCAGGAGCAAGAGTATTGTACCAAATCTTAGCATCACCCTTTAATGAGAACGGAAATTATTTGAGCATATAGTAATAGCGAATTTTCTCATCATGAGCAAAAAGGGTAGCTATATCATTCAACACAGTAAGATGTGCCACAACAGTTTCCGTTCATAGCCATGGAAAGGATCAGATTCAACCAAAGTAATTAACTCTGGGTCGACAGAGAATTCGTAATCCTTATCAGTAACAAATATAGGTGAAGTAGCAAACTTAGTATCACATTTCATTCTATCGTTCAAAGATTTTTCTTTCAGTTTGCATAATAATTTCTTAAGATAATCTCTATCATTGCAAGCAAGAAATTCTCTAGCTATCTCTTCATCCATAACATAACCCTCAGGTATCTTAGGCATTTCAAACCTAGGAGAGCTAGGTCTAATAGGTGTTTCAGGAATTTCAGTTTCAGGAGATTCATAAGTTTCAATAATTTCATCAGTTTCAACATTCTCAATATCTTTAGCTCTAGCAATTTGTTCATCAAGAAATTCACCTAGTGGCACATTATCATAAAGCAAGGTACTAGCATCATCATAAGAATCACTCATAGCAGAAGTAGCATCATCAATAACTTGCGACATATCAGGAATAATAGCAGGTGGTGGTGTTGCAAGTTTACTCATAACAGAAGGCGAATCAAGTACATAGCTAGATGGCAGGAAAAATATGTGTTCCTGTATCTTTCAGATTCATCATAGTGATAAAAAATAATAATCCCAAAGTTACTCAACAAATATAGCTATGCTCCCCGGCAACGGCACCAGAAAAAGGTCTTGATAACCCACAAGTATAGGGGATCGCAATAGGTTTCGAGGGTAGAGTATTCAACCCAAATTTATAGATTCGACACAAGGGGAGCCAAAGAGTATTTGTAAGAATTAGCTATTGAGTTGTCAATTCAACCACACCTCGAGATTAAATATCTAGAGCAAAGTGATTAGTAGCATAGTAATATGATAGTTTGATAGCAGTGGTAACAGTAACAACAGTAATAGTTTTGTAGCAGTTGTAACAGTAGCAATAGAAATATTAACTCAGCAAGATCAATATGTGGAAAATTCGTAGGCATTGGATCAGTGAATTCGTTGGATGATATTCATCACATAACAGTCATAACCTAAGGCGACACAGAACTAGCTCCAGTTCATAAATATAGTGTAGGCTTGTATTCCGTAAATAGTCATACATGCTTATGGAAAAGAACTTGCATGGCATCTATTGTCCTACCCTCCCGTGGAAGCGGGGTCCATAAGGAAACTAAGGGATATTAAGGCATCCTTTTAATAGGGAACCGGAACAATGCATTAACACATAATGAATACATGAACTCCTCAAACTACGGTCATCACCGAAAAGTATCCCAATTACTGTCACACTAGGGTTTACGGATCATAACACGTAAGAGGAGAATATGACTTGCAAGATGGAATCTAGAAATTGATATAATGGTGAAAACATAAACGGTTCAGATCTAAAATCATGACACTCGGGCCCTAGTGACAAGCATTAAGCATAGCAAAGTCACAACAATATCAATCTCAGAATATAGTGGATACTAGGGATCAAGCCCTAAGAAAACTAACTCAATTACATGATGAATCTCATCCAACTCCCCACCGACCAGCGAGCCTACAAAGGAATTACTCACTCCCGGTGGGGAGCATCAGGGAATTGGTGATCAAGGAGGGTTGGTGATGACAAAGACCAAAGATTCCCCTCTCCGGAGCCCCGAACGGGCTCCAGATCTGGCCTCCCGATGAAGAACATGAGGTGGCGGCGGCTCCATATCATGAAGCGCAATGAAACTTCCTCTCTTATTTTTCTCTCCGAAAATAGGTATTTACGGAGTTGGAATTAGGGTCTGCTGAGCCCCAAGGGCCCCACAACCCACCAGGGCGCGCTTGGAGGGGGTGGCATGCCTTGGTGTCTTGTGGTCAGCCAGGGCCCCCCTCCGGTAGTTCTTGGTTCCAATATTTTATATTTATTCTAAAATAATTCTCCAAAAAGTTTCGTCCAAATCCGAGAATTTTAAATTCTGCACAAAAAACAACACCATGGTAGTTCTGCTGAAAACAACGTTAGTCTTGGTTAGTTTCATTCAAATCATGCAAATTAGAGTCCAAAACAAGAGCAAAAGCGTTAGGAAAAGTAGATACGACAGAGACGTATCAGAAGCATGAGAGTATTTCTTCATAAGTTAAACCACCACCGTGGTAAAAAAGATATAAGTGAAGTACAAGAGCAATTCCATAGCTCGAAAAATTTAAGTGAAGCACATAGAGCAATTCTAACAAATCATACCATCATTTTGGGTCTCTCAAATAGGTGTGTCTAGCAAGGATGATTGTGTTCACACACGAACACGTCACCGTATACCTCCAACACCGAGGGTGATGCACCGCAGCTCATGTCGAAGGAGACCCGTCCGGAAGCGCGGTACGCAAGCAATCCGGCGGGTGCTTTTCAGGACCCGAAACCCTACACGCCCGGGAGGGACCCCGTCAGGGCACGCGGCGGCTATGGGATGCCCTAGGTCGACCTAATCGCCCCTAGGGCCTCGAGGTTCGTCGCCTTGTAAATGAAGAACGAACGAAGAACGAGGAAGAAGAAGAACAAGGGAGAAGATAAAAGTAAAGGTAAAAGATGATAGATTGATTTGTCGATTGTGTGTTGTTCAATCGGTCATCACCCCTTAGGTATATAAGAGGCGGCTGGACTTCCCGTGTAAGGAAAAGGCTTGGATTCACGTCCAAAATCCTAGTCAAATCCGGATTGGTTTTGTCCGAACTTTCCAAACCTGTTCGGTTTAAACTAGCTGGACTTTGCAGGTAATTGTTGAGGTGGTAAACGACCTCGGATGGTAATGAGCCCAAAAGCAGTCTTGACCGTTTCGACAAGGCGAACAACTTTCTTGTTAAACATTTTTTCATCAGACGTCATCTTGAGGGTAAAATCACTCACGCAAAACAGGTTATTATTCGCGCTACCCATCAGACAGGGTGTGTGGTGGGGCGCGCCACTTTTGGCTCGTGATAGGGCTGTATTCGGATGGCTGTAACTTTAGCATACAAACTCGGATTGGGAAGATTTTTATACCAAAATCAACCATTTCAACGAGACGAAGAACTTTGCAGTTGTAACTTTTCCCATCCGATGACATCTTGATAGGGTTTTGCGCCATGCAAAAATCTGGTGTCAACACATGCCCCTCTGTTTTTCGACAAAGCTTGCACGCGAAAAATAAATTGCAATACATTGGTCTAAGGATGATGTCAACACTCCGTCGGCCATTTATATGCGCTTAGGATGATAATTTCTATATCGGCCATGTTTATGCTTAGGGCGATAATTTTATATCGGCCATTGATTTCAACTTCTTGTTCACATCATACCTTGTAACCGATTACCATCAATCGGCTTTAAAAAGATGGGAATGAGCCCGTTCCTTGTAGCACTAAGGAAATCAAACTCCGAGAGGTCACGCCCTATTAAGCAAGTAACATCGGGATGATTCCAGTCCACCGATGCATCGGCCAAAGCAACACAACCCGAATTATCCGCGTGAATGACTTCTACCTCATCATAGACCCATTGTATTAAGAATTGATGCATGGTAGATGGCACACATTGGTTAGCATGAACCCAACCGCGGCCTAATATAACATTATAGTTACCTTTCACCTCGGTGATGAAGAATGTGGTGGCCAAAGTTTTACTTCCCACGGTGAGTTCCGTGCACATCACACCTTTGGTCTCTGTCTTTTCTTTACCCTCAAAACCATTAAGTACCATATTGGTCTTCATCAATGCATCATCATCTAACCCCAACTTCTTGAAGACCGAATAGGGCATAAGATTTACCACGGCACCACCATCAACGAGCATCCTAGAAACTGGCGATCCGTTAATATGACCTTTGAGGTACAACGGATTCAAGTGTTTCACCGGTTCTTTTGGCTTCTCGAAGATAGCATTCTTAGGACCAAAATCCAGCTGGGCTACCTCCCCTTCTTCACCTATAGCACGAAACTCAGCAGGTAAGTAATATACCATATTAATATCCATACCTTCCTGAACTGGCGTAGATTCGTAATCCACCATCTCATCTTCATCTCCCAATGTGTATATTGGGCTTAAAGTTTCTTCAATTGAAGGGAATGTTTCAGGTGGTGTGGATGATGTAATACAGGTCGCATCATCCTCTTTAGGTGGTGAAGGTGTTGCTACAACTAATGTAGAAGCATCTGTGTTTTGTTTTTGTTTAGGCCTCCACACTTGTTTTGTGAGTGCCATGGGTCGAATTTCACTGAACAATTCGTCCCTTTGCCTCTCCTCTTTGTGCTCTACCTTCTCGTGGTTCCTCATGCGTTGTAATCTCCTTTTCATGGTCTTAGTTAAACCGGGAGGACACCATTTAGGTTGAGTATATTTTGGATCCCTTGGTTTGGCCTTACTTGTGGTCGCCTCATGATCATTAACCATAGAACCCTGCTAAACAATAACAATATCACCATTAGAAGTAGTCAGATTACCAACAACCGGCTTTTCGATCTCCTTTTGCTTGTCACATTCTGCAATTTCTGCATTAGGTGACTTAACACGCCACACTTTTTTGTTAGCACTGCTAGGAGAAATTTTTGTTGGCCGATTAGCACCATAGCTCAAACGGCCTTGTGTGGGATAATAAAGCCTCTCGTGAGCAAGCCTTCTAGGTGCTGCCCGCCCCATATGAAAAGCATAAGGAGCCATTGGGGGCTGCCCCCATCCTCCACTGAAGCCTCTCATGTAATATGGCGCATAGGAGGGTTGTGACATCCATGGTGTCGGTGCCCATGACCCATATGGCCTTGCATAGCATTGAAACTCTTGCTCCGGAGGCAATCTTGAACGCTTTGAATGTGATGGCCGATTAGAGCTAGAACTGGCCGCTTGACTTGCATATTTGGATAGAAACATATCAAAAGTTGGCCTGATTCGCTTGCGCTTAGCTTCACTCTTTTCCCACTTGCCAACTTCTGAATTCTTGGGCTTGATAAATCTAACAGATTCAGCTATGCTAGGTCGAATCAACATTTTCTTTCCCTCCAAGTCCATGGTGTTTATCGGGAAGGGCTGTTTATCAACTTGCATCTTAGCAAAATTCAATCGTCCGTCATTAATGGCCGATTGTATCTGTCGTCAGAAAACATTACAATCATTAGTAGCATGAGAAAATGAATTATGGTACTTGCAATAAGCACGCCGTTTCAGCTCCTCAAATGGCGGTATGATGTGTGATATCCTAATCATCTTATATTGCAAGAGAGCATCAAATATTTTATCACACTTTGATATATCAAAAGTAAACTCATCTCCTCATCACGATTCTTGCGAATCGGCTTAAGAGCATTGCATATATAGGGTTTGGCTTTTGAGGACCAAACAAATTTAGTAGTGTAGACATCAACCTCATTGTCTGAATTATCATCATTGTGTTCAACCATATGCATTCTAGGACGATCGGTTGTAGACCTATGGACCTCTTTACTTCGACTCTCTTGGGCCAAAGCTTTTTGTAAGACTTGATTAATGCTCAAAAACTCATAACTTTCTAGCCTCAATATAATGTGAGTTTTCAAACCATTAAGAACAAGATCCGCCAACTCTCTCTCAGTTATCACTAAGCTATAACATCGGTTTTTTATATCTCTAAATCTCTTGACATAATCGGTGATCGATTCATCATGTTTCTGCCTAACCGATGTAAGATGTGACAACTTTAGCTCATTATCGCCGCTATAAAAGTGATCATGAAACTTTTGCTCTAATTGCGACCGTAAGAGAATTGAGCCATGTGGTAAAGCAGCAAACCATGAAAATGTACCAGTTGAAGATAATGGAAATAAACACACTTTCAATTCTTCTATGGAACCTCCTTCACCCAACTGCACTAGATACTGACTAACATGCTCCCAAGTTGTTTTCGTACCCTCACCACGAAATTTAACAAAATCAGGAACCTTATAACCTTGAGGGTAAGAAATTGCATTGAAGTGTTCAGGATAAGGCTTTTGGTACACATGACTCTTTACTTTCGACTCGTTTCTGAAAGTTTCTAGAAACATCTTATGCAAATCCTCCCTTAATTTAGCTAAAATTGGATCCGAGGTAGATGAAGATGTTTGTGGCAATGACATAGGAGCAACCTGAGTACTAGCTAATGGTGCAACTTGTGGGATGGGCGCCGAACCATAATTCGGTGGAAGACCAAACATGCTTGCGCCTATGGGTGGTGTGACACAGTGATTCGGCGTTGACGCCGAATTGTGCACACTCATAATAGGATTAGGATACGCAGGTGCAGCCACAAGCTGGTTGGTTTGACTAGGGTAAAAATTCAACAGCATACTATATTGTTGTTGTATAGGAGGTGCCGATGAAATAGGTAAAGTTAGACTAGGGTTTTCAGATACACCAACAGTACCACTAGATGACGGAGGCATATTTTTCTTAGCATTAGTATTTGCCATAAAAGAATTGTACGTCATCACATTACCTTACTAACAAGACTTTCAATCACAGCCACTTGCTCTGGAGAAAAAACTTTACTCACAGTGATTACATCTTGGGCTTGGGGATATTAGACATGGTTGATGTTGATTCTCGATCTTTCGTCCCCAGTGGAGTCGCCAAAAAATGTGTTCGCACACGAACACGTCACCGTGTACCCCCAATGCCGAGGATGATGCACCGCAGCTCACGTGGAAGGAAACCCGTCCAGAAGCGCGGTACGCAAGCAATCTGGCGGGTGCTTTTCAGGACCCGAAACCCCACACGCCCGGGAGGGACCCCGTCAGGGCGCGCGGCGGCTATGGGCTGTCCTAGTTTGGCGTAATCGCCCCTAGGGCCTTGAGGTTCGTCGCCCTACGAATGAAGAATGAGGAAGAAGAAGAACAAGGGAGAAGATAAAAGTAAAGGTAAAAGATGATAGACTGATTTGTCGATTGTGTGTTGTTCAATCGGTCGTCACCCCTTAGCTATATAAGAGGCGGATGGACTTCCCGTGCAAGGAAAAGTCTTGGATTCATGTCCAAAATCCTAGTAAAATTCGGATTGGTTTGTCCGAACTTTCCAAACCTGTTCGGTTTAAACTAGCTGGATTTTGCGGGTAATTTTTGAGGTGGTAAACAATCTTGGATGGAAACGAGCCCAAAATCAATCTTGACCTTTTCAATGATACGAACAAATTTCATGTTGAACTTTTCATCAGAGGTTACCTTGAGGGTCAAATCGCTCACGCAAAACAGGCTATCATTCGTGTTACCCATTAGACAGGGTGTCTGGTAGGGCGCGCCACTTTTGGCTCGTGATAGGGCTGCATTCGGATGGCTATAACTTTTGCATAAGAACTCAGATTGGGACTTTTTTTTATACCAAAATCGACCGTTTCAACGAGACGAAGAACTTTGCAGTCGTAATGTTTCCAATCCGATGTCATCTTGATAGGGTTTTGCACCATGTAAAAATCTAGTGTCAATAGGTTGTGACAAACTAAAAAGCAAAACAATCAGAGACTCATATAATACACGACGCTCCAAACAAAACTCATGATATGTGACAGATAAAAATATAGCTCCAAGTAAAGTTACCAATGGTCGTTAGAAGAAAGAGGGGATGCCTTCCGGGGCATCCCCAAGCTTAGTTGCTAGGTGCTCCTTGAATATTACCTTGGGGTGCCATGGGCATACCCAAGCTTAGGCCCTTTTCACTCCTTATTCCTTCATCCATCGTGATCTCACCCAAAACTTGAAAACTTCAATCACACAAAACTTAACAAAACCACCGTGAGAACCGTTAGTATAATAATGAAAATCACCACTGTAAGTAATGTTGCAAACCCATTCATATTTTATTATTGCATTATACCTACTGTATTCTAACTTTACCATGGCTTATATCCCCAGATACAATCCATAGATTCATCAAAATAAGCAAATAATGCAATAAGAACAGAATCTGTCAAAAACATAACAGTCTATAGTAATCTGGACTTTGGCCATACTTCTATAACTCCAAAAATTCTGAGAAATTAGGACAACATGGGCAATTTGTATCTCAATAATGTGTAGAAAATCAAGAATTTGTCGCCTTCCAGCAAAGCAGATCAATTCTGTTATTGGGCGCAAAAGTTTCTGTTTTCCAACAGGATCAAATCAACTGTCACCCAAATCATCCCAAAGGCTTTACTTGGCACAAACACTAACTAAAACATAAAAAAAATCATAAGAGAAGTATAATTGCATATTTATTGAAGAACAAAAAGAAAACCAAAAATTTCAAAGATAACTATTGGGTTGCCTCCCAACAAGCCCTATTGTTTTACACTCCTAGCTAGGCATAATGCATAGATTCAAGTGTTGTCATCTTTGGTTTTTGCAATCTTTGCAAGAGTTTCCGCAAACCCGGGAGGCTCTTTACGCTTCCCGTTATTATTAGAAAATGGGACCATTTTAAGATCTAAAATATCCAACTGCTTATTATACAGAGTAATCAAAGTATTCATACGATTGAGGTTCCCACTAATATTTTTGAGAGGTTCGTTAGACTTTTGCATTTCAACCAAAATTTTCTGTATATCACCTAACTTGTCTAATATTTGAATCTCCTCTTGAGTAACGGTAAATCCTTTTTTTGTGGTGGTGGAACTCCCAATATTCCCTCTATTATTTCATAGGCAGCATTAGCATCAATTTCAACAAAATTCCCTCTAGCGGCAAAATCCCAAAGTTATCTATGATGCATGGTTAAACCTATATAAAAATTGTGAAGCAAAATTTTTGCATCTCCTTTTATAGTGAAAATATGGTATGATTCCATTAATCTATACTAGGCATCTTTCAAATTTTCTCCTTGTTTCTGTTTGAAGTATAAAACTTCAAAATCCGGTGACAAAGGAGGGGTAGTTATGCTAGTCACGATGACAAGATGACCAAGACTGAAAGGCAAACAAAAAATATTTTTTTATTTTTGCAAAAACCTTTCAGAAGTGGGGGAGATGAACACAATAGGCAACTGGCAAATAAAGTAAATTGCAAGGAGATGAGAGTTTATGCGTAGGTACTAGATAGATGTTGATCATGTCTCCCCGGCAATGGCGCCAGAAATTCTTCCTGATTGCTTATAATCTACATTGGTAATTCCCTGAAGAGGAGGGGATGATGCAGCACAACAGAGGTAAGTATTTCCCTCAGTTATGAAACTAAGGTTATCAATCCAGTAGGAGAACCAAGCAACACTATGTAAACAACACCTGCACACAAACAACAAATACTTGCAACCCAGCGCGTGAAGGGGTTGTCAATCCCTCAACGGTATTGAGATAGATTAAATTGTATGAGATTTGATATCTAATTAAAACACAAAATAAAATAAATAAAAGATAATTGCAGCAAGGTATTTTTGGTTTTAATATGATAGGAAATAGACCTGGGGCCGTACTTTTCACTAGAGGCTTCTCTCGAGAAAAATAGCATACGATGGGTAAACAAATTACTATCGGGCAATTGATAGAAAAGCATATAATTATGATGATATCCAAGGCAATGATCATGTATATAGTCATCACGTCCAAGATTAGTAGACCAAAACGATTCTGCATCTACTACTATTACTCCCACATCGACCGCTATCCAGCATGCATCTAGTGTACTAAGTTCATGGAAAAACGGAGTAATGCATTAGTCAAGATGAGATGATGTAGACAAGATAAACTCACATGTGAATAAACCCCATATTGTTTCCCTTAATAGCAACGATACATGCGTGTCATGTCTCATTCTGTCACTGAGATTGAGCACCGCAAGATCGAACTCATCACAAAGCACCTCTTCCCATGGCAAGACAAATCAATCTAGTTGGAAAAACCAAACCAATAAATCAAAGAAGAAATACGAAGCTATAACAATCATGCATTAAAGAGTTCAAAGAAGACTCAAATAATATTCATAGATAGATCTGATCATAATATCACAATTCATCGGATCCCAACAAACACACCGCAAAAAAGTCATCACATCAAATAGATCTCCAAGAACATCGAGGAGAAAATTGTATTGAAGATCAAAAAGAGATAATAAGCTATCTAGCTACTGAGTACGAACCCGTAGATCTGTGGTAAACTACTCACACATCATCGGAGGGGCAGCAAGGATGATGAAGAACCCCTCCGTGATCGTTGCCCCCTCCGGCAGAGTGCTAGAAAAGGCCTCTAGATCGGATCTTGTGGTTCTGGAACTTGCGGCGGCGGAAAAAGTATTTCGTCGACCCCCATAGGGTTTTGGGGATTTTAGAGTATTTATGAAGGCCACCGGCGCGCCCTGGTGTCTAGTGTGGCCCACGTGGCTCCTCTCGTGTGTTCCGGAAGCTTCTAGGGTCTTATATCACCAGAAAAAATCTCCAAAAAGTTTTGTGGCAATTGGACTTCGTTTGGTATTGATATTCTGCGAAGTAAAAAAAGCAAAAAACAACAATTGGCACGGGGCACTAGGTCAATAGGTTAGTGATACGTCTCCAACGTATCTATAATTTTTTATTGTTCCATGCTGTTATATTATCATTCTTGGATGTTTTATGTTCATTTTATTAAAACTTTATATCATTTTTGGGTCTAACCTATTGACATAGTGCTAAGTGTCAGTTGCTGTTTTTTGCTTGTTTTTTACTTCGCAGAATATCCATATCAAACGGAGTCCAAACGCAGCAAAACTTTTTGGAGATTTTTTTGGTACCATAAGACAACTTGGGAACCAAGGAAGTGGATGAGGGACGGCCCATGGGGCCCACAACCCATGAGGGCGCGCCAAAGGCCCCAGGCGCGCCCTGATGGGTGGTGGGACCCACGGAGCTCCATTCCACTTCCTCTCAGCTCTACAAATACCAAAATATTCCAGAAACCCTAGGGGAGCGATCAAACACAATTACAGCCGCCGCAAGTTCCCAAACCACGAGATCCAATCTAGAGCCCTATTCTAGCACTCTGCCGGAGGGGAACACGATCACAGAGGGGTTCATCATCCTCATTGGTGCTCCTCTGATGATGCGTGAGTAGTTCATCATAGACCAACGGGTCCGTAAGCACTAGCTAGATGGCTTCTTCTCTCTTTTTGATTCTCAATACAATGCTCTCCTCGATGTTTTTGGTGATCTATTTGATGTAATGAATTTTTTAGGTGTGTTTGTTGGGATCCGATGAATTGCAAGTTTATGATCAGATCTATCTATGAATATTATTTGAGTCTTCTTTGATCTCTTATATGCATGATTTTTATAGCCTCGTAGTTCTTCTCTGAATCTTTGGTTCAATGAGGCCAACTAGATTGATTTTCCTTGCAATGGGAAGAGGTGCTTTCTGATGGGTTCGATCATGCGGTGTCCTCACCCAGTGACAGAAGGGGTAGCGAGAAACACATGTATCGTTGCTATTAAGGATAAAAAGATGGGGTCTATTCCTACATGGATAGATCTTGTCTACATCATGTCATCGTTCTTATTGCATTACTCCACTTCTCCATGAACTTAATACACTAGATGCATGATGGATAGCGGTCAATGTGTGGAGTAATAGTAGTATATGCAGACAGGAGTCGGTCTACCAATCTTGGACGTGATGCCTATATACATGATCATCGCCTTGGATGTCGTCACAATTATTTGATATTCTATCAACTGCCCAACAGTAATTTGTTTACCCACTATATGCTATTCCGCCAAAGCCGCCATCCACGCAGTGCTGATACGTCGGCGCCGCGATTCGTCGAGGGGACGCACGACGATCCTCTCGCTCCCATAGTACGCTCTTGTAAACTGTCGTCCTCCATCCGTGCCGCCACCGCTGGCAACTCAGGGAGTCCTGGACTGAGGGGTCCTCGGGCGTCCGGCCTATTAGCCATGGGCCGAACTGATGGGCTGTGAAGATACGAAGACCAAAGGCTGCGCCCGTGTCCGGATGGGACTCTCCTTGGCGTGGAAGGCAAGCTTGGCGACCAAATATGTAGATTCCCTTCCTTGTAACCGACCCTGTGTACCCTAGATCCTCCCGGTGCCTATATAAACCGGAGGACTTGGTCCGGAGAGGGAGAGACTCATTAACATAGTCATACAAGCTAGACCTCTTGGGTTTAGCCATTATGATCTCGTGGTAGATCAACTCTTGTAATACTCACATTCATCAAGATCAATCAAGCAGGAAGTAGGGTATTACCTCCATAGAGAGGGCCCGAACCTGGGTAAACATTGTGTCCCCTGTCTCCTGTTACAATCGACCTTAGACGCACAGTTCGGGACCCCCTACTCGAGATCCACCGGTTTTGACACCGACGTTGGTGCTTTCATTGAGAGTTCCACTGTGCCGTCCCCAAAAGGTTTGATGGCCCCTTCAATCGTCAACGGCAATGCTGTCCAAGGAGAAACCTTCCTCCCCGGACAAATCTTTGTATTCAGCGGCTTCGCACTACGGGCCAACTCACTTGGCCATCTGGAGCAGATCAATAGCTACGCCCCTGGCCATCAGGTCAGACTCGGAAGCTTCAACTACGTCGCGGACATCCATGGAGATTTGATCTTCACCGGATTCGAGACCGAGGCAACCGCTCCTGGTCACCTTGATGAACATGACCTAAATCTGTTGTCAGACCGCCTCCAGGAGATAGCTCCTCTAACTGCTCTGGCCTTAGATCCAGAGCACACAGCGCCATCCAAGGATTGGAGGCTAAACCCCACCATGGAGGCCACAGATTCCCCGGCGTTGGAGCCGCACATGGACTTAACCTCACACAACATTTGTGTCACCGGAACTCCGGACTCGTCTCTGGGTGTCAGTTCCGAACCATGTGAGCCCGCGGATGCCGAACTTGATCGTTTATCGATCTTCGAGTTCAGCGCCGCAGACATCTTGCAGCACTCGCCCTTGGGCGATGTGCAAAACTCATTAAAGAGCAAGGGTGATGATGGAGAATCTTGTTTCCCATCCGCCACCCACTTCATAGCCACAGTCGAGGATTTAACCGACACGCTGGATTACGGCTCCGAAGACATCGACGGTATGGACGACGATGCTAACGAAGAACATGACCAAAACCAGCCATTTACTGGACGCTGGACAACCACTTCTTCCTACGATGTGTACATGGTGGATACACCCAAGACAACCAACAACAACGACAAAGAAAATCAAGTTGAGAATAAACCTCCTGAGGCACAGCAAAAACACCGGCATCCTCGGCGCCGCTCCAAGTCACGTCGTTCAAAAGATAGCAACGCTGGCACCAGAGAAAATAATACTCCGGATGATGCCAAGAACAATGAAGACCTTGCTGAGGTAACATCCGAACGGGAGGGGCAAGAAAACGGGCAAGTCAGCCCTGACGAACAGGCCATAGAAGAAGACTCGGAGGACGGCAGTTATCATCCGCCCTCCGAGGAGGAGGTGAGCCTCGACAACGAAGACTTCATCGTGCCTGAGGAACCTCTCGAGCAGGAGCGCTTTAAGCTTCAGCTAATAGCCACTGCGAGGAGCCTGAAAAAGAAGCAGCAACAGCTTCAAGCTGATCAAGACCTGCTCAATGACAGATGGACCGATGTCCTGGCAGCCGAAGAATACGGCCTCAAACGCCCGGCCAAAAGTTACCCGAAGCGCAAATTGCTACCCCAGTTCGATGATGAGGCGCCAGAGCCCGCACCAGCATCACGCAATGCGGTTGATCAGCCACCGCGCGGTCGGGATAAAACAAGAACCCGAGCCGAGAACCAGACTATCCCATCTCGTCGTAAAGGCAAGGACAAGACAGCTTGGGGCCATACATATGACCTTCGTCAAGACCTGGACAGTAGAGCAGGACTTCCAAGATCGATCTACGGATCGCGAGGACGTGCCATGACACGCGAGAACGGCTATCTATTCGGACGTGACAAACCTATTCACGCCCGGGCCAAAAACTGCAGACGGACTCCATCTGAGCTATGTCGCGATGCGGCCCGATATAGAGGCGCCGCACACCCTCTTTGCTTCACTGACAAAGTAATGGACCATGAATTCCTAGAAGGATTCAAACCCGTAAACATCGAGTCATATGATGGAACAACCGATCCCGCGGTATGGATCGAGGATTTCATTCTCCACATCCACATGGCCCGCGGGGATGATCTTCACGCCATCAAATACCTCCCACTAAAGCTCAAAGGGCCAGCTCGGCACTGGTTAAATAGCCTGCCTGAAAACTCTATCGGCAGCTGGGAGGACTTGGAAGAATCCTTCCTCGACAACTTCCAAGGTACATATGTCCGGCCACCAGACGCCGATGATTTAAGCCACATAGTCCAACAACCTGGAGAGTCAGCCAGGAAATTTTGGACTAGGTTCCTAACCAAAAAGAACCAGAACATTGACTGTCCAGATGCCGAATCCCTAGCGGCCTTTAAACATAGTATCCGTGATGAATGGCTCGCCCGCCACCTCGGCCAAGAAAAGCCGAAATCTATGGTAGCCCTCACGGCACTCTGATGACCCACAAGTATAGGGGATCTATAGTAGTCCTTTCGATAAGTAAGAGTGTCGAACCCAACGAGGAGCAGAAGGAAATGATAAGCGGTTTTCAGTAAGGTTTTCTCTGCAAGCACTGAAATAGTAGGTGATAGATAGTTTTGTGATAAGATAAATAGTAACAAGCAAAAAGTAAATAAAGTGCAGCAATGTGGCCCAATCCTTTATGTAGCAAAGGATAAGCCTGGACAAACTCTAATAATGAAGAAGGAGCTCCCGAGGACACATTGGGAATTATAGTCAAGCTAGTTTTCATCACGTTCATATGATTCGCGTTCGGTACTTCGATAATTTGATATGTGGGTGGACCAGCACTTGGGTACTTCCCTAACTTGGACAAGCATCCCACTTATGATTAACCCCTATTGCAAGCATCTGCAACTACAAAAAGGAGTATTAAGGTAAACCTAACCACAACATTAAACATATGGGTCCATATCAGCCCCTAACGAAGCAACGCATAAACTAGAGTTTAAGCTTCTGTCACTCTAGCAACCCATCATCTACTTATTACTTCCCTATGCCTCCTCTAGGCCCAAATAATGGTGAAGTGTCATGTAGTCGACGTTCACATAACACCACTAGAGGAAAGACAACATACATCTCATCAAAATATCGAACGAATACCAAATTCACATGACTACTAATAGCAAGACTTCACCCATGTCCTCAGGAACAAACGTAACTACTCACAAAGCATATTCATGTTCATAATCAGAGGAGTAATAATTTGCATAAAGGATCTGAACATATGATCTTCCACCAAGTAAACCAACTAGCATCAACTACAAGGAGTAATCAACACTGCTAGCAACCCACAGGTACCAATTTGTGGTTTTGATACAAGATTGGATACAAGAGATGAACTAGGGTTTTGAGAGGAGATGGTGCTGGTGAAGATGTTGATGGAGATTGACCCCCTCTCGATGAGAGGATCGTTGGTGATGACATTGGTGATGATTTCCCCCTCCCGGAGGGAAGTGTCCCCGGCAGAACAGCTCCGCCAGAGCCCTAGATTGATTCCGCCAAGGTTCCGCCTCGTGGCGGCGGAGTTTCGTCCCGTAAGCTTGCCCACGATTTTTTCCAGGGTAAAAGTGATGATATAGCAGAAGATGGACGCCGGAAGCCCACCAGGGGCCCAGGAGATAGGGGGCCACGCCCTACAGGTGGGGCGCGCCCTCCTGTCTCCTGGACAGGGTGTGGGCCCCCTGGCCTATTTCTTTTGCTCATGAATTCTTATAAAATCCAAAAAGTTGTTTCATGGAGTTTCAGGACTTTTGGAGTTGTGCAGAATAGGTTTCCAAACTTTGCTCCTTTTCCAGCCAGAATTCCAGTTGCCGGCATTCCCCCTCTTCATGGTAAACCTTGTAAAATAAGAGAGAATAGCCATAAGTATTGAGATATAATGTGTAATAACAGCCCATAATGCAATAAATATTGATATAAAAGCATGATGCAAAATGGACGTATCACACTCATGACCCGCTTTTGCGCGGGTGAGGATAGCTGGTTGGCTCGTAGCAAAAACACAGCCAGCAAGGCAGGCCCCTCTGAGGTCAAAAACAGTAGCGGCAAGCTCCGACAGAGCAAACACAAACGCCGAAGCAAGGGCGACAACACCGATGACACTGCTGTCAATGCCGGATTCAGCAGCTCCACGTTCGGTCAGCGGAAAAGGCGTATAAAAGAAACAATCAGGGACCATCCAGCATAGACCGCATACTCGACCGTCCGTGCCAAATCCATGGCACCCCAGGCAAAACAGCCAACCATACCAATAGAGATTGCTGGGTTTTTAAGCAAGTCGGCAAGTCAAATGCCGAGAACAAGGAAAAGGGATCGCAGAGCGAGGATGATGACGAGGAGCCCCTGCAGCCCAACACAGGGGGACAGAAAAAGTTCCCCCCTCAGGTCAAAACGGTGAACATGATATATGCTACACACATCCCCAAGAGGGAGCGCAAGCGCGCACTCAGGGACGTCTATGCGATAGAGCCAGTCGCCCCAAAATTCAATCCATGGTCATCGTGCCCGATCACTTTTGATCGTTGGGATCATCCGACCAATATCCGGCACGGCGGATCAGCCGCACTAGTCCTAGACCCAATAATTGATGGATTCCACCTGACGCGAGTCCTCATGGACGGTGGCAGCAGCCTCAATCTTCTCTATTAGGATACAGTGCGCAAAATGGGCATTAACCCATCACGGATCAAGCCCACAAGGACTTACTTTAAAGGAGTCATACCAGGCGTAGAAGCCCGCTGTACGGGCTCAATCACACTAGAGGTCGTCTTCGGATCTCCGGACAACTTTCGAAGCGAGGAGTTAATCTTCGACATCGTCCCCTTCCGCAGCAGCTACCACGCACTGCTGGGACGAACCGCATTTGCCCGATTCAATGCGGTACCTCACTATGCTTATCTCAAGCTCAATATGCCCGGACCACGTGGCGTCATAACAGTCAATGGAAATACGGAACGCTCCCTCCGTACCGAGGAGCATACCGCGGCCTTAGCAGCAGAATTACAGCGCGTCCTTTTCCAGCAAAACCTTAATTCGGTGGTCGAGCCCTCGGACACCATTAAGAGAGTCCGGACTATTCTGCAGCAAGACAGCCCCGCTCATCAAGATCTTAACTAGCAATTTGGCCTCTGTCCCAGTCCCAATCAAATGGCGCGCGTACATAACTACGCACTCAAAATTCCATGGGCATCGATGGAGGCATAGCTAGCTCGTGATCCACATTGCGGCTCGACCGACCCTGGATCCGCACACCTTCACTTTTTCTTTTTCATTTCGGGTTTTTTCTCTTCTCGAGGCTTTTTCTAAATAACCTGATCATTGGACCGGTTACGGGATGGATACACCAAGGAGGCAAGGAGCTTTGACGTACAAGGGAATCCCCAGGTGGTCTCTGCTAACGATTGCTATACCTGTTTTACATACCCGCACGCAACTCGCTCTTGGTTGTGGCATGTTAAATAGCCTTACTTGCTTATCGCATTACTTGCACAAGTGCGCCTCGACGTATTAATCAACTTACAATGGAAAATAATTGGCAGCGTCAGCTTATTACTTTATTTTTTTCCTTGTCTTTGTATTTATTACTCATCGCACCCATACACTCTGGTATGTATTACTTCGCCAGGGGCTTCATCACACCCCGCAATACGGCAATAAAGTCCGAACACTTTTTACAGTACAGTTCGGCACCCCGAACTTATAGCATTATATGCATCGGCTCCTAATCATGTCTTTGGTCAATAGTTGGGTTGCCCGATTCCTGTGCTTACTACCTTACGCTCCGCTATATCGGCTAGGGTAGTAAAGGGAGAACTACTACGATTGTGTCCCGGTTCTTCCGGACGAGCACCTCAGTAGAGAAAGCCGAAAACTGACTGTCATGATGGAGCGAGAGCTGGTCAGCTGTTCAAGAGGTTTCAAATCCTTAGAGATTTTTTCTGCTTTATGCGAGGAATCGGTTTTTATCCGATCTGGTGTGTATAGAGCCCCTAGTTCGGCCTTCCGTATACCAGGGGCTTCGCCAAAATTCTCATTGTCAAACTCCTATAGCTAAGTGAGGGTGATAAAAGCCGTATAGTCTGATTGCCTTGTTCGTTGCGCTAAACACCTCCTTTAAGGACCAGAATATAGAGTAAAGAGTGTTTAGATTTATCCCGAACACCCTCGTACTATCTACGTGGGGGCAGAAGCCGACGACTGGCTAACCCTCAGATTTCATAACCGGTCGCACATGAGGTAAAAATTTAAAAGTCATAAGCACTATATTACATAATGACCTTGTTTCATATTACAGGATAGGATAACATGAATGTTTTCATGGGAATATAACATCCTTCGCATATTGCTCCGCCACAAGGCGGGATCCCTCCAGGACACTATCAAAATATAGCTCAGGTCGGCGGTGCTCCTTGCCCTCAGGCGGCCCCTCGGTCATCAACTTCTTGGCATCCATCTTCACCCAGTGCATCTTGGCGCGGGCAAAGGCCATCCATGCACCTTCAATGCAGACCAACCGCTTCACGACTTCAAGTCGTGGGCAAGCACTAACAAGATGCTTCACAAGTCCGAAGTAGCTGCTGGGCATTGGATCGGCAGGCCATATCCGGACTATTAGGTCCTTCATGACCAGCTCAGTCGCCTTGTGCATCTCGACCAACTGTTTCAGCTGGTCACTGAAGGGCACCGGATGTTCTGGTCCAAGATATTGAGACCAGAACAGCTTCTCCGTAGAACTCCCTTCTTCGGCTTGATAGAACTCGACAACATCTGATACGCTGCACGGCAAATCCGTAAACGCCCCTGGAGAGCTCCAAATGCAGGTAAGTAAAAGGAACGTTTCATTCACAGACTTGCTTTGCATAATGAAAGCCTTACCCGCCGCGATCTTCTTGGCCGTCTGGATTTCCTGGACGGTACTCTGGGCTTCGGCTCGAGCATCTTGTGCGCTCTGGTCAAGGGGATCGTTCCAAGGACTCGTACTTCTTGACGGCGTCCTGGAGCTCTTGTTGGACCTCGCAGACCCGGGCATCGTGCTTCTCGTGCGCGGCGCCTTCCTTGGCCGCTTTGTTCTCGGCCTCGGCTAATGCCTTCTTGAGGGCCGCCACCTCGGTCGTGGCCCCTAATAAAGTTCATGACACTTTAGTCAGCAAGAACCATTCATCCTTCCTAAATATACACGCAGGTTACTGCATACCTTGGCTGTCCTCCAGCTGCTTCTTCATGAGGCCGAGCTCTTCTTCGACCCGCCTGTGCTCGCTTCACCCGAGACCTCCAGCGGTATGAGCGGCAAAGAGCCAAGCGACGCTTGCTTATTCACATAGACATATTCTGTTAGACTCCTGCAAAAATTATTTTGATCCTCTGTTCGGCTTTTTCTTTCCGAACACCGAACAGAGCATCAGGGGCTACTGTATACACTGTGATATTCTTTCTACAATTACATTTCTTACCTCAAAAACTGTTAGAAGGCTAGCACAGGCTTCTGTTAGCCCGCTTTTATCGGCCTGAACCTTATCGATCACCGTACCCATAAGGATACGGTGTTCATCCACAATGGCAGCACCTCGCAGCACTTCCAGTAGATTATCCGGTGCCTCTGATTGTACAAAGGTCACCGGCGGAACAGGCACACCTCCTCCTTTCGGGGAAGGCTGCTCGCTTGACTCCGGAGCCGTGTAGGTCTCCGAAATGGTATCCGGCTGGGGGCCGAATGGAACTTGTCCCCCATCACCAGTCCCCATAGGGGATTTTCCCCCCATGTGTCCGGCGGCCGAAGAGTCATCCTTTGGTGCCACCTCGACGACCTCTGGAACCTCTCCCTGACCTGGGAAGGTCCTTTGGGACACCACCTCGTCATCACCCTTGGCCGAGGGAGAGTGAGCGGGCGGCGGTGACACGCTGGCCATCTCCTTCGAATCTAGCGAACCTCCTGTCGAGGATCGCGGGAGCCGTCGCAGGCCAGACTGCAATAGCATAATTTAAATATATTAATATTACAAAGTGGAAAGGCCAGACATTTGGACGTGCATAAGGTACTTACGAGGCGGCCTGAGGCTTGCTTCGGAGGGGTCGCTCTGGACTGCTATCGACATCCCACACGGAATTATCCGCGAGGGAGCCCTTCCCCCTCTTGGGCGCCTTCGCCTCCAGATTTGGGAAGGCCCCCCTTTTCTTCCTTCCCCCCTCAGGGGGGAGTCGCTTTCTTCCTCCTCCTCAGTGTCGTCTTCGGCGGCCTAAGAGTGAGTCTCGTCTTCGGACATCACGTCCGAAGCACCTTTTCAGCGAAGGCCACTCCTGGCCCCCTTGGCCGTTTTCTTGGCCTTCTTCTCCGGCACATCATAAGGCGCCGGAAATAGCATCTTCGTCAGAAGTGGGGTTTCTTGGTCTTCGGGTAGCGGAGCCGGACAGTTAATCCGTCCCGCTACATTGATCCAGGCCTGAAAAATTGATAGGAAGGCTTAGACCCCTTCCTCAAAATATGCCAGTAAAGGGTATACCTTGAAAACATGAAAGAACTTAGCGAATTATCCTGGAGTTTTAAGCTAAGCCCGCGATCCTCGGTCGTGGGTGGTGATGTCTCACCGGCCTTGGAGAGCACTTTCCAGATGTCTTCGTGCGTCGTGCTGAAGAGCTCTAGTAGCGTCTGGTGCTTGGCCGGATCGAACTCCCACAAATAGCAAGTCCGGCGTTGGCACGGTAGGATCCGGCGAATGAGCATAACCTGGATCACGTTGACAAGTTTGATTCTCTTGGTTTCATGTTCTGGATGCACGTCTGGAGCCCAGTCAGCTCGTTCGAAGAACCCCAGGTTAGGCCCTTCTCTTGCCAGGAGGTGAGCCGCATCGGAACTCCGGATCGGAATTCGGGGGCCGCCGCCCAGCTGGTGTCGCGCGGCTCGGTGATGTAGAACCACCCCGACTGCCACCCCTTCACCGTCTCCACAAAGGAGCCTTTGGGCCAGGTGATATTGGGCATCTTGCCCACCATGACGCCTCCGCACTCTGCTTGTTAACCGCTCACCACCTTCGGCTTCACATTGAAGGTCTTCAGCCATAGGCTGAAGTGAGGTGGGATGCGGAGAAAGGCCTCGCACACGACAATAAATGCCGAGATGTTGAGCATAGAGTTGGGGGCTAGATCATGGAAGTCCAGCCCATAGTAAAACATCAATCCGTGGACAAACGGGTGGAGAGGGAATCCCAGCCCGCGGACAAAATGTGTGAGAAACACAACCCTCTCATGGGGCTCTGGGTCGGGACGATTTGTCCCTTGGTCGGGAGTCGGTGAACGATCCCCTTGGCCAGGTATCTAGCCTCCCGGAGCTCCTTGATGTCCTTCTTCTTGACGGAGGAGGCCATCCACTTGCCTCCAGCTCCGGATCCGGACATGATTGGAGTGCTTTCTCGGGTGGGGAAAGCTAGATCTTGGGCGCTGGAGCTCGAGCATGGATTGGCAGAGGAAGGAGAAGGCGTGGGAGAAGAAGGGGCAATCCTTATCCCCTTATAAAGGCAGTGAATACTGAACGCCTCCCCACTCGCCCTAAAACTCGCCTATTCCCAAGGGCTGTGTAAACGGCACGGTTGGGTTACCCACGCCTGCATTGATGAAAATCATTCAATAAGGGGACACGATCTTTGCTTTGACAAGACGTGCCAATGGCAACCGCGTCTTGAAACATGGAGTGGCAGAGAAAAACGGTTCGAAATTATGACCGGGCAGACGTGATGTCATATTACAAAAAGTTGTCAGCAGATTGGACTCGTGGAAAATTATATTCTCTCTGCGGTTTTGATGGTGTGTGTGTTACAGGTTCGGACACGGTCAATACGACCGAAGACTATCTTGGAGTTCGGAAGGAGGAACCCGCCTTGCAATGCCGAAGACAGATCTACGTGTCGGATACCTTATCATTGAAGTCAGGTTCAGGGGCTACTGAGGGAGTCTTGGACTGAGGGGTCCTCGGGCGTCCGGCCTATTAGCCATGGGCCGGACCGATGGGTTGTGAAGATACGAAGACCGAAGACTGCGCCCTTGTCCAGATGGGACTCTCCTTGGCGTGGAAGGCAAGCTTGGCGACCAAATATGTTGATTCCCTTCCTTGTAACTGACCCTGTGTAAACCTAGATCCTCCCGGTGCCTATATAAACTGGAGGACTTGGTCTGGAGAGGGAGAGACTCATTACCATAGTCATACAAGCTAGACCTCTAGGGTTTAGCCATTACGATCTCGTGGTAGATCAACTCTTGTAATACTCATATTCATCAAGATCAATTAAGCAGGAAGTAGGGTATTACCTCCATAGAGAGGGCCAAAACCTGGGTAAACATTGTGTCCCCTGTCTCCTGTTACCATCGACCTTAGACGCACAGTTCGGGACCCCCTACCCGAGATCCGCCAGTTTTGACACCGACAGCGACATTCTTGTGGAGTCGCATGGCAGTCAGCTTCTCCCACGGTACGCGCATTCTAGACTTACACCCTGTGCATGTCGGAGTAGCGCTAAATGTTAGCTGATAGACGTTGTTAATCTCACTGCTTGCCGAAATAGTTTACAGTCGATCTACTCTGCTTAAGAAGCTTCCTTGCCCTGTTCTGCACTCAATCTACTTTGCTAACATAGCATGCCATGCCCGATTAGTTCCTAAAATATCCTGCCATATATTAGGACCATGTATGTATTGTGAAGTAGATTGACATGGTCTAGTAGCCAATATGTTAGGTGAAATAGCTCGACACCATTTTACTCTCAATAGTTTTTGCTGAGATGACCGTTAATGGTCATGTGCTCGGCCTCATTGATTGCTGGAATAGCCTACCATAATTTAGCACTCAATCTGTTTGCTGAATTAGCTTTACATATATTTCGTTAATTAGATCTGCTTGTCTAGATATCTTTCCATAGCTTTAGACATCAACCTAGGTATTTTTCTAGACTTTATAAAAACATATTTTTTCCTGTAATATCTAGTAGAAGAACTAATTTGTATGTCTAGCAGATGGACAAGACTTGGATAACTTCTGCTCGAATATTCTCCCCTGCATATGTCGAGGGTGTTGGAAACTTCATGAACTTTATCTGAGCTGAATACGGTGGTCCGAAATTAGATGTGCGCTGCCCGTGTAGTAGTTGTATGAATTCAGTTTCAAGAACCCAGTCAACTATGCAAAATCATCTACACTTGTATGGGATGTCGGTCACATATACTAGGTGGGTTCATCATGGTGAAGCTGTGAACGTCAATGTTACTAACTATGTGGAAGTAGTAGATCACCATATTGACTTGCCTGATGCTCAGGAGGAGGAGGAGGAGGAGGAGAAGGAGGAGGAGGTGGTGGCGGAGCCAGCGATTTTGACCAACATTAAAACAATGCTACAAATTGCTTGCGCATTTCGAGAACTTACATCTACACAACAAAAATGGTGGGCCCGCATGTTGAAACAATGCAATGTGGCAGTCACAGCAGGAAATAAGATGTCAGTATTCTCAACTATGTTCACCTTTCTTCAGGTGAAGACATCTGACCGGATGGCCAACAAATCATTCGTTGCGATGTTGGTAGATTTTCGCAAATCTTACCCAGATGCGTCTGAGCTTCCACACACCTACAGTAAAATAAATAGTTGGAATTGGATATAATATGATCCATGTTTGTGAGCATAATTGTGTTCTGTTTCGGAAGGATTATGCCAACTTAAGTGAATGCCCAAAATGCAAATCATCAAGATGGAAAGATGGCGATGGTGTTAAGAGGATTCCTCATAAGGTTCTGAGACATTTTCCAATTATACCAAGATTGCAGAGGTTGTTTCATGATGCTCAAACAAGAGAGGATGTATTATGTCATTCTAGGAACAAGGAGTACATAGATCGGAATGTAATGAGCCATCCATCTCACGGTAGTGACTGGACAAGATTTAATCTGAAACACAAAAAGTTTGTTGTTGAGCCGAGAAACATTAGACTTGGCTTAGCTATAGATGGATTCAACCCATTTGGCCACCAGAGCGCCACATATAGCATGTCGCCAGTGCTTGTGATCCCTTATAATATGCCACAAAATGTCTGCACCAAAGAATCAAACTACATGATGACCTTGCTCATCGCAGGTCCAAAAAGTCATGGAAAGGATTTTGATTTATTCACGGGGCCTCTTGTGGAGGAACTTCAAAAGCTATGGAGGGGTGTTCTCACTTGAGACCTATATATTAGTCCACCAGCTGATTTATTTCTGCGTGCTATTATAATTTGGTGCATCCATGATTATCCAGCTTTTGGCACTATGTCAGGGCAAATGACACAAGGTTACAATGCATGCGTTCGTTGTGACAAGAATCCGCTGTCATACCCAATACTTAGCAAGATCTATTACATTGGACACCACCGTTTCCTTGCCAAGGACAAGCCATGTGCTAACAAATACCGAAGACCTGTGTTTGATGCAGCTCATGAAAACTGTGATGCACCAAAGAGGCTCATCAATGATGAGTTGTAGGAGAAATTACACAAGGTCAGACATATTACACCAGGAAACCATCCTGATAATGGTAGCGGGAAAAGGAACCATGGCATGGCATAAGAGAGATTATTGTTTACCCACAGGTCTACTTTGTGGGACTTGGAGTATTGGAAAGATTTGGATCTGCGGCATAATCTTAATGAGATGTACATCAAGAAAAATTTATGTGACAGGATTATTGGCACACTTCTTAATACTGAAGGCAAGACAAAAGATACCTTAAAATCTAGGATTTATTTGACACACCCGGGTATCAGATAAGATTTGTAGGTGAAAGCCGATGGTGAATCATGGGATATGGCACCAGCTGTGTACGTCTTGGACAAGCAAAAAAGAAAAGAATTTGGCAAGGTCATGTCACGTGTGAGATTCCCACATGGATTTGCTTCCAACCCTTAAAGGAGAGTCAGTGCAAATGGAACCAAGGTATAAGGGTTGAAAACTCATGATTGTCACGTCCTACTTCAAAGGGTTTTACCTGTTCTCCTTAGAGGATTGGGTCGCCCTGACTTATACAAAGCAGATGCAGGGTTGGGACAATTCTTCGGGGAACTTTGTAGTAGAAATATCAGGATAGATGATGTTAAGTGTCTTAAAGACAAGATACCAACTATCCTATGCGACCTTGAGAAGATATATCCTCCAGCCTTCTTTGATGTGATGGTATATTTGGTTGTTCATCTACCTGATGAGGTGCTACTTAGAGGTCCAGTACAATATGGCTGGATGTACCCTATTGAAAGGCGGCTAGGAACTTTCAAGGGCTATGTTAGGAATAGAGCTAAACCTCAGGGTTCCATTGCAGAGGCCTACATTGCTACAAAAGCGTTGACATTCTACTCAAAATACGTTGAAACAACTGGTCGGCTTAGCAAAAAGGTGGGTGAAAACAATCCTGATCTCAGTGTTTTCAATTGTTCTATTCGTGTAACAGGGAAGAGTTGACAAGATGAAAAACCTAAAGATTTGGACAAAATGGTTTGGTATGTGTTGAATAACTGTCCTAAGATTCTACTTTATGTCGAGTAAGTGCTAAGTACTGCATCTTATACATAGTAATCTACTCCCTCTGTCCCATAATATAAGAACGTTTTTAAAGCTATGTTAGCTTGAAAAACGTTCTTATATTATGGGACAGAGGGAGTACTAAACTTGAAGCACATTCTTATATATTTAGATATTTGACGCGATCACTGTCGGTGTCAAAACCGGCGGATCTCAGGTAGGGGGTCCCGAACTGTGCGTCTAAGGTCGATGGTAACAGGAGACAGGGGACACAATGTTTACCCAGGTTCGGGCCCTCTCTATGGAGGTAATACCCTACTTCCTGCTTGATTGATCTTGATGAATATGAGTATTACAAGAGTTGATCTACCACGAGATCGTAATAGCTAAACCCTAGAAGTCTAGCTTGTATGACTAAGGTAATGTGTCTCTCCTCTCTGGACTAAGTCCTCCGGTTTATATAGACACCGGGAGGATCTAGGGTTACACAGGGTCGGTTACAAGGAAGGGAATCTACATATTTGGTCGCCAAGCTTGCCTTCCACACCAAGGAGAGTTCCATCCGGACATGGGTACAGTCTTCGATCTTCGTATCTTCACAGCCCATCAGTCCGGCCCATGGCTAACAGGCCAGATGCCCGAGGACCCCTTAGTACAGGACTCCCTCAGTAGCCCCTGAACCTGGCTTCAATGACGAGGAGTCCGGCGCGCAGATTTGTCTTCGGCATTGCAAGGCGGGTTCCCCCCTTTCCGGATACTTCACAATGGTCTTCAGATGATCGAGTTTGGCTCTGCAACACAAGTAGCATATACTCCCACAGAGGGCGTAATAATTTATAAGTCCAATCCTCTGACAACTTTTTACAACATGACATCACGTCCGTCCGGTCATTATTTCGAACCATTTTTTTGCCTGCTGCCCCACGTTCCGAGACGCGGTTGTCATTGGCATGTCTTATCCAAGAAGATATCATGTCCCCATATTAAGGGATTCTTTATCGACACGGACGTGGGTAACCCAACTGTCTTTGGGGTACAACTCCTTGGGAATTGGCAAGCTTTATGGCCCGGGAGGAGGCGTTTGATATTCACAGCCTTTATAAAGGGGTACAGACCCGTCTTTCTTCTCCATGCTTTCTTCTTCCTCAACCCTTACTACCTCGAGTTCCAACACCCAGGTTTCAATCGCCGCAAGCCTCAGTCATGTCCGGATCCAGCCGTCGATGTCGGTGGGTGGCTTCTTCTGTCACAGAGGAGGATATCGCGAAGCTTCGAGCGGCAAGATATCTGACCGCAGAAATCCTCCATCGGCTTCCCACGGAAGGGCAGGTTATCCCCACCCCCAGATATGGCGATAGGGTCGTGTTCGTTTCCCAATTCCTCCGAGGATTAGGGTTTTCCCTTAATCCCTTCGTCTGGGGGCTCATGTTCTATTACGGACTAGATTTTCACGATCTCTCCCCGAACTCTGTTCTCCTCATCTCGGCGTTTATCGTCACGTGCGAAGCCATCCTCTGAACTCCTACACACTTTGACTTGTGGCTCAAGACCTTCAATGTGAAGCCGCAAGTGATAGAGGGGGAGCAGGCGGAGTGCGGTGGAGCCTCAATGAGCAAGCTTGCCAGCGCTGTCTGGCTAAAAGGATCCTTCATTGAATCTTCCGACTTATGGCAGCAGGAGTGGTTCTATATCACCGAGCCCCGTGGTTCCAAGTGGGCAAGTGCGCCTGCGTTCCGATCTAGCCCCCCAATTCATCTTGCATCATGGATTAATAAAGGGTTGGACTGGGGATCAGTTGACGAAGTGCGGACTCTGCAGAGCCGCATCTGAAGCCTCATTGCGAAGGATATCGGTCTTGTCAACATTATCCAGGTAATGCTAGTCCGCCGAACCCTGCCGTGCCAACGACGGCCTATCCGCATGTGGAAGTTTAACCTAGAAGGGCCACGAACTCTTCAGCACTTCTTCGGTACTATGCACGAAGGAATGTGGGAATTATTTTTCGGGAAACGAAAACAGTGGCCAGATATCACCGAAGACATTGGCCTTGACTGTAACCATCCAGACACCACGGTAAGTATCCGTCCGCCGAACACCTCCTAATTAGGTACCCTGTGGTAAGACACTAAGCAAACCATCTTTTTCCAGGGCTGGATGAAGAAAGCGGAACGGATTAGGTGCACGTCCCCTCTTCCCGACGACTCAGCAAACCCCGTGTTAACAAGGATGCTGGTACCGGCACCGTACCAGGCGCCGGTAGAGGAGGGTAAGGTGGAAAGTGGGAAGACCTGGGATGACCTACGTTCCGGAGGTAAATTAGATACCGCGTCTGGAGAAATCAACATTTCTTCGCCCGAAGACAAAGGCGAAGGAGAAGCAAGTATCCCTTCCCCATTCAGGAAGAAAAGAGCCACCTCCGAAGGTTGGGAGGGGTGGGTACCCAAGAGGGGCAAGATGCCACCGTCGGGCGGCTCGGGATTGGAAGGCGACGCCGTTGAACAACTCAGTTGTGAGGACAAGCCTTTGACCAAATCGTAAGTGAACCCGGGGTGCTTTGATCTCATCCTGTTCCTTTCCTCTTACTGAAGAGACATGTAACGTGCTTGTGTATTTTTACAGTTCGACACAGAGTTTTCCTGGGCAATCCTCTTCTTTGGGAGATCTCCTCCCAGAGATGATGGAAAGCCAGACGCCTCCCCCGAGCTCCTCGCACAATAAGGTGGACGACTCTGAAGTGTCATCTCGGAGGGTTTTTCTTGATCAACAAGCGGCGCGGGCGATGAAAGTGGCAGTCCCCAAAGGTGGACCTCCGGTCGTCCAGGATTCGGGGGCCAACAATGAAGGCCCCAGACTATCCGGTCTTCAGCCAACGATGATTCTGGAGATGGGTGAACGGGTTCCTTCAAAGGATGGTCGTGCTCCTACAGCGGCTTCCGGAGACCCGGCGGCGCCGGATATGTTGAGGGATATGCTGCGAAAAGCATCTGTCTCGGAGGAACAGCGTACCTTGATGGGTACGGTGGTTGAGAAGATTCTGTTCGCGAAGAGCGGATTGAATGAAGCCTTCATGAGCCTGCTAAGAGGCTTCGAGGTTTGTGATGTAATATTTTCAACTATATTTTATTTGCAAAAATGCACCTGTGTATAGGTAGTAGCCCTTGAGACTCAGGTTGGCTTCCCATGGGAGGCGAAGGGAGGATCAAGAAGAAACACTCAAGGACTAATCTGGTTAAGTGGAACACAGGCTGCTTCTCCCCTGGTAACTTCCTGGACTACGGATATTGCCGAGCTGCAGCGGAAGCTTGATGTGGCAGGGGATTACATTGCGTTAATCAATATGCGTCTTGACGAGTCGCAAGGTATGTATTCGGAGCAGTCCTTACACATACATGTTTGTAATATAAGCATGACGCTGAAAGTTGCATAGTGGGATATGCATGGCTGCAGATGGTGCCGCCGCCATTGAGATTCTTCGGGCGGAGCTTGCCCGGGCCAAGGAGCAGGCCCGGTTTAGTAATGCGGCTGCCGAAAAGGCATCGGCTCAGTTAAAGGCCGAACAAGCTGCTCGGTGCCAAGACGAGGAGAAAATATCCACGATGGCGCCCGAACTAAAAAATGCTACTAGCCGCTGTGAATTCCTTGAGAAGGAGAATGAAGCCAAAACGGCTGAACTTGACAAGGCCTTGCGAGAGACGAGAGAAGCGCGGTCTGAATCCAAAGCAGCCCGTGAGGAGATCCGGCAAGCTGGGGAGATTGCGGCCAGTAAGCCCTTTTTGCTACAGATTAAGTTCGGTGATCCAAGCTATGCTCATCTTAACCAAGTGTGGAATTCTCCGGACGAGTTTTTAGACTTGCCGAAGAGTTCTTCCGATGCGGCGCAGTTTTACCAAGCGCGAGAGGGGTATGCAACGGAGAAGCTTTTCTTGTCACAATTTGGCGCGTCAAAGCGCCCTCTGTTGCTGAATGAACAGATGTCCCAATGGGCCGAGCTTCATAGGATATCTGGCGCTGCCATGAAGAACACCATAATCCGGCTGTGGCCGACTGAGCCTGTTCCGAATAGCTACTTCGGCTTGGTGCAGCGGATTGTTGATGCGGTGCCACGTATCGACGCTATGAAGTGGTTGGCATGCATTGAGGGTGCACGGATGGCCTTTGCCCGTGTCAAGACATACTGGGGGAAGATGAAGGCCATCGATGTTGCGGTGAAGAGTCCACCCAAGGGCAAGGACCATCACGCACCGGAGCATTATTTTGAAGACGTCTTAGAGGCTGCCTACTTGATAGAGGGTCAATGCTCGAAAGAAATAGTATTCGAGTGAGGTGTATGCGAATTGTAAAAGACAATTTTATAATTAATCTATTTTTATGTTTTGCTCGAAAGCTTTTGTTCCTCCTGTGCGGCCGTTTTTATATAATCCGAAAGTTTTCCAGTCGTCGGCTTCAGCCCCCTCGTAGGAAGTACGGGGGTGTTCAGAAAATCATTTGATCACTCTTGACCCAACGTCTTGGTCCATGAAGGAGGTGACAATGCGGCGAACCAGGCAATCAGACTATAGGGTGTTAACACTTTCCTTAGCCATAGGAGTTTTATAGGGGGGGACTATGATATAGCCCCTGGTATGTGTACGGCTTATTCCAATATGGTGCGTTACATATATGACCTGAAGAAAAAGGCCCTTCGTATGATACGGAGGGAATCACGATAGATTCCGATAAGTCGTCGAGTGGTTGACCAGCTCTCGCCGCATCATGACAGTCAGTTTTCGGCTTTCTCTACTGAGGTGCTTGACCAGATGAACCGGAAGCACAATCACAGTAGTTCCCCCTTTACTACCCTAGCCAATAGAACGGGACGTAGGGTAGCAAGCACAGGAGCCGGGCAACCCAACTATTGACCCAAGACATGATTCGGAGCTGATGCATATAAGGCCAAACTCTCGACGCCGAAGTACGCTATAAAGCTGTTCGGACTTGCCGGCAACTCATTTGTTCCCATACCGAGCCCCTGGCGAGTTATGCCGAGGTGTGTGTGTAAAACAACCATAGGAGCAAAAATTCGGATCGATTAGAAAAAAGTCAATACTGGACACTTGGTACGTTTACTTGGAACTGAGTGATATGCCAATTATTATATAGATAACTGATACGTCTCCAACGTATCTATAATTTTTGATTGCTCCATGCTACTTTATCTACTGTTTTGGACTATATTGGGCTTTATTTTCCACTTTTATATTATTTTTGGGACTAACCTATTAACCGGAGGCCCAAATTGTAATTGTCTTTTTTTGCCTATTTCATGTTTCAAGAAACAGAATATCAAACGAGTCCAAACGGAATGAAACCTTCGAAACGTGATTTTCTCACCGAACGTGATCCGTGGGACTTGGACCCTACTCCAAGGAACGAAGAGGCGGTCACGAGGGTGGGGGCGCCCCTGTGGCGCCACTGCCTCGTGGGGGCCCCTGCCGCTCCACCGACGCATTCCTTCCTCCTATATATACCTACGCACTTCAAACGATCGTAACAGAGCCAAAAACCTAATTCCACCGCCGCAACTTCCCGTATCCATGAGATCCCATCTTGGGGCCTGTTCCGGAGTTCACGGAGGGGCATCCACCACTGAGGGCTTCTACATCAGCACCATAACCTCTCCGATGAAGTGTGAGTAGTTTACTTCAGACCTTCGGGTCCATAGTTAGTAGCTAGATGGCTTCTTCTCTCTTTTTGGATCTCAATACAATGTTCTCCCCCTTCTCTCGTGGAGATCTATTCGATGTAATCTTCTTTTTGTGGTGTGTTTGTTGAGATCGATGAATTGTGGGTTTATGATCCAGCTTATCTATGAATAATATTTGAATCTTCTCTGAATTCTTTTATGTATGATTGAGTTATCTTTGCAAGTCTCTTCAATTATCCGCTTTGGTTTGGCCAAGTAGATTGGTAGTTCTTGCAATGGGAGAAGTGCATAGCTTTGGGTTCAATCTTGCGGTGTCCTTACCCAAAGGATGTAAAGGGTTGCAAGGCACGTATTGTATTGTTGCCATCGAGGATAACAAGATGGGGTATTTATCATATTGCATGAATTTATTCTGTACATCATGTCATCTTGCTTAAGGCGTTACTCTGTTTTTAACTTAATACTCTAGATGCATTACGGATAGCGGTCAATGAGTGGAGAAATAGTAGTAGATGCGTAATCGCTTTCGGTCTACTTGTCACGGACGTGATGCCTATATACATGATCATACCTAGATATACTCATAACTATGCTCAATTCTCACAATTGCTCAACAAAGAATTGCTCACCCACCGTAGAATATCTATGCTCTAGAGAGAAGCCACTAGTGAAACCTATGGCCCCCGGGTCTATTCTCATCATGTCAATCTCCACCACTTTTATACTTGTTTTGTTTTTACTTTGCCTTTTACTTTTCACTTTGCATCTTTATACCAAAAATACCAAAAATATTATCTCTATCAGATCTCACTCTCGTAAGTGACCGTGAAGGGATTGACAACCCCTAATCGCGTTGGTTGCGAGTAGCTATCGTTTTGTGCAGGTACGAGGGACTTGAGCGTGACCTCCTACTGGATTGATACCTTGGTTCTCAAAAATTGAGGGAAATACTTACGCTACTATGTTGCATCATCCTCTCCTCTTCGGGGAAAACCAACGCAAGCTCGAGACGTAGCAAGAAGGATTTCTGGCGCCGTTGCCGGGGAGTCTACGCAAAAAGTCAACATACCAAGTTCCCATCACAATCCCTATCTCTCGCATTACATTATTTGCCATTTGCCTCTCGTTTTCCTCTCCCCCACTTCACCCTTGCCGTTTTATTCGCCCTCTCTTTCCCAATCTCCTCCTCTTTTTCCCGTTGCCTTTTTCCTCGTCCACTTGTTTGCTCATGTGTTAGTTTGCTTGCTTGTCGTTATGTCTGAAATTGGGGAAATTATTGCCGATATGGGCGATAATAATATCATGGAAAATTCTGAAGCTCCTGCTGAAGAACCCCCTACCTACCATACAAAAAGATTTCGAATCGGTAGTGGTAATATTATTGGAAAAGGAGTTATTCAAGAGTTCTTTACTTGTGCGGGTGCTTTACCCTCTATGGGTGGTTCTATTCTTCATAGAACTAGTAGTCTTGCGGACACTATTGCCATGCTTATCGTTGAACTTGAAAGGCAATTTATGCATATGCACCCCTCTATACAAAGAATTTTCCTAGAATTTTCTAATATTGAACACTCCTCTGTTAAGCGTGCCGCTACTATCTTTTTGGCTCATGAATTCAGATTTATAATAAAAGAAGCCAAAGAAATCTTTATGCAGCGTTATAGGGTGGACGCTGGCCGCCCTCCCATAGAATCTATCCTTTTTATCAAGAAGAAATAATGCATTTTCAATCTATCGACTATGTTGCTTTCAATGAGAATCTTAGAAAAAAGTGCCTACCAATATTTTAATTGATAGAATCTCTGAGCTTAATGATGATTTGGCTATTCGAAACAATGAGCTAGGATGCTCTCTTGAGTATAGGCTCACCAAGTTCTGTCAAAAGAATGCTTATAACGATGAATTGGTTGTGCAGTACGAAGGGCCGAAAGAGGAACCTATACCTCCTAAAATTGATCTTGGGGACTTTTGTCCTATTAAATTTAGCCATTTTGATTACTTTTGCTTGACTCAAAGAAAACTTGCTGCCGAGCGTAGAGAATATGAAATGAGTTTCATCGATCTATCTTATTACTACGGCACTACCTAGATCTATCCTTGCTTTTATGCCTAGCTAGGGGCGTTAAACGATAGCGCTTGTTGGGAGGCAACCCAATTTTATTTTTAGTTTTTTTTGCTTATGTTTAGGAATAAATAATCCATATAGCCTCTGTTTAGATGTGGTTTTATCTTTTAATTAGTGTTTGTGCCAAGTTGAACCTATTGGATCTTCTTGGATGACAGTTATTTGATCTTGCTGTAATTTCCAGAAACTTTGCGCTCAGTGACCGAATTGTTAAAAATCACCAGAACGTGATAAAATACTGATTCCAATTGCTGCGGATCAATAAACAAATTTTCCGGGTTGTCTAATTTTGGTAGAATTGTTTGAGTTCCAGAAGTTTGCGTTAGTTACAGATTACTACAGACTGTTCTGTTTTTAAGAGATTCTGTTTTGCGTGTGTTGTTTGCTTATTTTGATGAATCTATGGCTAGTAAAATAGCTTATGATCCATAGAGAAGTTGGAATAAAGTAGGTTTAACACCAATATAAATAAAGAATGAGTTCATTACCGTACCTTAAAGTAGTCTTTTGTTTTCTTTCTCTAACGGAGCTCACGAGATTTCTATTGAGTTTTGTGTTGTGAAGTTTTCAAGTTTTTGGTTAATTCTTCTGATGGATTATGGAACAAGGAGTGGCAAGAGCCTAAGCTTGGGGATTCCCATGGCACCCGCAATATAATCCAAGGACACCAAAAAGTCAAAGCTTGGGGATGCCCCGGAAGGCATCCCTCTTTAAATCCACTTCCATCGGTAATTTACTTGGAGCTATATTTTTATTCACCACATGATAAGTGTTTTGCTTGGAGCGTCTTGTATTATTTGTGTCTTTGCTTGTTAGTTTACCACAATCATCCTTGCTGTACACACCTTTTGAGAGAGCCATACATGAATTGGAATTGGTAGAATACTCTATGTGCTTCACTTATATCTTTTTGAGCGTGATAATTTTTGCTCTAGTGCTTCACTTAGATCTTTTAGAGCATGGTGGTGGATTTGTATTAAAAGAAACTTGATCTCTCATGCTTCACTTAGATTATTTTGAGAGTCGGTAATAGCATGGTAATTTTTTTAATGTTAATATACTTGGTATTCAAGATATGTGAAACTTTCTTTTGAGTGCGTTGAATACTAAGATAAGTTTGATGCTTGATAATTGTTATGAGATATGAAGATGATGATATTAGAGTCATGCTAGTTGAGTAGTTGTGAATTTAAAGAATACTTGTGTTGAAGTTTGTGATTCCCGTATCATGCACGTATGGTGAACCGTTATGTGATGAACTCGGAGCATGATTTATTTATTTATTGTCTTCCTTATGAGTGGCGGTCGGGGACGAGCGATGGTCTTTTCCTACCAATCTATCCCCCTAGGAGCATGCGCGTAATACTTTGCTTTGATAACTTCTACATTTTTGCAATAAGTATATGAGTTCTTTATGACTAATGTTGAGTCCATGGATTATATGCACTTTTCCATCCTTCCACCATTGCTAGCCTCTCTAATACCGCTGACTTTTGCCAGTATCATACACCCACCATATACCTTCCTCAAAACAGCCACCATACCTACCTATCATGGCATTTCCATAGCCATTCCGAGATGTATTGCCATGCAACTTTCCACTGTTCCGTTTATTATGACACGCTCCATCATTGTCATATTGCTAGCATGATCATGTAGTTGACATCGTATTTGTGGCAAAGCCACCATTCATAATTCTTTCATACATGTCACTCATGTTTCATTGCATATCCTGCACATCACGGAGGCATTCATATAGAGTCATATTTTGTTCTAAGTATCGAGTTGTAATTGTTGAGTTGTAAGAAAAATAAAAGTGTGATGATCATCATTATTAGAGCATTGTCCCAAGTGAGGAAAGGATGATGGAGACTATGATTCCCCCACAAGTCGGGATGAGACTCCGGACGAAAAATAAAAAAAATAAAAAAAGGAGGCCATAAAAAAAAGAGAAAAAGCCCAAATAAAAAAATGAGAGAAAAAGAGAGAAGGGACAATGTTACTATCCTTTTACCACACTTGTGCTTCAAAGTAGCACCATGATCTTCATGATAGAGAGTCTCTCATTTGTCACTTTCATATACTAGTGGAAATTTTTCATTATAGAACTTGGCTTGTATATTCCAATGATGGGCTTCCTCAAATGCCCTAGGTCTTCGTGAGCAAGCGAGTTGGGTGCACACCCACTTAGTTTCTTTTGTTGAGCTTTCATATGCTTATAGCTCTAGTGCATCCGTTGCATGGAAATCCCTACTCACTCACATTGATATCTATTAATGGGCATCTCCATAACCCGTTGATACGCCTAGTTGATGTGAGACTATCTTCTTCCTTTTTGTCTTCTCCACAACCACCATTCTATTCCACATATAGTGCTATATCCATGGCTCATGCTCATGTATTACGTGAAGATTGAAAAAGTTTGAGAATGTCAAAAGTATGAAACAATTGCTTGGCTTGTCATCGGGGTTGTGCATGATTTAAATACTTTGTGTGGTGAAGATAGAGCATAGCAGGACTATATGATTTTGTAGGGATAACTTTCTTTGGCCATGTTATTTTGAGAAGACATGATTGCTTTGTTAGTATGCTTGAAGTATTATTATTTTTTATGTCAATATTAAACTTTTGTCTTGAATCTTTCTGATCTGAATATTCATAGCACAATTAAGAAGAATTACATTGAAATTATGCCAAGTAGCACTCCGCATCAAAAATTCTGTTTTTATCATTTACCTACTCGAGGACGAGCAGGAATTAAGCTTGGGGATGCCTGATACGTCTCCAACGTATCTATAATTTTGATTGCTCCATGCTACTTTATCTACTGTTTCGGACTATATTGGGCTTTATTTTCCACTTTTATATTATTTTTGGGACTAACCTATTAACCGGAGCCCAGCCTGTAATTGCTGTTTTTTTGCCTATTTCAATGTTTCAAGAAATGTAATAACGGAGTCCAAACGGAATGAAACCTTCGAAACGTGATTTTCTCACCGAACGTGATCCAGGGACTTGGACCCTACTCCAAGGAACGAAGAGGCGGTCACGAGGGTGGGGGCGCACTTCTAGGGCGCCGCCTCCTCAGGCCCCCTGTCGCCCACCGACGCATTCCTTCCTCCTATATATACGCAAGGCACTCTCAAACGATCAGAGCAGGAGCCAAAAGCCTAATTCCACCGCTGCAACTTCCTCGTATCCACGAGATCCCATCTTGGGGCTCGTTCCGAGCTCTACCAAGGGGGCATCCACCACGGAGGGCTTCTACATCAACACCATAGCCTCTCTGATGAAGTGTGAGTAGTTTACTTCAGACCTTCGGGTCCATAGTTAGTAGCTAGATGGCTTCTTCTCTCTTTTTGGATCCCAATACAATGTTTCCCCCTATCTCGTCGAGATCTATTCGATGTAATCTTGTTTTTGCGGTGTGTTTGTTGAGATCGATGAATTGTGGGTTTATGATCCAGCTTATCTATGAATAATATTTGAATCTTCTCTGAATTCTTTTATGTATGATTGAGTTATCTTTGCAAGTATCTTGAATTATGCGCTTTGGTTTGGCCAACTAGATTGGTAGTTCTTGCAATGGGAGAAGTGCATAGCTTTGGGTTCAATCTTGCGGTGTCCTTACCCAAAGGATGTAAAGGGTTGCAAGGCACGTATTGTATTGTTGCCATCGAGGATAACAAGATGGGGTATTTATAATATTGCATGAATTTATTCCTCTACATCATGTCATCTTGCTTAAGGCGTTACTGCTTTTTTAACTTAATACTCTAGATGCATGCCGGATAGCGGTCGATGAGTGGAGTAATAGTAGTAGATGCGTAATCGTTTCGGTCTAGTTGTCACGGACGTGATGCCTATATACATGATCATACCTAGATATACTCATAACTATGCTCAATTCTGTCAATTGCTCAATAGTAATTTGTTCACACACCGTAGAATATCTATGCTCTTGAGAGAAGCCACTAGTGAAACCTATGGCCCCCGGGTCTATTCTCATCATATCAATCTCCACCACTTTTATACTTGCTTTGTTTTGTTTTTGCCTTTTGCTTTTCACTTTGCATCTTTATACCAAAAATACCAAAAATATTATCTCTATCAGATCTCACTCTCGTAAGTGACCGTGAAGGGAGGATTGACAACCCCTAATCGCGTTGGTTGCGAGTAGCTATCATTTTGTGCAGGTACGAGGGACTTGAGCGTGGCCTCCTACTGGATTGATACCTTGGTTCTCAAAAACTGAGGGAAATACTTACGCTACTGTGCTGCATCATCCTCTCCTCTTCGGGTAAAACCAACGCAAGCTCGAGACGTAGCAATAACAAAGCCGCAACCCTGGCTATTTGATATGCCAGCGGTCGAAGGCCGAGGAAAAAGGCACTTTACAGGCTCGGAATAGAGAGCTCGGTCTACAAAAAGTTATTTTGGACCTCCTATCACACGTGTGCGCCGCCTGTCCTCGCTTAAGGGATTCCTTGACAGGAATAACCCTTGGATGATTGTACGAACCCGAACTCTGGTAGAGTCCTCGGGGTGGCCGGCCCTTGAGCTACCTGTGGAGGGGATAATAAAAAGGAAAAAAGGGCAGTTAGAAAAGTAGGGGGGTTGCAGGCACACCCGTATTGTGCTTCTGCCAGTGCCCAGGGTATTTCAAGTGCATAGTTATGTATGCGCGGTACCCACTTCGAAGGCATATTAGGCGAACGGCGGAAACCGAATTGCTAGTCCAATATGGATATTGATCGGTCATGTTGAATGGGGACCGCGGCGTGATGGCCAACGTGGTATGCGGCGTGATAAGGCCGCTGTGTAGTTCAGCTGAGGTAGCCGTAATATGATCTCCTGTATGGAGGGAGTGTTTCGTGTGCTCGCCTCTAGGGGTGTGTGTCACATATATCATGTTTACTGTTTTTGCTTCGGGGCGAAATTGCTTCTGACCCCCCGTATTTGGTTGGTGAATCTCTTTGTCGTCCATATCGCCGGGTGGCCTCCTCCCCTTGTGTTCGGCGTTCAGCTTGCTGGCCTGCTTGAAGACCCAACAACTTTTGTTGGTATGATTAGCTGGTTTATCGGGGTGGCCGTGAATCTGGCAGGGTCGATCCAATATCCTGTCTAGATTGGATGGTCCGTCTCTATTTGCCTTGAATGGCTTTTTCCGTTGACCAGATTTGGGACTGCTGAATCCGGTGTTGACCGTTGTGTCAGGTGATCTTTCATTATCATTGCGACTTTTGTGTTTGCTGCATCGTGGCTTGCCATTGCCGTCTCGGATTTCGGAAGTGCCCGGGTCGCTGACGTTGTTGCTTCTATGAGTGAGCCAGCTGTCTTCTCCCGCGCAAAAGTGGGTCATTAGAGCGGTAAGGACTGTCATGGATTTAGGTCTTTCTTGACCGAGGTGGCGAGCAAGCCATTCGTCCCGGACACTGTGTTTGAAGGTCGCAAGGGCTTCCGCGTCTGGACAGTCAACGATTTGGTTCTTTTTAACTAAGAACCTAGTCCAGAGCTTCCTGGCTGACTCTCCGGGCTGCTGGACAATGTGGCTTAAGTCATCGGCATCTGGTGGCCAGAAATATGTTCCTTCCAAGTTGTCGCGAAAGGCATCTTCCAAATCTTCCCAGCTGCCAATAGAAATTTTTGGCAGACTGTTTAACCAGTACCGAGCTGGTCCTTGGAGTTTTAGTGGTAGGTATTTGATGGCATGAAGGTCATCTCCGCGGGCCATGTGGATATGGAGGAGGAAGTCCTCGATCCATACCGCGGGATCCGTTGTTCCGTCGTATGATTCGATATTCATGGGTTTGAACCCGTCTGGGAATTCATGCTCCATTATTTCGTCTGTGAAGCAAAGAGGGTGTGCGGCGCCTCTATATTGGGCCACACTGCGACATACCTCCGATGGAGTCCGTTTGCGGTTTTCGGCCTGGGTGTGGCTAGGTTTTTCACGTCCGAATAAATAGCCGTCGTCGCATATCGAGGCACGTCCTCGCGATCTGTAGATCGATCTTGTGTGTCCTGCTCTACTGTCCAAGTCCTGTCAAAGGTCGTATGTACAGCCCCGAGCTGTTTCGCTCTTGCCTTTACGGCGAGGTGGGGCGGTCTGGTGTTTAGCTTGAGTTGCTGCTTTATCCTGACCGCGTGGCGGTCGGTCGGCCGCGTTGCGCGATGATGGTACGGGCTCCAGCGCCTCGTCGTCGAACTGCGATAGCAATTTGCGCTTCGGGTAATTTTTGGCTGGGCCACTAAGGCCGTATTCTTCGGTGGCCAGGACTTCAGTCCATCTATCATTGAGCAGATCTTGGTCAGCTTGAAGCTGCAACTGCTTCTTTTTCAGGCTCCTTGCAGTGTCTATTAGCCGGCGTTTAAATCGCTCCTGCTCGAGAGGTTCCTCAGGCACGATGAAATCCTTGTTGCTGAGGCTCTCCTCTTCCTTGGAGAGCGGAAGATAATTACTATCCTCCGAGTCTTCGTGTATGGCCTGTTCATCAGGGATAACTTGCCCATCTTCCCGTTCATCCTGTTCGGAGATTGTCCCAACAGGGTCTTCATTGTTTTCGGCATTGTCCGGAGTGTTATTTTCTCCAGTGCCAGTATTGCTATCTTTGGAACGACGTGACTTAGAGCGGCACCGAGGACGCCGGCGTTTTTGCTGTCTCTCAGGAGGTTTATTCTCAACTGGATTTTCTTTGACATCGTCGTTGGTTGTCTTGGGTGTATCCACCATGTACACATCGTGTGAAGGAGTGTTCGTCCAGCGTCCGGTAAGCGGCGGGTTTTGGCCCTGTTCCTCATTGGCATCATTGTCCGTACTGACGATGTCTTTGGGGCCATAATCAAGCATGTCGGTTAAGTCCTCGACAATGGCTATGAAGTGGGTGGCGGGTGGGAAGCAAAATTCCCTATCATCAGCCCCTAGTTCGAACCGGACATAATTCAACTGTGAGTCCCCCTCCAAGGACAGATTTTTTAATGAGTTTAGCACATCGCCGAAGGGCGAGTGTTGGAAGATGTCTGCGGTGCTAAACTCAAAGATCGATAAGCGATCAAGTTCGGCATCCGCGAATGCACATGGCTCGGAATTTGTAACCAAAGACGAGTCCGGAGTTCCGGTGAGAAAGACGTTGTGTGACTTTAAGTCTATGTTCGGCTCCAACACCGTGGAATCTGTGGCCTCCGTGGTGGGGTTGAGCATCCCGTCCTTGGATGGCGCAATCTACTCCGGATCTAAGGCCAGAGTGGTTACAGGAGCTGTCTCCTGGATGCGATCCGATGACTGATTTAGGTCATGCTCATCGGGCGACCAGGAGTGGTTGCCGCGGTCTCTAATCCGGCGAAGATCAAATCTCCGCGGATGTCCGCAACGTAGTTCAAGCTCCCAAATCTGACCTGGTAGCCAGGGGCGTAGCTATCGATCTGCTCCAGATGTCCAAGCGAGTTGGCCCACAGTGCGAAGCCGCCGAACACGAAGATCTGTCCGGAGAGGAAGGTCTCGCCTTGGACAGCATCATTGTTGACAATTGAAGGGGCCATCAAACCTTTGTGGGGACGGCACAGTGGAACTCTCAATGAAAGCACCAATGTCGGTGTCAAAACCGGCGGATCTCGGGTAGGGGGTCCCAAACTGCGCGTCTAAGGTCGATGGTAATAGGAGACAGGGGACACAATGTTTACCCAAGTCCGGGCCCTCTCTATGGAGGTAATACCCTACTTCCTGCTTGATTGATCTTGATGAATATGAGTATTACAAGAGTTGATCTACCACGAGATCGTAATGGCTAAACCCTAGAAGTCTAGCTTATATGACTAAGGTAATGAGTCTCTCCTCTCCGGACTAAGTCCTACGGTTTATATAGACACCGGGAGGATCTAGGGTTACATAGGGTCGGTTACAAGGAAGGGAATCTACATATTTGGTCGCCAAGCTTGCCTTCCACGCCAAGGAGAGTTCCATCCGGACACGGGTGCAGTCTTCGATCTTCAGATCTTCATTTCATCATCCGCCCATGGCTAATGTGTCGGACACCCGAGGACCCCTTAGTCCAGGACTCCCTCAATCACTATGTTCTACAGTATCTACGAAGAGGAGTTACTGGTGCAAAATCCAATAAACATTGACAAACTGGTTAGGGCAGGATTTGTGAAATGGTTTAAGAGTTGTGCAAGCTTTTGAATTGCACTGTCAGTTCTTTTAATATATCAAGTACATAAGATGATCAACCTGTCTATTTCTAACCATAGGTTAAGAAGATGTGGGAGGATGGGCATGCAGTTAATGATGCCCTTTACGAACTAGCAATGGGTCTTGATACTCGGGTAATATATTATGAGTCTTGCGTTGTTGGACATGTGCACTACAACACCCTTGCACGCGATGATGGTAGGAACACACAAAACAGTGTCGTCATGATCACGAATACCCACAAGAAAGTGACAACTGAAATGTATGCTAACATAACAGACATTGTTCAGTTGCAGTATATCTCGAGTTTCGAGGTTCATTGATGTGTGGTTCTGTTTTGCTATCGTTGGTATAACCAGTTTTCCAAGATCGTAAAACCCAAGGCTGATGATTATTTCAAATCCATCAATGTCAAGGCGGCGTACCACACCGATGAGCCTTATATTTTGGCAAATCAAGCAACACATATATTTTTCTTGGAATACACGTTTGCACGTAACGAAGACTGGAGCGCATTGCAAAAGTTTGAGCAGAGGAATTCATTTAATGAAGTTGCACAACAAGATGATGCTTACACTGCTACTGATCTAGAAGATTCCATAGATGTTCAAAATATATTTGAGAACCATCACATCAATAAGGTTGGTGAAAAGATTCCCTGTCGGGCTATGGACGTAGAAGAGTTGATCAATAAGAAGCCAATGTTCAAGGACATTGAGGATGAAGAAGATGATGACACTGGGAGGATTACGATTCAGACTGATACACATGGCGAAGATGTTGACGCTGCTGGCGCGGATGATGAATATATTTCTTTTGTCGTATTTGCCTGTGAAAAGATGACTTCTATCTACTATGTGAAATTGTTTTTGCTATGACAACTGAAACCTGATGAAGTTGTTGTTTAGTACTTTGTTGTGAGAACATCACTTATTATGTATGTTGATTTGTGTTTGGTGATTGTATGACGACTAAAACATGATGACATTGTCGTTTAGTAGTACTCATATTTGGCTATGAAACTTGTATTTGATGATATAGTTTGATGTTGGACTGTAATTTGCTCAACGTCTTCCAATGGGAACAAAGCTGACCTGACAGGGCCTCTCCTAATTTATTTATTTATTAGCAAAAGGGGATACTCCACGATTTCCGTTAATAGAAATCATTAGATGTTCACCAACACTACGCCCAGCCTGCTAAACAGGTTTCATTCATTATGGGTTTCAGCAAGGTGCTCATGTCATAGCCACTGAATACATCACGAGTGCTACTGATACGTCTCCAACGTATCTATAATTTTTGATTGTTCCATGCTATTATATTATCTGTCTTGGATGTTTAATGGGCTTTACTATGCACTTTTATATTATTTTTGGGACTAACTTATTAACCCGCAGAGCCCAAAGGTTAGCTTCGCTTTTTCTCGCTTGTTTCAAAGGTTTCGCAGAAAAGAAATATCAAACGGAGTCCAAGCAGAATGAAACCTTCGGGAGAGTTATTTTTGGAACGGAATCAATCCAGAAGACTTGGAGTGTACGTAAGGGAAGCAACGAGGAAGGCACGAGGCAGGGGGGAGCGCCCACCCCCCTGGGCGCGCCCTCCACCCTCATGGGCCCCTCGTGGCTTCCCTGACCGACTTCTTTCGCCTATATATATCCATATACCCTAAAACCATTGGGGAACAAAATAGATCGGGAGTTCCACCGCCGCAAGCCTCTGTAGCCACCAAAAACCAATCGGGACCCTGTTTTGGCACTCTACCGGAGGGGGGATCCCTCACCGGTGGCCATCTTCATCATCCCGGCGCTCTCCATGACGAGGAGGGCGTAGTTCACCCTCAGGGCTGAGGGTATGTACCAGTAGCTATGTGTTTGATCTCTCTCTCTCATGTTCTTGATTCGGCATGATCTTGATGTATCGCGAGCTTTGCTATTATAGTTGGATCTTATGATGTTTCTCATCCTCTACTCTCTTGTAATGGATTGAGTTTTCCCTTTGAAGTAATCTTATCGGATTGAGTCTTTAAGGATTTGAGAACACTTGATGTATGTCTTGTCGTGCTTATCTATGGTGACAATGGGATATCACGTGATTCACTTGATGTATGTTTTGGTGATCAACTTATGGGTTCCGCCCATGAACCTATGCATAGGGGTTGGCACACGTTTCGTCTTGACTCTCCGGTAGAAACTTTGGGGCACTCTTTGAAGTACTTTGTGTTGGTTGAATAGATGAATCTGAGATTGTGTGATGCATATCGTATAATCATACCCATGGATACTTGAGGTGACATTGGAGTATCTAGGTGACATTAGGGTTTTGGTTGATTTGTGTCTTAAGGTGTTATTCTAGTACGAACTCTAGGGCTGTTTGTGACACTTATAGGAATAGCCCAACGTATTGATTGGAAAGAATAACTATGAGGTGGTTTCTGCATTCTACCATAATCTCTTCGTTTGTTCTCCGCTATTAGTGACTTGGAAGTGACTCTTTGTAGCATGTTGAGGGATAGTTATATGATCCAATTATGTTATTATTGTTGAGAGAACTTTCACTAGTGAAAGTATGAACCCTAGGCCTTGTTTCCTAGCATTGCAATACCGTTTACGCTCACTTTTATCATTAGTTACCTTGTTGTTTTTATATTTTCTATGCAAGTAGATCATGAAAATAATGTTTTAGGTGCTGGTTATATTGTTAAATTCATTCATGATGCTACTGAAAATTATTATGAGGGAGGAATATATGCTTGTAGGAATTGCAATAATATCAAGTTTCCTCTCCATGTGCTTAAAGTTTTGAAGTTATGCTTGTTTTGCGTTCCTATGCTAGTTGATTATTGTTCCCATAAATTTTTTGATCACAAAATCCCTATGCATAGGAAGTGGGTTAGACTTAAATGTGCTAGTCATATTCTTCATGATGCTCTCTTTATGTTTCAATTCTTATCTTTTTTGTGAGCATCATTGAAATCATCATGCCTAGCTAGGGGCGTTAAACGTTAGCGCTTGTTGGGAGGCAACCCAAGTTTATTTTTATTCCTTGCTTTTTGTTCCTGTTTAGTAATAAATAAATCATCTACCCTTTGGTTAGATGTGGTTTTATGTTTTAATTAGTGTTTGTGCCAAGTAAGACCTATAGGATCTTCTTGGATGATAGTTATTTGATCTTGCTGAAAATTCCAGAAACTTTCTGTTCACAAAAACAATTGTTTAAAATCACCAGAACATGATAAAATACTGATTCCAATTGCAGAAGATCAATAATCAAATTATCTAGGTATTCCTATTTTGGTAGAATTTTTTGAGTTCCAGAAGTTTGCGTTACTTACAGATTACTACAGACTGTTCTGTTTTTGGTGTGTTGTTTGCTTATTTTGATGAATTTATGGCTAGTAAAATAGTTTATAAACCATACAGAAGTTGAAATACAGTAGTTTTAATACCAATATAAATAAAGAATGAGTTCATTACAGTACATTGAAGTGGTTTTTTGTTTTCTTTCGCTAAAGGAGCTTACGGGTTTTCTGTTAAGTTTTGTGTTGTGAAGTTTTCAAGTTTTGGGTAAATATTCGATGGACTATGGAATAAGGAGTGGCAAGAGCCTAAGCTTGGGGATTCCCAAGGCACCCCAAGGTAATATTCAAGGATAACCAATCGTCTAAGCTTGGGTATGCCCCGGAAGGCATCCCCTCTTTCGTCTTCGTTCATCGGTAACTTTACTTGGAGCTATATTTTTATTCACTACATGATATGTGTTTTGCTTGGAGAGTCGTGTCATTTTATTTTGTTTTGCTTGCTGTTTGAATAAAGTATCAAGATCTGAAATTATTAAATGAGAGAGAGTTTTCACAAAGCTACATAATTATTTAACTACTCAATGATCTCCACTTATATCTTTTGGAGTAGTTTGTCGTTTGCTCTAGTGCTTCACTTATATCTTTTAGAGCACAATGGTGGTTTTATTTTGAAGAAATAGATGAACTCTCGTGCTTCACTTATATTATTTTGAGAGTCCTAAACAGCATGGTAATTTGCTTTGGTTATGAATTTAGTCCAAATATGATGGGCATCCAAGATGGGTATAATAAAAACTTTCATATAAAGTGCATTGAATACTATGAGAAGTTTGATTCCTTATGATTGTTTTGAGATATGAAGATGGTGATATTAGAGTCATGCTAGTTGAGTAGTTGTGAATTTGAGAAATACTTGTGTTAAAGTTTGTGATTCCCATAGCATGCACGTATGGTGAACCGTTATGTGATGAAGTCGGAGCATTATTTATTTATTGATTGTCTTCCTTATGAGTGGCAGTCGGGGACGAGCGATGGTCTTTTCCTACCAATCTATCCCCCTAGGAGCATGCGCCTAATACTTTGCTTTGATAACTTGTAGATTTTTGCAATAAGTATATGAGTTCTTTATGACTAATGTTAAGTCCATGGATTATACGCACTCTCTTCCTTCCACCATTACTAGCCTCTCTAATACTGTGCACTTTTCGCCGGTATCATACACCCACCATATACCTTCCTCAAAAAAGCCACCATACCTACCTATCATGGCATTTCCATAGCCATTCCGAGATATATTGCCATGCAACTCACCATCATTCCGTTTACTATGACACGCTCCATCCTTGTCATATTGCCTCGCATGATCATGTAGTTGACATAGTATTTGTGGCAAAGCCACCGTTCATAATTCTTTCATACATGTCGCTCTCGATTCATTGCATATCCTGGTACACCGCCAGAGGCATTCACATAGAGTCATATTTTGTTCTAAGTATTGAGTTGTAATTGTTGAGTTGTAAGTAAATAAAAGTGTGATGATCATCATTTTTAGAGCATTGTCCCAAGTGAGGAAAGGATGATGGAGACTATGATTCCCCCACAAGTCGGGATGAGACTCCGGACTAAATAAAAAAGAGGCCATAAAAAAAAGAGGAAAGGCCCAAATAAAAAAATATAAAAAAATGAGAGAAAAAGAGAGAAGGGACAATGTTACTATCCTTTTACCACACTTGTGCTTCAAAGTAGCACCTTGATCTTCATGATAGAGAGTCTCCTATGATATCACTTGCATATACTAGTGGGAATTTTTCATTATAGAACTTGGCTTGTATATTCCAATGATGGGCTTCCTCAAAATGCTCTAGGTCTTCGTGAGCAAGCAAGTTGGATGCACACCCACTTAGTTTCTTTTGTTGAGCTTTCATATACTTATAGCTCTAGTGCATCGGTTGCATGGCAATCCCTACTCACTCACATTGATATCTATTGATGGGCATCTCCATAGCCTGTTGATACGCCTAGTTGATGTGAGACTATCATCTCATTTTTGTCTTCTCCACAACCACCATTTTATTCCACCTATAGTGCTATGTCCATGGCTCACGCTCATGTATTGCGTGAAGATTGAAAAAGTTTGATAACATCAAAAGTATGAAACAATTGCTTGGCTTGTCATCGGGGTTGTGCATGATTTAAATATTTTGTGTGATGAAGATAGAGCATAGCCAGACTATATGATTTTTTTAGGGATAGCTTTCTTTGGCCATGTTATTTTGAGAAGACATGATTGCTTTGTTAGTATGCTTGAAGTATTATTGTTTTCATGTCAATACTAAACTTTGGTTTTGAATCTTATGGATCTGAATATTCTTGCCACAATAAAGAGAATTACATGGATAAATATGTTAGGTAGCATTCCATGTCAAATTTTTTGTTTTTATCATTTACCTACTTGAGGACGAGCAGGAATTAAGCTTGGGGATGCTGATACGTCTCCAACGTATCTATAATTTTTTATTGTTCCATGCTATTATATTATCTGTCTTGGATGTTTAATGGGCTTTACTATGCACTTTTATATTATTTTTGGGACTAACTTATTAACCCAGAGCCCAGTGCCAGTTTCTGTTTTTCTCCTTGTTTCAGTGTTTCGCTGAAAAGGAATATCAAACGGAGTCCAAGTGGAATGAAACCTTCGGGAGAGTTATTTTTGGAACGGAAGCAATCTAGAAGACTTGGAGTGTACGTAAGGGAAGCAACGAGGAAGGCACGAGGCAGTGGGGCGCGCCCACCCCCTGGGCGCGCCCTCCACCCTCATGGGCCCCTCGTGGCTTCCCTGACTGACTTCTTTCACCTATATATATCCATATACCCTAAAACCATCGGGGACCAGAATAGATTGGGAGTTCCGCCGCCGCAAGCCTCTGTAGCCACCAAAAAAATCGGGACCCTGTTCCGGCACTCTGCCAGAGGGGGGATCCCTCATCAGTGGCCATCTTCATCATCCCGGCGCTCTCCATGACGAGGAGGGAGTAGTTCACCCTCGGGGCTGAGGGTATGTACCAGTAGCTATGTGTTTGATCTCTCTCTCTCTCGTGTTCTTGATTTGGCAAGATCTTGATGTATCGCGAGTTTTGCTATTATAATTGGAACTTATGATGTTTCTCCCCCTCTACTCTCTTGTAGTGGATTGAGTTTTCCCTTTGAAGTAATCTTATCGGATTGAGTCTTTAAGGATTTGAGAACACTTGATGTATGTCTTGCCGTGCTTATCTATGGTGACAATGGGATATCACATGATTCACTTGATGTATGTTTTGGTGATCAACTTGCGGGTTCCGCCCATGAACCTATGCATAGGGGTTGCCACACGTTTTCATCTTGACTCTCCGGTAGAAACTTTGGGGCCCTCTTTGAAGTACTTTGTGTTGGTTGAATAGATGAATCTGAGATTGTGTGATGCATATCGTATAATCATACCCATGGATACTTGAGGTGACATTGGAGTATCTAGGTGACATTAAGGTTTTGGTTGATTTGTGTCTTAAGGTGTTATTCCAGTACGAACTCTATGATAGATCGAGCGAAAAGAATAGCTTCGTGTTATTTTACTACGGACTCTTGAATAGATCGATCGAAAGGATAACTTTGAGGTGGTTTCATACCCTACCATAATCTCTTCGCTTTGTTCTCCGCTATTAGTGACTTTGGGGTGACTCTTTGTTGCATGTTGAGGGATAGTTATATGATCCAATTATGTTATTATTATTGAGAGAACTTGCACTAGTGAAAGTATGAACCCTAGGCCTTGTTTCCTAGCATTGCAATACCGTTTACGCTCACTTTTATCATTAGTTACCTTGCTTTTTTATATTTTCAGACTACAAAAACCTATATCTACCATCCATATTGCACTTGTATCACCATCTCTTCGCCGAACTAGTGCACCTATACAATTTACCATTGTATTGGGTGTGTTGGGGACACAAGAGACTCTTTGTTATTTGGTTGCAGGGTTGTTTGAGAGAGACCATCTTCATCGTACGCCTCCCACGGTTTGTTAAACCTTAGGTCATCCACTTGAGGGAAATTTGCTACTGTCCTACAAACCTCTGCACTTGGAGGCCCAACAACGTCTACAAGAAGAAGGTTGTGTAGTAGACATTAGATACCACTACAAAAAAAGACACATACGTGACTGGGCCGATTGAATTTTTTTCCTGTCATGCTTATGACACTTCTATGACGATAATTGTGACAAAACCCGGTATCATCATAGATGTGGTGGGCTCCTACTTCTATGACAAAAAACCATGATAGAAAATGGGATTTTCATCCTCTGCAGGCCGGAGACGCAGATGCATGACATTCTTTGGGCCGTCCATGACGGAAAAAACTATGGTTGAAGCGAGGGCGAGGAAAATATCGGGGAGTTCCCGGTTACGGTGGGTGGTCGATGTAAAGCGACGCGTTTCTCTCGTACACGTACGCGTGTGAGTGTGAGGCGTTGGGCTCTAACTGAACCTGAGCGATTGCACTGCAGGCTATGCGTTACTGAACCCGAGCGATCGATCGATCTGGCTGTTGACTGAACCCGGTCGAGTGATTCCATCACTACTGCTGCTAACTGAAGCCGATCGAACCTGCTGCCTCTTGATGAAGAGTGAGCATTGTTGGGGGGTTGGATGAACAGTTCCCAGCGGGGGTTGGATGAACAGGACCCCGTGGTAGTAGAGGTCGTTGCCGCTGGATGAACAGGACCCTGATCGATCGAGCCAGTTGGGGGTGGATGAACAGGATCCCGTGGAGGGCTGGATGAACAGGACCCCGTGGAGGGCTGGTTGAACAGTAGCCGGTGGAGGGTTGGATCAATAGTACCCATGGATGGGTGGTTGAACAAGACCCCGTGGAGAGGGCTGGTTGAACAGTAGCCGGTGGAGGAGCGGTGGAGGCTGGATGAACAGGAGCCCGTGGATGAACAGTGGCGGATGGAGGCTGAAGGAGGTTGACGGTGGATGAACAGTAGCACGTGGAGGCTGGAGGAGGTCGACGGTGGAGATGAACAGTAGCCCATGGAGTCATGTTTTGTGGTACGCCACACTCCTCCCGATGAACAGGACCCCCATTTCGACCGTAGCGCTCCAACACAAGTTTGTTTCCTCCGTTTTACGGTACGCCACACCCCTCCCGATCAACAGGACCCCGTTTCGACCGTAGGAGGTCGAAGAGAAGTCTGCTTCCTCCATTTTGCGGTATGCCACACCCCTCCCGGTGAACAGGATCCCGTTTCGACCGTAGCTAGTCGAACACAAGGCAGTTTCCTCCATTCTACGGTACGCCAGGCCTCGTTTCGATCAGTTGTTCCGTCCAAGCCGGTTGGCTCCCGATGAACATGACGCTTTCCGTTGCCTCCCGATGAACACGACGACGCAGTTTCTTCGTTCCGACCGAGCCGGTTGGCTACCGATGAACAGGACGCCGTCGCTGCCTCTCCATGTACATGAGCCCTGGCCGTACGTATGCGCGAGTAGGCGTTCGAGACCCCACCCGTATGTATGTACGTGGTCGTATTTACTTTCTTGCACCCTGGCTATAGGTACGTGTACATGCTATGTGCGCGCCTCTACTACGACACGTGCCCTTCCTTACTCGGCCAAGGTTCATCGCTCCAACCTGCAGACACACCGATCGACCAGTATGTACGTACACGTTCGTGACCAGAATGACAACGCTACGTACGCTTCGACCAGGTGGATCCCGACTATCAGGGAGGATCAGGAGGCACTTCCTTGTGTGCGAAGATGTAGCTGGTGGGTCCCAGTAGTCAGGGGGGACGTTTTTTCAAGAAATACGGTGGCCCGTCCGGTGGGTCCCTGCTGTCAGGTGGAGGAATCATTATTTTGCGCGCAATAAGGAGGCACTTCCTTGTTGCGGCCGTGGACCCAGCTGTCAGCCTCTCCACGTACAGTACTCTTTCGATGGAAGTCGTTCCTTGACCACATTGACCACACCGCACCGAGAGCACCAAGGCGGTGGATGATGGCGAGGCCTAAGAAGGGGACGACGTGGAGCCGGGGAAGACGCGACAGTGGATGCCCACGCGAAGAGGAGTACGAGGGTTCACTGGTTCATTGCGGTGTGAGGTCATTGCCGCCGCAGAATAACATGGGGTGTGGGTGAGTAGAGGGTTGGCCTGACCAACGGTGGGAGTAGTAGGGGCGATGAGGCCTCCGCGGCAGCACAACCGGCCACGGGAGGCAGGAGCAGGCGGCACGACCAACGCTGGTTTGGGCAGCTGGAGCAAGAAGACCAGAAGTTGAAGAAGCACTACGATCGTTGGATGGACATCGTACGGTCACTAGAGCTATAATTGTTCATATTGACTAAGTTGACAAAGCCCTCCGTCCGTGTCATCTTAGTAGGCCCACAAGTCAGCCTCCCACTGTGGTGGGTCCCAGCTAGCAGGGGGAGTATTCATATTTTTGTGTGTAATAAGGAGGCACTTCCTTGCGTGCGAAGATATAGCTGGTGGGTTCGAGCTTTCAGCAGGGGGAACATTTAATCGTGAAATACAGAGGCCCTTCCGGTGAGTCCCAGCTGTCAGGTGGAGAATCGTTATTTTGCGCGTAATAAGGAGACATTTCCTTGTGTGCACGTGGACCCAGCTGTCAGCCTCTCCACATACAGTCCACTTCCGATGGATGCCGTTCGTTGACCACGTTGACCAAGCCACGCCGAGATCACTAGGGCGGTGGACGGCAGCGAGGCCTAGGAAGGGAACGACACAGAGCCGGAGAAGACTCGGCAGTGGTTGCCCACGCGGTGGGGAGTACGAGGGTTGACTGGTTCGGCTGCCGTCGCCAGAAAATAAAGGAGGTGTGGGTGAGTAGAGGGATAGCCAGGCCAGGGATGTGTCATAACCTGGTTTTTGGCCCTTTCTTTTTCTTTTGTTTTTCTGAGATTTTTGCTTAAGTTTTCTTTTTCCGTGGCTTTGTGGTCTGGAAACTGAAGAAGATGCCCTCTTTTTTATTTCCAAAGTGGCTTGTCATACCCAAATCCTTCCCTAGACCTTGCCATTTCATCCTAGCCCAACCCCAATATTCTTTTGGCTAGGGAATATTGCTTTTTTCAATTAAAGGAATAACCATGTCTGCCCTAGGTTGTGAGGCAACCTATATTTCTGTCACTCCTAAAATTCCGAAATAATTCTCATAAATTGTTTGGGTCATATATTCCTCAAATATAGCAAAATATTTCATTGGCCATGTTTCCCATCATGCTCAAATAATTCATTTCCTATTCTATCCTGAATGGCAGATTGTGAAGCAAGTAACATTTAGATTTGCCCAATTGACCCCAAACTTCTTGGACACCTTTTCATGTCCAAATAATTGCCTCATGACAAAGTTTGACTTAATTTGCCTAGTAAATATTCCTGAGCAATTTTTCAAAGTTCCCGTCTGAGGAAATTGGTTGTGAAGGAAGTACTAGCTAGGTTAATCCAATTGAGTTGAATTTTTGCATGGTCTTTCATTTTATCAAATCAAAGCCCTCCTAAGATTTGAGCTCATGCAATCAATCCATGTGAGCTGAGCATCAATTCTTTGATTTTCTCTAAATTTTTAGTTAATGAAGCAAGTATGTTTTATCTTGCTCCATTATGTCTGAAAATTTTCCTAGGCCTTCTCCTACCTATATAACCTATCTCCACAAGTTTTGGGATCATTTCATCTAGCCATTTTCCCTTAGTATTTTCCCAATTTTCTGGACAGGGAGGATAGCTATGAAGGAACTACCATTTTGGCTTGGCCAAATGGCATGAAATTTTTATGGCACTCTCACATGCCCAAATCAACTAGACTTGCCAAATTTCAGCTCAAGTGGTTACTCCTAGTGAGTGCTACTTCATGATTCATTTTCTAGACCAATTTAAGCAGTTGTGAAGCAACTATATTAAATCTTGGTCCATTTCCTTCCAAACTTCACAGGATTCTTGTCCTTCCTATCTTAAACCTAACACACAACTCATTTGGCTCTAATCTCACCTCAGTTGATCACTGTTTCATGATCAAGTTTGCAACAACAAACTTCAGACGATCACTCACACCTCTCCTTGGCACTTTTCCGTGATCCATCACCTCCCTCGGCCTCTATTATGCAGGGACTAGTCACTTGACAACTCCTCGCAGCCTCCCTTGTCCTCTTCATGCCAGTGCCAGTGGTGACCGCCGTTTTGGCGTGCAGCGGCCATGTACAGAGCGTCGTTTTTCCTCGGCCCTGCTCGTGCTCGTCGTCTTCGCACGCGTGAGCCTGTCCAGTGTGTTCCCCGTGTCGTCGCCGTCCCCTTGGACTCCTCTCCCCCTCCGACAGGTCTTTAATGGCGCTCATCGCTGCACGTCCATGGACGCGGTGTAGTCGGCCGTCGTCTTCTTCCTTCGTCCGTTTCCTCCCCGTACTTCCTTGGCTCCCTCTGACCCCGTGAGCTCTCCCCTGTGCCTCATTCATCGTCTACCATCGAGCTCGGGAGCATGGGCACGCGTCCACGGCGCCGGCCACGCGTCCGCGGCGACGCCAGCTCGGCCACCTTGCCCCCGCCTATTTAAGGCCACCCCGAGGCCGCTCGACCTCACCACTCACCTCACCTCGCTCCCAGGACCCCGCCCCACTTCTTCCCCGAGCCGGAGCTGCTCTTCTGTCCTCCCTCTGCTACCATGGCCGCCGCCTCTCCTCGGCTTAAATCCGAGCCATCCCGAGCTTTTTCTTCCATTCCACCACCTCTAGGGACCTCCACCACCCCTCCTGAACCCCTCCACCACCTCGCCTCCTCCTCTCCCACATCGGAGCACCGTGCCCATCTCCACCCGAAGACCCCTCCGCCGCGAGCTCAACTACGGCCGCTACAGAGCTCGCCGGCGATTTCCAAGGCCGAGAACGGATGCTCGTCCTCCTGAACGTCTAGGTAGGTCACGCGCTTCCTACGGTGGCTGGACTCGCCATCCAGCGCTGTCGGGGCGGGCCTCTCCCCTCGGCCAGGAGCTCATCGAGCGAGAGGTTGAAGACGGTCAGGCCAGGCGGGCCCCATCTCCCGCGGGACCCCCTCGTCAGCGACCCAGTGCCCGGCCCCGCCCTGCCACGTCACTTAAGTGGACACAACAAGCCCTAGAGTACGTTTTCATTTCCCCGAAAACGTGATCTCGTCTGTTATGCTTTCTTCTTCTGAAAGCGTATTTTCCCTCTATTTTAGCCGAGAATACATTTTCTTAGTCAGAAAACGTACTTCTAATTTTGCGCATATGTCTTATCCACTCAGGGACCCGGCTGTGAATATTATTTTTATAGAAAAGTCCCTGATCTTCTACACCTCATAACTCCGCAACCGTAACTCCGATTGAGCCCCCTCCAAGAGAGTACCCTTTCCGGCGAATATTTCCATGGCTTCACCGCACCTCTTCCTAGAGCCTTCTTCACCCCCAGGCAAGACACAACCACCATTTGCATGATAGCCATGCAGTAGCATTGGTTTTCAACTTGAATCTTTAATAATTGTCTGTTTGTTCTGCTACTGCTGTCGTTATTTCGGTTATGCTTATGGATCGGTGGTTACCGTCATGATATGATTTCTTGCACTCTGTTATTATGTTCTTCATGCTAGTATTACCTTAATATTGGCCATGCTTGGTAGTAGTACATGTTGGTGATGGTCTTGATTGCATGACTATTATGCATTCGAAAGTACCGTTGTTATGCATGTTCTTTTGCACCCAGTTGGTTAAATGCTTGCATGGAAGTTTTATCGTTATGTTATTGCATGGTATTTATGGTTGATGCTAGTGGTCATGTTATGAGTAGTGTTATACTTGTGATATTCATGCTCGTCATTATGCCATGCTCAGTTGGATATGATTCATTGTTGATATGGATGATATTTATGTTGAACCCTCATACTTATGTTGATATCATGTTCATGCATTGTAATTGCATCATGTTATTTTATCATGGCTCAGCATATTTGCATTCAAGTTTAACCGGATTAAATTGAACTTGAAAAAATGTTGGCTGAGTCATGGTGCCACCATATCGAGCTAACCAGTGCAACCATGCTTACTTTATGGGAAGGTCCTAGCTGGGTCCATTGTCATGCCTCTCGCCGGTGCCTCCAACGAGGGAAGGTTATGCACGGGCGCTACCCTGATCAGGTAGGACGGCATAAGCCTTGTGTGCCCGTTGTTGAGTATGGATCCTTGTCCCCGTTTGGGACCGTTTTGCCACGACGGTGGCCGTTGGTGCCTTTGGTAGGCACGGGGCCACCCAGGACTTAGCCCAAAGGGGAGTTGGTCGGAGTGGCCGGGGGAGTGTCATGGCAGTAGATCGGTTTCGTTGGAACGTCATTGGTCCACCCGAATGGGAGTGCGAGGCCATGGGTTCCGTGGTGTGGGTACAGTGTACTAACCTCTGCAGAGTGTGTGTTTTAATCTATCGATAGCCGCGCCCGCGGATAAGGGCCCAGTTCGTAGTTGGTCACACTATGGGTCAATAGTAATAATAATAATTTGCTTAATAACAACCCCGGTTCGATGACGAAAGAAGTTGGTTGATATTTAAGTGATCATGAGAAGATCACCGTGGTATCGAGAATACCGAGTGGTTGGATATTTGTGGTGTTATGCGAGAGTCAAGGGTAAAAGTCAAGCTCCTTGTGGTCATGAATGATTACTACGGTATTGTTAATACCAAGCTTGATTGGATCCTGAGATGATCGTATGATGTCCGTGATGGTAAATCTGTTCAGGTGATGGTTACGAGGTAACCCGAACAGAGTAAGTTGGTGCATGATAGCGTCATCATGTTGCATGCTAGTATTATCATGTTCATATGACGTCGGTGTGGAACAACACCTATGGGATCACAAGAATCCCTACTACGGTTGCCGGGGCGCGGGGTTGCAAGAAGAGCAGGGCTAGTAGACAGCACAAGGATCGTTTACCCATGTTCGGGCCGCGAGGATGCGTAAAACCCTAGTCCTGCTTTGGTGGGTGTATTTCAGAGAGTTCTTGAGCTCTCGAACTAGCTGTGATCAGTGCGTGGTTCGAAGAGCGAATCCATCTCCGGTATGCCATGGGCCTCCTTTTATAGTCGGAAGGGGCTGCCACGGTGGCACACAGGAGGTGGAAAGGCGTCTGATACTCTGAGCTTATCGCTCAGACATGAGACAAGACGCATTTAATGTGTAGCTTAGGTGTCCCCTTGCTTTATTGGGGATGGGGGCGAGGCCCGCCCCGCCCATCGCCGCTCCTCCTCGCTGACACGCGCCTGGCGGTGAGGCGCGTGGTGCCATGTAGGCAGGCAGGCAGCTGAGGTGGCGCAGTGGCAGAGCCTTCACGAAGATCTGCATTCCGCCATGCAGGCGCTCGATGAGTTGGCCTGGGAGCTGCATGTTGCCATGCAGGTGCCCGCCCGGCTGGTTGGGCTGGCAGCTGCATGTGAACGGTGGTGGAAGCTTGGTTGGCGTGGGCCTGGCGGTGACCATGCTGGTGTCCTTGGTGAGGGCCTTGCCGGGTGGCCCGGCAAGGTTCTTGCCGTGTGGCCCGGCAAGGGTCTTGCCGTGGTGCGCTGTCGTCCCGAGCAAGGGCCTTGCCGGGGGACTGGCGGCCTTCCTCGGCAAGGATCTTGCCGAGGATTGTCGTCTTCTAATCCTCATTTGATCTTGAATATGTCTTCACAAAGATCTGCATGCCACCACGGAGGTGCCTCCCGAGCCCCGGCCCAACGTGATGTTGGAGACCGTGGGCTCAAGGGTGCCCGCTCTGTTGGTGCGGGGCGAGCTGTCCCGGCAAGGATCTTGCCGGGGCTGCTGAGGCTGCCCCGGCAAGGGTCTTGCCGGGGGAACCTGCTTCATCCCTCTGCTCTTTGTGGTCTTGGCCTTGGCGTTGCTCTTATTATCTTGGGCTTTGGTCTTACCTTGGCTTACCTCCCTGCTCGCTTGGCGTGACCGTAGGCGCGGCTCCATCGCCTGCTGCAGGTATAGGGGTACAAAACACACCCCTGTTTTTGTACACCGACAGCGCGCCAGACTGGGCCACACATAAGCGCGACACGTTGTTGGGCCAGGCCCAAAATGGTCTTGTGCGCAGGCGGGGCAGTTTTACATGGTAAAACTTTTCGCGCGTTGCGCTTCCCACGACCCACGCGTGCGGCGCGGCGTGGAGGGGTGTGCGTGACGTGGGCGGCATGCGTGGGGCGGTTTCCACACGCATGCGTCACATAGCAGTAAATGGGCAGGCTGCAGCTTCCCCATAAAAGGGATAACCAGGCGCCTGTTCCTTTACCCTTCGCAACCCCAACCTCGGAAACCTCCGCCGCCTTCATCTTCTTCTCCAAGCTTCGTTCCTGCTCGCCGCGTTGCGCTCGCGCCTCCGTCTCGCCCTCCTCCCCCAGCCGCCATGGCGCCAAAATCCACCAAGGGCAAGGGACTGGCCAAGGACGTCGGAGCCGCCGGAGAGTGCGCTGGCGGTGCAGCGGACGCAGTCCACCTTCTTCCCCTTGATAGTTGACGTGTTCAAGCTTCGGGACTCCTTCAGGCCCCTATGGGGAGTGAAGACGGGGGGGGGGGGGGGATTTGGGGCATCCAGCCACGCGCGTCATCCCCGCTGACTGCGCCGAGGCTGCCCCAAATCGGTACCCCTTCTTTGTTGATTTTTTTTCCTGCGGGCTCTGTCCTCCCTTCTCCGATTTCTTCAGCGACGTCATGCATACCTTTGGCTTCCGCCTCCTGGATTTTACTCCGAATGCGGTGGCATGCATGGCCCTTTTCGCGCATCTCTGCGAGGGCTTCGCCAGGGCGCACCCCAACACGGCGCTCTTCCGCCATTACTTCTCCCCTCGGATCCAACCAGGGGGCGCCATGAAGGATAGGTGGGAAGAATGGCGGGGCCGGTGGTGCTGGATCGAGGAGAAGGACCCGCCAGTGTTCTGCGAAGTTCACGGGCGCCGCCGGTCCACAGAAGCGATTGGAGAAACGTCGATGCTGACGACGAGAAGCTCACGGTCGCCACCACCAGGATCCTTTGGCTCACCGAGGCCGGCCTCACCCTTGAGATGATCGGGGCGGACTTCATCCGCCGCCGGATCGCTCCACTGCATAACAAGGGGAGGCCAGCCTGGCTCTTCACGAATCCCGCCGACATCATGCGGCTTCGTCCTCGACCATAATTTCACAGTGATGGGGCACGCCCATTTCTGCCAGCGGCTCTTCCATCTTGACGTGGGCCGCGACGGCGAGGTCGAGCGGACCGGCAAGGTCACGAGGGCCGCCACGAAGGCCAGCAAGGTCCTCAAGGGGCCTCTGTTCAAGCTGCCGACGGGGGTGGTCCCGTTGTGCAATAACTCGCGCCGGTCCGATATCATTGCCATGATGCTTGGGACTACAACGCCGCATGGCCCCGAAGAGCTGGAAGGAGCTGGAGGACGTCGAGGTGCAGCAGTTCTTTGACACTCTGCACGAGGGGTACGTCAACGCCGATGCCGAGCGGCTGCTTGTCCAGGACACCACCCAGGCGGAGCTGGACTACATCGCCACCAGGGCGAGGGAGGCACAGCTTGCCAAGGAGGCCGGCAGCGTCGGCGGTGTGGAGGACAAGGCCGCGATGGCAGCGGAGGAGGAGGAGCTCGCCCGGTGGGCGGCTGATACGTCTCCAACGTATCTATAATTTTTGATTGCTCCATGCTATATTATCTACTGTTTTGGACAATATTGGGCTTTACTTTCCACTTTTATATTATTTTTGGGACTAACCTATTAACCGGAGGCCCAGCCCGTAATTGATGTTTTTGCCTATTTCGAGTTTAGAAAAGGAATATCAAACGGAGTCCAAACGGAATGAAACCTTCGGAACGTGATTTTTAGGAAGATTATGATCCGGGAGACTTGGACCCTACGTCAAGAAACAAAAGAGGAAGCCACGAGGTAGGGGCGTGCCCACCCCTGTAGCGCGCCTCCACCCTCGTGGGCCCCTGTTGTTTCACCGATGTACTCCTTCCTCCTATATATACCTCACGCACTTCAAACGATCGACACGGAGCCAAAACCTAATTCCACCGCCGCAACTTTCTCACTCCACGAGATCCATCTTGGCGCCTGTTCCGGAGCTCCGCCGGAGGGGGCATCCATCATGGAGGGCTTCTACATCAACACCATAGCCTCTCCGATGAAGTGTGAGTAGTTTACCTCAGACCTTCGGGTCCATAGTTAGTAGCTAGATGGCTTCTTCTCTCTTTTTGGATCTCAATACAATGTTCTCCCCCTCTCTCGTGGAGATCTAGTCGATGTAATCTCCTTTTTGCAGTGTGTTTGTTGAGACCGATGAATTGTGGGTTTATGATCAAGATTATCTATGAACAATATTTATATCTTCTCTGAATTCTTTTATGTATGATTGGTTATCTTTGCAAGTCTCTTCAAATTATCAGTTTGGTTTGGCCTACTAGATTGATCTTTCTTGCAATGGGAGAAGTGCTTAGCTTTGGGTTCAATCTTACGGTGTCCTTTCGATGTGATGGGGCAGCAAGGCACTTATTGTATTGTTGCCATCGAGGATAACAAGATGGGTTTTTATCATATTGCATGAATTTATCCCTCTACATCATGTCATCTTGCTTAAGGCGTTACTCTGTTTTCTTGAACTTAATACTCTAGATGCATGCTTTGGATAGCGGTCGATGAGTGGAGTAATAGTAGTAGATGCAGGAAGGAGTCGGTCTACTTGTCTCGGACGTGATGCCTATATACATAATCATACCTAGATATTCTCATAACTATGCTCAATTCTGTCAATTGGTCAACAGTAACTCGTTCACCCACCGTAAAATATTTATGCTCTTGAGAGAAGCCACTAGTGAAACCTATGGCCCCCGGGTCTATCTTCATCATATTAATCTTCCAACACTTAGTTATTTCCTTTGCTTTTTACTTTGGTTTTATTTTACTTTGCATCTTTATCACAAAAATACCAAAAATATTATCCTATCATATCTATCAGATCTCACTCTCGTAAGTGACCATGAAGGGATTGGCAACCCCTTATCGCGTTGGTTGCGAGGAGTTATTTGTTTTGTGTAGGTACGAGGGACTCGCGCGTAGCCTCCTACTCGATTGATACCTTGGTTCTCAAAAACTGAGGGAAATACTTACGCTACTGTGCTGCATCACCCTTTCCTCTTCAAGTAAATCCAACGAAGTGCTCAAGAGGTAGCAAAGAAGATTTCTGGCGCCTGCTTCCGGGAGTCTCATAAAAGTCAACATACCAAGTACCCATCACAAATCCCTTATCTCCCGCATTACATTATTTGCCATTTGCCTCTCGTTTTCCTCTCCCCCACTTCACCCTTTTTTGAAAGGTTCCCCCACTTCACCCTTGCCGTTTTATTCGCCCTCTCTTTTTCGTTCGCCTCTTTTTCGCTTGCTTGCCGTTATGGCTAGTCATTTATCTTCTCCGTTGTCTCCTGAGAATGAAGTTCTAAATTTAAACATAGGGAGGGATAAAATCTAAACGATGCTTGGTATAGAATTTGCAATGCTCAAAATAGATCTGCCAGGAAGCAATCTACTTCCGTTCTTCTCTGCAATTTTTATGTAGGCGCTAATCCTTGGTATAGATATATTCTTGATACCATTACCAGAGGGAATTTCTTGGGTAGCCATACTTTTTACTCTTATAATGGTATGATAGATTTATTTGGCTCACCACCTCTTTTGTTTAATGGAACTATGTTCACTTTGGAGCATGTAATGCAAATACTTGAAAATATTGAAAATAAAGTTGCTACCGTAGAGTTAATTGAAAATCTGGATAAAAAGATCCACAACCAAATTACCCAATATGGATCTAAGGTAGGAGTTACTTTGAAAAATATTAAGGAGAAGGAACCCATAGTTAATGAGAGAATAAATCAAGATTCCATTAGAATCGATAAACTTGAGGGTATCATTACCAACTTGGGAACCGCTTTTTCTTCCGTAAAGAATACTCCAAATCCTCCTACAAAAATTTCCAAGCTTATGTATGTTCCTAAAAATAAGGGTGAATCCTCTAGTAAGGAAACTGCGGATCTCAAATTTATAAGTATTCATCCCAATCTTTTTGCCATCATTAAGGAACCATTTGCTACGAATGGATTTTTCGATCTTGTGCCTAAAATTTTGATAATTACTAAAAAGAAAGAAATTCCTAAGGATGATAGATGTCTCATTGAAGAATTGCCTACCAAAGATGGCAATACCTAGATCTATCCTTGCTTTTATGCCTAGCTAGGGGCGTTAAACGATAGCGCTTGTTGGGAGGCAACCCAATTTTATTTTTAGTTTTTTGCGTTTTGCTTCTGTTTAGGAATAAATCTTTGTTTTAGCGTCTGGTTAGATGTGTTTTTATGTTTTAATTAGTGTTAGTGCCAAGTTAAACCTATAGGATCTTCTTGGATGATAGTTATTTGATCTTGCTGTAATTTCCAGAAAATTTCTGTTCACGAAAACAATTGTTAAAAATCACCAGAACGTGATAAAATACTGATTCCAATTGCTGCAGATCAATAAACAAATTTTCCGGGTCGTCTAATTTTGGTAGAATTGTTTGAGTTCCAGAAGTTTGCGTTAGTTACAGATTACTACAGACTGTTCTGTTTTTTAAGAGATTCTGTTTTGCGTGTGTTGTTTGCTTATTTTGATGAATCTATGGCTAGTAAAATAGCTTATGATCCATAGAGAAGTTGGAATACAGTAGGTTTAACACCAATATAAATAAAGAATGAGTTCATTACAGTACCTTAAAGTAGTCTTTTGTTTTCTTTCGCTAACGGAGCTCACGAGATTTCTGTTAAGTTTTGTGTTGTGAAGTTTCAAGTTTTGGGTGAAAGATTTTGATGGATTATGGAACAAGGAGTGGCAAGATCCTAAGCTTGGTGATGCCCATGGCACCCCCGAGATAATCTAAGGACACCATAAAGCCAAAGCTTGGGGATGCCCCGGAAGGCATCCCTCTTCGCTCTACTTCCATCGGTAACTTTACTTGGAGCTATATTTTTATTCACCACATGATATGTGTTTTGCTTGGAGCGTCTTGTATGATTTGAGTCTTTGCTTTTTAGTTTACCACAATAATCCTTGCTGTAAACACATTTTGAGAGAGCCATACATGATTCGAAAATTCTTAGAATACTCTATGTGCTTCACTTATATCTTTTGAGTTATATAGTTTTGCTCTAGTACTTCACTTATATCTTTTAGAGCACAGTGGTGGATTTATTTTATAGAAACTATTGATTTCTCATGCTTCACTTAGATTATTTTGAGAGTCTTAAATAGCATGGTAATTTGCTTAAATAATCCTAATATTCTTGGTATTCAAGATTAGTAAAACTTCCTTATGAGTGTGTTGAATACTATGAGAAGTTTGATGCTTGATAATTGTTTTGAGATATAAAGATGGTGATATTAGAGTCATTCTAGTTGAGTAGTTGTGAATTTGAGAAATACTTGTGTTAAAGTTTGTGATTCCCGTAGCATGCACGTATGGTGAACCGTTATGTGATGAAGTCGGAGCATGATTTATTTATTGATTGTCTTCCTTATGAGTGGCGGTCGGGACGAGCAATGGTCTTTTCCTACCAATCTATCCCCCTAGGAGCATGCGCATAATACTTTGCTTTGATAACTTGTAGATTTTTGCAATAAGTATATGAGTTCTTCATGACTAATGTTGAGTCCATGGATTATACGCACTTTTCTTCCTTCCATCGTTGCTAGCCTCTCTAATACCGCCAAGACTTTTCACCGGTATCATACACCCACCATATACCTTCCTCAAAACAGCCACCATACCTACCTATCATGGCATTTCCATAGCCATTACGAGATATATTGCCATGCAACTTTCCGCACTGCTTTAGCTTTATGACACGCCGTCATTTTCATATTGCTTAGCATGATCATGTAGTTGACATCGTATTTGTGGCAAAGCCACCGCTCATAATTATTTCATACTGTCACTCTTGATTCATTGCATATCCTGCACATCACGGAGGCATTCATATAGAGTCATATTTTGTTCTAAGTATCGAGTTGTAATTGTTGAGTTGTAAGAAAATAAAAGTGTGATGATCATCATTATTAGAGCATTGTCCCAAGTGAGGAAAAGGATGATGGAGACTATGATTCCCCCACAAGTCGGGATGAGACTCCGGACGAAAAAAGAAGAAGAGAAAAGGCCCAAAATAAAAAAATGAGAGAGAAAGAGAGAAGGGACAATGTTACTATCCTTTTACCACACTTGTACTTCAAAGTAGCACCATGATCTTCATGATAGGGAGTCTCTCATTTTGTCACTTTCATATACTAGTGGGAATTTTTCATTATAGAACTTGGCTTGTATATTCCAATGATGGGCTTCCTCAAATGCCCTAGGTCTTCGTGAGCAAGCGAGTTGGATGCACACCCACTTAGTTTCTTTTGTTGAGCTTTCATATGCTTATAGCTCTAGTGCATCCGTTGCATGGCAATCCGTACTCACTCACATTGATATCTATTAATGGGCATCTCCATAGCCCGTTGATACGCCTAGTTGATGTGAGACTATCTTCTCCCTTTTTGTCTTCTCGACAACCACCATTCTATTCCACATATAGTGCTATATCCATGGCTCATGCTCATGTATTGCGTGAAGATTGAAAAAGTTTGAGAATGTCAAAAGTATGAAACAATTGCTTGGCTTGTCATCGGGTTGTGCATGATTTAAATACTTTGTGTGGTGAAGATAGAGCATAGCGACTATATGATTTTGTAGGGATAACTTTCTTTGGCCATGTTATTTTGAGACGACATGATTGCTTTGTTAGTATGCTTGAAGTATTATTATTTTTATGTCAATATTAAACTTTTGTCTTGAATCTTTCGGATCTGAATATTCATACCACAATTAAGAAGAATTACATTGAAATTATGCCAAGTAGCACTCCGCATCAAAAATTCTGTTTTTATCATTTACCTACTCGAGGACGAGAAGGAATTAAGCTTAGATGCCCGATACGTCTCCAACGTATCTATAATTTTTATTGCTCCATGCTATATTATCTACTGCTCGGACAATATTGGGCTTTATTTTCCACTTTTATATTATTTTTGGGACTAACCTATTAACCGGAGGCCCAGCCCAGAATTGCTGTTTTTTGCCTATTTCAGAGTTTCGCAAAAAAGGAATATCAAACGGAGTCCAAACGGAATGAAACCTTTGGGAACGTGATTTTAAGGAAGATTATGATCCGGGAGACTTGGACCCTACGTCAAGAAACAAAAGAGGAAGCCACGAGGTAGGGGGCGCGCCCTCCACCCTCGTGGGCCCCCTGTTGCTCCACCGACGTACTCCTTCCTCCTATATATACCTACGTACCCCCAAACGATCAGATACGGAGCCAAAAACCTAATTCCACCACCGCAACCTTCTGTACCCACGAGATACCATCTTGGGGCCTGTTCTGGAACTCCACCGGAGGGGGCATCCATATCGGAGGGCTTCTACATCAACACCATAGCCTCTTCGATGAAGTGTGAGTAGTTTACCTCATACCTTCGGGTCCATAGTTAGTAGCTAGATGGCTTCTTCTCTCTTTTTGGATCTCAATACAATGTTCTCCCCTCTCTCGTGGAGATCTATTCGATGTAATCTTCTTTTTGCGGTGTGTTTGTTGAGACCGATGAATTGTGGGTTTATGATCAAGATTATCTATGAACAATATTTGGATCTTCTCTGAATTCTTTTATGTATGATTGGTTATCTTTGCAAGTCTCTTCGAATTATAAGTTTGGTTTGGCCTACTAGATTGATCTTTCTTACAATGGGAGAAGGGATTAGCTTTGGGTTCAATCTTGTGGTGTCCTTTCCCACTGACAGTAGGGGCAGCAAGGCACGTATTGTATTGTTGCCATCGAGGATAAAAAGATGGGGTTTTATCATATTGCATGAATTTATCCCTCTACATCATGTCATCTTGCTTAAGGCGTTACTCTGTTTTCTTGAACTTAATACTCTATATACATGCTGGATAGCGGTCGATGAGTGGAGTAATAGTAGTAGATGCAGGTAGGAGTCGGTCTACTTGTCTCGGACGTGATGCCTATATACATTATCATACCTAGATATTCTCATAACTATGCTCAATTCTATCAATTGCTCAACAGTAATTGCTCACCCACCGTAAAATATTTATGCTCTTGAGAGAAGCCACTAGTGAAACCTATGGCCCCCGGGTCTATCTTCATCATATTAATCTTCCAACACTTATTTATTTCCTTTGCTTTTTTACTTTGCTTTTATTTTACTTTGCATCTTTATCACAAAAATACCAAAAATATTATCCTATCATATCTATCAGATCTCACTCTCGTAAGTGACCGTGAAGGGATTGACAACCCCTTATCGCGTTGGTTGCGAGGAGTTATTTGTTTTGTGTAGGTACGAGGGACTGTGGCGTAGCCTCCTCTTTGGATTGATACCTTGGTTCTCAAAAGCTGAGGGAAATACTTATGCTCTTGTCTTTGCATCACCCTTTCCTCTTCAAGGAAATCCAACGCAGTGCTCAAGAGGTAGCAGCCGCGGCCGCTGGGGGAGCCAGCAGCGCTGGCACCGAGGCTCCTCTGGTTGAAGTTCTGACCGGCGAGTAGTAGTCGGAGGAGGATGAGACCGCAAGCCCGACGCCGGCTATTGGAGAGGGTGAGTCCTGCGGCGGGCCAGTTCCGGCGAGCCGGTCCGGCCCGGCAGGGCTGCGCGGCCACAACTGACCTTGGAGGGGTCCGGGCGCCACACGAGGGCCGCAGCGGCAAAGAAGTCGGCGAAGTCCATGGTGAAGAAGAAGACAGCCGCCCCTTCTTCGTCCACGCGTGTCCAGACACCACCTCCTTCTCCTCCTCCGGCGGATGTTGATATGGTGGTTACTTTCGATTATGGATCCCTCAGCCCGAGGAGGAAGAGGAAAACAGCAGAGGAGGAGGTGGACGACGAGTAAGTATCTGGTTCCTTTTCGTTATCTCTGCCTCCTCAATCTGTGTTGCTCGTCTTGACTTGTCTTCATCTTTGCAGGGACGTGGAGACGCTGGCCCAGAGAGTGAAAAGGGCCAAGGTCTCGGCGGGTGGCCAGCCCCTAGTTGGTACTTCAGGGGCACCACTGGTGGTGTTGAGCAGCCAAGACAGTAGCCCCGGCATAGCCCCCAATGTAACTTCATCACTCTTCCCCCGTCAACATGTGGCAGGGGCACGACACTTTGGTGCTGACCTTGCCAGGTATGCAGGAGGAGAGCAGCAACAGGAGGAGCCACAGAGGGCTACTCCCAACACGCCGCCCCCATCGACCATGCCGCCCCGAGGGGCGTCCCCGGCAAGGGCGCCAGGCACCGAGCCCACGCACATGGAGGAGGAGGGGGGAACTTAGGCGCCGGCGGCTTTGCCTCGACGCCAAATGTTGGCGGGGAGGGGACTTTCGTTTCCCAGCTTGGTACTGGCACAGGTAAGTCGTTCGCCATTCGTCCCTGCTTCTTTTTCTTTCCGGCTCTTGGTCCTGGCCTTGCCTCACCCCTTCTTCAGCGTCCAGATTCCTCCTCGGTGAACCCAGAGGACGTGGACGCCGTCATCGAGGACGTCGCCAAGGCCACCGAGGCGGACGCCGAGAAGATCGCCGCCGAGGAGGCCGCCAAGGGTGCTACCAAGGATGCCACCGAGGGGCCTACCGGGGAGGCCGGCGAGGCTGCCGCTGAGGAGACCGACAAGGGGCCTGCTGGAGAGGCCAGCGAGGCCGCTGCCGAGGAGGAGGAGGAGGTGGCTGATGACCAGCCTTCCTCTTCTTCTGCTTCCGGCTCCGGCAAGTACCTGAGGGTGAGTGACGACTTGTTCGTCCACCTTCCAGGCGCGTCGAGCACCAGGACACCCGTTGAGGGAGAGGTGTTCGACGACGAAGTGCTTGCCGCTGCCAGGCTTGAAGTCGTCGACGAGCCGATCGTTGGCGGCGACGGTTCGCAGGAAGAGCGGCTCCTTCACGCCATGGGCGCCAGCTTCCGGAAGCTCCATGCGCTCCATCGCGCCTGCCTGGACAAGCTTAAGTCCAGGACGGCGATGGTGGAGAAGGCGGAGGCGGACCTCCAGAAGCGCGTTGCCGAGACACAGGACTGGTTCCACGAGCCCACAAGGAGCTCAAGGCTGCCCAGGGCGAGCTGGCCAAGCGCGACGTGGAGCTCACCATGAAGCTCGCCGACGTCGAGAAAGCTTAAGAGACGGCGAGGAACTTGGTCAGCGCGCCAAGCCGCCTGCACTCCAAAGACGAGGCCGCTGAACTCCCAGGAGGAGGACCTCACTGCACGCGAGGAGAAGCTTGCCGCCATGCTTCGCGGCAAGGATGCAGAGGTGGAGAAGCTTGTCTTGCAGCGGACCAATGAGCTGGAGCAGAGACACAAAGAGGCACTCAATGCCAAGGCCCAGGTTCACGCCGGCAAGGTGGAGGAGTTGGAGGCGGAGCGCGACGGGCTGAAGGAGCAGGCCCTGAAGCTGTCCCAGGAGGAGGACACATTTAACAAAGCCTGACAGCAGGCGGGCACGGTCGTCAAGAAGGCTAGGAGCTCTCGAGGCCAACAACTCCATCAAAGACCTCAAGTCAAGCTGGAGGGTCTCGAGAAGGTGCCGTCGGAGGCCAAAACCCGAGAGGGGACTCCTGCCAAGGAGCCGGAGGCCGAGAAGCGCTATGGAGAACGAGGGCCTCAACTTCGCGGATCACATGGAGGGCGAGAACCGTTGGCTCAATCGCCTCGCCACCGTCGCCAACCAGGCCGCTGCACAGCTGGCCATCATGGGGATGCCGGACGTGAGGTATGTCCCGGAGCGGAGCGTGAGCGCCAATTGCAGCCTGACCATGTTCTTTGAGAAGGTTGTCGGCGCTCTGGAGCGGCTCCACGCTAACCGGGCGGCCTCACTGGTCGACGAGCCCCGGAGGCTTTGCCAGGGTGCCATGACCAAGGTTCTCACCAAGGTGGCGCACTGGTACCCCGACCTCGACTTTGACGCCGCGCTGGAGAGCTTGCCGGAGGGTACTGACCTCGCGCCGCTCAGGGAGCGCATCAAGCCCATCATCAGCCGAGTCGGTGAAATTCAGAGGGTGGAGGGCCAGCGCCGGGACTAGGCATCCCGATCTTATCGCCGCTACAGGTTCACAACCAAGACAATCACTATCTCTAGTTAGAACCGCAGCAATAATTCGATGCAATATAACTCTACAGCACTTTCAGTATTATGCATATTATTTTCCTGTTCAATTTTCCTTTGTATGTCATCCCTACGTTACTGGGTAGGCTGCCGGCGCGTAAACCCAAGGCGGCGTCTTGGGGACGGATCCCCATTGGCCTGTCGGGTGTGCTTGCTACCGGGCGAACCACCTTGCCGCCCTTAGCGCGGCCGCCCGAACTGTCGAGCTTGACTCAAGTCAGAGTCGGGAGCGTTGCCAAGTGCGGAAGGCTACCCCGCCACTCTCGACACGGCCGCTTTGAGCTGTTGAGCAGACTCAAATGTAACAAGGCGTTGCCAATTGCAGGAGGGCCCCTTTGCGTGCAGGTTTCTCATACATAGGCGAGATCTCCGAGGACGATAACCTTATGTATAGGAGGAAATAACTCAAAGCTCTGAATGACTTAGCTTTTCTGTTGCTGAGCCAGCGTCGTTCCTCCGGCCTTCTTCTTCTCAGGAGCCAAGGGCAATGAAGAACTGCTAGGCTAACTACCAGACCAGATTCTCACAATTGCGCCCCCTACCTGGCGCGCCAAGGATGTCGGTGTGGAATGACACCTATGGGATCACAAGAATCCCTACTACGGTTGTCGGGGCGCGGGGTTGCGAGAAGAGCAGGGCTAGTAGACAGCACAAGGATCGTTTACCCAGGTTCGGGCCGCGAGGATGCGTAAAACCCTAGTCCTGCTTTGGTGGGTGTATTTCAGAGAGTTCTTGAGCTCTCGAACTAGCTGTGGTCAGTCCGTGGTCCGAAAGAGCCGAATCATTCTCCAGTATGCCATGGTCCTCCTTTTATAGTCGGAAGGGCTGCCACAGTGGCACACAAGAGGTGGAAAGGTGTACAGTGCCCTGAGCTTATCGTCAGACATATGACAAGACGCATTTAATGCGTAGCTTAGGTGTCCCTTGCTTTATTAGGGACGGGGCGAGGCCCGCCCCGCCCATCGCCGCCTCCTCCTAGCTTTGACACGCGCCTGGCCAAGTGAGGCGCTGTGGTGCCATGTAGGCAGGGCAGTGCTTGAGGTGGCGCAGTGGCGGAGCCTTCACGAAGATCTGCATGCTGCCACGCAAGCGCTCAATGAGTTGGCCTGGGAGCTGCATGTTGCCACGCAGGTGCCCGCCCAGCTGGTTGGGCTGGCAGCTGCATGTGAATGGTGGTGGAAGCTTGGTTGGCATGGGCCTGGCGGTGACCCTGCTGGCGTCCTTGGTGAGGGCCTTGCCGGGTGGCCCGGCAAGGGTCTTGCCGTGGTGCACTATCGTCCCCGACAAGGGCCTTGCCGGGGGTCTGGTGGCCTTCCTCAGCAGGGATCTTGCCGAGGATCATCGTCTTCTAATCCTCATTTGATCTTGAATATGTCTTCACAAAGATCTGCATGCCACCACGGAGGTGCCTCCCGAGCCCTGGCCCAACGTGATGTTGGAGACCTTGGGCTCAAGGGTGGCCCGCCTGCTGGTCTTGAGCGAGCTGTCCTGCAGGATCTTGCCGGGGCTGCTCAGGCTGCCCCGGCAAGGGTCTTGCCGGGGGAACCTGCTTCGTCCCTCTGCTCTTTGTGGTGTTGTCCTTGGCGTTGCTCTTATTATCTTGGGCTTTGGTCTTACCTTGGCTCACCTCCCCTGTTCTGCTTGGCGTGACCGTAGGCGCGGCTCCGACTGCCCTTGCACAGGTATAGGGGTACAAAAACACACCCCTCTTTTTGTACACCGACATATGTTCATGCCATGCTCGTATTGTTCTAGCTGTATCATCTTGTTCATGTTATGATTGATCTGATAGTATCATGTTAATCTGTGTTAACCTGTAATTGCCATGTTGTTGTCTGTCTTGATTGCTTTGGTTGTTGTGAGCTTGCAATTACATTCAATGTACTGACCTAGTGTGTCATCCCAGTTTGCAGGTCATGCCGGATTTGATTGCTTGTTTGCCGTGGATTCCTAGTTTGTGAGCTAGGATAAGCGTTCCAGCCAGAGTCCCTGCAGAGTGGAGTCCATCACCGTCATCGCTGTTCCGCTGCTATAGTTATTCCGCTGCTTCATGTTGTTCTGCTGCTTGCATAGAGCAACCGTGGCAGGCGTAGTGTCGCCATGCCGATGTAACCCCTTGTACCCATATAGATTGTAATAAAGAGCTGATTTGTTCTATGCTAAACAGTGTCGTATTCCAGAAGACTCCTCCTCGATCTCTGGGCTGGTATACGGGGCGTTCCGGTTTTCTCTGAGCCGGGGTGCCACAGGATGCGAGTTTGGTGGGGCCGTGAGGCCTACCTGGCAGCACAGCCGGCCACAGGAGGCGGGAGTAGGCGGTTCCGCCGGCGCTGGTTTGGGCGGCTGGAGCAAGAAGATCAGAGACTGAAGAAGCACAATTGCCGTTAGATTGACATCTAACGGTCTGACGTTGGTAGAGTTGATTGTTGACTAAGTTTATTTTTTTGGAGAAACCTTATGTACTCATGAACTTAGTAGGCCCACAAGTCAGCCGCCAAATCTGTGGCAGACAAAATAGAGCCCATTTGCTATTTTTTTACTAATTTGCAGCCCATTTTCTAATTCTTAAGGAATTTATTACATCCCAATTTCTGCCCAGGACCACGGTCAAAAAAGTTCAACCTTATTTTGCATATTTCAGTGGAGTCCGAACTGTTGTAATCCTGAAATGATAAATATTTATTTTTTAAGAACTTATTGATTTGCCAAAAAAATCGTTTTGTTTTTGTAAGCAAATAAGACGTGGGACAATTGTGTTGGTTTAAGGTAAAACCAGTGGTAAAAAAATCAACGCTGGGAGGGAAAACAACAACAAAAATAAGGATGTAAATATGAAAAGGGAACTTTATGTATTTTCAATATAATGATACGTGTATATGAACTAGTAAAACTATAGGTAGAGATTAGAAAACGGAAGTAGGACATGGCGTTTCAAGAAGAAAATAGAACTGGGTTGTGTGTTTGGTTCAGTAAAATAACTGCATGGGGATGTTCTAAAACAAAATATAACTAACGTTGGTGGGCCAGAGGCCAGTAGATACCCGCTGGATCTTTGTACCATGTTGTCGTCGTGGGCTGGGCCTGTTAAAAACAAAACCAAGCCTGGGCAGTCTACATCCCAGTTGAAACTTGCTCGACCTGAAAAAACAATATACCTGCCGGATCCCAGTTATCAGTCTGTACTTGTAGAATTCTCTCATGTATTGAGTATGTTGAAGACTTCATGGGTTTCACCATCTTAGACGTCAGCATTATTTTTCCATCGTGATAATAAGTGCATGCACTTGCTAGCGTACGGCCATGGACCTGCTGGTTCCATACGGTTAGGCTCTGTATGGACAGCCGTCTTGTGGTTCCACGGACGAATTTCATGCAAATCGGATGGTTTCAGTGAAAGCGGACTAAATTCATTGCATTTTAAATATTTATTTTCATTATGGAATATTTTACATATTTCAACTAATAATAACGGACTAGGCCTTTTTTTAGTCCATGGGAGGTGCTTCACGATCAAGGTCGCGACACTTAACTATTCTGGAAGGCCCAAATCCATCGCTCCTCTCTTTTAACAATTTGCAGCTGGGCTTGGCATGCCACAACCCAGTTCCGACGTGCTGCATCCAACTATCAGCATGTGAAATTGGATGGATCCCCTACATACTTCGAAGATGTAAAAAATTGGAGAACTGGGAATTCGAACATCAGGTGCTTATGCTACCCATCAAATAAAAATCAGGTGCCTAAAAATTCGTTTCGAAACAAATGGTTCAGCTTTATATCCACATCGACCCTCGATATGATGGTTGGAAGCAAATGACAAGTTCATACCAAAAGATCGTTAACAACAATACCAACTTGTAGACGACCAGGTAGTACCAGTACCAATACCAAACTAACTTGTAATCTTTTTAGTCCTGGCCCTAGCGTTCGTCTGGTAGAAAATCTTGCAGAGGACCAGCTCCCGCTCCTTCTCTTGCTCCAGGTCCCTGAGGTTGTACTGGTGCATCACCCAGTTGGTCCTCTGCTGGTCGAAGTTCTTGTTGGTGTGTAGCACCAGAACCTTTTTGCTGCCCGTCTGCAGGCCGTTGACCATCACCGGCACGGCAAGGCATTGTCGGTCTTGTGCCAAATCGCGTGCATACCGCACTCCGACTGTATCTTGCGACACGTCCACGTGCCCCTTTTGAACGCCCTGGAGTTGCGCTGGAAGAAATGCTTGCTTAGGCCACTTAGTGTGATACCTGCAGTATTGTTGAATACATGTTTTAGTGTACGTAGTTGGCATTTTCATAACATCTTTGGCATGTTGCAGTCACTTGTTTCACTTTTTACTAACTGCCAAATTGTAATTGGTTCACTAGGTCTGTGTCTAAAAAGAAAAATAGAGCTATAAGCAAAGGAATATGTTTGTGCAAGTAGACAACCGATCGGTGTCTCACCTAGAAGTTTCTCAGGATGGGTGTAGCATATGCCGTGCTCGCTGTCAATGGTTGGTATTGAACAAATCGATGAGAGGGTGAGATCTCGCGCTGTCAGCACTCACTTTGGCCTCAAGGTGCTCGATCAGCTCCTGATCCGTGGGATCGAACTTGACGCCAGCCGGCAACACCGACCAATCCTTCTTGGACTTGCACGGGTTAATTCCAGTTATATGGTACTCAATATATGATCAATCGACTATTTTAAGTGAATGATGAAACATTTCGATAGATAAGTGGTACTCCAAATCTGAAGTCCACAATACCTGAACACGCCACCGGGACTCTTGTGTCACCTCACGCGCAGCGTGTTGTCACATGAATTCAATGTGAGGAAATGATGAATAATTTGACCGACGTATACTAGTACTACTACTGTACTACTTACTAGTCGTATTTAGTGTCACATTTTAACCATATGTTTAACTAACAAAATGTTAATGCATGTCACCAAAAATTATACCATTGGAAACTATGTTCAAATACGAACCAAATGATATAATTTTTTGTGACATGCATTAACATTTAGTTAGTGAAACTTATGGTCAAAATTTGACACAAATTACGAAGGGGACCAATAAACCAGGAGGGAGGCAGTAGTACGAGTAGCGCAATATACGGTATAGAGGACTAGTACAAATTTAGAAATGGAGTAAGAAGTTACAAGGCTGTGCGACAGACTTTGTAGGCTACATGAGTAATACAAAATATAATTCCCATTGAACAACACTTTCACCAACAAGTACGCACTTGAAGCCTAATTGATATATATATATATATATATACATGTGTGTGTGTGTGTGTGTGTGTGTGTGTGTGTGTGTGTGTGTAGCCGGTCTATTCTGCTAATATTAGCAGAATAACTATTCTGATAACACTTCCGCACTGCATCCTCAACGCGAGGACACTACACTTTCAGTAGTAGGGGTACTGCAATACAAAGACTAGTGAACTTCGTATCGGAAAAAACTACACACGGTGTTTTTTTGGCACTTTTTTTGATCTAGTTTTTTAACCGTTAATCGAACAGAGCGTGTAACATACCGTTGAGAAGCTATGGATTAGGAGCAACTTCGCCATGTTGAACACTTTTCGAGATTCCTCACGGTTTAAAAGCAGTTTTGAAAACGGTGCGGCGCACGACGAGTGGCAGCGAGCGTTTTTTCGCGTTTTTTCTAAATTGCTCGTCGTAATAAAGCAAATGATACACCTTTGGAAAGATATCCTTGAAGCGCATCTTTCTCATATCTATTATTTTCTCTAATTCATTACACTTTAAGTGCAATTTTAAATTTAGTAAATCGCCAGATTCTGTTTTTTCGATTTTTTTTTCAATTTGCATACTGTTTTCACTCCAGTTTTTGAACTGTTTGTCGAAACAAGGCGTGTGATACACCATTGGAAAGCTATGGACGAGGCACAACTTTCATATGTTGAATTGTTTTTTATATTCCTTACGGTTTTTAGTTAATTTTGAAAAACATGCGGCCATTTTTCACGAAATTTTTACAAACCGTTGGTCGAAATGATTCAAACTATACACCGTTGGAAATATATTGATGAGGCGCAACTTTTTCATGTAGAACACTCTCTCCGATTCCTTACAGTTCAGGAGCAATTTTGATTTTAACGAAATGCGGACACTCTGTTTTCTCGCAACTCCAAAATCGTCATATGTACTACATCAGACAGAAAACCGCACTGCTTTAGACTAAAAACCGCGCTGCATCAGATAGCCAAGTGAACTTCATGATTTTTTTTGTCAGACGTAAAAAGTTTCAGATGAGTTTTTGTGATTTTGTGTTATCTTTTTTTCAACATTTTTTCTATGAATGAGAGTGAACCGCAGAGACGAGGAAAATGAACCACAACACTATTGAAAATTGAACACCATCTGACGACCAAGCGCACTTCAGGTTCTGATGCAATTAGCTGCTTTCGAAACACATGGTAGTCCATAAGACTATGCAGTGCACATTGGGAGGAAAGTGAACCGCGACACGAATGGAAGTAAACGACATGACATTTCTTTTGTCATATTCAACTGTCTGGCGAGATGTAAACCGCATGCAACAGGGTGGAGAACTGCAAATCCCCGTGTTGTGAGCCGCGGGCTGCTGATAGAGCACACAACATTTCTTAAAAAAAATGATAAGAGCACACAACGAGATGTGATCATTTGGAAAACAAAAATCATGAAAGTGCACTGCAATGGAATCACACAAGGCGCACTGCACTGGAGTCTTAGCGTTCGCTTGGGAAAATGAATGCCAACTCAAAAGAAAGAACAAAACGAACTTCTTTGTTTTCTTCTCATCTGCATTTTTTTGTTTTTTGAGTAAACTACAGATGCGTCTCTTGGGAACCGCATGCCGGTGATGAACACATATGCATTTATGTCCAGCGGCCAAGGCCCATGTGGACCGCGGTGCGGCCATTGTAGTGTCTGGCCTCCGGTGTAGCCACCATCTCCTTCCGCCCTCATACGCCACTTTTTCCTTCCTGCACAAATCAGTGCACTAAACCTCAAGAGAAAACAACATTGCACTGCATTTGCAGAAGAGGGGGGCAATTGGGCTCACTGGAGTGCACTGCTACGTGATGGGCATGATGGAGTGGACCCAGAGGAGTCGTCGGAGTTGGAGAAGAGGGGCAACTACCGCTCTGTCCATGGCGTCCGTGCGCCCCTTGGCTTCAAAAATTGAGGGAAGTGATGTAGGCATTGACGACAAGCCGGACCTGCGCAAGCGCGAGGGTGTAGAGGACCTGCGTGAACTGCAGCTGCACACCGCACGCCGCAATGACGAATTGCACCCACATGCAAAAACACCAAATCATGCAAGTACACGAGCACTGAACCGCTGCACGCACGCGTCCGAGCTGCATGTCCATGGTTGTTGAGCTGCACGTCCACACCCGAGACTGAATAGTGGTAGCCGAGCTGCATTAGGAAAGCAACTGAGCTGCACTCAATAGAGGTGGAGGAGCTGCTGCGCATTACGGCTAGGGGGAGGTCGACGGGGTGTGTCGGCCCGGGTGGGACGGGGTGAGCACCCCCATCCGAACCGCGAGGAGCGCGACGGCAGTGGTGGTGTGTGTGGATTCGGCCAACGCAACGTGACAGGAGGTCGCCGGGGTGCCTGTGTGGATCTGGCCGCCGTTGACATAGAAGGGGGTTGCCGAGGCGGGGGAGAGTGGATCCAGCCGTCGCAGTAGAGAAGAAGGTCGTCAGGGGGAGGGAAGGTAGCAGATAGCAGTGGGGGGGGGGGTGGTGAGCTACACGCACGGCCGAGCCGCACCGCCAGTGGAGCCACCGGACTGGTGGCCGGACCCACCCGCCGATGAGAACCGAACTGCATCAGGACGATGAGCTGCAGGTACACGACGCCGAACACCAACGCGGTGGTGAACGACCTGGTGCTGCCTGATCCGAGGGTGTGGAGCAGGTCGCCGGCGTGGTTGTTGAGTCGGACTCCGGTGTCCGTGGCCCCTGACTTTGGTGGTGGGGCGTCGCGTGGGAGCGCCGCTGCCTGGATCAGGCTCAGGCTTGTGCTGGGAGGTGGCCGGGGGAGGGGTGTCTTGCCAGCGCGTGGAGGAAGGTCGCGGGTGGGGTGGGCTCGTAGGAGATCGACGCGGGTTGCGGGGGTGGGGAAGGAAGGGAGGTGGTGCGATGGTGGGGGAAGGAGGTGAGGTGTTGGGGGTGGGGAAGGGAGAGGGGTGGTGCGGTGGTGGGTGGGTACAAGGAGAAGTGAGAGGAGTGGGGGCGGGCGGGGGGCGATGTTGCCGGTGACGGTGTGCCTCCGGCGCGCGGCAGAAGGTGGTTGCATGGGGCGGCGCGCGGTGGTGGGTGGGTGTGGGGTCGTGGGTGAAGGAGAAAGCACGAACCAGGGGGAGGTTTGACGTGGGTGGGTGGGGGTGCTATTTTTCTGCTTGCGTTGCGGCTCGGTTAACTTGATCGGGGTGTTAGCAGAATAAGTCGGGTGTTATTAGAATAAGGTCTTAAGGGGTCTTATTATAATAGACCCACCCTATATATATATATATATACATATATATATATATATATATATATATATATATATATATATATATATATGGCTTCGCACAACATCTCCATCATCATTGTTAGTACATCCTACGCAGTGAGTTAGGATGCACTTGATCCCGAAAAGGTATCTATCCTTCAAACCCGAGAAGCGCTTCAAACTAACAACAAAGACATAATATCCAACAAAAGAGGGTCATGCTACAAAGCAGGATACATGGCTCGATCTAGATATCAGTCGAATCAAGCATGCATATTTGTTGTTGGCATGAACCACATCACCGCATCTCGGGTTTAAAAAAGCCATCCATCGCATGGAAGCTTGATGCCTTTCACACTGAAGATTATCTGGCAACAAGCTGTGTCAACAAATCTCTGGATATGGTGATTAATGAAACCCATGGTATGATGTGTAAACACAGTTCCCCCTGGCGAATGGAAGTTGCATAGCACGGTAATCATCGCCTGTGATATGATCGATGATCGGATAATTGAGCCCGAGGAACATGGAGTGGTTGCTGAGGCTGTAAACCCGCCTCCAGTTGAATACGCCTGGCCCAACGGAGCTGGGATCTTTATCGAACACGAAGCAGCCATAGCCATCACAGTCACGAACTCCCTAGGCATTGTACTGCATGTGGTTCGATGAAATGGTTTGGTCAATTTGGTACGTGCGAATGAGCATCAAATGACCGCCGTCAGCTGAACGAGCGATAAACCACCACCCATTGACGGGTATGATTCCAGGTCCTAGAATCATGAAGGCCAACGCATTTGCGTCTGCTGCAACAAATCAAATTGGAGACCAAAAGGACAAAAATATACAATCATGTTCATAGTATGTGAGGAATTAAGATTATTATAACAGTGACACATATCATAGACAGAGAATTGCAATGTCGTGGTCATAATCATACCCCAAGTTAAAAAAAATAAGCCAATGGCTTTCATATTCTAGCAATATGTCATGGTTCAAACATCATGTAACAATGAGAGGAAAACATCTATGACAGGGCCTACTCATATTCTACCATAGCACTTACATATCGTTCTCATATCAACTCTAAGCAATAACATGCGTTGTTATAAAAATCTTGGAAATGAGAGTAACATATAGCAATCATGAGGTTATACTCATAAATATATTCTAACAATCATTAGATGCCAATTGTTCTCATATCAACTCTAACAATAACATGTGTGGTCATAAAAATCTAGGAAATGGGAGGAACATATAGCAATGATGTGGTTATAGACATACTATCTATTCTAAATTTGCAACAATCAACAGGCAGTTGTATTCATAAGGTAAAGATGAGATGAGATAGAACAATTACACGACGATAGATTCCACCAGTATAGGCAGCCAATCTGTGTGTCGACCGCGTAAGCGATGACATCATGCACTATAGCATCAAACAGAAATGGAGGCTCAACAGGATTGACGATGAGCCATAACCATGTATGGCGACCGTATTCCAAATAGACTAATCCCATGTTGAACAAGGAAATGAGCTTGTAATCCATGTAGTCTTCTGATGGTGTGGGCACTTCGCAAATTACAACCTTCAGCAAACAGAGGTCGAGCCAAAAGCTCGATGCATCTCGTGCGTAGTAGGCAGGTGTGTCCGACGGGCCGCGAGGCTCGATGGCGGCGGTATCCAATGATAGAGGGTGATCTCTCGCTGGGTGTAGATATCCACGAGATGCCACGGACTACCGGATTGGTGGATGACGACGATCCAGTTGGCCTTCATGCACGCCCAGTAGTGGCCGTGCATGAAGGACAGGTGGACGGGTAGTGGTAGCATGTCGAGGGGCACCACGACAACCTCCGTAGGATCGTCAAGTTGGTGTCTGGGCCACCTGCGAGGATCGGGCATCAGCAAGCAGGGTGTCTTGAAAAGGGCCGGCCGGTTACGAATGAGTAGACGGTACAAAGACACCAAGCATGCGGCCAGACGGACGGGGCTGAGCAGGTCCATATGATTACAGATCTTCTCCAAGAGAACATCGGGGAGGGAATTCCAATTGCGGCTCTGCGTTTCAATCAGTTCTACCATAGGGTTTTTTAGGGCGCTGGGTGATTGGGGTTTTCAGTCCCTGCGAGCCAGCGGGGAAGTGAATTCGGGCGGGCGAGCGAAGAAGATGGCATGTGTGGCCGAGCAGTGAGCGGGGGGGATATGGTACGCGTGAGCTACCAAGGAAGATGGCACGGCGGGCGAGAAGTGATTGGGGGGAAATGGCGTGCGGCCGATGATGGGGAAGAGAGGAGGAAGAAGAGTGAAAGGCGGGAAAGAATGTGCATTAAATCTCAATTCTACTAGTACTACTATCAGGATATACTGTCCTTCGGAGTGTAAATAGTTACACCGATGACATGTGGGTCTACCTCAAGAGGGCCCATATGTCAGTTAATGGAGGAGAGAGGTGCGTAGGCGTATTTGTGAAAGCGTGCTCCACTGGGAAACATGATGGCAGTACTGGGTAAGGCTGATTTAGTAACACCAACACGCTGATTTAGCTTATTAATTAAGTGTCCCATCTGCTGCAGCGTGTATTGTCACTTCACTCTGAAGACTAGTTAAATAGTTCTCTCTAACTGAGATGGGGAATAATGGATCACTAAGACTTCCTATCTACAGTATCCCTATGCCTCTACGTCCTGTCCAACAAGATGAAACATTGGCCAAGGCACCCGACGCCAATAATGTAGGAGTACTAGTACTACCTCCTTTCCAGTTTATATGGCTCAATTCAAAAATCTCATCAACCAAGATAGATGGTGAGTGGTGGAACTTTTTTTGTAGTTTACAAAAACAATCAACTAATGCACTCATTTTGCTCAAAAAATTCTCTTTACCAATGCATTAGTTTTGCAAACTTTGACCATCTACTCCCTCCGCCCAGATGAATAAGTCATATTTGGTTGTGCACCATGACCAAGAAGGAGGAAAAAACAAGAGAACTTAATGTTTATTTGCTAATTAATAGCATTACATGCAATGAACTAACCACTGCATGTCATGTTTGGTAGTCTCAAGTCATTGAAAACATGCACGCCCACATCTCTTATTGATTGATATGTCAAGAAACAAGAAACGAGGTGGGAGTTAATGCACCGCGCCTAAGTGTTTTGGGATTATTTGGTTTTCGTAAAGTGACTTATACACCTAGACGGAGGGAGTATTTAACTAATAAAATGTTAATGCATTTCACCAAAAATCATATCACTAGATTCGTTTTTTAGCATAGTTTTTAATGGTATAGTTTTTTATGACATGCATTGACACTTTATTAGTTAAATTTACGGTCAAAATTTTACGCTAAGTACGAAGGGGACCATTAAACCAGGACAGAGGTTTATATTCAGGTCAATAAAAAAATCATCAAAGATGTAGTAGTAGTAGTAAATGATGAATTCCCGAAGAATTTTTTTTCCGAAAGTACTCAATAATGGGCTCGTTTTCCTCAAGAAAATTGTGTTTATGAACGTATTAATTGGAATGCATGTGTGAGGAACAAATGACCAGAACTTTTACACGCATTGGCGAGTTATCTCTTAATTCTTTCATGCAACGTTTTAATGAAGCTTGAAATATGAACATGTCAATGGGAGGGAGTAAAAGCCTCATGCATGCATGCATGCAACATGCAACACTCACACGTACACATGCACACACGCAACACTCACGCATCCATGTGGCACACAGCACACGACGCAACACACACGCTCACGCTCAAGTGCTCAACCTACTCCCTACGTCCGTGAAAGACTGTACATATAGAGATTTGCACATTGACCAGGAGGAACCAGAACTTCATGGCATAATTAATGCCCAAAAGTAGCAGACTTATGTGTGTATGCGACCATTGAGAGAAGAAGATTAAATGAAGGTTGTTGCATGTTGTTATTAAGGATAGACATATAGCCTATAGCTAGAGCACAAGTTGGTGCATTAGTCAATCAATATTGATTTGATTAAAGGCTAAATGCATTGGAAGTGTAGATGCACACTCTTCGTTTTTTAGCCGATGTACACTCTTTCTTGGAAGACCAAGGAGTACACGTGCATGCACTCACATACACAGCCAGGGAGGTTCGCGTGCAAGGGTTGGACTCCTGTCGCGCCTGCGTAAAGTTTTGTTTAACTGATTTCTTTGCTCTACCAACTGACAAGTGGGACCCAGAAACCAGGTGTCAATTTAACCAGTCAACAAAGTGCCACGTCGACTATGTGGCCGGTCAGTAGGGTGCAATACGGTGCGCTACGATGAGCTAGTGATCATATAATCACCGCAAAGCTATATAGTGACCGTAAAGAGCGTATTGTTACATACGTTGACCGCTAGTGTAGTTTTCTCATTTCAAATTAAGCCATATTAACCGGAAAGGAAGCAGTATGGACTAGTACCAGTACTGCTTTGATGTGTCCCTTCAACTCACCGAACGAGAAGAAGCTTGCTTACTACGCCCTCTCCCTCGCCCACGCGCGCGGTGGCTCGTAGGACGAGGAGAGGGTTTTGACTACAGCGCCCTCTCCCTCTCCCACTCCCTCTCCTTCGCCCTCGCCCTCGCGGTGAACGTGCAGCGGTTCAATCGGTGTCAGATTGCCAGTAACATACTGTACTCTAGTATCATCATTGTTGGACCTTCCGAAGAGGCGAAGAGCCAAGTGCAAGGTTCACACGAGTATGAACTATTGAACCTCCCGAAGAGGCAAAGAGCCAAGCGCAAGGTTTTATAGGAGTTGTCGTCCTAGTAGGAGTACAACTATAGCGAACGATGCTGCTGTATGATGCCGCCACGTTACCTATATCCAAAGTCGTGCCACCTTTTTTCTCAAAGAGTGTGTTGGATCCCGTGCAACAACCACACAAGTTGCACGTACACATAACACATATTACTAGTAATAAATTCTAAAGGACAAATGCCAGTATGCCACACAAGTTCATCTCCACTTCATGTGATAAATTTGTGCATGACTAGTCTACATATATTCACAACGCTACCGTTCACAATTTACCATACTCCACTTACACGTTATACATGGGCTACATGTCCTCCTCCAGGTTCCAGTCCCAGGTGTTCTTCATGGATGGCATGATCCATAGCGGTGGGCAACGGGAATCATTCGCAGCTTTCTAGTATGATTCCACACGGCGGAGACTCATCCAAGCTGAAGCGACATAAATCAAGGATAGCGTGTCCCAGCATGTCGTTCATCCGGCGGTGCGCATTGAAGACACAACCATGCTTCATGAACGGCAGGCCTTCAGTGTCGTGCAGGAAAGGTGGCATTCGCTTCAATGGGGTAGCTGTCCCCAATGAAAAGCGAGTACTCTCCAAGAGTGTTCCTCGGCACCCACGTAGCATCACGGGGGTCGAACTCGGCGTCGTTCATCTAGTACACGCGGCATCTCAGATCTGGAGACATGGTGACGTACATAGTCAAGGTCCATGCATAATAATGTTGTGCTCAAATATGGCGTAAGTAATACTGCAAAGAAGTAGTACTACTCCGGTATAGAGGAAGTAAAATAACCGGCTTATTATATATAGCCACTCTTGGCTACATGGATGAGATAGTAAGACATGGAAAAACAAAAATGGTGGGAGCTAGTGGGTTCAAGTCTTCAAGGGCCTAGCTAGCTATAAGCGTCCTCCAAGGAAAAAACTACTCCTATTGGTACTAGTAAGTAGTACAACACTGAAAGAGAAGGCGAGAGGGTTAAAAAAATATAATACTAAATTGTACTACTAGTACAGTAAAAATGTCCCAGTCAAGAAAAGAAAATAACTACTCCCTCCGTCCAGGTGAATAAGTCATCTTTGGTTGTGCACCCTGACCAAGAAGAAGGGAAAAACAAGAGAACTTAATGTTTATTTGCTAATTAATAGCATTGCATGCAATGAACTAACCACTGCATGTCGTGTTTGGTAGTCTCGGGTCATTAAAAACATGCACGCCCACATCTCTTATTGGTTGATATGTCAAGAAAGAAGAAACGAGGTGGGAGTTAATGCACCGCGCCTAAGTGTTTTGGGATTATTTGGTTTTCGTAAAGTGACTTATACACCTAGACGAAGGGAGTACCTGGGTAGATGGTGACGGTCCGATCGTGGTAGATTGTGTGACCATGTTGCACATCAGTGGCACCATGGGTAACGACTGCTAAGATAGTTGATCCCAATATGCCAAAGTCAGCTACAAGGTTCCAGGTTAGACTGAATCGCGGATGCAATGCACATCCAGGATCGACGATCTTATTTTGATCGGGGGATGACTAGTCCCCGCAAAATAATGGAGTACCATTAGGGATGCAAATGATGGTTTGTGCATTTCGTTTGTAATCTCTCGTACCGTTGGATGGTAACCAGATGAAACAAGTCCCCTGGCTTGTCACCGCGAAGATGCGGCCTAGATGGCGCACGGCGTCTTCGAATGTGTAGGGGTACAAATCTGCCGCGCCCAACATGCGCTAGCCTCTGCCGTTATTGCCTCTTGCATTGATGGCAATCCTTATGTCGAACACCGTGATGAGATAGTAATCGTCGTAGCCGCGTCGCTTTGTCGGCGGGTCCTCAATTGCTATCTTCTTCAATCTCATGTAGGCATCATCATACATATTCAAGCCCAATCTGTCCGGAAGGCCGAGCCCAATGGTGGAGAAGGGGTCTATGGGAACAGCCGCATTGCTGTGGATGTTGTGCAAAATGATGGTGGTATCCGGCCGGAGGTATGCAAGCCAATCTTTGTTGGCACCGACCCAGACCTATATATAAGTTGGTGGGCAGCGGAGAAATTACAGGATGGAAATGGAATAACTAAGTACTTGTGACGGCCTGGATTTTGGCCCTTTCCTTTTTCTTTTTGATTTATTCGTTTTTGCTCTGTTTTTCTTTTTGGAGTGGTTATGTGGCCTTGTCACCTGGGAAATCATCCTCTTTTCCCTTCCCTAGTGGGTCATCATTCTCAAAACCTTGCCAAGATCATGTCACTCCACTGCTTGACCAAACCCTAATTTCTTTTTCTCAGGAATATTCCTTTTTCTATTAAAGGAATAACCACATCTACCTAGGTTGTGAAGCAACCTTTATTTCCATCACTCCTAAAATTCCCAAATAATTCTCATAAATTTTTTGGGTCATATCTTTCTCAGATATGGCAAAATATTTCATTTGTCATGTTTATCATCTTGCTCAAATAATTCATTTCCTATTCTCTCCTGGATGGCAGAATGTGAAGCAAGTGACATTTATCTTTTCCCAATTGACTTCAAACTCCTTTTACACCTTGTCCTGTCCATATCATTGCCACGTGCCAAATTGCAACCTCATTTGCCTAGTAATTATATAATTATGATTTTCCAAAGTTCCTGTCTAAGGGAAGTAGTTGTGAAGGAAGTACAAGCTAGGAATATCCAAATGAGTTGCCATTTTGCATGGTCCCTCATATCATCATATCATAGCCCTTCACAAAGGTAGAGCTCATGTCATGCCTCCATGTGAGCTCACTTTCAATTCTTTGATCCTGCCCAAAATTCCAGTTTGTGAAGCAAGTATATTTTATCTTGCTCCATTATGGCTGCCAATTTTTCTAGGCCTTCTATTATTCATATAAACTACCTAGACCCATATTGGGCCTGTTTCTTCAAGCCATGTTTCCTCTAGAATTTTTGCAAGTTTCTGGTCAGCCAGGATGTTTATGAAGCAAGTACCATTTTGGTGAATCCAATTGGTATGAAACTTATAAAGCATATTTATATGATCAAATCATGAAGCCTTGCCAAACTTGAGCTCAAGTGGCCACACCATTTAAGTGCATCATCCAAATCTCATTTCTGGACCATTTTGGTCAGTTGCAAAGCAACTATGATTTATCTTGATCCAATTCTTCTCCAAGTTACCAGGATGAAAGTCCTTCTTTACCTCAACCTCCCAGACAACTCCTTTGAGCCCAATCAAGTCTCTGTGGATCAAGAAGGTTTCGTCCAAGTTTATCGCGATAAACTTCAAAGCTTGATTACCATTTAACCACAATTCCATTTCTTACAATTCCACCGCAGTTGAAACCTATCTTGGAAGGACTTCACCACAGACAAGGTCTGCTGTTATGCTGTTCTCCCGTGCCCTCCCTGTGCGTTGTCCCGTGGTGACCTCCCAGCTGGCATACAGTTTCACGCGCTCTCTGCGCAGTGTTCGTGTCCAGGGCGTCGTTTATGCTTCGTCCGCTTCCCCCTCATCGTCTTAGCATGCGTGAGCATGTCCCTTGGCTTCACCTCGTTGTCGCCGATCACCTGGACCCCGCTCCCCCTCCGGCAGCTTGCTCACCGACGCAAACCGCCGTGTGCCCACGAGAGCACAGTGCTCCGTTTGGCTCTGCTCGTCGCTGTCGTCTTCCTCCCTGCGCTCCCTTGGCCTTCTCTGCCCCGTGAGACCTCCACTGCACCTCCCTCTTCGCCTCCCTCCGAGCTCATGCGTGTGCACACGCGTCCGCGGCGCCGGCCGCGTGTCCACGGCAACACCAGCTCGGCCTCCTCGCCCCGCGGCTATATAAAGCCATCCCCGAGCCCTCCCGAGCACCTCACCAGCCTCCACTCGCTCCACTTCGCCCCCCAGCCCCTTGTTTGAGCTCGAGGAGCTCTCCTGCCCTCCCCTCCCCGCCATGGCCGCCGTTTGGCTCCGCTTAAATTCGAGCAACCAAGCCCTCCCCCTCCCTCCTGACATCACCTTAGCTCCACCCAGACCCCGGCGGTCCTCCCCGTGTCCGCGCCCACCGCCGAGCCACCTCGCCACAGACTCAAGATCGCCGCCGCCTCTGCCTCTTTCTTCCTCCAACCGTCGCCGCCTCCCCACTCCTCCCCGGGGCTTGTTTTCCCCACGGATGGGTGCGGTGGGCTGCTGATCGCCGATGGCCTCCGTTGGCCGGGAGTTGGCCGGGCTGAGGCCGGCCACGGTGCTGGCGCCCCTCCTGCTCGTCAAGGCGTCGGGGAGAAGAGAAGGAGCGGAGGAGAGAGAGGAGGAGTTGACCCAGCTGGCTGCTGGGCCCCGTGGCCCCACATGTCGGCGGGTGGGCGCTGACCCGCAAGACACCTGGATAAGTGGCCGGGCCCCGACGCCTGATACACCAAGCCCCTACCGCCTCACGACTAGGATAAGTGGAAGCGTATTCCAATGAATACGTCTTCCCTTTCTGAAAGCGTACTTTGGCGCTGCTTCGACCCAGTTTTCGTTTTCTCTGTCGGTAAGCGTATTCTTGTAAAAGGCGCGTTCTGTTTTTCTAGCCAAGGGCCTGTTTGTGATGATTTTATTGCAGAAAGGTCCCTGGTAGAAAAACAACTATAACTTCTTGCTCACAACTCCGTTTGAGGTGAATCCAAAGCCCACTTCTTCGTTTCGTCGAGCCCGTTCTGATGGAACCATTTTCACCATGTTTTGGCATTCTGAAAATGACCATTTTGCCCCTGCCCTTATTCAGCCCCTCCGAGAATGAACGCTTTTCCCATGATTCTTTTTGCGAGCTTCTCGCACTTTCTCTCGGTGTATTCTTCCACCCTGTGCAAGCCACACCTCCATTTGCATGATTGCGATGCAGTGCCATGGTTTAAATTATTTGAACTTGTTTAAAATATTGCTTTAGCTACATGACTTTGTGCATGGCAATTTCACGGAGTTGTATTTTGATCTTGTTATTGCCATGATGTTGCTTGGAGTTCTAGGACTTATATTTTGCAGCTTAGGTGGTTGACATGTTGCCACTAGATTATTAGTGGCTTATGTTATGATTATCTTCATGGTGGTGTTGGATATGATATTTTTGGAGTGTAACTTTGGATGTCATGCTGCCTTTTGGATTATTAGTGGTTAGTATGATTATTTTCATGATGATACCTGTTATTATATTTTGGAGTGTTACTTTGGATGTCATGCTGCCTTTGGATTATTAGTGGTTAGTATGATTATTTTCATGATGCAAGTTGATGTTCTGTTGCTTGGAGTATTATTTTTGGAGATGATGTTTACCTGTAGATCTTAGCCGAATAGCTTTATTCTTGTCATTGGAGTAGTAGGATTATTGTTTTTCGGATCCATCAGGACAGAAGTGTTGTGCTACCCTTGGAGTATTTTGAGATGATGATATTATGCTTGGATTATTTGTTGGATATTGCTATGACTTGGATTATAGTTTGGTAGTTGATATCGGAGTATCGCTTATCATGCTTCTTTTTTGGGGATAAATTCCGTCATTAAGTTGGTTAGGTGCCGCCGAACCGGGCTTTTTCGAGTGCAACCACGCTTACCTTTGTGGGAAGGTCCTAACTGGGTCTATTGTTGTACATCTCGCCGGTGCGTCCCACGAGGGAAAGTTATGGGCGTGGTTACCCTGATCAGGTAGGCGGACATAACCTTGTTTGCCCGCAGTTGGATTTTGCGCGCGTGTCCTTATGTGGGAGAGTTTATGTTTTGACCACGACGGTGGTCGGGGTGTCTTTGGTAGACACGGGGCCACCCAGGACTAGCCCAGTTGGGAGTGGGTCGGAGTGGCCGGGAGAGTGTCACGGCAGTAGATCGGTTTTGTCGGAACGCCGTTGGTCCACCCGAATGGGAGTGCGAGGCCATGGGTTCCGTGGTGTGGGTACAGTGTGCTACCTCTGCAGAGTGTATTTAATCTATCGATAGTCGCGTCCGTATTAGGTCCCACCGTTCAATCAACACTCACATGACGGAATAACTTATAGGTGATTTATATGATGATATATTGTGAGCGAATAGTTTAAGGTGATGTTGATGATGATGTTGGAGACCAAGTGTTGGTCATGGTAGTGATCGCCGGAAAGATCACAGTTTGAGACCAAGTGTTGGTCATGGTAGGGATCACCGGAAAGATCATAGTTTGAGACCAAGTGTTGGTCATGGTAGCGATCGCCGGAAAGATCACCGTATGATTTTGATCATGAGTTGATCGAGATGGTATATTGCTTGGCCGGTTAGCCAAGAGAGATATGGTTATGGAGATCTGAGATGGTGATTTATCAGCATTGTATTAGTTCATCTCATGCTTAGTAGTTGCTTCATCATGGTAGTTGTTAATTAATTAACCTGTTAATGCTATGTTATTGTCTTGCCTTGATGTTTATGGTTGTTGTGAGCTTGCAAGTACATTCAATGTACTGACCTGGCGTGTCATGCCAGATTGCAGGTGATGTCGTGATTGCTTGATTGCTTGTCGTGGTTTCCGTCCGTGCGAGCTAGGTCGTGTCCCAGCCAGAGTCCCTGCGGAGTGGAGTTCACCACCTTCGTCGTTGTTCCGCTGCTAGAAGTTTTCCGCTGCTACGAGATGTTCCGCTGCTAGCATAGAGCAAGTGTAGTATCGCAGGCGCAGTGTCGCCATGCTGATGTGATCATTGTAACATCAGACCCGTGTAATTATTATTCTTGTAACAAGAGATGATTTGTTTTATGTCAAGCAGTGTCGTATTCCAGAGACTTCTCCTTGATCTCTGGGCTGGAATATGGGGCATTCCGGTTTCTCTGAGCCGGGGTGCCACAGGCTTGGTATCAGAGCAGGTCTGGATGTAGGACGCCCTAGTTAGCGTGAGCGGTAGAAACCGATAGAAATCGGTAGTTTAAAGTCCGGCTTGTTTATTGCATTTGGTTGCTGCATTTGTTTGTTGCATAGCATGCATATAGCCTTATTATTTTGTTACTAGTGGTTTAATCTGGTGAGTGTAGATGGCATCGGTCCGGATCCACTACAGCTCAGCCTTTACATTTCTCCAGTTTTCTTTTCTTGCTCATTCTTCGGTGTTTGGTGTCATTTATGTCCCAGCAGAGTGATGCCAAGTGTTCGCGACACTGTTTGCAAAAATGGTGCTCAGGTATCGCGCCGAGTTATTTCCTTCAAATTTCACCTTTTGTTTCAAAGGTAGACATGCTTCTATCACGGATCGTCCTTTCGCTTGTCATTTTGGCAACCCTTAATGATCGTAGTTATCAAGAAAGGGCAGTGTCAGCAGCCTCAGTTTTTCCCCGCTATCCTATTTCTTGGACGAGTACGGATCTTTTTCCGTCCACTTGATAATAATGTGGTTGCGACCTTCGTGTCCTGCTACATGATTACCGAAAAGGCCCAAACCTCCGAGCCAGTCCAGTTTGCTACCTGGCTAAGCTAGCACTTGGTGTAGCGCTGCTTACACCAATTTTTCCACGCATTTATTCGTCCTCGTGCACATCGTCACAGCATGCTAGATCGTAGAGCCGGAGATCCCGCGAGAATTGTGTGCTTAAGTAGGCATGCATATTGTGTGACTAGCAGTAATATGTGACATTGATTGTGTGTGAATTGATTGTTGTGTGTTTTTGTTTAGTTGAGTTTTCTTTTGCTTCTTTCTTTTTGGGCCCCTGCGTTACATTATTTTTCCCCTATAAAGAGTTGCTCATCAACTAACACCGGACTCGAAGAAGTAATAAGTATTTCAAATATTTGGAAGAAGCTTAGCTAAACATTATGGCCTTCTCAGTCAACCGCATGATATAAGGAATATCTTCTCAGAATACCAATTGTGTCTTGGATTGATTATCCGCATCAATTCTACAAAGAAGAATGATCCAGCCACAGAAAAGACAAGTCGGATGCAAGACCAATCTGTATATTTTTCAGTCAAAGGTATGGATCATAGGCAAAGTTTTGGCTCAAAGAATAAATGATACTTGAAATATGTTATACTCCAAGAGAAAGTCAGGATGTGATATGCTCAACGAAGACAGTCAAACAAATTTTCTGATGCAAATAATCAGCCGCAAAATATTATGGACGTGTGCACGGATTTCAGTCTGCATATCAGTATGGAGTTTTGGATATAAGAAACCCGGCATTATTCCACACGCTATCGGAAGAAATTTATGAGGCAAGGCTCCTCAATTTTTTTTTCGCAGCATGATATGTGAATAATTTCCGGTCCACGATATCCGGTCTTTCTCAACAAGATACCTTGGTAAAAGCTTCCGATAGACAGGAAATGAATTTTTCCCAACAAGCAAACCCAAGGAGAAGCTTCTCAAGTATGGAAACCCGGCTTCTCCTGCACACTACTCAGGTCAAGCTTCGTGTGTAAGCTATCAAGGCTTCTTCTGCGCGCTACCCAGATAAAAGCTTCGAGTAGAAGCTAATGAGTCTTCCTCAGCAAGCTACTTGGATGGCTTCCCTCGTAAGCCACCCAGTCCGCGTCAGTACCACACTATACAGCATCCTCAGAGATTATATGATGAGTTGGCAGTATATGGCAGTACATCTCAAGGATCAAATTCGCAATAATTTTGTCAGAGAAACAATTCAGTCAAAACATATGCCTGCCGCAATAATATGGTATTCAGTTGCATATGGTTATTATACATATGGTACGCATGTATCCCGAGTCAGATCGGTCACTTATACGGGATACGACACTGATCTAGCAGATATACCTAAGAAAGCAATGAGCTCCGTACAGCTACGAACCCCGAGTATATGTCATATATGTGCGGATACAGGTCAGAAAAACAAGCACAAGGAATAATGTCAAAAATATTAACCACATCCATGGTCATACAAAGAATCAAGGACATGTGTGGCCAAGTTATTTCAGCAAGGTATCCTGACAAAGAAAATCATGACCGTTAAAGGGTGAGACTGACAACAAAGGTATGATGTATTTTGCACGACCCTCAGGGTCCGGATACCCAAATCAGTTGGAGGCCATAATTCCATATGGATCCACAAAGACATACACCTTTAGCGGCCTACTCTATTTACAAGGATTTTCATATCCCGCTGACCCGCTTGACATGGTTAGGGTGGAATATCCAAGTCTGTTCTATCAGATCCAAGATTCCTTTGCAACCTCAACAGTTTGACCTCAGCGGCAATGCTAAAACATATCACAACGTATTACCAAAAATGGGTATACCGACAAAATTAGAAAGTCAAAAGCCGAATAATCAGCTCAGGCCCGGTATACTCTCCGACGGAATCAAGTACCCGGTCAATCTGTCAGGAAAAGCATTTGCCCGTCAGCCCCTGTCGGGCAAAGTCTTAATCTATAAATATTTGAGGTATGACATAGCTATAACTCCATACACCGTTATATTGCTCACGACAGAAGGCAGTCAAATCTCTGGTATATGCCACATGCTCGAGCCAAAGGAAATAAAACAAGATAAATTGGTGCACCTATGAGCAGTCAGATCCCATCAGAAGATGGCCATGATTTATTCTAAGCATTTATTGAACCCAGAAGGCTTGCAAGCAACCCCACGACAGAAATAAAAAGGTTTTCATGACCAAAAGGAAATTTATGATCAGATTCGTCGGACATCATCGCAGATACGAGAAAATCAACATCAGCAAAAGGATTTGGTATATGAGCAAAGACCCATCAAAATTTGGGGAAAGGTGAAGCAAGCCACCCCAGAGCAAGGTAAGTTGATCATCTGAAATTCTTGGGGGAACAATAAATAAAGGAAAAAGGATATCCGAGTTGGAAACGGTATCCTCAAGTCATACTTGTTCCCAGAGCAACTAAATCTCGAGGACGAGATTTCTTTAAGGGGGTAAGAGTTGTGACAACCTGGATTTTGGCCATTTTCTTTTCTTTTTGATTTATTGGTTTTTGCTCTGTTTTTCTTTTTGGAGTGGTTCTGTGGCCTTGTCACCTGAGAAATCATCCTCTTTTCCCTTCCCTAGTGGCTCATCATTCTCAAAACCTTGCCAAGATCATGTCACTCCACTGCTTGACCAAACCCTAATTTCTTTTTCTCAGGAATATTCCTTTTTCTATTAAAGGAATAACCCTGTCTACCTAGGTTGTGAAGCAACCTTTATTTCCATCACTCCTAAAATTCCCAAATAATTCTCATAAATTTTTTGGGTCATATCTTTCTCAGATATGGCAAAATATTTCATTTGTCATGTTTATCATCTTGCTCAAATAATTCATTTCCTATTCTCTCCTGGATGGCAGAATGTGAAGCAAGTGACATTTATCTTTTCCCGATTGACTTCAAACTCCTTTTACACCTTGTCCTGTCCATATCATTGCCACGTGCCAAATTGCAACCTCATTTGCCTAGTAATTATTTAATTATTTTTCCAAAGTTTCTGTCTAAGGGAAGTAGTTGTGAAGGAAGTACAAGCTAGGAATATCCAAATGAGTTGCCATTTTGCATGGTCCCTCATATCATCATATCATAGCCCTTCACAAAGGTAGAGCTCATGTCATGCCTCCATGTGAGCTCACTTTCAATTCTTTGATTCTCGCCTAAAATTCCAGCTTTGTGAAGCAAGTATATTTTATCTTGCTCCATTATGGCTGCCAATTTTTCTAGGCCTTCTATTATTCATATAACCTACCTAGACCCATATTGGGCCTGTTTCTTCAAGCCATGTTTCCTCTAGAATTTTTGCAAGTTTCTGGTCAGCAAGGATGTTTATGAAGCAAGTACCATTTTGGTGAATCCAATTGGTATGAAACTTATAAAGCATATTTATATGATCAAATCATGAAGCCTTGCCAAACTTGAGCTCAAGTGGCCACACCATTTAAGTGCATCATCCAAATCTCATTTCTGGACCATTTTGGTCAGTTGCAAAGCAACTATGATTTATCTTGATCCAATTCTTCTCCAAGTTACCAGGATGAAAGTCCTTCTTTACCTCAACCTCCCAGACAACTCCTTTGAGCCCAATCAAGTCTCTGTGGATCAGCAGTGCTCGTCCAAGTTTACTGCAGTAAACTTCAAAGCTTGATTACCATTTAACCACAATTCCATTTCTTACAATTCCACCGCAGTTGAAACCTATCTTGGAAGGACTTCACCACAGACAAGGTCTGCTGTTATGCTGTTCTCCCGTGCCCTCCACAGGCGTTGTCCTGTGGTGACCTCCCGGCACACAGTTTCCACGCGCTCAAGTTGTCCGTGTCTGTGGCGCTTTCGCTTCGTCCCGCTTCCCCCTCATCGTCTTAGCGTGCGTGAGCATGTCCCTTGGCTTCACCTCGTTGTCGCCGATCACCTGGACCCCGCTCCCCCTCCGGCAGCTTGCTCACCGACGCAAACCGCCGTGTGCCCACGAGAGCACAGTGCTCCGTTTGGCTCTGCTCATCGCCGTCGTCTTCCTCCCTGCGCTCCCTTGGCCTTCTCTGCCCCGTGAGACCTCCACTGCACCTCCCTCTTCGCCTCCCTCCGAGCTCATGCGTGTGCACACACGTCAAGGGCGCGGCCTGCGTGTCCACCAACAACACCAGCTCGGCCTCCTCGCCCCGCGGCTATATAAAGCCATCCCCGAGCCCTCCCGAGCACCTCACCAGCCTCCACTCGCTCCACTTCGCCCCCCAGCCCCTCGTTTGAGCTTGAGGAGCTCTCCTGCCCTCCCCTCCCCGCCATGGCCGCCGTTTGGCTCCGCTTAAATTCGAGCAACCAAGCCCTCCCCCTCCCTCCTGACATCACCTTAGCTCCACCCAGACCCCGGCGGTCCTCCCCGTGTCCGCGCCCCACTGCCGGAGCCACCACGGCCACAGACCTCAAGATCGCCGCCTCGCCTCTTTCTTCCTCCAACTGCCGCCGCCTCCACTCCTCCTCGGGCTTGTTTTTCCCCTGGATGGAGTGCGGTGGGCTCTTATTCTTGATCGCCGATGGCCTCCGTTGGCCGGAGTTGGCGGAGTCATGAGGCCCGGCCGATCTTGGCGCCCCTCCCTCTGTTCTGCGTCGCGTCGGGGGAGAAGAGAAGGAGCGGGAGGAGAGAGAGGAGGGAGTTGACCCAGCTGGCCAGTGGGCCCCGTGGCCCCACATGTCGGCGGGTGGGCGTTGACCCGCCTGCACAATTTGGATAAGTGATTTGGCCCCGCCTGCTGGGACCCTTACGTGCCGACACCAAGCCCCGCCCCGCCTCTGCCGACTAGGATAAGTGGAAGCGTATTCCAATGAATACGCCTTCCCTTTCTCGAAAGCGTGCATTTTGGCGCCGCTTCGACCCAGCTGCGTTTTCTCGCTTGCAGCGTATTCTAGTAAAAGGCGCGTTCTGTTTTTCTAGCCAAGGGCCTGTTTGTGATGATTTTATTGCAGAAAGGTCACTGGTAGAAAAACAACTATAACTTTTTGCTCACAACTCCGTTTGAGGTGAATCCAAAGCCCACTTCTTCGTTTCGTCGAGCCCGTTCTGATGGAACCATTTTCACCATGTTTTGACATTCTGAAAATGACCATTTTGCCCCTGCCCTTATTCAGCCCCCTCCGAGAATGAACGTTTTCCGGCGATTCTTTTTGCGAGCTTCTCGCACTTTCTCTCGGTGTATTCTTCCACCCCAGGCAAGCCACACCCTCCATTTGCATGATTGCGATGCAGTGCCATGGTTTAAATTATTTGAACTTGTTTAAAATATTGCTTTAGCTACATGACTTTGTGCATGGCAATTTCACGGAGTTGTATTTTGATCTTGTTATTGCCATGATGTTGCTTGGAGTTCTAGGACTTATATTTTGCAGCTTAGGTGGTTGACATGTTGCCACTGGATTATTAGTGGCTTATGTTATGATTATCTTCATGGTGGTGTTGGATATGATATTTTTGGAGTGTAACTTTGGATGTCATGCTGCCTTTGGATTATTAGTGGTTAGTATGATTATTTTCATGATGATACCTGTTATTATATTTTGGAGTGTTACTTTGGATGTCATGCTGCCTTTGGATTATTAGTGGTTAGTATGATTATTTTCATGATGCTAGTTGATGTTCTGTTGCTTGGAGTATTATTTTCGGAGATGATGTTTACCTGTGGATCTTAGCCGAATAGCTTTATTCTTGTCATTGGAGTAGTAGGATTATTGTTTTTTGGATCCATCAGGACAGTAGTGTTGTGCTACCCTTGGAGTATTTTGAGATGATGATATTATGCTTGGATTATTTGTTGGATATTACTCTGACTTGGATTATAGTTTGGTAGTTGATATCGGAGTATCAGTTATCACAGTTCTTTTTTTGGGGATAAATTCCGTCATTAAGTTGGTCAGGTGTCGCCGAACCGGGCTTTTTCCAGTGCAACCACGCTTACCTTTGTGGGAAGGTCCTAACTGGGTCTATTGTTGTGCATCTCGCCGGTGCCTCCCACGAGGGAAGGTTATGGGCGTGGTTACCCTGATCAGGTAGCCGGACATAACCTTGTGTGCCCGCAGTTGGATTTTGCGCGCGTGTCCTTGTGTGGGAGAGTTTATGTTTTGACCATGACGGTGGTCGGGGTGTCTTTGGTAGACACGGGGCCACCCAGGACTAGCCCAGTTGGGAGTGGGTCGGAGTGGCCGGGAGAGTGTCACGGCAGTAGATCGGTTTTGTCGGAACGTCGTTGGTCCACCCGAATGGGAGTGCGAGGCCATGGGTTCCGTGGTGTGGGTACGGTGTGCTACCCCTGTCTACCTAGGTTGTGAAGCAACCTTTATTTCCATCACTCCTAAAATTTCCAAATAATTCTCATAAATTGTTTGGGTCATATATTTCTCAGATATAGAAAAATACTTCATTTGTCATGTTTATCATCTTGCTCACATAATTCATTTCCTATTCTGTCCTGAATGGCAGAATGTGAAGCAAGTGCCATTTATCTTTTCCCAATTGACTTCAAACTCCTTGGACACCTTGTCCTGTCCATATCATTGCTACGTGCCAAATTGCAACCTCATTTGCCTAGTAATTATTTAATTATGATTTTCCAAAGTTCCTGTCTAAGGGAAGTAGTTGTGAAGGAAGTACAAGCTACGAATATCCAAATGAGTTGCCATTTTGCATGGTCCCTCATATCATCATATCATAGCCCATCACAAAGGTAGAGCTCATGTCATGCCTCCATGTGAGCTCACTTTCAATTCTTTGATTCTGCCCAAAATTCCAGTTTGTGAAGCAAGTATATTTTATCTTGCTCCATTATGGCTGCCAATTTTTCTAGGCCTTCTATTATTCATATAACCTACCTCAACCCATTTTGGGCCTGTTTATTCAAGCCATTTTTCCTCTAGAATTTTTGCAAGTTTCTGGTCAGCAAGGATGTTTGTGAAGCAAGTACCATTTTGGTGAATCCAATTGGAATGAAACTTATACAGCATCTTTATATGATCAAATCATGAAGCCTTGCCAAACTTGAGCTCAAGTGGCCACACCATTTGAGTGCGTCATCCAAATCTCATTTCTGGACCATTTTGGTCAGTTGCAAAGCAACTATGATTTATGTTGATCCAATTCTTCTCCAAGTTACCAGGATGAAAGTCCTTCTTTACCTCAACCTCCCAGACAACTCCTTTGACCCCAATCAAGTCTCTATGGATCAAGCGGTTTCGTCCAAGTTTATCGCAAGTAAACTTCAGAGCTTGATTACCATTTAACCACAATTCCATTTCTTACAATTCCACCGCAGTTGAAACCTATCTTGGAAGGACTTCACCACAGACAAGGTTTGCTGTTCTCTCGTGCCCTCCCTGTGTGTTGTCTCGTGGTGACCGCCCAGCAGGCATACAGTTTCACGCGCTCTTTGTGCAGTGGCCGCGTCCAGGGCGTCGTTTCTGCTTCGCCCGCTTCCCCCTCGTCGTCTTAGCGCGTGTGAGCATGTCCCTTGGCTTCACCTCGTCGTTGATGATCACCTGGACCCCGCTCCCCCTCCGGCAGCTTGCTCACCCACGCAAACCGTCGTGTGCCCACGAGAGCACAATGCTCCGTTCGGCTCTGCTCGTCGTTGTCGTCTTCCTCCCTACGCTTCCTTGGCCTTCTCTGCCCCGTGAGACCTCCACTGCACCTCCCTCGTCGCTTCCCTCCGAGCTCATGCGTGTGCACACGCGTCCACGGCGCCGGCCGCGTGTCCACGGCGACGCCAGCTCGGCCTCCTCGCCCCGCGGCTATATAAAGCCATCCCCGAGCCCTCCCGAGCACCTCACCAGCCTCCACTCGCTCCACTTCGCCCCCAGCCCCTTGTTTGAGCTCAAGGAGCTCTCCTGCCCTCCCCTCCCCGCCATGGCCGCCGTTCGGCTCCGCTTAAATTCGAGCGAACCAAGCCCTCCCCCTCCCTCCTGACCTCACCTTAGCTCCACCCAGACCCCGGCGGTCCTCCCCGTGTCCTGGCCCCACCTCCGGAGCCACCTCGGCCACAGACTCAAGATCGCCGCCTCTGCCTCTTTCTTCCTCCAACTGCCGCCGCCTCCCCACTCCTCCCTGTGGCTTGTTTTTCCCCGGATGGGTGCGGTGGGCTGCCTTCTGGTCGCCGGTGGCCTCCCCTTGGCCGGAGTTGGCCGGAGTCATGAGCCGGGCCGGTCTTGGCGCCCCTCCCTCTGTTTTGCGTCGCGTCGGGGAGAAGAGAAGGAGCGGGAGGAGAGAGAGGAGGAGTTGACCCAGCTAGCTAGTGGGCCTGGCCCCACCTGTCGGGCTGGTGGGCGTTGACCCCGCCTGCCCAGCTGGATAAGTGACGGGCCCCGCCCCACGGGACCAGCACTTCAGCGACACCAAGCCCCGGCCCCGCCTCTACTGACTAGGATAAGTGGAAGCGTATTCCACAGAATACGTCTTCCCTTTCCGAAAGCGTACTTTGGCGCTGCTTCGACCCAGTTTACGTTTTCTCTGTTGGAAAGCGTATTCTAGCAAGAGGCGCATTCTGTTTTTCTAGCCAAGGGCCTGTTTGTGATGATTTTATTGCAGAAAAGTCCCTGGCAGAAAACAACTATAACCTTTTGCTCTCAACTCCGTTTGAGGTGAATCCAAAGCCCACTTCTTCGTTTCGTCGAGCCTGTTCTGATGGAACCATTTTCACCATGTTTTGACATTCTAAAAATGACCATTTTGCCCCTGCCCTTATTCAGCCCCCTCCGAGAATGAACATTTTTCGGTGATTCTTTTTGCGAGCTTCTCGCACTTTCTCCCGGTGTATTCTTCCACCCCAGGCAAGCCACACCCTCCATTTGCATGATTGCGATGCAGTGCCATGGTTTAAATTATTTGAACTTGTTTAAAATATTGCTTTAGCTACATGAATTTGTGCATGGAAATTCTCGGAGTTGTGTTTTGATCTTGTTATTGCCATGATGTTGCTTGGAGTTCTAGGACTTATATTTTGCAGCTTAGGTTGTTGACATGTTGCCACTGGATTATTAGTGGCTTATGTTATGATTATTTTCATGGTGGTGTTGGATATGATATTTTTGGAGTGTTACTTTGGATGTCATGCTGCCTTTGGATTATTAGTGGTTAGTATGATTATTTTCATGATGATACCTGTTATTATATTTTGGAGTGTTACTTTGGATGTCATGTTGCCTTTGGATTATTAGTGGTTAGTATGATTATTTTCATGGTGCTAGTTGATGTTCTGTTGCTTGGAGTATTATTTTTGGAGATGATGTTTACATGTGGATCTTAGCCGAATAGCTTTATTCTTGTTATTGGAGTAGTAGGATTATTGTTTTTTGGATCCATCAGGACAGTAGTGTTGTGCTACCCTTGGAGTATTTTGAGATGATGATATTATGCTTGGATTACTTGTTGGATATTGCTATGACTTGGATTATAGTTTGGTAGTTGATATCGGAGTATCAATTATCACATTTCTATTTTTGGGGATAAATTCCGTCATTAAGTTGGTCAGGTGCCGCCGAACCGGGCTTTTTCCAGTGCAACCAAGCTTACCTTTGTGGGAAGGTCCTAACTGGGTCTATTGTCGTGCATCTCGCCGGTGCCTCCCACGAGGGAAGGTTATGGGCGTGCTTACCCTGATCAGGTAGGCGGACATAACCTTGTGTGCCCGCAGTTGGATTTTGCGCGCGTGTCCTTGTGTGGGAGAGTTTATGTTTTGACACGGGGCCACCCAGGACTAGCCCAGTTGGGAGTGGGTCGGAGTGGCCGGGAGAGTGTCACGGCAGTAGATCGGTTTTGTCGGAACGCCGTTGGTCCACCGGAATGGGAGTGCGAGGCCATGGGTTCCGTGGTGTGGGTACAGTGTGCTACCTCTGCAGAGTGTATTTAATCTATCGATAGTCGCGTCCGTATTAGGTCCCACCATTCGATCAACACTCACACGACGGAATAACTTATAGGTGATTTATATGATGATATATTGTGAGCAGTAACAGTTTGGCAGGATGTTGATGATGATGTTGGAGACCAAGTGTTGGTCATGGTAGTGATCACCGGAAAGATCACAGTTTGAGACCAAGTGTTGGTCATGGTAGTGATCGCCGGAAAGATCACAGTTTGAGACCAAATGTTGGTCATGGTAGTGATCGCCGGAAAGATCACCGTATGGTTTTGATCCTGAGTTGATCGAGGTGGTATATTGCTTGGCCGGTTAGCCAAGAGAGATATGGTTATGGAGATCTGAGATGGTGATTTATCAGCATTGTATTAGTTCATCTCATGCTTAGTAGTTGCTTCATCATGGTAGTTGTTAATTAATTAACCTGTTAATGCTATGTTATTGTCTTGCCTTGATGTTTATGGTTGTTGTGAGCTTGCAAGTACATTCAATGTACTGACCTGGCGTGTCATGCTAGATTGCAGGTGATGCCGTGATTGCTTGATTGCTTGTCGTGGTTTCCGTCCATGCGAGCTAGGTCATGTCCCAGCCAGAGTCCCTTTGGAGTGGAGTTCACCACCTTCGTCGTTGTTCCGCTGCTAGAAGTTTTCCACTGCTACAAGATGTTCCGCTGCTAGCATAGAGCAAGTGTAGTATCGCAGGCGCAGTGTCGCCATGCTGATGTGATCATTGTAACATCAGACCCGTGTAATTATTATTCTTGTAATAAGAGCTGATTTGTTCTATGACAAGCAATGCCGTATTCCAGGGACTTCTCCTCGATCTCTGGGCTGGAATACGGGGCGTTCCGGTTTCTCTGAGCCTGGGTGCCATAGTACTACATGATCAAACTCCATGACTGACCTGCTCATCGGAGAAAATCCGACTACCTCTCAACGTCGGCAACTCTAGAGGAGTCAACATGCAACCATGGCCAGGGAGCGGTGGACTGTTCGAAGGATTGTCCCATAGAAGAACCTTCTCCTCGAGGACGCATGGAAGACCAACTAGCATGGCCTTTTCCCAAACCTGTTTAAGCGCCGTCTTAAAAAAGTTGGTGCGGGAAGCACCGAGTCTTGCAGCGGTGAGGACATCGGAGCGGCATGCGATTTCTCCCAGAGGATCGTCGTCCAAGGTCTCCCAACCCCGACGAGGAGTAGAACCGCCTGGCGAATCCATGGGAGCAGCGATTTAACCCGCCTTCTTCGGGGAGGAGGAACTGGCGAGGAGGAGATAAGAGCGTAGTAACTGCAGGGCCTCGTCCCTTCGCTAAGGAAATTATGCGGGCATGCATAGTGGTAGTGCCCGTGCCCCACGATGGTGAGGCTATTATTTACTATGTACTCGTACTATAGCACTACTAGTACTACTTTCTCAACTAGTAGTGCAATGTATTGTACTTCTAGTATAGTGCACCAGTTTTGAACTCTTGAATCTCAGGGCCAAGGAGCTACAGTTGGAAGTGGAGGGTACTACTGTTCTCTAGAACCATCGTTGTAGTACTATCAATGCAAGGAAAGTACACCCGCGTAGTGGGTATTCTCGTTGCTCTATTCAAGCGTGTAGCTAGCCTACTCAGCTGCTCCTCTCATGCACACACTAGCAACCTGTTTATCAGCGACGGATACTGCGGGGGCAGAACATTTGAGTTATTTGATACAGCGAGACTAGGCTCTTCGCTTCCATTTGTGGAGGTGTAATGGATCACGTCGAACTTTGTTAGTAGTTCCTTCTTTATGAATGAGATGAGGCAAAGCTTTTGCCTCCGTTCCAAAACAAAAAAATCACGTCAAGAGGAATTTCTTTTGTAGAGCCGATAATGGAGTGAAGTCCATGCGTGCAACGCCACAACCTACAGAGTAGTAGAGTACTAGCACTTTATGTATAGAGCCATATTGCACAGTTCCCAATGCCATGCCAGGCTTTTCCGGCTCCTCGGGCTTAATTGGGAGGCGTTAGTTTAAATATGCTAGCTGACGAGGAAGCTACAAGCGAGGTGCGGCTAGGGCAAGCACGCAGGCGAGAAACTTTGCATGGTATGAATTGATATATGGGAGTACTACTCTAGTACGCGAGGCACGAGATGACGGGAAGGAAAACCCGTTCACGTGGTCGGGCTATCCAGTGCACCCAGATTGTGGTGCGACATGTCCGTTCGACTTCAAAAGTCAAACTACCAGTGTACAAAAGTTACTATTTTAAAAAAAGGCTGCCATGCGTTTGGCCGGGATCGAACCCACAAAACGAGCTATACACTCTCGCGACCACAAATAGTACTCGTTGGAGTACAACGCAACCTAGAATCGCCTTTTGTCGCTAGTACATTGTTCCTTACAAGAAACCACTAAATGCCAAGAAACCACTAATAATGCCAAGAAACTACTACCACTTGCATACGTGGCAGACTTAAGATAAGACTACCTTATCAACTATTGTAGATGCCCTTACCAACCATCCCTACTAAGAAACGACTACTCTACAAAGTGCCGTTATAGGCACGTTTCAAATCATGTCGCCCCTTAAGTCAACGCCTTCTATTCGACCGGTAAGTTAGGTGTTATGACTTGTGGGACCTACATGTCAGTCTAGACAAAAAATCCCCGAGTGACCTCCTACCTCTGGCCCGTCCACCTAGTCATCCTTGGCCATGGGATGCAGATACACTGGCCGGCGAGGTCAAACCGCCGCCCGTGATGCGGAGCCCATCTTATGCAGCCCGGATACCAACTCCATCCGGCGCTCACGACCGCTAGCTACCCAAGATAGCACACACCCTGCTGGAGGCATCCAGCTTCTTGTCTGCAAGGTTTGCTAGCTAGGTTGGCACGGCGGTGCGGGGGCTTGCTCCCGCGTGCCGCACTAAGGCCAGCCATCTGGCTCAAGCGAAGGCCAGCGCGGCGGCTTTCTCGCGCGTGAGTCATGCTCGGGCCAGCCAGCCAACCCGTGCGGAGGCCAGCGCGGCGTCCGACCCGTCGGGTGGAGAGGCGGCCAACTCGCTCATCACCGGCGCCACCAACGAACACACATCAGTACCATTTGAAGTAATGTTCAGGAAAAATAATGATTTGAGGAGGAATAACATGATAGAAAGTCAGATGTGGGTCCCTCGTGTCAATGGTCAAACATAATGTGTTGGTTTAAGCTGCCTCGTCAGCACGTACATGTGGGCCAACCCTGTCATAAATGGGTTTAAATGAGCCTAATCGGCACTAGGTAGTAGTTTTTTTGGCGCGGATTAAGAAGTTTTGGGTATGTTTTTGCTATTTTTTATGCAATAGTTTCTTCCTAGGGCTGGTTGAAAGTGGTAGTTTTTTGTTAAATACTCTACATACTGTAAGTAGGAGTGGAAGTTAAGCTTTGGAAGCCAATAAGCAAGGCTAGTTACATAGTGCCTATGTGTACGTGATTGAAACTAAATATCAACCATGAGTGACTAATATCTTGATGGAAGACTCGAAACTATGGAAATACTAGCATTTTTTTGCATGGTTGGAAATACTAGCAATGTTCACGTGCGTTGCAACGGATAATAATTAGAATAATACTTATTCACAAACTTGATAGAAAATATTCTAATTTTGATATACATATATCACTAGAGATATATTATGTTTCAATCAGAATATATTCCTTGGGCTATTTTGGTGAGGTGAGGGAGGGATGTGGTTGGTTAGATACTAATTATGGGTTTTTCTGCAAATTAGTATAGAAGTGGGATGTTGGTGAGAAAAGGCAACAACTTACCTCCCAATCGTTAGATGTAGATCTAATGGTTAGAAATGACGGATGGCAGACACACCATCATCACCAACTAAGTCTTCTGTAGGAGTACTAGCAAGATGTCCATGCATTGCGTGGAACATCAAGATGCATTTTTTATAAAACACATGTTGTGATTGACCCATGCGGGAGTAATCCCATGTGTAAAAACTAATGATGTCCCGAGAAAGAGGAGATAAGGTGAAGAGGAGTGGGGTGTGATGGTGATTGGTGGTCAGACTGAGCGAAGGCATGGGGATGGACGACGCCGACAGCGACCACCATGCCAGTTTGTTCCAGAGGCTTCCTTTTTTAATTTCTCAACAATGAGGTTGTTGGAGATAAGGATGAATGAGGGAAGGCCTTGTCTGCAAATGTGGAGAGAGGTGCGGGTATCTTTTAGTTTCATTTATATCCGTCAGATATAGATCGGGCGGTCTATATTGCAAGATGGACGCGTACCATCATCACCAACTCAGTTTTTTTATAAGAGAAGAAATATAAGTATGGAGATACAAATGCATTATCGATACTTGTTTTCGTAAACTTGGATCTACATTCTATTCAACGGCTCAACATGTGGGGCCTTAGCACAATGACTTCTCGACCGTGTAAAACAAAGGTTTTCCCATCACCGATAAGGAGGGGGTGATGACGGCGTGCTTTCGGCTTGCTTTAGTCCTAGTAGTCATACTAGGTGGTCTACGCACATGTAGATTTACTCTTTTTCATGTCTCGTGTTCGCCGTACTGCCATGACTGTTGATGAATAGACGGTAAGTTATTCACGGGAAAACCTTTGTTGAGCGTGTGTGTGAGAGAGAGAGAGACAGTGTGCATGTGTGATATGTGTAGAGACTGAGGCAATGATAAGAGATTCTTTGTGTCTCTGTGTGTGGAGGATAGAGAGAGACATGTACATGGGGCTTTGTGTTGTGTAACGTGGAGACACATAGACATAATCAGAGAGTGAGTGTGTGAGATACACATGCGGACATGGGGAGGGATGTGTGAGTTAGAGAGATGGAGAATATTGGTGTGCATCTGAGCTAGAGAGAGGGGGGATATATACATACATAGAGTTGGAGAGAATATGCAAGGGTGTGTGTCTTAAAAGAAGGATCCAGATAGATGGGTGTTTGTGCGTGTCTATGTGTGTTTGTGCGTGTGTATGTTTGTTTGTGCGCGTGTTTGTGTGTGAGAGGGAGTGTGCGTATGTGGAGTAGAGAGACCACTAATGATGTAAACCTAGTATATGGAAGGGGGAATGGTGTGACATGTGTGTCAAAGAGAGACAAAGGCATGTGTAGTAGCGGGATAGCATGGGTGCGGGTGGGGAGCAGACTATTTGGAAGAGAGATCGAGTGTGTGTGGGAGAGGGGTGTGAGAGCGCGCGCGCGAGAGAGAGAGAGAGCTAGCGACGGAGAGAGAGAGAGAGGAAGAGAGGGGTCGTATGTGTGCAGAAGTGGCGTATAGATAGGGAGACAATGTTGATGTTGTTCGAAAGTGGCCTATGTACGGAGACGCAAGGGAAGCGAATCATCATGTGTGTGATAGGGACTTCATGAGAGATCTAGAATAGATGGTGTAGAGAACAACATGCAAGATTGAGAATGATGATACATTAGGGAGCTATGGAAAGGGTCACGACATATATGTATACAGGGAAGGAGCTGGGGCGGGTCCACATGTGGGAGAGATAGAAAGAGGAGAGTGGTGCACAAGGAGACAAAGTGTGCCTGTTTGCAGTGGGGGTGGTGTGTGAGGTAAGTGTGAGAGAACCACATAACTAGGGAGATAGACGTTTGGGGGTGACGTTTTGTGTGTATGGGAAAGATACACTCTACATAGTGCGTGTGCTTTGGAAAGAGAGATGCCGGGAGACCTAGAGAGTGGGGGGAAGAGATGTGTGCATGCCTGAGAGACAAAATGATAGAGACCTATATTGGGGTCCGGACTTTAGAAGAGAGGGGGGTGTTAATGTGCTCGTGTGTTCGTGTCTGGGGGAGAGAACGACTTGTGTGTGGGGGGTGTGGGGGGGGGTTGGCTTCAGATAAAGAGTGAGGTGTCTATATTTGAGGGACTTTAGCGTAATTGATATATATATATATATGGTCAATAGTGTGTGCACTCATGCTTGATCAATTTGTTTCATGGACTATGAGATAACGATACTTTTGAACATGTGTGATATACCTTGAAGTACCTGAATTACAAACCTAAGATTGGAATTTTGGAATTCGACTCCATCATTAGCTTTTGTAATTCATTTAAACGGAGGTACAATTTTAAGCCGGGATTTCGTGATTTCAAATTCGTATACCAAACCTAGAGATACACACATACGGGCAGGTTCAAACTTTATAATCATACACTATTCATACACATACACATTTTTGCTTTTGTCATCATATTTAGGGTAAACACATTTGGAATTTCATTTGAATTGGACTGTATGATGGTATTTTCTTGTACTAGCTCAATGATCCATATTTGAATTGAATGGACAATCCAAGTTTTGAGTTGGAGACATTAATTTTCAAAACTTGCACTTTTTTTGCGTGCAAAACAAATAAATTCTCGGGCATGATATCATAGTCGGCCGTACAAGAGAAGAACACTTAATTTCAGGCGCCAAAAGCTTTCAAACTTCCCGCTCACATCAAAATATCTCGCGCCCGAAAGTTTACCCTACGATCCTGTTTTACCCGTGTGACATGAACGGAAAAGGGCTGCTTTGGTAACTCCATTGTTTTCCCGTCTTTGCCCCCAACATTCTTCCCCAGAGCCCCTCCCCTTCCCCTCCCCGACCCCCAACCACGCCAAGCCTCCGAATCTAGTCCTCCACCACAGCGGTGGACCTCACACCCCGCCGGATCTACCTTCCACACCTTGGAACCCCCAACTACCAACCCACCACTTCACCGGAGCCGCTTCAGCGACTGGCTTGTCCACTGCTCCAGATCTCCTTGACCTCCATCATGGTCCACCACACCGGATCTGCTTAACCGGCGCCCTCGTCCACCACAGTTTAGGCCCTATCACTGGCCCTTCATACAAGCCCTCGTCTGCCGCAACAGATCCGCCTCACCGAAAGCACTATACACCGCGCCCGCCGACACCTTCGTCTACTGCACTAGACCCGCTCCATGGACGCCATATTCAACTCCACCGTCCCTGCTTTACTGACGCCGCAGCCTCATCAGGTTATTTTGATTTGTACTCCTTCGGTTTTTTCTTTATCGTGGAACTGTTCATTTACCACAGATGAGCTTTCTTGTATGTCGACAGGCGCCGCAACCAAAGCAGTGGAGCCGCTTCAGTGACGGTGACAGCCGGCCCAAACTCAATCATAACACGAGCACCATCGACGATCCTTAGCTATCAAGTATGACAACGATACCCATGCACCGCCGAGAATCAAGTACTATTATCCAACGGCCGGCGCCTATGTTCACTTTCTTAGAATAAGCACCGCACCTTTGAATTTCTTCAGGGCATCATTCAATTTTTCATGAGACGCGTTATTCTGCTTTGCACAGAGGGCCATACTTACAGCGATGAACATGTTACATGTGCTAAATTACAAACCAGTGCACATATAGTTACAATGCTTTAGTTTTGTCCTAAGTATTACTGTACTTCCTAGATATCACTGCCTACTATTTTACTTCTTGCATGCCATATTTATGATAATGGTGTTGTTATGATGCCACCTGTTGGTTCCATCAGACTGTTTCATGTTCTCTATGCTTAATTACACATCGGCAAACTAGCATGTGGTTCCGCTACTTTTTGTTCGTTTTACCCTACATTTTCTGATGCTAGCTATTACATCACTGCTCCGAGCCTCTGTTCATTACTTTTTTGTGCGTTCTTGATCTTCCCAAGTTGCATGACTAATTTGATGCTTCTATTAATTATGGATCTGCCAACCCCATCAAGCAAAATATTTGTTCTTTTGGGGCTGGCACCTCAAACAAGCAGAAAAATAGAGTGAAGCACATATATTGTCGTGTAAGCACACACCCTTATTTCATTAGTTTAGATGAACCATTGATGATCAATTTGAACTAGTGCATGCGATTAAAATTAATTTTACCTAAATAGAGGGTGCAGAATAAACTACAACAACTAGATTTGCAACCACGGGATGCTGACGTTATCTTCAAAGAACATTGCAACAATGTAAGTAGGCTTCACAAAGAACATATGGTAAGCCAGTGTGTTTTAGTACATGTGAAATGTAATGCGTGTGGGCTGCTTTCTTGGCTTGTGCCCTCAACCTGTAATCCTACAGAATTACAAATAGTTCAGTTGTCTGCATTGCTTGATTCAAATGCTTGTTTGTTACTTGTTAGGCTATACCTAAGTTGGCCAATATGTCAGCAGTGCCTGCTATACTATTGTAAAGAAATGCATGCCTAGTTCATTTGAGTCCTTAACTTTTCCTATGAACTTCATCACAAGACTGTCTTCGTAGTTTATATGAGGCCACACTGTTAAGTGCTTTCTCATATTATTTCAACTGCTTAGATGCCTTGGCAACTTAAATATAGTGGTGGTACACTCCCTTTCAACTAGGGATGTCAACTGGGTCCCGTTTAATCCCAATTAAAGTCCACTAGTGGTATGATAGTTCAAAAGAGTTTTTGTTTTTTGAGGAAAATGAACTAGAGAGCTAGCAAAAACTAACTAGATGGGACTGGCAGATGCCGTTTATTCTCCACTTACATCCCTAGTTGCATCTTACCATTTTAATTTCTTTTCGGCTGATGCTGCTTTGAACCATTTAAATATATCTCGCCATGCTTGGCAATAATTCTTATGTCGTTTACCATATAAGCTTACTGCCTGGATCATGCGATAACTATCTCTTACTTATGTCCAGCGGAAACCTTTTAGGATGTCGTTCACACTAGGACACAATGTACAACCCCAGAATCTATTTGTGGAAGCAGTGCACAATCCATGTTACCAGATGGTAGCAGTTCAGAGGCAACACCGCCAAGAGCGGTCGAGTACGATATTATAGTTCTTGAGGCTCTACTAGAGGCAGAAAGAGATGGTGTGGCTGCCATGAATGAGGTAATCTTGATCTTGAGGCTGGAAATTATGCAATTAGCTGCACGCATTATGCAAGCAACCCAAGAATTGGAGGAATTAAGAATGTTCCATTTGAAGACGGAGGAGGTCCTGCCGTTTCTCCATCTGAAGCCCAGGGTAATCCCAGTTCTTCTTTAGATACCAGTTGAAATTTCTCATTAGATTATTATACTTGCATGTTGTGTCATGTCTCTGAATGGATTATGTTGTAAGACCCCCTATATTGTCCATGTGTTGTAAGGATCCGAATTTTTTAGGCAAGGTAATATTCAGTACGTGTATGATTGACATAAGGTGAACTGTTTTTCATGTGAGCATATTGTATTGGATGAAATAACTATTGACTCAAAGTGTATCCAACCTACTGAATTCGAAGATCACGACATTTCTAAATCATAATCATATATAAAGGTGGAATAAATCTTTGTCATGGTTTTGAAGAAATAAATAAGAAAACATAGAATTATCTATGGATATTCGTAATCGAATACAAATTGGATTTGAATTTAGTTGCCAGGGCCCAGGGTAAATGTGAATGCTAATTCCCCCAAGTTTGGAACGAAGCGGCTAAACACCCACTATCATTTGTGGGATGACCGGAGCAAGTGTTTGCGAGATGGAAATTACTGTCTGCCCCTGACACTTGACATCCTAATCGACCGGATTTACACTGCTGTCGATAGGGGTAGACTAGTAACTTCAATCAGACGTGATACGACCGCCTCTGAGCCCATTCAGACACGGTGGGCGCCAAACGTGGGCGGCAAAACACATTTGATTCATGCTCGTCCAAAATACATGTGTCTCTCCCTCCATTTCCCCATTCATACACGGTGGGCGGCAAAACAAACTCTCCTCGTCCTTTTAAATAGGGGCAGATGTGTAACTTCCCTCAGACGTGACTCAACCGCCCTACCTGTCAGCCCCATTCATACATCGTGGGCGCCAACCTTGGGTGGCAAAACACCCTCTCCTCGCCTGAAATCGCTACCGGCAAATATTTGGGAGATGCGAGATCCTATCCCCAACCGACATGATGTCCGAAATTTTAAATGGGGGATATGTTCGTAACTTTCCCACATTTTAGACAAGTGCGTCCCAAAGTTTCAGATCCCCCCTCCCCCTCCATTTCCCCACTCATACACCTCGGCGCCACAATAACCTCCCCACTGCGGCCAGCCTCCTGCGTCCACCACCCCATCCCCCACCTTGCGGGAGCCGCTACCCCTACCCCGTCGTCAACTGCAAGAGATGGACATCTCTCATCCACGGTGGGGACCAGGGTCCTTTCATCACGTCCTCTCTCTTCATCGGCGCCGTCGTCCACCTTGTCGTTGCCGCTCCTACGACCGCCTCATCCACGGCAACATGATTTATCCCCCGACCCGCCATCTAAAGTCTTCTTCTGCACCATCGACAGCCATCGCACCCGCAACACCCTTAACGTATCAGCAGGGGGCTACATGGCGTCGCAAGAGACGTGGTACTCTTTCATATGTGTAAGTTATCGATCTCACCCGGAAAATAGATCATAAATTGTTTACTGTACTTTCCTTGTCCGTACCAAATCGTAGTGGCTAGTTGAAAGCAAACATTGGTTGCGAAGTAGCTTTGCCCTGTTTGCACCTTCAGATCCGCCATGGCACGGTCACTATACTCGTAAAGCTTATGGTTTCCCCCCTTTATATTCACTAACATCATCGTAGGTGCTCCCTGGCGTGCTAGCACTGCTCCTCAAGACCTCAACCCATCAAGTGAAACAACATGCCACTCATAATTCCCAAGCTTAGTTGTTGAAATACGAATCTGATATGACGCTCATATTACTAAAACGAAGAACGTTTAATTGGTCACCTAATGTTCCTATATTCATTTCGAAAAGCATGTGCGCCACCCACTAGTCCAGCTAGTTCCACTTTCCTGATTTAACTCTTGATTCTTAGGGTTTTCCTCTTTTATCTACTCCACTATGATCTGCGTAGGTGCTTTCTGTCGTACTAGCATTACTCCACCCTTCAAGCTAAACAACACAACACTCAAAATTCCAAAGCTTAGTTTTCAAATATGATTGTGATATGATACTGATATTAGTTAACAGACACATTTAATTGGTTAGCTAAAGGTCCCACTTGAGTTTCCAAATGCATGTCGCGACATATAGAGAGACAATGAGAATTGCATTTCTTTGTCACTTGTTGACTGTACTTTCTTGTCCATACCAAATCTTAGTTGTTATTTCAAAGCAAACATCGGTTGCTAACTACCCTTTGTGCGGTTTGCAGCTTCAGATCTGCCATCCCACTGCCACGGTCAACACTATACTCATCATGCTTATGGTTTCCCCATTTTATGATGACCACAATCAGCCTACGTGGTTTGTGTCGTAATAGCACTGCTCCACCCATCGAGCTAAACAAGATTAGTTGTACAAATTCAAATATGATATTATGTTGATATTAGTAAAACTGAGACATGTTTAATTGGTCAGCTAAATGTTCCTACTTTAGTTTCGAAATACATGTGAGCCACATATGGAGAGACCGGAAGGAATAGTATTTCTCTGTGTGCTCTGGTTCATCATGGGCGGGCAATAGATATTGTATAGAAAGAGTTGTGATATCTTCAATTAGCTTGCTCTTCTGCTCTTCTTTAAGATGATCCTCTTCTCTTCTTTAATAAGTATGCTCCTTGTTGGGAAGAGTAGCAGAGACATTTGCTTGATCATTTGGTCAGGTCGAGTTGTTCTCCCTTAGTATATTTTGAATCTGTCAGGTCAAGTCGACTTGTTCTTCTTTACTATATGTTGAAGCTATCATCTGCGAAGTATCATCACTTCTGGAGCTCTCATATTTTGAGTAGTAGGCCACATTATATTACTGCACACACCAAATTACAGCATGCATGGCATCTCTCAGAAGAATTGCAGAGATAGCACAAAGGGGTTTACAGGAAGGCAGTATTGGATTAGAATCACTTCTGCATTACAAAGATAATCAAACTTGTTTTTATGTTTTCATGCATGTTAGGTATTGAACATTATCAAACTGAATATGAGAATGGGCGCACGAGAGGAATAATGTGGACACAGGCTAAAAACTTGGCATGGTGGATGATGGCCTATCTTATTCACCCATCAAGGTGCTTGCTCTAACTTGGCAAGGTTGTATTGGTCGCACATATTTTGCACATGACCTCTTGCATTAATTCTACTTTCTTACACCACCATCTGCTTAGTTTAAGCATCATATATGAGTATATGCCATACCTATCCATTTTCTATACCTATTCCATGTGTCGTCAGACTATGTTTTTCCAATCAAATGTTGTTCTTTCATAATAGATGTCCAAAAGGAAGAGGGCGAAGATCCTCAAGGAGTACAAACTAGGTATTTGGAAAAGGTAGTGATACATGTTAAATCAGATAGATCAGCATCCATAGAAAACACAGGCCCAACTATACCACACTTTACCCCTACTCCACTGGCCAAACCCCTATTAGAACTGTTGAGAGCCCTGCTTCAGGTACTGTCTATTATATCAATTAAAAATTTGAACTCCTAAATTTCTGCATGCGCCTTACCTTCTCTCTTGTATGAAAACTAATTTCAGATGAATCTCCTTGCTCAAAGGATCAAAGAATCTCAAAACAATACTGGGCACTGCATTGCTCTTGTCAGTACCTCTTGCCCTTTGTCAGCATACTTACACTCATTGTTGTTTGATTATGTAGCATCACTGTAAATGTTCGCTTCTTTATCCTCCCTTTGCTTGAAATTATAATATCTATATTTACTCTTAGATAAATGTAGAATTAACACAATGGTTATGAAGTTTTGGATTGCTCATGTAAGTACTTGTTCTCATGTCCTCCTCTCAGATCGAATTAATTGTTGATCAATTGCCGGTGTTCGGGAACGGGGTCCCCAGACTTGCTCGTCATGCCCACAGTGGTTGCATTAACAGGCCTGTACGGCCCATCTTCATCGACAAGGCATACAAGACCCTCGCGAGGGGCCAAGCCTCGCGAGGCGGACGACGCAAGACTTCCTCGGGAGCGGCCTCACCAGGCTGCCTCGCGAGGAGCGGAGATATCAAGGCGGGGCAAACCTCGCGAGGCTCTCGTGACGTGAGCCATGACGATCAAGATCGGTGAGCGCCTTGCAGCGCCGTCTTGTTTCCTCTTTGGTGCTAAAGAGGCACGCGCAGGCACGGAGTACCGAGGCATCAAGCAAAGGTTTCCATATCAGTGCAACGAGACCAAGACTAGCAGGATGGCGAGGCGGAGGTCACCATGAATCCCAACGCATCGTCATCATCAGAGCCTTTTGCAAGCGAAGACCACTTTTGTCAGGATAGCTTGTACTAGTTGTCCCCTTTCAAATTGCCCGCCGTTGTTGGCTCCCTTCCCGCTCAATATTTGGGGAGAGGACCAGGGCCTATATAAGTAGAGCTAGCCACCACAGTAGAGGCATGTTGAACTCATTCAGAGCCATCTCACCCACACAAGTCTGCAGAGCACAAGAACACCTCAACCTCAGGAGGCTGTTCTTCCCCTTGTACTGTTCTTCATCAGCCCAAAAGGCAATCCACCACCACACACTGGAGTAGGGTATTACACCACAACGATGGACCAAACCAGTATAAATCTCGTGTCTTTCTGTGTTGCGAGTCCATCGAGTTCGTCCACGAGATCTTAGCGAGCTAGGGCGTGGATCGGTAGGAGGGAAAGAACTTCATGCGCACCCAGAGTTTGAACCTTAAGGGTTTTGCCGGAACCCCAGATCCGACATTTGGCGCGCCAGGTAGGGGTGCGCCAAAGCTTCCCTTCCGTCGATCTGCGCTCCGCCCGCATGGCAGGCGCCCCGTCATCGCCTCCGATGGCCGGCATCGACGACGAGGCCAGGGGGCTCCGAGCCCTGGCCCCGGCCCTGCGGCGGGTGCGGTGGCCAACCATGTTCAAGCCGGAGATGCCGCCGTGCTATGACGGCGCGGCGGACCCGTCAGCTTTCCTGTTGGCGTACGAGGAGGCCGTCCTCGAGGCCGGGGGCGACGACAAGGTCATGGCCAACTGGCTCCCCATGGCCCTCGCCGGCGAGCCACGCTACCGCTGCTCAACCTCCCCGGATCCACGGTGGCGTCTGGGGAACTCCGCGACATCTTCACTTTGCTACGCTGCAGTACGGCCGACCAGGCGATCGCGGCCATCTTTGGGCAGCTCTCAAGCACCGCCTTCAGATCTCCATGTGAAGCCGTTCCTCCGCCAGATTGGTGCTGCTTCCAAACACCGGGGGGCTCTGCCGGGTTGGGCTGCGCCGGAGGCCGACCTCACATTCAGCTCGGAAGACCACCCCGACTCCACCGCCGGCACGGGAATGCTTCCGATGCTCTGCACGCCCACCATCTGCCACGTGGCCGTCACCAAGACCCTCATCGACGGCGGTGCCGGCCTCAACTTGCTCTCCGTGGAAGCCGTCAGCCTCCTTCACGTGCCGCTCGAGCGGCTCACCCTCAGCAAGCCTTTCTCAGGGGTTGGTGGCGGCGCTGCCCACTCTCTGGGACAGATCCGCCTCCCCGTCACCTTCGGCACGCATGACAACTACCGAACCAATCTGGTCGACTTCGACATCGCCCGCATCGGCCTCCCGTACAACGCCGTCCTCGGGTACCCAGCTCTAGCCCATTTCATGGCGGCGACTCATCCGGCCAATAACCTCATGAAGATGCCTAGAAGCAAAGGTGTCCTCACCATCAAGGGGGACACCAAGGAGGCCGTGACATCACTCAAGCTCACCTTCAAGACCGCAGCAGCGACACAGCCCGCCGGCGCCGGTACCCCCGAGGCCAAGGAGGCCGCACCTACCAAGAAGAAGCAGTTGTTCACCCAAGACAAGGAAGAAACCAAGCAGGTGCCGGTCAACGAGGACGGGTCCTCAGGAGCCACCTTCACCATAGGTGCCAGCCTCAACCAAGGTCAAGAGGAAGCATTGGTGAAGTTCTTGCGCGCAAACAAGGATATATTCGCGTGGGAGCCCAATCAGCTGGTGGGAGTCCCGAGAGAAGTGATTCAACATCATTTAAGGGTAGGCCCCAATGTACACCCCGTGAAGCAGCGGGCGAGACGGCAGTCCATAGAGAAGCAGACCTTTATCGTCCAAGAGACCCGCAAGCTCGAGGCAGCAGGTGCCATTCGCGAGGTTCGGTATCCCGAGTGGTTGTCGAACCCCGTCGTAGTGCCGAAGAAAGGCGGGAAGGAACGGATGTGCGTCGACTTCACCAACCTTAACAAAGCCTGCCCCCAAGATCCATTCCCACTCCTACGCATTGACCAGATCGTCGACTCCACCGCCGAGTGTGACCTGTTGTGCTTCCTGGATGCGTTCTCAGGATATCACCAGATCAAGATGGCGGTAGAAGATGTGGAGAAGACAGCCTTCCTGACCCCATGTGGGGTGTACTGTTACACCTGCATGCCCTTTGGATTGCGCAACGCGGGCGCCACCTTTCAGCGACTAATGCACATCGCCTTAGGGCGACAGCTTGGGAGAAACACAGAGGCCTATGTCGACGACATCGTGGTGAAATCTCGGGAGGTGAGGACCCTGATCCAAGACCTGGAAGAGACCTTCGAGAGCCTACGCCAGGTGAACTTGCGGCTTAACCCAGAGAAGTGTGTGTTCGGTGTCCCTTCCGGCAAGTTGCTGGGATTCCTCATGTCCCACATAGGGATCGAGGCAAACCCGGAGAAGATCAAAGCCATTGAGGACATGAGCCCACCGCAGACCCTCAGAGAAATGCAGAAGCTGGCCGGTCGGGTGACTGCGTTGGGACGCTTCATCTCCAAGCTAGGAGAACGCGCCTTGCCCTTCTTCAAGCTGATGACGAAGAAAGGCCCGTTGATAACCCACAAGTATAGGGGATCGCAACAGTTTTCGAGGGTAGAGTATTCAACCCAAATTTATTGATTCGACACAAGGGGAGCCAAAGAATATTCTCAAGTATTAGCAGTTGAGTTTTCAATTCAACCACACCTAGTTAACTTAGTATTTGCGGCAAAGTATTTAGTAGAAAAGTAATATGTAAGTAACGGTAACAGTAGCAAAAGTAATATTTTTGGGTTTTGTAGTGATTGTAACGGCAGAAACGGAAAAGTAAATAAGCAAGGAACAATATGTGAAAAGCTCATAGGCATTGGATCGGTGATGGAGAATTATGCCGGATGCGGTTCATCATGTAACAGTCATAACATAGGGTGACATGTAACTAGCTCCAATTCATCAATGTAATGTAGGCATGTATTCGAATATAGTCATACGTGCTTATGGAAAAGAACTTGCATGACATCTTTGTCCTACCCTCCCGTGGCAGCGGGTCCTAATGGAAACTAAGGGATATTAAGGCCTCCTTTTAATAGAGTATCGGACCAAAGCATTAACACATAGTGAATACATGAACTCCTCAAACTACGGTCATCACCGGGAGTGGTCCCGATTATTGTCACTTCGGGATTGCCGGATCATAACACATAGTAGGTGACTATAGACTTGCAAGATAGGATCAAGAACTCACATATATTCATGAAAACATGTTCAGATCTGAAATCATGGCACTCGGGCCCTAGTGACAAGCATTAAGCATAGCAAAGTCATAGCAACATCAATCTCAGAACATAGTGGATACTAGGGATCAAACCCTAACAAAACTAACTCGATTACATGATAAATCTCATCCAACCCATCACCGTCCAGCAAGCCTACGATGGAATTACTCACGCACGGCGGTGAGCATCATGAAATTGGTGGTGGAGGATGGTTGATGATGACGACGGTGACAGATTCCCCTCTCCGGAGCCCCGAACGGACTCCAGATCAGCCCTCCCGAGAGGTTTTAGGGCTTGGCAGCGGCTCCGTATCATAAAACATGATGAATCCTTCTCTCTTATTTTTTTCTCCCCGAACACGAATATATGGAGTTGGAGTTGAGGTCGGTGGAGCGTCAGCGGGGCCCATGAGGCAGGGGGCGCGCCCCCACCCTCGTGGACAGGTGGAGGCCCCCCTGTCGTTGATTCTTCTTCCAGTATTTTTAATATTTTCCAAAAATATGTTCCGTGGAGTTTCAGGTCATTCCGAGAACTTTTGTTTCTGCACATAAATAACACCATGGAAAGTCTGCTGAAAATAGCGTGAGTACAGGTTAGTTCCATTCAAATCATGCAAGTTAGAGTCCAAAACAAGGGCAAAAGTGTTTGGAAAAGTAGATACGACGGAGACGTATCAACTCCCCCAAGCTACCTTTGCTTGTCCTCAAGCAATTCAGTTGATAAACTGAAAGTGATAAAGAAAAACTTTTACAAACTTTGTTTGCTCTTGTTGTTGTAAATATGTAAAGCCAGCATTCAAGTTTTCATCAAAGATTATAACTAACCATATTCACAATAACATTTAGGTCTCATGTTTAATCATATCAATGGCATAATCAACTAGCGAGCAATAATAATAAATCTCGGATGTCAACACTTTCTCAAAACAATCATGGTATGATATAACAAGATGGTATCTCGCTAGCCCTTTCTGAGACCGCAAAACATAAATGTAGAGCACCTTTAAAGATCAAGGACTGACTAAACATTGTAATTCATGGTAAAAGAGATCCATCCATAGTCATACCCAATATAAATTAATAGTAATGGATGCAAATGACAAGAAGGTTTCCAAATTAGTGCTTTTAATAAGAGGGTGATGAATCAACATGAAAGTAAATAGATAGGCCCTTCGCAGAGGGAACCAGGGATTTGTAGAGGTGCCAGAGCTCGGTTTTAAAGTAGAGATAAATAGTATTTTGAGCGGCATACTTTCATTGTCAACATAACAACCAAGAGATGGCGATATCTTCCATGGTACACACATTATAGGCGGTTCCCAAACAGAATGATAAAGTTTATACTCCCCTCCACCACAAGCATTAATCCATGGCTTGCTCGAAACAACGAGTGCCTCCAACTAACAATAGTCCCAGGGGGAGTTTTGTTTGCAATTATTTTGATTTAGTTTGCATAAAGCATGGGACTGGGCATCCCGGTGACCAGCCATTTTCTCGTGAGTGAGGAGCAGAGTCCACTCCTCTTGAGAATAACCCGCCTAGCATGGAAGATACTGACAGCCCTAGTTGATACATGAGCTATTCGAGCATACAAAACAGAATTTCATTTGAAGGTTTAGAGTTTGGCACATACAAATTTACTTGGAACGGCAGGTAGATACCGCATATAGGAAGGTATAGTGGATTCATATGGCATAACTTTGGGGTTTAAGGGATTGGATGCACAAGCAGTATTCCCGCTTAGTACAAGTGAAGGCTAGCAAAAATACTGGGAAGCGACCAACTAGAGAGCGACAACAGTCATGAACATGCATTAAATTAATAAACATTGAGTGTAAGCATGAGTAGGATATAATCCACCATGAACATAAATATCGTGAAGGCTATGTTGATTTTGTTTCAACTACATGTGTGAACATGTGCCAAGTCAAGTCACCTGAATCATTCAAAGGAGGATACCACCCCATCATACCACATCACAACCATTTTAATAGCATGTTGGCACGCAAGGTATCATTATAACTCATAGCTAATCAAGCATGGCACGAGCAACTATAATCTATAATTGTCATTGCAAACATGTTTATTCATAATAGGCTGAATCAGGAACGATGAACTAATCATATTTACAAAAACAAGAGAGGTCGAGTTCATACCAGCTTCTCTCATCTCAGTCAATCCATCATATATCGTCATAATTGCCTTTCACTTGCAGGACGAACGGTGTGAAAATAATAAGAGTGCACGTGCATTGGACTAAGCTGGAATCTGCGAGCATTCAATAAACAGGAGAAGACAAGGCAATATGGGCTCTTGGTTAAACCAACAATAATGCATATAAGAGCCAGTTTAACATTTTAATTATAGTCTTCTCCTATCGGCCCCCAAAGAAAAGAAAAGAAAAAAAACTATTTACACGGGAAAGCTCCCAACAAGCAAAAGAAGAACGGGAAATCTTTTTGGGTTTTCTTTTAATTATTACTACTACAACAAGAAAAGTAAACTAGCTAAAGCTATTACTATTTTTTTGTTTTTCTTAAGGTTTATCAAACACACAAGAAGAAAGCATGAAAAAAAGAAAATAAACTAGCATGGATAGTACAGTGAAAAAGTATGAGCACCGACATCTAGCAATGAGTGTGTGAACATAAATGTAATGTCGGTGGGAAATACGTACTCCCCCAAGCTTAGGCTTTTGGCCTAAGTTGGTTTATTGCCACGGATGGCCTGGTGGATATCCATAGTTGTAGCCGGGGTCGTACTGAGATGAAGAAGACTCTGATTGTCACTGGTTGGCAATCATCTTCGGATCCCACTGGTAATTAGACTGTTGTGGAGGTTGAAATTGTGGTTCCGGCTCCGTGGCTGATGTAGGGTTCCGGTAGGCGTGAATGGCCGCCAGCGGAATGAGATACGGACCTGTAGATAAACCAAACAAGGAAGGAGCAGGCAAGGTAATAGTCTCAGGGTGATGTTTATCAAAGAACAATTTGTATTTAAGCGCCCCTTCCCTATTCTTAACAATAAAGTCATGCGCTACCATACTCTTATAATCTAAATAAGCAGTGGGCAACATTTTTTCTTCTTTTTCATAGTGCCTAATAGGTATGTTATAGTGTGCAGCAAGGCATGAAGCGTAAATACCTCCAAAGATGGGGTCGTTTGTACGGTTCAGACTTAACCGTTTAGCAATAATACCGCCCATACTAACAGAGTTATCACAGAATAAACCATGGAACAAAATAATAATATCAGGAACACTAAGGTTTCCACAGTTTCCGCGACCAATTAAGCAACGACTAGCAAATATAGCAAAGTAGCGCAAAATAGGAAAATGTATGCTAGTGATTCTTGCATCCGAAACCTTCCTAGTTCCCCCTACAGTAATAGTATCAATGAACCCGTCCACATCTTTACGATGTGGTTCCTCTAAGCTACCCTCGAAAGGTATTTTGCAAACCTTGCAAAATTCATCTAGTGACATCTTCTTAACCACATCATATAAATGAAACTCTACTGAAGGAGGTGATTCCTTAGGATAATAGTAGAAGTTTTGCACAAAAGTATTGGTGAGTAAGAGATACTATTAGTGTTGGTCTTGGAGGAAGTCGGTGAGGCCTGCGTTCTCAGCCAATTCATAAAAATCATCATAAATCCCGGCTGCTCTCAAGAAATCATCGAAAGGCCATTCACACGGCCGAACCTCCGTGGTGCGAGGCAAATTATATTTGGGCCTCTCCGCTTCCTCACTTTGCTTTTCCTTCGAGCTTCGGCTCGATGAGCCCCTCAAAAATCTCTTCATTATTTTCTGAAAAATTCTGAAATTTTTAGTAACTTCAAATAAAAGTGAACCAAGCTCAACAAAATTGATAGCAACTACTCCTACAAGTGCATAGAGACTATATCAAGCATTAGAACTACTTGGAACCATATAAATTTGACATGCAAGCTCAAGAACATGGTCACCTAGGCAACACAAATTTGCAATGAATAAAGCACTAGGACAAAAATTAATTGGACCAATGGAGGAGTCACATACCAAGGAACAATCCCCCCAAGCAGTTTTGTGAGAGGTGCTTTGAGCAAGGAGATCAAAAATCGCAGCAAAATGAGCTAGAACTCGTGCTTGAGCTGGATGGTGATTTTTTTGGGAGGAAGAAGAAGTGTGTGGTGGCTGGAATAAGTGGAGGGGAGCCACCATGGGCCCATGAGGCAGGGGCGCGCCCTATAGGGGTGGGCGCGCCCTGGACCCTCGTGGCCAGGTGCTTGCTCCCCCTGCTGTGTTCTCAGCGCCAGATATTTTCAAATATTCCAGAAAAAAATCATATTTTAATTTCAGGGAATTTGGAGAACTTCTATTTTCGGGGTATTTTTATATTGCATGGATAAATCAGAAACAGACCGAAAAATACTATTTTTACTTTATGTCAACTAAATAACAGAAAGTAGAAAGAGAGTACAGAAGGTTGTGCCTTCTAGTTTCATCCATCTCACGCTCATCAAAAGGAATCCACTAACAAGGTTGATCAGGTCTTGTTAACAAACTCATTTCGACTAACATGGAACCGAAGAAATTTTGAATAACACTATGTTACCTCAATTGGGATACGCACGTCCCCAATAATAAGAATATCATATTTCTTCTTGACAGTAGGAAGAGGAAATTCAAAACCCCCAAAAATAATCGATGGAATTTTTCCAATAGATTTGATACTATGAACTTGAGGTTGTTTCCTCGGAAAGTGTACCGTATGCTCATTACCATTAACATGAAAAGTGACATTGCCTTTGTTGCAGTCAATAATAGCCCCTGCAGTATTCAAAAAGGGTCTTCCAAGAATAATAGACATACTATCGTCCTCGTGAATATCAAGAATAACAAAGTCCGTTAAAATAGTAACATTTGCAACCACAACAAGCACATCCTCACAAATACCGACAGGTATAGTAGTTGATTTATCGGCCATTTGCAAAGATATTTCAGTAGGTGTCAACTTATTCAAATCAAGTCTACGATATAAGGAGAGAGGCATAACACTAACACCGGCTCCAAGATCACATAAAGCAGTTTTAACATAGTTTCTTTTAATGGAGCATGGAATAGTGGGTACTCCTGGATCTCCAAGTTTCTTTGGTATTCCACCCTTAAAAGTATAATTAGCAGGCATGGTGGAAATTTCAGCTTTCGGTATCTTTCTTTTATTAGTGACAATTTCTTTCATATACTTAGCACAAGGATTCATTTTGAGCATATCAGTTAATCGCATACGCAAAAGATAGGTCTAATCATTTCAGCAAAGCGCTCAAACTCCCCATCATCCTTTTTCTTGGATGGTTTGGGAGGAAAAGGCATGGGTTTCTGAACCCATGGTTCTCTTTCTTTACCGTGTTTCCTAGAAACAAAGACTCTCTTACAATAATGTTGATTCTTTGATTGTGGGTTATCAAGATCAACAGCAGGTTCAATTTCTATATCATTGTCATTGCTAGGTTGAGCATCATCACTAACATTATCGCTAGGTTCATGTTCATTACCAAATTGTGTTTCGGCATCAGAAATATAATTATCATTTGGATTCTCAGGTGGTTCAGCAATAGGATCACTAGAAGTATGCAAAGTCCTATCATTTTTCTTTTTCTTCTTTTTGAAGGACTAGGTGGATCAACATTATTTCTTTGAGAATCTTGCTCAATTCTCTTAGCGTGGCCTTCAGGATACAAAGGTTCCTGAGTCATTTTACCAGTTCTAGTAGCCACTATAAAAGCATAATCATTATTCTTATTGTTTAATTCACTGAGCAAATCATTTTGAGCTTTAAGTACTTGTTCTACTTGAGTGGTAACCATAGAAGCATGTTTAATAATGAGTTTAAGTTCACCTTTAACTCTAGACATAGAATCACCCAAGTGTTCGAGCATATTTGAATTGTATTTCAATTGTCTACCAAAATAAGCAATGAAGTTTTCTTGTTTAACAATAAAATTATCAAACTCTTCTAAGCATTGTCTAGCAGACTTATAGTGAGGAATATCACCTTCATCAAATCTATGGAGAGAATTTACCTTTACTACCTGTGTCGGGTTATCAAGACCATGAGTTTCTTTAATAGGTGATGAATTAAGATCATATGTTTCTTCAACAGGCGGTAAATTAAGACCATGTATTTCTTCAATAGGAGGTAAATTCTTAACATCTTCAGCTTTAATACCCTTTTCTTTCATAGATTTCTTTGCCTCTTGCATACACTACAAAACAAATACACTTCCGTGATGATACGTGTTTGTCACAGTAGGTCGCGTTTTTTGTCATGCATGTACATCCATGACAAATTTATGACAGAATCAAGATAGTCATACCTGTGTTGTCGTGAGAAGTGTTCCATGACATTACCAAAATTATCATCATGAAAGTGTCCACTTCCATGACGATAAATCGCGATGTCACGTAAGTGCTTTCGCCAAGGGTGACCGACATGTGGCATCCACCATAACGAACGCCGTTAAGCTATCGGGTCGGATTTTGGATCCGATAACCCGTTAATGACCCGACCAATGGGAAATTTCCACGTGTAAAATTCTGATTGGCGAAGGGAACACCTGTCGGTTAAATCGATGGGCGGATGTCGCCCGTCCATTGGAGGAGACATGCCTATGGTACGTCGACACGTGCATTTGGGCCCAATAGAGGCTCATATAGGTTAAAAGGCGGCCCAATCAAAGGCACGTAGAACTTAATCAGTACTAGTGGGCTAGCCCAATAACGGCCTCGCTTAATAAAGGCCCATTTACACCGAAACCAGATCTGGCCCGTTAATTGTTCGCCCAATATTTGGGCCCATTTACGACGGCCCGGCCGATCCGCCCGTTAATTGTTCGCCCAATATTTTGGCCCATTTGCGGCCTGAAGCTAGATCTGGCCCATTAATTGTTCGCCGAATATTCGGGCCCAACTACAGCCCGGTGACTTTCGGCCTGTTAGAGGCCTGATGTAGACATGGGCCCATTTCAGCCCGGTGTGACTTTCGGCCTGGGAATGGCCTGTGCTGCCCATGGGCCATATATGGTCCGACGGGACATCGGGCCCACTAAAGGCCCGTGCTAAAGGTGGCAAATGATTAAGCTAACGTGACTTTGGGCACGTTAAAGGCTGTCGCGTAATTGACCCGTTGATGCAGCACTATGCCTTGACCTCTTAAAGGCCCATGATCATCGATGGGCCAACTAAGGCCCGAGATATGTTTCGCTTGGTAACGGCCCGTGAGCTAATCGGGCCCATAACGCCCGGTCTACATTTCGCCTCTTTGAAGGCCCGTCGACGACTAGTGAAAATTGAGGCCCAACATGCATTTTGGCTCGCTAAAGGCCCGTGGTTTCATCTCGGCCGTAATAAAGCAAGACAATATTCAGCTGTTAATGCCCCAACGCTACTCGGGCCAAACTAAGTTACTGGGTCGACAAAAGGCCCAACTAAAATATAGGCCGGTGTAAGTTTGGGCATGGCGCAATGTGTGAAGGCCCCAATCATTTGGGCCCAAGAAATACGCAGGCCGCCCCAATTGTGGCCCGCTAAAAACCTGGCTCGTTATCGAATGTTTCGGCCCGGTCGACTACATCTGATTTTTTTTCAGATAGCGAATGATGGCAGTAACTAGTAGGAATTAAGAACAAACCTACTCTATACAATAAAGAAATTACGGCATAGTAACTAAGAATAAACCTACACTATACAATAAAGGATTTAAGGTACATTACATCCACTGGGCATCGAAGTTCGCCACCAGTGATCATAAAGCGCAACGAAGAAGCAGATTACAAAAACTGGGCACCATTGCAGCGTAATAAAATAATACTTAACCGAGACCACTTCCAAGACAGTTCAACAAAGGTTAGCCTTGCAAGGGAACTGCTGCGTAAGCTGCTGAGCAAGGATGTGAGACCGGCCTAGCATGTCGGTCATAGCTTCCAGGTGTAGCTGTTTAGCGATGAGGTTCTCATTGGTGTTCTTCGCAATCTTTCTTAGAGATAGGACTTCAAGTCGAAGTTGAGTTGCAGAATGCCTTTCTGCTAGAACTTGGGACTGAAGAAGTCGAACTGATTCAGACAACGAATTCTGTGAGCTTGTCTGACTGTTAGTCTCAAGTAACTTGAACACTGCATCAAGACAAGACTTTGGGGTTGTCTCGCTATCTTCAAGATGTTTTGCCTTCATTCGCAATATATGTTGGGTTTGTCTCACGCCTTCACAGACTTGTGCATGCCATCGTGCATATCACCTCAAACAAAGCGTAGAGATGACAGGTTTTGCACGTGTATAAACAAAAGATGATAATTGTTCATTAATTCTATCCAATTTCAAATTAGAAAATAAAGAGTAAGTTCCAAATATCAATAGCATAATTTGGCATTGTTCATAATGCGGGAGCTTCACCACACTCTTTGGATTACCATGTCAACATAACAAGCATAGATGAAGGGCAAAGAAAATCATTGTATCTATTTTGGATAATGTGCATGGCATGTTGTTCATATCATCACCACATCAAGAAGATAAAACAGAGAGATGACAAGGTGCAAACATGGGCTGCTTCACCACACATCGGATTATAGATCCACAAAACCAAGCATACATATAGGGAGTATTAAGTAATGTGCATGGTATGAATAAGAAATTTGGTTTTACAAGTAAAACTTAGAACTTACGGTTCTTACTTAACATGCATTTTGGTAGAAACAACAAACTAAACAAAGAAGAAACGATAGGGAGTATGAGCAAATTAAACAGCAGTTGAGGATAAAGGCTTTAGAAGGACCTGACTTACATTAACAAAGCTAACACCGCTTTATAATGCCCTTCTCCATGTCAAGGGAAGGATAACTCAAGAATTTCAGCATGTAATCTTCTTCATAAGCATTGCCTGTACTCTACATTTGGTAGAGAGTAATTATAGATATGATAATACTTTGGAAGGGGTAGAGGATAATGAAGATAAGATGCGATTGATGCTACATAATCAACTACCAATCCTCGGAAGTACAAGCGTTACAGGACAAAATGTAATCGACAAGAGCAATGGGCTACACTTCAAGACCGGCATTGTCTCATGTATTCTACTTGTTGGTAAGATTAAATATAGATCTGATCTTTTTTAGTAAATGGTGGGCGAGGGAGATAAGATGCAGAATGCTACAAAATGAACCAATCCCTCTTCCCATAATACAAGAGTGTTTTGAACACTGGTGTACTGTACAAAGCGTTCTTATATTATGGGACGGAGGGAGTAGCTGTTAATGTAAGTACAGTGATAGACCACGTTCAGTCTTTACAAGAGGACTGCAGAGCTAAACCTCTTCAAAAGCATTGGGTTGATTCTAAATTTGTGTAAGAGTCCATACAGGTCTTATAATGTCCACCAAATGGACGATTACGAGGCTAACATGTGCAGTGATGCTACATAATCAAACAGCTATGAAAGTAAGTATGGTCATATAGGGCAAGAGGTACTCACAAGAGCAATGTAGTGTGCAGTATAGTTGCGAGATTCTCAGGGTCCCTTGAGAACGAATGTTCTTACGCTACTTGATTTTCGTACAAGTGAGACATTAAGGCAAATGCAAAAATGTAGTTCAAATTGTGATGTGATATCATAGCTAGTACCTTACGCTGCAGCCGAGACCAATGTGTAACAAGATTATTCCAGTCACCGTCGGATAAATGTAGCACTGGAGACTTTACAGAAATTTCGTTCAGAGGCTTGCCATCAAAGTGCGCTTGCCTCAGGTAGGAACGATACTTCATCAACGAGTGCTTGAAAAGCGCAACCAACTCTTGCTCGTCATCACAATCCAGTTTGCTCCTCGCCTATTTAAAAGAATGAAATCTTGTGTCTTCTGTCAGCAGAAACATATGCAGTAATGACCATGAATAACATTAGTACATTACTTACGCGTAAGTTTTTTTTTTTGACACCTGAAACAGTAGGAGAGGCTCCTACTGCAATTTAATTAAAGAATATAATGTCTGTTACATGATTTTATTTACAAGCCATTCACTTTGTGAATGGGGGTGGGGGGGTAGGGGGTTCTCTGATTGAACTGATAAAGGAAAAAAGGAAGTCTTTATGTTTGTCTCCCAATCTATAAGTGAGAAGGGAGAGGTCTTCTTTGAGTCTTGCACGCCAAGAATCTTGTGATGGAAGAACTCCTCTGAAGTGCTTATTATTTCTTTCCTTCCAGATGCTCCAGGATGCTAAGAGGAAAATTTCCATGAACAAAGGTTGGCTCCAGGAGGCTTTGGCCTTGTCCACCTGATCTAGCCGATTGTCACCGTGCATGTCCCATGATTTGAAGTTCATTCCAGCATGCAAGGTGAAGGTGCACTCAAAGAAGAGGTGTTCCACAGTCTCATCTTGGCATGCAGGTGCATAGAAGGCAACCAAAGTCTATGCCAATGTTATAGTGTCTCCTCTTCAACATATTGCAGTGTTGAGTCTATCGACAACAAAGAGCCACCGAAAACTTTAATTTTCATCGTTGATCTTGATTTCCATATCCATTTGTATGTACGATGCACCTGGACATCTTTAAAGTAGAAGGTGTAGAATCTGTTGGCTGAGTATTCTGATCCCCAGACACAGTTCCATTCGTCATTGGCCGAATTAGGATCCATAAGATCAATCTGCATGGTTTGTTGTTGTAGGTCACGGGTTTCATCAAGAGCTTGTGCGGAGAGGGGTAGGTGGAATGTTTCACCAAGTGACGTGCTGCGCAAGAAATCCCTCACAGATATATCTTCCAGCCGCGCAAAGGAGAAGGCTCTGGGATTGGTGTCGGCCAGAACATCACCAATCCATACATCTTTCGAGCAGTCAAGACCCATTTCGAATTGTCACATTGGTGATCCCACGGTAAATTGGCATAAGTTTAGAGACGTCACGCCACCAGAATGAGCCACATGGGTCGGATGCGTGTGGAATTTTGGTGGTGTATTATGTGTTCCAAATCAATTCCACGCAAGGTAGGTCCCAATGATTGTAGAACTTGTGGAGAAATTTGAGAAGCAAAACATCACTTTGCAGTTGGAGATTAATAATGCCAAGTCCTCCAGACTCTTTGGGTTTGCATATCATATCCCATGATGCCAAGGAGTTGCACTTATCACCTTGATCAGTTTTCTTTATCCAGAGGTACTTTCTGCGGATTTTGTCAATAAGTTCTATGATGCCTGCTGGGAGTTTGAGTGTGCCAAGAGCGAAGATGATGAGAGAAGTTATGACTGAATTCAACAATGTGAGTTTTCCTCCATATGTAATCATGTTGAGGGTGGCCGAAAGTCGTCTCTCCACACGGCACTGGAGGCATGAGGTCCAAAATAGTTGGTTTGGTGGTGCCCATGGGTAGGCCAAGATAGGTAAATGGTAGCTTGCCAATAACACAGCCAAAAATATTTGCCAATGTGTTTGTGACCTCCTGCCCACAGTTGAGGGGTATGATAGTAGATTATGGAAATTGATCTTTAAACCTACCGATGTGGCATAGTCGGAGAGGATAGTTTTGATGGTCATGGCTTGTGCAGGACATCCAGGTATAGCTAGAATAGTATCATCCGCATATTGAATCACCGGGTATTCTCGTTGTGTATTGCAAGGAAAGGGCAAACTGATTTCCCCCCTAGTAAAAGCATCATTGATTGCAGCTTGAAGGAGGTCAGCGGCAAGTACAAAAATTAGTGGGGACAGAGGGTCACCTTGTCTCACACCGCATTTGCAATGAAATTGTCTGCCAGCGGCGAAGAGCAGACACCGTCCCAGGGCCTCCCACTATAAATAGAACTAGCCACCACCAAGGCAGGGAGGGGAGAGAGGAAAAAAGAAGGGAAAGAAGGGGATCTATCAGAGAGAGGATCAGCACCTAGAGAGAGAGAGAAAGAGAGGCGATCAAACTCACCCAAGCGGTTAAATCGCACCAGCTCAAGAACAGCCCCTCGTGAGGTTGTTCTCCCTTTGTATTGTTCATCATCAGCCCCTGAGGCAATCCACCACACCACAAACTGGAGTAGGGTATTACACCACAATGGTGGCCTGAACCAGTATAAACCTCGTGTCCCTTGTGTTGTTCTTTGTGTAGTTTAGAACCTTGCAAGGCGACAAGATGTAGGTAGGTTGGAGGTGTGATCTCCGCGTGCACCCCAGAGTTCGAACCTAGAGGGTCTGCCGGAACCCGAAATCTGACATTTGGCACGCCAGGTAGGGGTGCACCGGAATCCGCCTTCCGCCACCATGCTCTTCGCCGCCCCTCGCATCCATGTCAGACGCTCGTCGAGCCCGCGCCGAGCACCGGGCCGCTCTTGCTTACTCGCCACCGGACGGCCCGTCGGCCCGCCCGCCGTTCCCGTCGCTTTGCCGTCAACGCCGCCACCGGCCCGGCGGGAACGAGCAGCGGCGTCGTCTCAGCATCCTTCGTGCGGCGGGAAGGCCGCAGATCGCCACCCGTCACTCAGCCGATTCTTCGTCCCACACCGTCGCGCTCATGGACGCCAAGACACCGCTGTTCTCGGGCGCTGGAACTCCTGCACTACCATCCTGGCCGACGACCTCACGACGAGTGGCTCGCCCGCATCACCGAGCTCGTCGGCCGGCTGGGGGCTCCCTGCGCCATCCCTCTCACAGACTGGCCCCGCCTAGCGCGGGTGATGAAGCTCCGGGGGCGCCTCAGCCGCCTCCCCCTCAAGAAGGCACATTGGCCCCAAGGCGCGTGGCCCCTGGGCAGAACCCACTCCGTCCGGCACCAGCACAGCAAGAGAAGAGCTACCAAGAGGTCCCTCGTCCCCAAGAAGCTGCCCGAGTGCTCCCCAGACCGCCTGGCCACGTCACGACCGCACTCCTGCTCCAGGGCGCCAAGACCCCTGCTCTGCCTCGGCGGCAACAAGACGGAGACCTCCAAGATCAAGCCCTTCGTCACCAAAGGCATCCCGTGGCCACTGCAGGCTGTCGTGCCTTCACCGCCGAGCTGTGCAGTGTGGCCTGGCCGGGCAAGTTCAAGCCAGACCTGCCCCCACACTATGATGGCACGGCCGACCCTACGGAGTTCCTCCAGCTCTATGAGCTGGGCATCGAAGCCGCCAACAGGGACGAGAAGTTTATGGCGAACTGGTTTCCCATGGCGCTCAAGGACGGTGCCCGCACCTAGCTCCTGAACCTGGCTCCTGGCACGATTTCCTCCTGGAACGAGATGCGCACCCGATTCATCGCCAACTTCCAAGGCACCCGCGATCGACCCCAGGCCATGAGTGACTGCGCCGCATCAAGCGGCGGTCGGGAGACCCTGCAAAGGTTCATCCAACGTTTCAACAACGCTCGCCTTAAGATCCCCAGGGTGTCTGAGGAGGCCATCATCTCAGCCTTCTCCGACGGTGTGTGTGACGTCAAAATGAAGGAAGAGCTCGCAATCCATGAAGACCTGTGCACATCCTGGAGCTGTTCAACTTAGCGACCAAGTGCGCCAGGGCTGAGGAAGGATGCCTTTACCTTCTCGAGCTGCCGGCTGCCGACCCAGAAGAGAAGAAGCCCAAGGTCAAGGACGTGAAGCGCAAGGGGGCTGTCGTGCTTGCGGCAGAGCCGGACACCAAGCGAGGAAGGGATCAGCTCGAGTCATCCAAGGGCGGTCGATGCTGCAGGTACCATGACCTCCACACCCACAACACCAACGAATGCCAAGAGCTCGGGGCCGTGCAGACGGCAGGCGTGCCGCCAACGCCCGAAAGTGCAAAGGACCGGGGCTATGGCCGAGGAGGAGGAAGAGGTGGAGGACGATGGGAAGACCGTGGCCCTCGCCAAGGGTGGCGTGACTGACCTCGCGAGGACCGCTGGCAGGATCAGCCTCACGAGGGAGGCTGCAGGGATCAGCCTCGCGAGGATCGCCCACAAGGCAACACAGGCCTCCCTCCTCTGCCACCGCAGCCAAGGAGAAATGAAGACCATCATCAGGACGAGGGGACTGGGGGCTTCCAGGAGCCGCGTGCAATCGCTTGCATCCTGGGCGGAGCTCAAGCCCCAGCCTCTCAGCGCATCTTCAAGCAGATCGCCCACGAAGTGAATGCAGTCCTCCCCAGGCTCGAAGCCACACGCCCCCTCATGTGGTCAGCGTGCGCCATCACATTCAGCTCAGCGGATCAGCTCAAGTGCGCAGCCACAGCCGGAGTCCTCCCGATGCTTTGTTCCCCAATCATCAGCAATGTGCAAGTCACCAGGACCCTCATCGATGGTGGAGGAGGGCTCAATGTCATGTCCGTCGAGACATTCAACAATCTCCAAGTGCCATACAATCAGCTTCAGCCAACCAAGCCTTTCTCCGGAGTCACTGATGGTTCCACAGTTCTGATAGGGCAGGTCCGCCTTCCTGTCACCTTCAGGACGCGCGACAACTACCGCACCGAGCTCATTGGCTTCAAAGTCGCGCACATTCGCCTGCCGTACAATGCCATCCTCGGGTACCCATCTCTGGCCAAATTCATGGCCGTGACTCATCACGGCTACAATGTTCTCAAGATGCCAGGAAGCGGTGGAGTCATCACGGTGCCTTGTGAAGAGAGAGACGCAGCAGGTTCCTGGAGCGTGCTTTTCAAGCCGCGTCAATTGAAGATCCAGATCGCAGGGGCGGAGGGCTTCCCGAGGTGGTCCCTAAGAAGAAGAAAACATCCCCTGGCCATAGCCCTCGGGAGGCAGGCCCCTTAGAATCCGCGCCCATTCCAGGGGCGCCTCCTTCTGTCGCATAGGAAGGCGCGCCCGGCGCCCTCCTCGAGCAAGGATCGGGGGCTCTCTCCTGGAGGGCCACCGACTTTGCTAAGATCACGAGGGAGGAGCTCGAGCACCACTTGGAGGCGTGTTTCAAAGCACGTTTCCCTCAGGAAGGAGCAAGGCAAGGAGGGCCAAACCCTCGGGAGTTCGGCCAAGATCATTCAGAGCTGCAGGAGTCAAGAGTCATGAGTGGCAACCGCCGCTACTCCGCCGTAGCTCCCCATCCAGCGAGGATGGTGGGCTGCGTGTGCATCGACATACCCGAGGCTCAACCGAGCCGCCTCTCGAGGCGCCTCTGGCCCTCACGCGTGGGAAGCTGTGAAGGTCCACCCCACAGCCTATGTTCGCATGCCTTACGGCTTGCCGAACGCTGCCGTCTTGGCGCCGCCTCATGAGGAGCATCCTGGAGGCTCAAGTGGCCAGGCGTTCCCCAGTCCAGGCGGAGATGGAGATGGTCCGCGAGGAGCCACCGGCGCCTCCCGAGGCTCCTGGGCCTGGGGGCTCGTGAAGATCGGCTTCCGCAGCGCACGACGTCCGCTACTTCAGCATCCCTTCATCTCCAACATCACCAGGTGACGTCCTTCTAGTTTCATTTTCAGCTGGGAGCGCCCCCCAGGGCTGCATCATTCCCAGGCCGCGTGGGTCCGTCCCTGCGGCATGTATCCCTTTTGATTCATGTTTCTAGTTTACTTTATTGGGGGCGCCCCTCGGGCTGCGTCATCCCCAAGTCGCTCGGGCCCGACCTAGCGATGTTTGCCTTCTCTGCGCCTATCTAAATGGATTTGCTCCTTCATGATTAACGTGTTTGACCTAATCGCCCGCTTGATTGACACCAACTGATGGAGCTGCTCCCTAACGGCACGACCAGTGGCGGAGACAAGGGGGGCGAGCAGGGGCCTGGCCCCCCCTATCGATCGACGAGACACGAAGCACGGCTTGTTGATTAGCGATCTGATTTCACGTAAACAAGTACTTGGCCCCCTATCTTAACGTGAATTCTGAAAGAAGGAAATAGCCCACGTAAAAGCCCATTAGTGAGTCGTTTTCAAGTCCAGATTGGCCTCGCTAAGGGCTGGGCATTCTCTCTGTAATTAGCGTGTGTGTGCGGATTAGCGCTACGCCGCCGCCGTTCTGTACTCCCGTGCCCTTGCGGCCTGCTGGCCTCTGCTCTCCCCCATCAATCGATTCACACGCCGACACATGCTGATTCACTAGTCAATTCTTCATGTTCAGGCAACGAACTAGCCGAGGTTAATACATCAAACTTTTTTCGCGGGGTAGTTAATACATCAAACTATCTGGCAACCTCTGTTACTAGTATTTCTCATCTTACATCGTTATACATCATATTTTAATTATTTTTGTTCATCACAACGCTAGGGCCTAGGGCACCCACAATTGTCAGAAGTCACGCACATGCCAACGAAGACCAGCCGATCTACTTCGAGTATTTGACCTAATATATAGCAGAGGGAATGAGCAAGGGCTGGATTTGGTTCTCTAGGTATTTTCCCTAATACAAAAACACAAAATATGACAATACAATCAATGATGATTTTTAATTCAAACCTATATAAATGCAAGCTAAAAGCCAATCGTTTTGATATACAATGATCATTCTTGTTTGTATATTTTAAATTTTCATATGAATTTTTTTAGTAGCATGGTATTTCATGTCATATTTTGCAGTAGTTTGATTATCAAGTTCATTATTGACCTTTTAGCTATAACTAGACAATGCCTCCGACTGATAAATAAGTGTGTGTCTAGGCAAAGTGAAATATGAATGATATTTGGATACAAAAGTATTGGGTACTTTTGTGATGCAATATTTTTTGGCTTCACCGACGTCGTTTGGCCCCCCTATGTCCAATCCTGGCTCCGCCCCTGGGCACGACGCATGCGCATGGGTCCGTCCCTGCAACGTCGACAAACCTGAATGGCTGAGCTCTGGCCGTGGCAGCCCCGCAGGGCGCCACCTCGTCAAGCCTTCAGTGCCTCGTCATCCCTCCAGAGCAACCAATGGCTGACTGTCGATTGTCATGGCGAACTCTCGTTCTTCTTGTGATGAGCCTGCAGGATCTCTTCAAGGAGCGGTGTCAGACGAGGCCTTCACGACGTCTCCTTCACTCTCGTCCGCGCGAACCGCTTGCACGTTAAAGGGGGGTACCTGAGCATCGCGACTCATGGACTCCTACTAGCTCTCTAGCCCTCACCTCCTGGCCTTGTCCACGGCATCGCGACCTGGCATACCAGCGATGCCTGAGCTCGCTCGAGGGCCGGGACCCGAGGACGTAGAGCAGAAAGGGGAGTAAAGGCGAGAGGGAAGAGGCACGCGGGGACCTCGCCGGGCAACTCCTCAGCTGCCGATGTGCGGACCTAACGCCGCACCAAGAAGCGGTTCCTGACTCCCGAGATAAGTCATCCTTCAGAAACACTAGCTAGCGCAGCACCGACCTCGCACCTAATGCAATCCCGTGTTGGCAACGTCGCGCTCCTTTCTCACCAAACTATGGCTGCTTGAGCGCTAAAGGGGACCTCCTGAGCATCGTGACTCAGGGGCTCTTACTGGACCCCGAGCCGCTCACCTCCTGGCCTTGACCACGGCATCGTGACCTGGCATACCAGCGACGGCTGAAGCCTGCCTTGGGACCGGGACCTGTCGGCGCAGTCAAGCCCTCGCGAGGTTCGAAAGGAGGAACTAAGCTAAGATGGGATGAGCATCTCGCACCACTTCACAACAAGGATCATATTAACAAACGGAACCACATGCACCTTACAAGCCCCCACGGGGTGTGTTCTTCGATTCCTCACAGGGAACAAAAGGAGCAGATCCTAAAGAGCGCTAACTACGCACGTCTCCGCAAGGAGATGCCATCATCAACAGTGGGCCGCCAGGCACTGGCGCCAACCCCATCCAGATCACCGGCGCTAGAAGCCTGACGCGCCCGCCCGGCTCCAAGCGCGGTGCAATCTCGGAGGCTCGTAGCTGACGTCGCTCGTCTCCAGAGTCGCGGAGAGCTCAGCGGAGTCGCTGGATCCTCCGACGCCTCCGCTGCCTGAGGAGCTGCTGGGGAAGCGGTCGGCGAGCCTGGTCCTCACCACGACAGGGCCTCGGTTGCCTCTCTCGGGGCAGCACCCCAGCCGGCGTCCTTCCGCGTCGAAGACCTTGAAGAACATCAAGGAAGCGCCATCATACTCTAGGTGGATCACGAGGGCGCCCCTCGTCCGGCAGACCCGGGCGATCTCGCCCCAGCCTCGGGTCATGAAGACCTTGCCTGGAGCGACGATCGCAACCTCCGCTCCGGTCGCAGGGGTGTTGCAGCTGGCATGCTGCAACCAGAGCTCCAGAGAGCCCCTCTGCGGAATCACGAAGGCGAAGGAGGGAGGAAGGCGATCCAAGACTGAGGAGGCATGGCGGCGTGGAGCACAAGCTCTCGGGAGGTGCCCTCGGCATGGACTCCGGGAGGAACAACGCGCACCGCCGTGACCCGCCGATCCCGACGGCGGCGTCGTCCATGGCACTCAGCGTCAACTCCTTCAGGGCCCTCAATGCGGGCGTACAAGGGCAGCGGGAACCCTGGCGGTGGCCACTCGTACCATGGCCTCGACACCTCCTGCCGGGCGCCCTCATCTCGGCTGCAGAGGGCTAGCCGTTTCTTCGGCGGAAGCGGATCGGGACCCTCTGTGGGGGCCTTTCCTTTCTCTTCTGCGGAGAACCGGCAGATCGGAGCCATTGTCGCAATGTGGAGCAAGGGCAAGGATGGAGAAGAAGGAGAATCAAGAAGAGATGGACTGGAAGGCTCGCGTCGTTCCGTACATATAGCCGGGGGAGGCCAACCGTCGACCTCCACGATCACAGGTAATCATGACCTGCTTTGCATGCAGGGACTTGTCAATTCGTGCAGTTGCCAAGGCGTCGTGGGGAAGTGGAGACGCCCACGACCAACCAATCGCCATGCGGCGCTCAAGGCCGCAGGCTGTTGGGGCCCGCGGCGCTTCGCACTTGCCCCTTCGCTTCTCTGCTAAGCCAAGTCCAGGCGCGCCTTGGGACCGGGGGCTACTGTCGGTGTTGCAGGGAACGGGTACCCAGACTTGCCTGCCTGCAGCCTGCGGCGTGGCTCAAGGGGTGGCCCAGTACGGCCCATCTTCATCAACACAAGCTCAAGACCTCGCGAGGGGCCAAGCCTCACGGAGCGACGACGTGAAGCTTCCTCGTGCACGGCCTCACAGCTGGCTCGTGAGGAGGCGGAGAGATCAAGGCGGGTACCTCGCGAGGTGCCCATGACGCAAGCCATGATGGCCGAGGGCGCCAAAGGCGGCGCCATCCCGCGCAGTGTCCTCATTTCCCCTTTGGTGCAAAGGAGGCAAGCGCAGGCCAAGGCATCAGGCAAAGGCAACCATTTCGGTGCAACAAGACCAAGACCAGCAGAACGGCAGGAAGGAGGTCATCGTGGAGCCCAAGCCAGCGTCACCGTCAGAGTCTTTGGCAGGCGAGGACCGACTTTAGTCAGGATAAGTGTACTAGATGTTCCCCTTCAAAATGGCCAATTGTTGGTGCCCTTCCTGCTCAATATTTGGGAAGAGGCCCAGGGCCTCCCACTATAAATAGAACTAGCCACCACCAAGGCAGGGAGGGGAGAGAGGAAAAAAGAAGGGAAAGAAGGGGATCGATCAGAGAGAGAAAGAGAGGCGATCGAACTCACCCAAGTAGTTCGTCGCACCAGCTCAAGAACAGCCCCTCGCGAGGCTGTTCTCCCTTTGTATTGTTCATCATCAGCCCCTGAGGCAATCCACCACACCACAAACTGGAGTAGGGTATTACACCACAATGGTGGCCTGAACCAGTATAAACCTCGTGTCCCTTGTGTTTTTCTTTGTGTAGTTTAGACCCTTGCGAGGCGATGAGGCGTAGGTAGGTTGGAGGTGTGATCTCCGCGTGCACCCCAGAGTTCGAACCTAGAGGGTCTGCCAGAACCCGAAATCCGACAGGCCGGATAAAGGTGTTGGCTCAATCAGGACTGACCATAAACGAGGTTATGTCAATATGCATTATGCGGGGGGTGCAGCCACTTCAATATCGAGGCCACCCCATGTGGGACTTCAACAGGGAAGATGATGCCACCCGCTGTGGTCGTAAGGGGACGAACTCCATTGCCGCTCTAGCAAAAATACTGTCCGGTTTGTACAAGGGAGAAGAAGAGGAGTTCCTCCGCATCAAGCTGCGGGACGGATTCTCCATGTACAACCCTCCGAGCTGGGTAAGCCGCCGCTTTTTATACCCTTCCTTTCCGCATTTTTGCAACAAATATCTTAATTTGCCCGTTCATCGCAGGAGCTACGTAAGGCAGTAAGGGAGATCAACAGCCCACCTCCACAACCAGAGGATCCTGAACGGTCCCTCGACCCCGGCCTCCAAGAGGATCCAGACATATTCGTGGAGCTGATTGACAGGATATTTCATCAATTAAGCTGCAATGAGGCCATGGTGGCTATTATAGCCGACTATCCGGGGCTACTCCCTGCCTCGCAGGTAAGTGAGACCAGAGTCCCAACCTTTGAGAAATATCCCTTTTCACGCACTTCACCTACCGTATCTGTACGGTGTCCTACAGGGAAGGTCCTCGGGACACCATACTGAGCCCGTGGTGAATCGCCAACGAGGGGCGCTGAAGCCGGGCAGGCTGAAAAGGAAGGCGGTCCGGACGGAGACGCCGACGCAGAGGTATTTTACAAAACCTCACTCCGTGATCATCCTATTTTAAAACGAAGTAATACCCATGTTTCGATGAAGGAAAAGCGCTCGCATGACTATATCCGGAGAGATCGTCGATCACGCCTCTACTAGCCGGGCTCCGAGGCCGGACACAGAGGCGGAAGCTAACACGGGGCACCCCGCCAGATGCTCCTCCAACAGAGGATGCGGATAAAATATCCGCCACAAATTCCAAAGTGGAGAGCGCCATGAATCACAGGCGTTGCCGGGCCGTACTCTGCGACACTTGTTTCTCCCAAAAGGCTTTTGATGCGTTCAACTCAGGAGATGCGTACATCCGTGCTGCTCAAAATGGTCTTGCCAGAGCCACGGATCAGTATGTAAAGGATATACGGGTAAGAAAATTTGATGATTATGTATAGCAGTAGCCCCTGAGACTTGAAACAGTTGGCACAACTGATTTAAGGATCATTATTTGTGCAGGTTCTTACAGAGAAGAATACCCAATTGTCTCATGAGCTTGAAGAGTGCAAGGCCCAGCTACAGGCCGCAGTTGCCGCATTGAAGGAGTCCGAGAACGCCTCCTCTGGTAACACTTGTTTGAAAGAATGATAGGTACCACATAGAGTGCGGCATGCCTACAAGTCTGACATTGAATATTGCATATGACTCCGGAGTGAATCCGGATGAGCAACATGCCATACGGCAGCGAAAGGCTGGCGAGCGCGTACATACGCGCGTCATTCAGGAAAAAAATAATCTCCAAGACGCCAATACCCAGCTGGGTGTGGAACTAAAGGATGTTCGCGCCCAACTGTCGGACTCCGTTAAGGAGAATAAGCGGCTTCGACGCGGCATTTTCAGTAAGTGCTTGAACGAACTTTAAAAAGAGTTTGGCAAAGAAGCCGGCTAACAGAGTTATGTCTGCAGGCACGCTGACGGGTCGTCCCGCGGAGGAGATGCCCGGGTCTGCGGGTGATCTTCTACCGGAGCTCTCACAACCGCATTTAACAAGTTCGGCAGGTGATGCAAGGTATTGCCCAGGCCTTGTGGCCATCCGTCTCCCTGCCCGAAGGCATTGGAGAGCTTGCGGAGAAGCTCAAGGGAGCGTGGTGGCGCTTCCGATTATGGAAGATATCGGCCTGCCGTCAAGGTGCCAGGGAAGCCTGGGCCATGGTGAAGACGCGGTATACCAAGGCTGACCCAAACCACATGGCCGAGGTCGGACCTGTGGGGCCCGATGGGAAAGAGATCCCCGTCAGTTTGGTGTATCACCAAGTAGAATTATCCGCCAAGTATTCCCAATAGGATTGTAGGCTAGACAGCCTATTGGATGGTATAGAAGAAGAATTTAATCAGTCTAAGTGACTGTGTAATTTAAATGACATGTAGAATGTCTCTAGCCGGATTGTAAATCATTTGTCATGGCGGACCTTTTCGCTTCGACCTCTGGACCCGATAGTCTGGAGTGTATCCGAATACCCGCTAAGTTATGTAAAAACCAGGGTATGCATGGAGACCAGGCGTAGGGGTCATAAGTTCTTGAACAGACAAGTACCCAACTAGTTATGTTATATTACATGGGTAGTAAGAAACATCTTCCAGAGAGAATAGTTCCGTTAAGGGTTCCTTTCTCGGGTACGCATGCCCTAATGTGCATGTCCGAAATGCGAGAAGAGACGCAGTAAAAAACATCTGGGGCAAGTAGAAAAAAAGTCATCTTTTATTCACCGAATCGAATATTCCCTTAAGAACGCTTAGCTTTCGGATTCACCCGGTCCGAGGTACACATCCGGTGACCGGTAGTAACAATCGCAGAGGTGCTCCCCTTATGCCCTAGCCAATTAACGGGAACGTAGGGCATAAATACAAGAGCCAGGCAACCCAGCTTGGCCAAAACTTAAGTCATATCGATGCATAAAATGGCGAAAAAAGGTACATGCGGAAGAATAACACATGTGCGGGGCATGAAGCCCATAAAATAATTAAGCGTCTGTGCAAGAAGCCCCCAGGTATAATGAGCGCGGCTAGCGCATCAAGATTGTGTAGATGAGACACAAATTAGCCTTTTGAGGCCTTGAGGAGAAAGAAGAAAAAAGAGAGAGAAAACAGATAACGTATATGCAAAAAATGGACAGGGGAAGGAGACGAACATAGAGTCCGGCGCTAGGCGTAGAATCTTCGGAGTCTGGCAGCGTTCCATGGGTTTGGCTCAAGTCGGTTATCCGATGCATCCCGCAGACGGTACGCTCCGCCGGTCAGAACTTGGTCGATAATGAAGGGACCCTCCCATTTGGGCTTGAGCTTGTCCTTTTTCTTCTCCGGCAGACGTAGAACTAACTCACCAACGTTATAAGTTTTGGCTCGTACTTCTCTGCTTTGGTATCTCCGAGCATGTTGCTGATAGAATGCAGAATGCGCTTTTGCCACGTCACGCTCCTCCTCGAGGGCGTCCAAACTGTCCTGCCGATCGAGCTCGGCCTCTCTTTATTCATACATGCGCACTCAAGGTGAGTCATGAATTATGTCGCAGGGCAGAACCGCCTCTGCGCCGTACACCATGAAGAACGGTGTGTATCCAGTAGTGCGATTCGGCGTGGTCCGCAGCCCCCAGAGTATGGAGTCGAGCTCCTCTACCCAGTGCATGTTCGATTCCTTTAAGGACCGCACTAATCTGGGTTTAATGCCACTCATGATAAGACCATTTGCTCGCTCGACTTGACCGTTAGTTTGTGGGTGATATACGGAAGCATAATCGAGCTTCATTGTAACGCCCCGAGACCGGCGATCCAGAAGACTTCTATATTTTTGTGACCTCCGTGTGTTTTTATTTGTGCTTGCTCTATTTATTTTTGCATTGCATCATGTCATCATGCCAGCATGTCATTTAATTTTTAAAAACCTTAACTAAATAAATTGCATAGATCTTTTGATCTATTTAAATAGAGGGAATTCACATGGTGATTTCTCTTTACAACATATAAAAGTCTCTCAATATTGTTAGGGAGCTATATTAAATATTCCACTAATTCGGAATCACCCATAACACACTTATAGTTTAAGTTCCATGCTTTTTCTACCTCAATTCCTTGCCTCAAACTTTGCCAACAATTCTTATCTCATCGTCGAGGCTCTTCCAAAATTCTCAACATTTTTGGATCTACCAAATACCCACTTCCTTCTTACACTCATTTGAATTAAATTCAAATGAGTTTGAATTCAACTTCACGCCCATGCTCACTTTCTGTTTTCTTGGATCAAGCTCATTTTTGTGAGTTCGAGAAAATTATCCGCATGCGCAAATTCTTTGCCTAACCCTCTCTTTCTTTTCTTCTCTCTAATTCTTTTTTGCTAAAGAATATGAGGGAGAGAGAGAGCCCAGCCAGGCCTCTTGGGCCTAACCAACCAGACCGACCCGTTCCCACAGCCCACTTAAACCCCTCGTAACCATAGCCTGACCATCGCTCAATCCCCATCTCTCCCTTCATTCTCCTCCTGCGCCGCCACACACCCATCGCCCGATCCCCATCTCCCTCTCGTCTCCTCCCTCGCGCTGCCTCCCACAGAGAAAGAGAGAGGAGCAGAGCCTCGCGCCCGACCCCTCATCGAGGCCATGGCACGCCGCTCTTCTTGCCTCTGCGCCTTGCTCCTCCTGCCGCCAAGCGCCTCCCCTTCTCCTGCTCCTCCATGACGCCTGCTGCGGCCAAGTCCCGGCCTCCAACGCCAGGATCAGCCCCGAGCTATTGCGCCATTCGACGACCCCATCATTGCACCGCCCACGACCTCTTCTTGGCAGGATCCTCTCAGATCGTCGTGGTTCCCGGCGCCCGGACCTCCCTGCCGCCAAGTTCGCGCTGCCGAGCCCCTACCTCAGCCTCGCGACCCGCGCCTCCCTCCTGCAGCCCTCAAGCCACTAGGAGGCGTGCTCCTCGTGATGCACAGGAGCTCCTACAGTCTCGCCGGTTGCCTCCTCGCCACCTTTCGCGCTCGGATCCGTTCGGATCAAGCCGCCCGCCACCACCATCGCGCCTCCGGCGTCGTCCGGACCTCGTGCCCCTGCCGCCGTGTTGACTCCTCAAGCTGTCCCCGCCGGCCTCGGCTTCAAGACCCTGCCGCCTTCGGGTCGCTATTGGTTTGTTTGGCCATCATGGACATGTTGCTGCGGACACCATGTACGACTACACCTGCCGATCGTCAAGTACCTTGAACGTCTCACGACCACGCGGACTCGCCAAGTAGCACGACGACCGTGTACCACAACCGTCGACCCCGGAGACATCGGATGCGTCAAGTCCCTCTTCGAGACGTGTACCACTACTTCCACTACCGTCGCCCCGAAGATGTTGGATTCGTCAAGCGCCTCTTCGAAACGAACGTGTAGAACTACTTCCTCTTCATTGCACCAAACTCGTTCCGCCCCGAAGATGCACGCTTCGAAGGTATAACGCCAAGACGATGCCCGTGAACGAATGCATGTGTTTTATGAGATGCTCGTGTTTGCACCGTGCCCGTTTGCTTCATGCACGTTCGTCCTCGTTTGCCATGCCACTAACCCGTGGGAACCCGGTAACCGGGATCACCCCACCATCTTTTGCATGTTCCGCACGTCCACACTTTCTTTTGCACCGACATCTCGACGAGTTGTCGGATCATCGGAATGTTGCCGTGGCACCATTTCCATTGTCGTTGTCGTGGCACCCCTTTCGTTCTGCCATGGTGACCAAATGCTTCATAACATGCTCATGTCAACATTTTCATAAAAAATGCTTAAAACTTGCATATGTCATCCGCATCATGTTAACAACATTTAAATGGTTAAAATTGTTGTTGTTTTAAATTGCTAAATAACATGAGGATTTTCCGGAATTGTTGTTTGTTGTTTCCGGCCTCACTTAAACTTGCCTAAATAGTTAGTTAACTATGCTTCATCTCTTGCCATGTTTAATAACATTTAATATTGTTGAGTACCTAAACGAGATTAAACTAAATTGTTGATGTGGTGTTTCGTCAATATGCAACTCGTTGCATATTGGGCTCCATTTAACTTGTAGTTTTGTTTGTGCATACTGCCATGCCATGCTATTTAAACCGGACATGCATCATACTTGGTTGTGCATCATGCCATGTTTGTTCTTGTTGGTTTACCATGTTGTTTGTTTGTTTTTGGGTTGCTTCTCTCGTTAGCTTCGGTTTCGTTCTGGATTTGTGAGGATTCGTTCGACTTCGTCCGTTTGTCTTCTTCATGGACTCGTTCTTCTTCCTTGCGGGATCTCAGGCAAGATGACCATACCCTCAAAATCACTTCTATCTTTGCTTGCTAGTTGCTCGCTCTTTTGCTATGCCTTTGCTATGATGCGTACCACTTGCTATATCATGCCTCCCATGTTGCCATGTCAAGCCTCTAACCTTCCTTTCCTAGCAAACCGTTGTTTGGCTATGTTACCACTTTGCTCAGCCCCTCTTATAGTGTTTCTAGTTGCAGGTGAAGTTGAAGTTTGCTCCATGCTGGAACATGATTATTTTGGGATATCACAATATCTCTTATTTAATTAATGCATCTATATACTTGGTAAAGGATGGAAGGCTCGGCCTTATGCCTGGTGTTTTGTTCCACTCTTGCCGCCCTAGTTTCCGTCATACCGGTGTTATGTTCCCGGATTTTATGCTCCTTACGGTTGGGTGATTTATGGGACCCCTTGACAGTTCGCTTTGAATAAGACTCCTCCAAAGAAGGACCAGCCTTGGTTTTACCATTTGCCACCTAAGCCTTTTTCCCTTGGTTCTGCAGACCCAAGGGTCATCTTTATTTACCCCGGGGGCGGTGCTCCTCCGATTGCTGGTCCAAACTCGAGCCACTTGCGGTGCCGCCCCTAGGCAACTTGGGGTATCTTCGGTTGCCGTACGTAGTGTTCATCCGGTGTGCCCTGAGAACGAGATATGTGCAGCTCCTATCGGGATTTGTCGGCACATCCGGGCGGTCTTGCTGGTCTTGTTTTACCATTGTCGAAATGTCTTGTAAACCGGGATTCCGAGACTGATCGGGTCTTCCGGAGAAGGAATATCCTTCGCCGACCGTGAAAGCTTATAATGGGCTAAGTTGGGACATCCTGCAGGGTATTATCTTTCAAAGCCGTGCCCGCGGTTATGAGGCAGATGGGAATTTGTTAATGTCCGGTTGTAGAAAACCCGAAGTTGATCTTAATTAAAATACATCAACCGCGTGTGTAACCATGATGGTCTCTTCTCGGTGGATTCCGGGAAGTGAACACGGTGTTGGAGTTATGCTTGATGTAGGTTGTTCTAGGATCACTTCTTGATCATAGTTGTTCGACCGTGCTTTTGCCTCCTCTTCTCGCTCTCTTTTGCGTATGGTAGCCACCATATATGCTAGTCGCTTGCTTCAGCTCCACCTCATACCTTTCCCTTCCCATAAGCTTAAATAGTCTTGATCTCGCGGGCGTGAGATTCTTTGAGTCCCGTGACTCATGATACTTCCAAAACCAGGTTTGCGGTGTGCCGATGAAACCGTGCGGTGGCCTTATCCGAGCTCAAGGAGGAGCTTCGATGAAGATATTGTTCATTGTGTTGTTTCATTTCAGTTGATCAAGAGTGGAGCCAGTTGGGACTATCGGGGATCCGTGTAGCATTTGGGGTAGTCTTCTTTTATTTTGGTTCCGTAGTGGACCCTGATTGTATCTGTATGATGTAATGTTTTACTCATGTATTGCGTGAAGTGGCGATTGTAAGCCAACTATGTATCTCTTTCGCTTATGAATTACATGGGTTGTGTGAAGATTACCTCGCTTGCGACATTGCTTTCAATGCGGTTATGCCTCTAAGTCGTGCTTCAACACATGGGAGATATAGCCGCATCGAGGGTGTTACAAGTTGGTAATCAGAGCCATCCCCGACTTAGGAGCCCCCTGCTTGATCGAATCGCTGGCATTGTTGAGTCTAGAAGAAAATGTTTTGAGTCTTAGGATTTTATATATCGGAGAGTAGGATTGTTTTTACTCCTCAGTCCCTTCGTCGCTCTGGTGAGGCCCCCTGACGTAGAAGTTTTGACTCTCCTCTCCTCAAATTTCACTAAAAAAATTTTAGGATCACGCGGGTATCTTGGAATCGTTCCGATGGTTTTGTGACGAGAACATTGTTCTTGGTGCCTCCTGACATTTAGGGGTTGTGGCAGTGTCCCGGGGAGTTGAGCTCCGAGGTGTTGTCGTCACAATTTTATCGTTGCAGTTCTGGAATACCTAAGTTTCGCCGACATCAAAAATCTCTTTTATGCAGTTGTTGGTGAGATAACCTCGATAACCCAGTACTGGGGCGAGCTCAAGAGTATTGCCATAACTCGTATAACGGATGCTTTTCGAAGGTTGAGGTAAACGATTTCCGAAGGTTTCTTGGTTATCTGTTGAAGGATGGATACAGCTGGATCTAGATATTGTTAGTTTGGGTGATATATTTTGTGTCCCCTGTATCCCCAACACCTGATTGCATAACCAGAAAGTTTTGGGAGTTTATAAGTGGGAATTCAAGTAGCTCATAGAATATCTTTCCGACAGATGCCTGATATGGTATTGGGTAAATCTCTATCATATGCATTTGTTCTGGCTTATTTCTGCAAGCCAATCCTTTGTTTTGTTTTATTTGTGGTATTCGAGTTGCTTCAAAGTCAAATGTTGAATCCATACCTTTTCCTAAATGGTGTTCCCATATTTCTATGTGAATACTAATCCTTCTTGATCACTGAGCTTGTCATGTCAATTCTTTTCCAACCGACGTGCTTCTCTTCAAGTGGATCCGATCATTTCAACATTCACGAGATCAATTTTAAGCTTTCTCAACGGTGTCTGTTTCATTCCATCCCCAAGTTGCCTTTGTTTTTCCCACCCTCCCACCCTTTTCTTCAAGGACTCAGATTTCTTAATCAAGTATCCTTTTTGTTGATGCGAAGTCTCTTCATTCTTTTCTTTCAATGTTCTTATTCGGTGATTTCCCATGAAGATATTAACGGAGCTTCAAGTTTATTATTCTTCGTTCTTTTTCTTCTCCCGTGAATTTAATTCAAGCTTTGTCGATCATATCTTTTCCTCGTTTCAAATGTTTTTCTCGTACCGGTGCACCTCTTAATCATCCACTTCTCGTTATTCAATTGTTCCGGAGTGTTGAAGATATCTCAGAAGATTTAAGTTTCCATTCTCAATTCACTCAAGTTCTTTTGAGGATGCTGTCTCATTCAAGCCATTTAAATCAACCGGTGCATTATCTCTTCCTAAGAAATTGTTCAACGGTGTTTCTTTTGAGTGGGCCCTAACCCATAGGTCTTTTCCCAGGATCCTACCTGACTCTTCTATTTTCATGGAGCTTCTAAAATTCTTTTCAAAGTTTGACGTAAGTATGAATTTCATCAGTCATATGCCTTTGTCCAAGATCTTCCAAATTCTTTCATCGTTGGGTCAACCTTCTATTCTTCATTCCGGAGTGCCTCAATAATTCATGGTGTCGTATCTCGTCGTCATCTTAGATTTTGAAGACCAAAGAAGTGTTTCCTCTAAATGTTTGTCCATTCTATTGAAGATTCATGGTTCAAGCTTGATGCCATCCTCTCATAATTGTTTTCGATTGCAAGAATTATTTTCATACCCATCCGGAGCATTTCATGAATTGTTTCCATTTCTTTCCTCCGGAGGCCATCATTTCGTGTTTCCTCATTCTCAGCTTTCAGCTCTCGTTCTCCAAATCTTACCGGTGCATCATTCAAGTATTCTATAATCAGCTCGTGATCTATTCATTCATTTGTATCTAAATCCTCTCAAGTATCTTCGTTCATTTTTCCAATTCTTCCCGGTGATTTGTGCCTTTGCTACTTTCATTTTCAATTATTACGGCGGTTTGTTCAAGATTCCTCTTCCTATGTTCTCATATTAATTTATTCGTTGTTTCAATCCTACCGGTGGTTCGTTGAAGACCTTCCCAAGTTTGCGCCATATCTATCTTAATCCTTTCTACGAGAATAAGTAGTATGCCAAATCCATTGCTTGTCATCAATTTAATTGGTGAAGGATGAGCATAATGTAATTCTTATTCTTGTTTCATCGAGAAAATTCAATTCCTTATTCCGGAGATTCATCAAAATTCTTGTTTTCATTTGTTCATCTTTCTTTCCGGAGTTCCAAGTTTTCTCAGTTCGAGATGCTTCATCTTTGCTTATCCGGAGTTCTAAGTTTTTTTGCATTATGTTGTCGCGAAGCTCCATCTAAATCATTGCAATGCTTCAATTCTTGTTCTTTTCAACCTTCACTTCCTTCATACCATTTCTTTTCTTACCGGAGTTCTTCATGGAGGCTCTACTTGGTGGTTCGTCAAGGATTCCTTTCATTCTTCAATTGTTCTTCAAAATTTCTCTCGAAGTTAAGATCCGCCAAGCTATACTCTAAAATAAACATGGTGTTCCAACACATGTTTTGTCTTGAGGGGTTCAAGTATTCTTCATCTTGCATTCCGAAGTGCAATTCTTTCTATCTTACCTTTTGAGGTGGTGCTATGTCATTCTTGATAATTTCCCTTCGCGTTTCTTGATACACAAGTTCAGGAATGAGATATTTAAACCCATCATCTTCTTCCTTGGAGTTATCTTGGTATAGATTTCACCTAAAGCCTTCCCTAAGGAATGTTGCTATTTGTGGTGCTTATCAATGATCCAAGTTTTCTCCTATCCTCTCGGCAAAAGCAGTTTTCATCTCTTCGTTGATTTCAGGCAAGCATTTGTTTTCGGTAGTGGCAGAATTTCACCTCAAGTTTTGAGATGTCTCCATAAGCCCACGAAGATCATATCCTTTCGTTGTTGGTTTTCCAACAACTCCGCTCTAACCTTCTTGGCAAGGATGCTTTCCAAATTAAATTGTGGTACAAGTTGTCATTCCTTCTCTGTTCTTTTATTCCAACGATCTAGCTTCTATTCGTTCGTTCCGGAGGCATTGTGTTATTACTCTCTTCGATCATCTTCTTGTTTTGTCCCGATCATCTACTTTCCTTGCTTATTCATTCAACCGGAGTGTTGGGTCATCTCTTCAAGTTCTTTTCATCTTATCAAGTTTTTCTTCTTCTTTCAGTCGGAGTGCTGTCCAACTTTTTTATCATCCTTATTCCTTCTCTATCTTGTTTTAACCGGAGTGCTTGCATGTACTTCTCGTCCATTGTTCTCGGCATTCATAGCTTTGCAAACTCCAAGGTTCACATGGTGTTCCTTGTTTCTTTTTTCTACCGCAGTGTTCTCAATTGTGTTCAACTCTATTATGTTCTTCCTTTCAAGTTTTCAACCTCTCAAAGTTCTTTGGTTTCACTCATTGGTCGAAGAAGCAACTTAGCTTTACCTCTTCTCTTCCTCTTCCCCTTCTCTCCGGCGCCATCCTAGATCTCGGGACGAGATCCTCTTGTAGTGGTGGAGTGTTGTAACGCCCCGAGACCGACGATCCAGAAGAATTCTACATTTTTGTGACCTCCGTGTGTTTTTATTTGTGCTTGCTCTATTTATTTTTCCATTGCATCATGTCATCATGCCAGCATGTCATTTAATTTTTAAAAACCTCAACTAAATAAATTGCATAGATCTTTTGATCTATTTAAATAGAGGGAATTCACATGGTGATTTCTCTTTACAACATATAGAAGTCTCTCAATATTGTTAGGGAGCTATATTAAATATTCCACTAATTCGGAATCACCCATAACACACTTATAGTTTAAGTTCCATGCTTTTTCTACCTCAATTCCTTGCCTCAAACTTTGCCAACAATTCTTATCTCATCATCGAGGCTCTTCCAAAATTCTCAACATTTTTGGATCTACCAAATACCCACTTCCTTCTTACACTCATTTGAATTAAATTCAAATGAGTTTGAATTCAACTTCACGCCCATGCTCACTTTCTATTTTCTTGGATCAAGCTCATTTTTTGTGAGTTCGGGAAAATTATCCGCATGCGCAAATTCTTTGCCTAACCCTCTCTTTCTTTTCTTCTCTCTAATTCTTTTCTGCTAAAGAATATGAGGGAGAGAGAGAGCCCAGCCAGGCCTCTTGGGCCTAACCAACTAGACCGACCCATTCCCACAACCCACTTAAACCCCTCGTAACCCTAGCCCGAGCATCGCTCGATCCCCATCTCTCCCTTCGTTCTCCTCCTGCGCCGCCACACACCCATCGCCCGATCCCCATCTCCCTCTCGTCTCCTCCCTCACACTGCCTCCCACAGAGAAAGAGAGAGGAGCAGAGCCTCGCGCCCGACCCCCTCATCGAGGCCATGGCCGCCGCCGCGCCTTCTTGCCTCTGCGCCTTGCTCCCTCCTGCCGCCAAGCGCCTCCCCTTCTCCTGCTCCTCTGCGATGCCATGCTGCCGGCCAAGTCCCGGCCTCCAACGCCAGGATCAGCCCCGAGCTGTTGCGCCGCTCCGACGACCCCATCATCGCGCTGCCCTCGACCTCTTCTTGGCAGGATCCTCTCCGTCGCCCGTGGTTCCGGCGCCCGGACCTCCTGCCGCCAAGTTCGCCATTGCCGAGACCCTACCTCAGCCTCGCGACCCCGCGCCTCCCTCCTGCAGCCCCGCAAGCCACTAGGAGGCGTGCTCCTCGTGATGCACAGGAGCTCCTACAGTCTCGCCGGTTGCCTCCCCGCCAGCTTCGCGCCCGGATCCGTTCAGATCGAGCCGGCCCACCACCACCATCGCGCCTCCCGACGTCGTCCAGACCTCGTGCCCCTGCCGCTGTGTTGACTCCTCAAGCTGTCCCTGTCGGCCTCGGCTTCAAGACCCTGCTGCCTTCGGTCGCTATTGGTTTGTTTGGCCATCATGGACATGTTGCTGCGGACACCATGTACGACTACACCTGCTGATGCATCAAGTACCTTGAACGTCTCACGACCACGCGGACTCGCCAAGTACCACGACGACCGTGTACCACAACTGTCGACCCCGGAGACATCGGATGCGTCAAGTCTCTCTTCGAGACGTGTACCACTACTTCCACTACCGTCGCCCCGAAGATGTTGGATTCGTCAAGTGCCTCTTCGAAACGAATGTGTACAACTACTTCCTCTTCATTGCACCGAACTCGTTCCGCCCCGAAGATGCACGCTTCAAAGGTATAATGCCGAGACGATGCCCGTGAACGAATGCATGTGTTGTATGAGATGCTCGTGTTTGCACCGTGCCCGTTTGCCATGCCACTAACCCGTGGGAACCCGGTAACCGGGATCATCCCACCATCTTTTGCATGTTCCGCACGTCCACACTTTCTTTTGCACCGACATCTCGACGAGTTGTCGGATCATCGGAATGTTGCCGTGGCACCATTTCCGTTTTCATTGCCGTGGCACCCCTTTCGTTCCGCCATGGTGACCAAATGCTTCATAACATGCTCATGTCAACATTTTCATAAAAATTGCTTAAAACTTGCATATGTCATCCGCATCATGTTAACAACATTTAAATGGTTAAAATTGTTGTTGTTTTAAATTGCTAAATAACATGAGGATTTTCCGGAATTGTTCTTTGTTGTTTCCGGCCTCACTTAAACTTGCCTAAATAGTTAGTTAACTATGCTTCATCTCTTGCCATGTTTAATAACATTTAATATTGTTGAGTACCTAAACGAGATTAAACTAAATTGTTGATGTGGTGTTTCATCAATATGCAACTCGTTGCATATTGGGCTCCATTTAACTTGTAGTTTTGTTTGTGCATACTGCCATGCCATGCTATTTAAACCGGACATGCATCATACTTGGTTGTGCATCATGCCATGTTTGTTCTTGTTGGTTTACCATGTTGTTTGTTTGTTTTCGAGTTGCTTCTCTCGTTAGCTTCGGTTTCGTTCCGGAGTTGTGAGGATTCGTTCGACTTCGTCCGTTTGTCATCTTCATGGACTCGTTCTTCTTCCTTGCAGGATCTCAGGCAAGATGACCATACCCTCGAAATGACTTCTATCTTTGCTTGCTAGTTGCTCGCTCTTTTGCTATGCCTTTGCTACGATGCCTACCACTTGCTATATCATGCCTCCCATGTTGCCATGTCAAGCCTCTAACCATCCTTTCCTAGCAAACCGGTGTTTGCCTATGTTACCGCTTTGCTCAGCCCCTCTTATAGCGTTTCTAGTTGCAGGTGAAGTTGAAGTTTGCTCCATGCTAGAACATGATTATTTTGGGATATCACAATATCTCTTATTTAATTAATGCATCTATATACTTGGTAAAGGATGGAAGGCTCGGCCTTATGCACAGTGTTTTGTTCCACTCTTGCCGCCTCTAGTTTCCGTCATACCGGTGTTATGTTCCCGGATTTTATGCGTTCCTTACGGTTGGGTGATGTATGGGACCCCCTTGACAGTTCGCTTTGAATAAGACTCCTCCAGCAAGGCCCAACCTTGGGTTTACCATTTGCCACCTAAGCCTTTTTCCCTTGGGTTCTGCAGACTCAAGGGTCATCTTTATTTACCACCCCCCCCCCCCGGACCAGTGCTCCTCCGAGTGCTGGTCCAAACTAGAGCCACTTGCGGTGCCGCCCCTAGGCAACTTGGGGTATCTTCGGTTGCCGTACGTAGTGTTCATCCGGTGTGCCCTGAGAATGAGATATGTGCAGCTCCTATCGGGATTTGTCGGCACATCCGGGCGGTCTTGCTGGTCTTGTTTTACCATTGTCGAAATGTCTTGTAAACCGGGATTCCGAGATCGATCGGGTCTTCCGGAGAAGGAATATCCTTCGATTGACCGTGAGAGCTTATAATGGGCTAAGTTGGGACACCCTGCAGGTATTATCTTTCGAAAGCCGTGCTCATGGTTATGAGGCAGATGGGAATTTGTTAATGTCGGTTGTAGAAAACCCGAAGTTGATCTTAATTAAAATACATCAACCAAGGTGTAACCGTGATGGTCTCTTATCGGTGGAGTCCGGGAAGTGAACACGGTGTTGGAGTTATGCTTGGCGTGGGTTGTTCTAGGATCACTTCTTGATCATAGTTGTTCGACCGTGCTTTTGCCTCCTCTTCTCGCTCTCTTTTGCGTATGGTAGCCACCATATATGCTAGTCGCTTGCTGCAGCTCCACCTCATACCTTTCCCCTTCCCATAAGCTTAAATAGTCTTGATCTCGCGGGCGTGAGATTGCTGAGTCCCCGTGACTCACAGATACTTCCAAAACCAGTTTGCAGGTGCCGATGAAACCGTGCAGGTGACGCATCCGAGCTCAAGGAGGAGCTCGATGAAGATATTGTTCATTGTGTTGTTTCATTTCAGTTGATCAAGAGTGGATCCCGGTTGGGACGATCGGGGATCTGTGTAGCATTTGGGGTAGTCTTCTTTTATTTTGGTTCCGTAGTCGGACCACGATTGTATCTGTATGATGTAATGTTTTACTCATGTATTGCGTGAAGTGGCGATTGTAAGCCAACTATGTATCTCTTTCCCTTATGAATTACATGGGTTGTGTGAAGATTACCTCGCTTGCAACATTGCTTTCAATGCGGTTATGCCTCTAAGTCGTGCTTCAACACGTGGGAGATATAGCCGCATCAAGGGCGTTACATTGATGCCCATGTTGCTGCACCATAGTTTGACTTCATCGGCAGTGAAGTTCATGCCGTTGTCAGTGATGATGCTATGGGGGACACCATAACGGTGTGCAACCCCGGATATGAAGTCTATCACCGGTCCGGATTCGGCCGTCTTAACAGGTTTGGCTTCTATCCATTTGGTGAATTTATCCACCATGACCAGTAAGTATTTTTTCTTATGGGTTCCCCCTTTAAGGGGTCCGACCATGTCCAGCCCCCAGTCCGCGAAAGGCCAGGTGATGGGGATTGTTTGTAGGGCAATGGGCGCATATGGCTTTGGTTTGCAAAAAGCTGGCAACCGACGTAGCGTTGGACCAAGTCGTGAGCATCCGCCCGCCGTCACCAATAGAATCTGTCTGAAAGGCCTTACTTACGAGGGCCCGGGCTGCAGCGTGGTGGCCACCGAGTCCGGCGTGGATTTCTACTAGAAGCTTCCGCCCTTCCTCTTCGGAGATACACCTTTGAAGGACTTTGGTGGTGCTTTTCCTATAAAGCTCTCCCTCGTGGACTTTGTAAGCTTTAGATCGCCGCACAATGCAACGTGCCTCATTTTGATCCTCGGGAAGTTCCTTCCTGGTTAGGTAGGCCAGGAATGGTTCAGTCCATGGGGCGATGACGGCCATTATTATGTGGGCTGAAGGTGTTATTTCGGTGGCGGAGCCACCGATTAAGTAAGAGTGTTTGGTATCTGGCGTTGTAGCCGAGTCCGGACTGTTGTTGCCAGTGTCCCCTTCCCATACCACGGATGGCTTAAACAACCTTTCCAAGAAGATGTTGGGTGGGACCGTATCGCGCTTAGCACCGATATGGGCGAGGATATCTGCCGCCTGATTGTTTTCCCGAGCCACATGGTGGAACTCGAGCCCCTCGAACCGAGCTGACATCTTGAGCACGGCATTGCGATAAGCCGCCATTTTCGGATCTTTAGCGTCGAAGTCTCCATTTATTTGGGATATTGTGAGGTTCGAGTCCCCACGCACCTCCAGGCGTTGAATGCCCATGGAAAATGCCATCCGGAGACCATGTAACAGGGCCTCGTATTCGGCTGCATTGTTGGAGTCTGTGTACAATATCTGGAGTACATATTGGACTGTATCTCCGGTAGGGGACGTCGGGACGATGCCAGCCCCCAAACCGTCCAGCATTTTAGAGCCGTCGAAGTGCATAATCCAATTGGAGTATGCGCCATATTCTTTAGGGGGTTCGGCTTCTGTCCATTCGGTGACAAAATTGGCCAATACCTGCGACTTAATAGCTCACTGAGGTTTATATGTTATGTCGAACGGGAGGAGCTCAATGGCCCATTTGGCAATCCGGCCCGTGGCGTCGCGGTTGTTTATTATGTCATTCAGTGGCACTTCCGAGGCCACTGTAATTGAACACTCTTGAAAGTAGTGTCGTAGCTTCTGGGATGCCATGAATACCGCATATGCTATCTTCTGATAATGTGGGTACCGTGATTTGCACGGAGTGAGGACCGTGGATACATAATATACCGGCTTTTGAAGGGGGAACTTGTGTCTGTCCGTTTCTCGTTCGACGACGAGCACTGCGCTTACAACTTGATGAGTTGCCGCTATGTACAGCAGCATTGGTTCACTGACGCTTGGCGCGGCCAGGATTGGGTTGGTGGCCAGAATGGCCTTTATTTCTTCCAGTCCGGCCGTGGCCGCATCCGTCCACTTGAAGTGTTCGGTGCGCCGAAGGAGGCGATAAAGTGATAAAGCCTTTTCTCCTAAGCAGGAGATAAAGCGGCTTAGGGCCGCCACGCATCCAGTTAACTTCTGGATTTGCTTGAGGTTAGTTGGGATGGCCAACTGTGACAGGGCTCAGATTTTAGCCGGATTTGCTTCAATTCCTCTACTGGAGACGATGAAATCCAGGAGCTTTCCGACGGGTACGCCGAAGACGCATTTTTCCAGGTTGAGCTTGATGTCGTATGTTCGGAGATTGTCGAACGTGAGCCTCAAGTTGTCTATTAAAGAGTCGACGTGTTTGGTTTTAACGACCACATCGTCTACATATGACTCCACTATTTTGCCGATCTGCTTTTCCAGGCATGTCTGAATCATGCGTTGATACGTTGCACCGGCATTTTTAAGCCCAAAAGGCATTGTGTTAAAACAGAAGGGGCCGTATGGCATGATAAATGACGTTGCGGCTTGGTCGGACTCTGCCATATTAATTTGGTGGTAGCCGGAGTATGCGTCGAGGAAGCACAATGAGTCGTGTCCTGCGGTAGCATCGATAATTTGATCGATGCGGGGGAGGGGGAAGGGATCCTTTGGGCAAGCCTTGTTGAGGTCCTTGAAATCGAGCATAGGCGCCAGGATTTGTCCTTCTTTGGTAACATCACCAGGTTTGCTAGCGGTCCGGTGTTTTATTTCTCGATGAATCCGGCCTCCAATAACTTGGCTAGCTCCTCTCCCATAGCTTGTCGCTTAGGTTCGTAGAAACGCCAAGAGTCTGCTTGACCGGCTTGAATCCTTTTAGAATGTTAAGGCTGTGTTCGCCAGCTGCGTGGGATTCTGGCATATCGATGGGTGCCACGAAAATATATCCCAGTTCTCGTGCGGGGACTCCGTGGTGCGGCGTCCAATGGGTTTAAGCGTGCCCGATGGAGGCTGTTTTTGTAGGCTCCGTTGGGTGGACTTGGAATTTGACTATTTCATCCGCTGGTTTGAAAGAGGTGGACTTGGATATCTTGTCGAGTATCACGTCATCCCTGTCCACGGTCGAGCGTAGCGCAGTTAACTCCTCTGCCACGAGGGCTTCGGATAGTGCCTCGAGGGCCAGTGTGGCTGTTTTGTTTTCGGTGCGGAGCGCTATGTCCGGATCACTAGCTAGAGCGATAATTCCATTGGGCCTAGGCATTTTGAGCTTCATGTACCCATAATGGGGTATGTCTTGGAAGATCGTGAATGCCTCCCGCCCTAAAAGGGCGTGGTATCCGCTACTGAATGGGGCCACTTGGAATGTGATTTCTTCGGACCTGTAATTTTTCGGTGTGCCGAATACCACATCTAGTGTGATTTTCCCAGCGCAACGTGCTTCCTGACTGGGGATGATTCCTCTGAAGGTTGTGCTGCTTTGCTCAATGTGGTTCCAGTCTATTTTCATTTTTTGGAGAGTTTCTTCATAAATGAGGTTTAATCCGCTGCCGTCGTCCATGAGCACTTTAGTGAGCCGAAAGCCGTCCACAATTGGACTAAGGACCAATGCGGCTGGTGCTCGGGCTGTTCGGAATTTAGGTTCATCACTGGAATTGAAAGTGATAGCCGTGTCGCTCCATGGATTTATTGCTGCCACCTAGCAGATCTCGGCAAGGCTGCGGAGTGCTCGCTTGAGCCTATTATTTGAGGCGAATGTCTCGAAGACTGTTAAAAATGTATTGTAATCCACGGGATGTTGCTCTATGGTGTTTTGAATGAGGAGATCCTCACCGCTCTTGGCAACTGCCGGACTACCCAACATGCTCTAAGGCCGTGTGTTGGTATGGTATCCACCGTACTGTGAATTTTGCAGGGGCCGTTAAGCCATCCCTCCAATACGGTTTCATGCCCTCTAGTGGGCTTTTGCTTTTTTGCAATTGAATCGGGTGACTTACGAGGATGCACCCTTTTAATTCGGACTGGGTGTTTAATCACAGCTGGATTATCCCAAAATTTTGTTTCGGTTTTCCATGCACTTTCCATCGCACAGTACTTCCGTACTATGGCCGCCAAGTCAGCGACGTGTGCTATGTTGCGGCGGCTTATGGCGTTAAGGATTCCCTTGTCCATGCAATTATTGCAGAAGAATGAGATTGCGTCTTCCTCGCGACAGTCCTTGACCTTGTTCATTACAAGGAGGAATCTGGCCCAATAGTGATGTACTGTTTCCCGGGGCTCCTGTCTAATGTGGGAGAGATCGCTTGTATCTGGGTGGGTGGGCAGATTTGAGTCCGAACCCTGGCCCGATCTGAGACCAGGGGCATGGGAGTTTCCGACCTTGGAAGTTCGGGCTCTGGGATGTCGCCCGATAGGTCTGGCCCACTGCCTGATTCTAGGCTCGAGGCTTGGGAGATGTCCTTCCGTAGACGGGTATCCGGCTCGGAGAGCTCTGGAATCCGGACATAGTTTGTCCTCAAAATAGAGGAAGAATTTCCGCATTGTTCCTCCACCACCGCTACTTGATGGGTAACCGGCGGAGAGTTAATCTCCCTTTGGTTGGGTTTAAGCCCAATCTGATCATAGTCCGTAGCGACTCCCAAAGCGGCGATGTGATCCAAGAGCTCGTTTAGGGAGGAGAGCTCCATTGGATCCATCTGCTCGGCAAGTTCCGAGCTGGCGTGGAGGCTATTTTTGATGACCCGAGAAGTCATCGTCAGCGCAGCAGCCGAACGGGCGGTCATGACGAAACCGCCTAGCCAGAGAGTCTGGCCGACAGCCTGTGGCTCCCCGGAGGTGACACCGCCTTGACAACGAGACGAGGCATCCTTCCTTCTGGCGGCGACAGTGGAACTCTCAACGAAAGCACCAATGTCGGTGTCAAACCCGCGGATCTCGGGTAGGGGGTCCCGAACTGTGCGTCTAAGGCGGATGGTAACAGGAGGCGGGGACACGATGTTTACCTGTGTTCGGGCCCTCTCTATGGAGGTAATACCCTACTTCCTGCTTGATTGATCTTGATGATATGATTAGTACAAGAGTTGATCTACCACGAGATCGTAGAGGCTAAACCCTAGAAGCTAGCCTATGGTATGATTATTGTTGCCCTACGGACTAAACCCTCCGGTTTATATAGACAGCGGAGGGGGCTAGGGTTACACAGAGTCGGTTACAATGGGAGGAGATCTACATATCCGTATCGCCAAGCTTGCCTTCCACGCCAAGGAGAGACCCATCTGGACACGAGACGAAGTCTTCAATCTTGTATCTTCATAGTCCAACAGTCCGGCCAAAGGATGTAGTCCGGCTGCCCAGACACCCCCTAATCCAGGACTCCCTCAATCACCAAAACATACATCAAGTGAATCACGTGATATCCCATTGTCACCACAGATACGCACGACAAGACATACATCAAGTGTTCTCAAATCATTAAAGACTCAATCCGATAAGATAACTTCAAAGGGAAAACTCAATCCATTACAAGAGAGTAGAGGGGGAGAAGAAACATAAGATCCAACTATAATAGCAAAGCTCGCGATACATCAAGATCGTGCCAAATCAAGAACACAAGAGAGAGAGAGAGAGAGATCAAACACATAGCTCTCGGTACATACCCTCAGCCCCGAGGGTGAACTACTCCCTCCTCGTCATGGAGAGCGCCGGGATGATGAAGATGGCCACCGGTGAGGGTTCCCCCCTCCGGTAGGGTGCCGGAACAGGGTCCCGAGAGGTTTTTGGTGGCTACAGAGGCTTGCGGCGGCGGAACTCCAGATCTATTCTGTTCCCCGATCGTTTCAGGGTATATGGATATATATAGGCGGAAGAAATACGTCAGGGGAGCCACGAGGGGCCCACGAGGGTGGAGGGCGCGCCCAGGGGGGTGGGCGCGCCGCCTGCCTCGTGCCTCCGTCGTTGCTTTCCTGACGTGCAGTCCAAGTCTCCGGGGTTGCTTTCCTTCCAAAAATAACTTCTCCAGAAGGTTTCATTCCGTTTCGACTCCGTTTGATATTCCTTTTCTTCGAAACACTAAAACAAGGGGAAAAATAGGAACTGACACTGGGCTCTGGGTCAATAGGTTAATCCCAAAAATAATGTAAAAGTGTAAAATAAAGCCCATAAACATCCAAGATGGATAATATAATAGCATGAATACTTCATAAATTATAGATACGTTGGAGACGTCAAGCATCCCCAAGCTTAATTCACCTTTCGTCCTCGAGTAGGTAAATGATAAAAGAAATAATTTATGAAGTGTGAATGCTAGCAGGTGCACAAGCTTAATCAATGATAATTTCAATCACCTTTTCTAGCATCATTATATGTCATAAGAGTAGCTCAACTCATAGAACTTCGCATGATCAAGTAACAAACTATTCACATGTTAAAGTATAGATCATAAACTTTCTTGAAAACTAACAAACTATGTTCTCAATCATCAAACAATTGCAATTCATCTTATTTTCAGGAAAACTCTATGTCAGAGCTTTGATTCAGCAAACTTCACATACTCAACTATCATTTAGTCTTCCATGATTGCTACCACTCAAAGCATATTTTTAGAACAAATAGTATTCATCAAACACAGAGAAAGATAGGGGCTTAATTTTTCGCCTCCCAACCTTTTATCTCAAGGGTAATGTCAACAATAATAATTCATGCTCAAATATATTTGAATGGCCATATATGCTTAGATTTTTCCATCACATGATTCTTACCAACTAAAGAGTAGGTTGGAATGAGAAGGAATACTACTGACTCTTGCATAAAAGTAAAAGATAGGCCCTTCGCAGAGGGAAGCAGGGATTTGCAGAGGTGCGAGCTCAAGCAAAAGCAGAGATGAAAATAATTTTGAGAGGTATGCTTTCATTGTCAACATAACGACCAAGAGTTCCCAATATCTTCCATACTACATACATCATAGGCGGTTCCCAAACGTAAAGGTAAAGATTTTACTCCCCTCCACCAACAATCATCAATCCATGGCTTGTTCAAACAACGCTGCGTGCCTCCAACTAACATCAAACCTAGGGGAGTTTTGTTTGCAATTATTTTTGATTTGATTTCGATCTTTTTATCATGGGACTGGGCATCCCAGTTACCAGCCATTTTCTCGTGAATGATGAGCGGAGTCCACTCATCGTGAGAATAACCCACCTAACATGGAAGATACTGCTAACCCATAGTCGCTACATGAGCGATTCGGGCATACAAAACAGATTATTATTTGAAGGTTTAGAGTTTGGCACATGCAAATTTACTTGGAACGGCAGGTAAATACATATAGGTAGATATGGTGGATACTCATGGAAGAAACTTGGTTCAAGGAATTTGGATGCACAAGCAGTATTCCCGGTTAGTACTGAGATATTTTGGCTAGCAAAGGATTCTAAATAGCAAGCACCACATGTTAGAGGATCCAAAACAATACAACTTATACAAATATACCCAAGCATAACTCATTATGTTGTCTTCCTTGTCCAACTTCAACTAATTTGCTCAGGTTTGAAAATAATTAATGGGGATCACAATCATAGAAGATGTCCAAGATAGTATATTTATATGTGAAATCTCTCTTCCTTCAATATTCTTTCATGAATTGTTCAAGTGACCAATACAATATTTGCTAACCTTCAATAAATTTACCACCTCTATTTCTTATATGTGAAGGCATTACTCCCCATGGGATAAACATATGAAACATATATAATTTCGGATTTATGACATTCAAATCATTCAACCATTTACTCATAGGATATAAATGAAGCACACGAGTAAATGACAAAGTACTCCAAAAAGATATAAGTAAAGATTAATGAGTAGTTAAATAATTATGTAGCTATGTGAAGACTCTCTATCATTTAAGAATTTCAGATCTTGGTATTTTATTCAAACAGCAAGAAAAGCTAAATAAAATAAAACGACGCTCCAAGCAAAACACATATCATGTGGTGAATAAAAATATAGCTCCAAGTAAAGTTACCGATGAATGAAGACGAAAGAGGGGATGCCTTCCGGGGCATCCCCAAGCTTAGGCTCTTGGTTATCCTTGAATATTACCTTGGGGTGCCTTGGGCATCCCCAAGATTAGGCTCTTGCCACTCCTTATTCCATAGTCCCTCGAATCTTTACCCAAAACTTGAAAACTTCACAACACAAAACTTAACAAAAAATCTCGTGAGCTCCGTTAGGGAAAGAAAACAAAACACCACTTCATGGTACTGTAATGAACTAATTCTTTATTTATATTGGTGTTAAACCTACTGTATTCCAACTTCTCTATGGTTTATAAACTATTTTACTAGCCATAGATTCATCAAAATAAGCAAGCAACACGATGAAAACAGAATCTGTCAAAAAACAGAACAGTCCGTAGTAATCTGTATCAAACGTATACTTATGGAACTCCAAAAATTCTAAAATAAATTGGTGGACCTGAGGAATTTGTCTAGTAATCATCTGTAAAAAGAATCAACTAAATACCTCTCTCCAGTAAAAAGTTTTAGCTAATCTCGTGAGCGCTAAAGTTTCTGTTTTTTACAGCATGATCGTAAAGACTTCACCCGAGTCTTCCCAAAGGTTCTACTTGGCACAAACACTAACTAAAACACAAAACCACATCTAAACAGAAGCTATATGGATTATTTATTCCTAAACAGAACCGAAAAGTAAGAAACTAAAATAAAATTGGGTTGCCTCTCAACAAGCGCTATCGTTTAACGCCCCTAGCTAAGCATGATGATTTCAAAGATGCTCACATAAAAGATAAGAATTGAAACATAAAGAGAGAATCATGAAGAATATGACTAGCACATTTAAGTCTAGCCCACTTCCTATGCATAGGGATTTTGTGAGCAAACAACTTATGGGAACAATAATCAACTAGCATAGGAAGGCAAAACAAGCATAACTTCAAAACTTTAAGCACATAGAGAGGAAACTTGATATTATTGCAATATGTAGAAGCATATGATCCTCTCTCATAATAATTTTCAGTAGCATCATTAATGAATTCAACAATATAACCAGCACCTAAAGCATTCTTTTCATGATCTACAAGCATAGAATTTTTATTACTCTCCACATAAGCAAAATTCTTCTCATGAATAGTAGTGGGAGCAAACTCAACAAAATAACTATCATATGATTTAAAATTAAGATCAAGATGACAAGTTTCATGGTTATCATTATTCTTTAAAGCATATGTGTCATCACAATAATCATCATAGATAGGAGGCATGCTTTCATCATAGTAAATTTGCTCATCAAAGCTTGGGGGACAAAAATATCATCTTCATCAAACATAGCTTCCCCAAGCTTGTGGCTTTGCATATCATTAGCATCATGGATATTCAAGGAATTCATACTAACAACATTGCAATCATGCTCATCATACAAAGATTTAGTGCCAAACATTTTAATGCATTCTTCTTCTAACACTTTGGCACAATTTTCCTTTCCATCATACTCACGAAAGATATTAAAAAGATGAAGCGTATGAGACAAACTCAATTCCATTTTTTTTGTAATTTTCTTTTATAAACTAAACTAGTGATAAAACAAGAAACAAAAAGATTCGATTGCAAGATCTAAAGATATACCTTCAAGCACTCACCAAGAACGCGGCGCTTTAAAAAGAGCTTAGTTGATGGGGTGTGAGTGCCGCCACCTAGCCACCAAGAACGGCGCAAGAAGAAACTGCTTGATGTCTACTACGCAACCTTCTTCTTGTAGATGTTGTTGGGCCTCCAAGTCTTGAGAGGTTTGTAGGACAGTAGCAAATTTCCCTCTAGTGGATGACCTAAGGTTTATCAATCCGTGGGAGGCGTAGGTTGAAGATGGTCTCTCTCAAACAACTCTGCAACCAAATAACAAAGAGTCTCTTGTGTCCCCAACACACCCAATACAATGGTGAATTGTATAGGTGCACTAGTTCGGCGAAGAGATCGTGATACAAGTGCAATATGGATGGTAGATATAGGTTTTTGTAATCTGAAAATATAAAAACAGCAAGGTAACAAGTAATAAAAGTGAGCGTAAACGGTATTGCAATGCTAGGAAACAAGGCCTAGGGTTCATACTTTCACTAGTGTAAGTTCTCTCAACAATAATAACATAATTGGATCATATAACTATCCCTCAACATGCAACAAAGAGTCACTCCAAAGTCACTAATAGCGGAGAACAAACGAAGAGATTATGGTAGGGTACGAAACCACCTCATAGTTATTCTTTCCAATCAATACGTTGGGCTATTCCTATAAGTGTCACAAACAGCCCTAGAGTTCGTACTAGAATAACACCTTAAGACACAAATCAACCAAAACCCTAATGTCACCTAGATACTCCAATGTCACCTCAAGTATCCGTGGGTATGATTATACGATATGCATCACACAATCTCAGATTCATCTATTCAACCAACACATAGAACCTCAAAGAGTGCCCCAAAGTTTCTACCGAAGAGTCAAGACGAAAACGTGTGCCAACCCCTATGCATAGGTTCATGGGCGGAACCCGCAAGTTGATCACCAAAACATACATCAAGTGAATCACGTGATATCCCATTGTCACCACAGATACGCATACGACAAGACATACATCAAGTGTTCTCAAATCATTAAAGACTCAATCCGATAAGATAACTTCAAAGGAAAACTCAATCCATTACAAGAGAGTAGAGGGGGAGAAGAGACATAAGATCCAACTATAATAGAAAAGCTCGCTATACATCAAAATCGTGCAGAATCAAGAAAATGAGAGAGAGATATATCAAACACAAAGATACTAGTACATACCCTCAGCCCCGAGGGTGAACTACTCCCTCCTCGTCATGGAGAGCGCCGGGATGATGAAGATGGCCACCGGTGAGGGTTCCCCCCCCCCCCGGCAGGGTGCCGGAACTGGGTCCCGAGAGGTTTTTGGTGGCTACAGAGGCTTGCGGCGGCGGAACTCCAGATCTATTCTGTTCCCCGATCGTTTCAGGGTATATGGATATATATAGGCGGAAGAAATACGTCAAGGGAGCCATGAGGTGCCCACGAGGGTGGAGGGCGTGCCCAGGGGGGTGGGCGCGCCCCCTGCCTCGTTCCTCCCTTGTTGCTTTACTGACGTGCACTCCAAGTCTCCCGGGTTGCTTTCCTTCCAAAAATAACTTCTCCAGAAGGTTTCATTCCGTTTCGACTCCGTTTGATATTCCTTTTCTTCGAACATCAAAACAAGGGGAAAAACAAGAACTGGCACTGGGCTCCGGGTCAATAGGTTAGTCCCAAAAATAATATAAAAGTGTAAAATAAAGCCCATAAACATCCAAGATGGATAATATAATAGCATGAATACTTCATAAATTATAGATACGTTGGAGACGTATCACAGGGGCTGGCACGACGAGCTCCAGTCTGTGCTGTGGTCAATCCGCACCACCGCCACCAAGCCAACGGGCGAGACCCCATTCTTCCTTGTCTATGGAGCTGAAGCAGTCCTTCCTCACGAGGTTAAGCATCGCTCCGCACGGGTCCTGGAGTTCGATGAAACGCAGCAGGACGCCACGCGGGGGATGGACCTCGTGCTAGGGGAGGAGCATCATCGCGAAGCTGCACTGAGGGAGGCAAGGTACCAACAAGCGCTGAGGCGATACCACTGTCGTAGCATCCGCTCCAGGATGCTCGAGGCGGGCGACCTTGTCCTGAGGCGGGTCCTCTCCAGGGAAGGGCTGCACAAGCTTTCACCCATGTGGGAGGGCCCGTTCAGGGTCGTCCATGTCTCCAGGCCTGGCGCTGCGTGCCTAGAGACACAGGATGGGATACCTATCCAGAACGCCTGGAACATCCAGCACCTCCGGAAGTTCTACCCATGAAGCAAGGCCCAGAGCCTGTGAAGAAAGGCCCAGAGCCTGTGAAGAAGGCCCAGAGCCTATGAAGAATCGCTGCTCGTGACACTCTCACATAATAATGAGTGGGGCTGTACACACCCCGGAGTCTCAGGAGCGCCGGCCTCAGGCCCTGGGGCTCCCTCCCATGCCTAGTGGCAGCACATAGCTCCGCGCTGGTGAGAAGACTTGAAGACTAGATTAGGTACCGGACGCGGCTTTTCATTTGCTTTCCGTAGCTGGCTCGCTTTTCCTTAATCGAAGTTTGCTTTTGGTGTTCCTTGCTGATTCGATTCCCTCGCCTCTTACCGCATTTTCCGGCTCTGGTTCGCTCATGTTTTCTCTCTCGCATACCTCGCGAGGGGGGCTAGGCAGGCGCCGTCGCGAGCGTTTTTCTTCTCTCTACCTTCTCGTTCTCGCGAGCCACCCTCGTTCGAGACTGAAAGCTGGCGCATCTCTCCTAATCCGTGCCCCACGGGTACCGCGATACAAAGCGCCGGGTCAAGGCTTGGGTGAACGACAAGTCTCCTGGCAAACTCCCTAACAAATTTTTGCAGTTGCCTTACCTTCTCTCTTGTATGAAAACTAATTTCAGATGAATCTCCTTGCTCAAAGGATCATAGGATCTCAAAACAATACTGGGCACTGCATTGCTCTTGTTAGTACCTCTTGCCCTTTGTCAGCATACTTACACTCATTGCTGTTTGATTATGTAGCATCACTGTAAATGTTCGCATCCTCCCTTTGCTTGAAATTATAATATCTATATTTACTCTTAGATAAATGTAGAATTAACACAATGGTCATGAAGTTTTGGATTGCTCATGTAAGTTCTTGTTGTCATGTACTCCCTCTGTATCGAATTAATTGTTGATCAATTGTGTCGGTGTTCTGGGAACGGGGCTCCCCAGACTTGCCTACCTGCGGCCCACGGCGTGGCTGCGTTAGCAGGCCTGTACGGCCCATCTTCATCGACAAGGCATACAAGACCCTCGCGAGGGGCCAAGCCTCGCGAGGCGGACGACGCAAGACTTCCTCGGGAGCGGCCTCACCAGGCTGCCTCGTGAGGAGCGGAGATATCAAGGCGGGGCAAACCTCACGAGGCTCTCGTGACATGAGCCATGACGATCAAGATCAGGCGGGCGCCAGCGCGCGCAGCGTCCTTGTTTCCTCTTTGGTGCCAAGGGGGAAAGCACAGGCGCAGAGTACCGAGGCATTAGGCAAAGGTTACCATATAGGTGCAACGAGACCAAGACTAGCAGGATGGCAAGACGGAGGTCACCATGGAGCCCAAGACGGCGTCATCACCAGAGCCTTTTGCAGGCGAAGACCACTTTTGTCAGGATAGCTTGTACTAGATGTCCCCTTTCAAATTTGCCTGCCGTTGTTGGCTCCCTTCCCGCTCAATATTTGGGGAGAGGACCAGGGCCTATATAAGTAGAGCTAGCCAACCACAGTAGAGGCAGGTTGAACTCATTCAGAGCCATCTCACCCACACAAGTCCGCAGAGCACAAGAACACCTCAACCTCAGGAGGCTGTTCTTCCCCTTGTACTATTCTTCATCAGCCCAAGAGGCAATCCATCACCACACACTGGAGTAGGGTATTACACCACAACGGTGGCCCGAACCAGTATAAATCTCGTGTCTTTCTGTGTTGCGAATCCGTTGAGTTCGTCCGTGAGATCTTAGCGAGCTAGGGCGTGGATCGGTAGGAGGGAAAGAACTTCGCGTGCACCCCAGAGTTCGAACCTTAAGGGTTTTGCCGGAACCCCATATCCGACAAATTGGATGTATTTAGAACTTAATAGTGCTAGATACATCCATTTGAGCGACAAGTAATAACGGACGGTGCTGGTATTACTGTAGCTGCATCGCGAGATAGTTGATTGTCTAGCATTACTCTGCATCTTATCTGCCCTGCCCTCCAGTTTCTCCAAATTATCATATCTACATTTACTCTTACCAAAATGTTGAATAAAGCCAATGCCATTGCACACGTTGATGTCTGCATTCCTTTTGTCAGTACCTTTTGCCTTGTAACGCTGTACTTAATTAATTGCTATTTGATTATGTATCATCAGTCTGCACCTGAGCTTCATTATCCTCTGTTTCTTCCAATATTATTTTATCTATATTTACTCTTTGCAAAAGTTAGGATAATGGAAACTCTTATAAAGAAGTTTCTTTGGGTAATTTATTGAGTTATCCTTCCATCAACATGGAGAAGGGCTTTTGTCCAGCCCGTGTTAACATGTAATGTAAGTTCATCCTTCTCAAGCCTTCAAACTTTGTTCTAGTATAGATTTGGATAGGCATCATTTCCTCCAATGTTGTTTACTTTGTTGTTTACATCTGATTGGATGTTTGCAACAACTACCAGTTTTAAATTGTAGTTGTAAAAACATGTTACTTATGGAGAACAAATCCATTTATTTGCTTATACAATTGTGAAACCTATTACGTATCTCCTTGTTTCTCTTTCAGAGTCGTATCTCTTATGCCAAGCAGAACTTTAGGGAAGATAGTGAGCCAAACCATATTGAAGAGAGCGAGATGACCCCAAGGTCCTGTCTTGATGAAGATAGTGAGTTGAAGCCACTCACCAACTACTGTGAAGACAACCTCTGTGCAGTCACTACCTCAATCAGTTTGACTTCTTCAGTCTCAACTTAAAGCGGAAAGGCTTGCTTCAGCTCAGCTCCGACTTGAAGTCAATGATGCAATGAAGATCTCAGAGGATTGCCTTGCGCACTATGGTGCTATAAAGCTAGGGATGGAGCATCTAATGTTGACACAACTGAGGTCTCATCAGCTTGTTTGGCTGCTTGCGGAGCCCGTCCTGGCCAGGCCTAATGCCTTCTAAAGTGCTCTCAATTTTGTATATTCTTTTGTCGGCATGTTTATATGCACTGGTGGCGACCTTTGATGCCTAGTGTATGTAATCCGCGGTCATGTTGCGCTAGATTATCACCGGTAGCGAACTTTGATTCCCAGTGGATGTAATATGTCGTAATTTCTTTATTGTATAGTCTAGGTTTATTCTTGGTCGGTATGCTATAATTTAGGTCGGAAGGTTCAGTGGGTCTCAGTGTTGTCGGTCATCAGGCGAGCCCATTACTCATATGGGCCAAAACGTGGGCCTATAACCATCTTGGGCCATTAGCAGGTCTAAACGTATAGTAATTTTCCGCCTTTAACAGTCGAGTAAAGTTACGCTAATGGGCCAGAGAATACCATGGGCTTTTAACAGGCTAAAACCTAGATTGGTCTAGCATTGAGCCAAAAAATTCATAGTCCAATACAGGCCGAAACTACCTAAGGCCCATGTTTGGCCCAAATAGGACGAGTCGTTAACAGGCCAAAATATATCTCGGGCCTGTTTAGCCCAATAAAATTATGGGCTTTAAGTAGGCCAATATCCATGCAGGCCATAGGCCCAAAAGTGTCACGGGCCATTATCAGATGGGTTCTAAGCAGGCCGGATTCAATGCAGGCTGTAATTAGGCCCAACTGTTACACGGGCCATTAACAGGCCGATAGGCCAGTTGGGCTGAAATTTATCCATGAAGACTACGGGCCGTTAAGAGGCCTAAAGTTACGGACAAGAAATAGCCCAGTTTCTGCATGGGCCGTTAAATGGCCTAAAGTTAAACCGGGCCGACAACGTCCCAGATGCACCACGGGCCGCTAACAGGCCAAAACTATTATCGGGCCAAACTGGTAAACGGGCATTTAATAGGCTGAAATACAAACCTGGCTTAGAATGGGCCCAAAAGAACAGTGGCCTGTTAACGGCCTGGTCCGATATGGGCCGTAATTTGGCCCAAAACACGGCAGGCTATGAACGGGCTTGATCTGATATGGGCCTCAATTTGACCCAAAACATGGCAGGTTATTAACGGGCCAGCCCACTTGTGTCTGAAAAAATATGGTGGGCCTTTAGCTGGGCCGACCTTTTTACCTTAAATGGGCCACTATTGGGCTGTGCTACATGTCGACATATCATAGCCGTCTTCCGTCCATTGTAGGGATGACATCTGTCCCAACGATGAGCTGACACGTGCATTATCCGGCGAATGAGAATTTTACACGTGGAAAATCCCCATTGGTCGGGGCTGTTAATGGGTTATCAGATCCAAACCAGAACCCGATAGCTTAACGGCGACCCCTTATGGTGGATGCCACGTGTCGGTCACCCTTGACGATAGCACTTCTATGACGCGCGATTTATCATCATGGAAGTGGACACTTTCGTGATGATAATTTTTGTAATGTCATGGAACACTTCTACGACATCACAGGTATGAATATCTTGATCCTGTCATAAAATTTTCATGGATGTACATGCATGACAAAAAACGTGACCTACCGTTACAAACACGTATCATCACGGAAGTGTATTTTTTGTGGTGTACATACACTGCAAATAAAGAGACAATCATCCTACAAAGCACAATTATCTTGCCCATCATCTTCACAAGCTCTTTCATCTCCTCATTGCTGCCAAGGCCGTTCAGCAGCTGTTGCTTGGCCATGATCAGATGAACTGCATCTTCAACCTTCTGCTCTGCATCTTCCTCTTCCGTTGTTCCTTTAGTTATTTAAGGCATAGCCTAGTGGTGGGAAGGGGCTGATGCCTTCCCACCCACCCACCCAGGTTCAAGGCATGGTACTTGCAATTTGGGGTTGTTGCACCAATTATACTCTAGGGGGTTCCCTTACAGTCTTTCTGTCAAAAAAAAAACACCCCAACCTACTGGTATTGGGATTCCTCGGCTAATCAAATAATCAGCGTAGTTCCATTCCCCCACATCAGCAACTTCCCAGAAATACAAATCACAAGAATCTTCCCTTTTCTGCACGAATCAAATTGGAAGGTCGTCAACCAAACTATTAAAAAAAATCAACAACTGAAAGCAGGTGAACAATTAACCACATTATTATCCCATGATTTGGGCATTTGTAGAAGACTTGGTTAGGGTTGAGGATTTTAGTTGAGACGCGATGGATGACTCTACGTGGTTTGCAGCAGTGGCACCACACCAATGACAGCGGGGTGCGATGAGCAACCGGTTGCGGTGAGTGTGTGTCGGCGAGGGTGTGATGAGACCCACAGTTGGTGGTACGGGTGGCAACTTCACGCACATCTAGTTGTTGGCTCGATTGCCTGCTGAAGAGCAGGTGGACGAGCCAGCGGACATGGTTGCTGCGGCTGGAGCTCCTGATGCTAGGCAGAGTAACTAGAGAAGAGGAGAAGCGAATGTTGGATATGTTAGTTTCATTACCTGCAGAGTAGCATATCACTATATATAGTCTATGTTTGGATTCGAACTAGTTACAGTAGCACGTCTCTCTTTTTTCTAAAGGTTAGCAACGTCTCTTTACTGGTACACTAGCTTGTTCTATATGCCTTCACAGGTCTTTCATTTTCGGGAATGTTATCTGGGGAACGTTCCCTGGGAGGAGGATGGCAAACGAATGCATTCTCCTGGCAGTTTTAGTTGCGATGCAAGATCAAACGATGGAAGATTCGGGAACGTTATCTGGCGAACGAGCCCAGTTTTTCTTTTCTTGCAAAAAAGTATGCTACATGGTGTCGACTTAGTCAACAAACGAGTGTGCCAACCTTGACCGTTGCATTGACATTCAACGTTGTCATGTTTCTTCAGTCTCTTCTTCCTCCAGTCGCCAAAGCCAAACCAGCGCCATCGGGACCGCCTACTCCCGCCTCCCATGGATGGTTGTGCTGCCACGCATGCATCGCTTCCACACCACACCCTAAAACTCTGGCACATCTTCCCCGGCTCCTGCTCGTTCCCGTTCGAGGTCTCACCATCGTCCTTCTCCTTGGTTCGCTCGCTATGATGGCGCCCTCTAGCATTGTCAACATGGTCAACAACCGAGAGGAATAAGGAGATGACTGTACGTGGAGAGGATGACAGTAGGGACCCACGAGGGTCATGGCAGTACGCAAGCAAGTGCCTTCTTTATTACAAGAAAAGAAATGGTTCCTCCTGATGGTTTCATGACACCTGGGTTGCACGCTACTGTCAACATAGTCAATAAGCGACATAACTGCACAAGGAGCGGCTGACACCGGGGACCCAACAGTTCGTGCAGGGTATCAATTGGGTTGTGTGGGGGCTGTGGCCCGTCTAGCCCAGGCTTTTATTTCATATGTTTACCACATGACCAGCCCAGTTTTTTTTCTTTCTGGAAATGGCTAGCCCAGCTATTTGTTTTTTTTCTTCAGAATACCCAATGTAGGCCTACTTGCTTTTCTACGCCCTGTTGAGCCTAAAATCTTTCAAGAGGAGGGATGCATTCGGCTTGCCCAGAAAATGAGCTATAAGTAATAAGAAATGGGCTGTAAATTCAAAAAATACATCAAACAAACAATTAGTTTCAAATCACTTCTTTTTCTTTCGGATTTTGATATTTTAAATTTTATTGTTTTTTGTGCGGGTAAAATTTCAGTGGATTTTAAATTAAGGTATATTTAAATTTTAAATTAATTTGAATCTGGCTAGAAATTCTGGGTTGTATGCTGTTTGCGACAGATTTGGAGGCTGACTTGTGGGTCTACTAGGTTGACGTGTATGCAAGGTTTTGTCAACTTAGTCCATCGATGATTCTAGCAGCAATGATAGTTGGATCTTAATCCAACGGTAGTGCTGCTTCTTCATTCTCTGATCTTCTTGCTCCAGCCACCCAAACCAACGCTGGCGAGACCGCCTACTCCCACCTCCCATGGTCGGCTGTACTGTCGCGCAGGCCTCACCGCCCCACCATACTCCCGTCGCTGGCCAGGCCATTCCTCTACTCACCCACACCTCCTGTTATTTTCTGACGATGGCAGCCGAACCAGTAAACCCTTGTACTCCCCTCCGCATGGGCAACCACTACCGAGTCTTCCCTGGCTCCAGTTCGTTCCCTTCCTAGGCCTCGTCATCGTCCATCGCGTTGGTACTCTCAGCACGGCATGGTCAATGTAGTAAACAAATGACAGCCATGAGAAGAGGGATGTACGTGGAGCGGCTGACTGTGGGGACCCACATGGTCCATGGCCCCACCATGCAAGTGCCTCCTTATTACACGAAAAATGATTTCTCCCACAAACAGGCGAGACCCACCACCAGACGTGAAAAATTGTGTTTCTCACCCGGCGAGAAGAGGGCATCAGCCGCACCGAAGCACCACATCGGAGTAGAAGAGTACAGCAGCCGCGACCTCGACCAAGCGCGAATCAACGAACCGGCCCTAGAGGACGGCTTGGGGCCGCGTCCCACGCCACCACATCGACACTCTAGCCCCACGGACGAACGTGCCCAGGATCCGTCACACTGATGCCACTCCGTCACAGTGATGCTCCCCATGAACACAAACATTTTTTTCAACTTAAACACCACCTGACTAGTTCCCACTTCCCACCTAGTGTCATCACTGAAGGAAGCAATCATTTCAGCAGGAACCCTCACTACGTCACTCACCTCCAACTACTTAATTCCTTACGTGGTCCTTCAAAATAAGTCAACACCCTTTGTGAATCAAAAAACCATGAACATGTGAAGCTAAAATTCCCAAGGACATGAACAAAGTACTGGTCAATCCAGGGTGGGCGACACAGAAAATTTTCAGGCACCCATCAATCACTCGCCCAAAATGGAATTTGGGAGCAGCGAATCCAGTTCAGTTCACGAGGACCAGCACAAAAATAGAAACAGGGACAATACAAGCACGCATGCACCTCTGAAACTTGTAACTAAGCAACAAGTCTGTACTGAGCTGGGAACAAGCAATACTACCTTAGAATCGCTCTTCGAAGATGACCTCCTCGGAGGCAAGGAGGAGCAGGGACGAGAGGGCAAGGAGGCACTACAGGAGCTGGAGTTGGAGTTGGAGTTGGCGGTTGCCCCACCGGCGGCTGCTACCCATCGACAGAGACGGAGAGCTGGTGGTGGCTAATAGCCGCGCAACGAGATGACCTCCGTGGTCGGTGAGGGGCCGCGTCATGCGCCACCACATCCACACTCTAGATCCACGGACAAACGTACCCAAGATCGACGACCATGGCTAGAAAACGCCGCTGCATTGCGGAGCCGCACCCAATGGCGTTGCCGTGGAACCGAGGTTGAGGATCAGCCACCAAGTCAGTGAATCGATTTGTCCCGGGGCCACCACCTCCCTGCCCGCGCTCACGCTTGTTCTCCAGGTGCGGTTCCTCCTCTACCGTCGCTGCGCTCGCGCTCCAGGTGCGACTCCTCTGCCGCGAGCGCTAGCCGAGCACCACGATGCCCGGATCCGCGCGTCCCCGACCTCCTCCGCCTCTCCTGCATCGCTCCGTCATGAGCCTTGTCTCTGCCGATGTGGGAGAGGTCTTCATCGAGCCCCTGCCTCAAGCCGCATCATCGCCTTCCTCTCCGTCGTGCGTTGACGGGGACATGGGGATAGCTACGGCCTCCATGCGCCTTCGCCGTCGTGCGTCACCGCCATTCTCTCGAGCTGCTCCACGCACAGCTCCTCCGCTTCGACCTCCTCGGGCGTCGCCGGAGCTGCCTGTCGATGAGAGCTTGCATGGTGGAGGGCGGTGGTTGGCGAGTGGTAGGTTGGGGAAGGGGGCGACTGTCGGTGTTCTGGGACCGGGGGTGCCCAGACTTGCCTACCTGCGGCCCGTGGCGTGGCTCCGTCAACGGCCCGGTACGGCCCAGCTTCAGCAACAACAACTCAAGACCCTCGCGAGGGGCCAAGCCTCGCGAGGGGGACGCCACCAAGACCTCCCTGGGGGCAGCCTCGGTAGGCTGGCTCCCGAGGAGAGGAGATATCAATGCAGGGTGCACCTCGCGAGGCTCGGATGACGTGAGCCATGACGACCCAGGGCCAGGCGGGCGCCAGCGGACGCAGTGTACCAGTTTCCTCTTTGGTGCTACGGAGGCAAGCGCGAGCGCGGGGTCCCGAGGGATCAGGCAAAAGTTTCCATATCGGTGCAACAAGACCAAGACCGTCAGGACAGCAGGACGGAGGTCATCGCGGAGCCCACGACAGCTTCACCACCAGAGCCTTTGGCAGGCGAAGACCACCTTTTGTCAGGATAGCTTGTACTAGTTGTCTTCCTTCAAACTTGGCCATTGTGAGATCCTTTCCCGTCTAACATTTGGGGAGAGGACCAATGCCACTATAAATAGGACCTAGGCACCACCGTAGCAAAGGACGGATCATTCAGATCATCCTCACACCCACCAGCTTATCGAGCTCAAGAACACCCCGAGGTTGTTCATCCATTGTACTAATTCATCCTCAGCCCCTCGAGGCAATTCATCACACACTGAAGTAGGATATTACACCGTAAGGTGGCCCAAAACAGTATAAACCCCTGTGTCTCTTGTCTTGGATTCATCGAGTTAGGCCGTGGAATCGTTGAGCGAGCGAGCTGGGGAGAGAATGTTCTTCATGCGCACCCCAGAGTTCGAACCTCTTAAGGGTTTGCGAAACACGTAATCCGACAGCTACTGATATGGCGAGATGAAGGAGACGTTCGGGACGCGCGTCCTTTCTAGCGAACGACCAGAAAAACGTGACCTGGCAATTTTAAGTGCTTTAAGATGCGTACTTGCAATCAACGGCTCAGGACGTGTTTGGGACGAGGAGCAAAAATATGGCACGTTCGGGAGTTATAGAATCGAAAAAAAAGAAGCAAACATGCCCTTATGCGCTGCTTCGGCCATTGCCTTTCCTCCCACCTGTCACGCAAACCCTTTGAGGCCTTGGTAGTGGACTACGCCGCGACCTGGTCCACGGAGAGATAACGCCATGGTGGCTCGCAGGTTCTTAGTCCGGCAGGTCCCCGCCGACGAGGAGCACACGGTCGAGTACGACACGGAGGACGGACTCGACGTCCTCCGGTTTCAGATCTTCTCGCTCACCTCCGTCCCGCCCGACCTCCAGAAGGTTCGATCCCCGCCCCGACGACACACACTCCGCGATCATCCGGGTGCTTTCGCTCTGCTGTTCGCTGATCCGGTGTGGTGCCCGGCAGATCGTAGTGGAAGCGGATGGCTCCGTGGTCGACGACGGCACCGACCTCGAGTCAATTCCCGAGGGCCTGTGCCTCATGTCCATTGACGAGGGGGAGGACGCGGACGCGGCTTCGGCGTCGGCGACGGCGCAGGAGAAGTCCGATGAGGAACTGGCGAGGTTGATTGAGGTGCAGTTTCCCAGACCACTCACACCCCGCGATCATCCGGGTGTTTTGGCTCCGCTGTACTCTGATCCGGTGTAGTGCCCGTGCAGATCGAGGTGGAGGCGGATGGCTCCGTGGTCGACGACAGCACCGACCTCGAGTCCATTTCTGAGGTCCTCCGCCTCGTCCCCATCGGCGAGGGGGATGACGTGGATGCAGCGGCGGCTGCAGCTGCGAGGGCGCAGGAGAAGTCCGACGAGGAGCTCGCGAGGATGATTCAGGTGCGGTTTCGTTATGACATCCCTGGCTGTATCGGATGGTCTAGTGCGGTATCGAATTGGTCCAGGAGTTGGTCCTGGTTAGTGTGCAAATTGATCTGGTAATCTAGTTCACGCGATGGCTTTGGAGTTTGGAGTTTGGGTTGGACTAGGGTGAAACATGGGCACTGCATTTTACTGCATTGCAGTTTGGATGGTATCGGCAGGTCTTGTACTGTTTACATTTGTTAAAGATCATTTCTGTTTGATTGGGCAGTGGAAAGGGCAAGAGCTATGCTCGATTTTCATACCTGCATCTGTTCAAACTTGCATAAATGTAGTTTGAGGGCAGCAAACAATTGCATCCCTTGTTTAAATACTATAGTACTTCACCTAGGGGAAAAGAGAGAGAAGGAAATCCAAATATCGATCCCCTTTTGAACATAGGAATAGGATGTCATGAGTCATGACATGCTAAATCATACAGGAATTGGAAACACTGGAATTGGTAATAGAAGTTTGATTGCTCCACAGGATAAACAAGTTAATCTTCTACACAGACTGAGTGATGCCATAGTTAGACAGAAAGGAAATTTTCCAAGAGGGCTACCCTCTTCGCCTACGAAGCACCGATACGGCGACACGGATACGGCGATATGGGTACGGGGATACGGGATACGGCAATTTCCAGAAACAGCAATTCGGCGATGTGGCAAGTATAGATAAATAATTAATAAAATGGCATGTTATAAAGACAAAGAATAATAAATGCATGAGATGAGATCAAAATACTGCCCCATAAGTTGCATCCATGCCTCTTTTCATCAAGTCCTCGTCTCGATGACTGAATGATCATCAATTTATTGAATCCTCATGGTACTTGCAAAATACATCATATGCTAGTACTAGAATTTGAAATATACATAACACTTAAGCATGAAAAGCTGAAAACAGTAAAGACGTTGGCTTGTAGCTTGCTTACCCAATGATACATGCTTGATGCTTCCCAGCCTCTCAACTGAAGATTGGCCTGCAGATGTCATTGTTAGTATTTCACTCCCTAGCACTAGCCGCAACATCAGCAGGTCAGCAGCAAATCATAGTTGATACAGCAGAGGCCAGCACCCAGTGCCCAGCTGCAGCTAGCAAGCATGCACACAAGTACATAACAAGTACGCAGACAGACACCAAGCACGAACGCACGCACACATGCCGCAGCAAGCACACACACAGCCAGCACGCACGCACTCGGCAGGAAGCACACACAGAATCAGCACGCAGCAAGCCAGCAAGAGCGGGAGGACCAGACACCACTGGGAGAGAGCAGAGATTGGGAAGGGGCCGGGGGGGGGGGGGACACCTTGCTGGTGAGTGGTGACGGCCGACACTCCAAGAGGCGGCGGCAGACACTCCAAGAGGCGGCGAGACGAGTCCATGGAGCGGCCAGGCGAGTCCAGATGACCGCAATGGAATCCATGCAGTCCAGGCAGTGGCGGTGGTGGTAGCAACGCGGCGGCGCACTCGTGTGGTCGCACCTGAATCCTCGATCCAATCTGCTGCACAACAAACTGCGAGAGAGAGTGCTGGCTGTTTAGGGTTACGACTTTGCGAGTGGTGGAGTGGGCTTTTACTGGACTTCCCGTGTCGCTGCCGTGTCGGCGGCATATCGGCATTTTTTTCTTTTGTTTTAAATCGAAAATCACAATACCCCAGGGATGCGCGTATCGCTGCGGTATCATGCTTATCGCTGCATCGGTGACGTACAGGACGGGGATACACAGGTTTTGCACGTATCGGTGCTTCGTAGCTCTTTGCGATGATTTTATAGATTTGGGGTGTAGGAAAGCAGTCCGTAGGAATTTGGAAAGTTCTTTCATTCCTTTGAACCAAAGGGCACCTATAGGAAAATATAACTATGCTTACTGATTTTTTCTTAGGCGGAAGAAGAGGCACTTCTACTGCAACAGTACAGCATACAAAGTGACGGAGGAGAGGTTTTCAGAGAAAGAGTTGAGCCATACATGCGCCAGGTTCTGAAGGTATGTAATTGGAATACTTTTCATTTGCAAAGCATTCCTTAATATTGTGGTTGTTTCTGGTTCTTGTTTGCTGACACTCATTTTGGATGTAGTACGAGGATCCGTTGCGTCAGGAAGCAGCTCTGAAGACGGTTCCTGTAGATGAACTTAAGGAGAAGGCGCTGATTTCACTGGCCAAGGTTTCTGTTTCTGCCTTGGCTTTCTGTTAGTTACTTTTTTTTTGTCTTGATGTTCTCTATATTTCTATAGAACTATGTTTCCTTGGATTTGATGATAAAGTATATTTTCTGGTACAAGTTTGGCTCCATAAAAAGTTGTCGTATTTTACTACTATAAAATTTAACACCATGACTGCGTCTGGATATTTTTGTTGTCGTAATGGTGTGGATTGCTATATCAAGTTCTATGTTTGAAGGGATGTCTTGTCAGAAATTCTCATACAAGATTCTTTAGTAGGAAGGGATCTTCAGTCCTTCGAAAAATGAAGAGGATCATGCCTTTCTGTTGCAATTGCTCTTCTGGTTTAAGCAATCATTCAGGTTATTGAAACATTCTCATGACTCTTTTTTCGGTTATTTCTTTTTGCAGATGATTAGTGTCTTGTGTCTGATATGGTTTCATGAGAGTAATTACCGCTGGGAGGATCGCCGGGTGTTAGCTAACTGATAAGCGGGTTTAGATTAGGGATTACGAGTATGAAGTAGATGTGAGATAGATCGTAACTCTTCCCGCTTGATTAATTCATCTCGAGATGTCATCCTTATATATAGAGGCCCAACAACTCAAACCTAGGTAGAAAACTAATATCTTCTCTCTAATTAGTTTATTAATTGGTACGATTCCTAACTTAAAAGAACAGGAATATATCCATATATCCCTTAACTGGAGCCCAAGATAGCATGTGGGTGGCCAACCCACGTGACAGCTTTCATATATATTCTATGGCATTACTTTTGCCATTTTGAATTATATAGAAGAACCTTGAATTTAGTTTCTGGAAAGTAATGCTATTTGGAACATCGAACAGTGTTGTCAAAGAAGTCAAGCAAAGCAAAAGGCCTCAGTGATTAGTTTGTCCATAACAAATGTCCAGTGGTACTTGCATGGCTTCACTTGAGCCCGTGGAACATAGAGATTAAACGCTATCTTTTTGAACTTCATCGATCCTTATTATGGTATTATCAGTGGTATTTTTGTTTGGATTTCTATACTTCCACGTCACTCAGTACACACTATACAGCATTACATGTGTGGTTCAACAGCTTAAGATAGAACTCATATACGCTTCATCTTTGAACATTGATGCTTATCTTTGCAAATGGGTTAACGTTGATGCTTATCTTGCATATTGGTTAACAGTGATCCTTGTCCTTGCAGATGGGTTAATGCACCAGCTTGTGACATCTGTGACTGTGAAACATCTGTGGTTGGAATGGGAAACCCACTTCCCTCAGAAATTGAATTCGGTGCCTCCCGTGTCGAGATCTATAGGTAGCATTCAGTAGAATTTTATTTAGTTGGACTTACTTCTGCTATCTTAATTCAAATTTATTTTTAGAACGGTCATGTTTCCTTCAACAACTTGCAAAATTGATATCCAAGTAAATGACAATTCCACATCTTGAAGCCTGGTTATTTATGTACTAGCAATTTGGCTAGGTTCATCTTTTTGGGTTTGATGTGATACCACTTATTTTGGAGGAACAAAAGTTATGAAAAATTCTGAAGTTCTCTAATAAATAGCATTCATGTGCTATGCATTTACCTTGCTGCACATTTTCTGATAAACTTTTTACCCACACGTCGAGAAATGAGAAGGAAAAATTCTGCTTTGAATGTAATTGGAAGCTGTTCATTTAAATTTGCTCCTGTCTGCAGCAGGATCTAATGCGTGGACCAAATTTGGATCTGAAATTTCGTATCACGGGTAGATGCATCTTGTGCCCTGCTAGATCTCACCTAAAGGCTTACCCAAGTTACCCCTTGGTTACATATGCTATCTTATTTTGGTGTGCTCTCATCGCCTTCATGTTCATTGTCTGCCAAGTATAATTCCAGGAAATTATGTACCCTGCAACTGTTCCTGCAGCATAAGACAAATTCTTTTTGCGCTTCTGTGTGTCATCTCTATCTGAATAACCATGGCTGTCAGGATCTGGATCAGGATCCTAGGCAGGATCATTTGCAGGTTGACATGATCAGTATTTTTATATTTTTATGAGCACGATAGGATGCTAGTTAGAGCTCTGGAATGGCCCCACAGCGCTGTAGTATTATAAGATCCTACATACCGGAACAACTGTACTTCTATCCTTTTAATACTTCATCTCCTCGCACCTGGTGCTGTACTGTCAATATTTTTAGAACTTTATTTGCCTATATATAATATATATATACTATTTTTAGGTGCAACCATTGTTCGAGCATCACCCGTTTCCCAAGGTACAATGATCCGCATAAGGTATGACTAAGCTGTCCTAGCCTCCTGTGATCCTGGTAGTGGGTGTGTATTTTTTAAACCAAGCTGGAAATTAACATTTCTCGCTTTTTTGTAAGCTTATACAAACTAGGAAAGGACGCTGTGGAGAATGGGCGAATTGCTTCACATTCTACTGTCGAGTTTATGGATATGAAGCTCGTTTGGTTAGTTTCATAATTCTCATAATCGTATTAGCTTCAGTAATGATTATGGTTTCCTTCACTGTAAGTGATTCCATATTTGTCAAATGGTTTGACGGCCTTCCTTATCTGGCATATTCATTCATATTCGGCGGTTTAGTTGAATACAGAATTATCAAATGTCCACATTATTCAGTTACTGAATTGTTAGTATGAAACAATTGGTTTGGGTTTCCCACTCAATTAATCATTGAAGTAACATGTGCTAATATTATGATTATATGAGACACTGAAGTTCTGAACACTAGCTGGTCAAAAAAAGTACTGAATGCTAGACTAGATTCGTAACTGATTACTTGAAAAGGTTCCAGTCTCTGCTTCTTGTGAGTATTCTTTTTCATCATTCAGTTGCTTTGTTTTCTCCAAAAACCACTTATTGGAGTGCTCGTCCAATTGCCATATTGCTGCCTTGACTGGTCTTTGCTCTTAGTGTAGTTCAATAAATATGCTTCTTTACAAAGGCAATTTAAGCTCTGCTACAATTCTGTTTTTAGCAAATGAATCCCTAAATTTTTAATTCTACTGTGGTCAACAACTGAACATGCCTATTCTTTACTTTACAGATTCTGGATTTCACTGATCATGTCTGGACAGAATGTTTTTCAAACCTCTATGGGAGGTTAGTATGACCTATCCACCACTGCTTCAAATGCGGCATTTTATTTCCATTTTATTAATGCCACAGTTCTGGAATGTTTAGATGGATTCACTTAGATCCATGCGAAGGAGTCTATGATAATCCCTTGCTGTATGAGAAAGGGTAAAATACAATCCTACCCAACTGATTTCTGCATATTATTTTGACATATAATTCATCTAATAGTTTGTCTAATTTTCACTTCATATTGATGTTGTGTTGCATCGATTTTCTAGGTGGAACAAGAAATTAGATTATGCAATTGGTATCTCAAAAGATGGAGTACATGATATAACAAAACGCTACACCAGAAAGTGGCATGAGGTAAAATTTTCTTGCTTGGTTAGGGGCTGCGTTGGGGGTAGGGGGCCTGTATTGGCGACCTTGTTTTTGAAGAAATTGTTCTCATTTTTACCTAATGTGCCATGCGGCTTTACATTTGCAGGTTCTCTCTAGGCGGACCATTACCTCCGAGGATACAGTTTCAGCTATTCTGATGAATATAACTAGAAAGTGTCGCAGTGGATTGTCAAGTGATGAACTCTTAGTCTTAGAAAACCGTGACAGGAAAGAGTCCGAGGAACTTAGTAAAGCTACCTATCTTGAAGTTAACAACAGCATATCTCTACCTGGAAGGCAAAGTGGTTCTGTGGAATGGAGAGCAGCAAGGTCAGAATTGGGCCAAGCAGACTCACTCAGTTGCTCGTCGTGTCCTATTCGGAGATGCGTGGATGCTCATGTTTCAAAAATATATGATGCTCTTTCAGCTATTCTTTCTCATTTTTGTGATAATAACATCCCTAATGAAAGAATCATTGAAGTTTTCGTCACATTGAGGAGCTTGATGCAAAATCTTAAAGATGCCAACTTCAAAAGCAGGAGAGTCACATTAGATCAAAAATTGCAGCAAATTCTTGAGATACTTCCCTCTGCTGAAAGATTGTTTTCTGCTATTTCTTTAAAAGCAGAGTTACACACTGTTGGAGATCCATCCGTGGCTACAGATGGAAATCTAATACATACGTCCTTAGCATTACCAGTAGCACTAGATGCAGTTGATGAGATACTAAGTAACTATAAGAGCAATATCTTTTACACAAAAGGTCATCAATTCCCAAGAGGCAATAGACTCTGTTCAGGTTCAGTCCTTGCAAGCAGTGAGCAGCTCCCAATTGGAATTGTATGTGTTGCAAATTAATCATTTTTTATGTATCCATTTATCAGGGTTTGCCCTAAAATATTGAAATCATTTCAGGCAACAGCAGCCTTTGACGGAATTCGCTTGTCCAAATGGGAAGAACCTGATGGAGCCAAAGGTAATTTAGTGCTACCAATATAACTTGTTCACAATCTTATCATTCATTTTCTTTATAAAATACTACTCCACCCGTCCCACAATATAAGATAGTTTTTCAAGTTAACATATAAGACGTTTTTGCATTTCAGTTCAATTGAGCTGCATTTAGTTACAGAGGTAGTAGCATATATTTTCTCGTTTGTACTCCTGTGATTTTTTTTTTCAAAATAGGGTTTCCCCCCGCTTTAGATTATAAAGCAACGGCCAAAGAAAGCGAGCACCATTTTCATGTCATATGCAGCCAACCAGTTTTTGACAGTAGTGTCTGGTCAACTGTCGAGCTGATGTTCTGCAGAATTTTCATGTTGTGCTTAAGAACGCTATTGAATTGTTCCAACTACTTATGATTGATTGATTGGGGAATTTTATTGATTTGCTGTATGGCAAAATCAATTTGCAGGATGTTGGCTAATGTACAAGGTGCATGGTGGCCAAACTTGCGAGTTGGAGTCATATGATTTGATGTCAGCTAATGATGCTCCTGAGAGGGATCCAATGGACTGGTACATTTACTAAAAAAAACTGTTCCTTGGCTGTCTGATGTGATTCTATTCTGTATAATGACTATCGAACTTATGCTGTATGTTATGCTTGTAAAATAACTCATGAGCGCCTGTCATGGGCCTATAGCCCTACAACTATAGGCGACACACCAGGCTAAGGCAGGGTATCTCAATTGAACATCTTTATCTCCTGGGGATTTATTAGGATTAGATTCCAGGTAAAGAATATTATTTCCTGAAGTTGGAGATAGCCTGCTAAGGGGATGAGACAGCCAGCACAGGGAGGGCACATATCTATTATCTATCAGTTAATCAGAGAATAATCCATTCTGTTTCCATACTCCTCCCATTCCTATACCCCTCTGGATATTCTGCGACGCAACATTTTCCTGCCATTTTTGTTGCTGTATCGCTGACAACATTGTTAATTTTAGTACGAAGTACTCCCTCTATCTTTTTATAAGATGTTTTTAGAGTCTATGACTGTGTTAAAAAACTTCTTACATTAAGTTACAGAGGGTTTTTATGCGAGCGGTGTTACTTGCTACTCAAGTTATTCATATTGTTAATAGAAGTTGCCTGTTAGAGAGTAGTATGTCACTAGCTTTGCCTGCTTTTAACCTTCTTTGAAATGCGAGTAATTTTAACAAGCTCCCTCTTACCCCCTCTTTTCACATGGGAGGTAAGAAGGTAAGAGTTAAGGGGCTGTTTGGTTCTAGGCCTAGGAATGCCACATTTTGCCACACAAATTTTGCCACACTTGCCTAAGGTTAGTTCTTCAAAATGAGAGCCACAAGTTGGCAAGCCTAAGGGAATCTTGCCACACTTTTTGAGTGTATGTCATGTGGGGCCCTAGTGTGGCAAAAAGTATATTTCCTAAGGTAAGGCTTGAACCAAACACCCTCCTAAGTTGGTCAAAGTTGCCTAACCTTAGGTGCGGCAACATGTGGCAACCATAGTCACAAACCAAACAGCCCCTTATCAGACTACTACTTACTCAAATCAATGGTTCGGATCTATGATGCACTCTTACCTCTCATGTGAAAAGGGGAGGTAAGAGGGACCATGCTAAAATTTGTCTTGAAATGATGATATTCTGCAAGTTACTAACAATGTTGCATTGCAGGGTCCTTGAAGGGAGCACAGACCAAGGTTCTACCTGGAATACTATTGATGCTCGGAGTTCTGTAATCTTCGGCAGCCGTTTCTGTAGGAAATCATTTACTGTTGACAAGAGATACAAAGCAAATGTACTTCGGTACGTTTTATGGTTTATTATCGGCTGATATAGTCATGCTGCATTCTACGTGTATTATTCTTGCGACTAAAAATAAGCTACGCTTTGCTTGCCTTTGCCAGGTTTCGGTTTCTACGTGGGAGAGAATCTAGTGCCAATCCAAGGTTTCAAATAGGATCCATCGACTTCTACGGGGAAACACACATGGCCTGATCGCAGGTGTTAATTTGTGTGTACAATACCCAACAAAACCTTGTTGAATAATTGTACTGATTATCTTGGTCAGTACTATATGCAACCAATAATTGTACTGATTATCTTGGATGATTGTAAATTCCGGTTCTACTCTGGAAGAGGTTCCTTTCCTTTCTCCCTGTGAGCACCTGTGCATCGCCATTACTCCCGCTAGCAACACTATGGGTTGGCACCTCGACTACCTCGTCATTTTCCCTCTTTGTCAAAAATGCGCTATGAGCATCTGTTGGCCTTCAATATCCTCGAGCCTCCAAAATGAAACGTCCCATTCAAGATCCTGACCCCATCGGCACAAACACCCCCTGTTCCCTAATGCTAACACAAGCGTTTCATATGGATAACACTTCCTTGGCTATATGAATGGCAGCAAGGGGTTTCGGTAAAAATTGCCGAACTGTCGAACCTACCGCGAGGCATGACGTTCGTTCGTTCAATCACGGTGAGGAGGGAGGGATTCACGCTGCGGCACAATTTTAGCTTCGGTCGGCGAGGGGATGGGTGCTCGTGTCTCTCTGAACGACGCATGTACAAGGGGGTAGGGATGGAGGCGGACGCATTCGCATCTGTCCGCGCCCAAAAGCACACTAACTCTTGTTACTTTTTTTTTGAAGCTCAACGCCCTACGGCTCTTTATTCAACAGGCGCAAGCATGTCTGACTGAATGATCTCAGCCAGCCAGCCAGGGATTACATCAAAAGTTTTAACAAAATTATGGATAACTAAAGCTTTCCTAGCTAAACGGTGAGCCGCTTTATTAGTACAGCGACTAGAAAACCGTAGCTTGAATCCCTGGAGCAGATTACTCATATCCTTCATCTCACATAGAATGTGATAACTAGCGGACTTCTGTGGTGACTCTCAAAAGTGCTGAATCTGTTGACAGTCAGTCTCAAGTACCACTCGTTGAAGTCCCATGTGTAGGGCCATACCCATGGCATCACGGCAGGCCAAGATCTCAATGGACAGGGGATCAGTTACACCCTCATAACGGAAACAGGCTGCTCTCAAACAAGCCCCTTGGTTGTTTCTAGCAATAATACCCGCGCCTCCTGTCTTCCTTCTTGGATCAGTTGCCCCATCTGTGTTAATCTTGATCCAGCCGTCCTCTGGTGCATGCCACTTGTGCACAATCTCACTATGAACTTGCCCATTTGGTGGCAGCTCCAGAGCACGTACAATCTCCTCTATGATGATCATTGACTGGAGCGGTTGGTACTCCTTTTCCCCATGTGTATACTTGTTTCTTGAGTGCCATATTGCCCACATCAAAGTGATCATAATCGCAGCATCAGCACGCTTTATGAGCTGATGGTCAAGCATATCTCGCGACCATGTCCTCGGATTCAGTTTGGGCTGCTGTATGTCAAAGTAACGAGTTGCCGCCTCCCAGAAAGCCTTTGCATCATCGCACTCTAGCAGGCTGTGGAATAAGGATTCATGATCATGCCCGCACATAGGGCAGTGTGATAAGGTCCTGACATGTCGCCGCTGCAATTCGCCATAACACGGCAGAAATCCCTTGACCACCCGCCACCAGAATACTCTAGTCTTTGGGAGCACATTAATCTTCCACAATGATCTCCATGTCTCCTCGTCTCCATTAGAGGTCGAAGCTATTATTGTGTCCCTTAATTTCGTGTCCATCCTTTCTCCAGACGCCGAGCGCATTTAAAAGATTCCAGACTTCTCCCACGCCCATGCCCATATGTCACCCTGCTCTTCGAGGCCTAGGCATGCATAGGATTGCGCCCGCATCGTGGGTAGAACACTTCTCGGATGAGTTCCGAGTCCCACCCGCTTGACACAGGATCAATTAAGTCTCGAGACCAAACTGCACGAAGTTTGCAAGACGTCGCCCATTGGCTTCATCGATGCTTTTCCTTCTATCCACTAATCATGCCAAACCTCGGTCGTTGTCCCATCTCCTACGCGCCGGATGAGCCCCTGTTTGAGAATCTCTCGGCCTTTTGTTATTGCCTGCCACGTTTTTGATGCACCTTTCAGACACCCGGCCGTAAGGAAATCTTCATTGGGGTAATATCTCGCCTTAAGCACTCTAGCACACAAGCTGTTCGGGTTCTCAAGGAGCCGCCAGGCTTGTTTAGCTAACATCGCATCATTGAACTCTCAAGATCCCTAAAACCGAGACCTCCTTTCGACTTGGCAATACACATCTTATCCCAAGACTGCCAATGCATTCCTCTTTTGTCAAGTGATCCAGCCCACCAATAGCGTGACATATTTGTCGTCAGTTTCTTGCACAAGCCTTTTGTGAGTTTGAAACAACTCATAGAGTAGGCTGGTAAAGCTTGGACCACTGATTTCAAGAGGACTTCCTTTGCCGCACATGACATCTTCCTCTCACACCAACCTTGCACCTTCGCCCGGGAGCGTTCATTTATGTGTTCAAATTGTTGCTCTGTAATTCTTCCTCCCGCTGTGGGGAGGCCAAGGTATTTTTCAGACATAGCTTCTCTCTGTATATTTAGAGCATCTTTGACACCTCTTCTCATTGAGGCACCACAATTGGGGCTAAAATATACTGAACTTTTCATCCTGTTTGCACTCTGTCCCGAGCCCACACTGTACTGTTCTAGGATCTCATTCAGTCTCGTGGCACTCCGACCATCTGCTTTCATAAAAATCAAGCAATCATCAAGAAACAATAGGTGGGAAATCCATGGAGTCGAGCAGCTTACACGTATTCCCCTATCGACCCACCCTCCATCATAATTCTGCATCATACAGGATAATCCTTCTGCGCAAAGCAAAAATAGATAGGGGGATACTGGGCAGCCTTGACGTAACCCTCTTGAAGGGTTGAACGAAGGCAAGAGGTCGCCATTGACTTTTACTTGGAAGCTGACAGTGTTAACACACCGCATCACTAAAGATATCCAGACTTCATCAAAGCCAAGTTGCTGCATTATACCTTGCAAATACGCCCACTCAACTCGGTCATATGCTTTGATCATATCGATCTTGACCGCACACCATCCTTGTTTACCTCTCTTCTTCTTCATAGCATGAATGCACTCGTAAGCTACAAGGACGTTGTCGGTAATAAGTCGTCCGGGAACAAAAGCACTCTGTTCTTCTGAGATTATCTCATCAAGGATCTCCAGTAACGATTAGCCAACACTTTGGAGCAAAGTTTATACTGACACATTCTGAGGGAAATCGGCCTATACCGAAAGTGATGTTTTGCGGATTTTTCACCTTTGGTATAAGGACAATTACCGCGCTGTTCACGGAGTCGCATAAGGCCACCATTCAGAAAACCCAGGACTGCCGCAGTGACATCCTGTCCAATCAACTCCCAGTGCCGCTGATAGAAACCCGCGTGAAATCCATCACAACCAGGCGCCTTGGTAGGTCCCATAGCAAATAGAGCTGCCTTCACCTCCTCTTCGACGAACGGTCTCAACAATCGCTCGTTCATAGGCTCTGTTATTTTATGCGGCACATGGTGAAGAACTGCATCAATATTGGTATGTTCCTGAGCTGTATGCTGTGCTCGTGTAAAAGCTGTTGTACTTACGCATGTATATCTTCCTTTGTCTCACAGATCGAGCCATCTGCAATCAGTAGACTACATATCCTGTTCCTACTCTTACGTGCAAAGAACACGTGCACGAAAGAAGCCGGTGTTGCGATCTCCTGCCTTGAACCAGTCAGCTCTTGACCTCTGACGAGCCATCAGCTCCTCTTTGTGAAGCAGCTCAGACAGTTGTCGAGAAAGGTCTTTCTCTTTGCGTGTTGGACCCCTAAACAGAGAATTCGCTCTCTCCTTTTCATACTCCTTCCGAACCTTCTTTATTTTCTTATTCACATCCCCAAACTTCTTTGTTTTCCAGTCCGTGAGCTGAACTTGCATATTCATTAGAGCATCATTTATGCCTTGCAGCCCTTCGACTCATGCGCCCGTTCGCCACCCATGCATAACAGCAACATCGTATGTTTCCTCCCTTTGCCATGCTTCTTCATACATGAAGCGGTGACGTACAGATTCCCGCTTCTTGCACTAAGCTCTTCAAATTAATCGCAAGCATACTGATGATCAGACTTTGGAGATAGAATATGGCGGACGAACGAACCTGGGTATAAGCCCATCATCGCTGGGTTTGCCATGTATCTATCCAAGCGAACTTTAACATTTGAGTCACCTTGTCGCATATTGTCCTGTGAACGGAACACCACAGAAACCTGTGTCGTGGAAATCACATGCATCAAGACACTCTCGAAAACCATCCATTTGCCACTCCGGGCGATCATGTGCACCAAAAAACTCCGAGTTATCCACAATTTCATTAAAATCACCCCCACAGAGCCATGGGGCGTCACTCTGAGTGTTAAGCCAACGCAGTAGTTCCCAACTCTCGGCGCGCTCACCTCGTCTTGCTTTTGCATAGAAACCAGTAAACCGCCACAACTTTCGATCACCCGTCACATTCCTCACCATTACATCTATGTGTTGGTCAGAGAAATTGTTTAGGGTCACATCCACTTCTTTTGACCGAACAAAGCCAGGCCACCACTTAGTCCATTGCTGCTAACTGGATAGCAGCCCTCAAAACTTAACCGCGACGTCAAATCACTGACTCTCCTCCCCTCGATCTTCGTCTCACACAAGAAGACCAAGGCGGGCACTTCTTGCTTCACTAGGTTGTGAAGCTCTCGAACTGTCTCCGGGTTCCCAAGCCCGCGACAGTTCCACGATAGGCAGTTCATTGTGACCCGCGGGGCTGGTTCGCAGCCTCCGCCAGTGTGTGAGCAGCATCCTCTGCTGCTTTCTTTTTCTTTGAGTCCCTACTATCATCCCTCGACCCCGATGATTCTTGCTCCTCGCTCTGCCTCTTCCTGTTTAAGGTGTCCTGGTCTTGCAGAAGAAGAACATTCTCCTTGGGCCCTTTCACATTCGTGGTATTTTCCATTACTACACGATGGTAGACAGTATTATTCCCACGGCCAGTGCGATGACCACCCCGGCCATTACCACCTCGACCTCTTGCATTAAACTGGTACACAGTATGTTTCACTCTACCCTCTGCTGGTTTTTCTGGTGAGGTCACTTCGATTCCTGGCTCAACCTCCTCACCCGCATGTTCATCCTCCTTGTGCTTGCCACCATCTCTCGGCCCTTCAGATTTATATGCAGGAGCGCTGCCCCAACTCCTGTTACGGTTGGCAGTATATCTAAGAGCCTCACGGTATGGCGGTCGTCCAAACTCATCTCTCCCCGCTGGCGTGGGACACATCGATTCAAAGATGCCCCAACAACCCGCAGGAGAAGCAAAAATACGGTAAACCTTCATACTAGATGTCGAAAAATTCAGTTTCCTTTGATCTCGCTTTTTCCAGCTGAACCCACCACATCAGTGGTTCATCAACCCTGATCCAAACTCTGAACCTTAAACAATCTCCGAAGGCGAATCCCTTCGCGTCAGCATCCAGAGTCACCACACTGCCAACCATGCTAGCAATGCGTTCTGGCCACGGTGGGCATAGCATGTTGAAAGGTAAATTGATCACCTGCACCCAAATCTTGAGTTTTTTAAACTTAAGCTCCGACGGACGTGATCTGATGTTGAACCTCTCCAACACAACACAGTGCTTTCCAACTATCCATGGACCCCCATCTAGGATCCGATCACAATCCCTTTTGTTCTCAAAACTTGCTACAAACACGTTAACTCTTGTTACTTTAATAGCTGTGTTAGACTTAATTAGTCTCCCAAATGATAAGTGCCACATGTGTGGTATCAAGCCTTTCAGCCCTGACGTTTTTTACAACTAAAGTTGCCATCCGAAAGAAAAAAAAACCAAAAATTGTCATCCAGAAAGAAAATTGCCATCCTCGCGTGACTAAATTTGTCATAATTTTTTTTTGAAGTTGACATGTATTCGTGCCACATGTATGTCACTTATCAGAGTCCATTAGTATCATCATGCAGACATTCGATGAATCATGTACGCCGTCCGTCTAAATGCTTATAAGGGAAATGTTGGGCAATGTTTCGGTGGGTTTGAACATGCGTAGATGAATCATGGAACAGGGGAGGGAACATGTAAGGGCATCTCTAACCCTCAACCTAAAATGTAACTCTCAAGTTTTTGGACTAAATTTATTGCACCTAGTTCTTTACTAAAACTTACTCCCTATTTTCTTTTGAAAATACGAAAACAAACGTTCTTGCTATGGTATTCCAGTGTGACTTACTCTGTGCCGTTGGATTTGGCTAGTGGTTGTGAGGGTGTAGAGATGTGATTGTTGCATTGTAACACCCCGGCCATAGCCACCGGTTCCCGGCCTTTACGCCTGGCTATCCGCATAGACCAATACTAGTTTTTCCTGCATATTTTGTGCCTACTCATGCACCAGGGACCAACTTCCGGTCGGTCACCCATTATAGAATTGCTCCAAGCCAAGCACACTTAACTTTGGAGTTCTTTTCGAATGAGCTCCCGAAAAAGAAGGAATTCCTTGTTGATATGCGCAGTCTATCATTCCTATCAAAAGATGCTCTCACATGCATGAAATTAGCATGATATTGTCCAACTTCCAGCCGACTCGCGTGATACAACCGTTTGCGATGTAGTCCACTCCTAATTTCTCCTTTGCTATTTGTTCCATTTTTTGCATATAAACCCCCTTTTCAACTACTTTTGCACAACATATTAATTCAAAACTTCATATTTCCAATGCACACATTTCAACGTCATTTCAAATTAAATCCTCAAATTTAAACACAACATATAGTCCAAATGACGTAAAGTCCAAATAAAACATAATGAAAGCACAACAATCAAGTGTCATGAATTACCCGCATGTGCTCAACAAGTTCACCTTGGAGAGGGTGATGAGCTTCTCGCTTTTCGATCCTGTGATATGGTACGAGGAATCTCTGGATCATGTTTGCTTGATCTTCCGACTCCACATGTACCCTATTGTAGGCGACTATCCTCTCTCATCCTCGATGATATGTCACATCCCATTTTTTTCCAAATCTAGTATGTTAAAAATTTCTTAGGGGATTAAAAAATTTCTAGGAAAAACCCATGAATGCATAGGATTGCTTGTGATTAACTTTGATTTGCTTGATTGTTTGCTTAGGAAGGGTTAAAATCCCAATTCAACTAGTTGAAACCTAGCTAGCCATTGGCAGGAACCAAACCATCTTGAAATATTATTTGGGCATAAGGATATCCATAACAAGACCCAAATGATATTCAAAGCCAAATGAATTTGCCCAAAATAATTGAGTTGGATCTGTTTTGAAATCAATTAAAAAATTCAAGGGAAATTATTTAAAAATGGCTTTGCATTTATTTGGCAGGGAAAGGAATTTCTTAAGTCCCAATAATGAGTTTGACCTTCTGCCAATTTTTTAAATTGGATTTCAAACACAATTGGTTTTGAAACCAAATTCAAATTCAAAAGGAAAATATAAGTGCAGGAATATATGTCCAAAATGTCCATACAAAAGGTTGGCATAGTCATAAATATTCCATTTGGAATTTAGAGCAACTTTTAAGTTTGAAGAAAATTCAAATTCAAAACCTATTTGAATTTACAGACAAAACAAAAAAAAAAGAAAAAGAGAAAAACAGAAACAAAAAATAAAATAAAAAGGAAAGGAAAGGGCCCAGCCAGCCAGCTAGCCAGGTCATAGTCCAACTAGCTAGCCAGCCCAGCACCCCACCCGCACACCCACGCCCACGATACCCACACTCATGCACTCCGGCCACGCCAGGACCTTCCTCCATGTCCTATAAACCCACCCTGTCGCCCTCTCCCAAAGCCCCATGGCCGTAGCACCCCTTGTCCCTAGGCTGCTCCGCCGTGACCCCCTCTCCGCCGTACTGACCTAGGATCTTGCCGGCGCAATTCTGGCAAGCCGCAATCCCTCATGCCCCACCGCTGCCACCGTTCAACTCGCCGCTTCATGGTGAACTCTCATCCTTCATGAGCCCCAAGACCTCTCGACGCCCAACTCCGACGAGGACCGAGCCCAACCGCCACCGCGGGCTTCACTCTGGCAAGCCGAGCACGCGTCTGACCCGCGCACCATGTCCATCATCTTCGGTATGTTCTCCCGCATCTCCTTGGCCCTTTGCTTCGTCCACATGCGCTCAGTTTTGAGCTTTGCCAACACTTACCGAAGCCGTCGCCGTCGTGCACCGGCAACCCCTCGACGTCGTTTCCCTCATCCCCAGCAACCACCAAGGCTACTAGAGGACCCGTGACGCCAAGCCGCACCCATCCACGCCCTCTGCCGTCTCTAGCACCCACGGGAACGACCGGAGCGACCATGTCCGAGGCCAGCGCCGCCATGCTCGCGTTTACTGGCTGGATTCTATCGAAGATCTCCGGTGAGTGGAAACCCTGACCCCCTCTGATCTATTCCCGACCGTCAGATCTTGATCGCACGACACAAACACACCCACTTATTTGAATCAGTATTAACCAATCAGGAGCTGCCATGTCACCACCTTATCCTGAGAAAATTCATTTAATTAAATTGATTTGGCAATTTTGCAGAAACCCCCTAGATATTCTAACCATCATAACTATTTATGTATAAGTCCAAATTGAGTGAAACTTTTTGCAAAATGATCCTTAGGAAATGCACTTTCACCTAGATAAATAACATTTATAATTTGAATAATTACAAATTTAAATTCCAATAGAATGAATTTGAATTTAAATAGGGCATAACTTGCAAATTATAAATCCAATGAAATTGATACTTTTTGCAAAGTGAATCTAGTGAGATACAGTTTCATCTTAGCTACTGTAGTACAAATTTAAATAATTTAAAATTTGAACTTGAATATAGTTAAATAGTAGCTACAATTCAAACAATGTTTAAACCTAAATTTTGTTTAACTTTGAATTAAGATGTTTATTGTAATAATTACTTCGCTACTAGGTTCAGAAACCTAAAAATGAACTTTAGTAAATATTTTTGGATTATTATTTGAATTTAGGAAGTTAAATTAATTTGAATTAAATTCAAACATAATTTGATTATAACTTTAAAAACCATAGGTTTAGCTTGAATAAAATTATTGCAATATGGTTTAGTAAATTGAATTGAACCTATTAAATATTTGTGGTGTGACAACTGACTTTAAGTTAAATTCAGTTTAATTCAAACTTAAATAAAGTTTGAAAGCTATTTATACATAGTAAATCATTTTGGATATAGAGTTGACTTTAGTTTGAACTTGTATCAAATAAAGAAACCTTAGTAATTATATTGGACTTGTATGTGAATTTAGGTTAAAATTTTACTTAGGGGAACCAAATAAAATTGTTAACTCAGTTCAAATTGAATTCAAATAAGATGAACACTAATTCAAATTGGAAGTCAAACCAAGTTGATGAACCCAAGATGAAACCTAGACACTTAGTGTGTATTAGACTTCATGAAAGGTCAATAAGTTTGAACTGCCATTCAGACTTGAGTATGAACTTGGCTATCCAAGATTCAGACCTTGACTCTATTGTTAAGATTCTGTCTAGTTGGATCTGACAACCACAACTTGGCATCACATACTCCTTATGTGATGAACCCTTATTGATACTTGCATGTGAACCCTTATGTCACATATATTCAAATTAACAACCACTATGTTGTTTTCCAAACTCTTATGAGTTAACATTGACACACGATCTCACAACACAATGACAGTGATACCATGCACAACACTTGTTATATGTTTTTATTGTATTGTATGGTTGTTTATGGTTGCTCTTTACTTACGATAGATTGTAGGGAGAGCGAAGAGTAGCTTGATCAAGATTGTGAGATTGAAGAATCATCAATACCAGGCAAGTGGAACCTTTGATCATAACCAATGTTTTTATGCATTGTAGTTGTTCCAACTAGGAAATCCCTATAGGATTTTTATTTTATGCTTGATAGAACCCAGTAGTCCATTTTAGAACTTTCTTGTAACCAACGAGTAGTTGCTCAGTTGCTATAACGTGGATTGGGATCACACTAAAGGTTACTTATGGTTGACTACTTAACTACTAAATTAATGAGTCGATCTGGGTGGGCTGGCTTTGATTGGATCATCGAAGTGTAGTCATTGGCAGGGAATTCCACCCAGCTATCAAAGGGATTGTACGAGTTCAAAGTAGAGTAGCTTCCATGTGTAACCGTGATACAATATGGGCTTTGTCTGGACCAAGTAAAGTTGTGGGAACCCTCCTGGGCATGACCAACAGATGTAGATTTTGTTGGAGAAATGCTCTAGAGGAAATAATATTTGTATTATTATATTCCCATATTCATAATTGTAGAGTTTATATTCTATGCTTTAACTGCTAGGATCCTAGAATATGCGATTTAGTGGAAAACTAATATGCCCGTGTGGAATAATAAACGGTAAAATAAGAGGTTCCTAGTCTTGCCTCTAGGACTAGCTCAAGTGTTGTTGGTGATCACATTTTCCGGATCTTAGGAGATCATTAAGTGTAACGGTAGTCCAAAAATAACATTGAGATTATTAGTTGGAAGAATGATTGTAGAGATCCGACCTCAAACGGTCAAATCTCTGTGCATAAGTGTCAACCTTGGATTGGTAATGCTGACACACAGTACTTGAAGGATTTATGACAGAGTGCAATCACACACTTAATACATCGAATGTCTCAAAAGAGAACTTATTACAATAATATGGCTGAAGGCCATCTAAATAAGATAACTGCGGAAGCATCAAAGGTAAATGAGTCCATCAACTCCACCGACATAGCTGAGTGCACGACAACGACCTAGCGCACCTTACTCTTCGTGTGAAATTCTGCAACATAATACGTTGCAGCCTGAAATGGGTCAGCACATGGAATATGCTGGCAAAATAACACTGTAGAGCAATGAACAGGATAACAACTACACTATATGCATATATGGCTGGTGGAGGCTCTACGGTTTTCATGTTTGCGTAAAGCCAGTTTTTCCCTACTGCAAAGGAATATATTTTATTTAATTATTGAAAACATTGAGAATGGAAACCCCATCTCAATCCCAAAATTAATAATCAATAACCCAACAAATTAATTAAGAGTGATGATATCATCATAATAATTCAAGAACCAAATACTCAAGATGTCCATAACCGGGGACACGGCTAACCATGATTAGTTTGTACACCCTGTAGAGGTTTGCGCACTTTTCCCCACAAGACTCGATCTTCTCCGTTGTATTTCTCGCACTGCATGGTGTTTGAGAAACGGATGACGGAGACACAGTCTTCCCGAAGAGGTCCCCTTAACGGATAGATAGGCCGGTACACCTACAATCCCCTACATCTGCTAGCCCATCATGGAAAGGAATCCCACAACTTACTCAACTATGCCAGAGCCCATAATGGCTTGTGGCTGCACACGGAAGTTTCTAGCATGAATAATCTTATGATCCCTTTGAGCCTGGGTGGCGAACCATAGGATGATCACACAGATTTCCTAGGATCTCCTTGGACAACACTGGATTCCCCAAGTGGCCACAAACAATCCACCCAGATGTGTATTAAAGTAGCCACCTTAAATAAACCCTTAGTTCATAATAATCTCTCACATCTGTCATGAATCACTCAACCAAACCACGTCTACGAGCATAGCATAGCAGTATAAGCATAATGTAGAAGTAACTCCCAGGGTTTGAAATAAAGGGCAATAGGTACTACCTCATCATCTACTTCCCAATACCCACATGTTATCAATCCTACTCATGCAATGTTTGAGGGATGAAACTAATGCATAAAAACTGGGTAATAAGGGATTTAATCAAAGTGTTACTTGCGTTGCTGACGATCTGAAAACTCTAGTGACTCGTAGTAGCACGCTTCGCACTCCGGAAATTCTATCGCAAACAAAAAATAGCATACATAAGCAATCAGGTATATATGCAAGGGTAAAACTCAAACAAAAAGATCCCAACTGAAAGTTCAACTGAAGAGCTTCGGTTTGCAAAAAGAATCAATCAAATCGGAGCTACGAAACTCAAACTACGATCAAAACAAGTTCGAACTCAAATCTGCTTGCAACCAATTTTTAATTTGTTAAAACCATGTTTAAATTGATTAACTGGAAAGAGGGGCTCGAGACGAAGATTTTGGCGTTGGTTTCACTGGATTTGGATAAACGAGCAAAACGTTGCGAGGGTTTGAAGATCAGGGGCTAATCTGCGATAAAAATAATCGCTGATAGGTCCCTGGCCGAAAAATAAAATAAAAAGAAAAGACTAACGAACGAACATTCGCTATCGGAGATGAACGGATGAACGCGTTCGCGAACAGAGGCGTTTGGGTGAACGTTCACTAAATAGATCCGATCGAGAAAAACCGAGAAAACCCTAACCCTAAAAATTAAATCGATCTAGAAAGTGAAAACCGAAAAAACCCGAAGTGAACTAGCGAACCGGAGCGGTTTTTATACCGGTCAACGGGTGGCGGGTCAATGGCGGCGAGCGGCGGCTCCGGCGGGACCCGGCTTGGGCGGCGGGCCAAGCGGGCGGCGGTGGCGACGGCTAAAAGCGGCGGCAGCGCGGTGGAGTGCGGGAGGCGGCGCGGCGGTTTGGGGAGGAGAGGGCGGCGGGGCGGCGATATATAAAGGGGCCGGGGGGGGGGGGCTTGCCTTGCGGGAGGAGGCGGCGGCGGCTCGTGTCCGAGAGGGACATGGCGACGGCGGCGGCGAACCTTGGGACTCCCATCCCGAGTCGGAGGGGGAGGCGGTGCGTCTCGCCCGACCTGCTCGACTGGGCCTTCGGCCTAGTCGGGCGGGAAAGATTTTTTTTAAATACAATTCCGCCGAAGAAAATCCTAATAAAATAAAAAAATTCTAAAAAATGCCAAAAACAATTTTCACCGTCTAAATAAAATATTAGAACAAAGTTAACATTTTTCTGGCCTAAAAATGCAATTTTAAATAATGCATATTTTTCTAATTCAAATAAAATAACAAATAAAATCCAAATAAAATATTTATTTGATTTTAAATTTTTTCCTCCAATATTCCTCTCCTTTTGAAGAAGTCATATTATCTTCTCTCTTTTATTTTTAATATTAGAAATATTCGGAGAGAAAAATATTAAAAACAAATTGATCCTCTTTTCAAATTTGAGAAAATTCAAATATGAAAATAAATGAAATCTCCAACTCTCTCCTTGGGTCCTTGAGTTGCTTAAGATTTCTAGGATCACAACCAAAATGCAAATAAAATATGATATGCATATGATGACCTATGTATAACATCCAAATTGAAAATTGGGATGTTACAAACCTACCCCCCTTAAGATGATCTCGCCCTCGAGATTCAGGTTGGCTAGAAAATATGTGTGGGTGGTCTTTCCATAGGTCTTATTCTCGTTCCCAGGTGGCTTCATCCTCGGTATGGTGGCTCCACTGAACTTTGCAAAACTTGACAACCTTACTGCGGGTGACTCGGCTGGCAAACTCGAGAATCTTGACGGGTTTCTCCTCGTAGGTCAGATCACTATCCAAATGAATTGCTTCCAGGTGCACTGTATCTCTCAGAGGAATATCGGCCATCTCAGCATGGCACTTCTTCAACTGGGAAACATGAAACACATCATGAACTCCTGACAGTCCTTTGGGTAACTCCAACTTGTAGGCCACTTCTCCCATACGCTTCAAAACTCGGTATGGTCCTACAAATCTCAGGGCTAACTTTCCCTTAACTCCAAATCGTTTAACTCCTCGAAGTGGTGACACACGAAGATACGCCCTGTCTCCAATTTCATAGACTACCTCCTTGCATTTCGTATCAGCATAACTCTTCTGCCTGGACTGAGCTACCTTAAGTCTATCGCATATCAACTTGACCTTCTCTTCGGACTCCTTAATTAAATCTGGTCCAAACAACTGACGGTATCCAACTTCATCCCACATTAACGGTGTCCTGCACCTTCTCCCATACAAAGCTTCGAAAGGTGCCATCTTCAAACTAGCTTGATAACTGTTGTTGTATGAGAACTCCACGTAAGGCAAATTATCATCCCAACTGGATCCATAATCTATTGCACAGGCTCTTAACATGTCCTCCAGAGTCTGATTGACTCTCTTGGTACATCCATCATACTGCGAATGAAAGGTCAGACCGAAATCTAGCCTGGTACCCAAAGTCTGGTGCAACTGATTCCAAAACTTCGAAGTAAACTACGTTCCTCTATCTGATACGATGGTCCTCGGAACTCCGTGCAGCCATACGATCCTGGTCATATATATCTTGGCCAAGTTCGCACTCGTGTAAGTGGTTTTCACTGGGATAAAGTGAGCCACTTTGGTCAAGTGATCAACTACTACCCAGATGGAATCATATCCCGACCGTGTCCTGGGTAATCCGGTGATGAAATCTGTGCCAAGCTTGTCCCACTTCCATTCGGGTATCGGCATAGGTTGTAGTAATCCTACTGGCTTCTGATGTTCTGCCTTCACTCTCTGACATACATCACATACAGCTTATACTCAGCAATATCCTTCTTCATACCTGTCCACTAGAAACGCTCCTTCAAATCGAAGTACATCTTGGTTTTTCCGGGGTGTATTGAGTATGGCGAGTCATGGGCTTCCTGAAGTATTAACTTCCTGATCTCTGCATTATTGGGTACATATATACGATCCTCGAACTATAAAGTTTCGTGCTCATCCTCACGAAAACCCTTGGCTTTTCCTTGGCTCATCTTCTCTTTTATCTCAGCAATCTCTTTATCATCCTTCTGAGCTTCTCGAATCTTTCCCAATAATGTAGACTGAACTTCCATTGCTGCAACAAAACCTCTTGGAACTATCTCCAAACGGAGTTCCTTGAGATCGTCAACTAACTCCTGTGGTAATCCTCCGCTTATGAGGGTATTGACATAACTCTTCGGGCTCAAAGCGTCTGCTACGGCATTGGCCTTTCCTGGATGATAATGCAACTTCATATCATAATCCTTTATGAGCTCAAACCATCTCCTTTGCCTGAGATTCAGCTCCTTCTAAGTGAAAATGTACTTAAACTCTTGTGATTCGTGTACACATCACAACGGTTTCCAATAAGAAAATGCCTCCAGGTCTTGAGCGCATGCACTACGGCGGCTAATTCCAAATCATGCGTGGCATAATTCAACTCATGCGGTCGAAGCTGACGTGAGGCATATGAAACAACTCTTCCGTCCTGCATAAGTACACCTCCAAGTCCTTGGCGAGAAGCGTCGCAATACACTTGGAAATCCTTGTGTATATCCGAAAGAATTAGCACTTGGGCTGTAACCAAACGTTTCTTCAACTCCTGAAAACTAGCCTCACATTCTTCGGTCCACTTGAACTTGGTGTCCTTCTTCAACAACTCTGTCATGGGCTTCGCAATCTTGGAATTTTTTTCAATGAATCTCCTGTAATAACCTCATGAGTCCAAGAAAACTGTGGATCTCTCCATCGAGGTGGGTGACAACCAATCAGTGACTGACTGAACCTTGGTAGGGTCTACTGCTATACCCTCTCTTGATATAACATGTCCCAGGAATCCAACTTCCTTCAACCAAAACTCACATTTGCTGAACTTGGCATATAGCTTATGTTCCCTGAGCTTCTCGAGAACTAAACGCAAATGCTCCTTGTGCTCCTCTTCATTCTTCGAGTATACCAAAATATCATCAATGAACAACACAACAAACTTATCCAAGAACTCCATGAACACCTTATTCATCATACTCATGAAATAGGCGGGGGCATTAGTCAATCCAAATGACATGACTGTGTACTCATATAGCCTGTACCTTGTGGTGAAAGCTGTCTTAGGTATATCCTGTTCTCGTATCTTCAGCTGGTGGTATCCTGATTGCAAATCGTTCTTGGAAAATACTTTTGCTCCTTGCAGCTGGTCAAACAAATCGTTGATCATCGGTAGTGGGTACTTGTTCTTGTTACTTCATTCAATGCAGGATAATCAACAACCATTCTCAAAGATCCATCCTTCTTCTCAACCAAGAGCACTGGGGCTCCCCACGGTGACGAACTTCGTCGAATGTAACCTTTCTCCAATAACTCCTTAATCTGCTTCTTAATTTCCTCCAGATCATTTGCGGGCATCCGGTAGGGCCTCTTTGATATTGGTCCGGTGCCTGGCAACAACTCTATCAAAAACTCTATGTCTCGATCCGGCGGCATGCCTGGTAGTTCTTCTGGAAATACATCCGGGTAATCCTTCACTACATGTACTTCCTCCTGAACAACTCCTGAGAGGGAATTCACTTGGGTTCTCCTCGGCGCATGCCTGGATACATAATTAATCCTTTTTCCCTCAGGGGTGGTGAGAAGTATCGACTTACTGGCGCAATCTATATTTCCTCCATACATCGACAGCCAATCCATGCCTAGTATCACATCCAATCCTTGTGACTCCAAAATATTAGGTCTGAGGGGAAAACATGGCTACCTATGGTCAGTGGCATCTAAAAACATCCTCTGCTTGCCATATACTCCGCTCCTGGTGAGCTTACTAACATAGGCGTTTTAAGAACTTTGGTGGACAACTTATACTTATCCACAAATCCCCTCGATATGTATGAATGCGACGCACCAGTATTGTCGGGGAGGCTGATCGTACCCACGGACACCTATGGGGCCGGTAGACCAGGCCCCTTCTGGTTCGGAGGGGGGCAGAGATCGCACGAAGAGCGGATCGAGGCGAGGCACACGAAAGCTTTACCCAGCTTCGAGCTCTCCGAGAGATAAAACTCCTACTGCTGCTTGTTTGATGTATTGTGTTCTTGCTAGGGAGCAATGCAAGCTACAAAACCTAGCGTGAACGTCCCTGGTCTCGAGTGAGTCGAATGAGCCGAACCCCTTTCTACGTTGCATGGGCCTCCTTTTATATGCTCAAGGGGTCTCCGACAGGTGGCAACATAGGCGGGGGTACAAATGTAAAAACAGGAGTTGGTACACCTACTCGAACAATGTACAGTGCAAAATACCTAACTCTGACGGCAAGGGACAAAAGCAATAAATGCCCGTCAGTGTCGCCCGAACAAAGGTGAGAGACCGTCAGTGCGCCTCCGCTTGCCACAATGGCAAAGTTGTCAAGACCGCTTATCGCTGCTCTCCGGCTGGCTGCATGACCCGCCGACAGCGATGCATGGAACGGTCCCATGGCGACACGTCATTGGATGAGCTGGAGCGGAGATGGAGAGAGGTTGCTTGCGGCAAGCGCCTTGCCGCCCGAATCCTTGTCGCGTCCGGAGGCTTGTCGCGCGCCGAGCCTTCCCGGCAAGCTCCTCTTGCCGGGGCCTTGTCTTCTTAACCAAATACTTTGTTCTTGAATGGCTCCAACGGAGCCACGGAGGATCTTGGCGGTGACGAGGCAAACCTCGCCGCTGGAGTGCTGCAAGCTGTCTGCACGCAGTACGGGATACTAGGGTACCCCTACTCTAGTACACCGACAGAGCCTCGAACTGGGCATTACACGGTGCCGAAGCGCTTGTCGGGCCAGGCCCAAAACTGCACGGACACACGCGGCCTCGACCACGCCGCAACCCGCCCGGACCCACCACGATCCCCACTAACGGCACGCACCGGACGTGGCGTCGTGCGAGATCGTGGGCGCGGTCGTGGGGTTTCTTTATTAGTATAAGCGAACGTCCGCCCCTCCCCTCTTTATAAGCGGAGGAAACAGAGGCAGGCCGCCCACTCCGCCATTGCTGTCTTGTCAAGAAAACCACCGCCGCTCCCCTTCTTTCTCCGGTGCGAAGAGAGCAGCGCCCCGCCCCCTTTCGCCACAAGCACGCTCACTGCCGTCGGCCTCCTCCGCCGCCCTCGCCATGGCTCCGAAAGCCGAGAAGGAGAAGGGCGTCAAGTCGGCCGAGGCGCAGCGGCTCGCGGTGTTGCGCAAGGAGCGGGCCATCTTCCCCCCGCAGCTCGGCGCAAGGGAGCTGCGAGACGTCTTCTACCTCTTCTGGTCGACGGAGACGCGTGCGCATCCGCAGACGAGGGTACTCCCGCCTCCGCCGCTGATTTGGCCCCAAAGAGGGTACCCCTTTTTCGCCCTTTTCTTCTATTGCGGGCTTTGCCCGCCCTTTTCCGAGTTCTTCTGCGACATCATGAACACGTTTAGCCTCCGCCTCCTTGATTTCACCCCCAACGCCGTCTTGACCATGGCTGTTTTCGCGCATTTGTGCGAAAACTTTGTCGGAGTCCACCCGAATGTGGCACTCTTCCGCCACTTCTTCGTGCCCCGCGTCGAGAGAGGAGAGCCACTTGCCGAGGGATAGCCTGGTCTCTAGGATCGGCAAGAAAGAGGCCTACCTAGAAGGAGAGTTCCGCAACAAGTGGGAGGAGTGGAGAGCCAACTGGTCTTTGGGTCGAGAGGAGAACCGCAGCCCTTTACCGCCAGGCGCCAAACTCCAATAGTGCGCGGCGTAGATTGGAGCAACTTACGCGGAGGATGCGGTTGAAGATAGCTGTGACCCGGATTTTGCGCCTCGGGCTTGCCGGTTAACCGTAAGCGCAGCTTGGCGAGATTTCCTTCGCCGCCAGACGCTTCTTGCAGGAGAGGAGGAGGCACGCTTGGGAGTTCCGTAATCTGGCAGACATCATGAGGTTGCGCCCGGGCTGAATCTGGAACTTCACCGTCTTGGAGCTGGACGCGATCTTGCTCGAGCTGTTCAAGAACGACCCGACCACCCCGAGTGGTTTAGGTTGCCGCTGGGGTCGCCCCATTGTGCAACAACTTCGGCGCCGACCGCATCCACGCCATGATGCCGTTGTGCGATTCCCATGGGATCGTTCCAACCTGGCAGGAGCCCCCCGACGAGGTCGTGCAGCAATTCTTCGATGACTTAGAAGAAGTGCCGATCCGCTCCGACGAGCAGAAAAGGCTCACCCGCGACACCACCGACGAGGAGATGGCGCGGATTGCCACCGGGGTGGAGGAGGCGGCCGCCGCCGCTGCCGCTGGAGCCTTCGGGTTCACCGGGGAGGCGGCGGACGGGGTGATGGCGGCAAGCCTCGCCGAGCGTGGGGTGGTCGTGGGTGAGGACGCGCTTGTCGCGCCCGTGGCGGGTTCGTGTGGACCCGCCGTGGGCGCTTCTTCTCCACCGCCAAGTGACTTGCCGCCATTGAGCCCCTGCCCGCCAAGAGGCGTCTCCGCAAGGTTGGAGACGAATCGGGCGGCAGATCGCCCACAAGAAGCGCGCTCCACCGCGGCAAGCGAGGTTGCTGGAGCGCCCACACACCGCCGCGACAACCGGGCGGGATCTTCTCAAAGCCACGCCGACGCCTCCGACAAGCGGCCAAGAGAGCCCACTCCCGCCTCGCCGCACGGAGGCGAGCCGGAGTTTGACTTCTCCGCGCTCAGCTCCGAGGAGGAAGGCGAAGAGTAAGCTTTTGAGATTTGTGCTTGTATTTCTTCAATTTTATTGCTTCATCTTGAATCTGATTTGCTTCATTCTGGACTCTTTCCTTTTCAGGACGCTGGTCCAGAGAGCGTCGAAGAGGGCCAAGATCCCGACGGTCGTCGTTGAGGACGATTCTCCGTGGCTGACAGGGGACGCGTCTGAGACCGCCTTGCCGGACCTGCAACCCTTCCTCAGAGCAGCCCCAAAGACAGCCCCGAGTAAGTGTGCAGTTTTCTCCTTACTATTAGGTGTGCAGGGGTGCCCTTTCTTCGTTGATATCATTTGTGTGCTTGTGTAGGAGCAGAGCAGCCTCATCGGGAGGGCTCGGAAGCCGCCCCGAGACCTCTGTCTGCTGCCACTACGCCGCCAAGGGAGGAATCTCCGGCAAGGAGCGCCCTCCAGACAAGGAGGCCACTCCGGCAAGGGAGGCTACCCGGCAAGGGAGGTTACCCGGCAAGGGACAGCGCCAGTGACCCTCCATGGTCGAGGCCATGGCTGCGGATCCTGCAGGTGTAATCGCCTTACACGAAAATATCCCTTGGGCCTGCTTTCTTTTGTTTCTCTTTTTGAACATTTGCTTGACTGCTCTTTCTTCGTCTGACGCAGAGCCGATGGAGGTCGAGGCCGCCGGCGAGGAGGAAGCGCGCGGCAACACCGATGAGGCCGCCATCGAGGAAGAAGAGGTCGTTGTTGTGGAAGAAGAGGCCGTCGCCGACGAGCCTGTTGGCGAGAAGGCCACCGAGGTCGCCGACGAGTAGCCGGGCGAGGGTCGGGCGATCGCATCGACGGCCCCGAGGCCGCAGGAGCGACAAACGCTACACCGATAAGCCGACTCCCCGCCATTGCCAAGGGCGTCCCGAGGAGCCCCAGCCCGGGCGCCTACGAAGGCCGGGCGAAGCGTCTTCACCAAGCTCCCACGGGAACCGAGCCTGTGGCACCGTCGAGGGAGAGACCTTCGATGGCGAAGCTACTCGCCTCATTGGCCGACGGCTGGTGGACGCGCCAAGCAGCAAGACAGCGGCGAGTTCGAGGAGGAGCAATGAAGAAGCCGCTTGTCGCTCTACCGCGCTTGGCAGCCAAGTTGGAGACCCGGGAAGCCCTTGTCGCGAGGGGCGAGGCGGACATGGAGAAGCGCAGAGGAGCTCGGGCGCCAACCAAGAAGCTCTTCGCGACGTGGCGAAGCGGGGGTATCTTGCAGAAGAGCGCACGGCCTTCATCCTTGAGAAGGCCGCGGTGAGGAGGAGCGATGGCTGGCTGCCGAGAAGCTCTCCGCCAAGAAGAAAGCGAGTTACGCAGCGAAAGGTCAATCTGGACAGCCACGAAGAAGACCTTGCTGCTGAGGAGTCACTTGGCGGGGCGCTCAAGGAAGCGAAGGATGCTGCCGCAGCCGCCGAGGCCGCCAAGGAGGAGTTGAAGGCGAAGGTGGCACAGCTGGAGGCCACCCTCAAGAAGAGCAGCGAAGAGCTTGCCGTGCTCAAGCGTGAGCGCGAGAAGGATGCTTACACCCTTGGCAAGCTGCAGAGTCGTCTCGCTGATAGAGGCAAGGAGCTCGACGCCGCCAAGGATTCCAAGGCGGATCTTGAGCTGAAAGCCGACCACTCGACGCAGACGTTGGGCGGCGCCAGAGAGTGGGAGGTGGGCTTGTTGGAGGCGATCAAGGCCAAGGAGGAGGCTGGCGGCAAATGCTGCCTCCATCCAGCACCTTGAGGAGAGCGTGGAGCCTTTGGTGAAGGTCTTGTGAACACCGCCGCCGACATCCACAACGAAATGATGGAGCCGGGGATGGCGGACCTTGCATACTCCTCCGACGAGCATCTCCAACCCAGCGCCAAACTTAGTTTATTCTTCAAAGGTGTGGTGGCGGGTCTCCAGTGACTCGAGAAGAGGTCCCGGCGGTGGCCGAGGAATCACGCCAGATCTGTGCAGGAGCCCTCGAGAAGGTGTTGATAAAGGTGGCCTTCCGCAATCCGGGCCTCAACCTTAACGACGTCCTCAGATCCTTGCCGCCAGATGCCAACGTGGAGGAGCTCAAAGCCCTTGTCGCACCCATTGTGGACAAGGTGAACAAGATCAAGCGGATCGATGGCGACCGAGTAGACTAGGCCGCCAATTTTATCTCCCCCTTGTCGCTGCCGATCATGTTTAGAACACTTTGTTAGATCAGCGACAAGTTATTTTGTAATATACTCTATCTTAGGCGATCAATGCAACGTTATTTCCTCTACTTGATCCCTTCCTTTGTATGTTTCTGCCTTACGCATTTGGGGGACTTGTCGGTGCGGGCACTTTTGCATAGCGCCGAGTGAACGTCGAGCTTCTTTGGCGATGCCGCCTCCGACAAGCAACCTTGTCGCGACTAGCTGCAGCTCACTTAAGTTGTTGAGCGGACTCGAAACAAAGTAAGGGCGCGACTAGCCGGGCGAGTTGGTTCCTCTAGCGCGCATGTGTTTTCCATACAAAGTACTATCGTTCGAGGAAGATAACTTAAAAATTTAAAATTGATTGCTCAAACTTTGGCAACTTAGCTTTTCATCTCTTGCTTCCCGATGAGGTGAAACTTCCTCGGCGATGTATCGGTCCATAGTATTATCTCCTCCTCCCTCCCCGGTTAACTTGTGCGCGAGGGAGCCTTCCTTTCTTTGAGAAAAGAAAAGAAGAGGAAATAACATTATGGAGCCCAGGCTCGATTCTGCTTACGGTGTGGTTCTTTGCACAAAGTCTTAGCCAAAACATGCAATAATATAATGAAAGCATGAATTTGACAGGTTGTGCGCAACACATGAGCTTTATCGATGCACGGGTCTGCGCTCGGCTTTGTACAAAGGATTACATGCAACAATGGCAAGACTTGTACAAAAGGTGGTTGCTTGAACGGGTTCCGAACAACCGCGCCCTATGGGTAAAACTTACGAAGATGCTCAATGTTCCGTGGAGTTGCTCACCGAATGCCATCTTCGGTCTCAAAGCGGACAGCGCCGGGCCTAGTGACTCGTTTCACCCGATAAGGGCCTTCCCACTTCGGTGTCAACTTGTTTGAATTCTTGGCGGACTGAACGCGCGAAGAACAAGGTCGCCTTCCTCGAGACTTACGGCACTAACTTTCTGCGGCTATGGTAGCGACGCTAAAGCTTGTTGGTAGCGAGCGGCTCGCCTGACCGGCTGAAGGCGATCCTCCTCAAGGAGCAGCGCGTCATCTTGTCGCATTGCTCTTGCTCAAGCTCATCATAAGCGAGCACTCGAGGCGATCCGTGATCTGAGTTCCGTGGGGAGAACTGCCTCTGCTCCATAGACTAGAGCAAAGGGTGTGCGGCCGGTGGCTCGATTTGGCGTCGTCTGATCGACCAAAGAACCACCGGCAGCTCCTCGATCCAGCTTTCTTCCGCACTTGTGCAGCCTCGTCGAAAGTTACGGTCTTGAGTCCGCGCAGCACTTCAAAGATTTGCCCTCTCTCGCTTGACCGTTGCTTCTCGGGTGAGCAGCGAAAAGCGGACCTTGGCGCCAAGATCTTGGGCGTCTTTGCATGAAGGTGCGACTCGTAAATTGTGTGCCGTTGTCGGTGATGATCTGTTAGGGATTCAAAGCGGCAAACAATCGACCAAGAACTTGATCGCCGACCGTGCCGTCACCTTCCTCACTGCTTCCACTTCCGGCCACTTTGTGAACTTGTCGATGGCAACGTACAAGTACTCAAAGCCCTCGACAGCTCGGGGGAAGGAGCCGAGGATGTCGAGCCCCCAGACCAAAAATGGCCAGGATAAAGGGATCGTCTGGAGAGCTTGAGCTGGCTGGTGTATCTGTTTGGAATGGAACTGGCACGCTTCACACTTGGTTACTTGTGCAGTTGCATCCTGGAGGGCCGTCGGCCAGAAGAAACCTTGCCGGAAAGCTCTGCCGGCAAGCGCTCTTGCGCCAATGTGGTGACCACATATGCCTCCATGTATCTCTGCCAACAGCTTCTGTCCATCTTCCCTGGGAATACACTTCAATTTCACACTGTTGAGTATTCTTACATGCAATTATCTTTGTCGACAAACCGGTACATACTTGACCGCCGGGCTACTCTTTCCGCTTCTTCTTGCTCTTCGGAAGTTCTCCGTCTGAAGGAAATGGACAATCTGCTGCGCCCATCTTTGGAGCTATGCGGCTCGACAACAAGGACTAAAGGCACATCTGCCGCTGCGGGAACATCAACTTCCACGGCAAGAACACATGGCCTGCCGGAGCTTGATGCTCCCGACAAGCTTGCCGGAGCAAGACTTGTCGGGAGCGTCTGCTTCAACGAAACAAACCTGGGGCCTCGCTTGAGCGCATCGCTCCTCAGCCTTGTGGTGTTGATCTTGTGGACCTTTGCAACGACGGCTTCGGGATGCTCTGTCGGAAAGTAGTCACCAGAGGTCAACTTCCTCTTCTTGCTTTGTCCAGTTGATGGTGTTACGGTTGGCTGAGTCAGCTTGAGCACGAAAATCCCTGGTTCCACAGGCAACTTAAGTGCGGCGCACTTTGACAGCCGTCTGCAATATCATTCTCGAGCTCTTGGAACATGTTCCATTTGCGAGCCGTCAAAGTGCTCTTCTAGCTTCCTCACTTCATCGACGTAGGCTTCCATCAACGGACCGTAATATTTGTTTACTTGGCGGACGACAAGTTGCGAGTCACCGACAATAAGTTTTTGATCCCAAGGTCCACTGCGATTACGAGACCGGCAAGCAAACCTTCATACTCTGCGGTATTGTTTGTCGCTTGCTCCTTGGGAAAGTGCATCCGGACTACGACTTGAGGTGCTCTCCGGTGGGTGCGATAAGCAAGACGCCCGGCACCGGTGCCTTGCAGCGAGAAGGCACCATCAAAGTACATCGACCACTCTTTGCTTGCTTCCTTCGACGGGAATGCTCGTCTCGAATCTCTTCATCCGGTGTTGGCGTCCATTACGCTATGAATTCTGCCAACGCTCGCTTTGGATAGTTGATGTGCTTTCAAACTTGAGACCAAAGCTTGACAGCTCTAACGCCCACTCGACAATCTGCCTGCCGCTTCGGATTCTGCAGTATCCTCTTGATGAAAGCGAGTGACAACCGTGATCTCATGTGCTTGGAAGTAATGGCGCAGCTTTCTCGAGGCCATGAGGAGGCCGAAAAGCAATTTCTGCACACCAAAGTACCTTGACCTAGCCCCCTGCAGGAGGGAACTGACAAAGTAGACTGGGCGCTGCACCATCCTTTTCTGCATCTGGTCATGCATCTCCGTGGATTCTTCCTTGTCGGGACCAGAGCTTGTCGGCGAAGCCCCCTGCTTGTCGCTGGATGTGCTTGCCGTGGTTGCCGGCTCGTCATCCGCCTCCCTCCGCTACTAACGCAAAGCACTAACCACTTGCTTGGTTGCCGCTATATATAGCGACAACTTCTCTTGTGGCTTAGGTGCGACAAGTGTTGGAGTGGAGGATGTATCTCTTTAAGTCCTGCAGCGCAGCCTCCGCTTCGAGTCCATTTCATTGGACCCGACTTTTTCAAAATCTTGAAAAATGGCGGGCGCCCAGCAGACCTAGAAATAAACCTGATGAGAGCAGCCACGCAACCGGCAAGTCTTCGTACATCCTTGACGCGCTTTGGTGCTCCAATCTGCTCAATGGCCTTGATATTGTCGGGATTAGCTTCAATCCCTCGCTAAGACACGAAGAACCCGAGAAGCTTGCCGGAAGGGACTCCAAACACGCACTTCTCGGGGTTGAGCTTAAGGTTGATCTTGCGCAGATTTGCAAAGGTCTCGCCCAAATCTTGAACCCGGAGTTGCTTTGTCCTTGCTTTTGACCACTATGTCATCCATGTAGGCTTCTACATTTACGTGCATCTGCGGCTCAAAAGCGTCATGGACTACCCTTGCAAATGTTGAACCGGCATTCTTCAAACCGAAAGGCATCCGTATGAAACAGTATGTGCCACATGGTGTAATGAATGCGGTCTTCTCCTCATCTTCTTCAGCCATGAAGATCCGATGGTATCTCGAGTATGCATCAAGAAGCGAAAGCAAGTCACATCCAGCCGTGGAGTCAACAATCTGGTCAATGCGCGGCAAGGAAATGGATCTTTGGGACAAGCTTTATTAACATCCGTGAAGTCAATACAAAATCTCCATTTTCCGTTTGCTTTGCGCCGCGACTACGAGATTGGCCAACCACGTAGGATGGAGCACTCCTCGACAAGGCCTGCTGCTTCCGGTTCTTGATTTCTTACGCTATGAATTCTTGGCGCCCAACGCTTGCTTCACGACTTTTTGCTTGACGGGCGCGCATGAGGACAAACGGCGGCGGTGCTCAATCACTTCCACAGGAACACGGGGATGTCGGACGGTTGCCATGCAAACACGTCAACATTCGCCCATGAGAAAGCAACGAGCGCGCCTTCCTATTTAGGGTTGAGAGAGGCACCGATGGTAAAGGTACCACCAAAGGTGCCGTCCTCCTTGGCGGGCACCTTCTTGGTCTTTGGCGGAGCCACCATCTTCTTGCACTTGCGGTGGAGCTCGATGGTGCGTCCTCGTGGTAGCGCAGCACTCCGAAGAGGTGCGCTTGCGGAGTGAGCATCGAGCCCTTGCGGACTTGGACTTTGTCTTCTTCCCCGGGAGCTTCAGCGGCAAGTGTCCGGCAATCTGTCATGCGCTGCATCCGGTAGATCTTGTCGGCACGTATAAGGGCATCCTTCTTGTCGCCATGAACAGAGATGACGCTTATCGGGCCTGGCATCTTGAGTAAGTTGTAGGCGTAGTGAGAGGCTACCATGAACTTGGCGAGTGCTGGACGGCCAAGTATCCCATTGTAAGGTAATGGGAAATCGGCGACGTCAAATGTAACCCTCTCAGTCCTGAAGTTCAGCTCACGCCAAATGTTACCGTAACGTAATCTTCCCCTTGACTTGCTCCTTCCCGGATTGATTCCTTGGAAGGTACCAGTCTCTTTGAGCTCATTGTCGAGGATTTGAAGCTTCGAGCACCACGGAGGAGATCGATTCAAGCCGCCCGCCGTCAACTAGCATTTTGTGACCTTGAGGTTGCGGATGGTTGGTGAGACCAACATCGGCAAGCACCCGACCGCGATTATGCGATCAGGGTGGTCCTCAATATCAAAAATGATAGGCGTCTTGACCACTTGAGAGGCTTGCGTGACTCTCACGGATGGTTCCGCTGCATTGACCTCCGCATCCATTGCTTGAGTTGGCGGTGGGAGGTATGCAGGGAAGCACCTCCGTCAACGCAGAGGACCTCTGTGGCTTTCTGAAACTCCTGCTCATCGGCGTCGTCGTCTTCCATATCTTCGTCGTCGTCATCATCTTCATCCTTGTCGCGGCCGCGGGGAGGTTTGTCTCCTTGCCGCTGCTTGGCCTTGCCGCGGCGTCCTCCCCGGCCGGGACGTTTCTTGCTCGCTCCCCCAGCACCTTCCTGGGCCTTCTCCTTGTCGCGCCGCTCGTACTCAGCTCTCTGCTGTTCGACAAGCTGCTCGACCTTCTTGCAGCTCTGGAGGTCGTGGCCCTTGGTGCGGTGGATCTTGCAAGATCTTGCTTGGAGCTGTCACGCTTGTCGGCGGCTGCCACCGACCGGGTGGTTGGCGTCGTGCAACCTCCTTGCCGGAGCCACCAGCCTTGGCGTTCTTGTCGCCACCTCCGTTGCCGGACTGCTCAACTGCTAGCACTTCTCCGGCTTTCTTCTTCCTGTTGCCTCGCTTGGCCCTTCTTTGCCGGGCGGTGTCCTCCTTGTCGAGATCTCGCTTCCGCATTCTCTCTGGAGTCTCCTCCTTCTTCGGTAGCGTGCACACTTGTCGGCCAAGGCGCATAGCTCATCGACGCGTCCTTGACTTTGCACATCGCCATCTCCTCCCTCATCCTGCGGTTCCGCACATTACGGTGAAATGCGGCGATCACCGCGGCGGGGTGGACGTCTGGGATGTTGTAGTGCACACGGCTGAATCTCTGAATGAACTTGCGCAGGGACTCTCCTTCCTTACGGGCGGCGGATGAAGGTCACTCTCTTGGTCATGAGGCTTGTGGCCACCGTGAAGGCGCCAACAAACTGATGGCACAGATCTGCCCAAGAGGATATGGAGCTGTCCGGCAAGTGCATGAGCCAAGATCCGGCGTTGGGCTTGAGCACGAGCGGGAAGTAGTTGGCGAGGATCTTGTCGCCCCTGGCCCCCCGCAGCCTGCACCGTGATGGTGTAGATGCTGAGGAACTCCGACGGAGTGCGCCCCGCCATCATACTTCTCCGACACGTCTGGTTTGAAGTTTTTGGCTGGGCCACCGGACTTGCCGCAGCTCACGAGTGAACGCAGGGCAACCTACGCGTCTGACAAGTCGCTGGCTCCTCCGGCGCGCGCATGTCGCCAGAAGGCCCAGCGCGCTTGTCGGATGGCGTCGCGCTTCTTCGGGCGCCGATGCGAAGTTCGGCGTCCTCTTGTTGTCGCCGTGAAGAACTTGGCGCTGATCGCTGGCGAAGCTCATGGATCCGACGACGCGGTGGAGTCGCTGTCGAGGTGGATCCGGTGGGTCGGTGATCTTGGCTTTCGTGGCGGAGAGTGCACGGTGGTTGCACCTCCGACAGTCTCGTCGCCACCGGCTCGTGCCTAGTCGTCTCGCCGCGGCAGTGATGGCATTGGTTGTCGCGGAGCGTCGCCGTTGGCAAAGCCGATGAGGCTCTGGATAGTGGCCCTCCACTCGTCGACCTTGTCGGCCGTTGGAGGGTAGTCGAGGAGCAGCTGAGCTCTCGCGAGCTTCGCTGGAGTAGTGGGTGGCATTGGCGAGCAGTGCGAGGAGCGGATATGCCGGACTTCTAACCACGTTAGAAGGAGCAGCACCGTCCGGGCGACCGTATCTCACTCGTACAGCGCATGTTGGCGCGCATGCTGGTCTTGAGGGTCTCGATCCAACGAACGTATGGCATTGTGAACGCCATGACGTTGTTGGTCCCGCGTCTCCTGAGATGGGCGCGGGGGATGCGCGGACGCCGAGGTTTGCGGGGCCTTGTCCTTGGACTTGGCAACGTCGCGAGCACCTTCGTCGGCGCCCGTTCCTCCGCCAGCGTCTGCCCCACCACCCATTTGCTGCGATGAGGGTGGGTACGACGCGGATGGCTCTGCTGCCGCCGAAGCCTTCTTCTTCGGTGGCATGTTGAGGAAGATGTTGATGACGTTGCTCGTGTGAACACCGGATCAGATTCACACGGCCTCGACGCCCCTACAGCGCGCCAAAGATGTCGGGGAGGCTGATCGTACCCACGGACACCTATGGGGCGGCAGACCAGGCCCTTGTGGTTCGGAGGGCGAAGATCGCACGAAGAGCTAATCGAGGCGAGGCACACGAGCAGTTTACCCAACCGGAGCTCTCCGGAGAGATAAAACTCCTCTGCTGCTTGTTTGATGTATTGTGTTACGGCTAGGGAGCAATGCAAGCTACAAAACCTAAGCGTGAACGTCCCCGGTCTCGAGTGAGTTGAATGAGCCGAACCCCTTTCTACGTTGCGCATGGGCCTCCTTTTATATGCTCAAGGGTCTCCGGCAGGTGGCAACATAGGCGGGGTACAAATGTAAAACAGGAGTTGGTACACCTACTCGAGCGATTATGCAGGCAAAATACCTAACTCGACGGCAAGGGACAAAAGCAATAAATGCCCGTCGGTGTCGCCCAAACAAAGGCAACAGAGACCGTCAGTGCGCCTCCGCTTCGCCACGATGGCAAACTTGTCGTGCCGCTTATCGCTGCTCTCCGCTGGCTGCAAAGCCGCCGACACGCAGCGCATGGAACGGTCCCATGGCGACACGTTCTTGGATGAGCTGGAGCGGAGATGGAGAGAGGTTGCTTGCGCGGCAAGCGCCTTTGCCGCGAATCCTTGTCGCGTCCGGAGGCTTGTCGCGCTCGAGCCTTCCCGGCAAGCTCCTCTTGCCGGGCCTTGTCTTCTGCGTGCCTGGAGTGGCCTTCCCGACAAGCTCCTCTTGTCGGGGCCTTGTCTTCTTAACCAAATACTTTGTTCTTGAATGGCTCCAAAGGAGCCACGGAGGATCTTGGCGGTGACGAGGCAAACCCTGCTGCGGAGGTTTGCAGAATCGTCTGCATCTGCAGCACGGGATTCTAGGGTACCCCTACTCTAGTACACCGACAAGTATCAAAAAGAATGATTGCAGTAAATGACTTAATCAAAAACTTACCTATAACTACATCTGGTTGCTCTTCGACCTCCTCCACGTTAACGTGGTTCACCTGTCCCCTGTTGAAAAGGGTTGGGCTTCTTCCCAGAGCTTCCATTGCCATTTCCATTCTTGGCTTCAGAACACTCGGTGGCATAGTGTCAAGTCTTCTCGCACTTGAAACAAGTAATGTGACTTAGATCCTTCTTGGCGGGTGTAGAGGGGTCGGAACGGTTCTGGCTGCTGCTTCCTCCATTCCCATTCTTGGGGCCACTATGGTTACGAACTTCGTCCATTGTGAGTGTGGCCTCCATGGTTATGGTGGGTGTGTCCTCCCGAGTTCGGGGTAAAACAAGGTCTCTGCTAAGCTCCTGAATTGTACTTCCCTTGTCCATACTTCCTTTTGCGGCTGTCTATCTGCTGCTGCTTCCCTTCAATCATAAGAGCCCTGTCTACCAAGTCCTGGTAGTTAGCAAATGTTGCTACCATCAACTGCATATTCAGCTCATCATTCAGCCCTTCCATAAACTTCTCCTGTTTCGTGGCATCTGTGGCCACATCATCCGGGGCATAGCGAGCTAATTACTGAACTCGTCCATGTACTGCCCCACAGTATGATTTCCCTGGCGTAAGTTGCGAAACTCACGCTTCTTCATGCTCATAGCTCCAGTTGAGACATGTGCGGTACGGAAAGCTTCCTGAAACTGATCCCAAGTGACATTGGCTATAGGGGAAGTGGCTGTGTAATTCTCCCACCATGAGGCTCCGGGTCCATCCAGTTGGTGTGTGTCAAAATGCACCTTCTCAGCATTTGTGCAACCTATGGTGGTCAGCTCCCTTCCAATCTCGCGGAGCCAATCATCTGCAACTATCGACTCGGTGCTACTGGAAAACACCGGCGGATTCAACCTCAGAAAACGGGCTAAGTTGTCAACTAGCTGCATCAAGGCATTCTGCTATTGGATCAACTGAGTGAGCTCCGATGGGAAGGCAAATCCAGTGGCACGTCTCGGAGGCATCTGATGGGTTTAGAGGGGAGAGATTAGAATAGAATGAGGTCTAAAGAGAAAGCACTACCCATATGCACATGAGACAAACACATTCATATCACACCACTCAATTCAAACAAGGGCATACAAACGATCTAAATACCGTTACAAAATACTCGGACTACTACTATATACATGGGGGAATTCTACTGATAATATGGTGGTCGATTAGAAATTTTGATCGTGGAAGACTCCATGATATCCGCTCCAGCTTCGTCTTCGTAATCATCATCACTACTGTCGGGGTCGGAGTTGGTGTTGTCGATGATGATGTAGTCCTCGGGATGGTCGTCACCTCCTGGCGTGGGGTCTCCCATGAATACTCCTAGCTTCTTCTTCAGGTCTTCATTCTTCTCTAGTAACACTACAATTTCCTCCTCATATCCATTGCGTGTAGACTTGAGTTCCTCTTCAAGCTCCATGTTCCTGGTCATCACCTTCTTCAGATCTATCATGCTGGTGCACATTTGGTTCTCCTGGCGGCGAATGTGCTGGTTTAACTCCTGGATGAAGGCTGCAATGGACTTGTCCCTCCTGGTGCTGATCATCTCCCATTGCTCATCTCTACGCCCACATATCTGGTAGATGGTGTCCTCAAGATCCTTGTTGTAGACGTCGCCGATGCGTCCCATGGCGATGTGGGTTGCCATGCTCTTTCTTAGACTCCAGGTTGGTGCATCAAAGGAAAACTCTATGGGCTCAGTAACTGGCGTGAATGTCCTTCCTGGAACATGAACTCGAATGATCCAATGCTCCTCTTTTGGTAAAGTGGCGGTGTAGGTCCCGGTGAAGCTTGGTATTCCGATGTTCTAGTGACTTCCTTCAAGTGTCGTCCAAATGGCGTGTCTTCATCCGGCTGAGCAAACTTGTTCCTCGGGTCCGCCATCTATAGAGTGGAAAATGGAGGAGAGTCAGAAATGAGTAGAGAAGGGTGACCTATGGCTTATCTTAGTGGTTGCGTCCTACAGTTAGTGTGTGCTCTAATACCATCTTGTAGCGATCCGACCTCAAACAGTCAAATCTCTGTGCATAAGTGTCATCCCTGGATCTGTAATGCTGACACACGCAGTACTTGAAGGATTCATAATAGAGTGCTTATTACATCGAATGTCTCAAAAGAGAACTTATTACAATAATATGGCTTAAGGCCATTGTCGGTGTCAAAACCGGCGGATCTCGGGTAGGGGGTCCCGAACTGTGCGTCTAGGGGATGGTAACAGGAGACAAGGGACACGATGTTTTTACCCTGGTTCGGGCCCTCTCGATGGAGGTAAAACCCTACTCCTGCTTGATTAATATTGATGATATGGGTGTACAAGAGTGGATCTACCATGAGATCAGAGAGGCTAAACCCTAGAAGCTAGCCTATGTTATGATTGTTGTTAGATCCCCACGGACTAAATCCCTCCGGTTTATATAGACACCGGATAGGGTTAGGGTTACACAGAGTCGGTTACAATGGTAGGAGATCTACATATCCGTATCGCCAAGCTTGCCTTCCACACCAAGGAAAGTCCCATCCGGACACGGGACGAAGTTTTCAATCTTGTATCTTCATAGTCTAGGAGTCCGGCCAATGGTGATAGTTCGGCTATCCGGACACCCCCTAATCCAGGACTCCCTGAGTAGCCCCCGAACCAGGCTTCAATTGCAACGAGTCCGACGCGTAGATTGTCTTCGGCATTGCGAGGCGGGTTCTTCTCCAAATTCCATATACTTGTCGAATAGTGTCCAGCTTCTGATAAATGCTGCGCTCCTTGGCTTCCACGCCCAATAATGGCCATCTTCCACGTGTTTGAATGAATGCGAAAAGCCAGGGTATTTTACACTTATCCCCCTAGCTGCGCAAATGAGCCGCCTATAAAAGGGACGAGGACCTAGATCTGAGTCACACCATCCCCCCTCCGCGAGCTTTTATCGGAGCGCCTCGACAAAAATCCATTCCATCATGGGCCGGTCGACGCTGGCTCCTCCTCTCGCGCTCCCGGCCCTCGGCACTGAAATTGGGAGAGATGCTCAGTCCCGCATAGCGAGCTAGTGACACTCCAAACCAAGGGATTTCTTCCCCGGCCTTCATGGTTCGGTTCGAGCCGGACTCGCCACCTATAAGGGCGGAAAGCAAGCGAGAGTGTCCCGATCCCTCCAAAGGAGAGCGGGTATGCTTTGTCTCGTATCTAGTAAGAGGACTCGGATTTCCAATTCATCCGTTTCTCTGGGGCTCTTGGAGTTCTACGGCCTCCGGTTGCACCACCTTACGCTTTGCCTCCATTTTGCACATCGCGGGCTTCGTGGCCCTTTGCGAACTATTCTTGGGCATCGAGGCTCATTTTTGCTGTGGAAGAGATTATTACGCCTTGTACCCCGTTCTCATGAGGGGTCAATATATCAAGTGGGCGGCCGAGCTATGGCGCATGGCGGGACCGGATATCTATCCGGAACCCGAAGAAGGCATCCAAGACCGGCCTTGAATGGTTTTATATAGAAGATGTCCCGCTGCGGATCCTGTTCGGATCGGTCTCCGGAGTTCAGCAACGATCCTTTGAAGAAACGCTGAGTTGGCGCCATGAGCTCCTAGAGGGAAGGCAGCGAGGACATCATTTACCCGATGAGCCGAATAAGATTGTTAGCTCATTCCGGATGACCATGATCGGTGTCATGGCCACATGTATTATGCGGGGGTGCAGCCGCTCCAAAGATAGGGGCCACCCATGTGGGATTTCAACGGGAGGACGATGCCACCCGTCATGGCCGTAAGGGGCGGGATCGGTCACCGATCTGGTGAAGACCTTGTCCGCGCTGTACAAGGCAGAAGAGGAAGATTTTCTCCGCGTCAGTCCATTGAACGGATTTTCTATGAACAATCCTCGAAGCTGGGTAAGCGGACATTTCTTTTTGCACATCCGATCCGTATTCCCATGGTTAGGTATCTCATTTTGTGATTTTAACGCAGGAACTGCGCCAGCCATAAAAGACATAAACAACCCGCCTCCACAACTCGAGGATCCTAACGGCTCCTCGATCCGCCTCCCAAGAGGATCCGGACATATTGGTGGAGCTGATTGATGGGGTATTTCACCAATCGAGCATCGATAATGCCTTGGTTGCCATTACGGCCGATTACCGGAATACTTCCAGCCTCACAGTAATGGCGAGACCGAGGTCCCAATACTACGATAATGACCCATCCATGCTTATTTTTTATCACCGTATACCCATGGTGTTTCGCAAGGGGTTCCTTCGAGGCAGGGAGGCCGAGCCAGCGGACTAGCCAACAAGGCAAGCACGGCCTGCAGGCTAAAAAGAAGTGCGGTCCGGATCGAAACGCCGCCGCAACGGTATGGCGCGTCACCATATTCCCAGGATTGATTCCTGGAAGGCGTACTAACGCTGGTGCTCTTTCAGGAAAAAGAGCGCTCGCCGGGCTAATGTCCGGAGAGGTTATAATCGAGCCTCCGCCACCCGGGCTCCAAAGCCGGGTCGAAGCGAGAGGCAAGCACGAGGCATCGTCGGATGCTCCTCCGACGAGAGGATGCCGACAGATTGTCCGCCACCAACTCCGAGGTGGAGAGTGCCATGAATCACAAAGCGCCAGGACGGTTCTTCGTGGCGCATGTTTCTCCCAAGAGGCATTGAATGCCTTCAATTAGGGAGATGCGCACCTCCGTGCCGCTCAAGATGGTCTAGCGAGCCACGAAGCAGTATGTAAAGGACATACATGTGAGGAAATTTGACGGTTATATATGCGGTAGCCCCGAGACTTAAAATAGTTAGAATAACTGATTTAAGGATCATTTGTTATCTGAGGATCTTACAAAAAGAATACTGACTGTCGGGAGCTTGAAGAATGCAAGGCCCAACTTGAGGCCGCACTAGCCGCTCTGAGGGGAGCCACAGAGACCCCTCCGGTAATATATGCTTCAAAAGATAAGTAGTTTGTGAAGTGCGGCATGTGTGTAAATCGACAATAATATTGCAGATGGCGCCGGACTAGATCCGGACAAGCAACAGCTCTTGCGCGGTTGAAGGCGGCGAGAATGTGCTTACAAGGGTGAGGCAAGAGAAAATAATCTCCAAGATGCCAACACCCATTTGGGTGAGGAACTAAAGGATGTTTGTGCCCGGTATGCGACTCCGTGAAGGAGAATCGGCGACTTCGTCAGCGGCATTTATAGTAAGTGCTTGAGCGAACTTTGAAAAAAGAGTTCGGCGAGGAAGTCAATTAACGAGTTATATGCGTAGGTATGCTCACGGGTCGTCTGCGGAGGAAATGCCCGGTTCTACGGGTGACCTTCTTCCCGAAGCTATTGCAACCGCATGAACGAAGTTCGGCAGGTGATGAAAGGCGTTGCCTGTGCCTTGTGGCCATCTATCTCCCTGCCCGAAGGCCTTGGAGAGCTTGCAGAAGCTTCGGGGAGCACGCGGCGCTCCGACTATGGAAGATATCGGCCTGTCGTCAAGGCGCAAGGAGGCTCGGGCCATGGTAAAGGCAGCGGTACACGGCGGACCCAAACCACATGGCCGAGGTCGGACTGTGGGGCCCGACGGAAGGAGATCCTGTGAAGCTTAGTGTACGGCCAAGTAGAGTTGGCATAAAGTATTCCCAGCATGACTGTAAAATAGACATCCTATTAGATGGCATTGAAGAGGAATACAATCAGTCAATTTGACTATGTAATTTAAAATGACATGTAAAATGCCTTCTAGCCGGATTGTAGATCGTTTGTCGTAGCGGACCTTTTCGCTTCAACCTCGGGACCCAATAGTCCGGAGTGTGTCCGAATACCCTCGCGCTTATGTAAAAACCGGGGCATGCGTGGAGACCAGGCATAGGGATCATGAGTGCTTTATCAGACAAGTGCCCAACTAGTTATGTTATATTACATGGTTAGTAAGAAACATCTTCCAGGGAGAATAGTTCCGTTAGGGGTTCCTTTCCCTGGGAGGCATGCACTTAAGTGCATGTCCGGTCTGAGAAAAAAGCAGAAAAGCATCTGGTGGCAGATAAATGAGAAATAAAAAATCGTATTTTAGTTCACCGACAGAATATTCCCTTAAGAACGCTTAGCTTCGGCTTCACCCAGTCTGAGGTACATGTCCGGGTGACCGGCGGTAACAATCGCAGAGGTGCTCCTTTACCACCTAGCCGAACAATCGGGAACGAGGGGTAAGCACAGGAGCCAGGCAACCCAGCTTGGCTAAAACTTAAGTCATATCAATGCATATAATGGTGAATAAAAGGTACATGCGGAAGTGTGACACATGTGTTGGGCATAAAGCCCGTATAAATAAGCTTGTGTTAAAGAAGCCCCCAGGTATAATGAGCGCTTGGATAAGCGCGTCAAGTGTGCGAACAATGCATAAGCAGGCCTTTTACGGCTTTGGAAAAAAGGAGGGAGAAGGAGAGAAATAAAAGACAGCTTAAAGTATAAAATATAGACGGAGGAAGGAGACGAACTCAGAATCCGGCGCTAGGCGTAGAATCTTCGGAGACGGGCTGTGTTCCATGGGTTCGTCTCGAGTCGGTTATCCGATGCGTTTCGCAGACGGTATGCTCCGCCGGTCAGGACTTGGTCGATGATGAAGGGACCCTCCCATTTGGGATTGAGTTTGTCCTTTTTCTTGTCAGTCTGGCTTAGATCTAGTTCGCCAACATTGTAAGCTTTGGCCCGTACTTCCCTGCTTTGATATCTTTTAGCCTGCTGTTGATAGAATGCGGAACGAGCTTTTGCCACGTCACGCTCCTCCTCCAAGGCGTCCAAGCTGTCCCGCCGATCGAGCTTGGCTTCTGTTTCTTCATACATGCGCACGCGAGGTGAGTCATGAATTATGTCGCAGGGCAAAACTGCCTCTGCGCCGTATACCATAAAAATGGTGTGAATCCGGTAGTGCGATTCGGCGTGGTCCGCAGCCCTGAGTACGGAGTCGAGCTCCTCTACCCAAAGGCGTGTTAGATTCCTTGAGGGACCGCACTAGCCTGTGTTTAATGCCGCTCATGATTAGACCGTTTGCTCGCTCGACTTGACCGTTAGTTTGGGGGTGATAGACTGAAGCGTAGTCGAGCTTGATGCCCATGTTTTTGCACCAGAGTTTGACCTCGTCGGCCGTGAAGTTCGTGCCGTTATCAGTGATGATGCTATCGGGGACGCCGTAATGGTGTACTACCCCTGATATGAAGTCTATCACCGGTCCGGATTCGGCCGTCTTCTGCTTGGCTTATATCAATTTGGTGAATTTATCCACCATGACCAATAGGTATTTTTGCTTGTGGGTTCCTCCTTTAAGGTGTCCAACCATGTCAAGCCCCCAGACCGCAAAGGGCTAGGTGATGGGTATAGTTTTGAGGGCGGTGGGTGGCATGTGGCTTTGATTAGCAAAGAGTTGGCAACCGACGCATCATTGGACTAAGTCCTGAGCATCTGCCCGGGCCGTCGGCCAATAAAATCCTGTACGGAAGGCCTTGCCTACAAGCGCCCGGGCTGCGGCATGGTGCCCACCGAGTCCGGCATGAATCTCAGCCAGGAGATTCCGCCCTTCCTCTTCGGAGATACACCTTTGAAGGACTCCGGTTGTGCTTTTCTTATAAAGCTCTCCCTCATGGACCTTATAGGCTTTAGACCGCCGCACTATGCAGCGGGCCTTGTTTTGGTCCTCGAGAAGTTCCTGCCTAGTTAGGTAGGCTAGGAATGGATTACATCCATGGGGCGATGGATCGCCATTATTGCGTGTCTTGTGGTGTTATTTCATTAGCGGGACCACCAACTATGTCGGAATGTTCGGTGTGGGGCAGTGTGGTTGGGTCCGGGTTGTTACTTCCGAACTCTCCCTCCCATAGTACGGATGGCTTGAAAAGCCTCTCTAGGAAGATGTTGGGGGGGGGGGGGGGGGACGGCATCGCGCTTTGCGCCAATGCGTGCCCACACGTCTGCTGCCTGGTTGTTATCCCGGGCTATATGGTGAAATTCGAGCCCCTCAAACCAAGCTGACATTTTTAGAATGACATTGCGATAAGCTGCCATTTTCGGATCCTTGGCATCAAAGTCCCCATTTATTTGGGATATCGTGAGGTTCGAATCCCCGCGCACCTCTAGGCGTTGAATGCCCATGGAGACTGCCATCCGGAGACCATGTAGAAGGGCCTCGTATTCGGCTGCGTTGTTGGAGTCCATGTACATTATTTGAAGTACGTATTGATGTATCTCCGATTGGGGACGTCGACGACGCCAGCCCCCAGTGCCGCCAACATTTTGGAGCCGTCGAAGTGCATGATCCAGTTGGAATATGCGCCGTACTCTTTAGGGAGTTCGGCTTCAGTCCATTCGGCGATGAAGTCAGCCAAAACTTGCGACTTAATAGCTCGTCGTGGCTTGTAGGTTATGTCGAACGGGAGGAGCTCAATGGTCCATTTAGCAATCCGGCCCGTTGCATCGCGATTGTTTATAATGTCATTAAGAGGTACTTTGGAGGCTACTGTTATCGAACACTCTTGGAAGTAGTGTCGCAGTTTCCGGGATGCCATGAACACCGCGTATGCTATCTTTTGATAATGCGGGTACCGTGACTTGCATGGAGTTAGGACAGTGGACACGTCGTAAACTGGTTTTGGAGAGGGAACTTGTGTCCGTCCGTTTCTTGTTCGACAACGAGCACCGCTTACAACTTGATGGGTTGCTGCGATGTATAATAGCATTGGTTCGCCCATGTTGGGCGCGCCAGACCGGATTTGTTGCCAATATGGCTTTGATTTCTTCGAGTCCGGCGGTGGCGGCATCAAATCCACTCGAAGTGTTCGGTCTTGGCGGAGGAGGCGATAAAGGGGTAATGCCTTTTCTCCTAAGCGGGAGATAAAGCGGCTTAGAGCCGCCACGCATCCAGTCGATTTTTGTATTTGTTTGAGGTCTTTGGGGATATCCAATTGTGACAGAGCTCGGATCTAGGCTGGGTTTGCTTCAATTCCTCTACCGGATACAAAGAAGCCCAAGAGCTTTCCGGCTGGTACGCCGAAAACACATTTTTCCGGGTTGATCTTGATGTCATATGTTCGGAGATTATCGAATGTGAGCCTCAAGTCGTCGACTAGGGTTTCGACATGCTTGGATCGGCGACCACATCGTCTCATTATGCCTCCTTTGTTTTGCCAATCTGGTTTGCCAGACATGTCTGATTCATGCGCTGATATGTTGCGCCGGCGTTTTTGAGCCCAAAGGGCATTGTGTTGAAGCAGAATGGGCTGTATGGAGTGATGAATGCCGTTGCGGCTTGGTCTGGCTCTGCCATGTTAATTTGGTGGTAGCCGGAGTATGCGTCGAGGAAACACAATGAATCGTGTCCTGCGGTAGCGTCGATAATTTGATCGATGCGGGGGAGGGGGAAGGGATCCTTTGGTCAAGCCTTGTTAAGGTCCTTAAAATCGAAACATAGAAGACAGTATTTGTCCTTCTTTGGAACCATTACCAAGTATGCTAGCCAGTCAGGATGTTTAATATCTACGATGAATCCGGCCTCCAATAGTTTAGCTAGCTCCTCTCCCATGGCCTGTCTCTTGGGTTCGGAGAAACGCCAAGAGCTTGTTTGATCGGCTTGAATCCTTTTAGGATATTTAGGCTGTGCTCTGCCGCGTGGGATTCTGGCATGTCCGAAGGGTGCCAGCAAAAATGTCCCAATTTTGGCGTAGGAATTCTCGTGTCTGGCGTCCACATCAGGGTTTAATTGTGCCCCGATGGAGGCTGTTTTTGTAGGGTCCGTTGGATGGACTTGGAATTTGGCTATTTCGTCTGCCGGTTTAGAAGAGGTGGACTTGGATCTCTTATCGAGTATCACATCGTCCCTGTTCACCGTGGAGCCTTGTCACAGTTGAGTTCCTCTGCCGCTAGGGCTTGGATAGTGCCTCAAGGGCAAGTGCGGCTGTTTTATTTTCGGCGCGGAGCGCTATGTCCGGGTCACTAGCGAGTGATAATTCCGTTGGGTCCGGGCATTTTGAGCTTCATGTACCCGTAATGGGGTATAGCTTGAAAAATTGTGAATGCCTCTCGCCCTAATAGAGCGTGGTATCTGCTGCTGAACAGGGCCACTTGGAATGTGACCTCCTCGGACCTATAATTGTCCGGCGTGCCGAACACCACATCTAGTGTGATCTTTCTGTCTGACAAAGCAAGCTTCCCGACCGGGATTATTCCTCTAAAGGTTGTGCCGCTTTGCTCAATGCAGCTCCAGTCTATTTCCATTTTTCAAGGGCTTCCTCGTAGATGAGGTTTAATCGGCCGCCGTCCATGAGTACCTTGGTAAGGCGAAGCCGCCCACTATTGGACCGAGGACCAATGCGGCCGGTGCTCGGGCTGTTCGGAATTTAGGTTAACATCCTGGCGTTAAAGGTAATAGCCGTGTCCTCCATGGATTTATTGTTGCTATCTGGTAGACTTCGCAAGGCTGCGGAGTGTTCGTTTCCGCATATTATTTGATGCGAAAGTCTCGAAGACTGTTGATACCGTACTGGTATTGCTGGGGTGGTGCTCTGGAGCTAAGAGCTCTTCGCCACTTTTGGCCACCTGCCGTAGTATCCAACATGCTCTAAGGCTATGAGTTGGAGTGGCGCCCTCTGTGCTATGAATTTTGCAGGGGCCATTGAGCCATCCCTCTAGTACGGTTCCATGCCCTTCGGGGGGTTTTTGCTTTTTGGTATGTAATCCAGGTGCCTGGTGATGATGCACCCTTTTATTTCAGACTAGGGTCGTATTCGGGGCCGGATTATCCCAAAATTTGATTTCGGTTTTCCAGGCGCTCTCCATCGCGTAGTACTTTTGTACTATGGACGCCAAGTCAGCGAAGCGTGTAATTTCACGATGACTTATGGCGTTTAGGATTCCCTTGTCCATGCAATTATTGCAGAAGAATGAGATTGCGTTCTCCTCGCAACAATCCTTTATCCTGTCCATAACCAGGAGGAATCTGGCCCAATAATGATGTACTGTTTCGCCGGGCTCTTGCCGGATTTGGGATAGATCGCTTATGTTTGGGTGGGTGGGTGGAATTAAATTCCGAACCCCGTCCGATCTAAGATTCAGGGGCCAAGAAGTTTCCGAACTTGGAAGCTTGGGTTCTTGGAGGTTGTCCAATGAATCTAGACCGCTGCCTGACTTTAAGTTCAGGGCTTGAGTGGTGTCCTCCCCTCCGCGGGAATCCGGCATGGAGGGGTCAGGAATCCGGACATAGCTAGTCTTTAAGGTAGGAGAAGAGTCGCCGTATTGTTCCTCTACCACAGCAACGTGGTCGGTAGCCTGGAGAGTTGATCTCTCTTAGATCGGTTTTAGGCCCAATCTGATCGTAGTCTGTAGCGACTCCCCGGGCGGCGATGCGATCCAAGAGCTCGTTCAAGGAAGAGAGCTCCATCGGATCTAACTGCTCAGCGAGTTTCGAGTTAACGTGAAGATTGCTTTCGATGACCCGAGAAGTCATCATCGGCGCGGCGGCCGAACATGCGGTCATAAGAAAACCGCCTAGCCGGAGAGTTTGGCCGGTGGCCAAAGCTCCTTTAGCAATGGTGCCGTCTTTAAAGACGGGATGAGGCATCCTTCTGACAATGACGGCACAGAGGAACTCTCAATGAAAGCACCAATGTCGGTGTCAAAACCGGCGGATCTCGGGTAGGGGTCCCGAAGCGTGCGTCTAGGCGGATGGTAACAGGAGACAAGGGACACGATGTTTTTACCCAGGTTCGGGCCCTCTCGATGGAGGTAAAACCCTACTCTGCTTGATTAATATTGATGATATGGGTAGTACAAGAGTGGATCTACCACGAGATCGAGAGGCTAAACCCTAGAAGCTAGCCTATGGTATGATTGTTGTTAGTCCTAGGACTAAAACCCTCCGGTTTATATAGACCTTGGGATAGGGTTAGGGTTACACAGTCGGTTACAATGGTAGGAGATCTACATATCCGTATCGCCAAGCTTGCCTTCCACGCCAAGGAAAGTCTCATCCGGACACGGGACGAAGTCTTCAATCTTGTATCTTCATAGTCTAGGAGTCCGGCCAACGGTGATAGTTCGGCTATCCGGACACCCCCCTAATCCAGGACTCCCTCAGCCATCTAAATAAGATAACTGCGGAAGCATCGAAGGTAAATGAGTCCATCAACTCCAACGGCATAGCTGAGTGCACGACAATGACCTAGCGCACCTTACTCTTCGTGTGAAAAGTCTGCAACATAATACGTTGCGGCCCGAAACGGATCAGCACATGGAATATGCTGGCAAAATAACACTGTAGAGTAATAAACAGGATAACAACTACATCTATAAGCATATATGGCCGGCGGAGGCACTATGGTTTTCATGTTTGCGTAAAGCCAATTTTCCCCTACTGCAAAGGAATATATTTTATTTAAATACAAAGTTGGTTGAAAACATTGAGAATGGAAACCCCATCTCAATCCCAAAATTAATAATCAATAACCCAACAAATTAATTAAGAGTGATGAGATCATCATAATAATTCAAGAACCAGATACTCAAGATGTCCATAACCGGGGACATGGCTAACCATGATTAGTTTGTACACTCTGCAGAGGTTTGCACACTTTTCCCCATAAGACTCGATCTCCTCTGTTGTATTTCTCGCACTACATGGTGTTTGAGAAACGGATGATTGAGACATAGTCTTTCCGAAGAGGTCCCCTTAACCGATAGATAGGCTGGTACACCTACAATCCCCTACATCTGCTAGCCCATCATGGAAACATTTCCCACAACTTACTCAAGTATGCCAGAGCCCATAATGGCTTGTGGCTACACAAAAGTTTCTAGCATCAATAATCTTATGATCCCTTTGAGCCTGGGTGGCGAACCATAGGATGATCACACGGATTCCCCGGGATCTCCTTGGACAACACTGGATTCCCCAGGTGCCCACAAACAATCCACCCAGATGTGTATTAAAGTAGCCACCTTAAATAAACCCTTAGTTCATAATAATCTCTCACATCTGTCATGAATCACTCAACCAAACCACGTCTACGTGCATAGCATAGCAGTATAAGCATAACGTAGAAGTAACTCCCAGGGTTTGAAATAAAGGGCAATAGGTACTAGCTCATCATCTACTTCCCAATACCCACATGTTATCAATCCTACTCATGCAATGTTTGAGGGATGAAGCTAATGCATAAAAACTGGGTAGTAAGGGATATGATCAAGTGTTACTTGCCTTGCTGACGATCTGAAAACCATAGTGAGTCATAGTAGCACACTCCGCACTCCGGAAATTCTATCACAAACAAACAATATCATACATAAGCAATCAGGCATATATGCAAGGGTAAAACTCAAATAAAAAGATCCCAACTGAAAGTTCAACTGAAGAGCTTCGATTTGCAAAAAGAATCAATCAAATCGGAGCTACGAAACTCAAACTACGATTAAAAGAAGTTCTAACTCAAATCTGCTTGCAAAAAATTTTTAATTTGTCAAAGCCATGTTCATGTTGATTAACTGGAAACAGGGGCTCGAGACGAAGATTTTGGCGTTGGTTTCACTGGATTTGGATAAACGAGCAAAAAGTTGCGAGGGTTTGCAGATCAGGGGCTAATCTGCGATAAAAATAATCATGGATAGGTCCCTGGCCGAAAAATAAAATAAAAAGAAAAGACTAACGAACGAACGTTCGCTATCAGAGATGAACGGACGAACGCGTTCTTCAACAGAGGCGTTCGGGTGAACGTTCACTAAATAGATCCGATCGAGAAAAACCGAGAAAAACTTAACCCTAAAAATTAAACTGATCTAGAAAGCGAAAACCGAAAAAAATCAAAGTGAACCAGCGAACCGGAGCGGTTTTTATACCGATCAATGGGCGGCGAGTCAAGGAGGCGGGCGGCGGCTCCGACGGGATCCGACGCGGGCGGCGGCGTTGGTGTGGGGCGGCGGCGGCGGCATGGCGGCTTGGGGAGGAGAGGGCGGCGGGGCGGCAATATATAAAGGGGCGAGGGGGGAGGGGGAGGCTTGCCTTGCGGGAGGAGGCGGCGACGGCTCTTGTCCGAGCCGGACACAACGACGACGGTGGCGAATCTTGGGACTCCCATCCCGAGTCGGTGAGGGAGAGGCCTTGGTGGGCCTTGGCCCGGTCGAAGAAAAAGAATTTTTCTAAAATAAAATTCCACCGAAGAAAATCCTAATATAATAAAAAAATTCTAAAAATGCCAAAACAATTTTCACCGTCTAAATAAAATATTTAGAACAAAGTGAACATTTTTCTGGCCTAAAAATGCAATTTGGAATAATGCATATTTTTGTAATTCAAATAAAATAACAAATAAAATCCAAATAAACTATTTATTTGATTTTAATATTTTTCCTCCAATATTCCTCTCCTTTAGAAGAAGTCATATTATCTTCTCTCTTTTATTTTTAATATTAGAAATATTCGGAGAGAAAAATATTTAAACCAAATTAATCCTCTTTTCAAATTTGAGAAAATTCAAATATGAAAATAAATGAAATACCCAACTCTCTCCTTGGGTCCTCTAGTTGCTTAAGATTTCTAGGATCACAACCAAAATGCAAATAAAATATGATATGCATACGATGACCTATGCATAACATCCAAATTGAAAATTGGGATGTTACAATGATCATATTGAATCGACCCAAAATTGTTTGTTATGAATTGAGTTAATACCGTTTGTATTCAATTGTAATAACATGGTGTTAACATGTGATTTTTCTCCTTAGATCATGAGAGTATCATAATCACTTCTTATCGTATGGTGGACTTTGGGGTTGCTCAAATGTCACCTATAACATCGTGATCACAAGGACCACTTACAGGCTCATCGGAAAGTTTGACAAGGGACTAAATAGCTCAAGAGTGGGATTAGATCCTCTAAGGATGGAGAGATATTCTTAGGGACCTCTCGGTGTGACGACATCGATCATTGTCTGGCCAGTCACAGGTGACTACGTCATGGGAATGTCGGAACACAAAAACGATTAATAAGAACAAAACTGGTAACGGCGATAACAGTATAATGAGCATGTGATGACTCAAGAGGATACCGATGCATCCCGGGTTTTGTGAAGTATCGTGAAGCAAATGGAACATCACATGATAACCAAAGGTTCACTCAAATATCATTTCTATGCTCACAGGGATCGATATGGGCGTCCACGGTTCCGCTGTCGGTCATTGAACAAAGGGGTTTCGTTCATGTCTATCAGTTACCGAACCTACGGGGTTGCAAGCTTAAGGCAATCATGATCTTCTGAGCGTTAGTAGGAAGGGAGTTATAAGAATATATATTTGGAATTGTTTCATAAATATTCAAAATTGTTTCGAGAGGATCTGGAAGCGTTTCGGGGTCACCGGAAGGGTTTCAGAGAGTATCGGGTAATACCGGGTATTACCGATAATTAATACATAGGTGTAAAATGTTTCCGGGGATGTTAAATTATATATAATATTCTCTAGTAATCTCTAGAAGGAATTTATATTTAATTTAATATCAATGGGCCTTAAAAGGCCAAACGGTGGAAGGCATATTGGGCCACAAGGGCCCAATAGGAAGTGGCGCCCTAGTTCTAGTTGGTCCTGGTTGACTAATTATAGCCTGGTTTAGTTCCTCTAATCTTCATAATTGGAAGCCCAGTGTGGTTCTAATCCCCTCCCTCTAATTCTCCGGCGACGATTAGCTTTGGACCATGAAGCACTGCCGGATGGTGAAGGCTGGATGCTTGCAACCAAGTAGAGAGGCCATGCTTTCGATCTTCGGTTCAAGTGACTGTTCATGGGCAGTTTGTGGGATCATACATTGACGGTTTGAGGGACTCCAAGTATGATCTACACGACACGTTCTTCTTCCGCTACAACTCGGTGATGGTGACGATAGTGATCCCAACCCGTTATGCTTCTTCATATTGATATTGGGTGTGCGTAGGCGTGTTTTTTTTGTTTTCTACTATGTTTACCAACAGTAGCATCATGGGCACTTATATGAGTAGGTGAAGGTTGCAATATAGATCACATGTGAATGTGAGGTTTTGATGTTCTTGCTATATGCTTCCCTTGAGTGTTTCTCCGGTTCAGTTCATTGGCGGCATGATGAGGCTTTGCACAAAGTTTTGACAATCGCTCGTATCTGGCTGTCGGCGATCTGCTAACAGTTCTCTGGGCCTCATCATAGTAAAGAATAGTGAACCATTGCATACACAAGAGTGTGTTGAAGATGGATGATCTTCTAGGGAGCCACGCGTATTTGACGAAGTTTAGTGTGGTGCTAGAGATTTTTAATTAAGTCTCCTGTTTCACACACCCGAAACTTAATCTAGTGAATCATCGCCTATGTTGTGGACGTAGGTTGCTAGTATTATTTGTTAAAACTGGTTAACCGCGTAAGTAAATTTTTGTAAAACTGATTAGAGGATGTTTAACTTGGTTTTGCAGAGTATGCATATGATGTGGTATAGCCTTCGTCATGATAATGAGTTTATGTATGAGATGGTTATATGTTGTAATGTTAAGTGGCCTGCAGATCACAACATGATTGCTGGGGCCACGAGATTGCCATGTTAATGCAGATATAGTAGAAATAGCCTACAGGTTACAGGTGACGGTGGCAGACATACACGGAGGTCCCCGACATGGAGAAGGTGTACTAGGTGCAGGACGAGGAGCTATAATTTCGTGCCATAGCAAAATTTCTAAATTTGATGCAACAACAATGTTTTTTGAAATGATCGCCATGACAGCGTTTTCCGAAATTGCCGCCACGACAACGTTTTTTGAAACGGTAGCCACGACAACGAAATATTGCCCGTCACGGTGCTTCAACATAAGATTGAAGATGAGCATGAAGGATTCCTGGCGCGTAGGGCTATACCATATCATGCTGTTATGAATTGCGTGAGATGTTTATCCCTTTATTGTTTCCATCCTTTGATTGCACAGTAGTCAATTATTAGGGTGATCGCCCACAATAAATATCAAGTTAAAAGGTGCTCTTACCAGTGTTGCAACCATCTATAACACGTGGCATTTTGGAGTATGTCATCCACATGAGTAGAAACGGATCGTGAAGTGTAAGACTAGCGAGGTAAGACCGAGCAAGCAGATATCACCTGGTTGTCTTGATGTTCTTGCAGAATCGTTCTGAGTTCGAAGAACAAAGCATCGAAAGATAAATGTGAGTCATATGGTGATATGATTGGCAAAAGATTGCGTACCAGTCAAAATTCACGTCATCAGTGATGTCCACATCAATGACTGTGAACTAGATCAGGGTCTTGAATCACTCACTTTCAATTATGAAAGATATTGATTTGAGTGGGAATGCACTTTATATCAAAATTTGTTTAAACACTAGTGCAACTTTAATTAAGAATAAATGTCTAAATGAATTTTGTGTCTATTGTTGTAGATCAATGGCTCGCAATATGTTCATCTGATCCCCTATGTTAGAGAATAAAAGCTGGCTACTAATGGTGGAAACTATGCGAATTGGACCTAGAACCTAAGATTTGTTCTGAGGAGTGCTACGGAGTATGTGCTGGATCAGCCCCTAGGCGATGTTCCTGCAGAGGATGCAACACCAGAAGAAGTTGCTGCTTATGCTACTTGTAGTGATGACTATGATTTAGTATAGTGCCTCATGTTAACTTTCATGGATCCTGAACTACAGAAGTGTTTTGAATGATCTACTACTCAATTTATAACCGGGCCACTAGAAGTTCTGTACAAGAAGCAGGTAAGGACCGAACGTTTTGAATTAACCAAGGCCCTGATTGAATGCTAGATGAATGAGGGTTCCTAAATGAGTGAGCATATTGTAAAGCTTGCTGGCTATGTTGATAGAGTGGCTTCCCAGATATTGTGCTTGCTTCACTCCCCCATCTTACGATGGTTTTATCATGAATTACAACATGAACGAGATGGAGAAAAGTGCAAACGAGTTGTTTGCTATGCTCAAAACTGCAGAAGCTGGAATGCAGAAAACAAAATAGTGTTGATGGCCAATAAGACCACCAGTTTCAAGAAGGGCAAGTCCAAGAAGAAGAAATCTACTGAAGTCTGTAATACCGAGTTTCAAAAGAAGAACATGGGCGGAGCCTCTAAAGAGACTGAGTGTTTCTACTGCAAGCAGAAGGGACACTGGAAGCGTAACTACAAGAAGTATTTGGCTGATAAGAAGAACAATTCTTCCCGTAAAGGTATAATCGTTATACAAATTAATGTTATTCTAGTTGTAAATTTCTGTATGTCATGAGTATTTAATGCAGATCCGTTGCTCTCGTTTTTCAAACCGATGCAGGGACTACAGAGAGCTCACAAGGAGTGAACAAATGAAGTCATGATGCAAGTCTGAAATAGTGATTGGATCGCTGCTTGAAGACTGTCGAAGTCATGTCTATAATTTATCTTCAAGATTTATATAGAACTGAAATAATAGTTACTTTGCTTAAAAGTTATGTAATGCATTATCCTATGGGTTGTGCGATGGATATTCTTATAAGTTTTAACCAATAGTCGTTCAGATTATTATGAGAATATGGTTTTTGATTAAACCTCTATTTAGTGATGGTTTATTCATGATGAATTAATCTTGAACTTTATAATTTATAACATTAAAGCTAAACGGCTTAAGAAGACTGATAAAACCACTTGTGTGTGGGCACTGATTAGTTATATCAGATAATTAATCTTCATAAGAGATGAAGTATAAAAGTCTTTTGTTGACTAAATACATTGTGAGGTATGAAGTCCAATGGATATAACAGGGCGCGGTGAATATTTCATCAATGCTATGAGTAAATATGATTTACTTGATAAAACATAAGGACTGGAAATATTTGAAATAGTTCAAAGAAATTCAGGATGAAGATATAATATCATTATGACAAAAGATAAACATGATTCTTCTTTCATGAAGAAATATATCTAAGTCATACGTTTAGAAAGCAATTGAATAATTGTGGAATTATTATTACCGATCTGCTCTTATTAGAGTTTTGGGGATTTATAATTGAAACAACAATATATTCACTAAAATGATGCACCATCTAAAAGTCCGATAGAACTATAAGGAGTTATAGAATATTTTATACCAATGCTTGGTTGTAGGTTTTGTATGATTTCCACAAAAAAGGTCATCGGGAAAAATGTTTGCCAGGGAATGAATATTTTTTGAGAAAAGGTTTACTCATTAAAAGGAGTAAGTGGGAGGATGATACAACCTTTTGAGATTATTGAATCTCTGGCTTAAGGTATAACAAAACTAAACCACAAATGCTCTGGAATATTTTTGTCCGTAAAACTAAGCAAAGAAATTACTACATTGGATGTAGGATTTTCAGTTAAAACAGTAACAAAATGCAAAGGTCGGGAAAGATTATCAAATCTACTAATAGTTCATCTTAGAAGAAGATGAAACCTGTGCACTACAAGGAAGCAGTGATGGCGCCCAACTAAAACATGTATTACTTAAACATTGAAATCCAAAGTGAAGTCCATACACAAGGAACAAGTTTTAAACTTGGTGAAATATTTAGAAGGTGTATAAATGGATCTTAGAATATTCATGGATAGTGATCCTGAAAGAAAAGTTTTTACAAAATAGTTTTGTATAAATGGAAGAGTTGATCTTGTCAAATCTTCTTGTTAGTAACAATACTAAAGTATACATGGATTACAATGGCGAGTGTTGTATATTATTGATATATAACAGATGATTAACAAAACTATTTTGAAAGTAATTTGAAGCACAATGTATATAAGATACAACCAAAAGGTTTTGTTAGGAATACCAGAATGATATAAATATTTTAAGTCATGTGTATGATATGAAATAAATTATCAAGTAGCTAGAATTTGATGAAGTAATTGGAGAATTTAAATTTTATCAAGAAAGCTTGTGAATACAAAAAGTTTAGTGGGAGCTCTATGACACTTCTGATCTTACATATGTATGACATCTCACTTGATGAGAAATAATATAAAGTATATTAGCACAAAAGATTAAAATTATGTTTCTAAAAAGGGACTTAGAATTATTGGATGAAAATCCATAAGATAGATTGAAACATCTTATTATGCTAAGACATGTACTGTGATAAAGTTTTAAAGAAGTTTAAAAGGATAAAATGTTTTCTCAAAATGTCACATAGCATAACACTGTGCAGAGACGAATAGTTGATAAGCATCTATGGATGATAGAGTTCAATTTAATTCAGAGATTGAATTCATCATGTGTGCTATCAAATGTACAAAGCCATAGGTTTCATATAAAGTAATTGTTAGTACCATAGTAACCATAGAGAGGTTCACTAGGGTGATTGTTTAAAAGACTAAGTACCTCAGTTGGACAATTTTTTTGCTTCTTGTCCATATAGGAGATGAAGAGAGATTGTTGTAAATAGTGATACAATTTGTTTGTTGTAAAGGTTACACAAGACAACTTCATGATTAATTACTGGTGTATAAATTTTGAAATAGTTTCAGAGAACGAACATGATTGCGGATTTTATAAATGATTTGTATTGAGGCTTGAGAAGTCTTCAGTAGAATATAATTTGGATCAATAAAATTTTATTGCTAAGACTATGGTGTAGTTTCAAATATATATTTACTATATGAAGATATAGTAAATGGACTATATGCATATATAATGTTACTATAAAATGGACTATATGGAGATGTAATATTACCATTAATGTAACATAAGAATTACACATGAAATACTAGATATTACCGACACAAATAATAATAGGATTTGAAGAGTATCAAATCCGGTGATGAAGGCTCTACCACTACCATAGTATTAGCAACACCGGAAGGCATGGGTGTTAAAAACATGCAGCAAGATTATTGACTCTAGTGCAAGTGGGAGACTATTAGAAATATGCCCTAGAGGCAATAATCTTTGTATTATTATATTTCCATATTCATAATTGTAGAGTTTATATTCTATGCTTTAACTGCTATGATCCTGGAATATTCAATTAAGTGGAAAACTCATATGCACATGTGGAATGATAAATGGTAAAATAAAAGGTTCCTAATCTTGCCTCTAGGACTAGCTCAAGTGTTGTTGGTGATCTCGTTTTTTGAATCTTAGGATATCGTTAAGTGTAACAATAGTCCTAAAACAACATTAAGATTATGACACTGAAAGAACGATCATATTGAATCGACACAAAATTGTTGTTATGAATTGAGTTAATATCGTCTGTATTCAATTGTAATATCACAGAGTGTTAACATGTGATTTTGCTCCTTAGACCATGAGAGTATCCTAGTCACTTCATACCATACATTGGACTTTGGGGTTGCTCAAACATCAATTGTAACACGATGGTCGTAACTACAAGTTACAGGCTCATCGGAAAGTTTGACAAGGGGCTAGATAGCTCGAGAGTGGAATTTGCTCCTCTGACGATGGGGAGATATTATTAGGGCCCTCTGAGTGTGATGTCATCCATCAACAACCAAGGGATCGATCGCTCGGGTTCAATAACGTAGCTAGCTAGTGCAATCGCTCGGGATCAGTAAGTGAAAGCCTCTCGCTTGGGTTCAGTTATCTAACGCCTCGCACACACTCGCATACAGAGAAACGCGCAAACCACTGTGCATTGCTCGACTCGCTGATATTTTCATCGCCCTCGCTTCTACCATGAGTTTTTCTGTCATGGACGGCCCAAAGAATGTAATGCAGGCGCGTCTCCGGCCCACCCAGGATGAAAAGCCCATTTTCTGTCATGATTTTTTGTCATAGAAGTAGGAGCCCACCACATCTATGATGATACATGTTTTTTTCACAATTATCGTCATAGAAGTGTCCTAAGCATCACCGAATTATTTTTCGTTCGGGCCATAATGTCACGGATGTGTATTTTTTTGTAGTGACTAGCTCAAGTGATGCATGATCATGGGCACGTCAATGCCGACAACTTTGAGGACACAATGTTAGAAGAACACTTGCGTCAAACCGACCAAATTATTGTTATTCTATGAGATCCATTCATCACAAGTTAATGGTTTATAACATAGAGAATGTTAAATGTTTGCATTATTCCTTAGACCATGAGAGTATCAAGTTCCTCTTCATGAACTTTTGGGTATGTTAAACATCATCTGTAATAGGGTGGCTATTACGGCAGCTTACAAGTTCACGAAAAAGTATGGCAATGGTCTAGATAGCTCAAGATTGGGATTTTCTCCTTCGGCAATGGATAGATATTCTTAGGGCCCTCGTGGTGTGATGGTATCCATTATCGTCTGGTCAGAAACTATGTGATTTGTTCAGAGAGATGCCTTAAAACAGGAATGAGAAAGAAGAACAAAACCGGTAATGAGGAAATTGACATAGTTAACAAGTTGTTGATTCATGGGGATGCCGATAAATCTCACCTCGGGTTTTTGTAACATATCGTGAAGCAACAGGAATAGCATATGGACTAAAGGTTCACTCAAATATCCATTCATGTGGGCATAGGGGTCAATATGGATGTCCACGGTTCTGCTATTGATCATTGATCAGAAAAAGGTATTGTCATGTCTATATTTCACCGAACATATAGGGTACGTGCTTAAGGGTCATCTATCTGCTGAGTACTAGGTTAGGAACCTAAGAGAAAGTCATCGGAAAAGCTTCAGAGACACTGAACATGTTTCAGAGAGAAAACCACAAGTGTTTCAGAGAAACCAAAAATTGTTTTGCAGTAAACCGTCAAACTAGAGAAGTTTAGAGTGCATTTGGAATTTTAGGAGGGTACCAAATTTTTTTTGGAGGGGACGCTCGCGCAAAAACATTGTCCCCACAAGGGGGACAATACCTGCTTTTTTTTCATGGGTGCTGTTTTTGGGTGGGGCCCTCTTTTTGTGGAAGCTTGTTGCCCCCCAACACACACACTAATGGTGGAGACATGTTGGGAGGACCATTTTGGGGCAACCTCCGCCATTTGGTGGGGTGATGTAGGGAAGCCCCCCTTTTTTTGTGGAGCCATCTCATGCCTCCCCACCCCTTCCTTCCTCTATGAATAGAGGAGTGGCGAAGCACTGCTGGATAGGTGACACCATATATGTGCAACCCAGTAGAGAGATCGCACGTTCAACCTTCTGTTCGAGGGGCTGCTTGAGGGAGAAAATTCTCGTGATCGGGAGGTTATACATCCTAGCTAGCTAGAGGAATCTGCACCAATGAGCTTCACCACTCTTCTTCTGCTGCCCTACTAGTTGGTAATGACTAGTTCAAGCCTTTTATGCATCTTCATAGTGGTCCTAGGCTGGTGCGTAGGATGATTTTTTTGTTTTCTGCTGCGTTACCCTAAAGTGGCATCATGAGCCGTGCTAATACATGAGATGTATGGGTGTTTGTCGGCGTGGAAGCACGATCACCTATGGGGCATGGATGCCCCTTTGTGGTTCGGCATGGGGACGGGCACATTGCACAAAGAGCAAAAGCAAAGAGGGACAACACGACGATGGACTCTCTCTCTCTCTCTCTCTCTCTCTCTCTCTCTACCCAGGTTCAGGTTGCTTTGCACCATAAAACCCTACTCCCGCTGTGGTGGACTGATCTGGAGGAACACGATGGCTCAACATGCTCTAGCCCGATAAGGCGCCTCGGGGAGAGCGACATGAGCTTACAAGTTTGTGGGATCGAAATGTCTGAACCCCTTGCTAGGTTGCCTCGGGCCGTCTTTTATAGGTTAAGGGGCGACCACAGTGGCAAAACAGTCATTTGGATGTGATTAGATAGCTAACAGTGCTATCATACCTAACTCTGGTAGTTAGGACAAAGTGCATTAAATGCATTGCTAGGTGTCGTGCCGATGGCGAATCCCGGCAAGCATGTCGCACCGCTTATACGCCTCTTCTTATCATCTTGACACGCCTCCTGGATGGGTGTCAATAAAGTTAATCTCTTATCCTTGATGTTGCCACGTGCTTGATAAGATCCACCTGGTTGCTTAGGACCTTGACACCGCACTGATTAGTGACTTGGGTGGGGTGAGGTGGAGCGGTGGCGTCTGGGTGAAGGTTTGTTGTAGAAAGAGCTTGGCGGGGTTTGATCTTGGCGGCCCCTGTAAGGTTGCAAGGGTGAATCTGGACTTGCCCTTGGGTGCGGTCTCAACTTGGCTAGGCTCGCCTGCACGGCAAGGGAGGCCCTCCCAAGGTGGCCTGCTACTATCTTGTATTTCTTCATGGTCTCCTTGATCTCATGAAGAGCGGCTTCTCTGGTTTGACCTTGTTTCATGCATTGATGCTGGATGTATGGTCGTCAACACGCCTATGCATGAGTATGGTCAGCAAACGTGAATGTTTGTTGCACCGATAGAAGCCCTCGGGCCTGGCCCACACGTGCTGTTGGGCATCGTTGGGGTAGGCCCTAACAATGCACAAGCGGGCAACTTGACCATTCCGGGGCGGGATCCATGTTTCTGAGATCTTCTTTGCTTCTTGATTAACCCGAAATTGAATAAACTCGCAGGTTCCCCGTGAGTCATGCGATGCTGAACATGGGTCTACCCATGCAGTGGGCCATAGGATGCCCACGTTCATGGGTGGTTGATTGAAGTGTCTACGTGATTCGGGGGGGGGGGGGGAGGGGTAACTGCCATTTTACCCATCCCACTACGCGCGCCGTTTCCTCTACGTACACTGCATGCATCACGCAGGGTTGGTGGCGGACGCGCAGGGTGCAGGAATGAGTGCCATGGCAGAAAAAATGGTGCCAGGGATTGGTGTAGGAGGGCGGTCGGTGAAACTGGACACCATCAGTGATGCAGACGAACTGGATTGGCGAAGCGGGGCGGTTGCCTCAGGATGGTGGGGAGCCAGCCCCTTGCCACGCTTTGCTATAAAAAGGGAGCGTGGAGGAGAATGGAAGGGCTCACCCACGCATCTTCTCCTTCTTCTTACCGTGCCCTTCTCCCATCATGGTGAGGGGAAGAGGGCGCGCTCGAGCTCCGGCGGCGGTGACAAGGGCCTCCTCTCGGCACCGCATCCCCGCCCTTGCTGGGGACGCAAGGGCAGGATCCAGTGCGCAAGGCGAAGCCGCATGACGTGGTCGTGGCTGGCGCGATGCTCGGGGCCGAGGAGGACGCGGTGGCGCTTTGGTCGCTCCTCCCCCAGCCGCCCTGGCTCCAATGGATGGCCATGTCGGAGACACGACGTTGGAGTTCCTCGTCAGGTTGCGCAAGCCCCCGCGCAGCCGTCTTTGGCTTCCTCGCCTTTTCGCAAGGGTGATGGAGGTTGAACAGCCGCACAGGTTGAAGCTGCACATGAGGGGTTGCTATAATGGCAACATGCGGGTGGACATCGAGTTCCCCGCACCTCATGTCATGCTTGTTTGGCGTGGCTGGAAAACTTCTGCATGTGCACATAGCCTCGCGGAGGGGCACATCCTTCGTTTTAAATGAACGGACCATCAAGGTCTTCGGGTGTTCGGGTGCTCGCTTAGGGTGCTGCGTAGAAAGCTCGACCGACGACGAAAGCTCCTCTTTGAGCGACTGCGATGAAGAGGACACTGACGGCAAAGACGACGACGCCGAGCCCCGGGTCGTCAAGCGTGAAGACAACAACTTGGACTTGGACTGAGCGTTGGATGCACTGTCATCGTTAGCTAGGCGCCGGCAGCACCATCATCTATGGCTGGACCCCGGAAGAGCGATTTGGCAGGGGTGCTTGGCCTGGTCGACTCCGATTCCACTAGCTGGACCCCGACAGGCTTCCTCGTGGTCTCCGGCTTCGTCTTCCCTACCGGTGTCCCTCTTGCCGCGTTCCTTTGGTCCTGGCGGGGTTGACCAGGGCATGGCCTAGCCGCTCTCCCCATCCCTGGCCTCTTCTTCCTTGCCGGGGAAGCGCCCTCCCGATATTGTCAGGCTGCGTCCCGCGGGCCCCGATGGGGTCAGGCTGGGCTTCTGCCCAGGCGCCCCTTTTGCCCTCCTTCCTTCTTGATGCAACTCCTAGGAGGAGAGGGACAAGAAAGGCATTACATGGCACTTATCATTTTTTAATTTAAAAGATGTAAGCACTAGCCAAGTTTTAGTTCAAATCATGTAACCCTCTATCCATGTTTGTATCCTGTATGATTTCTATTTGTTTATCTGCGTATTAATGGAAAAAGAATGCCTGCCGGGAACTTGTGCACGTATCATATCCATGCCGAGGAATGATCTCTCAATACTTTCAAGTAAACAAAGTTCTCCGGCAAGACACCTTGCCGGTCCCTTCCATAGCTGCTACTGAACCCTGCCTAATGAGTTAGGAGCATGGATGGAAACCGACCCCTCGTCAGTCCCCCCCCCCCCCAAATGCTAATGCGACCAACCTGACTGAAGAAACTTCTAATCAAAGGATGGGAGCACAGATGTTGGGAGTGACAAGGTTTCCTTCCGCAAAAGCTTTTCATACAGGAATACAAAATAGATGGCGAGGTGAACTTATCTGTGTTTGCTGTCCTTCTTATCGCTCCCTAATAAGGAGTTGCCAGGGACCAATATGCTGGCTCGTTCCGGGAAGTTCATCCATGATGGGGCCTGCCATTGATCAAAAGGAAGTCCAGGGGAGAAAACAGTTGCATATGATCTTTTGTGAAGGATTAATTATCTTACGCAAGGGCTATTGTAATTACAATAAAGCCATACTTAATTAAACATGCATGCCAGTTTTGTGCCAGCACTTCTCTTTATTATCTTTGCACAAGGTCTTCGCCTAGCTCTGTACAAAGGGTTACAAGTCAAGGGGACTATGCTTGTACAAAACAGGCTGCCGGGGCAGGCCCGACAACCGCGCCTTACAGGTAGAACTTTCGAAGATGCTCAATATTCCATGAGTTTTGCATCGGGATGCCATCTCCGGTCTCCAGATGGACTGCACCAGGTCTGGTGATACGTACTACCAAGTAAGGGCCTTCCCACTTTGGTGTCAACTTGTTTGAACCCTTGGTGGACTAAACGTGCCTAAGAACAAGGTCACCTTCCTCAAGGCTCCGGGCGTGAACCCTGTGGCTATGATAGCGGCGTAAGGCTTGCTGGTATCGTGCAGCACGTACAACTGCCCGGAGATGCCCCCCTCGAGGAGAATGTCATCGTCATGTCGTAGGTGCTCTTGCACTACCTCATCGAAGGTATGTACGCGAGGCGACCCGTGCTACCTCTTGAGCTTGCCTTGGTTTTTCCCTTAAAGAGGAAAGGGTGATGCAGCAAAGTAGAGTAAGTATTTCCCTCAGCTTTTGAGAGCCAAGGTATCAATCCAGTAGGAGACAACGCGCAAGCCACCGAATACATGCACAAACAAACACCAACTTGCACCCAACGCGATAAAGGGGTTGTCAATCCCTTCACGCTTATTTGCAACGTGAGATCTGGTAGAGATGGATAATCGGTAAAGTAATATTTTTGGTATTTTTGGTTTATGTAACAGAAAGTAAAAGATTGCAAATAAAGTAAATAGGAAACTAGAATTGTAGATTGGAAACTTATAAGATGGAAAATAGATCCGGGGGCCATAGGTTTCACTAGAGGCTTCTCTCAAGATAGAAATTATTACGGCGGGTGAAAAAATTACTGCCGATCAATTGATAGAAAAGCGCAAAGTTATGACGATATCTAAGGCAATTATCATGAATATAGGCATCACGTCCGTGTCAAGTAGACCGAAACGATTCTGCATCTACTACTATTACTCCACACATCGACCGCTATCCAGCATGCATCTAGAGTATTAAGTTCATAAAGAACGGAGTAACGCCTTAAGCAAGATGACATGATGTAGAGGAATTAACTCAAGCATTATGATGAAAACCCCATCTTTTTATCCTCGATGGCAACCATACAATACGTGCCTTGCTACCCCTACTGTCACTGGGAAAGGACACTGCAAGATTGAACCCAAAGTGAAGCACTTCTCCCATTGCAAGAAAAACCAATCTAGTTGGTCAAACCAAATCAATAGTTCAAAGAGACTTGCCAAGATATCAAATCATTCATATAAGAATTCAGAGAAGATTCAAATAATATTCATAGATAAGCTGATCATAAATCCACAATTCATCGGATGTCGGCAAACACACCGCAAAAGAGTATTACATCAAATAGATCTCCAAGAACATTGAGGAGAACTTTGTATTGAGAATCAAAGGGAGAGAATAAGCCATCTAGCTACTAGCTATGGACCCGTAGGTTTGTGGTAAACTACTCACGCTTCATCGAAGAGGCAATGGTGTTGATGTAGAAGCCCTCCATGACCGAATCCCCCTCCGGCAGGATGCCAGAAAAGGCCCCAAGATGGGATCTCACGGGTATAGAAGTTTGCGGCGGTGGAAAAGTGATTTCCTGGCTCCTCTAGAAGTTTTTGGGGTATATGAGAATATATAGGAGGAAGATATAGGTCAGGGGGTCACCGAGGGGCCCACAAGGTTGGGGGCGTGCCCTACCCCCCTGGGCGCGCCCTCCACCCTTATGGCTGCCTCGTGGCTCTTTTGACTTGCACTCCAAATCTCATGGGTGTCTTCTGGTCCAAGAAAAATCATCGCGAAAGTTTTATTCCGTTTGGACTCTATTCCGTATTCCTTTTCTGCGAAACTCTGAAACAAGGAAAAAATAGGAACTAGCACTGGGCTCTAGGTTTATAGGTTAGTCCTGATAACCCACAAGTATAGGGGATCGCAACAGTTTTTGAGGGTAGAGTATTCAACCCAAATTTATTGATTCGACACAAGGGGAGCCAAAGAATATTCTCAAGTATTAGCAGTTGAGTTGTCAATTCAACCACACTTGGATAGCTTAATATCTGCAGCAAAGTATTTGGTAGCAAAGTAGTATGGAAGTGACGGTAACGATGGCAAAAGTAACAGTAGCAGTTTTGTAGTAATTGTAAGAGTGGCAACGGTAAAGTAACTAAGCAAAGATCAATGTGTGAAAAGCTCGTAGGCATTGGATCGGTGATGGAGAATTATGCCGGATGCGATTCCTCATGCAACAGTTATAACATAGGGTGACACAGAACTAGCTCTAGTTCATCAATGTAATGTAGGCATGTATTGTCAGGACTGGATTTTCGGGATATTAATTTCCCAAAAATGGCCCTTGTGCTCACCAGCCCCAGGATTACTGTTAGCTGATGAGGCACAAAATTAATACAGAAATTCCAAGCAAATTACAAAATATGTAGTAAAAGACCATTCTGGCCTATGAGTACAACAAATGGTTTCGAGTGGCTGATGGCGGAAGCGGTTTGTGGTCTCTCAGCATCTATGGGACTCCATTTCCCACAGGAACAGCTGACCTGGATAACTCCTATCTTCCCGAGACTGTTATCACTTTCAAATGCGTAGGGTTAAAATTTTGTCGACTGGCAACGCTCCTCTCCATGCAAGAAATCTGGCCAAGACAATAGCCAGGGACAAGCCAGTGAGTACTTTTGAATGTACTCACAAACATTATGAACACAGGTATAATCTTCAAAAGATAATCATGCTCTAAAATATTCTATGATCGCAACGTCGGTCATAAAATAAAATCCATGATGTACGTGAGCAAATTATTCACATGAACTACGAGCAATGCAATTGGAGAGTAGGGATAGAATGCCTCAGTCGGGCGTCTGAGCGACACCACATAAAGGGCTTATAAAGTAAACAAATAACAAGCATGCCGCAGTCGGGCGTCTTAGCGACACCACATAAAGGGCTTATAAAGTAAACAAATAACAAGCATGCCGCAGTCGGGCGTCTTAGCGACACCACATAAAGGGCTTATAAATTAAATATATAACAAACATGCCACAGTCGGGCGTATGAGCGACACCACATAAAGGGCTTATAAAGTAAACAAGTAACAAGCATGTCGTAGTCGGGCGTCTTAGCGACACCACATAAAGGGCTTATAAAGTAAATATATAACAAACATGCCACAGTCGGGCGTCTCAGCGACACCACATAAAGGGCTTATAAAGTAAATACCATAGTGATATAACAAACATGCCATAGTTGGGCGTCTCAGCGACACCACAAAAAGGGCTTATAAAGTAAATATCATAGTGAATATCCAGGAGGTAGAACCGTCCCAGGGATACTCAATAATTCAAATAATATAAAGGGTTAGTCCAAAATAGTAATAACTATAATCATCATGAGTCACAAGTCAATATCCCTGTGCTGGTTTAGCAGTTTCTCCTCCGAAGACCGACACCAAGACCGACACTTGACCCAACCCAGACTGTAGTCCTTAACCATGGACACGGCTATTCAAATAGATGTTTAATCTCTGCAGAGAGTGTACTCTTTACCCACGGTTAACGGATTCCTTTAGTCCATTGGGACTAATTCTGTCTACGGTCTTTTGGTTGAAAACACACCTGACCGCGCACACCAGCCTAACTCACCTGTGTCTGGAATCACCCATGACACCTGTTTAAGCAAAACTCTAAGTGGGGAGGCTACAACCTCGATTATCATGGGATCACAAAATTTATACCGCGCGCAAACTAGGAGCTACCCTTGGCTACAACCGAAAACACCCATGCCCCGGACTAGGTAGCACGCCTACCGGATGCCTCGATATCTTCCACCATTGCCTCTACATGCGGTGTGTGCTAGGTCAGGGTTGTGACTTCTTGAATCGTACCCTACCAATGGCGAGGACCGGTGGTAGCAGAAACAAGTATGGGGGTTACTGAACAAGACTCGATCTATGGTCGACTCAGGATGTTTAAGTATTCCCTGCATGGTTAGCGTGACAAATATGTTTCAACCAACAGACACAATCACCACTCATCATGCCTCACTATGCCGTATCGTACACAACCGTCTCGACGAAGACCGGAGACAAGCTCGTGTCTACCCAAGACAGAGACTTTCCTGGCTTTCCTCCGATAGGCACGGAAAGCATACGAGGGTGATTACTACCAACATATCAAAATTTCCATAGCACGGGGTCATCAATATGCACTTATGAGTAGGTTCATATCATCACATAAAGTAATGAAAAACTCCGAGACAAGATGGTGTGGTATCTGTATCAAACAACACACGATAATATTATGCCAGGGTTCAAAAATGCTTGCCTTCAAGTTGTGGGGAGGCAGGGTGCTTCCCAAGACTTTTGAAAGTTTTCCTCCTCTTCAAAATCCTATTTTTGAAAATATTCAAATTAACCCATAGTTTCAAAACAGTACAAAAAATTTGTCTAATTTTTTTTCAAATAAATATGAAAATAAACTAGACAAAATTTGAGGAAGGTAGGAAAAATAATCAACCCATTTGGACTTATATTTAAAAAGTTATAGCCAGTCAAAGTTTTGGTCAAACTCTGTTTTTAAAATAAAACAGAAAAAGGAAAAACATTTCAAAAACTAAACACGTCGAAGGCGTACTCTGAGTTTACGTCTTCACTTATTCCAGCGGGGACGGCGCATGGGTCACTGACAGTGGGTCCATGGGGCCCACTAGTCAGGTTTGACCAGTCGTTTCTCCCTCCTCTTCCTCTGCCCGAGCGGAGGCGGGACTCCGGCGATTGTCGCCGGCGATTGGCGGCTCCTCGTGGGGCTCCGAGGACGGGGATTGATCCACCAGTCCAGGGCGGTCCTCCCGGTGGTCGCTAGGCAGGTGGGGACGGAGGGAGTCGCCCGTGGCCGAGCTCCATGATGGAGGTGGCCTCGGGAGGTTTGGGGCTTGGTTATGGGGGTTCCCGATTGCGTTTGAGGGTGCGAGTGGCTCCGCAAGGTTGAGGAAGGGATGGTGGCACTGGGAGGGCAAGGGGGCTCCGGCTACGGCGAATTGAGCCGAGGGACGGGGACGGACGAAGGTGCCGGAGGCGGAGAAGACAGTGGTTTCAGAAGAGATTGAGTGGGGGGTGCACTCTATGGCTTGCCTGAGGATGCTCGAGCGAGTGCAGGGCCATTTATAGCCGGGAAGGTCGGTTCCGCCGCTGAGATAAGATCGCGGCCGAAACCCGATTCTGTTGTGGCGAGCGACGTGGCGATGGACGGAGCAGGGTCGGTGCTAGCGGACGGGCTTGGAGATAAGTACGGCCTGCTCACGAGGGCAGCTGGCGAGGAGTTGTGGCTCGGCGGCGCCGTCCTTGGCAAAGGTGCACTATGGACGCCGGCGTGCCGCCAAGAGGGCCACAGCAGCGGCGTTGTAGAAGCGCCAGGCGGCTTGGAGTGTTCGATAAGTGGTCGGCGGGGCATGGCTCTGCGGCGGGCAAAGCGGCCTTGAGGTAGCGAACGCGGCTCGGTTGTCTTGGCGCATGTGCAAAACGCGACGCTCTGGCGCGCACCGAACACGCACGACGCTTCGTGCTCGGCAAAATGCCAGGGCATGCCAGGGGGCTCCAATCCATAAGGGGTTTAGCAGGGTGGGGCTATAGGCTAAGGTAAAGCTATGAGACAAGCTGGTTGGGCAAAGCAAGCAAGTCCAATGTGCAAACTAAAAACCATGCCAAAGCTGGCCATGCACAGAAGGTGTTTGATAAAATGTTAAGAGCATCTAGGCAACTCTTGGGGTGGCCAAAATCTCCAGATCCTAGTCTCTTTAGGTGTAGGTGAATGTGGCAAGGTTAGTTTGTCAAAGACAGAAACTTGTTAGTGCAAGTTTTTGAGAAAACCAAATTTGGACAGAAACTAAAGGCTATCATAACATGGACCCAAAACACTCCATTGGGGCCATTCTCCTGGACTTAAGGGTTTTGAAGAGTGGTCTATAAGTATGAAAAAGAATCATGGTGATTAGGGCAGGTAAAAATATGGTTGCAGTAGAAAACACCTCACTGGACCAGAGAGCAAAATAGGATGTTTTGCTCAAATTTTGCAAAGAACAAACATGGGTATTTGCATAAAGATGGATCATATGCATCTAGTGTCATCTCCAAATACTTGGTAGAATTTTTAAAGAATTATTTAAAGGGGTTGTAGTGCAAAGGTGCAATCCGGACCAGTTTTGAAAACTTGGTGTAGAGCTCAAAACCTTTAATGAATAAAAGATATTTTTGCATCCAATTGATTTGAAAACATCACATGACATCCCCAAATTTTGATGAGAATTTTAAAGGATTTTATGAAAGGGCTGTAGTGCAAATGAGGCTCTGACACTATGAAAAACCATTTCAAGGGAAATAAAGTTCAAGAAAGAATAATCTTATAAATAATTCCACTGATCAAATGAAATGGTCTTGGGAAGATAAACAAGTCCAGTAACATATTTGGAAAGTTTTCACTTGGGGTAAAAACTCTATAATATCAAAGAAAGGAGATGTTCTAAAATCAAAAGAAAATCCAGAAAGTAAAAAATTTAATTTCCTCGCAAAATTTTATTGAGCAAACCATGTTAAAATTGGGGGGGGGGGGGGTGTTACATGTATTCCAAATATAGTCATGCATGCTTATGGAAAAGAACTTGCATGACATCTTTTGTCCTACCCTCCCGTGGCAGCGGGGTCCTATTGGAAACTAAGGGATATTAAGGCCTCCTTTTAATAGAGTACCGGACCAAAGCATTAACACTTAGTGATTACATGAACTCCTCAAACTACGGTCATGATCAGTAAGTATCCAGATTATTGTCACTCGGGGTTAACAGATCATAACACATAATAAGTGACTATAGACTTGCAAGATAGGATCAAGAACTCACATATATTCATGAAAACATATTAGGTTCAGATCTGAAATCATGGCACTCGGGCCCTAGTAACAAGCATTAAGCATAGCAAAGTCATAGCAACATTAATCTCAGAACATAATGGATACTAGGGACCAAACCCTAACAAAACTAACTCGATTACATGGTAAATCTCATCCAACCCATCACCGTCCAGTAAGCCTACGATGGAATTACTCACGCACGGCGGTGAGCATCATGAAATTGGTGATCGAGGAAGGTTGATGATGATGACGGCGACAGATTCCCCTCTCCGGAGCACCGAACGGACTCCAGATCAGCCCTCCCGAGAGAGATTAGGGCTTGGAGGTGGCTCCGTATCGTAAAACGCGATGAATCCTTCTCTCTGATTTTTTTCCTTCCCGAACATGAATATATAGAGTTGGAGTTGAGGTCGATGGAGCTCCAGGGGGCCCACGAGGCAGGGGTGCGCGCCTAGGGGTGGTAGGTGCGCCCCCACCCTCGTGGATAGGGTGTGGGCCCCCTGGTGTTGATTCTTTCGCCTGTATTTTTTATATATTCCAAAAATATTCTCCGTGAAGTTTCAGGTCATTCCGAGAACTTTTATTTCTACACAAAAATAACACCATGGCAATTCTGCTGAAAACAGCGTCAGTCCGGGTTAGTTCCATTCAAATCATGCAAGTTAGAGTCCAAAACAAGGGCAAAAGTATTTGGAAAAGTAGATACGGTGGAGACGTATCAACTCCCCCAAGCTTAAACCTTTGCTTGTCCTCAAGAAATTCAGTTAACAAACTGAAAGTGACAAAGAAAAACTTCTACAAACTTTTTTTGCTCTTGTTGTTGCAAATATGTAAAGCCAGCATTAAAGTTTTCAGCAAAGATTATGAACTAACCATATTCACAATAACACTTAGGTCTCATATTTACTCATATCAATGGCATAAACAACTAGCGAGCAATAATAATAAAACTCGGATGACAACACTTTCTCAAAACAATCATAATATGATATAACAAGATGGTATCTCGCTAGCTCTTTCTGAGACCGCAAAACATAAATGCACAGCACCTCTAAAGATCATGGACTGACTAAACATTGTAATTCATGGTAAAAGAGATCCAGTCATAGTCATACTCAATATAAACTAATAATAATGCATGCAAATGACAGTGGTGCTCTCCAACTGGTGGTTTTTAATAAGAGGAGGATGACTCAACATAAAAGTAAATAGATAGGCCCTTCACAGAGGGAAGCAGGGATTTGTAGAGGTGCCAGAGCTTGATTTTGAAATAGAGATAAATAATATTTTGAGCGGTATACTTTCATTGTCAACATAACAACCGAGAGATCTCGATATCTTCCATGCTACACACATTATAGGCGGTTCCCAAGCAGAATGGTAAAGTTTATACTCCCCCACCACCAACAAGCATCAATCCATGGCTTTCCCGAAACAACGGGTGCCTCCAACTAACAACAGTCCTGGGGGAGTCTTGTTTGCAATTATTTTGATTTGGTTTGAGCATGGGACTGGGCATCCCGGTGACGAGCCATTTTCTCGTGAGTGAGGAGCGGAGTCCACTCCTCTTGAGAATAACCTGCCTAGCATGGAAGATACAGACATCCCTAGTGGATACATGAGCTATTCGAGCATACAAAACAGAATTTCATTTGAAGGTTTAGAGTTTGGCACATACAAATTTACTTGGAGCAGCAGGTAGATACTGCATATAGGAAGGTATGGTGGACTCATATGGAATAACTTTGGGGTTTATGGAAGTGGATGCAGAAGCAGTATTCCCGCTTAGTACAAGTGAAGGATAGAAAAAGACTGGGAAGCGACCAACTAGAGAGCGACAACAGTCATGCACATGCATTAAAATTAATAAACATTGAGTGCAAGCATGAGTAGGACATAATCCACCATGAACATAAATATCGTGGAGGCTATGTTGATTTTGTTTCAACTACATGCATGAACATGTGCCAAGTCAAGCCACTTGAATCATTCAAAGGAGGATACCACCCTATCATACCACATCACAACTATTTTAATAGCATGTTGGCACGCAAGGTAAACCATTATAAACTCCTAGATAATTAAGCATGGCATGAGAAACTATAATCTCTAATTGTCATTGCAAACATGTTTCATTCATAATAGACTGAATGAGGAAGATGAACTAATCATATTTACAAAAACAAGAGAGGTCGAGTTCATACCAGCTTTTCTCATCTCAATCAGTCCATCATATATCGTCATTATTGCCTTTCACTTGCACGACCGAACGGTGGGAATAAGAATAATAGTGCACGTGCAATTGGACTAAGCTGGAATCTGCAAGCATTTAATACAAGGGAGAAGATAAGGTAATATGGGCTCTTGGTTAAATCAACAATAATGCATATAAGAGCCACTTCAACATTTTAATTATGGTCTTCTCCTCTCGACCCCCAAAGAAAAGAAAAGAAATAAAACTATTTACACGGGAAAGCTCCCAACAAGCAAAAGAAGAATGAGAAATATTTTTTGGTTTTCTTTTAGTTACTACTACTACAGGCATGGAAAGTAAACTAGCTAAAAGCTACAACTAATTTTTTTTTGTTTTTCTTAAGGTTATTCAAACACACAAGAAGAAAGGGAGAAAAAGGAAATAAACTAGCATGGATATTACAACGAAAAGGTATGAGCATCGACAACTGGCATGAGTGTGTGAACATGAATGTAATGTCGGTGAGAAATACGTACTCCCCCAAGCCATTATATCGTACCCACGAAGAGAGCAAAATAATGTATGGCAGGAAAATGAATGCTCTCTATGGTGGCTTGCGTGATTTCCCTAGATTCCCCCACAGTGATACTAGCAAGAAAATCTTTATATTCAGATTTACGCGGTTCACTAACATTGCCCCACTGCAGGAGTTTACAAGCAGCATTAAAATCTTCTAGGTCAATGGTATAAGATTTACCATAAAGATCAAATAAAACAGTGTGAGAATTGCACGAGGATGTAAATTTAAACCTTTTCACAAAGGAATCAGTTAGGTAACGGTATTGCAGGCACTTATCTGACACGAAGCCTTCAAGGTCAGCATTACGCACATATGCGTCAATTTCATCCTTGATACCTGCTCCAACCATAAACTCCTCTGACGGCCATTCACAAGGTCGTACTTGAGCTTCCCTTGGTAGTTCATAGTCCGGCTCACGTATTGCGGGCCTGGGTCCTTACTTCTTTGAGGAACCACCTTGGTACATTTTCCTAAACATATTTCTTCCTCTGAAAAATTTCTGAAATTTTTAGTAACTCAAAATAAAAGTGAACCAAACTCAACAAAATTGATAGCAACTACTCCCACAAGTGCCTAGAGACTATATCATGCATTAGAACTACTTGGGACCATATAAATTTGACTTGCAAGCTCAAGAACAGGGTCACCTAAGCAGCAAAAATTTGCAATGAATAAAGCACTAGAACAAAAATTAATTGGACCATTGGAGGAGTCACATACCGAAGAACAATTCCCCAAAGCAGTTTTGTGAATGGAGCTTTGAGCAAGGAGATCGAAAATGGCAGCAATATGAGCTAGAACATGGGTTTGAGTTGGTTGGTGATTTTTTCTGGAGGAAGAAGGAGTGTGTGGGTGCTGGAATAAGTGGAGGGGGGCCACGTGGGGCCCACGAGGCAGGGGCGCACCAAGGGGGGGTGGTCGCGCCCTGGACCCTCGTGGCCAGGTGCTGGCTCCCTCTGATGTGTTCTCAGTGCCAGATATTCTTAAATATTCTAGAAAAAATCATATTTCAATTTCAAGGTATTTGGCGAACTTTTATTTTTGGTGTATTTTTATTGCAAGGATAATTCAAAAAATAGACAGAAAATACTATTTTTGCTTTATTTAATCTAAATAACAGAAAGGAAAAGGAGGGTACAGAAGGTTGTGCTTTCTAACTTCATCCATCTCATGATCATCAAAAGGAATCCACTAACAAGGTTGATCAAGTCTTTTTAACAAACTCATTCCGAATCGCATGAAACCGGAGAATTTTCGAATAGCACTAGGTTACCTCAACGGGGATATGCATGTCCCCAATAATAAGAATATCATATTTCTTCTTGACAATAGGAAAATGAAATTCAAAACTTCCAATAGTAATCGTTGGAATTTTTCCAATAGAATTGATACTGTGGACTTGAGGTTGTTTCCTCAGGAAGTGTACCGTACGCTCATTACCATTAACATGAAAAGTGACACTGCCTTTGTTGCAATCAATAACAGCCCCTGCAGTATTCAAAAAGGGTCTACCAAGGATAATCGACATACTATCGTCCTCGGGAATATCAAGAATAACAAAGTCCGTTAAAATAGTAACGTTTGCAACCACGACAGGCACATCCTCGCAAATACCGACAGGTATAGCAGTCGATTTATCGGCCATTTGCAAAGATATTTCAGTAGGTGTCAACTTATTCGAATCAAGTCTACGATATAAAGAGAGAGGCATAACACTAACACCGGCTCCAAGATCACATAAAGCAGTTTTAACATAGTTTCTTTTAATGGAGCATGGTATAGTTGGTACTCCTGGATCTCCAAGTTTATTTGGTATTCCACCCTTAAAAGTGTAATTAGCAAGCATGGTGGAAATTTCAGCCTCTGGTATCTTTCTTTTATTTGTGACAATATCTTTCATATACTTAGCACAAGGATTCATTTTAAGCATATCAGTCAAATGCATACGCAAAAAGATAGGTCTAATCATTTTAGCAAAGCGCTCAAAATCCTCATCATCCTTTTCCTTGGATGGTTTAGGAGGAAAGGGCATGGGTTTCTGAACCCATGGTTCTCTTTCTTTACCGTGCTTCCTAGCAACGAAGTCTCTCTTATCATAACGTTGATTCTTTGATTGTGGGTTATCAAGATCAACAGCAGGTTCAATCTCTAGATCATTGTCATTACTAGGTTGAGCATCAACGTGAACATCACCATTAGTATTATCACTAAGTTCATGTTCATCACCAGATTGTGTTTCAGCATCAGAAATAGAAATATCATTGGGATTCTCAGGTGTGTCAACAACAGATTCACTAGAAGCATGCAAAGTCCTATCATTTTTCTTTTTCTTCTTTTTAGAAGGACTAGGTGCATCAACATTAGTTCTCTGAGAATTTTGCTCAATTCTCTTAGGGTGTCCCTCAAGATACAATGGTTCCTGAGTCATTTTACCCCCTCTAGTCATAACTCTAATAGCATTATCATTTTTCTTATTATTTAATTCATTGAGCAAATCATTTTGAGCTTTAAGCACTTGTTCTACTTGAGTGGTAACCATAGAAGCATGTTTACTAATGAGTTTAAGTTTACCTTTAACTCTAGACATATAATCACTCAAGTGTTCAATCATATAAGAATTGCGTTTCAATTGTCTACCAACATAAGCATTGAAGTTTTCTTGTTTAACAATAAAATTATCAAACTCATCTAAGCATTGGCTAGCAGACTTATAACGAGGAATATCACCTTCATCAAATCTATAGAGAGAATTTACCTTTACTACCTGTGTCGGGTTATCAAGACCATGTATTTCTTCAATAGGTGATAAATTCTTAATATCTTCAACTTTAATACCCTTTTCTTTCATAGATTTCTTGGCCTCTTGCATATCTTCGGGACTGAGAAATAGAATACCCCTTTTCTTCAGAGTTGGTTCAGGAAGTGTCCAATCATTTTCATTACTCAACATATTATTCAAAAGCAATTCAGCTTGATCAACAGTTCTTTCCCTGAAAACACAACCAACACAACTATCCAGGTGGTCTCTGGAAGCATCGGTTAATCCATTATAAAAGATATCAAGTATTTCATTTTTCTTGAGAGGATGATCAGGCAAAGCATTAAGTAATTGGAGAAGCCTCCCGCAAGCTTGTGGGAGACTCTCTTCTTCAATTTGCACAAAATTATATATTTCCCTTAAGGCAACTTGTTTCTTATGAGCGGGGAAATATTTAGCAGAGAAGTAATAAATCATATCCTGGGGATTACACACACAACCAGGATCAAGAGAATTAAACCATGTTTTAGCATCACCCTTTAATGAGAACGAAAATAATTTAAGGATATAGTAGAAACGAGTTTTCTCATCATTAGTGAATAGGGTGGCTATATCATTTAGTTTAGTAAGATGTGCCACAACAATTTCAGATTCATAGCCATAGAAAGGATCATATTCAACCAAAGTAATTATCTCAGGATCGACAGAGAAATCATAATCCTTATCGGAAATACAGATAGGTGAAGTCAAAAGCAGGGTCATATTTCATTCTAGCATTCAAAGATTTTTCTTTAAGCTTAGCTAATAATTTCTTAAGATCATATCTATCATTGCAAGCAAGAAAGTCTCTAGCAGTTTCTTCATCCATAACATAACCCTCAGGCACAACAGGCAATTCATATCTAGGGGGAGAATCTTCATCATCACTTTCATCAATATTATCAATTTCAATAATTTCATTCTCTCTAGCCCTAGCAAGTTGTTCATCAAGAAATTCACCTAATGGCACAGTAGTATCAAGCATAGAAGTAGTTTCATCATAATTATCATGCAAAGCAGAAGTGGCATCATCAATAACATGCGACATCTCAGAATTAATAGCAGAAGCAGGTTTAGGTGTCGCAAGTTTACTCAAAACATAATGTGAATCAAGTGCAGAGCTAGATGACAGTTCCTTACCTCCCCTCGTAGTTGAGGGATAAATTTTGGTTTTCTCGTCTTTCAAGTTCCTCATAGTGATCAGAAGATTTAAATCCCAAGTGACTCAAAGAATAGAGCTATGCTCCACGGCAACGACGCCAGAAAATAGTCTTGATAACCCATAAGTATAGGGGATCGCAACAATTTTCGAGGGTAGAGTATTCAACCCAAATTTATCGATTCGACACAAGGGGAGCCAAAGAATATTCTCAAGTATTAGCAGTTGAGTTGTCAATTCAAGCACACCTGGATAACTTAATATCTGCAGCAAAGTATTGAGTAGCAAAGTAGTATGGAAGTAACGGTAATGGTGGCAAAAGTAACAGTAGTAGTTTTGTAGTAATTGTAACAGTGGCAACGGTAAAGTAACTAAGAAAAGAGCAATATGTGAAAAGCTCGTAGGCATTGGATTGGTGATGGAGAATTATGTTGGATGTGATTCCTCATGCAACAGTTATAACATAGGGTGACACAGAAGTAGCTCCAGTTCATCAATGTAATGTAGGCATGTATTCCGAATATAGTCATACGTGCTTATGGAAAAGAACTTGCATGACATCTTTTGTCCTACTCTCCCGTGGCAGTGGGGTCCTATTGGAAACTAAGGGATATTAAGGCCTCCTTTTAATAGAGTACTGCACCAAAGCATTAACACTTAGTGAATACATGAACTCCTCAAATTACGGTCATCACCGGTAAGTATCCCGATTATTGTCACTTCGGGGTTAACGGATCATAACACATAATAGGTGACTATAGACTTGCAAGATAGGATCAAGAACTCACTTATATTCATGAAAACATATTAGGTTCAGATATGAAATCATGGCACTCGGGCCCTAGTGACAAGCATTAAGCATAGCAAAGTCATAGCAAAATCAATCTCAGAACATAATGGATACTAGGGATCAAACCCTAACAAAACTAACTCGATTACATGGTAAATCTCATCCAACCCATCACCGTCCAGCAAGCCTACGTTGGAATTACTCATGCACGACGGTGAGCATCTTGAAATTGGTGATGGAGGAAGGTTGATGATGACGACGACGTATTCCCCTCTCCGGAGCCCCAAACGGACTCCAGATCAGCCCCCCGAGAGAGATTAGGGCTTGACGGCGGCTCCGTATCTTAAAACGCGATGAATCCTTCTCTCTGTTTTTTTCTCCTGAACATGAATATATAGAGTTGGAGTTGATGTCGGTGGAGCTCCAAGGGCCCACGTGGCAGGGGGCGCGCCCGGGGGGTAGGCGCGCCCCCACCCTCGTGGACAGGGCGTGGGCCCCCTGGTCTTGATTCTTCCGCAAGTATTTTTTATATATTCCAAAAATATTCTCCGTGAAGTTTCAGGTCATTCCGAGAACTTTTATTTCTGCACAAAAATAACACCATGGCAATTCTGCTGAAAACAGCGTCAGTCCGGCTTAGTTCCATTTTAATCATGCAAGTTAGAGTCCAAAACAAGGGCAAAAGTGTTTGGAAAAGTAGATACGATGGAGACGTATCAAGTCCCAAAAATCATATAAAATAGCATATTATTGCATATAAAATATAAAAACAGAAGCATGGAACAATAAAAAATTGTAGATACATGGAGACATATCAAGCATCCCCAAGCTTAATTCCTGCTCATCCTCGAGTAGGTAAATGATAAAAACAGAATTTTTGATGTGGAATGCTACCTAACATATTTATCCATGTATTTCTCTTTATTGTGGCATGAATTTTTAGGTCCGTAAGATTCAAAACAAAATTTAATATTGACATAAAAACAATAACAATTCAAGCATACTAACAAAATAATTATGTGTTATCAAAATAACATGGCCAAAGAAAGCTTATCCCTACAAAATAATATAGTCTGGCTATGCTCCATCTTCATCACACAAAATGTTCAAATCATGCACAACCCCAATGACAAGCCAAGCAATTGTTTCATACTTTTGATGTTTTCAAACCTTTTCAACTTTCATGCAATACATGAGTGTGAGCCATGGACATAACACTATAGGTGGATTAGACTGTGGTTGTGGAGAAGACAAAAAGAAGGAGATAGTCTCACATCAACTTGGCGTATCAACGGGCTATGGAGATGCCCATTAATAGATATCAATGTGAGTGAGTAGGGATTGCCATGCAACGGACGCACTAGAGCTATAAGTTTATGAAAGCTCAAAAATAAAACTAAGTGGGTGTGCATCCAACTTGCTTGCTCATGAAGACCTAGGGTGTTTTGAGGAAACCCATCATTGGAATATACAAGCCAAGTTCTATAATGAAAAATTACCACTAGCATATGAAAGTGATATCATAGGAGACTCTCTATCATGAAGATCATGGTGCTACTTTGAAGCACAAGTGTGGCAAAAAGGATAGTAACATTGTCCCTACTCTCTTTTTCTCTCATTTTTTCTTTTTTTTCTTTTTTCGGGCCTTCTTTTTTTTACTTGGCCTTTCTCTTTTTTATTTCCTCACATGGGACAATGCTCTAACAATGAAGATCATCACACTTACATTTACTTACAACTCAAAAAATACAACTTGATACTAGAACAAAAATATGACTCTATGTGAATGCATGCGGCGGTGTACCAGGATGTGCAATGAATCAAGAGAGACATGTATAAAAAATGATGAACAGGGGCTTTGCCACAAATACGATGTCAACTACATGATCAAGCAAAGCAATATGACAATGATGGAGCGTGACATAATAAACGGAACGGTGGAAAGTTGCATGGCAATATATCTCGGAATGGCTATGGAAATGCCATAATAGGTAGGTATGGTGGCTTTTTTGAGGAAGGATATGTGGTGGGTTTATGGTACCAGTGAAAGTTGCACGGTACTAGAGAGGCTAGCAATGGTGGAAAGGTGAGAGTGCGTATAATCCATGGACTCAACATTAGTCATAAATAACTCACATAATTATTGCAAAAATCTATTAGTCATCGAAACAAAGTACTACACGCATGCTCCTAGGGGGATATATTGGTTGGAAAATACCATGGCTCGTCCCCGACCGCCACTCATAAGGAAGACAATCAAAAAATATCTCATGCTCCAACTTCGTTACATAACGATTCACCATATGTGCATGCTACGGGACTCACAAACCTTAACACAAGTATTTCTCAAATTCACAACTACTTACTAGCATGACTCTAATATCACCATATTGATATCTCAAAACAATCATAAGGAATCAAACTTCTCATAGTATTCAATGCACTTTATATGAATGTTTTTATTATATCCCTCTTGGATGCCTATCATATTAGGACTAATATTATAACCAAAGCAAATTACCATGCTGTTTAGAGACTCTCAAAATAATATAAGTGAAGTACGAGAGTTAATCAATTTCTATAAAATAAAATCACCGTCGTGCTCTAAAAAGATCAAAGTGAAGCACTAGAGCAAATTTGCCAAGCTCAAAAGATATAAGTGAAGCACATAGAGCATTCTAATAAATCATGATTCATGTCTGTCTCTCCCAAAAGGTGTGTACAACAAGGATGATTGTGGCAAACTAAAAATCAAAGACTCAAATCATACAAGACGCTCCAAGAAAAACACATATCATGTGGTGAATAAAAATATAGCCTCAAGTAAAGTTACCGAGCAGATGAAGATTTAAAGAGGGAATGCCTTCCCGGGGCATCCCCAAGCTTAGGCTCTTTGGCCTCCTTGAATATTACCTTGGGGTGCCTTGGGCATCCCCAATCTTAGGCCCTTGCCACTCCTTATTCCATAGTCCATCAAATCCTTACCCAAAACTTGAAAACTTCACAACACAAAACTCAATAGAGAATCTCGTAAGGTCCGTTAGTATAAGAAAATAAATCACCACTTTTGGTACTGTTGTGAACTCGTTCTTTATTTACATTGGTGTAATATCTAATGTATTCCAACTTTGCCATGGTTCATACCCCCCGATACTAGCCACATAGATGCATCAAAATAAGCAAACAACACGCGAAAAACAGAATCTGTCAAAAACAAAACAGCCTGTAGTAATCGGAATAGTTAGCATACTTATGTAACTCCAAAAATCCTAAAAATTAGGAAGTCCTAGTAAATTTTTATATAATCTACTAAAAAAATTCAGGATTTTATTGCGCTTCTGTGATTTTAAACAATTCTGGGACTGAGCGCAAAGTTTCTGTTTTTTTAGCAAGATCAAATCAACTATTACCGTAAGCTATCTCAAGGGTCTTACTTGGCACAAACACTAACTAAAACACAAAACCACATCTAACCAGAGGCTAGATGAAATATTTATTGCCAAACAGAACCTAAAAAGCAAAAACAAAAATAAAATTGGGTTGCCTCCCAACAAGCGCTATTGTTTAACGCCCTTAGCTAGGCATAAAACACGGATAGATCTAAGTGTAATCGTAATAATGATAAGGCAAATCTCAAAAACTCATCTCATACTCCCTTCGTTCAGCAGCAAGTTTTCTTTGAGGTAAGCAAAGGTAATCAAAAGGGCTAAACTTAATGGGATAAGAATCCCCAAGATCGATCTCGGGAGGAATTGGTTCCTCCTCCAGCCCTTCATATTGTATGACCAACTCATCATTATAAGCATTCTTTTGGCAAAAATTCATGAGCTTGTGTCCAAGAGATAAATATAATCCGTTGTTTAATAGCAAATTCATCATTAAGATCAGAAATCTTATTGACTAAAACATCGGTAGGGACCCTCTTTCTTAAATTTTTGTTATAAGCAACATGATCTAAAGATCGTAAACGCGTTATATCCTCTTGATTAAAGAGAATTCCCTCTATGGGAGGGCGACCACCATCTACTTTATAATGAGCAAAAATTTCACTAGCTTATTTCATAATAAATCTAAATTCATGATCTAGGAATATTGTGGCGTCACGCTTAACAGAAGAATGCTCAATATTAGAAAAATCTAGAAAAATCTTTTGTATGGACGGATGCATGTGAACAAATTGTCTTTCAAGTTCAACAACAAGCAAAGATATAGCATCCGCAAGGCTACTCGTTTTATGGAGGATAGATCCACCCAAGGTGGGGAGTGCATCGGTACAAGTAAAGAAATCTTGAATAACCCCTTTCCCAATAATATTTCCGCTACCAATGCGAAATATTTTTGTGTGCAAGATAGTAGATTCTTCATGAGGATTAGAATTAGAAAAAGCATCAAGGTTTCCCCCATTATTACTACTGTCCTTTTCAATAATAACCTCCCTAGTTTCAGACACGGTGGAAGCAAACGAGCAAACGGAGAAGACGAACGGAAGAGGGGCGAAGAAAGGGCGAATCTTTTTGAAAATCGTTTTAGAAGTGGGGGAGAGGAAAATGAGAGGCGAATGGCGAATAATTTAATGCGAGGGATGAGAGTTTATGATGGGTACTTGGCATGTCTCGGCTTGGCGTAGATCTCCCCGGCACCGGTGCCAGAAATTCTTCCTACTACCTCTTGAGCTTGCGTTGGCTTTTCCCCTAAAGAGGAAAGGGTGATGCAGCAAAGTAGAGTAAGTATTTCCCTCAGCGTTTGAGAACCAAGGTATCAATCCAGTAGGAGACAACACGCAAGACACCGAATAAATGCACAAACAAACACTAACTTGCACACAACGCGATAAAGGGGTTGTCAATCCCTTCACGGTTATTTGCAACGTGAGATCTGATAGAGATGGATAATCGGTAAAGTAATATTTTTGGTATTTCTGGTTTATGGAACGAAAAGTAAAAGATTGCAAACAAAGTAAATAGGAAACTAGAATTGTAGATTGGAAACTTATAAGATGGAAAATAGATCCGGGGGCCATAGGTTTCACTAGAGGCTTCTCTCAAGATAGAAATTATTACGTTGGGTGAAAAAATTACTGCCGAGCAAATAGAAAAGCGCAAAGTTACGACGATATCTAAGGCAATTATCATGAATATAGGCATCACGTCCGTGTCAAGTAGACCAAAACGATTCTGCATCTACTACTATTACTCCACACATCGACCGCTGTCCAGCATGCATCTAGAGTATTAAGTTCATAAAGAACAAAGTAACGCCTTAAGCAAGATGACATGATGTAGAGGAATTAACTCAAGCATCATGATGAAAACCCCATCTTTTTATCCTCGATGGCAACAATACAATACGTGCCTTGCTGCCCCTACTGTCACTGGGAAAGGACACCGCAAGATTGAACCCAAAGTGAAGCACTTCTCTCATTGCAAGAAAAACCAATCTAGTTGGCCAAACCAAATCGATAGTTCAAAGAGACTTGCAAAGATATCAAATCATGCATATAAGAATTCAGAGAATATTCAAATAATATTCATAGATAAGCTGATCATAAATCCACAATTCATCGGATCTCGGCAAACACACCGCAAAAGAGTATTACATCGAATAGATCTCCAAGAACATTGAGGAGAACTTTGTATTGAGAATAAAAGAGAGAGAAGAAGCCATCTAGCTACTAGCTTTGGACACGTAAATCTCCTTGCCGGGGGTGTCTGCCTTGACCTTCTTGCCGGCACCGGTGTCGTCAGATCCCTCAACGGCAAGCACGGCCTTGCCTTTGCGTTTCCTGTTGCGACACCGACCCTTCTTCGTCGGGGTAGCGACGCCTTCATCGGTAGAGTCGGTTTCCGCGCCAGCGTCTTCGCCGGGGTACTTCCTTCCCTCTTCAGCCCGGGCGCACCTATCGGCTAGAACGTAGAGCTCGGCCACATCCTTAACTTTGGTCATCGCCAGCTCTTCGCGCATCTTGCGATTGCGCATGTTCTGGTGGAACGCGCTGATCATAGCGGCGGGATGAACGTCGGGGATGTTGTATCGCACCGGTGAATCTCTGGATGTACTTGCGCAGGGTCTCCCCTTCCTTCTGGGGAATGATATGCAGATCACTGGCCTGGCCATGAGCTTGGTGGCCTCCTATGAAGGCGCCAACGAACTCATGGCACAGATCCGACCACGAAGAAATGGAATCCACCGGCAAGTGCATCAACCAAGACATCACGTTGGGCTTGAGCGCCGGTGAAATAGTTGGCAAGCACCTTGTCGCCGTGAGCCCCAGCCCGCATCGCGATGGTGTAGATCCGAGAACTTCGAGCGGATGGGTCTTGCTAGTGTACTTCTCGCCGATGTCGGGCTTGAACGTGCGGTGGGACGGCCACTGGAACTGCCGCAGCTCACGGGTAAAGGCCGGGCAGTCCACCTCGTAAGGTAGGCCGCCGGAGCCCCCCGGTGTCGGGTGGTCCATAGCGGGTCCCGCCCGCTTGTCCGACTGGCAGCGTGTTTCGCGCCGACGCTCGACGGTGGTTCGAGTGTCTTCGTGAGCTCGTTCCCGAAGGACCTGGCGCTGGTCGCGGAGGGTCCGCGGGTTGGACGACGCTATGGAGATGTTATCACAGACGTCGTCACGACGGGCCGACTCCCGCGGCAGCCGGCGAGGAGGAGGAGAGTGCACCGTGGTCGCAGCTCCCCCGGTCCTCCCGGCGGCAGCATGTGGTGGCTCGGTGGAGCGCCGACCCGAGGGCCCCGCCGGTCACGGATCGTCTTTGTTGGCGACGGCGACGAGGCTCCGGATAGTGGCCTCCACTCGTCGAGCTTCTCCGCAGCAGGAGGGAAGTCGAGGAAGCGGTGCGCGGCGCCTAAAGCTTCGGCTGGCGTGGCGGCGGCGGCAATTGTGTGGATCGCGGCGCCGACTTCTAACTACGTTAGAAGGAGCTCCGTTACGACCAATGACTGCGTGCCATTTTCGCCCGGCGCTTTGGCGAGCATCTTGAACCCCTTCATCTTGCGGGTGGCGCGCAGGGCTCTTCCCACGGCGGTGCCTGTGGTCACCAACGTGGTGATCTTGCTCGGCGCGCACACCATGGGAAGAGCATGCGGTGGTCGCCTGTGTGGGCGTCCTGGAGGTCGCTGCGCCGGAGGTGGCACAACGACACCCCTGGAGGGCCCCGCGCCGCCTGCGGGGCCCAGCTCCGTCTTTGGATCCGGCGACGTGTGGCCGGTCGTGCTGTGTGAACGACGCCGCTTCGCCCGAACTCCGTACTGGCGATCTTTGGTGCTTTCGCGGGCCGCGGCCAGGTCTGTCGCGACCGATCCGCTTTCGTCACTTAAGACGGGCCGTTCGGCTCCCAACAAGCCGATCGCTGGGAGTCTTCTTCTTAGGAGCCATGGCGACGAAGAATCGCTAGGCTAACTACGGACTGATTCTCACAATTCGCGCTTCTACCGGGCGCGCCAAAGATGTCGGTGTGGAACGACACCTATGGGATCACAAGAATCCCTACTACGGTTGACGGCGTGGGGTTGCGAAGAGCGGGGCTAGTAGACAAAGACAAGGATCGTTTACGAGTGTTGGGCTGCGGGGATGCGTAAAACCCTAGTCCTGCTTTGGTGGGTGTATTTCAGAGAGTTCTTGAGCTCTCGAACTAGCTGTGGTCAGTGCGTGGTTCGAAAGAGCCGGATCCTTCTCCAATATGCCATGGGCCTCCTTTTATAGTCGAAAGGGGCTGCCACAGTGGCACACAGGAGATGGAAAGGCGTACAGTGCTGTGACGCCCCAAGACCGGTGCGGCAGAAGCCTTCCATGTTTTTCGTTGTCGTTGTGTGTTTTATTTGCTTGTTGCATTTCATCATCGCATCATTCGCATTACGCCGACTTCGTTGCCGTCATGTTTTAAAACTTGCATTCGTTCGTCGTTGTCGTTTCTCCCTTTGCCTTCATCACCTTCCCTCGGATCGCCTTGCCTGCGTTGACCGTTCCAGACCAATCGGGTTTTCGCTTCCCTCTTGACCGTGACCGCCTAACCCCTCTTTGCACAGAGCATCGGCCCCTCGCCCGTGTTCGAAACTGCCCCGAACCCGAATCGCTCAGTCATCACCGTTGCATTCAGATCATCTCCTAACATCTATAAAACATCTCGTTTTCTTGTTTGGACTCTCTACCTATTTATTTCTCGATCGTCCGATTGCGATCGGAGGGACGAGAGAACCCCTACCCAAAATCAACCTACTAAACAGCCCAACCCTAGTCCAATCCATCCATCGGTCTCCGCCGCCAGCCGACCAACTCACTCCTTCCTCGGGATCCTCCCAGATCCCGTTCGCTCCAACCAGCGCAGCCAAGCCTCCACCTTCTCCTCGTTTTTCCTTCCTGTCTAACCATCATCGCCGCCCAAAATCCTGCAGGAGCCCGAGGCTCCAGCCGCCCGAGCACCGGCCAGCTCGCTGGAGCAGACCTCCGTCAGGCCGGACCACGCCTCCCCTTATTTCTCCTTCCTCCATCTGTTTTTCTCCCTCTCACGCAGTTCTCTCCCTCTCTCTGAACCTTCACAGGAGCCACGGCCGAAGCTTCAAGCGCTGCCCGTCTTGTCTCCATCCGACGACGCCGCCCTGGCCTCGGATCCGTTGGGTCCTGGCCATCCCCGTCGTTGCCGGACCTCCTCAGCTCGCCGGAGCCCCAAGACCCGCGCCAAGTCCCTGCTGCCTCTAGCGCCGCCGCCTCCTTCCGCTGCTCGATCCTCTGTTTCGCTTCGAGATCCCAACAGCCGAGCTCCTCCCGATCCAGAGCTCCGCTGTCTTCCACGTCGACCCCTGCAGCAGGACCAGGTTCAGCGCCATGCCCCGCCTCCTTCCCTCGTTCTTCCTCCTCCCTTTGTACTCATCTCTCTCTCAGGGCTCTCTCTCTGCCTTGGACAAGAACCGCCCGCTGCTTCCCCCTCGACCGAACCTTGCCGGCGACCCGCAGGTGACCGGCGCCACCTCATCACCTCCCGTGCTGCTCCCTCTCTCTCTGACTGCTCATCTCTCCCTTCGTTTCATACAGGAGCCCGCCAGTGATCTTCGAACCGCCTCGTCCCGTGCCCGGATCAGCCCCGTCTCGTCCCCATGCCCGGTCGCCGCGCCGTTCGTCTTCGTCTAGTGCCGCCCTGCTGCCATGTCTCGCCGCTGCCGCTGCAAGTCCTGCCGCCGGCCTCTGCTTCCTCATCTTCGAGCCCACCCTGCATCGAACGAGCACCTGTTCTGGTCGAGCGTTGACCACGCCCCTGCCTCACCAGGCCACCTAGCCGGCCTGCCGAGCCGTTGCTCCGACTGGGCTTGGCCCATGGGTGAGCAGCCCTTCCAGCCACTCTCCTGTCCTGTGCAGCCCGTTAGCAGTTTCGGCCCGTTCACTGTTTTTTTTCTGCCGAACGAATTTAGCATTATCCCAGGGTTTTGCTGTTTTTACAGAAAAGTGCTCCATGTTCATGCATATAATAATTATTTAACCATGCATCGGATTAAAACAACTTATATATGAAAAATGCTTAGAATTTTATCTAGTTTCATAATATGTGACTTTCATCCATGTTTAAAATGTTTAAATTGTTGTTTGCATTAATTTGCATAAATGCCATGTTAAAATGATTTATTTCATAACTAATTAACCGTAGCTTCGAATTTAATTAACTTGATATGTAAATGGGGTGGAAAAATGTCTAGTTTAACTTGGTTCACTTTATTTTGATGTTTAACAACTCTAAAATATGCTTTAGGACGTAATGAAACGATCGAATTCAAAATATGCACATGAGGTTTTAGGACTTGTTGTTTGTTGTTCCGGCCTCATCTAAACTTGCCTAAATAGTTAGTTTTGTTATGTTTCATATCTTGCCATGTTAATCAACATTTAATATTGTTGGGTACATAATCGAGAGAGAACTAACTAGTTGATGTGGTGTTTCGTCAATATGCAACTCGTTGCATTTTGAGCTCCACTTAACTTGTAGTGTTGTTTGTGCACTTTGCCATGACATGCCTCATTAAACCGGACATGCATCATACTTGATTGTGCATCATGCCATGTTTATGCGATGGCTGTTTACCATATTGTTTGCTTCTTTCCGGTGTTGCTTCTTCGGGTTAGTTCCGATAACGTCGCGTTTGTGAGGATCCGTTCGACTACGTTGGTCGTCTACTTCATGGACTCGTTCTTCTTCCTAGCGGGATCTCAGTCAAGATGACCATACCCTCGAAATCACTTCTATCTTTGCTTGCTAGTTGTTCGCTCTATTGCTATGCCGCGCTACCTACCACTTGCTATATCATGCCTCCCATATTGCCATGTCAAGCCTCTAACCCACCTTTCCTAGCAAACCGTTGTTTGGCTATGTTACCGCTTTTGCTCAGCCCCTTTTATAGCGTTGCTAGTTACATGTGAAGATGAAGATTGTTCCATGTTGGAACATGGATATGTTGGGATATCACAATATCTCTTATTTTAATTAATGCATCTATATACTTGGTAAAGGGTGGAAGGCTCGGCCTTATGCCTGGTGTTTTGTTCCACTCTTGCCGCCCTAGTTTTCGTCATACCGGTGTTATGTTCCTTGATTTTGCGTTCCTTACGCGGTTGGGTGTTATGGGAACTCCTTGACAGTTCGCTTTGAATAAAACTCCTCCAGCAAGGCCCAACCTTGGTTTTAACATTTGCCACCTAAGCCTTTTTCACTTGGGTTCCGCAGACTCAAGGGTCATCTTTATTTTACCCCGGGCGGTGCTCGTCGTGAGTGTTGGTCCAACTTTGTCAGCCATGGTGTACCGAAGCGACTCTGGGCTCGCCTCTAGGAAGTTTGGGCGATTCGGTGTGCCACGAGAGCGAGATACGTGCGACTCCTATCGGGATTTGTCGGCACATCGGTGACTTCTTTGGTCTTGTTTTACCATTGTCGAAATGTCTTGTAACCGGATTCCGAGTTTGATCGGGTCTTCTGGGAGAAGGAATATCCTTCATCGACCGTGAGAGCTTGTGATGGGCTAAGTTGGTACACCCTGCAGGTATATAAACTTTTCGAGAGCCGTGCCTGATTATGTGGCGAGATGGGAATTTGTTAATGTACAGTTGTAGAGAACTTGACACTTGACTTAATTAAAATGCATCAACCGCGTGTGTAGCCGTGATGGTCTCTTTTCGGCGGAGTCCGGGAAGTGAACACGGTTTTGGGTTATGTTTGGACGTAAGTAGTTTCAGGATCACTTCTTGATCACTTCTAGCTTCACGACCGTTGCGTTGCTTCTCTTCTCGCTCTTATTTGTGTATGTTAGCCACCATATTTGCGTAGTGCTTGTTGCAGCTTCACCTCATTACCCTATCCTACCCATAAGCTTAAATAGTCTTGATCTCGTGGGTGTGAGATTGCTGAGTCCTCGTGACTCACCAGATACTATCACAACAGGTGCAGGTGCCGATGAAACCAGGTCAGGAGTGGCGCTTAACCGAGCTCAAGTGGGAGCTCGATGAGGACCTTGGTCGTTACTATGTTTCTTTTCATGTTGATCAATAGTGGAGCCCAGTTGGGATGATTGGGGACCTAGCAGTTGGGTTATCTTCCTTTTCATTTGTTTGTCCGTAGTCGGACTATGGGTGTACTCTGAATGATGTATGTTTAATTAGTGTATTGTGTGAAGTGGCGACTGTAAGCCAACTCTTTATCCCATTCTTGTTCATTACATGGGATTGTGTGAAGATGACCCTTCTTGCGACAAAACCACCATGCGGTTATGCCTCCAAGTCGTGCCTCGACACGTGGGAGATATAGCCGCATTGTGGGCGTTACAAGTTGGTAATCAGAGCCATCCCCGACTTAGGAGCCCCCTGCTTGATCGAATCGCTAGCGTTGTTGAGTCTAGAACAAAAATGTTTTGAGTCTTAGGATTATATATATCGGAGAGTAGGATTCTTTTTACTCCTCAGTCCCTTCGTCACTCTGGTGAGGCCCCCTGACGTAGAAGTTTTGACTCTCCTCTCCTCAAATTTCACGAATTTTTTTTAGGATCACGCGGGTATCTTGGAAACGTTCCGATAGTTTTGTGACGAGAACATTGTTCTTGGTGCCTCGACATTTAGGGGTTGTGGCGGTGTCCCGGGAGTTGAGCTCCGAGGTGTTGTCGTCACAATTTTATCGTTGCGATTCTGGAATACCTGAGTTTAGCGACATCGAAAATCTCTTTTATGCGATTGTTGGTGAGATCACCTCGGCGCCACCCGATCTTGGGCGGGAGTTCGGGAGTATTGCCATAACTCGTATAACAGATGCTTTTCGAAGGTTGAGGTAAACGATTTCCGAAGGTTTCTTGGTAATGTGTTGACGGATGGATACAACTGGATCTTGGTATTGTTAGTTTGGGTGAGATATATTGCGTCCCCTGTATCCCCAAGACCTGATTGCATAACCAGAAAATTTCGGGAGTTTATAGGTGGGAATTCAAGTAGCTCCTAGAATATATTTCCAGCAGACACATGATACGATATGGGATCTATCATATGTTTGTTTCTGGCTTATTCTGCAAGCCAAATCCTTTGTTTTTGTTTTGTTTTGTGGTATTCGAGTTGCTTCAATGCCAAGTGTTGATTCCATAACTTATTCTAAGCGGTGTTCTCATATTTTTATTGTTGGGGAACGTAGTAATTTCAAAAAATTCCTACGCACACGCAAGATCATGGTGATGCATAACAACTAGAGGGGAGAGTGTTGTCCACGTACCCTCGTAGACCGAAAGCGGAAGCGTTATAACAACGCGGTTGATGTAGTAAATGCGTCTTCATGGCCCGACCGATCAAGCAATCGAAACCACGACACCTCCGAGTTCTAGCACACGCTCATTTCGATGGCGATCCCGGACTCGATCCAGCGAGAATGTCGGGGAAGAGTTCAACAAGACGACGGCGTGGTGGCGATCTTGATGTTATACCGTCGCAGGCTTCGCCTAAGCACCGCTACAATATTATCGAGGACTATGGTGGAGGGGCACCAGACACGGCTAAGAGATCTCAAGGATCAATTGTTGTTTTAGAGGTGCCCCCCTGCCCTCGTATATAAAGGAGCCAAGGGGGAGGGGGCGGCCGGCCAAGGAGGGGCGCGCCACCTTTCCTTGTTGGACTAGGAGAAGGGGGGAAGGAGGAGGGAGAGAGGAAGGAAAGGGGGGCGCCGCCCCCCTCTCCTTGTCCTATTCGGACTAGGGGAGGCGCGGCCCAGCCTTGCCTCCTCTCTCTCTTCCTCTCCACTAGGGCCCATGTAGGCCCATTAAGCCCCGGTGGTTCGGTAACCTCCCAAAGTACTCCAAAGAAAATCGCGATTTCACGGAACACTTCCGATATCCAAATATAGGCTTCCAATATATCAATCTTCATGTCTCGACCATTTTGAGACTCCTCGTCATGTCCGTAATCACATCCGGACTCGAACAAACTTCGGTACATCAAAACTCATAAACTCATAATATAAGCATCATCTAAACCTTAAGCGTGCGGACCCTACGGGTTCGAGAACTATGTAGACATGACCTAGAACTATTTCCCATTAATAACCAATAGCGGAACACGGATGCTCATATTGGCTCCTACATATTTTACGAAGATCTTTATCATTAAACCGCATAACAACATACGTTGTTCCCTTTGTCATCGGTATGTTACTTGAGAGATTCGATCGTCGGTATCTCAATACCTAGTTCAATATCGTTATCGGCAAGTCTCTTTACTCGTTACGTAATGCATCATTTCGTAACTAACTCATTAGCTACATTGCTTGCAAGGCTTATAGTGATGTGCATTACCGAGAGGGCCCAGATACCTCTCCGAGCAATCGGAGTGACAAAACCTAATCTCGAAATACGCCAACTCAATATGTACCTTTGGAGACACTGTAGAGCTCCTTTATAATCACCCGATTCGTTGTGACGTTTGGTAGCACACAAAGTGTTTCTCCGTAAACGGAGTTGCATAATCTCATAGTTATAGGAACTTGTGTAAGTCATGAAGAAAGCAATAGCAACATACTAAACGATCAAGTGCTAAGCTAACGGAATGGGTCAAGTCAATCACATCATTCTCCTAATGATGTGATCCGGTTAATCAAATGACAACACATGTCTATGGTTAGGAAACATAACCATCTTTGATTAATGAGCTAGTCAAGTAGAGGTATACTAGTGACATTTAAGTTTGTCTATGTATTCACACATGTATCATGTTTCCGGTTAATACAATTCTAGCATGAATAATAAACATTTATCATGATATGAGGAAATAAATAATAACTTTATTATTGCCTCATGGTAGGAAAAATTTCTGACGATGTTGCCCGGGAGATCTACGCCAAGTCAATATAAACCAAGTACTCATCATGAAACTCTCATCTCTTGCAGTACATTATTCACCATTTGCCTCTTGTTTTCCTCTCCCTCACTTCCAAAACAATATTCAAAAAGATTTTCCCTTTTTATTCGCCCTTCTTTCCGTATGCCTTTTTACTCGTTTGTTATCTTTGCTTGTGTTGCCATGTGCCTTCTATTTGCTTGCATCTTTGCTTGCTAAAAATCTACGAAAACACTAACGCCCACACGTGTGGGCATTACCCAACTCGCCCACACGCCTGAATCGTCGTTCACTGTCTTTTGCACGAATCTTGACACGAAAAGGTGGATTTGGTGTGCCACATAGGACGGGGCTGGTGTGTGGGCGTTGGAGAGTTTGCCCACACACCGCACCATCTTTGTTTGCCACCGCGCTATGTGGGCAAACTGCTTTTCATACAGCCACCACCTAGGTCATGCGGCGTGTGGGCGAACTGCCGCCCACACGACACTCCTACCTTGTGGATGGCAACTGCAGTTATCGAACGCGTGGCAACTCGGTACACACATGGCAAGCTGTGATTCTTTGCTACAAGGCAACCGCAGCGATTCTGTGAACGTGGCAACTCGGTACACACACATGGCAACTGTGATTCTTTGCTACACGACAACCGCAGCTATGCCAGACGTGGCAACCAGATAAACACACATGGCAACCGTGATTAACAATACATGGCAACTAGGGTTGGACCACACGTGGCAACTAGGTAAACACACATGGCAACTACTGTTTTGACCATATGTGGCAAGGAGTTAATCACACATGGCAACTACGGTTTGATTACACGCGACAACTATCATAAGTTAGACATGGCAACTATAGTTAACCAAAACAGATAGAGTTGCCATGCTTTTTAGAACTACACTTGCCATCCCGGATAACTACATCTGCCAACTAGGATGGCAACTAAATCGACATCCCGCGAAGTACTTAACGTAGTTGCGCCAGGACGTGTGGGCATTTTTGCTTCGTGCCACACACACACGGGGTGAAGATGAGTAGTACTTGTTGGGCGTGTGGCACGAAATAGCCGCGCCCACACGTGTGGGCAATTCTAATGTCCGCCCACACACAACCCGTGTGGGCTGCCTCCTGCGTACACCACACACGGTGTGTGGGTGCATGTCGTATATGCCACACGTGTGGCAGTTATCGGCGTCCAAAATCTATTGATATGGATCCACTTAAAGTTTTCTACTTGGATCATCTTCCGTCCATATGTGTTCGTGCTGAAACCTCAATTAGTTTAGTTGAGGGAAAATCTTTAGATGAGCATGCTCATTTTGTGCGTCATCATTTGTCCGAAAAGTGGAGACTCTTATGGAATCAAATGAATTGTTTGCTTTGTTATGCTTGGAATCTTTGTGAACTTTGTGATTTTACTTGTTGCTCTAAGAACCCTAAAAAACACCTTCCCTACCTATGTGAGTTTAATGATAATTAAATATTATCTTCTTATGAAAAGGGTGTTAGTTACTATGATATCGAGCAAATTGAAGAATTTTTGCTTTTAAGGGTGCTTATGAATTTGCTTCTTTCATTGAAAAGTATGATATTACTCTCTACAAATCTGAAAATTTTGACATACTTAAATAGTGAAATGAAAACTATGCTCATAATGTCTATGTCAAAGAATTTAATTAGAGAATGACCGTTGCTTTGGAAGAAAATAATGATATGCATGAATCTATAGATAATTATAATTCTGATGATTTGATTGAAATATCCCTTGATGAACATGATGCTTGCTATTCTTATGGCCATGATGCCAATATTGATGGAGACGAAGTAGCTATATTTCCTTATGTTAAACATGAAATTATTGCTATCGCACCCACACTTGTTAGTTCCTCAAATGAAAATCATGATTGCAATGATGTTATTATAAATTCCATTAATGTCAATTGTGTTAACGATATGCAAAACCCTAAGCTTGGGGATGCTAATTTTGCTATGTCTACTACTTGTTACAATGATCATGATTGGGGTGATTCTTCTTATGATCTTGAAAATTTATTTAAGCCCCATGATGAATATGAGATTGATAACAATGTTTGCAATAATATTTAAACTGGGTTTGGAAGAGTGTCAACTTTAAATCCCACATAATTGGAGAATGTTAAATCTTATGAAATTTTTGATAAAAGTGGGTTTGGAGAGGTCATGACTTTAGTTAATGTTAATCCCACAATTTTGGAAGAGTGTTAACTTTGCATGCATGTGGATCATGTTGAGAATATTTTATGCTATAGTTATATTGTTGAATTTGATTATGATCCTACATGTAATTATTATGAGAGAGGAAAATATGGTTGTAGAAACTTTCATGTTACTAAATTACCTCTCGTTATGTTGAGATTGCTATTGTTTCTTTGTTCTTCTTTGCATATGCTAGTTTTTGCTTGCCTTGATAATTTGTTTGCCTATAAGATGCCTATGCATAGGAAGTATGTTAGACTTAGATGTGTTTTTCACATGCTACAAGATGCTCTCTTCATGCTTCAATTGCTATCTTTCATGTGAGCATCACTAAAATTATCAATGCCTAGCTAAGGGCGTTAAACAATAGCGCTTGTTGTGAGGCAACCCAATTTTATTTTTATGTTTTTTCTACTATTCTTGAATAAATTACACATTATTACCTCTGTAGTAATTGTGTTTTGGTGTTTTAATTAGTGTTTGTGCCAAGTAATACCTTTGGGATGGCTTACAGTGATAGTTGATTTGATCTTGCTGAAAAATAGAAACTTTTGCGCCAAGTAATATAGTTCTCATTTTAACAGAAGCGCGATAAAATACTGATTCCTTTTGCAAAAGGTTAAGCTACAAATTGTATTTGTTGTCCTAATTTTTCAGAATTTTTAGAGTTACAGAAGTGTTCGAAGTATTCAGATTACTACAGACTGTTCTGTTTTTGACAGATTCTATTTTCTATGTGTTGTTTGTTTATTTTGATGAATCTATGGGTAGTATCGGGGGTATGAACCATGGAGAAGTTGGAATACAATAGATATTACACCAATATAAATAAATAATGAGTTCACAATAGTACCAAAAGTGGTGATTTATTTTCTTATACTAACGGAGCTTATGAGATTTTCTGTTGAGTTTTGTGTTGTGAAGTTTTCAAGTTTTGGATAAGGATTTGATGGACAATGGAATAAGGAGTGGCAAGAGCCTAAGCTTGGGAATGCCCAAGGCACCCCAAGGTAATATTCAAGGACAACCAAGAGCCTTAGCCTGGGGATGCCCCAGAAGGCATCCCCTCTTTCGTCTTAGTCTATCGGTAACTTTACTTGAGGCTATATTTTTATTCACCACGTGATATGTGTTTTGCTTGGAGCGTCTTGTATGATATGAGTCTTTAATTTTTAGTTTGCCACAATCATCCTTTTTGTACACACCTTTTGAGAGGGACACACATGAATCGTGATTTATTAGAATACTCTATGTGCTTCACTTATATCGTTTGAGATAGGCAATTTTGCTCTAGTGCTTCTCTTATATCTTTTTAGAGCACGACGGTGGCTTTATTTTGTAGAAATTATTGAACTCTCATGCTTCACTTATATTTTTTGAGAGTCTCTAAACAACATAGTAATTTTCTTTGGTTATGAATTTAGTCCTAATATGATGGACATCCAAGTGGGATATAATAAAAACTTTCATATAAAGTGCATTGAATACTATGAGAAGTTTGATTCCTTCTGATTGTTTTGAGATATAGAGATGGTGATATCAGAGTCATGCTAGTAAGTAATTGTGAATTGGAGAAATACTTGTGTTAAGGTTTGTGATTCCCGTAGCATGCACGTATGGTCAACCGTTATGTAACGAAGTTGGAGCATGATTTATTTATTGATTGTCTTCCTTATGTATGGCGGTTGGGGACGAGCGATGGTCTTTTCCTACCAATCCATCGCCCTAGGAGCATGCATGTAAGACTTTTTTTTTCTATGACTAATAGATTTTTGCAATAAGTATGTGAGTTCTTTATGACTAATGTTGAGTCCATGGATTATACGTGCTCTCACCCTTCCAGCATTGCTAGCCTCTCTTGTGCCGCGCAACTTTCACCGGTATCATACACCCACGATGTACCTTCCTCAAAACAGCCACCACACCTACGTACTATGACATTTCCATAGCCATTCCGAGACATATTGCCATGTAATTTCCACCGTTTCGTTTATTATGACACATACCATCATTGTCATATTGCTTTGCATGATCATGTAGTTGGCATCATACTTATGGCAAAGCCACCTTTCATAATTCTTTCATACATGTCACTCTTGAGTCATTGCACGTCTCGGTACACCGCCGGAGGCATTCATGTAGATTCATATTTTGTTCTAAGTATCGAGTTGTAATTCTTGAGTTGTAAGTAAATAAAAGTGTGATGATCTTCATTATTAGAGAATTTTCCCATGTGAGGAAAAAAATAAAAGAGGCCAAAGAAGCCAAACAAAAAAAACAAAAAAAAGAGAGAAAAGAGAGAAGGGGCAATGTTACTATCCTTTTTCCACACTTGTGCTTCAAAGTAGCACCATGATCTTCATGATAGAGAGTCTCCTATGTTGTCACTTTCATATACTAGTGGGAATGTTTCATTATAGAACTTGGCATGTATATTCCAATGACGGGCTTCCTCAAATTGCCCTAGGTCTTCATGAGCAAAGCAAGTTAGATGCACACCCACTTAGTTTTCTTTTGAGCTTTCATAAAATTATAGCTCTAGTGCATCCGTTGCATGGCAATCCCTACTCACTCACATTGATATCTATTGATGGGCATCTCCATAGCCCGTTGATATGCCTAGCTGATGTGAGACTATCTCGTTCTTTTTGTCTTCTCCACAACCACGATATTCTATTCCACCTATAGTGCTATGTTCATGGCTCATGCTCATGTATTGCGTGAAAGTTGAAAATGTTTGAGAATGTAATTTTTTGAAACAATTGCTTGGCTTGTCATCGGGGTTGTGCATGATTTGAATATTTTGTGTGATGACAATGGAGCATAGCCAGACTATATGATTTTGTAGGGATAACTTTCTTTGGCCATGTTATTTTGAGAATACATAATTGCCTTGTTAGTATGCTTGAAGTATTATTGTTTTTATGTCAATATTAAACTTTTGTTTTGAATCTTATGGATCTAAACATTCATGCCACAATAAAGAAAATTACATGGATTAATATGTTAGGTAGCACTCCACATAAAAATTCCGTTTTTATCATTTACCTTATCGAGGACGAGCAAGAATTAAGCTTGGGGATGCTTGATATGTCTCCAACGTATCTATGATTTTTGATTGTTCCATGCTATTATATTATCTGTTTTGGATGTTTTATATGCATTAATATGATATTTTGTATTATTTTGGGACTAACCTATTAACCTAAGTCAGTGCCAGTTTCTGTTTTTCCTTGTTTTTGAGCTTTGTAGAAAAGGAATACCAAACGGAGTCCAAACAGAATAAAACTTTCACGATGATTTTTCTTGGACTAGAAGATGCCCTGGAGACTTGGAGATCAAGTCAGAAGAGTCGGGAGGCGGCGGCAAGGGGGGAGGGCGCGCCCTAGGGGGCACCCCCTATCTTGCCACCTCCTGGGACTCCTCTGACCTAATCCTTGGTCCTATTAATTCACATATATTCCCAAACCACCATAAGCATCCACGAAAACACTTTTCCACCGCCGCAACCTTCTGTTCCCGTGAAATCCCACCCTGGGGCCTATTCCGGCATCCTGCCAGAGGGGGATTCGATCATGGAGGGCATCTACATCAACTCTATTGCCATTCCTATGAAGCATGAGTAGTTTACATCATACCTACGAGTCCATAGCTAGTAGCTAGATGGCTTCTTCTCTCTCTTTAATTCTCAATACCATGTTCTCCTTGATGTTCTTCGAGATCTATCCGATGTAATCTTCTTTTGCGGTGTATTTGTTGAGATCCGATGAATTGTGGATTTATGATCAGCTCATCTATGAATATTATTTGAATCTTCTCTGAATTCTTAAATGCATGATTTGGTTTCATTGCCTTGGATATCTTCATAACTTTGCACTTTTCTATCAATTGCTCGACAGTAATTTGTTCACCTATCGTATTATTTTCCTTCATGAGAGAAGCCTCTAGTGAAACCTATGGCCCCGGGTCTATTTTCCATCATATTAGTTTCCGATCTACTATTTTGCAAGCTTTTACTTTCAGATCCTTAAACCAAAAAGCCCCAAAAATATTTACTTTATCTTTTGTTTAGTTTTATGTATCTTTATTAGATCTCACCTTTGCAAGTGACCGTGAAGGGATTGACAACCCCTTTACCACGTTGGGTGCAAGTGTTTGATTGTTTGTGTAGGTATTGGTGATTTGTGTGTTCTTCTCCTACTGGATTGATACCTTGGTTCTTAACTGAGAGAAATACTTATCTCTACTTTGCTGCATCACCCTTTCCTCTTCAAGGGAAAAACCAACGCAAGCTCAAGAAGTAGCAGCGCGCTCCCAGCGCCGCCGCGCCAACATCAAGACCATGCACCACCGGAGGCTGCGGCGCGTGGGCGTCAAGACCAAACTCCACATGCGCGTGTTGCGCCCATGAGTGCAGTGGGCTGCCGTGCCTTCACCCCGGAGCTGCGCTGTGTCATCTGGCCCAGCAAGTTCAAACCAGACCTACCTCCATGCTACGACAGCACCCCTGACCCCGCAGAGTTCCTCCAGCTGTAGGACCTTGAAGTATGTCTAGAGGGGGGGGTGATTAGACTACTTGACCAATTAAAAACTTAACCTTTTCCCAATTTTAGACTTTGGCAGATTTTAGCTATCTTTGCACAAGTCAAGCAATCTTCACACAATTCAAGCAAGCATGCAAGAGTATATAGGTAGCGGAGAATAAAGCATGCAACTTGCAAGAATGTAAAGGGAAGGGTTTGAGGGATTCAAACGCAATTGGAGACACGGATGTTTTTGTCGTGGTTTCGATAGGTGGTGCTATCGTACATCCACGTTGATGGAGACTTCAACCCACGAAGGGTAACGGTTGCACGAGTCCACGGATGGCTCCACCCACGAAGGGTCCACGAAGAAGCAACCTTATCTATCCCACCATGGCCGTCACCCACGAAGGACTTGCCTCACTAGCGGTAGATCTTCACGAAGTAGGCGATCTCCTTGCCCTTACAAACTCCTTGGTTCAACTCCACAATCTTGTCGGAGGCTCCCAAGTGACACCTAGCCAATCTAGGAGACACCACTCTCCAAGAAGTAACAAATGGTGTGTTGATGATGAACTCCTTGCTCTTGTGCTTCAAATGATAGTCTCCCAAACACTCAACTCTCTTTCATAGGATTTGGATTTGGTGGAAAGAAGATTTGAGTGGAAAGCAACTTGGGGAAGGCTAGAGATCAAGATTCATGTGCTTGGAATGGAATATCTTGGCCTCAACACATGAGTAGGTGGTTCTCTCTCAGGCTGGTAAGTTGGAAGTGTAGGTTTGTTACGATGGCTCTCTCCACGAATGAAGAGGAGGTGGAGGGGTATATATAGCCTCCACACAAAATCTAACCGTTACACACAATTTACCAAACTCGGTGGGACCGAATCAACGAACTCGGTCGGACCAATTTAGTAAACCTAGTGACCGTTAGGGTTTTCGGTGGGACCGATATGCAACTTGGTAGGACCGATATGGTTAGGGTTAGGGCATAACGTAATCTCGGTGAGACCTGTTACACAAACTCGGTGAGACCGATTTTGGTAATTAGCTAACCAGAGAGTTGGTCAGGTAAACTCGGTGGGCCCGTTCGCTCTTTCGGTGAGACCGAAAAGTTACGAAAGGGAAACAGAGAGTTTACATTGCAATCTCGGTGGAACCGATCGCTCACTTCGGTTAGACCGAAACGTTACGAAGGGAAACAGAGAGATTGCAATCCCATCTCGGTGAGACCGAGATCCCTATCGGTGAAACCGATTTGCCTAGGGTTTGTGGCAGTGGCTATGACATTTGAACTCGGTGGCACCGGATAGAAAGAATCGGTAGGACCGATTTTGACTTTAGATTTAGGTCATATGTGGATGTGAGAAAGTAGTTGGAGGGTTTTGGAGCATATAACTTAGCACATGAAGCAAAAGGCTCATTAAGCAACACCTCATCCCTCCTTGATACTATTGGCTTTTCCTATAGACTCAATGTGATCTTGGATCACTAAAATGTAAAATGTAGAGTCTTGAGCTTTTGAGCTTGAGCCAATCCTTTGGCCTTAATATTTTGAGGGATCCACTTTCATCATCCATGCCATGCCATTCATTGAGCTTTCCTGAAATATTTGTCTTGGAATAGCATTAGCTCAATGAGCTATATGTTGTTATGAATTACCAAAACCACCTAGGGATAGTTGCACTTTCAATCTCCCCCTTTTTTGTAATTGATGACAACATATAGATCAAAGCTTCGACAAATGATAATAAGATTGAAAAACATCGTCACTTTGAGAAGTATGTGATAAGCAAGAGCTCCCCCTAAATTTGTGCATATTTTAAGATTTGCTTTGGACTGCAAATGCACAAGGATTTAGGCTCATGGGTTACTCTTCCATGTCACATACATCTTGGTGGAGCGCTCAAAATAATAAAGATTGAATACATGCACTCATCACCAAGCACAGTGAATGCTCATATAAGGGTAAGTAAGATAATATCATATAACAAGCATAAGTGTAGCTTATGATCAAATACATGATCATCAATGTCTCACAGGTAATAGCATAGTATCTCAAGCAATCAAAGGCAAATAAAGTTCAACCAAGAAGACAAGAGAGAACAAAAGCTAACTCTCTCTCTCGAAGCCTATGATCTATACATTTTTCTCCCCCTTTGGCAACAAGTTACCAAAAAGTTCCTAGAAAATGCAAAGGACTATATCGTCTCTCGTGCTTGGTCTTCATTGGTGGCGTAGAGATGGCTCCTTGACGAAGACTTCAGTTGATGTGGAAGGAGCTGAAGGAGTTAGTCTTTGGAGCTGGTTCTTGTTGGAGCTGTAGCTGGAGCAGATGAAGTGACTCTGGTGTCTGGTACTAGCTCTGCAGCTGATCTCTGAGCTCAAGGCACTCTGGTAAATGCATCAGTTGTTGTCCTGCCCTTCCTCTCCTACATGTCATCCTGTAGCTGCTCCACAACTGACTGAATCTCAGTTACTTTGACATCAAGATGATATAATTTTTGTTCCATGATTCTTTCCAGGCTCTCCTGGTTTTGAGTTAGGGTGGCCAACCCCTTCTCAATCCGTAGAGTTGATGCTATCAAGTAACCAAGCTGGTCCTGCTTGTTCTTAAAAAAGTACTCAGATGCCTCTGCTAGAGTTGGCATCTTGGCAGCCTTCGCTTTCCTTGCCTTCTCCTTCTTTTCTTGAGCTTGTACTGATGATGGTTCATTCTCAGTCATGACAACTTGATTGTCCTCAAATTCAGGATAGAGAACTAAGTGTTCCTTATCCAACATATACTTCCTTGTGCCCATCTTTGAGTTAATCAACTCCTGAATTTGTGGGGCATATCCACAGCTCCTCTTTTGGTCTGCTGCCGTCCTCTTGATAGTTTCAACTATGAGGCTCATGATCTTGAATTTCTGGGGCACATCAAATATGTATAGCAAATTAATTGCTTGCCCTCTGATCATGTTGTGGTCACCTGATTTGGGCAACCGAGTTCTTGAGGGTGACTACAACTCCAAGGATTCCCATCAAGATGATGTGGATCCCGGAGAAGAAGAACTAGAGATTTCTTGAGGGTGACTCCGCCAACATACTTCACTCATATCATCTTGGCGAGGACAAGTGCAAACAACTTCCACATCTTGCACTAGTTCAAGGAGTCACAAACCCTCTTGTTGGTAAGACAAGGGACAAGGTAACCTAATGCTTTCATGGACATCATCTTGTGTGAACTTCACTCTATGTCTATGGATATCCTTGTTTTTTCCTTGCGGGACTAACCCGTGTAGGTATTGAAAGCGCAACTCACTCCAATGGATTGCTCCAAATGATCTACATCAACTTTGAGCATCCACATCTTCAACATCTACATGAAGTCATCATCGACAAAACCCAAGGTCAGTTCATCCCTCTTAGGGGGGATATCAAATCTAGGGGGAGCTTTACTCTAACCAATTGAGCTAAAGCAACTCTAATGGTGTGAACACAACAATGCTTATGTAAAACTGGTAACCCCACTTGTGCTTAAACGATGAGTATGACCTATGATCAAATGTTCTCATTTGACTCCTAAGTCAATATACTCATATATAGATGACCTAGTCATTGCAAATTGCTTGATAGATGATAAGAGTGTTTGTGCATGCTTTGTCACATATTTCATTTGCCATTTTATTGTGTGAGCATGTTGAGTGCATATTTTACTCATTCGAGGACATCCATTTGTTGCTTTGATTGTTTGGCCTTTTCTCTTTTACCAAATGGATGGACAAGAATGCCTAATAACACCCTCTAGCTATCTATGCTTTTCTCGTCTCAAACTCTATTCATGCTACATCACAAAGTTTGATCAAGTCAGATTCGAACCACTCTATGTGAGGAGCACTCGGAGTCCCCGATTCGTCATAGACTTAAACTTCAAAAACCTCTTTGTGCATTTCAGTATGACCTAGTCATCCACTTCGGTCACACCGAGTTCACTAAGTTAATCTAGGTTTTCCATCTCGGTGCAACCGTTTTGAACCTTTCGGTCACACCGAGTTGCAGTAACCGCTTGCGATTCTGCATCTCGGTGCCACCGAGTTGTTCCACTTGGTCACACCAAAAGGGTCGGTATATATATATATATACATACATATATATATATACATATATATATATATATATCCATGGGTGAGATTTTGGAAATTTCTTCAAAAGCCCTCAGCCCGCACGTATCCTGCTCTGCTTCCTTGGGTCTCCGGATCGTCGCCTGGCCGCCAGCGACCTCCCGGCACTAGTTTTCGTCGGTGTCAACTGAATTCTGCTCCGCCGTTGCCGTCGTAGCGAAATCCCGCAGAACTAGGGTATGGGTTCGATACTTTGTGCTATTTCCTTACTCCGATTCCTAGAACATTGCTTTGCCATGATCATTGCCATATATGAAAACAATCTACCCAGAGAAAACATCCTTTAGGTTAGGTTTGATTCGAAAATTTAGGGTTAGGTATCCGCCGAACTCATCTCGGACCGACCGAGTTGTAGAAATCGGTCTCACCGATTTGGCTTAGGCCATTGCACATGCGCTTTTCGGTCTGACCAAAAATTGCAAATCGGTGCGGCTGAGTTCGACTCTCTGTGAAACCCTAGCAATCTCGGTGCCACTAAACTATGACTCGGTCTGACCGAGTTCACTAGTTTAGGTTCCAAAAGTTGCTTCGGTATCACCGAGTTTAACAAATCGGTAGCTCCGAAATGCTTTATGTGGAGAACTAAAACTAAGTTTTTGACTCATTTGTTTTGCAAAAACTCTGCACTTTGTGATGCTCATCCATTCTACCTCATCTACATCTATTCATAGGGTTTGCTGTCAGTGTGATTGCCAAGATGTCTGACCAAAGTGATAGCCAAAACAAATTTGAAGAGCAAGTGCAATTGAGTGAGGGCACTAGTCCCTCAAGCAGCTATGATGAGGGCAGCAGGAGCACATCAAGTAACTTGCCCAAGGCAGCCACCAGATCAAGGAAGAAGAAAACCCCAGATTCTAAGGATGAGGATTATGTGGCTACTGAAGAGGAAGTGAGATCTAAGAAGAAGGTGCTGAAGAAAGAGTATGGAACAACTGCTGCAACTAAGCTAGGGTTGAACAACAAGGCACCTGCTAGAAGGATTCCAATGTCCAAGCCTATGAAAGTTCCTACAAATGAAACTATGAAGTTCACCATTGAACAACATAGTGATGATGAGGCAGCTGGAGAAGGGCAGAAGAAAAGGAATAAAGCAAGGACAACAACTGCAAAGGTGCTTGGATACCCCTCCATGAGAAAATTAGATGATGATGAAGAAGAAGAGGAAGAGGATGCTGCTCCAGCTCCCAAGTCTCAGAAGCTTATGGGAGATGCAATCAAGTCAGGGGCTGCTCCATCAAAGCCCAAAACTTCTCCCAAAGCAACATCTCAAGCTCAGAAGCCCACTAAGACAAAGAGAAGCACTAGAAACATTCCTGCAGAAGAGAAGAACAAGGCCCCAGTGCCTGAAGTTGAAGAAGAGGATGATGAAGCCCTAGTGCTAAGAAAACTGAAACCCAAGATTCCAGACCACAATGATACTCATCCAGTGGCAGAGGACATGCACATCAGGAAAGATGCAGGACTAAGATTGTGGAGACAGTTTGATCCCTATGCTGTGAGGAGGAGGACTGTAGTGGACTATAGGTTCCACACCAAAGAACAACAAGACTTCTATGAGACTATTCTGCTTGACAAGAAGCCAATTGTCTGTGATATGAAGTGGGCCGATTGGGAATTCATTGATAAGAATGAAGATCACTTCCCAGGTGTACATGAAAGCTTCAAAGCATGTGGTGTTGAAAATTTGTTGGACAGAAGCTCACAAAATGGAATGATGAGCTAATCATGCAATTTTACTACACTGCTCATTTCTATCGAGATGGAAGGATAGTGTGAATGTCTGAAGGTACAAGGTACCAATCAACTGTTGAAGAATGGGCCAAGTTGATCAAAGCCCCAGAAGAGCATGAGGATGATTTGGATGTGTATGCCAAGAAGAAGAAAGACCACAACTCTATGGAAAATATGTACAAAGAGATCCCTGATAAAGCATTGGAGACACACAAGCTTGGATCTGTGCATTATTTGTTGTCTGGTCTGCCTACTATCAACACCATCCCGAGGCATACATTGTTACCCAAATCTGGAGATCACAAGATGATAAGGGAACATTCCATCAACTTGCTGCAAATCTTTCATGTTCCTCAAAAATTCAAGGCCATGAGTCTGATTGTGGAAACAATCAAGAGGAGAACTGCTGACCAGAAGAGATCTTGTGGGTACGCTCCACACATTCAGGTGCCCGTCAACTCAAATATGGGCACATGTACTTACTTGTTGGATAAGGATCATTTACCCTTGTACCCAGATTTTGAAGATAATGAAGTTGTAATGGATGAGAATGAACCTTCATCAGCCCAAGCACATGAGAAGAGAGCTAAGGCAAAGGCAGAGAAAGCTGCAAAGATGCCAAGCATTGAGGAGGCATCTGCAGTGTTCCTAAAGAGCAAACAAGATCAATTGGGTTATCTAATTCAAGCTACATTGAGGATTGAGAAGGGCTTGGCCACCCTGACTCAGAATCAGGAGAGCTTGGAGAGGATTAGAGAAACAATGTTTTATGATCTTGATCTAAAGGTCACTGAGATTCATACAACAGTTGAGCAGCTCCAGGAGGAAGCAGAGGAGAAGAGAGGACAAGGTACTAAGGATGCTTTTCAGCGAGTGCCAAGGAGTCAGAGGTCGATTCGATTCGTGCTGGATACAAGAGCTACTTCATCTGCACCAGCAGCAACAACTTCTGTTCCACCTCCAGCAGCCACTCCACTAGCTCCAGCTACATCAACTGATGCCTTCATTCTTGGAATTCTCTCTACACCACCTCCCGAAGACCAAGCCTGAGAGACGCATAGCACTATGCATTTTTGAACTTTTTGGTAACTTGTTGCCAAAGGGGGAGAAATGTATAGATTATAGGATTCGAGAGAGAGTGTTTTGCTTCTTTGTCTCTCTTGCTTTTGGTTGAACTTTTTGTGTGCTTGGTTGATACTCTATATGCATGTGAGATACTTGTATGATCACGTGTACGATCATATGCTACTTTAATGCTTGCTTGGATGATATTATCTCTTATTTTCCATATATGATCATTCACTTTGCTTGATGATGAGTGCATGTTTCAATTCATATCATTTTGAGCGCTCCACCAAGATGTATGTGACAAGGAAGAGTGACCCATGATCCTAATCAATTGTGCATTTGCATTCAAAAGCAAATCTTTAATAGTGCACAAATTTAGGGGGAGCTCTTGCCTATCACATACTTATCAAAGCGACGATGTATTTCAATCTTATTATCATTTGTCGAAGCTTTGATCTATATGTTGTCATCAATTACCAAAAAGGGGGAGACTGAAAGTGCAACTATCCTTGGGTTCTTTTGGTAATTATTAACAACATATAGCTTATTGAGCTAATGCTATTTCAAGATAAATATTTCAGGAAAGCTCAATAATTGGCATGGCATGGATTAGGAATATGGACCCCTCAAAATGCTAAGGACACATATTGGCTCAAGCTCAAGACTTTACATTTTAATTTTAGTGATCCAAGATCACATTGAGTCCATAGGAAAAGCCAATACTATTAAAAGGGGATGAGGTGTTGCTTAATGGCTTACTTGCTCAAAATGTTTAGTGCCAAAACCCTCAACCACTTTCTCATATCCACATATGTCCCAAACCAAAAAGTCAAACTCGGCCCCACCAAAATATTCTATCCGGCGCCACCGAGTTCACTTGACATAGCCACTACCACAAACCCTAGTCACTTCGGTCTCACCGATAGGGATTTCGGTCTCACCGAGATGGGAGTGCAAACTCTCTGTTTCCCTTCATAACGTTTCGGTCCAACCGAGATGAGCGATCGGTCCCATCGAGTTTGCAATGCAAACTCTCTGTTTCCCTTTCATAACGTTTCGGTCTCACCGAAATGAGCGATTCAGTCCCACCGAGTTTGCCTGACCAACTCTCTGGTTAGCTTATTACCAAAATCGGTCCCACCGAGTTTATGTAATCGGTCTCACCGAGATTACGTTATGCCCTAACCGTAATGAAATCGGTCCCACCGAGTTGACATGTCGGTCCCACCGAAAAGCCTAACGTTCACATTTTGAACTGAATCGGTCCGACCGAGTTTTCTGATTCGGTCCCACCAAGTTTGGTGTATTGTGTCTAACGGTTAGATTTTGTGTGGAGGCTATATATACCCCTCCACCCTTCCTTCATTAGTGGAGGAGAGCCATCAGAACATGCCTACACCTCCAGCACACATTTTCTGAAAGAGAACCACCTACTCATGTGTTGAGACCAAGATATTCCATTCCAACCATATGAATCTTGATCTCTAGCCTTCCCCAAGTTGCTTTCCACTCAAATCATCTTTCCACCAAATCCAAATTTGTGAGAGAGAGTTGAGTGTTGGGGAGACTATCATTTGAAGCACAAGAGCAAGGAGTTCATCATCAACACAACATCTATTACCTTTTGGAGAGTGGTGTCCCCTAAATTGGTTAGGTGTCACTTGGGAGCCTCCGTCAAGATTGTGGAGTTTAACCAAAGAGTTTGCACGGGCAAGGAGATCGCCTACTTCGTGAAGATCTAACTAGTGAGGCAAGTCCTTCGTGGGCGATGGCCATGGTGGGGTAGACAAGGTTGCTTCTTCGTGGACCCTTCGTGGGTGGAGCCCTCCGTGGACTCGCGCAACCATTACCCTTCGTGGGTTGAAGTCTCCATCAAAGTGGATGTATGATAGCACCACCTATCAGAACCACATGAAAAAATCTCCGTGTCTACATTGCGTTTGCTCCCTCCAAACTCCTCCCTTTCCCTTCATATGCAATGTTTTACATTCCGCTGCTATACTATTAGACTTGCATGTGTAGGTTGATTACTTGACTTGTGCTAAGTTGCTAAAATCAGCAAAGACTTAAAATTGGCAAAAGGCTAGATTTTTATTTGGTCAAGTAGTTTAATCACCCCCCTCTAGACATACTTTCGATCCTATAGTGATGCAACAAGAGTGTTAAATGGAGGAGAAAGAAGATGGAGATGGGCTAGGGGGCTCCACTCTCCTCGCCCTCTTATAGGCAAGCAGAGGCCAACATTCGACCCTTCGCATTCAGGCAATGATGGCCCTGCGGGCGTGCGCCAGTCCGTTGTCAGCTTGGGCAGTTGCCGAGGTAATGTGGGGAAGTGGAGGCATCCGCGTCATGTCGTGCGCCACACGTCAACCCTGCCCGCATGTGGTTGGGGCCTGTGGTGCTTCGACCTTCCCTCATTGGCTTCGCCTGGAAGCCAACTCGAGCACGCCTTGGGTCTGGGGGCTACTGTTGGCGTTCTGGGTTTGGGGGTACCCAGATCTGCCTACCTGCAGCCCATGGCATGGCTCCTTCGACGACCTGGTATAGCCCAGCTGCAAGACCCCCTAGGACAAGACCCTCGTGAGGGCCCCCCAGCCTGACGAGTCGGATGACACCAAGACCTTCTAAGAGAGCAGCTCTCCGAGCCTGCCTCCCGAGGAGCAGAGATTTCTATGCAGGTACCCAGCCTCACGAGACTGCGATGACGTGAGCCATGATGACCAAGGCCAAGCGGGCGCCAGCGGGTGCAGGGGAGACAGTTTCCTCTTTGGTTCTAAGGAGACAAGGATGTACGGGGGTACTAAAGGAATCACCCAAATGTTTCAATTCTGGTGCAACAAGACCAATACCACGAGCTCGGCATGACATATGTCATCGCCGAGCCAACTGTTGTGTCATGGCCAGAAGCTTTGCAGGTGAAGACCACCTTTCATCCCGATAAGATGTACTACTTGTCCCCTTTCAAATTGACCTTTGTGGGATCCCTTCCCGCCTAAGTTTCAAGGGAAGAGGACCAACGCCACCATAAATATAGATTAGCCTCCACTGTAGAGAGGGATCAGATCCATTCCACCTTCACTTCCTGAGCCCTAGGCTGCTCATCACTACAAAAAAAAAACACTTCCGTGTGTTGGGGAACGTTGCAGAAAATTAAAATTTTCCTACGGTTTCACCAAGATCCATCTATGAGTTCATCTAAGCAACGAGTCATGGGAGAGAGATTGCATCTACATACCACTTGTAGATCGCGTACAGAAGCGTTCAAGGGAACGGTGATGATGGAGTCGTACTCGCCGTGATTCAAATCACCGATGACCAAGTGCCGAACGGACAGCACCTCCGCATTCAACACATGTACGGAATGGACGACGTCTCCTCCTTGTTGATCCAGCAAGGGGGAAGGAGAGGTTGAGGAAGAAGGCTCCAGCAGCAGCACGACGGCGTGATGATGGTGGAGAGGCAAGATCTCGGCAGTGGCTTCGCCAAGCACTCAAGCGAGGAGGAGAGGTGTTGGGGAGGGAGGGCTACGCCTTGGAAGTGTGTTGCAGCCCTCCCCTCACCCCTCTATTTATAGGGGAAGGGCAAGGGGGGCCGGCCCCTCTAGATGAGATATAGAGGGGGGGGGGGCCAGGGAGGGGGGGCTTGCCCCCCAAGCAAAGTGGGGGCGCCCCCCACTAGGGTTCCCCCCAACCCTAGGCGCATGGGCCAAAGGGGGAGGGGGGCGCCCAGCCCTCCAGGGGCTGGTTTCCTGCCCCTTGTGGCCCATGAGGCCCTCCGAGAGGGGTGGCCCCTCCCGGTGGACCCCCGGAACCTCTCCGGTGGCCCTGGTACAATACCGATATGACCCCAAAACTTTCCGGTGTCCGTTTGACAACTTCCCATATATAAATCTTTACCTCCGGACTATTCTGGAACTCCTCGTGACGTCCGGGATCTCATCCGGGACTCCGAACAACAATCGGTAATCACATACAAGTCTTCCTAATAACCCTAGCGTCACCGAACCTTAAGTGCGTAGACCCTATGGGTTCGGGAGACATGCAGACATGACCGAGACGGCTCTCCGGTCAATAACCAACAGCGGGATCTGGATACCCATGTTGGCTCCTACATACTCCTCGATGATTTCATCGGATGAACCATGATGTCGAGGATTCAAGCAACCCCGTATACTATTCCCTTTGTCAGACGATATGTTACTTGCCCGAGATTCGATCGTCGGTATCCCAATACCTCGTTCAATCTCGTTATCGGCAAGTCACTTTACTCATCGTAATGCATGATCCCGTGACGGACACTTGGTCACTTTGAGCTCATTATGATGATGCACTACCGAGTGGGCGGTGATACCTCTCCGTAACACGGAGTGACAAATCCGATCTCGATCCGTGTCAACCCAATCCGTGTCAACCCGGACACTTTCGAGAGATACACCTGTAGTGCACCTTTATAGTCACCCGATTACGTTGTGACGTTTGGTACACCCAAAGCACTCCCTACGGTATCCGGAGTTACACGATCTCATGGTCTAAGGAAGAGATACTTGACATTGGAAAAGCTCTAGCAAAAGGAACTACACGATCTTGTGCTATGCTTAGGATTGGGTCTTGTCCATCACATCATTCTCCTAATGATGTGATCCCGCTATCAATGACATCCAATGTCCGTAGTCAGGAAACCGTGACTATCTATTGATCAACGAGCTAGTCAACTAGAGGCTCACTAGGGCCATATTGTGGTCTATGTATTCACACGTGTATTACGATTTCCGGATAATACAATTATAGCATGAATAAAAGACAATTATCATGAACAAGGAAATATAATAATAATCCTTTATTATTGCCTCTAGGGCATATTTCCAACAGTCTCCCACTTTCACTAGAGTCAATAATCTAGTTACATTGTGATGAATCGAACACCCATAGAGTTCTGATGTTGATCATGTTTTGCCCGCGGAAGAGGTTTAGTCAACAGATCTGCGACATTCAGATCCGTATGCACTTTGCAAATTTCTATGTCTCCATCTTGAACATTTTCACGGATGGAGTTGAAGCGACGCTTGATGTGCCTGGGCTTCTTGTGAAACCTGGGCTCCTTGGGCTGCCATGTACTCCGCTTCACATGTAGATCCCGCCACGACGCTCTGCTTGCAGCTGCACCAGCTTACTGCTCCACCATTCAACATATACACGTATCCGGTTTGTGACTTAGAGTCATCTAGATGCGTGTCGAAGCTAAGCGTCGGCGTAACCCTTCTGACGAGCTCTTTGTCACCTCCATAAGCGAAAGCGTGTCCTTTGTCCTTTCGGTACTTCAGGATATTCTTGACCGCTGTCCGGTGTTTCATTCCGGCATTACTTTGGTACCTTCCTACCAAACTTACGGCAAGGTTTACATCAGGTCGGTACACGCATGGCATACATAATAGATCCTATGGCGAGGCATAGGGGATGCCGCTCATCTCTTCTTTATCTTTTGCCGTGGTCGGGCATTGAGCCGAGCTCAATCTCACACCTTGCGATCTGAGCAAGAACCCTTTCTTGGACTGATCCATTTTGAACTTCTTCAAAATCTTATCAAGGTATGTGCTTTGTGAAAGACCTATGAGGCGTCTCGATCTATCTCTATAGATCTTGATGCCTAATATATAAGCAGCTTCTCCAAGGTCCTTCATTGAAAAACTTTTATTCAAGTAGGCCTTAATGCTGTCCAAGAGTTCTATATCATTTCCCATCAAAAGTATGTCATCTACATATAATATGAGAAATGCTCTGAGCTCCCACTCACTTTCTTGTAAACACAGGCTTCTCCATAAGTCTGCATAAACCCAAACGCTTTGATCATCTCATCAAAGCGAATGTTCCAACTCCGAGATGCTTGCACCAACCCATAAATGGATCATTGGAGCTTGCATACTTTGTTAGCATTCTTAGGATCGACAAAACCTTACGGCTGCATCATATACAACTCTTCCTTAAGATAACCGTTAAGGAACGCTATTTTGGCGTCCATCTGCCATATCTCATAATCATAGTATGCGACAATTGCTAACATGATTGAGACGGACTTAAGCTTCGCTACGGGAGAGAAAGTCTCATCGTAGTCAATCCCTTGAACTTGCCGATAACCCTTAGCGACAAGTCGAGCTTTATAGATGGTGACATTACCATCCGCGTCCGTCTTCTTCTTAAAGATCCATTTGTTTTCTATCGCTCGCCGATCATCGGGCAAGTCTGTCCAAAGTCCATACTTTGTTTTCATACATGGATCCTATCTCGGATTGCATGGCTTCAAGCCATTTGTTGGAATCCGGGCCCGCCATCGCTTCTTCATAGTTTGAAGGTTCACCGTTGTCTAACAACATGATTTCCAGGACAGGGTTGCCATACCACTCTGGTGCGGAGCGTGTCCTTGTGGACCCTCTGAAGTTCAGTAGCAACTTGATCCGAAGTACCTTGATCATCATCAATAATTTCCTCTCTAATAGGTGTAGGCACCACAGGAACATTTTCCTGAGCTGCACTACTTTCCGGTTCAAGAGGTAGTACTTCATTGAGTTCCACTTTCCTCCCACTTACTCCCTTCGAGAGAAACTCTTTTTCCAGAAAGGATCCGTTCTTGGCAACAAAGATCTTGCCTTCGGATCTAAGGTAGAAGGTATACCCAATGGTTTCCTTAGGGTATCCTCTGAAGACGCATTTTTCCGACTTGGGTTCGAGCTTTTCAGGTTGAAGTTTCTTGACATAAGCATCGCATCCCGAAACTTTTAGAAACGACGGCTTAGGTTTCTTGCCAAACCATAATTCATACGGTGTCGTCTCAACGGATTTAGACGGTGCCCTATTTAAAGTGAATGTAGCTGTCTCTAGTGCGTATCCCCAAAATGATAGCGGTAAATCGGTAAGAGACATCATAGATTGCACCATATCCAATAGAGTGCGATTACAACGTTCGGACACACCGTTTATTTGAGGTGTTCGGTAGCGTGAGTTGTGAAACGATTCCACATTTTCTTAAGTGTGTACCAAATTCATGACTTAAATATTCTCCTCCACGATCCGATCGTAAGAATTTTATCTTTCGGTCACATTGATTCTCTACCTCATTCTGAAATTCCTTGAACTTTTCAAAGGTCTCAGACTTGTGTTTCATCAAGTAGACATACCCATATCTACTCAAGTCATCAGTGAGAGTGAGAACATAACGATATCCTCTGCGAGCCTCAACGCTCATTGGACCGCACACATCGGTATGTATGATTTCCAATAAGTTGGTTGCTCGCTCCATTGTTCCGGAGAACAGAGTCTTGGTCATTTTGCCCATGAGGCATGGTTCGCATGTGTCAAATGATTCATAATCGAGAGACTCTAAAAGTCCATCGAATGGAGCTTCTTCATGCGCTTGACACCAATGTGACCAAGGCGGCGGTGCCACAAGTATGTGGGACTATCATTATCAACTTTACATCTTTTGGTATTCACACTATGAATATGTGTAACATTACGCTCGAGATTCATTAAGAATAAACCATTGACCATCGGAGCATGACCATAAAACATATCTCTCATATAAATAGAACAACCATTATTCTCGGATTTAAATGAGTAGCCATCTCGTATTAAGCGAGATCACGATACAATGTTCATGCTCAAACTTGGCACTAAATAACAATTATTGAGGTTTAAAACTAATCCCGTAGGTAAATGTAGAGGTAGCATGCCGTGGCGATCACATCGACCTTGGAACCATTCCCGCAGCGTTGTCACCTCGTCGCCATGGATCTCCGTTTATTCCGCAGCTCCTGCTGTGAGTTACAAATATGAGCAATGGCACGGTATCAAATACCGGGGAGTTACTACGAGTCTTGGTAAGGTACACATCAATTACATGTATATCAAATATACCTTTAGTGTTGCCGGCCTTCTTGTCCGCTAAGTATTTGGGGCAGTTCCGCTTCGGTGGCCCTTCCCTTTGCAATAAAAGCACTCTGTCTCGGGCTTGGGTCCATTCTTTGACTTCTTCCCGGCAACTTGCTTACCGGGCGCGGCAACATCCTTGCCGTCCTTCTTGAAGTTCTTCTTACCCTTGCCCTTCTTGAACTTAGTGGTTTTATTAACCATCAACACTTGATGTTCTTTCTTGATTAATACCTCTGTGACTTGATTGAGAATACTTCAGAATGGTCTTCACCATCCCCTGCATATTGTAGTTCATCACAAAGCTCTTGTAGCTTGGTGGGGCTTGAAGGATTTTGTCAATGACCGCCTCGTCCAGGAGGTTAATGTCCGGTAGCACAGGCGGTTGTGCAACCTTGACATTTTGAGTATGTGCTCACCGATGTAACTGTTTTCCTCCATCTTACAACTATAGAACTTGTCGGAGACTTCATATCTCTCGACCGGGCATGAGCTTGGAAAACCATTTTCAGCTCCTCGAACATCTCATATGCTCCGTGTTGCTCAAAACGCTTTTGGAGCCCCGGTTCTAAGCTGTAAAGCATGCCGCCTTGAGCGAGGGAGTAATCATCAAGACGAGACCGCCAAGCATTCATAATGTCTTGGTTCTGCAGGATGGGTGCATCACCTAAGCGGTGCTTCTAGGACATATTGTTTCTTGGCTGCTATGAGGATGATCCTCGGGTTCGGACCCGATCCGAATAGTTGCTGCCATCATCTTTCAGCTTGGTTTTCTCTAGGAACGCGTTGAAGTTCATGTTGACATGAGCGTTGGCCATTTGATCTACAAGACATATTTTGCAAAAGACTTTAGACTAAGTTCATGATAATTAAGTTCATCTAATCAAATTATTTAATGAACTCCCACTCAGATTTGACATCCCCTAGTCATCTAAGTGTTACATGATCCGAGTCGACTAGGCCGTGTCCGACCATCACGTGAGATGGACTAGTCATCGTCGGTGAACATCTCCATGTTGATCGTATCTTCCATACGACTCATGTTCGACCTTCCGGTCTCTTGTGTTTCGAGGCCATGTCTGTACATGCTAGGCTCGTCAAGTTAACCCTAAGTGTTTATGCATGTGTAAAACTGTCTTACACCCGTTGTATGTGAACGTAAGGATCTATCACACCCGATCATCACGTGGTGCTTCAAAACGACGAACTTTAGCAACGGTGCACAGTTAGGGGGAACACTTTCTTGAAATTATTATAAGGGATCATCTTATTTACTACCGCCGTTCTAAGTAAACAAGATGCATAAAACATACTCCCTCCGTTCCTTGATATAAGGTGTATAGATTTTTGAGAAAAAGTCCGAAATATAAGGTGTATTGTGTTGCACCACTCGTTTGAATAACTTTTTTTGGGATTTTATTACATTTCCTTATACTAGGCAAGCTCCTCTATTTTCTCATGCCAATTAGTCAGGTGTAATCTAGCCTAAAACTTGTGAAATTTTCCCTCCACGTGTGTTCTTTAATTTCCGCGCCAAAAACTATACACCCTATATTTAGGAACAGAGGGAGTAATAAACATCACATGCAATTATATAAAGTAGTGACATGATATGGCCAATATCATATAGCTCCTTCGATCTCCATCTTCGGGGCTCCATGATCATCTTGTCACCGGCATGACACCATGATCTCCATCATCATGATCTCCATCATCGTGTCTTCATGAAGTTTTCACGCCAACGACTACTTCTACTTCTATGGCTAATGCGTTTAGCAATAAAGTAAAGTAATTTACATCGCGTTCTTCAATGACACGCAGGTCATACAAAAATAAGACAACTCCCATGGCTCCTGCCGGTTGTCATATTCATCGACATGCAAGTCGTGATTCCTATTACAAGAACATGATCTCATACATCACAATATATCATTCATCATTCATCACAACTTACTGGCCATATCACATCACATGACAATTGCTTTGCAAAAACAAGTTAGGCGTCCTCTAATTGTTGTTGCATCTTTTACGTGGCTGCAATTGGGTTCTAGCAAGAACATTTTCTTACCTACGAATAACCACAACGTGATTTTGTTAACTTCTATTTACCCTTCATATGGACCCTTTTCATCTAATCCGCTCCAACTAAAGTAGGAGAGACAGACACCCGCTAGCCACCTTATGCAACTAGTGCATGTCACCGGTGGAACTTGTCTCACGTAAGCGTACGTGTAAGGTCGGTCCGGGCCGCTTCATCCCACAATACCGCTGAAGCAAGAAAAGACTAGTAGCGGCAAGCAAGTTGACAAGATCTACGCCCACAACAAAATTGTGTTCTACTCGTGCAATAGAGAACTACGCATAGACCTAGCTCATGATGCCACTGTTGGGGAATGTTGCAGAAAATTAAAATTTTCCTACGGTTTCACCAAGATCCATCTATGAGTTCATATAAGCAACGAGTCATGGGAGAGAGATTGCATCTACATACCACTTGTAGATCGTGTACGGAAGCGTTCAAGGGAACGGTGATGATGGAGTTGTACTCGCCGTGATTCAGATCACCGATGACCAAGTGCCGAACGGACAGCACCTCCGCATTCAACACACGTAAGGAACGGACGATGTCTCCTCCTTCTTGATCCAGCAAGGGGGAAGGAGAGGTTGAGGAAGAAGGCTCCAGCAGCAGCACGACGGCGTGATGATGGTGGAGAGGCAAGATCTCGGCGAGGCTTCGCCAAGCAATCGAGCGGAGGAGGAGAGGTGTTGGGGAGGGAGGGCTGCGCCTTGAAGTGTGTTGCAGCCCTCCCTCACCCCTCTATTTATAGGGGAAGGGCAAGGGCCAGCCCCTCTAGATGAGATCTAGAGGCGGCGGCCAGGAGGGGGCTTGCCCCCAAGCAAAGGCGCCCCCCACTGGGGTTCCCCCAACCCCTAGGCGCATGGGCCCAAGGGGGCAGCCCTCCAGGCTGGTTCCCTGCCTTGTGGCCCATGAGGCCCTCCGAGAGGTGTCCCTCCCGGTGCACCGGAACCTCTCCGGTGGCCCCGGTACAATACCGATATGACCCCGAAACTTTCCGGTGTCCGTTTGACAACTTGCCATATATAAATCTTTACCTCCGGACTATTCCAGAACTCCTCGTGACGTCCGAGATCTCATCCGGGACTCTGAACAACATTCGGTAATCACATACAAGTCTTCCTAATAACCCTAGCGTCACCGAACCTTAAGTGTGTAGACCCTACGGGTTCGGGAGACATGCAGACATGACCGAGACGGCTCTCCGGTCAATAACCAACAGCAGGATCTGGATACCCATGTTGGCTCCTACATACTCCTCGATGATTTCATCGGATGAACCACGATGCCGAGGATTCAAGCAACCCCGTATACTATTCCCTTTGTCAGACGGTATGTTACTTGCCCGAGATTCGATCGTCGGTATCCCAATACCTCGTTCAATCTCGTTACCGGCAGGTCACTTTACTAAATGCCGTAATGCATGATCCCGTGACCAGACACTTGGTCACTTTGAGTTCATTATGATGATGCACTACCGAGTGGGCCCAGTGATACCTCTCCGTAACACGGAGTGACAAATCCCATTCTCGATCCGTGTCAACCCAATCCGTGTCAACCCAACAGACACTTTCAGAGATACCTGTAGTGCACCTTTATAGTCACCCAGTTACGTTGTGACGTTTGGTACACCCAAAGCACTCCTACGGTATCCGGGAGTTACACGATCTCATGGTCTAAGGAAGAGATACTTGACATTGGAAAAGCTCTAGCAAAGCGAACTACACAATCTTGTGCTATGCTTAGGATTGGGTCTTGTCCATCACATCATTCTCCTAATGATGTGATCCCGCTTATCAATGACATCCAATGTCCATAGTCGAAACCATGACTATCTATTGATCAACGAGCTAGTCAACTAGAGGCTCACTAGGGACATATTGTGGTCTATGTATTCACACGTGTATTACGATTTCCGGATAATACAACTATAGCATGAATAAAAGACAATTATCATGAACAAGGAAATATAATAATAATCCTTTATTATTGCCTCTAGGGCATATTTCCAACACCGTGATGATACGTGTTTGTCACAGTAGGTCGCGTTTTTTGTCATGCATGTACATCCATGACAAATTTATGACAGAATCAAGATAGTCATACCTGTGCTGTCGTAGAAGTGTTCCATGATATTACCAAAATTATCATCACGGAAGTGTCCACTTCCATGATGATAAATCACACGTCACAAAAGTGCTTTCGTCAAGGGTGACTGACATGTGGCATCCACCGTAACGGAACGCCGTTAAGCTATCGAGTCGGGTTTTGGATCCGATAACGGTTAACAGCCCGACCAATGGGGATTTTCCATGTGTAAAATCATCATTGGCTGGAGGAAACTGCGATGTCGGCTCACCGTTGGGACAGATGTCATCCGCTCATTGGACCGAAGGCGCCTATGATACGGTGACACGTGGCACGGCCCAACAGAGGCCCATTCCTGTGAAAAGGTCGGCCCGTTTGACTTGGTCAAAAGGTGGTGGGACGGCCCACAGGAAGCCTGTTAACGGCCTGTTCGCATATAGCCCATTTACAGCCCGCTAACCCAGGGCCCGTTACGCCCTATCCGAATTAGGCCCAGTAGCGTCATCTGGGCCGTCCAATATGATTCCAGCCCATTTTATTTTCCGTCCCATGTGTGGCCCATGACTTCTTTCGGCCCATATGAGGCCCTTTGTAACTCTTGACCCATTAACGGCCCGTGGTGAAACTGGCCCGTAATGAACAATGTATCACTTTATACCCATTAACAGTCCGTTATTCTATTGGGCCGTTTCCAGCCCAAGTTATCTTTCGGCCTTCTCAGGGCCCATTGATTCTTGGGCTCATTTGCAGCATTCGGTTACATACGACCCGTTACTGTCATTTTCTGCTTGTGGGCCAAATTCAGCCCGTCGTTACAGTCGGCCCGTTTGCGGACCGTTAATACGTTGGGCCGTTTTCATGTAAAAAAAACCCGTTGGGCTGTTTTCATAGAGCTATCAAATACGGCCTATTAACAGCCCGTTATGGTCCACGAATTGTACGGCCCATGATCGGCGAAATGATGATACGCCCCGTAGAAGGCCCTTTGGATCTATGGCCCGTATGAGGCCCATGGATCTACGGCCCGTAGAAGGCCCATGGGTCGTATGGCCCGTAGAAGTCCCATGGACCCTACGGCCCGTAGAAGGCCCATGGACCCTAAGGCCCGTATAGAAGGCCAATGGATCCTATGGCCCGTATAGAAGGCCAATGGATCCTACGGCCGGATGAAGTCCCATGGATCATACGGCCTGCAGGAGGCCCATGGTTACAACAGTCCGTGTGTTGGCATGATTATTTTGGCCTAGTTACCAAAAATAGGCTATTGTGGCCACTAGAAAAACACAGAAAAAGAACTGCAGTGACTACAAGCAAACAACTAAACAAGAAATAAGCAAGCAATTAAGGCTAGCCTATTACCGCTATTACACATATTACATCCACTAGGCATCAAAGTTCGCCACCAGTGCAAATATAGGGAACAAAGCATCATATTACATACACTGGCCGTCAAAATTGGCCACCAGTGCAAATAAACGGCGACAAAACAAGAGCATAACTGAAACAACTTCACGAAGAGCTCAAGAAAGCGTTATCACGGTATCCACCATCTTTGGCAATAAGCTTAGCAAGCTGATTAGATTTGTCCTGTTTGGCGCTAAAATCCTCCAACGCTTCTGTTGCACGGAAAAGTATGCATCTGAATGCTCCAGGACTTCTGCAGTCCTTCCGCTTCTTGTCGCAAAGACAAATGATCGATGTCCTTCACTTGTAGTTGAGACTCAAGAAACCGAACTGATTTAGACAGTGAGTTTGAATAGCTTGTGCAAGCGGTAGTGGCCAGTAACTCAAACACTAAACCAAGACAAGACTTTGGGGTTGTCTCGCTGTCTTCAAGATAGTCTTCCTTAGCTGTTTTATCAGCTTTGTTGGAGACCAACAAGGATGTGTCACTATCCTGAACCTTATCTGCATTACTTCCTTTACCATTGCTTAATAAGGCACTCTTCCCCAATATTCCGTCAGCATTCTAAAAGAAGAAGCAAGCAGACACATAACAAGTTTAGCATGTACTAGTATATGAAACTCATTTAGGTGAACCAGTTCATTAGTAAGGTGGACAGGATTAAACTACCAAGTCTTATATTGCCAAGTACTAGTACATAATAAAAGCATCAAACAAACATATATCTATGCCCTATGGTCACTGCATTGTCTTTCCAAATAAAAATAGAGACACGGTTCAAATCATATCAGTTGAAGACAAAGCAGAAGTGAAAGAATACAAAGCGTGGGAAACTACACGGCACAACAAGATTTCAGATGGGTACCACGGGTCTACATGTACAACAACACTATTGGCTCTGTTGTGATGCTAGTAATGTGCATGATATGAAAGTCAACTATATACACAATTGAAATTGAAATCAAAAGAGCTATTGATAAGAGAAAACCTGTTAAAGAAACATGCGTGAACATACCTGCTGTGCCATTGGAGTTTCGATTGGATCCTTCAATTTTAAAAAAAGTTTGTATCAGTAAATACAGTGATACAAGAGCAAAGCAATCATAGTTAAAAAAGGCGCGCCTAAGCGAGCACTTAAGCGCGCCTAGGCTCTAGGCCTTGGAAAAATGCATTGCGCATAACTACGCTTAATCTATGCATAACTGCGCATAAGCATGCGCTTTGGTCAGTAAAGCGCAAGGCGGTGGCAAAACGCACAATTAACGCCTAGCGCTTTTTGAACTATGATAGCAATGGAATCTTAAATTAGAACATTTGTTCTTGAGGTTTAGGCACTTGTTCTACATGAACAGTATAGTAAGACGCAGGAATATAATACTTAAAAATAGAAAATGAGCTCATAGACCTTACCACATTCTTGGTTCGGGACGGTCTGAGAACAAAGGCGTTCCCGATCATCATCCGATAAATGTGTCTCGGGGAGAGCGTAAAGGGAATTTGATGAGTTTCTTTGCCGGTGAAATCACGTTTTCTTGAGTAATTCCGATCTGCGACCAAGCATTCTTGAAGATAGCAGAGGTATTAGCACAGGTTACCTCATCCTGAGTTTCCAAATCTGTCCTTCTCTATAGAGAAAAATGGGAAAATTTGTTGTATTATAACCATCATGGAGGTAGGATGTATGGGACGAAGCAAAGTAATTGCCATGAATAACATTACTTACACATAACTCCTGGAGAAACACCTGCAACTGGCATTTTCCTTCATCTTTAGTATAATATTTCCAAGATGGGAAGATACGCACATTAGCAACATCAAATGTGATAGATGCTAAACTACGACTAGCTGGTTGTGCTTCCTCCACAGGAATAGGCGTACTAACTGGTGGAGTTGGGGTTCGCCGTGATAATCTTGGCCCTTTGGGCACCGAGGCTGCCTTACTAACTACTCTTGTTTGGGAGCTCTGTGGTGGAGATGGTCTTTGTGTCAACAGGAGGCTGGTTACTATCGGCTGGGGTTGGGGTTAGATTGGGTGAAGCTGGTTCTCTGTCCATCGTAGTAGGGGTACAATCTGCGAGAGTTTGGGTTATGTGTGGTAGGGCTGGTTCTTGTGCATGTACAACTGGGGTGCTATCTCCACCAAGAGGTAGCACTGTTTTATTTGAAGACCGTGTTTTTATTCCGCTGAATCTGGCATCACCCGCTCCAATTCAAATGGCTGATAAACAGGAAACATAGTTGAATGTACAGGCATTGTATGAGAGACAGATGCAATAGATAGTGTGGAAAGAAGAGGGCATGAAATAGTTGACATGTATATTGTTTAACTAAAACGGATAGCATGACATAATTTCACATATATGATGTCTATCTAAACTAGATAGCATAGCATAACATAATTCAAAGATATGATGAATAACTAAACAGGATCACATGACATAATTCACCTACATGTCATCTAAGTAATCAGGATCGCATCATTTAATTCACATATGTGATTTATATGCTAAACAGAGGGCATTCGATATGATGTATGAACTAAGAACATGTTGTTGAATATTGTGTATATGATGTCTAACTATGCAATGCAAGACACCGTATGCATGATAGGAGCAGTATAACCGTGCCAAGTTAGAGCATACACCTCAGTTGGGGAATAGGACTGGTCATCTGTCTCTGAATCCATCTCTGAGGAGCTATCGGGACCCAACAAGAGATCTGCTTCGATAGATAACACATGCCTTTCTGAAGGCCTTGTTTTCACTCCAGATTTTTCCATCTCCCACCCAAATGGCTGATTCACGGAAGATTAGTTTAATGTACAAACATTGTCGACAAATGGAAATGTAATGAAGAAAAGGATGGGCAAGATATCATTCAAATATATGATGCACAGTTAAGCAGGATGGCATTGCACATTTCACATATATTATGGCTGGCTAAAAGACATGAGACTGCATAATTCCCATATATGAAATAGAAACTAAGCAGGTGGCATTCTGAACATGTCTAAATCGAGCAAATGACATATATGATGTCAAAAGTAGGCCTTTGCAAGGCAACATATGCATGATATGACTAACATCATCATGCCAAGGTAGAGAAAACACCTTGGGGGGTAAATAGGAGTGGTCAGCGGCGTCTGAATCTGCCTCAGAACAGATATCTTCCTCTGGATTACAATCTGGAGAGGGGTGGGGAGGGTTTGCCATTGAACCCACCATGGAGCGATGTCTGCATGACATTGTATTGCAGCATAAAACTCTTCTCTTTTTCTCTACATGTTCGCATGGTATGTACAATATCGACATGCATACAAAAAAATATGGTGAGATTATGTAATGAGAGCATGCAGAAATTTTGTGTGATTGTAACAACGTGTGTATGGATACAAAAATAATGATATCAGGCTGATGATTGCTTTAAATTAATAAAAAGACAGATGATGATTGCTTTACTATTTGTTTCTCACCCAAGATGAACAACATAGGCATACCCTAGGTGAACTAGATATTAGACAGACATACTATTCATTGTTGCCTCGATATGTGCCCCACAACTAATTTAGAACTCAAGTTCTAACATTAATTTGGACCTGACTTGGGAGTCCAAGAGCTGAAGAGGACGATAAAGTAGCAGGTAAGCTTAAGCAATGCATAACATAAGCATAAACAAAAGAGTGCGACCTCTCTTGTGGACCCGTGTACTCCTCAGGTTCATCTGCTGAGTCGATGATGGTGATGCCGCTACGGTGGGTGACGGCGGCAGGGAAGGAGATCTGAGGCGGCGAAAGACGGTCAGGAGTCGTGATGTCTGGTTTGGTGGATGCTTCTGTCGATGGAGCAACTCAGGTGAGGTGGACGACGTCCACGGCGAGGCGGGACAAACCACACAAAGTTCCTTCGACACGTGCACATGAATCAAGTAATTCTGTAAGGGCTCATTTGGCTTGCATGATTGTTAAAACGTAGGGATAGGAAAAACACCAGAATAGGATAGGAAAATGCACATGGTAAACAGAGCATTTGTAAACACAGGATTTCTGTCAACTTGGGTGTTTGGTTTACAGGAATTGGAAGAGCAGAGGAATGCAAAGAAACATGGCCAAAATAAAGTGAAACCATATGAAAGCGTGTACGGTTAGAATGTTATTCTGGCACTAATGCACTTGGTCTTGTTTTCATGCATAGGATTTTGACAAGTAGGTCCAGGTGGATGTTTTGCTTCATTCCTTTCAATAAAATGCATGAATAATTGAATAGTGGAGTGCCATTGGAAAATTCCCTATTGCTATGTTTTTCCGTGGAACCAAAATAGCCCTAATGGATCGACGTGAATGTATAGTAATAAGTGATGCAACAAGTGTACAACCTCTTTACCGTAGCCGTGTCGACCTCAGCATCATTGGTTTGGTCATTTGAAGCGATTGAGGCAGAGGTGGCTGTCGGAGGTGTGGAGGAAGATCCGAGGAATCAGTAGAGCGGGGTCCGAGCCTTTGCCTGTTGTGATGGATCGTTCTGTCGTTGGAGTAGCTCCGGTGAGCCGTAAGATGTCAAGGCTGAAGCAGCACAAGACAGACATCGTCAATCTCAAGTGGGATTCTAATAGCATCTCCAATAGGTTGTAACACCCCGGATGTAACTTTCCATATTTGTAACTCCAACTCTTGCCATTTTCGGCATTGTGATATGACATTCCCTCCGTGGTTGGGTTTTTCTTCATTTTTGCATTTTGTCGATGTCATGCATTTCATATCATGTCATCATGTGCATCTCATTTGCATACTTGTTCGTCTTATGATTCCGAGCATCTTCCCCGTTGTCCGTTTTGCAATCTGGCACTCCTATGTCCCCCGGCGTCCCCTTTTACATTTTTCCGTGAGCGGGTACTAAACTTTCTCGGAATGGACCGAGGTTTGTCAAGTGGCCTTGGTACACCACGGTAGACCACCTGTGAAGTTTGGGTCATTTGGAGCTCGTTTGGTACTCCAACGGTTAACCGCACTCTCAAGAAGGCCTCTTTTAAGTTGCAGCCCAACACCCTCCAAAATAGCCCAATAACCCATCTAAGTCACTTCCATGCTCTCCGTCGTCGGATCACGATCGTGTGGCAAAAACTACACCTCATTTGGAGCTTCCTAGCTCCTTCTACCTATAAAAACACCCCCATTTCCAAATCTGGGTCTTCTTCTCCTAACCCTAGAAAAACTCCGCCGCCGGACAAAATCCGGGCAGCGGGCGTGTCCGCCCGCTCCGCCGGACCAACCCGCCGTCGCCACGTGTCCTGGCGCGCCCCGCCGCGCCCGCCGCGCGGCCCTTCGGCTGCCGCGGCCCCGCGGCCCGCGGCCAGCAGCCCATGCCCCGCCTCATGGTAGCGCGCCCTCCGCCCGGCCGCCGCCTCCCTCGTCGTCCGCCTCCGCGCGCCTCGCCCGGCCGCCCGGCGCCCTCCGCCGCCGCCGCCTCACGTCGCCGTCCGGCCGCGCCCGGCAGCGGCCCGCCCGCCGATTTGCGCCCGAGCAGCCGCCCCGCCGACAACCGCCCCGGCCGGCCCCGCCTCCTCTCCGCCGCCCCGCCGGCTCCCTCCTCCGGCGAACCTCGGAGATCCGGCCAGATCCGATCCAAACAGCGAACAGTTGACTTCTTCTTCCCCCCCGAAAATCGCCTAAGTCTTTTATTCTGTGATAATTTATTGCATTTTCATCATGCCATAATTTCGCACCCGTGGCTCCGTTTCGGGCGTGTAGCATACAGGAGTGTTCGCCTCGAAGAGTAGATCATTTCATTCCATCGCATCATTTTCATTTGAGATCATCTTGTTGACCGAAATGCTGTAACAAGAGGGCTATGTGATGTTAGTTTCAGATTCGTATCAGAACATGCACTTTTGTCATTTTTTCCATGATTGATGTGTGCATCCTATGAACTTGAGTCCTACATGTGTTTTGTAATATGCCATGCCATCTTTACAGGGGTGTATGCCATGTATTTTTGTAATCTCTGTGGTGACTAGCACAAGCATGCAAACTAGTCTTCATGATGTTGCTGATTTCAGCCCGTGTTTTGCTTATATTTTTGTGCCATGTTATCTTGATGCTACCGAGAGATCCATGCATATTTTGAGATACTTCAGTAAGGATGTTTTGAACATATGGTTATGCTCTATCTATCCATGCCCTTGTTTGCAATTATGGAGTGCCCTAGCTTGAGTCAATCGAGCTCTACTTTTGCTATAGAATGTTTCCTGGCAGATTGTTTACATGTTATTCAATTTTGCCAACGTTGTTGTAGTTGATCCGTGCACGATATTATGTTGTTCTTGCAAAGTATATCTTCTATGCCATGTCTTCTTGATGTATGTATGCTTAGTTTATCATGAACTGCACTGTAGTGAGTGCTTTGAGCTCTTAAACATGCCTACTTGTTATCTGTTTTTGTCATGCCCTGTTGCTGAATCTGTTAACGGAACTTGCTATGTTTACATGGGTTCTATTGTATTTTCTTATTCTTTTTCTATCATGGTCAGTAAGGGACTTTTGTTCTATGCTTTGATTAGATTCATTCCATGCCTTGTTTTGCTATTATAAGTTCCTGTAGCATGTCGTTTGCTTGCTCTGAACATTGCTTCCTGATGCTGTTTCTGCCATGTTTAGTATTTTCACCAAGTCTGTGAAGCTGATATATTTTGGACTTTTGCCATGCTTGTTTGGACCTGTTATGGTGTTATTTAGCCGTAGCTCAGTGTTCATCTTTTGTCAAGCATCTTGAGTAGATCACTGCTATATGCTTTTCGGATACGTTTGGGTGCAGTAGCTTAATTTCTTGTTGCTTGCTATGTGGCATCATGCTGTTAATGGCAGATTTGTGCCATTCTTGTTTTGCTTGTCATTTGCAAACCGTGCATCCGATTCCGGTGATCTTTATATCGATTTCAACCGAAACCATATCACCTTTCCAGCGGCATACTTGGTTTGTCAAGTTTATGGCTGGTTCATCATTTTCCTTCCGGAGCACGCATACGCATTGCATATCACATCTCGCATATCATTGCCATGTATTGCATCATGTTGCTTGTGCATTGCACCGTGATTTATTGGGGTTCCTTTGTTTGTGTTCTTGCTTTGGGTAGAGCCGGGAGACGAGTACGTGAACGAGGAACCTATTGAGAACGCTTACGAGGATCAAGCTTTCGACAACTCACGAGAACTTTGCAGGCAAGATGACCATACCCTCGAAATCACTTCTATCTTTGCTTGATAGATGCTCGCTCTTTTGCTATGCCTATGCTATGATGCCTATCACTTGCTTTATCATGCCACCCATATTGCCATGTCAACCCTCTAACCATCCTTTCCTAGCAAACCGTTGTTTGGCTATGTTACCGCTTTGCTCAGCCCTCTTATAGCGTTGCTAGTTGCGGTGAAGATGAAGTTTGTTCCTTGTTGGAACATGGAGATGTTGTTCCTTGTTGGAACATGTTTACTTGTTGGGGATATTACAATATATCTGCTATAATTAATGCATCTATATATTTGGTAAAGGGTGGAAGACTCGGCCTTATGCCTGATGTTTTGTTCCACTCTTGCCGCCCTAGTTTCCGTCATACCGGTGTTATGTTCCTTGATTTCGTGTTCCTTACGGTTGGGTGATTTATGGGACCCCTTGACAGTTTGCTTTGAATAAGACTCCTCCAAGAAGGCCCAACTTTGGTTTTACCATTTGCCACCTAAGCCTTTTTCCCCGGGTTTTCGCGAGCCCGAGGGTCATCTTTATTTTAACCCCCGGACCAGTGCTCCTTCGAGTGCTGGCCAAACGAGCAGAGATCATGGGGCCACCTTTGGGGAAACTTGAGGCTTGGTTTTACTCGTAGGATGTCTCATCCGGATGTGCCCTGAGAACGAGATATGTGCAGCTCCTATCGGGATTTGTCGGCACAATCGGGCGGCTTTGCTCGTCTTGTTTCATTGCTGTCGAAATGTCTTGTAGACCGGGATTCCGAGACTGATCGGGTCTTCCCGGTAGAAGGAATATCCTTCGTTGACCGTGAGAGCTTATTATGGGCTAAGTTGGGACACCCCTGCAGGGTATTATCTTTCGAAAGCCATCCCGCGGTTATGAGGCAGATGGGAATTTGTTAATGTCAGGTTGTAGAAAACCCGAAGTTGATCTTAATTAATACACATCAACGGCGTGCGTAACCGTGATGGTCTATTCTCGTGAGTCCGGGAAGTGAACACGTGTTGGAATTATGTTTGACGTAAGTAGTTCAGGATCACTTCTTGATCGCTACTAGCTTCACGACCGTGCCTTGCTTCTCTTCTCGCTCTCTTTTTGCGAATGTAGCCACCATATATGCTAGTAAACTGCTGCAGCTCCACCTCACAACTCTGTCCTTCCTATAAGCTTAAATAGTCTTGATCTCGCGGGTGTGAGATTGCTAAGTCCCCGTGACTCACAGATTCTACCAAAACAGTTGCGGTGCCGGCGATGCGGTCTGATTGATGCAACCGAGCTCAAGTGGGAGTTCGACGAGGAACGTGGTCGTTACTATGTGTCTTTCACGATGATCGATGGTGGTGCCCAGTTGGGACGATCGGGGATCTGTTTAGCATTTGGGGTATCTTCTTTTATTTTGGTTCCGTAGTCGGACCTTGAGTGTAATCTGAATGATGGATGTTTATTTATGTATTGAGTGAAGCGGCGACTGTAAGCCAACTATGTATCTCTTTCCCTTATGTATTACATGGGTTGTGTGAAGATTAACTCACTTGCGGCATTGCTTTGAATGCGGTTATGCCTCTAAGTCGTGCTTCGACACGTGGGAGATATAGCCGCATCGAGGGCGTTACAAGTTGGTAATCGAGCCATCCCGACTTAGGAGCCTCCGCTTGATTGTTTCTTTGGCGTTGTTGAGTCTAGAAAAAGATGTTTTGAGTCTTAGGATTATATATATCGGAGAGTAGGATTCTTTTTACTCCTTAGTCCCTTCGTCGCTCTGGTAAGGCCCCCTGACGTAGAAGTTTTGACTCTCCTCTCCTCAAATTTCATGAACTTTTTTTTAGTATCACGCGGGTATCTTGGAATTGTTCCGATGGTTTTGTGACGAGAACATTGTTCTTGGTGCCTCCTGTCATTTAGGGGTTGTGGCAGAGTCCTGGGGAGTTGAGATCTGAGGTGTTGTCGTCACAATTTTATTGTTGCAGTTCTGGAATACCTGAGTTTTGCCGACATCGAAATCTCTTTTGTGCGATTGTTGGTGAGATAACCCGATAACCCGATCTTTGGGCGAGCTCGAGTATTGCCATGACTTCGTATAACGGATGCTTTTCGAAGGTCGAGGTACCACGATTTCTGAAGGTTTCTTGGTTATGTGTTGACGGATGGATACAATTTGGATCTAGGTATTGTTAGTTTGGGTGATATATTTTGTGTCCCTGTATCCCCAACACCAGATTGCATAACCAGAGAGTTTCGGGAGTTTATAGGTGGGATTCAAGTAGCTCCTAGCATTTCTTCCCGCAGATATTTGGTTTGTGATTGGGTAATCCTTATCACTTATTTGTTCCAGTCGTACCTTGTTATTTTTTTCATCAACCCTTTATCAAGTGGCTTCTCACCTTAATGGACGTGTGATGTTAGCTTTTGGAATTCATTTGTTCATCCTTGTTCGAATGTTTTTTTTGTGAAGACTATATGTTGCAATTTCTATCCGTTGATTCAACTTGCATGCATCTATCAAAGTGCTAACGGATGTCACCCTCTTCAGGATGGCTCCGCCAACGCGTGTGAATCCGGATAGCAATGATGAGAGTCAGTCGAACCCTCCACCTCCACCTCCGCCGCCGGAGGCATGGCAAGCTATCATGGCAGCCACCAATGCCAATGCTCAGATGATTTTGCAACTCTTGCAAGAGCGTACCCAAGGGCAAGGCAATCAAGGAAATCAAGGTCAAGGCAACAACCAGCCGTACTTTGCTACCCTCAATCAGTTCCTCGCTAATCAGCGAAGTCTTTCGGTTTACGTGTCGAGGCCACAGGGCCGACGATTGGCTTGTGGACATCTGCAAACATTTTGAATGTAGCAATGTCGGACACGAGGACTTTGTCAAGTTTGTTTCGTTTCAACTCAAGGACCAAGCTGCTTTGAGTGGTTCCGGCAATACAAAGATTCGGAGGAGGTCGTGTTATTACAGGATGAGTTCATGAGACTTCAAAGCTCACCACATTCCGAAAAGTGTTGTTGAGAGCAAGCGTGAGGAGTTCCGCAATCTCAAGCAAGGCAACATGTACGTGTATCAATACAATATCCAGTTCGAAACTTCGCTCGCTTTGCTAAGCAAGGCGTCCACGATGAAAAGAGTATGATCTATCAATTGAGAGGTGGTCTCGAGAGAAGATCTGCAATTAACTCTCGTGCTTTTGAGCGAGAAAAGTATGATGAATTCTACAACATGCCTTTGAAGCAAGAAGCTGCCCAGCTCAAATGTGAGGCTTCTAAGAAGAGAATCAGGGATGCGATTCGGTCTTCTTCTTCCTCTCAAGTGGCAGCTAAGCGGCGAAGTTCTACCTTCCTCCTCCTCCGTTCCGTCAGCCTTATCAGCCAGAAGAACTTCGGTGGTCGTGGATCTTCCCACCCGCCCAACCCAGGCTATCGTAACAAGTCTAATTCTCAAGCTCCAAGGTCAAATGCTCCTTATCACCGTCCGCTCTGGAGGTGACTTGCAACAAATGTCGTGAGAAGGTCACTATGCGAACAAGTGCTTCAACCAGTGGCGCCTTCCGCCTCCTCCTCTGTGAAATCTTCCAGCAATGCGGTGGTCAAGCATAATCCCAAGTCTGCAAAGGTGAATATGATGAATGCAGCGCAAGCGAAGGATTCTTCGATGTGATAATGGGTAATCTCTCAATTAATGATATTCTGCAAAAGTCTTATTTGATCTTTGGTGCATCGCATTCTTTCATGTCATATCCTTTTGCATCGAAACACAATGTTGACATAGAGATTTTGTCCAAAGTTATGCAAGTTGTTTCTCCCGGAAATCTTATGACTTCTAGTTTGATTGCTCCCGATGTCTCTATCAAGATGGGCGATTATAGATTTCTGGCTAAACCAATTGTCCTTGGTGACTCGGATATTGATCTTATTCTTGGGATGGACTGGCTTTCTCAGCACAAAGCTCAGCTTAATTGTGCTGCTGTGGAAATTCAATTGACTCACTCTTCTAATGATGTGATCATCTATGCTGCTCGTGATGAAACCATTCGGTTGTTTTCTCTCAATGAGAAGGGCGAATTGGATGCTATCTCTCAGATTCCAGTCGTTTGTGAGTACCAAGATGTCTTTCCAGAAGAGCTTCCAGGAATGCCTCCTCACCGGCCAGTTGAGTTCGTTATCGATCTTGAGCCTGGCATTGAACCCGCTTGCAAGCCGCCCATACAAGCTTGGACCTAATGAGCTGAAGGAATTGAAGAAGCAGCTCGATGAACAAGAGCGTTTGGGTTTGATCAGACCGAGTTCATCTCCTTGGGGTTGTGGTGTTCTTTTTGTCCAGAAGAAGGATGGCACGGACCGACTTTGTGTCGATTACCTTCCATTGAATAAGAAGACAATCAAGAATAAGTATCCACTTCCCAACATCAATGAGCTTTTCGAGCAACTCAAAGGTGCTAAAGTGTTCTCCAAGCTTGACCTTCGTATGGGTTATCATCAAATTCGCATTCGTGAACAAGACATTCCCAATACAGCATTCAGAACAAGCTTTGGTTCTTATGAATATACTGCCATGTCTTTCGGCCTTGTCAATGCTCCTCCAACATTCTCTCGAATGATGAACTTCATCTTCAACCCCTACACCAATGAATTCGTCTTGGTCTATCTCGATGATATTTTGGTCTTCTCCAAGAATAAGAAGGATCATGCCAAACATTTGCGATTGGTGCTCGACAAGCTCGAGAGCATCAATTCTATCTGAAGTTTTCCAAATGTGAATTTTGGCTTGATGAGGTTCTTTACCTTGGTCATATCATCTCCGCCAAGGGCATCGCTGTTAATCCCGAGAAGGTGTCTGCAGTTGTGAATTGGGAACCTCCTCAGAATGTCAAGCAGCTTCGCAGTTTTCTTGGTCTTGCAAGCTATTGCCGAAGATTCGTTGAGAACTTCTCTAAGATTGCAAAGCCTCTTTCCAACCTCCTCCAGAAGCATGTGAAGTATGTATGGTCTCCCCGAGTGTGACGTTGCTTTCAATACTCTCAAAGAGAAACTCGTCCACAGCTCTGTCTTGACTCCTCTGATGAATCCAAGCCATTGAAGTTTTCTGTGATGCTTCTCTTCAAGGTCTCGGTCTTGTGTTAATGCAAGAGAAGAGAGTTGTGGCCTATACCTCTCGCCATTGAAGCCCAACGAAAAGAACTACCCCACTCACGATCTTGAGTTGGCGGCGATTGTCCATGCATTAATAACTTGGAGACATCTCTTGTTGGGAAGGAAAGTGGACATTTTCACCGATCACAAGAGTCTCAAGTATATCTTCACTCAACCGAACCTCAACCTCAGGCAAACTCGATGGGTCGAAATGATTCAAGAGTACAACCCAAGTATTGAATATACTCCGGGCAAGGCCAATGTGATTGCAGATGCTTTGAGCAGGAAGGCTTATTGCAACAGCTTAATTCTCAAGCCCTTCCAACCGGATCTCTGTGGAAGCTTTCCGCAAGCTGAATCTTCAAGTTGTTCCTCAAGGCTTTCTTGCCAACCTCATAGTCTCTCCTACTTTGGAAGACCAAATTCGTGAGGCTCAACTCCTGGATACCATGGTGAAAAAGGTGAAACGTGGTATCAACAAGGGCATTTCCAAGTACAAGTGCTTCCACATTGATGACAAAGATACTCTTTTCTTTGAGGACCGGATTGTGGTTCCTAAGGGTGATCTACGTAATGTCATTATGAACGAGGCGCACAATTCCCTTCTATCCATTCATCCTGGAAGTACGAAGATGTACCATGACCTCAAGCAGTCATATTGGTGGACTCGAATGAAGCGAGAAATTGCTCAATTCGTGAATGAGTGTGATGTCTGCGAGAAGAGTGAAAGCGAACACCAAAGACCATTGGTCTCCTCCAACCTCTTGCTATTCGAGAATGGAAGTTTGATCATATTGAAATGGACTTCGTGACTGGATTTCCAAAGTCCAAGCGTGGAAATGATGCTATCTTCGTTGTCATTGACAAGCTTACTAAAGTGGCTCATTTTCTTCCTATCAAAGAATCTATCACAGCAGCTCAGTTGGCAGAGCTATACACATCCAGGATTGTCTCCGTGCACGGCATTCCACAAGTGATCTCTTCAAACCGTGGCAACATCTTTACCTCCAAGTTCTGGGATTCTTTTCAGAAGGCCATGGGCACTAACATTCGTTTCAGCACAGCTTTCCATCCTCAAACAAGTGGCCAAGTCGAGCGAGTCAATCAAATCCTTGAAGACATGCTCAGAGCTTGTGTCATTTCCTTCGGTATGAAGTGGGAAGATTGTCTTCCATATGCCGAGTTCTCCTACAACAACAGCTTCCAAGCGAGTTCGGCAAGGCCCCATTCGAAATTCTCTATGGCGAAAGTGTCGTACTCCTCTCAATTGGTCCGAGACAGGTGAACACCAACTTCTTGGCAACGACTTGATCACGAAGCCGAAGAAATGTGCAAAGTCATTCGTGAGAATCTCAAAGCCGCGCAATCGCGCTAGAAGAGCTATTATGATGATAAGCACCGTGATGTGGCTTTTGAAATCGGAGACCATGTCTACCTCAGCGTCTCTCCAAAGAAAGGCACTCGACGATTCGTTATCAAAGGGAAGCTTGACACTAGATACGTGGGTCCTTTCAAGATCATTGGCAAAAGAGGCGATCTCGCCTATCAACTTGAGCTCCGTCCAACTTCGCGAACATGCACGATGTGTTTCATGTGTCACAGCCTTCGCAAGTGCTTCAAGACTCTGAGCGCACTATCAACTTGAAGAAATTGACCTCCAAGAAGATCTCTCTTATCATGAGCACCCGTTGCTATTCTTGAAGAAACCGAGCGCAAGACTTGCAACAAGTCAATCAAATTCCTGAAAGTGAAGTGGTCACACCGTTCACCGAGAAGCCACACGGGAGCGCGAGGATCACCTCCGTTCGAATATCCGGAGTTCTTTCAGTCCTAGATCTCGGGACGAGATCCTCTTGTAGTGGTGGAGTGTTGTAACACCCCGGATGTAACTTTCCATATTTGTAACTCCAACTCTTGCCATTTTCGGCATTGTGATACGATATTCCCTCCGTGGTTGGGTTTTTCTTCATTTTTGCATTTTGTCGATGTCATGCATTTCATATCATGTCATCATGTGCATCTCATTTGCATACGTGTTCGTCTTATGATTCCGAGCATCTTCCTTGTCCGCTTTTTTTGCAATCCGGCACTCCTATGTCCCCCGGCGTCCCCTTTTACATTTTTCCGTGAGCGGGTACTAAACTTACTCGGAATGGACCGAGGTTTCTCAAGTGGCCTTGGTACACCACCGGTAGACCACCTGTGAAGTTTCGGGTTATTTGGAGCTCGTTTGGTACTCCAACGGTTAACCGCACTCTCGCAAAGGCCTCTTTTAAGTTGCAGCCCAACACCCCTCCAAAATAGCCCAATAACCCATCTAAGTCACTTCCATGCTCTCCGTCGTCGGATCACGATCGTGTGGGCAAAAACTACACCTCATTTGGAGCTTCCTAGCTCCTTCTACCTATAAAAACACCCCCCATTTCCAAATCTCGGGTCTTCTTCTCCCCTAACCCTAGAAAAACTCCACCCGCCGCCGCCGGACAAAAATCCGGGCAGCGGACGTGTCCGCCCGCTCCGCCGGACCAACCCGCCGTCGCCACGTGTCCCGGGCCGCGCCCCGCCATGACCGACCGGCCCTTCGGCCCGACCAGCGGCTCCGCGGCCAGCGACCATTGCCCGCCCATGGCGCCCTCCTCCCGGCCGCCGCCTCCCTCGTCGTCGCCTCCGCCTCGCGCCTACGCCGGCTGCGCCGCCTCCGCCCGCCGCCTCCCGTCGCCGTCCGGCCGCGCCCGTATCGCGCCCAGGCCGCCTTGCGCCGATTCTTGTGCCCGTGGCAGCCCTCGCCGACATCCTCCTCGGCCGGCCCCACCTCCTCTCCGCCGCCCCGCCGGCTCCCTCCTCCGGCGAACCTCGGAGATCCGGCCCGATCCGATCCCAACATCGCACGGTTGACGTCTTCTTCCCGAAAATCGTCATCTTTTATTCTGTGATAATTTGTTGCATTTTCATCATGCCATAACTACGCACACGTGGCCCCGTTTCGGGCGTGTAGCATACCTGTATGTTCGCCTCCAAGAGTAGATCATTTCGTTCCATTGCATCATTTTCATTTGAGCTCATATTGTTGCCCGAAATGCTGTTACAAGAGGGCTATGTGATGTTAATTTTATATTCTTATCAGAACATGCACTTTTGCCATTTTTGCCATGATTGATGTGTGCATCCTATGAACTTGAGTCCTACATGTGTTTTGTAATATGCCATGCCATCTTTACCGGGGTGTATGACATGTATTTTTGTGATATCTGTGGTGACTAGCATAAGCATGCAAACTAGGCTTCATGATGTTGCTGATTTCAGCCCCTGTTTTGCTGATATTTTTATGCCATGTTAACTTGATGCTACCGAGAGATCCGTGCATATTTTGAGATACTTCAGTAAGGATGTTTTGAACATATGGTTATGGTCTATCCATCCATGCCCTTTTTTGCAATTATGTAGTGCCATAGCTTGAGTCAATCGAGCTCTACTTTTCCTATAAAATGTTTCCTGGCAGATTGTTTACATGTTAAATTTTGCCAACGTTGTTGTAGTTGATCTGTGTATGCTATGATGTTTTTATTGCCATTTATATCTTCTATGCCGTGTCTTTTTGATGGATGTATGCTTAGTTTATCATGAAATGCTGTGTAGTGAGTGCTTTGAGCACTTAAAACATGCCTACTTGTTATCTGTTTTTGTCATGCCCTGTTGCTGAATCTGTTAACGAAACTTGCTATGTTTACATGTGTGCTATTGTTTTTTCTGATCATTTTTGGCTCATGGTCAGTAAGGGACTTTTGTTCTATTCTTTGAGTAGATTCGTGACTCGCCTTGTTTTGCTATTATAAGTTCTTGTAGCATGTCGTTTGCTTGCTCTGAACATTGCTTCCTGATGCTGTTTCTGCCATGATCAGTATTTTCACCAAGTCTGTGAAGCTGATATATTTTGCACTTTTGCCATGCTTGTTTGGACCTGTTATGATGTTATTTAGCCGTAGCTCAGTGTTCATCTTTTGTCAAGCATCTTGAGTAGATCACTGCCATATGCTTTTGTGATACGTTTGGGTGCAGTAGCTTAATTTCTTGTTGCTTGCTATGTGGCATCATGCTGTTAATGGCAGATTTGTGCCATTCTTGTTTTGCTTGTCATTTGCAAACCGTGCATCCGATTCCGGTGATCTTTATATCGATTTCAACCGAAATCATCTCACCTTTCCAGCGGCATACTTGGTTTGTCAATTTGATGCCTGTTTCATCATTTTCCTTCCGGAGCACGCATACGCATTGCATATCACATCTCGCATATCATGCCATGTATTGCATCATGTTGCTTGTGCATTGCACCGTGATTTATTGGGGTTCCTTTGTTTGTGTTCTTGCTTTGGGTAGAGCCGGGAGACGAGTACGTGAACGAGGAACCTGTTGAGAACGCTTACGAGGATCAAGCTTTCGACAACTCGAGAACTTTGCGCATAAGATGACCATACCCTCGAAATCACTTCTATTTTTGCTTGCTAGATGCTCGCTCTTTTGCTATGCCTATGCTATGATGCCTATCACTTGCTTTATCATGCCACCCATATTGCCATGTCAACCCTCTAACCATCCTTTCCTAGCAAACCGTTGTTTGGCTATGTTACCGCTTTGCTCAGCCCCTCTTATAGCGTTGCTAGTTGCAGGTGAAGATGAAGTTTGTTCCTTGTTGGAACATGGAGATGTTGTTCCTTGTTGGAACCTGTTTACTTGTTGGGGATATCACAATATATCTGCTATAATTAATGCATCTATATATTTGGTAAAGGGTGGAAGACTTCGGCCTTATGCCTGGTGTTTTGTTCCACTCTTGCCGCCCTAGTTTCAAATCATACGGTGTTATGTTCCTTGATTTCGTGTTCCTTACAAGGTTGGGTGATTTATGGGACCCCCTTGACAGTTCGCTTTGAATAAGACTCCTCCAGCAAGGCCCAACTTTGGTTTTACCATTTGCCACCTAAGCCTTTTTCCCCCGGGTTCTCGCGAGCCCGAGGGTCATCTTTATTTTAACCCCCCCTGGACCAGTGCTCCTTCGAGTGCTAGCCCGGAACGAGCAGACTGCGGGGCCACCTTGGGGAAACTTGAGGCTTGGTTTTACTCGTAGGATGTCTCATCCGGATGTGCCCTGAGAACGAGATATGTGCAGCTCCTATCGGGATTTGTCGGCACACTCGGTGACTTCTGGTCTTGTTTCATTCTTTGTCGAAATGTCTTGTAGACCAGGATTCCGAGATCGATCGGGTCTTCGGTAGAAGGAATATCCTTCGTTGACCGTGAGAGCTTATTATGGGCTAAGTTGGGACACCTGCAGGTATTATCTTCGAAAGCCGTGCCCGCGGTTATGAGGCAGATGGGAATTTGTTAATGTCCGGTTGTAGAAAACCCGAAGTTGATCTTAATTAATACACATCAATCAGCGTGTGTAACCGTGATGGTCTCTTCTCGGCGAGTCCGGAAGTGAACACGATGTTGGAGTTATGTTTGGCGTAAGTAGTTCAGGATCACTTCTTGATCGCTACTAGCTTCACGACCGTGCCTTGCTTCTCTTCTCGCTCTCTTTTGCGAATGTAGCCACCATATATGCTAGTCGCTGCTGCAGCTCCACCTCACAACTCTGTCCTTCCTATAAGCTTAAATAGTCTTGATCTCGCAGGTGTGAGATTGCCGAGTCCCGTGACTCACAGATTCTACCAAAACAGATTGCAGTGCAAGCGATGCGGTCGATTAGCGAAACCGAGCTCAAGTGGGAGTTCGACGAGGAACGTGGTCGTTACTATGTGTCTTTTCACGATGATCAGTAGTGGTGCCCGGTTGGGACGATCGGGATCTGTTTAGCATTGGGGGTATCTTCTTTTATTTTGGTTCCGTAGTCGGACCTTGAGTGTAATCTGAATGATGGATGTTTATTTATGTATTGAGTGAAGTGGCGACTGTATGCCAACTATGTATCTCTTTCCCTTATGTATTACATGGGTTGTGTGAAGATTACCTCACTTGCGGCATTGCTTTCAATGCGGTTATGCCTCTAAGTCGTGCTTCGACACGTGGGAGATATAGCCGCATCGAGGGCGTTACATAGGTGATGTAAAATGGATGTAAAATTAACATCACCAAAAACCACCTGACTACAACAGATGAGGTAAAAACTGTTGACTCTGAACTTAACTGTCAAAATTGAAATTTCCTGTGGAATCTGAATGCTACTGTCAAAACTGAACGCAATGGTAGCAGAGAGGCACTTGACATGTAGTTTAGGGAGGGCCTGCAGTTCATCTTCAACCTGCACCCCCTGAGCCTCCAGCCACCACGGGCCGAACCGCCGGCCCGGCGCCCGCCTCGCCGCCCGAAGCAACTTCGCCACCGCCGCCTGCCACCCCTCTCGGCCCCCAGCCCCCCACCCTGAACCCTAAGATAGATAGTGGGGTACCTCTTCAGCGAGCCCCCGTCCCCGCTGCGGGTGGTTCTTCCTTAACTCCGGCAAGCCCCCCAACCCCTGAAAATCGACTGACCTAAAAGTCGATTCAGTCGACTAAAGTGTGGCTTAATCGGAGCAGAGCAAAGAAAGACGGCGAGGGGAGAGCAGCAGCAGCAGCAGGGCGAGCGAGCGATTGAGCGAGAGCCGGAGCAGCAGCAGCAGCGCGAGCGAGCGAGAGCTGGAGCAGCAGCAGCAGATCCGCCTAGTATGGACGCCACCGCCGAAGGGGCCTCGCACTGGGGAGAGCCACCGTGGAGATGTCGCCCGCGGCGCCGGCTTCAAGGTAGCCACTCCATGGGGGTGCGGGATGGAGCACCGTTGGCACCGGGAGGTCGAGTTAAGGAGAAGGTGCGATGTGATGAGTGTACAACCTCTTTGGTGGCGCCGAGTAGGCCTTGGCTTCGTCCGAGGAGTCGGTGAGGATGCTGCGGTTCCGGTGGAGCAGGTTAAGGCGGCGCTATGGGGATGGAGCAGCCACGATAGACGAGGCGATCGTCGGAGCAGCTCCTTGGAGGTGGAGGACGGGGCGGCTGAACCGCCGGGACGGCGAGATGGACGACGGATCCTCATCCGGGGAGGTGGACGAGGGACGTCGAGCTGTTGCGGTGGACGACATCGTCGGGGAAGAGGCTCCGGCTGGGCAGCGGTGACGTGGCGGACGGAGGAGGTGGGGTTTCGCGGCTGTAGCGGAGAGGTTATGGCGGCCTGGGATTTCGAATGGCGAAAAGGGGACGATGGGACGGGGTGAAGCATGACTTAGGGACGCGCTTGTCCAAAATGTAGGGTGTGTTACAAAAGTACCCCCCCTTTCGGCTCAAGGTTAGAAGGGGGATTTCGCGTGTCGGGATTTGGCAGCTGGAGGGAGTTTTCGCGCGCGTTGTAATTTCGGGATAGCAAGGCGCGGGTTGTGAAGGCTCCGGTTGGGAGCACGATATCTGAATTTTCGGGATATAACAAGACGCGGGTTGAATTTTAGGGACAAGCCTAACGTGTAGTAATATTGTACTTATACGTACCAAATCAATTCGCACTTCCCTCAACCAAAAAGAAAACGAAAAAATAAAACTATTCACACCACACAAAGAGAGTGTTGCCCGTTTTACTATACAAATGCTATTCAAAGCTACTCCCTCCTTCCATCTATATAGGGCCTAATGCGTTTTTCGATGCTAACTTTGACCAAATATTAGAGCAATGATATATGACATGCAACTTACACAAAGCACACCGTTAACCCGTGCGTGAAAGGTTCTTTCAATGATATAATTTTCACATTGTGCATGTCATGTACTATTAATCTTGTCAATAGTCAAAGGAAGTCTTAAAAATCTCATTATGCCCTATATACATGGAAGGAGGGAGTATGAATCCATGTTATGTCTGATTAAATTTTTTTGCTTGCTGTATAATGCATGTAACCTACTCATACCAACATTTTAGTGCATTCCAAATGTCTATACTACCGCTGCAATTCGAACTAAATTTGAATTCGTTTCTCTATTTCAATAAGAATCTACAATCATGATTGTTTCCAACTTCAACCATCATTCGTGTATTACCTTAATAACACACCAGATAATTACTATAGAGATAGATATGAACTATGTGTACTACGTGAACTCGAATTCTATTTTTTGAATACACTTGATGTTGATTCCAAATAATAGTACATTTGATGTACTAACTATATATTCATAATCTAAACCATGTTCCATACGTACACCGTGTTTATCACACAAAGTATAGTGCCCTGCCCCCTACATTATGACAAGTATTTAGACCTGAGTTGCAAAAGTCACACATTAGCCCAAATTATAATCAATGTTCTACATTATGATATCTTCTTTCAAGTATCTGTATCCACTTTTTTATAATGAATTATGATCTTTGTTCGTCTTTTACACCTTCATGATCCTCTTCTATTTGTAGCTAGCTAGCGCTAACTTTCTATCGTGCATGCCCACGCCCGCCCCCCTCACACACCCTTAGTGTCCCCTCCATCGTGCACATTCATTATTTCTCTTTAGGTTGCCCACCAGCGGTGTGTGTAGGCCCCCGGCTCCTTCTTTCTGGCACACACCGGTCGATATACCTCTCTAGCCAAGTGTGCCTACAACAAACACATATATACTTCCCCTCTTCTCTTCTCACTGTCCATGGCCCCATATGTCCAATACGATTCCACGCAGGTGCACACTCCCGCCCCTCTTTTCATTAATCACATGCTCGCACACTCCTCCCCCCTTGACATGGTAGGCCTCTCGCACCACCTCCTAGCCACACCCTCTCCCCTTGTCTGCCTCTCCGGACCTTATTTGCTTCTAACACATGTAGGCGTGTATATAAACTGATCTCCCTACATATAGCCAGGTCGACTATAATTCGTTTTCACAAAGCACCGATATACTTACCTCGCTAGTTATGTCTCTCCTTTTCTTGGACACACGACGGTTGATCTTCCTATGTAGTTAAGCAGGCTTACCACAACCATATCTTCTCCCCTCATCATCCTTGTATACCTCCCGACCCGTCTCTCACACGCACGTGCATAGACAGACAGACATCCCCCACCCTCTCTTATTGATATTGCACTCATACCCTCCATTTGTCTAGCAGGCCTCTCCCACCATTTGTGAGACGCCACTCCACCACCAACCCTTCGACGCTCTACCTTTGTATTTTTCCCAACCTTATTCCTCTGCTACACATATCCATGGATGTTGATCGGTCTCCCTCAATACATAGCTAGGTCTCTCTCCTTCCCCACACATATACTAGTTGACCGGTCTCTACCCCCCCCCCCACACACACACCGATAGTCGAACGTTGTAGGTAGGTATCCATGCCACGGAGAAGAACTGCACCTGCCCTCTAAAAATCCAAAGAGGCCAGCCGCCTGTATCTTTGGCGTGGGCAAACACAAATTCGATGGCACTCTTTATCGATTGCGCAGCCACACACTTCATCCCTGTTTTAATTCTATCGATATCTCACGTCCATGACTCCGTTTCACACACATTGCATATGTTACGTTTTACGATTGAGATATCATCAACACATTGCCTCTGTTTCGCACAAATCATCTCTCTCACACCCACCCACGTGCGTACCTGCACCTAAAGAAGAAGTGCACACAGGGCCTTGCGTACTCACGTCTCGTTCAGCCACACCGTAGCGGGTACACGGTGGAGTTCGTTCTGCATTTAAAAAGGCAGCCCATGTGATAATTTGACGCGTGTAGCGGTTGTTTACTCGAAGGAGGGTCGGGTACCACGCCTAGAATATAAAACGATTGCCGTGGGGAAAATGGAAAAATGGGTTTGTCTCTCATCACACCATCTCACACAAGGCCGCCGTGGCCTCTCTCTCTGTGTTGGTCAGTGATCCGGCCGCATCCCGTCCGCCGGCGGAAAGGGAGGATGTGCATCGTCTCTCCGTTCGACGGTGTTGAGGCAGCTCGTCCCGATCTGCGATACCCGTCGTTCTCTCTGACCAAGCTCCGGCGCGGTAGGGCCTTCGCCACTTGCTTGCTGCCGCAGTATGGGCAGATCCCGGCCGCCGGCGCCCTCCTAGTAACATCCCGACCACCCTCAGGTATAGCTTCCTCCGGCCTTGCTCCACTGCCCATCTTCCCACGTTGCTGCACGTGGATCTTCTTTAGTTGTTTGCTTAAATCGTATCTCGGCCGGCGTACTTTCCATCTTGCAATCTCGTCCTCAAACATTTTTGATAAACCACCATGTGTTGTCTTTCCTTTTTACATGGAACATGCTTCTTTTTTGTCGGCGTATTTGTCTTCAAGTCGTGTTATTGGGCAGTAATTGTTTCCTTTCGACCTCCTTTTGCAAACAGGGCTATCCATTTTCACCTCATTGCTATTGCGACCTTTTGGTGAACTACACAAATCACTTTTCTGAAGAGTGTTTTGTGCAGTTCATAAAATGTCACACGAACAACGTTTTTACATTTACGTGGGACTGCGGAAAGGGAGATTGGTTTTGCTATCCTCCTCATCCAACTCCGTGCCTAATCTTCTCCAACAAGAAGTTAGTCCTAAATAGAGATCGTAGAGGTGATCGGCTTCTATTTATGTGTGTTATGTTTCATCTAGTTCCACTATTATTGTAATCACACTGACTGGATATGTTTGCAAACAGGGATGGTCCGCCCGAAGTGGAGCTGCACAAAATGATCGGATTGTGGTGTCCTTCATACACCTCTTTTTTGGCTACACAGCTGGGTGAAACTAGCTGCCAAGCAATGAACACTATGCCAAGGAAATGGAGCCATGCCTACGAACAGCATCGATCAATTATATATTTTTTATTTATTTGTACACCTTCTCACAACTTTGTCTTGGTTGTGATGTGAATATTACGCTGATCTGCGAACCATTGAGATGCATTAGCCATGGTAGTTTCATTTGTATTTGATGTAATGTTGTAACGAGATAATCTCGAGGCAAGACACATGAATCCTAAGTTGAAACCTTTTTTTCCCGCGGGAACCAGAGTTGAAACCTTCATAGCATCACGGTACAATTTCATCAAAATTACGCTTACATATAAACAAATCCTGAAGGGATGATAGCAATGCCAGAAATAATTCAACTTCGTTTCGCCGACATGTTGGACATCCTTCATCCGGCTCCACCTGCCATGCAGCAATATTGAGTGCACAACACAACTTCAGGGAAAGATTCACCCCGGTCGTTCTTGCCGTAGTAGTAATGACTAGCGGCGATCAAATCACAGAGCCCCACCTTCGCCACAGTAAGTTGCTCGGACGAAGCAACCATCATTTCTCTGTTCCTTGAATCCGCTGGTACTCCCATATTCCCACAGTAATAAGTTACTCGAGCGAATCAACCATCACTATATCCGCTCACGTGTGATGACCACAGGAGCTATCCATTCAGATTGCATGTTAAAAAAAAATAAAGGCCGATAACTAATGCGGCAAACTTTCAAAAAATAATAATAATGCGGCACCTGGGCCAACGCGGCGAGATCGCATTTTGCATGAGAAATTACACACCATGTTTCGTTGACATGTGGTCCCGTTCCAACATATCAGTGAGACGACGGCGAGTAGTAGGAGTATTTCCGAACCGACGTGTAGGCCGGGGCGCCCCTTCATGAACCGTGGCAAACTGGCAACCGTCCACCGACTCTTCGCCTTTCCCTCTCGATTTGGAACTACTGTCGCACGCTCTTCCTCTCCCTCCTCCATTTTCCTTCCGCCCTTCACCCTTTCTTCTGCCATTGTTCGATCGTCTTCGCCATGGAGAGAACAGGACGGAAACGACCCCCTTATTCTTGCCCCGATCTGAAAGATGACGTGGTGGAGGAACTCGTTGATCGGTGCGACGTCATCACCTCAGCTAGCATGGTAGGTTCGTTCAAGCCCATTCTCGACTCAACTAATAACATCATTACAAGGAACCCAAGAGTCAAGGAGCGTTTTGATCTCCCCTATCTTCTTTGCCGTGACCCTGATGACTGGCGCCGTCACGACGGAGGCCTCGCCCTGTGCAAGTTGATGCCGCTTGATAATGATACATATGATGTTAAGATGTCATCGCTTGAGGGCTAGGCTTGGGCAGGCGCAAATGGAGATTGGGTTGTTTACATTGGGTCCTACTGCGAGTGGGAACTTGTGAATGTGTACACTCGTGACCGGGTTCCACTTCCAAAAATCTCAGCAGATCGCCGGAGGTTGAGCACACGGTATTGTACGCACGTTCAAATACAATCATGGTGACTGTCTTCTACGGAAGATAGCAATTTCTCGAGTTCCCAACCGCTCTTGGAATTACAACAACTATGAAGTTGTTGCTATCTTCGACAAGCTTGTTGCCGTCGTTGCTGGTTTGACTCGATGGACATTGCTCAAAAATCAGTTTCTGTACATGCATGAGTACTGTGATGCAATTCAATACGAGGGCCTTTTGTTTGCTGCCACCATTCATGGCACTGTTTTTGCATGGAATCGTTATGATTTCGATACGTTTATCTTCCACCGTAATTATAATTGTTTCATCCACATGCATGCGGGTTAGCAAGTTTCCCTTTACTAATTAACCTTCTTCTTGTGTTTCCAAGGTCCTGTGTACATTCCACCACCTATACTTGAAGATTTTTATAACCAAGGGGGAGATGACGATGGTGATGACCACGAGCATGAGGACGAGCAGCGCCCATATACTCTTTGGCGCCTAGAAACTAATTCCGATGGATCACCTCTTCTCGTGTGTATACAACCCACTGATGATGTTACTGCTAAAGAAGCAGGTGTAGTCTCCCATGGTCGCACTCTCTGGACCTATTCCAACACCCGTTGCATGGTATTTGTCAGGACCGGGTTTTCGGGACATTAATTTCCAAAAAATGGTCCTTGTGCTCACCAGCCCTAGGATTACTGTTAGCTGATGAGACACTAACTTGATACGGAAGCTCCAAGCAAAATACATAATATGTAGTACAAGGCCATCTTGGCCTATGAGTACAATAATTGGTTTCTAGTGACTGATGGCGGAAGCGGTTTGTGGTCTTTCAGCGTCTATGGGACTCCATTTCCCACAGGAACAACTGACCTGGATAAATCCTATCTTCGCGAGACTGCTATCTCCAGTGCGTAGGTTTCGGGGCTGTCAGCTCAACGCTCCTCCCCAAGCAAGAAATTTGGCCAAGACAATAGCCAGGGACAAGCCAGTGAGTACTTTGGAATGTACTCGCAAACATTATGAACACATGTACAATATTCAAATGATAAACATGCTCTAAAATATTCTATGATCACAACGTCAGTCACAAAATAAAATCCATGATGCGCGCAAGCAAGTTATTCACATAACACATGAATAATGCAATGAAAGAGTAGAAATAGAATGCCTCAATGAGGCGTCGAGCGACACCACGTAAAGGGCTCATAAGTGAAATAAGTAACAAACATGCACTTTTCAAGGCGATGCATGACGCCACATAAAGGGCTTATAAAGTAAATACATAACAAGCATGCCACGATCGAGGCGTCTCAGCGACACCACATAAAGGGCTTATATAGTAAATAAATAACAAGCACATACGATTGAGGCGTCTCGGCGACGCCACATAAAGGGATTATAAAGTAAATCAATAACAAACATGCCACAGTCGGGCGTCTGTGCGACACCACATAAAGGGCTTATAACAGAATAATCATAGTGAATATCCAGGAGGTAGAACCGTCACAGGGATACTCAATAAATCAAATAATGAAAATAGTTAGTCCACAATAATAATAATCATAATCATCATATATCACCGGTCATAATCAATGTTCTGACTTAGTAGTTTTTCCTCCGAAGATCGACACTAAGACCGACACTTGACCCATCCCAGAGTGTAGTCCTTAACCATGGACACGGCTATTCGAATAAATTTTTAATCTATGCAGAGAGTGTACACTTTACCCACGGGTAACGGATTCCTTCAGTCCATCGGGACTAATTCCGTCTACGGTCTTTTCGTTGAAAACACACCTGACCGCGCACACCAGCCTAACTCACATGTGTCTGGAATCACCCATGACACCTGTTTAAGCAAAACTCTAAGTGGGGAGGCTACAACCTCAATTAGCATGGGATCACAAAATTTATACCGCGCGCAAACTAGGGGAGCTACCCTTCGGCTACAACCGAAAACACCCATGCCCCCGGACTAGGTGGCATGCCTACCGGATGCCTCCGGTATCTTCCACCATTGCCTCTCTGTACGGTGTGTGCTAGGACAGGGGTTGACAACTTACTGAACCGTACCCTACCAATGTCAGGGACCAGTGGTAGCACGAAACAAGTATGGGGGTTACCGGAACAAGACTCGATCTATGGTCGACTCAGGAGGTTTAAGTATTCCCTACACGGTTAGCGTGACAAAAATGTTTCAACCAACAGACACAATCACCACTCATCATGCCTCACTATGCCGTACCGGACACAACCGTCTCGACGAAGACCGGAGACAAGCTCGTGTCTACCCAAGACAGAGACTTCCCGACTTTCCTCCGATAGGCACGAAAAGCATACGAGGGTGATTACTATCAACATATCAGAATTTCCATAGCACGGGGTCGTCAATATGCACTTATGAGTAGGGTCATATCATCACATAAAGTAACGAAAAACTCCATGACAAGATGGTGTGGCAAACAACACACGATAATATTACGCCAGGGTTCAAAAATGCTTGCCTTCAAATTGAGGAGAGGCAGGGTGCATTCCAAAACTTTTGAAAGTTTTCTTCCTTCTTCAAAAATCCTATTTAAGAAAATTTGAAATCAACACATAGTTTCAAAACAGTACAAAATTTTTTCCCAATTATTTTTGAAATAAATCTTAAAATAAACTAGGTGAAGTTTGAGAGAGGTAGGAAAAGAATCAACTCATTTGGGGTTATATTTAAAAAGTTATAGCCAGTCAAAGTTTTGGTCAAATTCTGTTTTTTTAAAATAAAACATAAAAAAGAAAAACGTTTCGAAACTTAAACACGTCGAAGGCGTACTCTGGGTTTACGTCTTCACTTATTCCAGCTCGTGGTCACTAACAGTGGGTCCAGGGGGCCCACTGGTTAGGTTTGACCAGTAGCCTCTCCCTCCCTCCTCCTCTGCCCGAGCGATGGCGGGACTCCGGCGATTGCCGTCGGTGAACGGCGGTTCCTCGTGGGGTTCTGAGGGCGGGGATTGATCCGCCAGTCCAGGGCAGTCCTCCCGGTGGTCGGCAGGCTGGCGAAGCGAAAGTCGCTGCCGGCGTAGCTCCGCGGAGATGGCTTCGGGATGATTTGGGGGTTCGGTTTATGGTGGCTCTCCGTCGAAGCTAAAGGTTTGGGCGGCTCCGCAAGACCAAGTGGAGTCGGGTGGTGGCGCTAGATGGACGGGAGAGGGCCTAGTTGCGATGAATGGGGCCGGAAGGCGGCGGCGGCCGAGCTGGCCGGAGATGAGGAAGACGGCCTCCCCTGGTCGATTGCGAGCTAGGGGATCTCTAGGAGGATGGCTTGAGGCTGTCTGGGTCTAGGAAGAGCTCGGGGGTCACCATTTATAGCATAGCTAGGTCGGTTCCGCGACCGTGGATAAGGACATCGGCAAACCGCCGTCCTGTTGCAGCAGGTCGACGTGGAGGAGCTTGGGGCTGGTCGGCGCATTCCGACGAGCTCCCACTGCTCAAGGGGGTGAGCTGGCGCGCGCGGGTGGTTCGGGCGGCGCCGTCCGCGGCAGAAACCCACTGTGGCTGGCCGCTAGCCGCCGTGGCCGACCTGACGGCGGCGCCGTGGGGCTCCAGGGGCGTCTTGGAGCGTTCTGGTGAGTGGATGAGGCCGGGGTGTGGCTCTGCAGGTGAGCAAGGGCCAAGGGCCAGACGCGACCTGCAGGCGCACGACGCAGTAACGCGCGCTCTGGGCGCGCCCAGAGCATGCATGCTAGGTGCTCGACAAAATGCCAGCGCTTGATAGAGAGTTCAGATGTTGCTGGTAGTTAACAGGCCTGGGTTAGGGTTAGCTGGGAGCTTAGTGGACAAGTTAGTTAGGTCAGAAGATCAAGTTCACAAAGCCAACAAAAAAATCATGCCAAATCTGGCTATGCACACAAAGTGTTTGACAAAATGCTAGAGGCATCTAGGCAGTTCTTGGAGTGGCCAAAATCTCCAGATCCTAGTCTCTTTAGAAGATAAAGAGGGTGGCAAGGTTAGTTTGTCAAAGACAGAAACTTGTAAGTGCAAGTTTTTGAGAAAACCAAATCTGGTCAGAAAGAAAAGGACATCATTTCATGGACCAAACATACTCCAATGGGGCCACTCTCCTGGACTTAAGGGTTTTGTAGAGTGGTCTATAAGCATGAAAAAGAATCATAGGCAACAGAGCAAAATAAAATGTGGTTGCTATAGAAAATGCCAATCTGGTCCAGAGAGCAAAAGAGGATGGTTTGCTCAAATCTTGCAAAGAACATACATGGGTTTCTACATAAAAATGAATTATATGCATCTACTGTCATCTCCAAATACTTGGTAAATTTTTTAAAGAGTAATTTAAAGAGGTTGTAGTGCAAAGGTACCAACTGGACTAGTTCTGAAACTTTGGGGTAGGGCTCTAAATTTCCAATGACAAAAGTATATTTTTTTTGCACACAAGTGATTTAGGAACATCCCATGTCATCCCCAAATTTTGGTGGGATTTTTAAAGGGTTTTCTGAAAGGGTTGTAGTGCAAATGAGGCTCTGACACTTATGAAAAACCATTTTAAGGGAAATAAAGCTCAGGAAAGAATAATCTTAGAAATAATTCCACTGATCAAAAGAAATGGTCTTGGGAAGATAAACAAGTCCAATAACATATTTGGAAAGTTTTTTACCTGGGGTAAAAACTCTATAATATCAAAGAAAGGAGTGGTTCTTAAATCAAAGGAAATCCAAAAAAAATGAAAGATTTAATTTCTTGGCAAAATTTTTAATAAACAAAACATGTTTAAATTTTTGGGGTGTTACAACACTACCCCCCTTAAGAAAAAATCTCATCCTCGAGATTGGCTAAAAGTTGTTTTGAAGATATTACTCCTGCCATCAAAGTAGTATTACAAAAATAACCACCCTATTCATGCAATAAAATGTGGATACAGTGAGCGGGCAATAAGTGGTGTAAAACTACAGTGTGGAATGCTGGTGCTGCGTGGAAAAATCCATGGTTTGGGACAAACGAGAGATTTCTACGATGGATGCAGTAAATTAAAAAAAATCTAAATTTCTAAAATATGTTGGTCGCACCCGAGAGCACAGTGCTCCCTCTGGCTGACAGGTGGGTATCCAGGCCCATTGTCGACCTCTTCTTCTACCTCTGGCTCTCTCTTCTTCCTCTCTCCCACGCGCTTTTCCGCGCTTTCTCCACCGGCAACGTCTAGCGCATAGGGCATCTAGGCCGTACCGCGGTAGTGCGCGGCGTGCTATCTGCCGGTGCAGCGTGCACTCACCTGGCGGGCCAGTGCACTGTCGGCACTGCTCGCGGATTCGTCTCCGAACACCGGCGATCGAGCAACGAGCAGCGCTGGTGGACCTCGCCCACCGTACACCGATCTCGAGCTATAAAATGACCGCGGTGCTCCTTCTTTTTCCTCACACATGGCCTTGTTTCTTCTTCTCCTTCCTTCTCAACTCTGTTAGCAGGAGCTCGAGACGAGGCTCTAATGGCGGAGGTGATGCCGGACTGGTCGTGGTCCTGGTGTGCGGAGGGTTGGCGGCATTGCTGGGGTTCTCTGTGCTCCTGTGCGTGATGATCCTCGATGATCGTCGTGATGCTGCCGCTCGAGTGTTAGCTCTCTGCGGTGGCGGTGATCATGAGGATTAAGTGCGGTGTCGGGCGCTAACTGCTGTCAGTGTGCTGGAGGCAGCTTGTACTCGAGTGATTACTCCCTAATCTCTCCTTCAGAGGTGATCAGTTAGGTGTAACATGTGTATGTGCATTAGCAGTTAGTGCACGAGGTTGAGTGGTTGCGGTTGTGAGTCTGCTGTGGTGCTGCGTGAATAGAAATCCATGTCGAGAAGAGGTATATGTTGCAACAACTCAGGGAAAGAAAATCTCACTTCAAATTTTTTACTGAGAGTGAAAGCAGTTAATAAAAATTTACCGCAGTACAAACTAATCACATTGATTGAAACTAAAACTTTAATTCATCGTACAAATTTAGGATACCACACATATAAACATAGCAGTGATATCTACAACATCAACGGTAAGTGGACAGGGTCCTAAGAAAAAGTCTCTGGAATCGGGGCACACTCTTCTTCTATCGGGGGAAGCGGGTTGACTAGTCGGTGGATGCACCTCTCCTGGTCGGGTCTCAGTGGTCTGCCGATGACAATCTGAGGATTTAAATCAGCGAGGCTCTGGAGATAACCCATCACTCGTTGGGTTAAACGCTCTTGAGAAATGACATACTGGGCAAGGTTGGCCAGTACTGGGTCTCTCTCAATTCGTCCACCGGGAAAAGATGCTACTTCCCCGGGTGCCGCACGACTCGGGAAGTAATAATACCCTCGATCGCTGGCATAGGGTACCGCGAATCGAAGGCGAGCAAGTGCCTCGTATGCAGCAGCTTCTATGGCCATATGCGGAGTCGGCATAGATTTCCCTACGAAGGAAACTTCCGTTGGGTCTTGGTTTGGGTTTGCGGGAGGGATGTGCACCACTACCCAATATTTCGAGGTGGATGGGGTGATCCTCGATTTGAGCAACTCGTACTGGGGTGGGTGGGTAGCACTCATGGTACTGCAGGTAAAGTCCCACAAAATTTTAACAAAGCTACCTAGGGTTGCATCTGGAGTTCTCAGGTAAATACTAGGGCTCGGCATGGCAAAGAAATGGCTGTGAGAGTTGTGCACAAGGTGAGGGGGTACTTGGCAAGGTCACGAGGTGGCCTTTTATATAGCATTGGGGCCGGGTTATTTACCGTGGTGAAAGGTAACTAGTTTATCGAGTCTGCTCCATGGGGTCGGGGTCAATGCTATCGATTCACATATCTCGCAAAAGTGACGTGTTATTGCGGGTGTCGTCGGGGTGGTTTTGGGTAGCTGTGCCTGGAATTTAACATGCATCTGCATGCTGACATATTTATGCAGGGCTACTATTCAAAACAGAGGCACACGAGCAGGCTGCGATAATTATGGCGATACATGATCACATAATTACAGGGTGAAGGAATACCAAGGCTTGGAATTACTCGTGTGATTCAGTCTACCTCGTTTATATCTAAGCGGGCGTGCCTTGTGGACGTCGAGGCTTCTCCACGGGTTTCACCGTCGGGGTTAGCTGGAGGAGGTTGAGGGGCTGCAGGGTCGGGGTAGTGATGATAACCATCCCGGGGATTGTTGGCCACAATCCCGTTGGAGCGTGTTCCCAAAAGGCGACGAAGCACTTCTGGGGACACCAAGGTATTTTGGTCGATGGCTGGAGCAGACCTCAAGGACTCGATCGGTTGTCCGAACAGCACGAGTGGGTTGTCGGCGTCGGGCTCATCTTCTCCTCTCGCCGGGGCTCGGCGAACCAGTTCTCCACGAGCTGCGATCAGATCAAGGGCGATTTGATCGAACAGTTCCTCTAGTGCACCTACATAGCGCACTAGATGCAATAATGTAGGATCCGTCTTGTGGCGACCGATTCTCCGAGTATTAATTCCCAGAAAAATGGCCCTTGTGCTCATCAGCCCCAGGATTACTGTAGCTGATGAGGCACCAACTTGATACAAAAACTCCAAGCAAAACACAAAAAAAATGTGGTACAAGACCATTCTGGTCTGTGAGTACAACAAATGGTTTCTAGCGGTTGATGGCGGAAGCGGGTTGTAAATCTTCAGTGTATATGGGGCTCCATTTCCCACGGGAACGGTGACTGTGTTAACTCCTATCTTCGCGAGGCTGCTATCACCGTTGCTTAGGTTCGGGGCTGTCAACACGGTCGCTCCTTTCTGCATAAGAAATCTGGCCAAGACAATAGCGAGGGACAAGCCGGTGAGTACTTGGAATGTACTGCAAACATTATGAACACGGAATAATATAACAACGATGTTCCAAAAATACTTATGCCCGTGACGTCAGTCACAAAAGGTAAATGAACTCTGATGCGCGCAACCATGTTATTTGCGAATTATGCAATGATATGGTAGTATAAAAATTATGAAATAAATAACATAACGGACTTCAAAGAAATGCCACAATCGGGCGTCTGAGCGACACCACGTAAAGGGCTTTAAAAGAAATGCCACAGTTGGGCGTCTTAGCGACACCACATAAAGGGCTTTAAAAGAAATGCCACAGTCGGGCATCTTAACGACACCACATAAAGGGCTTTAAAAGAAATGCCACAGTCGGCCCGGCGACACCACATAAAGGGCTTTAAAAGAAATGCCACAGTCGGGCGTCTGAGCGACACCACATAAAGGGCTTTTAAAAGAAATGACACAGTTGGTCATCTTAGCGACACCACATAAAGGGCTTTAAAAGAAATGCCACAGTCGGGCGTCTTAGCGACACCACATAAAGGGATTTAAAAGAAATGCCACAGTCGGGCGTCTGAGCGACACCACATAAAGGGCTTTAAAAGAAAAACAATCATAGTGAATATCCGTGAGGTAGAACCATCCTGTGGATATTCGACAATACCAATAATATCATGGATTAGTCCACAACGAAATAATAATCATCATTACCACATGTCGCAAGTCGTAATATCAGTTTTGATTTGAGTTTCACCTCCGAAGACCGACACTAAGACCGACACTTGACCCATCCCAGACTGTAATCCTTAACCATGGACACGGCTATTCGAATAGTTTTAATCTCTGCAGAGGGTGTACTCTTTACCCACGAGTAACGGATTCCTTTAGTCCATCGGGACTAATTCCATCTACGGTCTTTTTGTTGAAAACACACCTAACTTGCACACACCAGCTTAAATCACACGTGTCTGGAATCACCCACGACACCTGTCAAGCAAACTCTAAGTGGGGAGGCTACAACCTCGCGTAGCATGGGATCAAATTTATATTGCGGCGCTCTAAGGGGTGGCCTCCCTCTCGGTCTCAACCGGAAACACCGTGCCCCGGACCAGGTGGTGCGCCTACCAGCTACAACCGGTATCTTCCACCACGGCCTCTACAGACGGTGTGTGCTAGAAAGAGGTTGACAACTTACTGAACCGTACTCTACTTGTTGTAGAGACAAGTGGTAGTACGAAACAAGTATGGGGGTTACTGGAACAAGACTCGAGGTAGGGTCGACTCAGGAGGTTTATAAATTTCCCTGCATGACATGTATGATGAAAATAATTCAACCAACAGAATCACCGCTCACTATACCTTACCATGCCATACCGGACATAACTGGCCCCGACGGAGACCGGTGACAACTCATGCCTACCCAAGGCAGAGGTTTTTCCCGGACTTCTTCCGGCATGCATGCAAGGCACATGAGGATGATTATCATCACAAATGTGTTCATTCCCAACAGCATGGAAATCATTAGTATGCATCCATGCACATGATCATATCACATGAAATAACGAGTCCTCCGAAATGAGGTGATGTTATAAACGTGTCAACGAGTTCACAAAAATATTATGCCGGGGTTCAGAATGCTTGCCTTCAGGTCACGGGAAGGTAGGGTGCATTTCAAACTCTTGAAATAATTCTCCTCTCTTCAAAAATCCTATTTTGAAAATATAAAAGAATTAACACACAAAAATAAAAACAGCACAAAAGTTGTTTTGAATTTTTTTTCAAATAAATCTTAAAATAAACTAGACAATATTTGAAAGAGGTAGGAAGAAGAATCAATTTAATTGGAGTTGTATTTTAATAGATACTGCAGTCAAAGTTTGGTCAAAATCTGTTTTTAAAATAAAAAAGAAAAGAAAAGCGTTTTAAAGGAAAAACACGTCAAGGCGTGATTCGAAAAAAGGCGCTTCCACTTACTCCTCGCGTGGACAAAGGCCAGGTCATCGACGGTGGGCCCGCTCGCCCATCGGTCGCTCGACCAGCCACACGCGCGCCGTTAACCTCTGACCGAACGGAGGCGGAGCTCCGGCGAGGATTTGCCGGCGAACGAGGGCGTCTCTTGGTGATCCGAGGACATGGGTGTGCTCAGGGGGTCGAGACGAGTCTGTGGGTACCCGCCATGGTCGCCGACGTGGACGGAGTCACCGGCGACGAGCTTCGCGGCGGAGCAGGCGTTCGGGTGGATAGTGGGTTTGGGGCTACGGTGGTCTCCGACCAAAATTGAGCGCGGGGTTGCACTCATGAGAGGGAGGGGGAGTTCTTGGTGGAGAGAATGGAGAGGGAGGGGCACTGGTGGCGACGGAATCGACCGGAACGAGGCGGCGACCGAACCGACCGGACTCGGGGAAGAAGGCCTTCCCTACTCGACCGCCGCGGTAGCTCTAGGGGATCGAAGAGGTTGCCCGAGAACTCGATTGGTCTCCGGGGCCCTTATATACGTGGTGGAGGTCGGTTTCGAGGCCGGCGATAAGGATGGCGGCGAACCGTCATTCTGTAGCAATGGCGACGATGGCGGCGACGCGGCTTAGAGGACCAAGCAGCGGCTGAGCTGGAGATGCTTAAGGGGGCAGTTGGCGAGCGGAGGAGGTTTGGGCGGCGCCGTCCATGGATGCGGCCGCAAGCGTGCCGCCAAGGAGCTTGCTGCGGTGCCGCTGTAGCGAGCCAGGGGCGGTCGGGGCTCTTGGCGCGACGCGGCGAGGGGGAAAGGATCAGGATGAGCTCGGGGAAGTTTATCTAGGGGCGCGCTTGCTCGGGCGCGGGCACGTGCAAAACGCGTGCTCTGCTCACGCTCCGGGCGTGCACTGCGTCTGCTCGACGAAATGCCAGGATGGCCAAAACTGCTAGGGATCAAATGCAAATCCACAGGTCCGGGTTAGAGACCATTAGCAGGCTACTAGACAACTTGGTTTGGACAGATGGGGAAGTTCACAACACAAACTTACAATCATGCCAAAACTGTTCATGCCCATTGTGGTGTTTGACAAAATGCCGAGGCACTTAGGCATTTCTTGGAGTGACCAAAACTTCCAGAGTGGGGTCTCTTTAGGTGAAAGAGAGGGTGGTGAGGTTAGTTTGTGAAAAGCACAAACTTGCTAGTGCAAGTTTTGCAGAACTTCAAATCTGGACAGGTGGTGGATGGCATTATAACTTGAACCAAAAATGATCAAATGAGTGCATGCTCCTGGACTTAGGGGTTTTGCATGGAGGACTACAAGTAGGAGAAAGAATCTAGGGCCAAAGAGCAAGCAAGGCTATGGTTGCTGTACAAATCATCATGTTGGACCAGAATGGAGATGAAGTTGATTCGCTCAAAATTTCAAATAACATCACTGGGTTTTTGCATAAAGTTGAATAATATGATACTACCAACATCCCATAATTTTGGTGGAGGCTAGAAAGAAGTATTTAAAAGGGTTGTAGTGTAAAATTGTCCCCTGGACCAGAGAAGAAAAACATTTGTAGCACTCAAAATATGCAATGAATGAAATATATTATTGCACAAAAGTGATTTAGAGACATCACATGACATCTCCAAATTTTGGTTGGATTTTTAGTTAAGTTTATCAACTGGTTGTAGTATAAAAAGGAGCTCCAAAACTTAAAACAAGTCATTTTAATGAATAAAGCTCAGGGTGAAATAATTTAATAAATAAATCTACTAATTGAGAGATGTTTTTAAAGGTACGGCATATTATTCCAAAATGTTTGGAAGGACCCACTTGGGAAAAACGCCTTAATATTAAAAGAAAAGTTTTGAACTCCACAGAGATATTCTTGCAGGCAAAAAATTTAAACTCTTGGCAAAATTTTAGTAACTAAAACCTAGTTAAATTTTTTGGGGTGTTACAGTTACTACCCCCCTTAAGAAAAATCTCGTCCTCGAGATTTGGTAAGAGCCGTAGAGAAAACAAATACTCCATATGCGTCCGAGCGGTTGTGAGTCTGCTGCCGTGGTGCTGCGCGAATGAAAATAAACTATGTAGTGAGGGGATAAATGATGCAGCAACTCGGGGAAAGGAAATCTCATTCTAGGATTTTCGCGGTTACACAAGTTAATCGCGAAGAGAACTACTCATACTAGTGGAAACTAAATACTCGACTCGACGCACAAATTTAAGGCACTAAGCATAAGTTACAACGTAATATTAAATGCTGAACTACCAACACGGTAGCGACGTCTAAAATGAAGATGGTAATCGGACAGGTCCCGTAAAATGTCTCTGGTAAAGGGATACACTCTTCTTCTATCGGAGGAAGTGGATTCACCAGTCGATGAATGCGTCTCTCCGGGTCGGGCCTCAGTGGTCTGCCGATGGCAATCTGAGGGTTCAAATCAGTGAGACTCTGGAGATAATCCATCACTCGCTGGTTCAAATGCTCTTGAGCGATGATGTACTGGATAATTTGGCTAGTACTGGGTCTCTCTCAATCCGTCCACCGGGAAAAGTTGTTACTCCTCCGGGTGCTGCACGGCTCGGAAAGTAATAATATCCTCGCTCGCGGGCATAGGGTACTGCGGATCAAAGACGAGCAGTCGCTTCTTTTTGGCAAAGACATCTATAATGGCGTGGGGTTGGCATAGATTTCCCATGAAGGAAACTTCCGTTGGATCTTGGTTGGGGTCTACGGGAGGGATGTGTACTGCTGCCCAATATTCAAGTGGAAGAGGTGATTCTTGATTTGAACAACTCGTCTTTGGGGTGGCTGGGTAGAACCCATGGTACCGCAGTAAAGTCCCACAATATTTTGACAAAACTACCCGGGTTGCATCTGGGGTTCTCGTGTAAATACTAGGGCTCGACATGGCAAGAAATGGTTGTGAGAGTGGTGCACAAGGTGTGGGGTGCTTGGTAAGGTCACGAGGTGGCCTTTTTATAGCGCTGGAGCTGGGTCGTTTTACCGTGGTGAAAGGTAATAATTTTTGCCAGCTTAGCTCCAAGGGTCGAGGTCAAAGTCACGGTACATACTTTACTCAAGTGGCGTATCCTTTGTGGGGTTTCGGGGTTGGTCTTGGTAGCTGCTCGGAAAAACATGCAATCGCTTCTTGTTGTGAAAATAAGCAAGGCTACTATTTAAAACTAGGGCATAACAACAGGCCGCATTAATTCGCAAGGTCACATGATTACAAAGCGAGAATACACCGAGACTCGGTACTACTCGGGCGACTTAGTCTACCTCGTTTACATCTAAACGAGCCTGCCTTGAGGATGCTGAGGCTTCTCCACGGGTCTCACCGTCGGGATTAGCCGGAGATGGTGGAGGAACTGCAGGGTCGGGGTAGCTATGATGACCATCGCAGGGATTGTTGGCCACAATCCCGTTGGAGTGTGTTCCCAAAAGGCGACGAAGCACTTCTGGGGTCATCATGATTATCTTGGATGATGGCTAGGGCTGACCTCGTGGTATCAATCGGTGTCCGAACAACACGACTGGGTTGTCAGTGTCGGCCTCGGTTTCTCTGCTTACCGGGGCTCGGCGAGCCAGCTCTCCTCGAGCTGTGATCAGATCAATAGTCATTTTATCGAACAATGCCTCTAGTGCACTTACATAGCGCACCAGATGCAACAATGCGGGATCCGTCTCGTGATTTCCGTTGGCAACTTGGGGTGGTCTACCATACCCTTCACTCACAGGGTAGTAGTAGAACGGCGACAGTTAACTTTGGGCGACAAGCGCCGGAGTTGAACTATAGCCTCTCGAGCAGCTAGTTGGATGGCTTGTGGCTCAAAGGAAGTTGTCCTTCCGGTGAACCTGTAGGGCGTTCGCGGCAGACCCTACCGTAGATGTGCACTGATGGCCCAAAATTGACGGCTTTCACCGCCCATGGGTCCTTGGTACACAACATATTCTGGGGGTTCTTCTAACGCGTAGGCACGACGGGTGAGGTTTGCGAGTATGGTCGCGAAGCCTCCAAGGTTGGTTGCTGTGGTCTCATTGTGCACTATGGGACCAGGCATTATGGCTCGGTTTGGGGTAGAGGCTGTGCCGTGCTGGTATGAGGCTAGCGTGCCCTTTTATAGAAAAGGGGACATAATCTTCCTTCGCACTCTTGCGAATGAGACATTATGGGCACCGGTCACTGGCGCGTGATTGACAGGCTAGGCGGATAAGTTGGGCACCGACTGCCAAATGTGTCGAGGTCACTGTGTGGCTATCTTGTACGAGAAGCTTGGCTGGGGTTTGGTTAGGTCTGGTAGGTCGGTTTGCCTAAGTTTATCGACCTGGCTGGGATAGGATTAGCCAATGGTCAGCCTGGCTCTGATACCAAGTCTGTGGCGACCGATTCTCTGGGTATTAATTCCCATAAAAATGGCCCTTGTGCTCATTAGCCCTGTGGATTCTTGTTGAATGATGAGGCACCAACTTGATACAGAAACTCCAAGCAAAACACACAAAAAATGTGGTACAAGACCATTCTAGTCTGTGAGTACAACAAATGGTTTCTAGCGGTTGATGGCGGAAGCGGGTTGTAAATCTTCAGTGTCTATGGGGCTCCACTTCCCACGGGAACAGCTGACCAGGTTAACTCCTATCTTCGCCAGGCTGCTATCACCGTTGCTTAGGTTCCGGGGCTGTCAACACGGTCGCTCCTTTCTGCGCAAGAAATCTGGCCAAGACAATAGCCAGGGACAAGCCAGTGAGTACTTGGAATGTACTCGCAAACATTATGAACACGGGAATAATATAACAACGATGTTCCAAAAATACTTATGCCCGTGACGTCAGTCACAAAAGGTAAATGAACTCTGATGCGTGCAACCATGTTATTTGCGAATTATGCAATGATATGGTAGTATAAAAATTATGAAATAAATAACATAAAGGACTTCAAAGAAATGCCACAATCGGGCGTCTGAGCGACACCACGTAAAGGGCTTTAAAAGAAATGCCACAGTCGGGCGTCTTAGCGACACCACATAAAGGGCTTTAAAAGAAATGCCACAGTCGGGCGTCTTAGCGACACCATATAAAGGGCTTTAAAAGAAATGCCACAGTCGGGCGTCTGGCGACACCACATAAAGGGCTTTAAAAGAAATGCCACGGTCGGGCATCCGAGCGACACCACATAAAGGGCTTTTAAAAGAAATGACACGATCAGGCGTCTGAGCGACACCACATAAAGGGCTTTAAAAGAAATGCCACAGTCGGGCGTCTGAGCGACACCACATAAAGGGCTTTAAAAGAAATGCCACAGTCGGGCGTCTGAGCGACACCACATAAAGGGCTTTAAAAGAAAAACAATCATAGTGAATATCCAGGAGGTAGAACCATCCCAGGGATATTCGACAATACCAATAATATCATGGATTAGTCCACAACGAAATAATAATCATCATTACCACATGTCGCAAGTCGTAATATCAGTTTTGATTTGACAGTTTCACCTCCGAAGACCGACACTAAGACCGACACTTGACCCATCCCAGACTGTAATCCTTAACCATGGACACGGCTATTCGAATAGGTTTAATCTCTGCAGAGGGTGTACTCTTTACCCACGAGTAACGGATTCCTTTAGTCCATCGGGACTAATTCCGCTTCACGGTCTTTTGTTGAAAACACACCTAACTTGCACACCAGCTTAAATCACACGTGTCCGGAATCACCCACGACACTGTCAAGCAAACTCTAAGTGGGAGGCTACAACCTCGCGTAGCATGGGATCAAATTTATATTGCTTGGCTGTAAGGGGTGGCCTCCTCTCGATCTCAACCGGAAACACCCATGCCCCGGACCAGGTGGTTCCGCCTACCAGCTACAACCGGTATCTTCCACCTCGCCTCTACATGCGGTGTGTGCTAGAAAGAGGTTGACAACTTATCGAACCGTACTCTACTTGTTGTAGAGACGCAGTGGTAATCTGAAACAAGTATGGGGAGTTCTTGGAACAAGACTCGAGCTAGGGTCGACTCAGGAGGTTTATAAATTTCTGCATGACATGTATGATGAAAATAATTCAACCAACAGAATCACCGCTCACTATACCTTACCATGCCATACCGGACATAACCGTCCCGACGGAGACCGGTGACAACTCATGCCTACCCAAGGCGGAGGTTTTTCCCGACTTCTTCCGCATGCATGCAAGGCACATGAGGATGATTATCATCACAAATGTGTTCATTCCCAACAGCATGGAAATCATTAGTATGCATCCATGCACATGATCATATCACATGAAATAACGAGTCCTCCGAAATGAGGTGATGTTATAAACGTGTCAACGAGTTCACAAAAATATTATGCCGGGGTTCAGAATGCTTGCCTTCAGGTCACGGGAAGGTAGGGTGCATTTCACACATTGAAATAATTCTCCTCTCTTCAAAAATCCTATTTTGAAAATATAAAAGAATTAACACACAAAAATAAAAACAGCACAAAAGTTGTTTTGAATTTTTTTTTTCAAATAAATTTTAAAATAAACTAGACAATATTTGAAAGAGGTAGGAAGAAGAATCAATTTAATTGGAGTTGTATTTTAATAGATACAGCAGGTCAAAGTTTGGTCAAAATCTGTTTTTTAAAATAAAAAAGAAAAGAAAACGTTTTAAAGGAAAAACACGTCGAAGGCGTATTCTGAAAAAGGCGCTTCCACTTACTCCTGCGTGGACAAAGGCCTGTCATCGACGGTGGGCCTGCCGCCCATCGTTAGGTTTGACCAGCCATGCGCGGCGCGCTGCTCCTCGACCGAACGGAGGCGGAGCTCGGCGAGGATTTGCCGTGAACGAGGGCGTCTCTTGGTGATCTGAGGACATGGGTGTGTTCAGGGGTCGAGACGAGTCTGTGGGTACCCGCCATGGTCGCCGACGTGACGGAGTCGCCCGGCTGACGAGCCAAGGGCGGAGCAAAGGCGTTCGGGTGGATAGTGGGTTTGGGGCTACGGTGGTCTCCGACCAAAATTGAGCGCGGGGTTACACTCATGAGAGGGAGGGCGAGTTCTTGGTGGAGAGAATGGAGAGGGAGGGGCACTGGTGGCGACGGAATCGACCGGATCGAGGCGGCGACCGAACCGGCCGGACTCGGGGAAGAAGGCCTTCCCCTACTCAACTGCTGGCCGCGGTAGCTCTAGGGGGATCAGAAGTGGTTGCCCGAAAACTCGATTGGTCTCCGGGGCCCTTATATACGCGGTGGAGGTCGGTTCCGAGGCGGCCGGCGATAAGGATGGCGGCGAACTGTCATTCTGTAGCAATGGCGACGTGGCGGCGACGCGCGCTAGAGGACGAAGCCGCGATCGAGCCGGAGATGCTTAAGGGGCAGCTGGCGAGCGGAGGAGGTTTGGGAGGCGCCGTCCATGGATGCGGCCGCAAGCGTGCCGCCAAGGAGCTTGCTGCGGCGCTGCTGTAGCGAGCCAGGGCCGGTCGGGGCTCTTGGCGCGACGCGGCAAGGGGGAAAGGATCAGGATGAGCTCGGGAAGTTTATCCAGGGGCGCGCTTGCTCGGGCGCGGGCACGTGCAAAACGCGTGCTCTGCTCGCGCTCCGGGCGTGCACGGCGTCTGCTCGACGAAATGCCAGGATGGCCAAAACTTCTAGGGATCAAATGCAAATCCACAGATCCGGTTTAGAGACCATTAGCAGGCTACTAGACAACTTGGTTTGGACAGATGGGAAAGTTCACAACACAAACTTACAATCATGCCAAAACTGTTCATGCCCAGTGGTGTTTGACAAAATGCCAGAGGCACTTAGGCATTTCTTAGAGTGACCAAAACGTCCAGAGTGGGGTCTCTTTAGGTGAAAGAGAGGGTGGTGAGGTTAGTTTGTGAAAAGCACAAACTTGCTAGTGCAAGTTTTGCAGAACTTCAAATCTGGACAGGAGGTGGATGGCATTATAACTTGAACCAAAAATGATCAAATGAGTGCATGCTCCTGGACTTAGGGGTTTTGCATGGTGGACTACAAGTAGGAGAAAGAATCTAGGGCCAAAGAGCAAGCAAGGCTATGGTTGCTATACAAATCATCATGTTGGACCAGAATGGAGATGAAGTTGATTCACTCAAAAATTTCAAATAACACCACTGAGTTTTTGCATAAAGTTGAATAATATGATACTACCAACATCCCATAATTTTGGTGGAGGCTAGAAAGAAGTATTTAAATGGGTTGTAGTGTAAAATTGTCCCTTGGACCAGAGAAGAAAAACATTTGTAGCACTCAAAATATGCAATGAATGAAACATATTATTGCACAAAAGTGATTTAGAGACATCACATGACATCTCCAAATTTTGGTTGGATTTTTAGTTAAGTTTATCAACTGGTTGTAGTACAAAAAGGAGCTCCAAAACTTAAAACCAGTCATTTTAATGAATAAAGCTCAGGATGAAATAATTTAATAAATAAATCTACTGATTGAGAGATGTTTTTAAAGGGAGGGCATATAAGTCCAAAATGTTTGGAAGGACCCACTTGGGAAAAACTCCTTAATATTAAAAGAAAAGTTTTGAAATCCACAGAGATATTCTTGCAGGCAAAAATTTTAAACTCTTGGCAAAATTTTAGTAACTAAGACCTGGTTAAATTTTTGGGGTGTTACATGTCTCGTGATCTCCGTTGGCAACCTGGGGTGGCCTACCATACCCTTCACGGCTGGGATAGTAGTAGAACGAGAGACAGTTAAATCTGGGCGACAAGTGCCGGAGTTGAACTATATCCTCTCGAGCAGCTAGTTGGATGGTTTGTGGCTCAAAGGAAGTTGTCCTTCCGGTGAACCTGTAGGGGCGTTCTGGCGATAGACCCCTACCATAGATGTGCACAGTGGCCTAGAATTGACGGCTCTCGCCGCTCATGGGTCCTTGGTACACAACATATTCCGGGGGCTCTTCTAAAGCATGGGCACGGCGGGTGAGGTTTGCAAGCACGGTCACAAAACCTCCAAGGTTGGTTGCTGTGGTCTCATTGTGCACGATGGGTCCAGGCATCGTAGCTCGGTTTGGGGATGAGGCTGTGCTGTGCTGAGTTGTGTTGAGGCTAGCGTGCCCTTTTTATAGAAAAAAGGGGGCGGATCCTTCCTTTGCACGCTTGCGAATGAGACAATTTAGGTGTTGGTCACTGGCGCGTGATCGACAGGCTAGGCTGATAGGTTGGGCACCGACTGCCAAAAGTTGTCGGGGTCACTGTGTGGCTATCTTACACGAGAAGCTTGGCCGGGGTTAGGTTAAGGTCTGGTGGGTTGGTTAACCAAGGTTTTTCGACCTGGCTAAGATAGGATTAGCCAATGGTCAGCCTGGCTCTGATACCAAGTTTGTCAGGACCGGGTTTTCGGGACATTAATTTCTAGAAAATGGTCCTTGTGCTCACCAGCCCCAGGATTACTGTTAGCTGATGAGACACTAACTTGATACAGAAGCTCCAAGCAAAATACATAATATGTAGTACCAGGCCATCTTGGCCTATGAGTACAATAATTGGTTTCTAGTGACTGATGGCGGAAGCGGTTTGTGGTCTTTCAACGTCTATGGGACTCCATTTCCCACAGGAACAGCTGACCTCGATAACTCCTATCTTCGCGAGACTGTTATCTCCAGTGCGTAGGTTCCGGGGCTGTCAGCGCAACGCTCCTGTTATCTCCAGTGCGTAGGTTCCGGGGCTGTCAGCGCAACGCTCCTCTCCAAGCAAGAAATCTGGCCAAGACAATAGCCAGGGACAAGCCAGTGAGTAATTTGGAATGTACTCGCAAACATTATGAACACAGGTATAATATTCAAATGATAAACATGCTCTAAAATATTCTATGATCACAACGCCAGTCACAAAATAAAATCCATGATGTACGCAAGCAAGTTATTCACATAACACATGAATAATGCAATTAGAGAGTAGAAACAGAATGCCTCAGTCGAGCGTCTGAGCGACACCATAGAAAGGGCTCATAAGTGAAATAAGTAACAAACGTGCCGCAGTCGGGTGTCTGTGCGATGCCACATAAAGGGCTTATAAAGTAAATACATAACAAGCATGCCACAGTCGGGCGTCTCAGCGATACCACATAAAGGGCTTATATAGTAAATAAATAACAAGCACGCCACAGTCGGGCGTCTCGGCGATGCCACATAAAGGGCTTATAAAGTAAATCAATAACAAACATGCCACAGTCGGGTGTCTGTGCGACACCACATCAAGGGCTTATAACAGAATAATCATAGTGAATATCCCAGAGGTAGAACCGTCACAGGGATACTCAATAAATCAAATAATGAAAATAGTTAGTCCACAATAATAATAATCATAATTATCATATGTCACCGGTCATAATCAATGTTCTGACTTAGTAGTTTTTCCTCCGAAGATCGACACTAAGACCGACACATGACCCATCCCAGACTGTAGTCCTTAACCGTGGACACGGCTATTCGTATAAATGTTTAGTCTCTGCAGAGAGTGTACTCTTTACCCACGGGTAACGGATTCCTTTAGTCCATCAGGACTAATTCCGTCTACGGTCTTTTGGTTGAAAACACACCTGACCGCACACACCAACCTAACTCACCTGTGTCTGGAATCTCCCATGACACCTGTTTAAGCAAAACTCTAAGTGGGGAGGCTACAACCTCGATTAGCATGGGATCACAAAATTTATACCACGCGCAAACTAGGGGAGCTACCCCTTCGGCTACAACCGAAAACACCCATGCCCCCGGATTAGGTGGCATGCCTACCGGATGCCTCCGGTATCTTCCACCATTGCCTCTCACATGCGGTGTGTGCTAGGACAGGGGTTGACAACTTCTTGAACTGCACCCTACCAATGGCGAGGACCGGTGGTAGCACGAAACAAGTATGGGGTTACCGAACAAGACTCGATCTATGGTCGACTCAGGAGGTTTAAGTATTCCCTGCACGGTTAGCGTGACAAATATGTTTCAACCAACAGACACAATCACCACTCATCATGCCTCAATATGCCGTATCGGACACAACCTTCTCGACGAAGACCGGAGACAAGCTCGTGTCTACCCAAGACAGAGACTTTCCCGGCTTTCCTCCCGTAGGCACGAAAAGCATACGAGGGTGATTACTATCAACATATCAAAATTTCCACAGCACGGGGTCATCAATATGCACTTATGAGTAGGGTCATATCATCACATAAAGTAACGAAAAACTCCGAGACAAGATGGTGTGGTAAACAACACACGATAATATTATGCCAGGGTTCAAAAATGCTTGCCTTCAAATTGAGGAGAGGCAGGGTGCATTCCAAAACTTTTGAAAGTTTTCTTCCTTCTTCAAAAATCCTATTTAAGAAAATTTGAAATCAACACATAGTTTCAAAACAGTACAAAAAAATTTCTCAATTATTTTTGAAATAAACCTTGAAATAAACTAGGTGAAATTTGAGAGAGGTAGGAAAAAGAATCAACTCAATTGGGGTTATATTTAAAAAGTTATAGCCAGTCAAAGTTTTGGTCAAATTCTGTTTTTTTAAAATAAAACAGAAAAAAGAAAAACGTTTCGAAACTTAAACACGTCGAAGGCGTACTCTGGGTTTAAGTCTTCACTTATTCCAGCGTGGACCGGCTCGTGGTCACTGACAGTGGGTCCAGGGGGCCCACTGGTCAGGTTTGACCAGTCGCCTCTCCCTCCCTTCTCCTCTGCCCGAGCGATGGCGGGACTCTGACGATCGCCGTCAACGAACGGAGGTTCCTCACGGGGTTCTGAGGGCGGGGATGGATCCGCCAGTCCAGGGCTGTCCTCCCGGTGGTCGGCAGGCTGGCGGGGGCGAAGGGAGTCGCCGGCGGCGAGCTCCGCGGCGGAGATGACTTCGGGATGATTTGGGGGTTCGGGTTATGGTGGCTCTCCGTCGAAGCTAAAGGTTTGGGCAGCTCCGCAAGACCAAGTGGAGTCGGGTGGTGGCACTGGATGGACAGGGGAGGGCCTGGTTGCGATGCACAGGGCCGGAAGGCGGCGGCGGCCGAGCTGGCCGGAGACGGGGAAGACGGCCTCCCCTGGTCGATTACGAGCTAGGGGAGCTCTAGGAGGATGGCTTGAGGCTGCCTGGGGTCTAGGAAGATCTCGGGGGTCACCATTTATAGCGTAGCTAGGTCGGTTCCGCGGCCGTGGATAAGGACGCCGGCAAACCGCCGTCCTGTTGCAGCAGGTCGACGTGGAGGAGCTTGGGGCTGGTCGGCGCATTCCGACGAGCTCCCACTGCTCAAGGGGGCGAGATGGCGCGCGCGGGTGGTTCGGGCGGCGCCGTCCGCGGCAGAAACCCACTGTGGCCGGCCGCTAGCCGCCGTGGCCGACCTGACAGCGGCGCCGTGGGGCTCCAGGGGCGGCTTGGAGCGTTCTGGTGAGTGGATGAGGCCGGGGTGTGGCTCTGCAGGTGAGAAAGGGCTAGGGGCTAGACGCGGCGACCTGTGCGCACGCACGTGCATAACACGCGCTGTTGGCGCGCCCAGAGCACGCTAGGTGCTCGACGAAATGCCAGCGCTTGATAGAGAGTTCAGATGTTGCTGGTAGTTAACATGCCTGGGTTAGGGTTAGCTAGGAGCTTAGTGGACAAGTTAGTTAGGTCAGAAGATCAAGTTCACAAAGCCAACAAAAAAATCATGCCAAATCTGGCTATGCACACAAAGTGTTTGACAAAATGCTAGAGGCATCTAGGCAGTTCTTGGAGTGGCCAAAATCTCCAGATCCTAGTCTCTTTAGAAGATAAAGAGGGTGGCAAGGTTAGTTTGTCAAAGACAGAAACTTGTAAGTGCAAGTTTTTGAGAAAACCAAATCTGGTCAGAAAGAAAAGGACATCATTTCATGGACCAAACATACTCCAATGGGGCCACTCTCCTGGACTTAAGGGTTTTGTAGAGTGGTCTATAAGCATGAAAAAGAATCATAGGCAATAGAGCAAAATAAAATGTGGTTGCTATAGAAAATGCCAATCTGGTCCAAAGAGCAAAACAGGATGGTTTGGTCAAATCTTGCAAAGAACATACATGGGTTTTTGCATAAAAATGAATTATATGCATCTACTGTCATCTCCAAATACTTGGTAAATTTTTTAAAGAGTTATTTAAAGAGGTTGTAGTGCAAAGGTACCAACTGGACTAGTTCTGATACTTTGGGGTAGGGCTCTAAATTTCCATTGACAAAAGTATTTTTTTGCACAAAAGTGATTTAGGAACATCCCATGTCATCCCCAAATTTTGGTGGGATTTTTAGAGGATTTTCTGAAAGGGTTGTTGTGCAAATGAGGCTCTGACACTTATGAAAAACCATTTTAAGGGAAATAAAGCTCAGGAAAGAATAATCTTAGAAATAATTCCACTGATCAAAAGAAATGGTCTTGGGAAGATAAACAAGTCCAATAACATATTTGGAAAGTTTTTTACCTAGGGTAAAAACTCTATAATATCAAAGAAAGGAGTGGTTCTGAAATCAAAGGAAATCCAGAAAAAATGAAAGATTTAATTTTTGGCAAAAATTTTAATAAACAAAACATGTTTAAAATTTTGGGGTGTTACAGTATTCGGGATGGATATTAGTGTGCTAGCGCCAACACCTTCTCCCTAGTACAAAATTGATAGTCTTGGAGAAAACTCGCTCTTCCTTGGACAAAACTATCCGATGATGGTGAAAGGCGATCCAACTGCTGTTGACACAACGTTACTAGCACAATTTATGAGAAGCAATTGTGTCTATACCTCGGACATCAGCGTGGTTCTCTACCCTGGTACTGATATAGTAGGCCGCTTCAGCCCGGATGATCAGTCATGCGTTGGTCTCGAGATCGACAATAGATGCCCCGTCCCAGAGAATCACTTGTGGTTCAAAGAAAGTGTTTCCAACACCGAGGAATGGTTGAGTTGAAGTTCATTTCATTGCTTGTAATTTGTTGTGTGGTGAAAACTTTAGTATTTATAATGTATCCTCGTTGTCGATGTGGGTTGATGACCGGTTGTATGTAATAAAATGATATGCCTGTGATAAACTTACTAAATTTATGAATGACTTTCGAGTTGCTTCTGTGAGTGAGTGGTGCGACGAGGCAAAAAAATATTTTCCAAATACATAATTGTACGTGCATTGCAACAGGTTATCGGATGAGGCCAATCAACAATAGTAGTACACTATTTGTACTAGCTTCACATGCTTCGCGCGTCGTGTAGGTGTTTTTACTGTAGCCATATTGTACGTAACCAGCACCTCGAATCCTCGATACTAGTACTATATAGTAAGTAGTAGGAGTAGTAGGGTGCCATGGGCCAGAACAAGCATTCACGTCCTAGAGTACAACACACACCACCAGCACGACTTCCATCTGACACCATATTTCTTGGAGTCTGTGCTAGAGCAATCTCTTCAACCTCATCGTTTCTCTAACTCAGCCATCACGCGGCGGGCGAGGTGGGGGTTTGCCAATTGTCGGTTTCCTCAACTGCGGTCCCACTTGTAAGGCCAACTCCAACACTCTATTAATATATGGATGTAGTCTTCTTCCCAATACAAAAACTTGCATCCATTCTACTCCCTCCATTGCATAATACATGCCTTCTACTACCTTTGTCCTGGTTTATAGGTCCCCTTTGTAGTTTGTGTCAAATTTTGACTAAAGATTTAACTAACAAAATGTTAATGCATGTCAAGAAAAATTATCTCATTTGATTCGTATTTGAACATAGTTTTCAAAAATATAATGTTTGGTGACATGCGTAAACATTTTGTTAGTTTAATCTATGGTCAAAATTTGGCACGAAATATAATGGGGACCAATAAACCCGGATGGAGGTAGTATTTGTCAAAATATATATGTATCTAGACATGTTTTAGTATATAGGCACATCCATTTTTGGACAAATGGAAGTCAAGTATTTTGGAACGGAGGGAGTACACAATAAATTTTTTAAGTTAGCACAACTAGTCTAATCCGAGAGCACAACCAAAGATTTGGTCGGGTTCTTCCTCCTTTTGCCGACGTGTGGGACATCCAGCATCCTGGTCGTGTCATGAAAGAAAATAGAGTGGTCCTAGTAGTTGATAAGTTGAAGCCACGAGATGTGCATCTTGGGTTAAACTATAAATAGAATCTTACTACTCTTGAGTAACTCCAAAAGCGGCCACCAAAGATCTTTATTGGATTTGTTTTTTATTGCCAGCACGTCGAGGTGAAAGATGTGCAGGTTCAGTGGGTCCTCTTGCATTTTCACTGACATGTGGGGCCGCATGTGAGCAAACAGACGATGGGCTCCGCGCGTCCGCAAGCTGGCTGAGAAGAGAGATAGAGGAGGGCTGAGCACAGACTGCAGGAAATTTGTTCAACGTAACCAGCACCTTGATATCCGCATGTGGTTGTTTCTAGAATAAAAAAAGGGAGCTACCCCTACTTATGTTACTCCCACTACGCCTAGCCTAAGGTTAGTAGGTGACCTTGCGCTTGGCTCTTCGCCTCTTCCGGAAGTCGATGGTTCTACAAAGAGTGCTTCGGCAACTGACACCAAATGAATTGCTGCACGTCCACCGCTTGTAAGCAAAAGTTTCTCCTCGTCTTTGCAAGCCACCGCACGCTGCGTTGGCAAGGGAGAAGGCGTAATCAAGCTTCTCGATTCTGCGAGTTGACGGGACACATCAAAGTTATTTACTAGTAGTACGTACTCTCTCCAAAAAGGGCTGACCATGTCATTGCTACCATCCCGTGCTCCGTGCGTTGAGTATGTGCACTATTCACGTGGCATCGATGATAAAAATATTGCGAGGTGCCATCGAGTGCACGACTCACTTACGAAAAAGGGTTTCCCCGCTTTCCCCAAGACGACTCACTTACGCATCGCTTATCTGATTATCTCCATTTTCTTGCATGACACGTGCACCTTGATGCGAGACATCTCGCGTGTTGGGAAAAGGATGAACAAAGCTCACGTAAAAGAAAAGAGTTGAAGAGCATAGATTCCTGACGACCGAGGAGGAGCAAGGAATCTGCTGCTTTCCCTCTTTTTGCCGCTGCCCACCTATAAACAACTAAAAGAACATGAACTTTTCGCTAACCACTAGAAACGGTACATCAGGATGCTAAGTTGAAGATGTTTTATACTCCATCTGTTTCCCAAATATAAGTCTTTTAGATATTTCAATAAGGGACTACATACGAAACAAAATGAGTGAATCTACACTCTAAAATATGTCCGCATACATCCGTATGTTGTAGTCTATTTGAAATGGCTAGAAAGACTTATATTTAGGAACGGAGGGAGTAGTTTATATTGAATTATTGATAACCACGCAACAAGCCACACATGTACACAAGCCAACGCACTAACTCCATCCGATCCAACTCATGCACATACGCGCACAGCATGGAGCACACAACGCACGTACACAAGACGTGCATGCACACACGCTCGGCCGCAGAATGCACATGAATAACACATGCATGCGCACACATTCGGCTGCATAGAGGCGTGCGCCATCCACGGCGATGTCCGGTTCGTCGTGCTACGGCGAAGCTCGCACGCAACGGTGCATACGCATCTCCTGTAGCACCTCTTTTCCGTCGTTGCTCAACTACTAGTCGGAGACGAACACGACCGCATCCTCGGCCTTAGAGCTAGCACCGATGGAAAAACACGCACGCTGCACGCACACGAGCACATACAGAGTGCCCACGACGTGGTGGTGGTGCGCCCCCAGTCGCCTCTACTCCTTCTCAAGACGTTGTCTATCAAGGCGGTTGCATGCTAATGATGATGTGGGTGAGATCTTCTAGGACTCGAGATGATGACGAGGAAAATTATGAGACACAAGGTGACGACACCGCCAAGGTCCACGGTCAAGGGGGTGCTAGTAAGTGCTTAGATGTGCTTAGAGCAAGTACAATAGAGCTGAGTCAGCGGGCTATAAGGAATAAACTATAGTATATTTCTGCTTAGTTGGAGGAAAGAGAAGAGGAGAGAGAAGGTAAGCGGGCTCTTCGTGAAGAGCCAGCTCTAGCACGTGCTCCTAGGCACTTTGTGAGAATGAAAGGTGGGCCACAGAACAAAAAAGTACTCCCTCCGTCTAGGTGTGTAAGTCATCTTACGTTGTGCACCGCGACCAAGGCAGAGAGGAAAACAAGAAAACTTAATGTCTTTTTGCTAATTAATAACATTGCATGCAATGAACTAACCATTGCATGTCATGTTTGGTAGTCTCAAGTTATTGAAAGCTTGCACGGCCCACATCTCTTATTGGTTGATATGTCACAAAACAAGAAACGAGGAGGGAGTTAATGTATCGTGCCTAAGTGTTTTGGGATTATTTGGTTTTCATAAGGTGACTTACACACCTAGACGGAGGGAGTAGTAGTACACTCTTTTGATCTACTATTGTACATGTTGACTATAAGATGGGCTGTAGATGACATGGCACTGGCTTATAGCCAGCAGCTGGCTATACTATTAATGCTCTTTAGATGAGGTGCTAAGTGCATTAAATGGCTTAGTAACTCAAGTCTTCAATGCATAGGTGCTTAGTTTATTGGTGCCACATCATATTTTATGCCTACATGGCGTGCTTATCACCTATACATGGTGGAGCACCGGGAGAGGCCAAGGCTGGTCATAGTGGAGAGTAACTTGTCTTGTAACATATCACTATGTTACTCTAAACATCTCTATAAACCGGAAAGGAGGGAGTAGTAACATAGACTAGTGTCATATGCAGAGTATGGGAGCACATGATATTTCCCCGTCCGGACCGATCCCAAGTTGGCTTCTCACCTTCTTGGCCCAACAAAAACCCTCCCCCTCCAGCTGGCTTCCATGCGCCAGCTGAGCCCGCCGTTGATGGAAAGTTAGGGCGACGCGACCTCTCACTGCTTCCGCCGTTGAAGCGGCGCGCCGACCGAGGGCACCACCCGCTGCACGCCCGGCATTTCAGACTACACAATGGATAGTAACTTTTAGAGCAAGTACTACAATTAGATGACATAAGCAGGCTATAAGGATTTAAATATAGTATCTGTGCTTAGTTGAAGGAGAGAGAAGAGGAGAGAGAAGAGGAGCCGATTGTAAACGTGTAGCCGGTTGTACTCGAACATACTTTGTGAGACAAAAGGTGGGGCCATTATTAATGATATTGTATTTATACTAAAGGGACTAACAGACGCCTTTAATTACTCGCTTTTTAGACAAACCTTGGTGGGGCTATTATTGACTTTTTTTGAGCTATTATTGACTTGGACGTGGGGTTTGGGGGCCAAAGGCCTACTATTATACTCGCACGACCGACCTGACATGCTCTACCCTAGCCGCCGATGTATCATATGGTTTCGCACCGTTCCAGATCTTAGCGCCGCCACACAATTCTTCTCCAGCCCTCCTTCCGGCGTGCACCACGAGAAGGGACAGCAGTCCTCCAAACCCCGCCTTTCATGATCCTGTACGGGAGAGGGGCGATCAGGTTTTTGGGGAGCACACTCCTGTGACTACTGCCAGCGACGACTTCCTCAACGACAACCTTCTTCCCCGACTTCAGTAACCTCTTCATCAACGACATGAGTGACAACATCAACCACATCGGTTCTGCTCCCGCTGTACAATATGTGATTCTGTCCTCCTGGTTTAGTCCGCATCATTACTTTGATGATTGCAATTGTCGTCATGATCTATTTACTGCTGATTCAGATTAAATCTCATACTAAATTGCTCATATATTCAACAATCCAATCCAAAAACCTAATCACATGCAATTTACTCCGAGTGGTTTTGCTGCGCTTTTGAAGCCGCCTACTTTTAAGGGGGTGCAATATAAAAGGTGGCGCACAAGAGCAGTATATTGGTTTCAGATCATGTACTTCTATGACGCCACTAAGGGTAAGTGTCGGTGTCAAAACCGGCGGATCTCGGGTAAGGGGTCCCGAACTATGCGTCTAGGCGGATGGTAACAGGAGACAAGGGACATGATGTTTTTACCTGTGTTCGGTCCCTCTCGATGGAGGTAATACCCTACTCTGGTTGATTAATATTGATGATATGGGTAGTACAAGAGTAGATCTACCAGAGATCAAGGAGGCTAAACCCTAGAAGCTAGCCTATCGTATGATTGTTGTTCGCCCCACGGACTAAAACCCTCCGGTTTATATAGACACCGGATAGGTTAGGGTTACACAGAGTCGGTTACAATGGTAGGAGATCTACATATCCGTATCGCCAAGCTTGCCTTCCACGCCAAGGAAAGTCCCATATGGACACGGGACGAAGTCTTCAATCTTGTATCTTCATAGTCTTGGAGTCTGGCCGTGATGATAGTCCGGCTATCCGGACACCCCCTAGTCCGGGACTCCCTCAGTAGCCCCTGAACTAGGCTTCAATGATGATGAGTCCGGCGCGTTGATTGTCTTCGGCATTGCGAGGCGGGTTCCTCCTCCGAATACTTCATAGAAGGTTATGAACACAAGGATAGTGTCTGGCTCTGCAAAACAAGTTCCACATAACAACGTAGAGAGAATAATTTTCGCATAGATCTGCGGACGTATTCCGCGGCGTGAAATCACACCACGGCCAGGCCTTTATATGAATTTTACCGTTCCACCTTAGCGCGTTTAGCGAGGCGGTTTCCTTGGCACGTCTTATCAAAGCATAGATCGTGCCCCCTTATTCCGGGATTCTCATCAATACGGACATGGGTAACCCATCCGCGCCATTGATTACGACGCTTGAGAGATAAGCGAGTTTTACCAGGCTGGTGGGGACGATAGCTCCGTCATTCATATAAGGGATAAGGATCCACCTTTTCACCTATGCCTTCTTCCTCCTTTGCTTCTCCATTTCACAAGACTCGAGCTCCAAATACCAAGTCCGCACATCCCACCTCAACCTTCTCCAACCATGTCGAGCGGGAGGCGGGTGGATGGCCTCCTCCGTAACGGAGGGCACATCACAAGACTGGGAGGCCGGATACTTGTCCAGCGACATCGCGCACATGCTGCCCGATGCGGGGCAGCTCATTCCAACCCCCGGGCCCCATGAGAGGGTGGTGTTTCTCCCCCACTTCCTCCGCGGACTAGGTTTTCCACTTCACCCATTTGTCCGGGGGCTCATGTTCTACTACGGCCTGAACTTCCATGACCTGGCCCCGAATTTCATCCTCGACATCTCGGCGTTTATCGTCGTGTGTGTCGGATTTCGGGTTCCGGCAGACCCTTAAGGTTCGAACTCTGGGGTGCGCGCGGAGATCCAACCCTCCACCGTCTCGCACCTCGCCGAATCGCAGGGACCTAAACTACTAGCAAGAACAACACAAGAGACGCAAGATTTATACTAGTTCGGGCCACCGTTGTGGTGTAATACCCTACTCTAGTTTGTGGTGTGGTGGATTGCCTCTGGGGCTGATGAAGAACAGTACAGGGAAGAACAACCTCGCGAGGGTCTGTTCTTGGTGGGTGTGATGAACTGCTAAGTGGTATCCCGTCGCTCTAGCTTGAGGATCGGGTCTCTCTCTCTCTGGATTCCAAAATGCCTGCCCGGAGGAGAGCGGAAGAGACTCTACTATGGTGGCTAGCTCTACTTATATAGACGAAGGCCCTGGGCCTCTTCCCAAATATTGATCGGGAAGGGCGCCAACAATTGGCCATTTTGAAGGCGAACAGCGGGTACACTTATCCTGACTAAAGTTGGTCCTCGCCTGCCAAAGGCTCTGGTGATGATGCTGCTGGGCTCCATGATGATCGCATTCCAGCCGTTGGGGCTGGTCTTGGTCTTGTTGCACCAAACGGATGCCTTTGCTTGATGCTCTCGCTGCGCTTGCTCCCTTTGCACCAAAGAGGAAAGGAGGACGCTGCTGGCTGGCGCCTGATCGCGCCCTTGGTCGTCATGGCTTGCGTCACAGGGCACCTCGCGAGGTACCCTGCCTTGAACTCTCCGCCTCCTCGTGAGCCAGCCTGACGAGGCCGTGCAGGAGGAAGCTCCTGGTCGTCCGCCCCGCGAGGCTTGGCCCCTCGCGAGGGTCTTGAGCTTGTGTTGATGAAGATGGGCCGTCCTGGGCCTCCTTTGAGCCACGCCGCAGGCAAGTCTGGGGACCCCCGTTCCCAGAACGCCGACAGTAGCCCCCAGGGCCACGGCGCGCCCGACCTTGGCCGTGCAGAGAGGCGAAAGGGCAAGTGCGAAGCGTCGTGGGCCCTAACAGCCTGCGGCCTTGGGCGCCGCGTGGCGGTTGATTGGACGTGGGCGGCTGCTCCCCCATGATGCCTTGGTAACCGCCTGGATTCGACAGGTCCCTGCATGCAGAGCTGGGCATGATGACTGGTGATCGTGGAGGCCGACGGTTGGCCTCCGCCGGTTATAAGTACGGAACGGCGTGCACCCTTCCAGTCTACCCTTCTACTTCTCCTCTTCCTCGTCTCGTCTGGCTTCCATGGCTCCGATCCGCCGGTTCTCCAAGGAAGAGAAGGGAAAGGCTCCTCAAGAGGATCCGGACCCGCTCCCCCCAAAGAAGGGGCTTGCTCTCGGTGTCGAGGAGCGCGCGAGCGAGGCTCCCGTGCCACAGTGCGTGCGGCCGCCACCAGGGTTTCCTCTTCCTTGTACGCCGCAAATTGGTGGCCTGAAGGATGTGACGCCGGGCGTCACGAAGCGGGCGCGTCGCCGACGCCGGCGGGTCATGAAGGTGTGCGTCTTCCCCCCTGGAGTCCACGCCGAGGGCTCCTGCCGGGAGTTCGTGCTCCGCATCGCTGCGCCTCCTAAGTCTTGGATTCGTCTTCCTTCTTTCTTCGCCTCCGTCGTCTGGCAGGGGGAACCCCTGGGACTCTGGCTGCAGCACGCCGGCTGCTGCGCCCTCGCGGCAAAGGCGTAGGTCGCAGATGGTTGCCCAGGCGAGGTCTTCATGACTCGAGGCTGGGACGAGGTCGCCAGTCTGCAGGACGAGGGGCGCCTCACGATCCACAGGAGTACGACGGTGCTTCGGTGATATCCTTCAAGCTCTTCGACGCGGAGGGTCGCCGGCTGGAGTGCTGCCCCAGGAGGGGCGGTCGGGGCCCTGCTGTGGTGAGACGGAGGCCGACCGACCACTCCCTTGTCAGCTTCTCAGGCGACGAAGGCGCCGGAGGATCCTGCGACTCCGCCGAGCTCCTCGCGACGCCGGAGATGAGCGACGACAGCTACGAGCCCCCGAGCCTGCGCCGCTCCCGGAGAAGGGCGAGCTCGTCAGGTCATCGCCACCCCTGATCTGGATGGGGTTGGCTCCGAACCGGGTGGCCCACTGTTGATGACGGCGCCTGCCACTGTGGTCCCTGTAGATAGGACTCCTTAGGATTCACGTCTTTTGTTCCTGCGAGGAGCCAAGAATGTACCCCGCGGGGGCTTGTAAGATGTTTGTAGCTTCGTTTGTCGATATGATCCTTGTTATGAGGCAATGCGGGATGCTCATCCCGTTCTAGCTCAGTTTCTTCCTTTCGGACCTCGTGAGGGCTTGGTGCTCTGCGCCGACAGGTCCCGGTCCCAAGGCGGCTTCAGCCGTCGCTGGTATGCCAGGTCGCGATGCCGTGGCCAAGGCCAGGAGGTGAGCGGCCCGAGGTCCGGTAAGAGCCTCTGAGTCGCGATGCTCAGGGGGTCCCCCTTGGCGCTCAAGCAGCCATCATTCGGTGAGAAAGGAGAGCGACGTTGCTAACACGGAGTTGCATTGAGTGTGGGGATGGTGTCGCGATGACTAGTGTGTCCAGAGGGCAACTTATCTCGAGGGTCAGGACAATGCTCCCTGGCGCGGTGCCAGGTCCGTGCCTTGGCCGGCGAGGGATTGCGTGGCGAGGTCGCTTCGTGCTCCTTGGAAGGACCCTGCAGGTTTACCACAAAAGGAACAAGGGCTCACCGTGGCGATCGTTAGTCCTGTCGTTAGTTGCTTTGGAGAGGCACGAGGGGCCTCGCGAGGTGTGTCGGGGCACCCGTGAGCCAGCGCGGGGCTCTCGAGGCCCTACCTCAGGGCGGGTTGCGCCTGGCTCTGGGCCTTATCTTCGAGTGTGTTCCTGCAAATTTGGCTAGATGCCGGTGCTTCACGTCTTGGGTCCGGCTCTCGGGCTGGTCTCGGCCGTCGTTGGCAAGCCGTGTCGCGATGCCATGGACAAGACCAGAGGGTGAGGGCCGGAGCCGGTAGGAGCCCTGAGTCGCGATGCTCAGGCACCCCCCCTTTAACGCGCAAGCTAGGTTAGATGACGCAACTCTACGTCCTCGGGTCCCGGCTCTCGGGCTGGTCTCTACCGTCGCTGGCAAGCCAGGTCGCGATGCCATGGACAAGACCAGAGGGTGAGGGCCGGAGAGCCGGTAGGAGCCCTGAGTCGCGATGCTCAGGCACCCCCCCTTTAACGCGCAAGCTGGGTCAGACGCAGCAACTCTACGTCCTCGGGTCCCGGCTCTCGGGCTGGTCTCACCGTCGCCGGCAAGCTGTGTCGCGATGCCATGGACAAGACCAGAGGGTGAGGGCGGAGAGCCGGTAGGAGCCCCGAGTCATGATGCTCGTGCACCCCCCTTTAACACGCAAGTGGATTGGATGACTTAAACTCGTCCTCGGGTCCCGGCTCTCGGGCTGGTCTCAGCCATCGCTGGCAAGCTAGGTCGCGATGCCATGGACAAGACCAGAGGGTGAGGGCCGGAGAGCCGGTAGGAGCCCTGAGTCGTGATGCTCAGGCACCCCCCCCTTTAACATGCAAGATTTCGCCACCCAGGAGAAGGCACCAAATAACAAGCATGGTGGAACGAGAGCATAATCCTAAGGAAAACGCATGAAGAATACATGCCGCTGGATCGCCCGAGCGGCTTGGGGATGATGCAGCCCGAGGGGCGCCCAACAGGATAAGCTAAAGACATGAAATAAAAGGGATACATGCCGCAGGACGGACCCACGCGGCCCGGGAATAATGCGGCCTCAAGGCGCCTCCCACCAGAAATAAAACTTAAAGATGTCACTGGTGATGTTGGGGATGAAGGGTTGTTGATGTAGCAGACTCGGTGGGCTGCGGAGCCGATCCTCACGAGCCCCAGTGCCCAGGGGCCTCGGGAGGCTCCGGAGGCGCCGGGCGGCTCCTCATGGGCCATCTCCATCTCCGCCAGGGCTGCGGCGTGCGACCTCTTGAGCCTCGGGATGGTCCTCATGAGACGCTGGTGCGCAGCAGCCCACGCTTGTGTGCCATAACGCATGCGCACGTAGCTGTGGGCGGACCTCGCAGCTGGCGTCCCACTCGCGAGGGCGAGGCGCTCTTGAGATGCAGCTGCTGAGCCCCGGTATGTCGATGCGCACGCGCAACCCACTATCCTCGCCTGGATGGGGGCCACAGGTGGGCGGCGGCTGCCCCTCATGACCCTTGACTCCTGTAGCTCCTGAATGGCCTTGGCGATGAACTCTTGAGGGTTCTGTTCTCCTGGTCTTGCTCTCGCTATGGAAGCGTGCTTCAAAACACGCCCACGTGGTGCCCAAGCGCCTCCCTCGAGACCTTGGCGAGGTCGGCGGCCTCCAGGGAGAGAGCCCCCGAGCCCTGCCTGAGGAGGGCGCCAGGCGCGCTTTCCGCGATGGAAGGAGGCTCCCCCTGGCCCGGTGCGGGCCCTGAGGGGCCTGTCTCTTGAAGAGCTGGGCCGGTCGATGTCTTCTTCTTCTTGGGTGCTGCCTCGGGAGGCATCCTGCTGCTGTGGTCTGGGTCTTCCAGTGATGCAGCCTGAAAAGCTCGCTCCAGGGAGCACACTGCATCTCTCTCTTCACAGGGCACCGTGATGACCCCGCCGCTTCTTGGCATCTTGAGGATGTTGTTGCCATGGTGGGTTATGGCCATGAATTTGGCCAACGTTGGGTACCCGAGGATGGCGTTGTACGGCAGGCGAATGTGGGCGACGTCGAAGTCGATGAGCTCGGTGTGGTAGTTGTCGCGAGCCCCGAAGGCGACATGAAGGCGGACCTGCCCGATCGGGACCGTGGAGCCGTCGGTGACTCCGGAGAAAGGCTTGGTTGGCTGAAGTATCGTAAGGCACTTGAAGATTGTTGAATGTCTCCACGAACAAGACGTTGAGCCCTGCTCCGCCGTCGATGAGGGTCTTGGTGACTAGCACATTCTTGATGATTGGGGAGCAAAGCATCGGAAGAACTCCGCTGTGGCTGCGCACTTGAGCTGATCCGCCGAGCTGAACGTGATGGCGCACGCCGACCACCTGAGAGGGCGCGTGGACTCGAGCTTGGGGAGGACTGCATTCACTTCGCGGGCGAACTGCTTGAAGATGCGGTGAGAGGCTGGGGCTTGAGCCCCGCCCAGGATGCAGGCGATCGCACGCGCTTCCTGGAAGCCCCCAGCCCCCTCGTCCTGATGACGGTCTTCGATTCTCCTTGGCGGTGGCGGCAGCGGAGGGAGGCCTGCGTTCCCTTGCGGGCGATCCTCACGAGGCTGATCCCTCCAGCCTCCCTCGCGAGGTGGGTCTTGCCAGCGGTCCTCGCAAGGTTGGTCGCGCCACCCTTGGCGCAGACCGCGGTCTTCCCAGCGTCCTACATTCCTTCCTCCTCCCCGGCCGTAGCCCCGGTCGCTACGCTCGGGGCGTCTGCCGACCCTCCCTTCGCGCACGGCCCGGAGGTCTTGACATTCATTGGTGTTGTGGGTGTCGAGGTCGTGGTACATGCAGTACCGGCTGCCCTTAGAGGACTCAGGCTGATCTCTGCCTCGCTTGGTGTCTGGTTCGGGCGCGAGCACGGCAGCCCCCTTGTGCTTCACGTCCTTGGCCTTGGACTTCTTCTCTTCGGGATCTGCGGCAGGCAGCTCGAGGAGGGAGAGGCGCCCTTCCTCAGCCCTGGCGCACTTGGTCGCCAAGTTGAACAGCTCCAGGGAGGTGCACAGATCTTCATGCATCGCCAGCTCCTCCTTCATCTTGACATCGCGCACGCCGTCGGAGAAGGCTGAGATAATGGCCTCCACCGTTACCCTGGGGATCTTGGGCGCGTGTTGTTGAAGCGCTGGATGTACTTTTGCAGGGTTTCCCCTGGCTGCTGCTTGATCCGGCGCATGTCGCTCACGGCGGGTGGCCGGTCGCGAGTACCTTGGAAGTTGGCGATGAAGCGGGTGCACATCTCGGCCCAGGAAGAGATCGTGCCTGGGGCCAGATTCAGGAGCCAGGTGCGGCCTCTTTCTTGAGCGCCATGGGAAACCAGTTCGCCATGACCTTTGTATCCCCGTTGGCAGCCTCGATGCCCAGCTCGTAGAGCTGGAGGAACTCCGTAGGGTCAGCCGTGCCGTCGTAGCGTGGAGGCAGGTCCGGCTTGAACTTGGCGGGCCACGCGACGCTGCGCCTTCGGTGGTGAAGGCGCGGCAGCCCGCCGTGGCAGCGGGGCCTCGGACGGCAGAGAGAGCTTGGTCTTGCAGGCCTCCCTGCGCGCTGGGGGCAGCGCAGGTCTTGACGTCTTTGGAGCGGGAGCGCCGGGCAGCTTCTTGCGGCGAGGAACTTCTTGGCAGCTCTGCTCTTGCAGCGCGGCGCTGGCGGAGCAGGTTCCGCCAGGCCGCGCCTTAGGGCGCCTTCTTGAGGAGGAGGCTGTGGCGCCCAGCTTCATCGCCCAGCTGGGCGGGTGCGGTGCAGCGAGACGGACGGCGCGGGGTCGCCTCCTGCAGCGCGGACGAGCTCGGCGACGCGGTCGAGCCATTCTTCGTAGACGTCGTCGACGGGGCGGTAGTGCAGGAGCTCGTTGGACGCAATGAGTGCAACTCGGGCCTCCATGGCCGCGCGGGGCGCGCGTGACGAAGAAGCAGCGGGGGTGAGAGAAGGCGTGGCAATGCGGCTGTCCCGCCTTATGGACGGGTGTAACATCCCAAAATTCTAAATTTTGGAATGTTATATTAAATAAATAACTATGCTTGTTGTCTGATTGATTGTTTGACTGATTGAGTGAAATTGAGTGGAATATGAAACTTTTGAAAGTTGAAATGAAATGACTTTCCCAAAACTTTCCCCTTGTCTTTTGGATCCCAATGAATTCAAGTTCATTCCAACACCAAACCCTAGAGTGAAGATGACATGACTTCTTCCATTTTGAAATGAATAGGGTTTTGGAAAAAGATTTGAATTTCATTTGGGAACATTTCAAATTCAAAGCTTTATGCAACTCAATGATTTTCATGAGGGAAGATAAAATGACTTCTTTAATTATATGAAATATGAGTTGGAAGTTAAAAAGTATCAAATTGCAAGTCATTTGAAAATGCCTTGAAACCCTCTTTCAAATTTGAGTTTTGGAATTTGAATTCAAACTTTGGCAAGTGGGAATCATATCAAAATCTATGCCTGATAAATACTTGAGCAAAAGTATGAGAGGAGTAAATATGACACTCCAAAAATATCAGAGGAAAACAATGCCAAAAGTTTTGAATTCAAATTTGAGTTTTAATTGAATTTGAAAAAAAAATGAATTTTTATAAAGTTTGGATTTTGCCTTTGGAAAAATGTTCAAATGATAGGGAATATTCCCCTGATCATTTTGGTATATATATGTCCTATATAAAATATTTATATTTTAAAGGATATCTCTGTTTTTGCTTTATTTAAATTAAAAATTTAAAAAGAAAAACTCCCCCAGGCGCCCGAATGGCCCAGCCAGCGCCGACCACCATGGCCAAGCGCAGCCAGCCCACCAGCCAACCAGGCGCAGCCCCCCCCTCGCCGAAACCGTTTCGCCCCGGTCGCCCGACCGCACCACCCCCTCCCTCTCTCTGGCAGGTGGCCCCGCCCGTCTTCAACCCCGCCACGCCGCGCCGCCGATCGCTGGATCGCGAGATCCGGGATCCGATCCTCCCGATCACCTCCCGATCGCCCCCGTTCTGCGCCGAGGCCCCCGCCTATATAAGCCGGGCCCCCGCACCCCATTCCCCCCCTTACCCCCTCGCCGGAGCCCCTCCTCTCTCTCTCACGCGTCGCCGGAGCCCGAACCTCCCGCCGCCGCCATTTCCGTCGCCGCCGTCGCCCTACACCCTCCCGACCCCCACCGACTCCACCAGACGCCTCCCCGAGCTCGTCCGCACCCGCCGAGCCACTCCGTCGACCTCCCCGACGACCGGAGAGGCCAACGCACTCGTCGCCGCCGCCGCCGCCGCCGTCGAGCGCCGGTGAGTCACCGGAGATCTCCTCCCCCGTCCGATGCGCTATCTACGGTGTAGATTAGAACCCCCGAAGGGGTATGTTTTTTATAAAAAACCGGCCGGTTCGTTCCGGTTTAGTTTTTAAGTTAGGGTTTTTTTTTGCCGGCCCGACTAGTTTAACCCTAGGCCCGTTTAGTTTATATTACGCTCGGTGCGTAGTTTAGGCCCATTAGGCCCTTTTTCATTTATTTTTGTTTTCTGTTTTAGCAGAATAGTTCCTGTTTTGAAGAATTCATATCTTTTATTCTGTTTAATATTTTTAGGTGATTATTTTTTTGTTGGTTTGCAAATTTTCTATATTTTCTGTAGAAAATATATTTAGCTATGTTAAAATTAATTAAAATTGCTTTATTTTAGTTTTAGTCAGAATAGTAAATCTGTTATAACTTGAGTTAGAAAAATTATTTTTGGATGATTCTTTTTGCCCCAACTTTATTTTGACATTGCCAAACCATAGAATTTAATTTGGGTATTTTAGAATTAATAAAAAAATAGTTTTAAGCAGAATCTTGTTAATCCTAATTAATTAACTAGCTACTGTTTTCCTATTATTTTAATTAGTAAATAAATTTATTTTTAACTTGTGATTGATTATTCTAGGATAGTTTCTGTCACTTTATAGGATGAACTTTTATTTATAATAAATAAAAGTTTTATTTTATTTTTCTTAATAGAAATTGAATTAGGCCTAATAGGAGTTTCATAATAGATTTTTAATTAATTCTTTTTGCTCCTAGTTGCTTAATGAAATCTTTTCTGTTAAGTTAACATAAAACCATGATTAGGTTATGTTGAGAAAATTTTTGTTATATAAAAACTATTTTTAGTTGTTGCTTGAAGTAGGAAAAACTTGAGTTGGTTTTCTTTGAGTTTTCCCTTTGGGTTTTGATTCGTTTGTTTTGGTGTGTTATATTACTATGCTATTGTGTTATGTGATCATATGCTATAGGCTTATTGTGATTATTGTTTATTTCGGTAGAGTTTTGAGTGCTGAAGCTTGCTACCACGAGTCCCTAGTTTTCGAAGATCGTCGGCAAGGCAAGTTCACTTTGACCATGCTTTCATACCTATGTTTTATTACATTTAGTGACATCTTTGCAACCACCCCTCGGTAGTGTTATTGAATCCTTGTAGTTGAGTAGTATGCATGAGGTAGGAACCCATCCCTGTTACCAAGCCGGGACGATATTTTATTTTAATGCTACGCTATAGTAGGCGGGGTTTGGTATGAGTACTCGGGAGTGGTGTGAGAATGGAGGATTCTACGTCAATGGCGACAACTCCATGATGGAATCTGCAAGGACTGCATCTTCAAGACCTCAAGACTTCAAGACTCGAGACAGAATTCAATACACACTCTTTGGGTGAAGGGCAGATTGACGGGCACCTGGAGGAACCGGTGGTTGGCGGGATGCATGGAGAAGCGCCATGACATCTTGCGGAAAGCTTCACCCAGACTCAAAGAGACGGAAGAATACTTCATGGCCGAAAGCTTACCTGCAACCGCAAGTCATTATGGGCTCTGGCTTGGTTGACCTTAGTGGTGACTCTGGCTGGGGCGGTACTAGCAGATGTAGAACTACGGTAGGATGGGATGAGTGCAGACGGTGGTCGAGGAACTCTTGAGGAAGACCATGTTTGGTCATCTTGTTCTCAAACACCACGAAGTGCGAGAATGCAAAGAGAGGGATCGAATCTTGCGGGTAAAGTGTACAAACCTCTGCAGAGGGTTATAAACCTAATCGATTAGCCGTGTCCCCGGTTACGGACAATTTGAGCCTCTGGACTTGGATCTATCTCGGAACTCTCAACACCGGATTGATAACTTAATTATGGGCAACTTATGATGATTTTGGGCTATGAGACATCGGTTGGCGGAACCATGTCATGATAGAAAACTCCATAGTACAGACTTCATTTATTCCTTTGATGTAGGGAAAATAAAACCAGCATTTACATAAACAAAACTCGAATCTGAGCCATAAAGCCATCTTGCATATAGTATAGTTTATCATCTGTTTTCTCATATTGTGATCTTGCCGGTACATTCAACGTCTTGACCTACACGGCTGCAACGTATCATGTTGCAGATATTTCCTCGACAGTAAGAGTAATGCAGTGGTTACGGTCTACACTCAACCTGCCGATGGCGTTGATGGGACTCCACACCCGTTTGATTGTTTCACTGAGTATTATGAGGTATATATCAGTTTACGTTATTTATGCATGTGATTGCACTTTGATATATACATTGATGTACTGTGTGTGCCAGCATACTGATCCAGGGATGGCATAGAAACACAGAGGCTTGACCGTCTGAGGTCGGGTCGCTACAACGGGTGGCAGATTCCGGCGCACCCCTACCTGGCGCGCCAAATGTTGGATTTCGGGTTACGGCAGACCCTTAAGGTTCGAACTCTGGGGTGCACGCGGAGATCCAACCCTCCACCGTCTCGTACCTCGCCGAATCGCAGGGACCTAAACTACTAGCAAGAACAAGACAAGAGACGCAAGATTTATACTAGTTCGGCCCACCGTTGTGGTGTAATACCCTACTCTAGTTTGTGGTGTGGTGGATTGCCTCTGGGGCTGATGAAGAACAATCTGAGGAATAACTTGACCTCATGATGCTGTTCTTGGTGGGTGTGATGAACTGCTAAGTGGTATCCCGTCGCTCTAGCTTGAGGATCGGGTCTCTCTCTCTCTCTGGATTCCAAAATGCACCTTGGGAGGAGAGAGGAAGAGACTCTACTATCGTGGCTAGCTCTACTTATATAGACGAAGGCCCTGGGCCACTTCCCAAATATTGAGCGGGAAGGGCGCCAACAATTGGCTATTTTGAAGGGGAACATCGGGTACACTTATCCTGACTAAAGTTGGTCCTCGCCTGCCAAAGGCTCTGGTGATGAGCCTGCACTGGCTCCACGATGACTGCATTCCAGCCGTTGGGGCTGGTCTTGGTCTTGTTGCACTGAAACGGATGCCTTTGCTTGATGCTCTCGCCTGCGCTTGCTCCCTTTGCACCAAAGGGGAAAGGAGGACACTGCATGGGCTGGCGCCCGGCTGGCGCCCTTGGTCGTCATGGCTTGCGTCACGGGCACCTCGCAAGGTACCACCTTGAACTCTCCGCCTCCTCGTGAGCCAGCCTGACGAGGCCGTGCAGGAGGAATCTCCTAGTCGTCCGCCCCGCGAGGCTTGGCACCTCGCGAGGGTCTTGAGCTTGTGTTGATGAAGATGGGCCGTCCTGGGCCTCCTTTGAACCACGCCGCAGGCCGCAGGCAGGCAAGTCTGGGGACCCCCGTTCCCAGAACGCCGACAGTGTGCAAGGCCTTCCTCTGCTTCCAGCCCCACTTCGGCTTATGGCTGAAGATCTTCAACGTCCGGCCGAAGGTAGTGGGCGGCCGTCAAGCGGAGTGCGGAGGCGCCATGGTTGGCAAGATGGCCAAAGTCCCATGGCTCGAGGGCGCCTTCGTGGAGACAATTATGGGGTGGCAATCGGGGTGGTTCTACATCACCGAGCCACGCGACCCCGAATGGGTGGCAGCCCCCGAATTTAGATCTGGCTTCCCCACATGGTTCTCGTCATGGAAAGAGACGGGCCTGGCATGGGGGAATTCGGAAGAGCTATCCGGACTCCAAACATGCGTCCAAAACCTGATGGACAAGAATCTCAGGCTTGTCGACGTAATCCAGGTGATGCTCATCTGCCGGATTCTCCCCTGCCAACAACGGGCCTTTAACTTGTGGGAGTTCGATCCAGCACAACACGAACCTTGAGCGGCCCTTGACACTACGTATGAAGATGCACGGAAGGTGCTTTGTTCAAGAAGCTGAAGCCCAACATCCGCTAACAAAGATCGCGGATACAGCTCGCGGCGTCCAGCCGGCGAGGTAAGTTATTTTACCCTTTACGGGACTCTTTTTTCATAGATTGACTCTATGTGGGATCTAAAAACTCCCTATTCTTTGATAGGACTGGCTGAAGACGTCCGGACAGATTAACTGTCCGGCTCCTTTGCCAGAAGACCCACGGACGCCCGATTGATGGGGCTGCTGGCTCCGGCACCCCATGTGGTGCCGGAGAAGAAGGCCAAGAAGGAGGCCACGGAACTTCGAAGGAGCTCCCGACGCCAGGTCTTTGTCGATTCTGAAGCGGAATATTCTCTGAAGAAGAGGAGGAAGAAAAAGCTCCTCCCAGTGGGAGGAGAAAAAAGGAAGGCCGCCCATTTGGGAGGCGGAGGAATCAGAAGGGAAGAACCCTTCCTCCGAACTTCTCCACAAACGTCGACGACGACGAGGAGGATAGTCCTACAAGGCAAAAGCACCTGGCGAGATAGTACGTGTCCGGATACCCATGGATGTTTATTATTGCAGTGTTCTCTAATGTCGAACAACCGTGCAGCCCGCCCAAGGCGAGTTCGCCGATTCATCGGCGGGTCCACAGGCTCGTCGGAAATGGAGAGTACCTCGCTTCCGTCCGCCTCCTCGCCTCACGCTGCAGACGGCCTTGTGAGGGCCCCAAGAGGGGCTTGGTCAAGAGGAGGTAGCACAGGAGGTGCCACAAGGCAACCTCCACGGACTCCAGCCTTGTGAGGCAAGACCCCGGGGGTTCTAGGCCCGACCCTTGTCCGGTCTCCATGCGGAACCTTGATGGTTGAGTCCGCAAGCGGACCCTTCGGAAGAAGGGTAAGGCGCGGTGTCCTCCGTCCAACGGAGGCACCGGATAGCTTCTTGAGGCGCTTAACGGCGCTTCCATCGAGGAGGAGCACCGCATTATGAGTGCGGTGATCCGAACGATTCAGTCCGCCAAGAGCGGACTGACCAAGCTTTACCAGCCTTCTAACAGGCTTTGAGGTAAGTTTTAGAATATGTAAAAATATAACCGCATAGACAGTAGCCCACGATGCTTAGTTCGGTGTTCGGAAAGAAAAGCCGGACTAAGGATCTAAAAGATATCTGTGAGAGTCTAACATAAGTATGTCAATATGGGAATGCAGGCTGCTGCTTGACCTCTGCCAAGACTTGCGGAGGTCAATGCATTAAAGCAGAACCTCGAGCGGTCCGAGAATGAGCTCGGACAAGCCAAGAAGCAGCTCGAGGACAAGGAAGGTAAGTAATACCTTATGAAAGAAATACCTTATAGAAAAGTTTTTGGTTGCAAAAAATAACAGGAATAACTTGGGTACTACAGGGGCCACGAACGAGGTGGCGACCCTGAAGGAGGCGGTGTCCGTGGCCGAAAACAAAGCGGCTGTGGAACGCACCAAGCGAGAGAAGGGGGAGGCGCAGCTGGCCAAGGTATGGCAAGACCTCCAAGCTCTCGTGGAAAAACACGAGGGTTTGGAGCGTGACTCGAAGACTCGAGAGTCCGAGCTCGCCTCGGCTCTTGAGAGTGCCAAAGCTGCTAAGGCCGAGGACCAAAAAGCCCTCCAAGAATTTGAGTCGTTAAAGAAGATAGCGGCGGGTAAGGCATTCTTTATGCAAAGCAAGCATGTGAAAGTGAATTACCTATTACTTACCCGGATTGAGCTCTCGGGAGCATTCACAGATTTGCCCGTGAGTGTGTACGATCTTTGTCGCATTCTACCGCGCCAAGGGCGGGAGCTCGGCGGAAAAGGTGTTACGGTCTCGGTATCTTGAGGCCGAACATTGATGCCCTGGCGACCATTTGAAGCAGCTGGTCGAGCTCCACAAGGTCGCGAACAGGCCATGAAGGGCCTTATAAGCGGCTGTGGCCATTGGAGGCCATGCCCGGAGCTACTTCGGCTTGGTGCAGCGGTGGTGGATGCCTGTCCGGCTTGAAGTCATCAAGCGCTCCATCTGCATTGAAGGTGTCCGTCGGGCCCTTTCCGTGCTAAAGTGCCTTTGGGGCAAAATTTGGATCTTGGAGAGGCTTGTGACAGACCAGACCACCGAAGGGCCATGAGCATCGCCGCGCCGAAATGTACTATGAGGGCCTCTGAAGGGTGCCCGCGAATAGCGGATGAGTGCTCCAAGGATGTAATTTTGAATAAACTCGCATTTGTTATCCTGTCGCTGAAAACTTGTTCATATGCGCTAAGAAACACTTATTAATTTAAAATATTACCTTATATGCGGCCGTTTATCAAATTTGAGAGATGGCAAGTCGTTGGCTTCAGCCCCCATGCCACGAGTCTTTGGGGTGTTCGGGATAAACTTGAGCACTCTTGTTCCCATTCTTGGGTCCATCTAGGGAGGCGCTCAACACAACGAACAAGGAAACCGGACTTATAATGCTTGAACACTCTCACTTAGCCATAGAATTCTATAATTTTAAATTTCGTGAAGCCCCTAGTATTCGGAAGACCGAGTTCGGGCGCTATCCACGCCTATGGCGGAAAATTCTGGTTCCTCGCTCTAAGCGGCATAAGTCTTTAGGGACCCGAAAAAACCTCTTGAACAGCAACCGGCTCTCGCCCTATCATGACGGTCAGTTTAGCTTTCTCCTTTGAGGTGCTCGACCCAGCTCAAGCTGGGGCACAATCACGATGGTTCTCCGGTGCTACCTTAGCCGATATAGCGGGCGTAAGGTACCAAAACACGGAGCCGGCAAACCCAACTATTGACCCAAGACATGATTGAGCCAATTCATATAATGCTATAAGTTGGGTGCCGCACTTGTGAAAGTGTTAGGACTTATCACACCATAATTTTGGGATACTTAAGCCCACGGTGTATAGGCCGTACCAAAGTGTCTGGTTGCAACATGTCGTGAAATGAACATATGTATATATAAAGGAAGTAGAGCAATAATAAGCAAAAGCTATGTATTGTTTATTAAAAAGGTACTTGCAATGGAACTAGAACGATACAAATAGTCACGATAAGCAAGGGATGGGACTATCTAACATGTCCCCCTCCGAGGGTAAGCCAGCGGGATGGTATGTAAAACAGGTATAATGCTCGTAATAGAGACCACTGAACACTTGGCGTGGCTTTACGCTTCCCTGGCTGTTGTATCGTGAGTTCGGCGATTCTAGTGCCGGGCAGGACTGATGAAAGACGGAGTCTGAAAGTAAGAAAAAGGAAGAAAAAGGAAAAGGAAAAAGAATGACACAATCGGAGCCCACAGTGCGGTCGAGTCGCATTCTTGGCGTGCCGTGGTCTTGCCCTTCCCCATATGCCCATGGTGTCTCCGGGCGTAATTATATGCAGCGTAATACTAACTTCGCAATTTCGCGAGGTGGGGGGGTTGGGGCGGATTGCTCTGGCGTGCTTGAATCGTGCCAGGCGGTCTTGTTTTAGGTTACTCCGGGCGCGCTTGATGGTGTCCGGGCGCTTAGTGGCCGGACTCAAGAATTGCTGTGAGAGGCTACTTTGTACCTCCGCCGCGAGGGCCGCCGTGTGCTCCTCCGTTCGGAGAGAGCGTTCGGTGTTTCCATTGACCGTGATTACTCCTCGAGGGCCTGGCATCTTGAGCTTGAGGTATGCGTGGTGCGGCACCGCATTGAACTTTGCAAATGCGGTTCGTCCAAGCGATGCATGATAGCCGCTGCGGAATGGGGCGATGTCGAAGATTAACTCTTCGCCAGAAGTTATCCGGGGATCCGAAGACCACTTCGAGTGTGGCGAGCCCGTACAACTGGCCTCTACACCCGGTATGACGCCTTTAAAGGTCGTCTTTGTAGGTTTAATCCTTGAGGGGTCTATGCCCATTTTGCGCACTGCATCCTGATAAAGCAGGTTCAGGCTGCTACCGCCGTCCATCAGGACTCAGGTGAGGTGAAATCCGTCGATAATTGTGTCAAGAACCAATCCGGTGAAACCGCCGTGACGGATGCTAGTGGGGTGGTCCCTTCGATCGAAGGTGATCGGGCAGGAAGACCATGGGTTGAACTTCGGGGCGACTGGCTCCATCACATATACGTCCCTTAGTGCATGCTTCCGCTCCCTTTTGGGTATATGGGTTGCATATATCATGTTCACCGTCCGCACTTGCGTGGGAAAACCCTTCTGTCCTCTATTGTTCGGCAGCCGGGGCTCTTCCTCGTCATCGCTATGCAGCCCCTTGTCATTCAGTTCGGCACTTAACTTGCCTGCTTGCTTGAACACCCAACAGTCCCTGTTGGTGTGATTGGCTGGTTTTCGGGGTGCCATGTATACGCTGGCGATCGATTATTCGGTCCAAGTTGGATGGGCCACAGGTATTTCTTTTGAATGGCTTCTTCCGGCGACCAGGTTTAGAGCCTCTGAATCCGGCATTGACGACCGTATCATCGATATTATCGCCATTAATGCGGGCGCTTGTTCTTGTTGCGGCGACCTGCCATTGCTGTCCTTGGTATCCGGACTATCAGGATGTTTGGCCAAGTTGTTGCTTCGAGCTAGCCAGCTGTCCTCTCCCGCACAAAAGCAAGTCATGAGGGTTGTGAGGGCTGCCATAGATTTCGGCTTTTCCTGTCCTAGGTGCCGGGCAAGCCACTCGTCGCGGATGTTATGTTTGAAGGCTGCAAGGGCCTCTGCATCCAGACAGTCAACGATTTGATTTTCCTTTGTGAGGAACCATGTCCTGAATTGCCTGGCCGATTCTTCTGGCTGCTGAATTATGTGGCTAAGGTCATCGGTGTCTGGTGGTCGCACATATGTGCCCTGGAAGTTATCAAGGAATGCGGCTTCCAGGTCCTCCCAACAACCAATTGATTCTGCTGGCAAGCTATTGAGCCAATGTCGAGCTGGTCCTTTAAGCTTGAGTGGGAGGTATTTGATGGCATGTAGATCATCGCCGCAGGCCATGTGGATATGGAGGAGATAGTCCTCGATCCAGACCGCAGGATCTGTGGTACCATAGTATGATTCGATGTTTACGGGATTGAAGCCCTCGGGGATTTGATGATCCATTACTTCATCTGTGAAGCATAGTGGGTGTGCGGCGCCTCTGTAATGGGCTATATCACGACGTAGCTCATATGAGCTTTGTCTCATGTTCAGCCCGGCCCGGGTTTCTTTGTATCCGGCGCAGCGGTAATCATCCCGCGTCATTGGGTGCCCACGCGATCCGTAGATCGATCTTGTGTGTTTTGCCTTATCATCCAATATATCTCTCAAGTCCGGCGCATTTTCCCGTGCCTTGGTACTTTTTGAGCGTCGTCTGGGTGTGGCTTGAGCGGAGGGCGAGAGGCTTCTACATCCTGACCCGCAGGTGGCGATCTGCCATGTCGTGCGTTGGTGACTTGGGTGTTTCCTCCTCTGATCGAGGCAACGGCCTGCGTTTGAGGTAGCTTTTGGAGGGGCGTTCGAGTTCATACTCTTCGGCTACCAGGACTTCGGTCCATCTGTTGCTGCTTTTTCTTGAGGCTGTTTGCCGTGGCTATAAGCCTGCGTTTGAAACGCTCCTGTTCGGCAGGATCCTCAGGCACGACAAATTCGTCGTCGTCGAGGCTTGCCTCATCTTCGGAGGGAGGCGCATAATTATCGTCCTCAACCTCTCTTTACGCGCCTTTGTCGTGCGGACTTTCTTCTCCCTCCTCCTGTCTTTGAGTCCTGCTTTGGAGGGGTTCTCTTCAACCTTTGTCCGGGGTGTTATTATCTCCCGTGCGGAATCACCATTTTTATTGTGGCGGGATTTAGAGCGGGCGCCCATTTGTCGTCGGCGCTTCGGCTGTTTTCTTGGAGGGTCATCCTCCGTTGTTCCATCGCCGTTCCCATCTTTTGGGACATCCACCATGTATATGTCGTATGTGAGGTGGCCTTCAATGCCATGGTATTTGGGTCTTGGTCGTCTTCGGCATCGTCGTCCATACCGTCGATGTCTTCAGAGTCGAAGTCTAGCATGTCGGTTGAATCATCGACAATGGCTACAAAGTGGGTGGTGGTTGGGCGTTGAATTTCTTCGTCGTCCGCATCCCAACCTTCACATGCATGTAGTTCGCCGGGGCTCTCCGGATAAAGAGAGAGACTTCAGTGAATTCAGGATGTCGCCAAAGGCGAGTGCCGAAAGATGTCATGATAGTGAACTCCATGACCGGCGCCCAATCAGATTCGTTGGCTGGGGCGCTGAGGGTTCGGAGTCCGGAGAGGAGTCCGGCACCCTGGAGTCGAGGTCTTCGCGAAGGACAGGGATGGAGTTCGGCTCGATCGCCGTAGAGATTGTAGCCCCCGAGGCGGTGTCCAACCACTCGTCCTCGATCAGGGAATCCGGCTCCGGATTAAGGGTCGGAGCGGATGCTGGTGCGGCCTCCAGGGCACTGTTCGGCTGCAGAGCTAGATCATGCCCGTCGAAGATCAAGTCTCCACGGATATCGGCCGTATAGTTCAAACTTCCAAATCTGACCTGATGGCCAGGGGCGTAGCTTTCGATCTGCTCCAGATGGCCAAGCGAATTGGCCCTTGATGCGAGCCGCCGAATCTGAAGATCTGTCCGGGGAGAAAAGTCTCACCCTGGACCGCGTCGTTGTTGATGATCGAAGGAGCCATTGGGCCTATCGGTGACGACATAGAGGAACTCTCAATGAAAGCACCAATGTCGGTGTCAAAACCGGCGGATCTCGGGTAGGGGGTCCCGAACTGTGCGTCTAGGCGGATGGTAACATGAGACAAGGGACACGATGTTTTTACCCAGGTTCGGGCCCTCTCAATGGAGGTAATACCCTACTCCTGCTTGATTAATATTGATGATATGGGTAGTACAAGAGTAGATCTACCACGAGATCAAGGAGGCTCAACCCTAGAAGCTAGCCTATGGTATGATTGTTGTTCGGCCTACGGACTAAAACCCTCCGGTTTATATAGACACCGGATAGGTTAGGGTTACACAGAGTTGGTTACAATGGTAGGAGATCTACATATCCGTATCGCCAAGCTTGCCTTCCACGCGAAGAAAAGTCCCATCCGGACACGGGAAGAAGTCTTCAATCTTGTATCTTCATAGTCTTGGAGTCCGACCGTGACGATAGTCCGGCTATCCGGACACCCCCTAGTCCGGGAATCCCTCAGTAAGCCTGAGGGCGATCTTAATCCTACACAGCAGGAAGCGTTTCAGAACATGGATACCCTCTTCAAAGCCACCCTGCTGAGTGTTCTTGACGATTCCATTGTGGATTCATATATGTTGTTTGACAGTGGCAAGGACATGTGGGCTGCGCTTGAGGCCACGTTTGGGCCCTTGGGCGCTGGCAACGAGTTGTACGTCATGGAGCAATTCTGTGACTACAAGATGACTGATGAGCGCTCTGTTGTTCAGCGGACTCATGAGATCTGATCACTCTCTAAGGAACTTGAGTACTTTAAGTGTGTGTTCTGCGGACAAATTTGTTCTTTGGGACCATCATTGCCAGGCTTCCACCTTCATGGAACGATTTTGCTACTTCTCTGAAAAACAAGAGACATGAGTTTTCTGTTTTGGATCTCATTAGCACTCTTGATTTTGAGGAGAAGGTGAGAGAAAAAGACACACGTGCTCGGGTCGCTGAGGAGCTTCTAGTGCCCACATGGTACACGAGAAGAACTTCCAGCCCAACCAGCCCCAAAACAACAAGAACAAATCTCAGGGGAAAGGCAAGTTCGATGCAAAGAACAAGCCGTCACATTCTACCAAATTCAAGAAGAATTCTCATAACGGGAAGGGATACAAACCTCAATTTTGGTAGCACCGCACAAAATTTATATGGCTCCATCGACCTGCTCTCAGCTAACCTCTTGGTGCTCCAGTCATTCGTACATTCGCAACTAGGTACAATGACCACCACAAGATGAAATTAGCTTATTCGTATGTTGACTTGCTGAATGCAGTGCGGAACGATCCTGTCACGTGTGGAGGAGCAAACAAGCAGTGCAGCCGAAGGTGGAAATCAACCAAGGACTTATGAAATTATATGTAACCTTCCTCAGGCAGGTCAGTATCCCCTTCGTCTAGATGATCGTGTTTTGTCATGCCGAGCTATTGATATGTGCTACTGTTTTGCAACACCATTTAAGTATAGCTACTGTTTTCCTATCTTTTCAGATTCAGGACAATGAATATGATATTAGGGAAGCGCACAATATGGACCCATGTTGAGTCATCTCTATTGCCTCATGTGTTTGCTGCAAATGTGTCAAACATCAATTGCAAGATGAGGCAGCTAGATAGCTGTGGAGTTGCCAACATGCTCAAAGTGCTCATAACATTGAGTAGAAACAAGCATGCCCAGAAATTAATGCGTCTTGTGAGGGAGGCCCTTTGCTCAGAGAAGCATCGACTGATTTTCTTTATTTCCACACCTTCTCACAGCTTTGTATATTGGTTATAGTATGGTGAATCATTGAGATGCATAGACATGCTGAACTTTTGTTCTTCTGAATGTTAGTTTAATGTGAGTGTCTGCATCCAGTACCACATCCTCTAATTTGGTGGATGCACACAGAGAAAATAAATCTCCTTAATTTACTCCATAACCACCCTATTAAATAGGCCTAGTAACAAACCAAGCACATGCAGTGGCCGGCGGGCACATGCATCCTGCATGCATGGCTAGTCAGCCAAGCCCATGCGCCCGGCTTCGAATGCAACAGCATAAAGAAGAGAGCGGTTCTTGGGAAAGCGAGTAGTTAGTGTAGCGGGCCTTATAAACACGAACAACTCGCTCTCCCGCTTCCGTTTCCCCACCCAATTCCCCCCGCTCCCCAATCTTCCTCACTCGTCCAGAAAACCCCGCTCACCTTCTTCCTCACTCGTACAGAAAATGCCTGCTCCTCTTCTTCCACTCATATAGAAATCCCCAGCCCTCCTTCTTCCCCACTCGCACTGCCACTAGGCTTGTCTCTGGCTACTCTGCTCAAACCCGTGAGCTCGCGCGCGACGCCCACAAGGAAAATGGAATCGGCTAGTCCCAGCGCCAAGAAGATGAGGCTCCCGCCAGCGGTGACGCCGGTTGTAGATCCAGACCCAGTGGTAGCTGGGAGAAGCGAGCCCCCCACCCGGATCGAGGAACCGGTAGAATCTCAGTGGGCGGCATCAGCGATCTCCGGGCGTCATCCTTGAGGAGATCATCTCGCTTCTCCCCACCAAGGATTGCTGCACACAAGTCCTCTCAACTCGGTGGCGCCCTCTATGGCGCACCGCGCCCTCAATCTCGGCGTAAATGTCGACATCTCATCCTTCCTGAATTTGATCTCATCGAGCCATCGTCTCTTCTCACCGGCGGGGCCCGTTCAATGCCTCTGCGTCCCGACAAGCTACCTGTTGTCCATACCCGGCAAGGTGGACGCTTGGCTGACATCCCCTGAATTCAAAAAACTCCAGCAGTTTGAGTTCTACCATTACCATGAAAGTTTCATACCACGAACATACCAAAAATTTGTGCCCACACCACCGTTGTCCATCTCGCGGTTTTCCTCCTCTCTCCACACCGCCACCTTCGTCCAGTGCCATCTACCAGATGATCTGGTACAAATGCTTCGACTCCCACTGCTAAAAAAACTTTCACTTGTGGTGGTTTATCTGTCGGAGGCCTCATTTGACAGCATCATCCACTCCAGTTGCCCTACCCTGGAGCGCTTGCTGATTGTTTTGGGAATAGAAATCGGTATCAGTTGTCTCCAAATAAAGTCGCCTCACCTTAAAAGCATTGGAATTTGTTTTAAAGGACAGCAGCTCATCATCGAAGATGCCCCTTTACTTCAAAGGTTGCTCCTTTATAGTTGTTATACACCTTCAGAAATAATTGTCGTCTCTGCACCCAAACTGGAGACCTTGGGTGTAATTCGTGACCCGTTTAATAATCACAAGGAGTTGGTGTTTGGCTCCTCACTTTTTCAGGTACCGTATATTATCATCTACACATTTGTCATCATATGCTGCATTTTTCATTTGTGCGCATAAGTTTTATATCATCTCGGAGTACACTTTGGATACTACCGATACGAATCTCGGTCTCACCGAGATGGCAATGCAAACTCTCTATTTCCCTTCGTAACGTTTGGATCTCACCGAAATGAGCGATCGGTCCCACTGAGTTCGCAATGAAAACTCTTTGTTTCCCTTCGTAACATTTCGATCTTACCGAGCGATCGGTCCTACCGAGTTTGCCTGACCAATTCTCTGGTAACTCATTGCTGAAATTGGTCACACCAAGATGAGGTTTTGCCCTAGACCTAGCACATCGGTCCCATCGAGTTGTTCTGGTCGGTCCCACTGATATTCCTAACATTCACATTTTGAACTAATCGGTCTCACCGAGTTCGTCTATTCGTTCTGACCGAGTTGGGTCAAATGTGTGTAACGGTTGCATTTTGTGTGGAGGCTATATATACCCCCCACCCCCTTCTCTATTCAAGAGAGAGCTATCTGAACGTGCCTACACTTCCACTACTCATTTTCTAAGAGAGAACCACCTACACATGTGTTGAGACCAAGAAATTCCATTCCAACCACAAAAATCTTGATCTCTAGCCTTCCCCAATTTGCGTTCCACTCAAATCATCTTTCTACCATAGCCAAATCTGTGAGAGAGAGTTGAGTGTTGGGGAGACTATCTTTTGAAGCACAAGAGCAAGGAGTTCATCATCAACACACCATCTATTACGTTTTGGAGAGTGGTGTCTCCTAGATTGGTTAGGTGTCACTTGGGAGCCTCCGACAAGATTGTGGAGTTGAACCAAGGAGTCTGTAAGGGCAAGGAGATCGCCTAATTTGTGAAGATCTACCCGAGTGAGGCAAGTACTTCGTGGGAGATGGCCATGGTGGGATAGACAAGGTTGCTTATTCGTGGACCCTTCGTGGGTGCAGCCCTCCGTGGACTGGCGCAACCGTTACCCTTCGTGGGTTGAAGTCGCCATCAACGTGGACGTATGATAGCACCACCTATCGTAACCACGCCAAAAATCTGCGTGTCTTCATAGCGTTTGCACACTCCAATCCCATCCCTTTACTTTCTTGCAAATAGCATGCTTTACTCTTTCCGCTGCCTATACTCTTGCCATGCTTGCTTGAAACATATCGTGAATGCTTAAACTTGTGCTAAAACTCCACCTCAACTTGAAGAACTTAAAAAACTGCTACTTTTTCTTTTTAAGGGTCTAATCACCCCCCTCTAGACACCTCTTCTCGATCCTTTCAATTGGTATCAGAGCATTGGTCTCCATTGATTTGGTTTAATCACCGTTGGAGGAAGATGGGTGAGTCTATGATTGGGAGTATTAGATGTAGAGTTCCTATGCTTGATGGGGAGTTCTATAGTGCTTGGAAAAACAATATGCTTGAGATTTTCAATGAATATAATTTGACCAAGTATATTACTAGCCCTTTTGCGCCTCCTACTGATCCATTGCATCCTAGCCCTAATGAGTGTCTTGACATGACCTGCAATCTTAGAGCTATTAATCTTATCATTAGAAGATTACCTAGAAATTTGCCTGTATGCTTGCCTACATTTGAATGTGCTTATACTATACGTAGATATCTTGAGGAATGCTTTCCAAACTATTCCTTAGAAAACCTAAATGATATTCTTCAGAAGTCCATTGATTTTCATAAAATGAAACCTAGTGATCCTAAATTTGATGATTGTCTATTTGAGCTTCGTGACCTCATGTGTGCCAAAGGAGATGTTGGAGTCATTAGTAGCATCATTTCTCTAGTCATTAGAATTCATAAAGATGCACATTGTCATGGTCATACATCTAATGAATCACTCTCTCTAGGTGATGATCAATCACAAGACGATGTTGAACATGGGTATTATGACGAGGATGATGATAGTGACTTTAATCTTGATGATTCTATGAGACACTTTGGTCTTATGGCTAACCTTCGTGGTTACATGGTCGGAGGAAAGGAATAGGTTCTTGATAGTGGATGTACCGATCACATGACCAGAGACAAGCACAAGTTTCGTGAGCTTGCTGAGAACGACGGCCCCCGAAAGTATGTCAGTTTTGGTGATAACTCAAGGGTAAGGTGGTTGGCCTTGGTAAGGTGGCCATCTCACATGACAGCTCCATCCTAAACGTTATGCTCGTTAAATCTCTTGGCTACAATTTACTTTCCGTGTCTAGACTAGCCGATTTCGGTTGAATGTCCTATTTACCGAAGTAGATTGCCAAGTGTTTTGAAGAGATAATCATAATATGGTCTTTACCGGTATACGTAGAGGTGATCTCTACATTGTTGATTTCACTAAAAAGGCTCAACCTAGAGCTTGCTTAATTGCTAAATCTTCTAAAGGTTGGTTGTGCCATAGAAGGTTAGGTCATGTGGGTATGCAAAATCTTGATAAGATTATTAAAGGTGATCATATCATTGGTGTTAAAGGTGTTATATTTGACAAGGATAAAGGATAGACTTTGGAGTGCTTGTCAAGCAGGAAAACAAGTTGGAGGAAGTCATCCATGAAGAACATTATGACCACGAGAAGACTGCTCGAGCTACTTCATATGGATCTTTTTTGTCCCAACGCCTACAAGAGTCTCGGTGGTAACTCATTCGGACTGGTCATTTTTTATGTTTTTTCAAGATTTACGTGGGTGTTCTTTCTTGATGATAAATCGCAGGTGCAAAAGGTCTTCAAGAAATTCGTTAGGAAGGCCCAAAATCAATTTGAAGTGAAGATCAAGATGGTTTGCAGCGACAACGGAACGGAGATCAAGAACGCCAATGTGGATACCTTTCTTGATGAAGAAGGGATTTCACATGAGTTCTTGGCTATGTACATGCCGCAACAAAATGGAGTTGTTGAGAGGAAGAACCAGACACTTATTGAGATGGTGAGAATGATGCTTGATGAATACAAGACGCCAAAACACTTTTGGGCGGAAGCGGTTGAGATAGCTTGTCATGCAACAAATCGGCTATATCTTCACAAGCTTCTCGGCAAGACGACATATGAGCTTCTCACCGGTAACAAACCCCAAGTTGGACACTTTCGAGTATTTGGCTCAAAGTGCTACATTCTTGATAAGCATCACTGTTCGAAATTTGCCCCTAAATCTGATGAAGGTTTCCTACTCGGTTATGGCTCAAACTCTCACACTTACCATGTCTACAGAAATTTCACCCGAAAGGTTGAAGAGACGGTAGATGTGAAGTTTGATGAATCTAACGGCTCGGAAGTAGAGCAATTGCCAACTTCACACCAAGGTGAACCACAAGTCGACTTGGAGGCATCCATGAGTGGAACACGTCAAGACGAAGGAAACGAGGAAGTACACCAAGATGAACCTCATCGACCTCCTTCTCCACCTCCACAAGAGAACAACAATGCCAACAACAATGAAGAAGGACAATAATAAGAAGAAGACAATGAAGAGGATGTTCCACCCAGACCCAAACAAAAGCTCTCACGAGTTAGAGCAAGAGTCTCAGGAGACCACCCCGTCAAAAAATCTGTGATGATATTCAAACCGGGAGAATTACTCGCTCTAAACTTGTTTGGCTAACTCTTGTGAGCATTACTCATTCATTTCTAGTATTGAATCTATGAAGGTTGAAGAAGCTCTTGATGATCCAGATTGGGTGAACGCTATGCATAGAGAGCTACACAATTTCGAGAGGAATCAAGTATGGACGCTTGTTGAAAAGCCCGATCAGAAGCACAATGTCATTGGAACCAAATGGGTATTTCGGAATAAGCAAGATGAAGATGGACACGTTGTACGCAACAAGCCCGTCTCATCGCCCAAGGCTAAACTAAGGTCGAAGGTATGGACTATGGTGAGACATATGCCCCCGTTGCTAGACTTGAGTCCATAGGCATCTTACTTGCTTATGCCAATCACCATGATATCACGTTATACCAAATGGACATTAAAAGTGCTTTTCTAAATGGTGAAATTGAGGAGGAAGTATATGTTAAACATCCTCCCAGCTTTGTTAATCCCAAGAAACCTAATCATGTTTACAAACTTCACAAAGCTCTTTATGGTCTTAAACAAGCTCCTAGATCAAGGTATAAATGCTTGACTAAGTTTCTTATTGAAAAAGGCTTTGAAATTGGGAAAATTGATTCTACACTTTTTACTAAAAGGGTTAATGGTGAATTATTTGTGTGCCAAATTTATGTGGATGATATCATATTTGATTCGACTAACCCTCTTTTTAGTGAAAAGTTTGGAAGGCTAATGTCGGAGAAGTTTGAGATGTCTACGATGAGTGAAATCAAATTCTTCCTTGGTTTGCAAATCTAGCAAACTAAGGAGGGTACCTTTGTTTCCCAAATAAAGTATACCAAGGACTTATTCAAGAAGTTCAACATGCAAGAGAGCAAAGGTATGAAAACACCCATGCCTGCTAGTGGACATCTTCACTTGACTAAGGATGGCAAACCTATTGACCAAAAGGTTTACCGCTCTATTATTGGCTCATTGTTATATCTATGTGCCTCCCGTCCCGTTATTATGCTAAGTGTGTGCATGTGTGCACGATATCAAGCGGCCCCTAAAGAATGTCATCTTAAGGCTATGAAAAGGATAGTGACATATTTAATTCGTACACCAAACTTTGGCATTTGGTATCCTAAGAGGTCTTCTTTTGATCTTGTTGGCTACTCCGACTCGGACTATGCCAGTGACAAGGTTGATAGAAAGTCCACTTCGGGTACTTGTCAATTTCTTGGTAGATCTCTTGTGTCTTGGTCCTCCAAGAAACAAAACTCGGTATCCTTATCCACCGCCGAAGTGGAATACATTATCTCCGGATCATGTTGTGCTCAATTACTTTGGATGACCCAAACCCTTAAGGATTATGGGATACATGTGAAACATGTTCCATTGCTTTATGATAATGAAGTGCTATTAAGATTGCTCACAATCCCGTGCAACATTCTAGAACTAAGCATATTGAAGTTCATCATCATTTCATTCGAGATCATGTTGCTAAACGAGACATTAATCTTAAGCATGTTCGAACCGATAAGCAACTGGCGGATATATTTACCAAACCGCTTGATGAGAAAGTATTTTGCCGTTTGAGAGGTGAATTGAATATCTTTGATGCCTCTTTTGACTAGTAGTTGATATTTCTCTTATAATTATGATCATATGTCTTGGATCTATACTTGTACCCTTGCATGTTATCTAACCCTTGTAGGTACTTGGATGAGTCCAAATCTATGACATTGCAAGCCACTCACATTTAGAGCAATCTCTACATCACCAAGTTTCTACTATATGGTTGTTGAATACAAGGAAGCATGAACTCACTCAACATATCCTTTGAGAATTTCTATATATCAAATTTCATTTGGTGTCAAGTTTCATGATTGTCATTTTGGATACACAAGTGCTCTTCCTTGCAAGACTAACCCATGTAGGAAGATGAACTCAAACTACAAGTGGTGCTCCAAACTCTTGATGGACTACATCAATCTTGAGCATCCAACACAAGTTTGACTACATGATCAAGATCAACACCACCACCCAAGGTATGTTATTACATCTTACAGAAGCTTTACTCCAAGTCATGGGTCAAAGCAACTCAACAAGATGTGAATACATCAAAATGCTTAAACGAAAAATGGTAACTCCATTTTGAGCTTAAACGATGAGTATGACCTACGACCAAGTGTTATCAATTGACTCCTCAGTCAATATACTAACATAGGTGACTTTGTCGCCGACCCTTCTAGATGAAGTTCTCTAGTGTTTCTTTCTTTGTGTTCTTGCATATATTTCTTGCTATCTTGTTCCCCCTATCAAAAAAAACTTCATCTAGATCTCTTTCCATTTTATGTTTTTCTCTATATTTTCTGCATCTAATTCATTGCAAATCTTTTAGTTAATTCCTTGCAAATCCTTGTGAGATTTCGATTGCCAAGTGAGCTGAGTTGACAAAATTTTCCTCTACATTGAACTCGACTCACCGATTCATGCCTATCGGCTAGACTGAACTACATGGATTACTTGTAGATAGTTCATCAGTACAACTGACGCAGACTAACCTGGTCTGAACATATGCATCATCCCTAACACTGCCAAGTCGGTGTCACCGATGAACACGAATCGACGCAACAGATTTCACTGCTGAGAAAACTTTTTGCCATTGCATATGTCAATTCTTCTCCAGCTCCACTCAATGATTCTTATCCTCTACCTGCATCATAAACTACATGCTGCTTTGTAATGTGCCTCAAGGACCAAACCTATTTGACTCCTACTCCAGAAGTGCCCTTCTTGGAAATTGATGTCAAAGGGGGAGAGAGAGCACATCTTAGCTTCTCCAGATGCTTATTAACAATAGGGGAGATAAGTCACATGTCTTTAAGAGGGGAAAGACATGTTGTTTGTACCATTTCTTGCTCTATTTTTTTCCTGCTCTGATTTTCTCTTACCCTACCTTCTGCCATTATCCAATATCAGATTTAGGGGGAGAAAGAGTTCATTTCTAAGGGAAGAAAATATTTGGAATTCATTGCATATCTTTAATCTTTGGGACATGTCCATATCCAAACAGAGTACTAAGTACTCACTCATTACATGTCATCCCAGTCTTGGTACTCTTACGGTCTCCTAAACTTGCTTTATTTAGAGTGTTCTTGTGTTATCTAACCTTGTTTTCTCAAGACCATCTCTTCCAAAGCCAGCTCAAGACCACAAGGTAAGTATATGCATCACACTCATGTGTATGATGATCTCTTGCTCATGTACATATTGTTTGGAAGAAGGACTCGTGAACATGAAGGTACACTTCCTGTATTTACATAATTTGCTCTGATGCATATAGCCAAGATACATGTAACTCATTTATACGTCCATTTTGCATCATGCTTTTATATCGATATTTATTGCATTATGGGCTGTTATTACACATTATGTCACAATACTTATACCTATTCTCTCTTATTTTACAAGGTTTACATAAGGAGGAGAATGCCGGTAATTTGGAATGCGAATTTGGAAAAGGAGCAAATATTAGAGACCTATGCACAACTCCAAAAGTCCTGAAACTCCACAAAAGTTATTTTTGGAAATAATGAAAAATACTGAGCGGAAGAAATACCAGAGGTGGCCCACACCCTGGCCACGAGGGTGGGGGGCTCGCCCTACCCCCCGGGCCGGCCCCCTGCCTCGTGGGCCCCCTGTTGGCCCTCCGGTGCCCATCTTCTGCTATATGCAGTCTTTCGTCTGAAGAAAAATCATAAGCAAACTTTCGGGACAAGACTCCGCCGCCACGAGGCGGAACCTTGGCGGAACCAATCTAGGGCTCACGTGAGCTGTTCGCAGGGACACTTCCCTCCGGTAGGGGGAACTCATCGCCATCGTCATCACCAACACTCCTCTCATCGGGAGGGGACCAATCTCCATCAACATCTTCACCAGCACCATCTCCTCTCACACCCTAGTTCATCTCTTGTATCCAATTCTTGTCTCTAAGTCTGGGATTGGTACACAGGAGGTTGCTAGTAGTGTTGATTACTCCTTGTAGTTGATGCTAGTTGGTTTATTTGGTGGAAGATCATATGTTTAGATCCTATATGCATATTAATACTCCTCTAATTATGAACATGAATATGCTTTGTGAGTAGTTACGTTTGTTCCTGAGGACATGGGAGAAGTCTTGCTATTAGTAGTCATGTGAATTTGGTATTCGTTTGATATTTTGATGAGATGTATGTTGTCTCTCCTCTAGTGGTGTTATGTGAATGTCGACTACATGACACTTCACCATTATTTGGGCCTAGAGGAAGGCATTGGGAAGTAATAAGTAGATGATGGGTTGCTAGAGTGACAGAAGCTTAAACCCTAGTTTATGCGTTGCTTCGTAAGGGGCTGATTTGGATCCATACATTTCATGCTATGGTTAGGTTTACCTTAATACTTCTGTTGTAGTTGAAGATGCTTGCGATATGAGTTAATCATAAGTGAGATGCTTGTCCAAGTAAGGACAGCACCTAAGCACCGGTCCAGCCACATATCAAATTACCAAAGTACCGAACGCGAATCATATGAACGTGATGAAAACTAGCTTGACGATAATTCCCATGTGTCCTCGGGAGCGCTTTTCTCCATATAAGAGTTTGTCCAGGCTTGTACTTTGCTACAAAAAGGATTGGGCCACCTTTCTGCACTTTATTTACTTTTGTTACTTGTTGCTCGTTACCAGTTATCTTCTCACAAAACTATCTGTTACCTATAATTTTAGTGCTTGCAGAGAATACCTTGCTGAAAACCGCTTATCATTTCCTTCTGCTCCTCGTTGGGTTCGACACTCTTACTTATCGAAAGGACTACGATAGATCCCCTACACTTGTGGGTCATCAAGACTCTTTTCCGGGCGCCTTTCTTTGGGAGTGAGGCGCCTTTGGTAGGTGGAATTTGGTAAGGAAAAATATATATAGTGTGCTGAAATTTACTGTCACTTGTTACTATGGAAAGTAATCCTCTGAGGGGCTTGTTCGGGGTATATTCACCCCGACCAGTAGAGCAAACAGATGCTCCTCAACCTACTGAACCTACCGAAAAGGAAAATGTCTACTTTGAAATTCCTTCGGGTATGGTGGAAAAACTGCTAGCTAATCCTTTTGCAGGAGATGGAACATCACATCCTGATGAGCACCTAATATATCTGGATGAAGTTTGTGGGTTATTTAAGCTAGCAGGTATGCCCGATGATGCTATCAAGAAGAAGGTCTTCCCTTTATCTTTGAAGGGAGATGCATTGACATGGTATAGGCTATGTGATGATATGGGATCATGGAACTACAAACGATTGAAATTGGAATTTCATCATAAATTTTATCCTATGCATCTTGTACATCGTGATCGTAATTATATATACAATTTTTGGCCTTGCGAAGGAGAAAGCATCACTCAAGCTTGGGGGAGGCTTAAATCAATGTTATATTCATGCCCCAATCATGAGCTCTCAAGAGAAATGATTATTCAAAAAATTTATGCTCGGCTTTACGATAACAATCGCACCATGCTCGATACTTCTTGTCTTTGGCTCTTTTATGATGAAAACTATTGAATTCAAATGGGATTTATTGGAAAGAATTAAATGCAACTCTGAAGATTGGGATCTCGACGAAGGTAAGGAGCCAGGTATGACACTTATGTTTGATTGTGTTAAATCTTTTATGGATACTGATGTTTTCCGTAAATTTAGCACTAAATATGGACTTGACTCTGAGATAGTAGCTTCTTTCTGTGAATCTTTTGCTACTCATGTTGACCTCCCTAAGGAGAAGTGGTTTAAATATCATCCTCCCATAGAAGTAAAAGTAGCTGCACCTATTAAAGTTGAAGAAAAGACTATCACTTATAATGATCCTATTGTTCCTACTGCCTATGTTGAGAAACCACCTTCCCTGTTAGAATAAAGGATCATGCTAAAGCTTCAATTGTGGTTCGTAAAAGCAATATTAGAACTTATACACCTCCTGAGCAAGTTAAATTGAACCTAATATTGCTATTGTTAAAGATCTCTTGGCCGATAATATTGATGGGCATGTTATTCATTTCTGTGATGAAACTGCTAAAATTGCTAAACCTTGTGCTAAAGATAAACATAGACCTGTGGTAGGCATGCCTGTTATTTCTGTTAAAATAGGAGATCATTGTTATCATGGCCTGTGTGATATGGGTGCTAGTGCTAGTGCAGTACCTATTGACTTATAGAAAGAAATTATGCATGACATTGCACCTGCTGAGTTAGAAGATATTGATGTCACAATTAAGCTTGCCAATAGAGATACTATATAACCAATTGGGATTGTTAGATATGTTGAAGTCTTGTGTGGGAAAACTAAATATCCTGCAGATTTTCTTGTTCTTGGTTCCCCACAAGATAGCTTTTGTCCCATTATATTTGGTAGACCCTTTTTAAACATTGTTAATGCTAAGATAGATTGCAAGAAGGATGTTGTTACCATTGGTCTAGGTGATATGTATCATGAGTTCAACTTTTCTAAATTTCGTAGACAACACCTTGAAGAGGAATTGCCTAGTAAGGATGAAATTATTGGTCTTGCTTCTATTGCCGTGCCTCATAGTGATCCTTTAGAACAATATTTGCTAGACCATGAAAATGATATGTTTCTGAATGAAAGAAGGGAAATAGATGAAGTGTTATTTAAACAGGGACCTATTACGAAACACAACTTGCTGTTGAAATCTTAGGGGATCCTCCTCCACCCAAGGGTGATCCGTGTTTGAGCTTAAACCATTACGATACTCTTAAATATGCTTATCTTGATGAAAAGAAGATATATCCTGTTATTATTAGTGCTAACCTTTCAGAGAAGGAGGAAGAAAAATTATTGAAAACTCTGAAGAAGCACCGTGCTGCTATTGGATATACTCTTGATGATCTTAAGGGCATTAGTCCCACTCTATGTCAACATAAAATAAATTTGGAGAAAGATGCCAAACCAGTTATTGATCGCCAACACAGGCTGAATCCTAATATGAAAGAAGTGGTAAGAAAAGAAATACTAAAGCTCCTTGAGGCAGGTATAATTTATCCCGTTGCAGATAGTCAGTGGGTAAGTCCTGTCCATTGTGTCCCTAAGAAGGGAGGTATTACTGTCGTTCCAAAAGATAAAGATTAATTTATTATGCCAAGAATTATTACGAGGTTATAGGATGGTAATTGATTTCCGCAAATTAAATAAAGCTCTTGAAAAGATCAATACCCCTTACCTTTTATTGATCAAATGCTAGAAAGATTATCCAAACATACTCATTTTTTCTTTCTAGATGGTTATTACGGTTTCTCTCAAATACATGTCGGTGATGATCAAGCTAAGACCACTTTTACCTGCCCTTTCGGTACTTTTGCTTATAGATGTATGCCTTTTGGTTTATGTAATGCACCTACTACCTTTCAAAGATGCATGATGGCTATATTCTTTGACTTTTGTGAAAAGATTTGTGAGGTTTTCATGGACGATTTTTCCGTTTATGGATCCTCTTTTGATGATTGCTTGAGGAACCTTGATCGAGTTTTGCAGAGATGTGAAGAAACTAATCTTGTCCTGAATTTGGGAAAGTGCCACTTTATGGTTAATGAAGGTATTGTCTTGGGGCATAAAATTTCTGAAAGAGGTATTGAAGTTTAGAAAGCTAAAGTTGATGCTATTGAAAAGATGCCATGTCCCAAGGACATCAAAGGTATAAGAAGTTTCCTTGGTCATGCCGTATTTTATAGGAGGTTCATTAAGGACTTCTCAAAAATTTCTCGGCCTCTGACTAATCTATTACAAAAACATATACAATTTGTCTTTGATGATGATTGTGTAGAAGCATTTGAAATACTTAAGAAAGCATTAATCTCTGCACCTATCGTTCAGCCACCTAATTGGATTTACCCTTTGAAATTATGTGTGATGCCAGTGATTATGCTGTAGGTGCTGTTCTAGGGCAAAGAGTTGATAAGAAATTAAATGTTATTCAATATGCTAGCAAAAATCTAGACAATGCCCAGAGAAATTACATTACTACTGAAAAAGAATTCTTAGCAGTTGTATTTGCTTGTGATAAGTTCAGACCTTATATTGTTGATTCTAAAGTAACTATTCACACTGATCATGTTGCTATTAAATACCTTATGGAAAAGAAAGATGCTAAACCAAGACTTATTAGATGGGTTCTCTTGCTACAAGAATTTGATTTGCATATTATTGATAGAAAGGGAGCTGAGAACCCCGTTGCAGACAACTTGTCTAGGTTAGAGAATGTTCTTGATGACCCACTACCTATTGATGATAGCTTTCCTGATGAACAACTAAATGTCATAAATGCTTCTCGTACTGCTCCATGGTATGCTGATTATGCTAATTACATTGTTGCTAAATTTATACCACCTAGTTTCACATACCAGCAAAATAAAAAGTGTTTCTATGATTTGAGACATTACTTTTGGGATGACCCACATCTTTATAAAGGAGTAGATGGTATTATTAGACGTTGTGTACCTGAACATGAACAAGAACAGATCCTACGCAAGTGTCACTGCGAGGCTTATGGAGGGCACCACGCTGGAGACAGAACTGCACATAAGGTATTACAATCCGGTTTTTATTGGCCTACTCTCTTCAAGGATGCACGTACGTTTGTCTTATCTTGTGATGAATGTCAAAGAGTTGGTAATATTAGTAGATGTCAATAAATGCCGATGAATTATTCACTTGTTATTGAACCATTTGATGTTTGGGGCTTTGATTATATGGGACCGTTTCCTGCCTCTAATGGATATACACATATTTTAGTTGCTGTTGATTACGTTACTAAGTGGGTAGAAGCTATTCCAACTAGTAGTGCTGATCATAACACTTCTATTAAGATGATTAAATAAGTTATTTTTCCATGGTTTGGAGTCCCTAGATATTTAATGACTGATGGTGGTTCACATTTTATTCATGGTGCCTTTCGTAAAATGCTTGCTAAGTATGATGTTAACCATAGAATTGCATCTCCTTATCACCCACAGTCTAGTGGTCAAGTAGAATTGAGTAATAGAGAACTCAAATTAATTTTGCAAAAGACTTTTAATAGATCTAGAAAGAATTGGTCCAAGAAACTGGATGATGCATTATGGGCCTATAGAACTGCATATAAAAATCTTATGGGTATGTCTCCATATAAAATGGTTTATGGAAAAGCATGCCACTTACCTCTCGAACTAGAACATAAGGCGTATTGGGCTATTAAAGAGCTCAATTATGATTTCAAACTTGCTAGTGAGAAGAGGTTATTTGACATTAGCTCACTTGATGAGTGGAGAACCCAAGCCTATGAGAATGCCAAATTGTTTAAAGAGAAAGTTAAAAGATGGCATGACAAAAGGATACAAAAGCGTGAGTTTAATGTAGGTGATTATGTATTGCTATACAACTCTCGTTTAAGATTTTTTGCAGGAAAACTTCTCTCTAAATGGGAAGGTCCTTACGTTATCGAGGAGGTCTATCGTTCCGGTGCCATAAAAATCAACAACTTCGAAGGCACAAATCCGAAGGTGGTGAACGGTCAAAGAATCAAACATTATATCTCAGGTAATCCTATAAATGTTGAAACTAATGTTATTGAAATCGTAACCCCGGAGGAATACATAAGGGACACTTTTCGGAACGTTTCAGACTCCGAAAAGGAATAGGTATGGTAATGCGGTAATTAACTCGACTCCAAAACAGTTCTAATGGCAATTTTTCTCCGCTTTGGAATATTTAGAAAAATAGAAAAATAAGAAGCAGTCCGGGAAGGACACGAGGGCTCCACGAGGGTGGAGGGCGCACCCCCCTGCCTCGTGGGCACCTCATGCGCTCTCCGGACTCCGTTTTCTTGCACAATACGTATTTTGGTTGGTAAAAATTCATTATATAATCTCCCGAAGATTTTGACCCCTATATCACGCAATTATCCTCTGTTTGTGTTTCGACCTGTTACTGCTGCAGATTAGAGCAAGTTGTCCTCTCAAGAGTCAGTCAGGGAGAGCCGGGTGTCTCATCCGGCATCGAGATCAAGGACAAACAGCGATGTTGACCACTTTGGGCCAGCAACGGAGGAAGAGATGGAGGCTGATTTGAAGATGATAGATGCCATGGAGGAGGATCAAGAAGTCACTTCTCGCTTCTGAGCTGGATTCACGATGGGTGAACTACAGAGCTCGACTATTCCAAACTCGGTTATCCCTTCCAATGTTAGATTTCTTTCTTATGAAAATATGAAGAAGAGTGTCACTTGTTCTCCCACAGCTATGCAACATCCTTGGGTGCAAGGAGCTTTAGCCCTTACAGGAACGCTTCGTCAGGAAATAATTGACCTCAAGCAGCAAGTCAATAAGCTCGAGGAGGAGAATCATATCCTGAGGGGCATCATCGGCAAGAATATGACATCACCATCCCCGAAAAAGGAGATATAATCACATGGGTATGGGCACTTCCCTTGGCAACTGCCAAGCTTGGGCGAGGTGCCCCGGTATCGTATCACCATCACATCTCTATCTTTACCATTTTTCTCAGTTCAATCCTTTTAATAATATCTTGATCTAGTAGAATAAAAGTTTTAGTATGATTTAGTTTTGAGTTTTTCCTTATGATCCCTCTATGTAATCGAGTCCGTGAGTTATATAATAAAGATTAGTGTTGAGTCAAGGGCTTGATTATCTTGCTATGATCTTGAGTGAATAAAAGAAAAGAGAAAAGAATAAAAAAGAAATAAAAAGAGATCATATTGATCTTATGGAGAGTAATGACTTCACATAAAAAGAGTATGATGATTAAAGGTTGTTGAGAGTTGACAAACATAGCTTTGGTCATCGTGGCAATTAATAGGAAGTAATAAAGAAAGAGAGGTTTCACATGTTTTATGATTGTGAGCAGTCATTAAAATATAACATGCTAAAGAGTTGATGTTGGACAAGGAAGACAACGTAATGGGTTATGTTTTCTTATGTATGAGATAAAGTATATTGTCATGGATCATCCAACATGTTGAGCTTGCCTTTCCCCCTCATGCTAGCCAAATTCTTTGCACCAAGTAGATATACTACTTGTGCTTCCAAAAACCCTTAAACTCAGTTTTGCCATGAGAGTCCACCATATCTACCTATGGATTGAGTAAGATCCTTCAAGTAAGTTGTCATCGGTGCAAGCAATAAAAATTGCTCTCTCAATATGTATGATTGATTAGTGTGGAGGAAATAAACTTTATACGATCTTGTGATGTGGAAGAAATAAAAGCGACGAACTGCATAATAAAGGTCCATATCACAAGTGGCAATATAAAGTGACTTTCTTTTGCATTAAGATTTTGTGCATCCAACCCTGAAAGTGCATGGCAACCTCTGCTTCCCTCTGCGAAGGGCCTATCTTTTGCTTTTATCTCCTACCTTATGCAAGAGTCATGGTGATCTTCACCTTTCCTTTTTACATTTTATCCTTTGGCAAGCACATTGTGTAGGAAAGATCATATATATATATATATATATATATATATATATATATATATATATATATATATATAGTAACGCTAAACTGAGCTTGAGTGTAGAATAGCTTATTCTACACCCTAGTAACGCTCTATACAAAATATAGTAACGTAACATGTAAAATATAGTAAATTTTTTGACCATGTAAGAAATCAAAAACTTGGATAGTAAAAATATATCTCATAATTACTACATTTTACATAGCGTTTTACTAGATTTTGTACATAACGTTATCTTGGGGTGTAGAATAAGCTATTCTACACTCACGCTTAGAATAAGCGTTACCTATATATATATATATATATATATATATATATATATATATATATATATATATAGACACACACACACACATAAACACTATTCTGATCACGGAATCAGAATAATATTCTGATCACAACCTGAACTGCTCAGGTAACGCTCCTGAACTTCCCACTGCATGAACCCGACCTTCGTGCTATCTTCGCAACCGTGCCTTCTACCGCGAGTTTTTCTGATCATTCGTCTTGTTGGTGATGTAAGTGTAATGTTTGGACGGTTTTTAGAATCTAAATGCTTGATTTTGATTAGGAATCTAGCTGTTTCGCGAACGTGCTCTCGGGCGGTGTTGAACAACGATCTGTCGCAGTTGTTTTGCATGTATTGGATGTTCTAGTATCTGTAACAGGATGAAAATTTTGTTTAGGTACGAGTTTACTTCATGATTTGTTGTTATTTTTGAACGAATTTGATTTAGTGTTCCGCCAGATATGTTCTTCGTCTACGGGTTTCGTTTCGGCCGTTTTTTTAGATTTGTAGGTTTTCTGTTCAAATTCGGTGTGGATTTCGCGTGCATGAGTGAGACAGAATGCTATCCATGTGTTAATTTGATTATTCGGGCTCATACAAATCATAATCCGGCGATTCGATCTTCTGCCTCCCGCCGTGGTTTTTTGTTCGAGGGACTATATAACGGGGATCATTTTCTTATTTTATCTGGAGCATGTTGATGTTCGAAATGGCTGTTGAATCCTTCCCGTTTTTTTAATTCGTTTTGGCTGGCTCGTTCATTCCTAATTTGCGGATCGCAATTTCTGCATCCCATCGTGATTCCTTGTGTCGAGCGCACTGATTTTATGGCTGATTTTTTTGGATGTTTTTTTTCTGTAGTAGGAAGATGTTCGAAATGGCCGTTGATGTGTCGTAATTGACCCAAGAGATTAAATCTGGGAACCAAAATTAATCGGGGTTGTGGTTTCTATCAATTTTCCTTCTGTTTGTACAAGCTGGACTGCTAGAACTTGCGCACCTGAACTTCTGCGTTCTAGGTATATGCTGGACTTGATTGATGTTTGTTGTTTTCGATAATCACTATCTTGAAGATCTTTGGACTTCTTTCTAATTAATGGTTGAACTTCTGTGTTTCAGATTGCATTAATATGTTGCAAGGCGAAGGTGCATGGTGCTATATATTTTCTTATTTTCATTTTTTTATAATTTTAGTTCCGGAGATGTTAGTTTTAAAGTTTATCTCGTGGGCAATCATTTTGATTAGTCCAAGTATGCATGCACTTTTTTTCCAGATCATCTAACGGTTGTTGTACAAGCTGGACTTCTGTACTATCCCTACCTGAACTTCTGTTTTTCGTTCTTTGCAATGTAATGGGAAGCAAGCCCCTCTGTATTTCTTTCTATTTTTATGTTATTTTTCATACTTTTGCATTGCTTTCGGATTTTTTTGATAGACCCATGAGCAACCATGTAATTTTCCTACGGATATGCGTATATTTCTTATATTTTTCTAGTATGTTTTCGTACTTATAGTATTTGTTTGGTCTTGATTAGTAATTATCCGAACTTACGTATGCTAATTGTTTTTATAATGGTAATTTTGAGGTTTTGCCAAAGCTCGAACTACTTCTTTTGTTTCTTTTATGGTTTATTTATTCTTATTGATTTACTTCTTTTATTATAGTACTTGTACTTACATTCTTTATTTTTGAACTTCTTTTCTCTTGTTTTTTAGGGGCATATTTATGTATGTATGCTTCTTCCTTTAGTAGTTTATTTTGCCATCTATTTTTGGTTTTGAGGATATCGGCTTTGCTGTTTTGTGATCTTATCTCATCATAATAGATGCATTCAAATGGTGCATTTATTTTATCTAGACATGTATTTATTATTTTAGCTCTTGGGGGTAAAGCTGTAAATTTGGTGTGGCTTCAAGTCCTGACAGACATGCATTAATGGCCATCTCCCTCGCCACCACACATCGAAATTTCCTCTTCCTCATCGCTCGCTCTCTCTTCCCTCTCCGTCGCTCCGCCGCCTCCTTCAACTGCTACTCCCACGATTTCTCACTTGTCCCGTGCACTTTCATGAGAGTGGAGTAACTGGCGCACTCCCCCGCTCCTATTACTCCCCCCGCCCCGCGCTCTCCCTCGCCCAGCCCGCGCTCCTCTGCTCTAAAGCGAGGGCGGCAACTGCTTGCGCGTGGCGTTGTGGGGTGTGAAGAACCGCCGCGGAATCCTGCTTGGAGAGGTACAAACACTACGCCCCGCCCCCTCCCCCTTAATGCCTGTATTCACTTTCGCCAGATCTGTGGAGGCCTGCCCTAGTTGCTCTGTTTGCTCTCGACTCCGCCTCCTACCCCCCTTTTCTGATGGTTTGGTGGGACATTAGGTAGGGTTCTTGGTATTGTGGTGGTTGGAATGCACCCCCCCCTCCCCCCCCCTCCGCGGCCAGATTTGTTTGTGATATGCTTGTGTGTGGTTTTTGTTTTTCCCCTTTGTTGATTTTAGGAGTCAGGTGCATGTCAGAGAGGTTGCGGTGTCGTTGTTGATGCTAGATCTGTTGTATCTAATGGCATTAGTCTTTGTGGATTTGGAGGTCTATATTATGTTTGGGACATTGTAGTTAGTTTCTAGATACGTTTTTGTTGTGGTTGCCTATATGTGCTACTTGTCTATTTCATACTTGTTGGTTCTAGTTGTTTGTAGTTGGTTCTTGTTGTTTGTAGGTGGTTCTAGTGTTTGATTTAGTTCCCTTTTTTTCATTTTGTTGTATGTTTTTGTACTTGCTAACTATATGGAATTAATCTTCTTTTGCTTACAGGTTGTTCTAGTGTTTGGGCATTCATCGAGGTGGTTGTGTTGTCATGGCTTCAAAATCATCTCCGGATATCCTAATGCAGTTGTATCTTCTTTTTATAAATAGTAGTATTTGTTATATGTGTCTGCCCATTTCTTCATTTGGTATTTATGTTGGATTTGCCAGTCTTAGTAGTGTGAACTTCTAACAAGTTTTGTGTGTATGTATTTTTACACATAGTTTATGTGTGTGCCATTTCATATTTAAAGTGCATATCTTTGTTTTTTATTTGTTGTCTTTGATTGTGATGAAATTTGGTTGAAGTTCTGTTTATGCACTTTTTGTTTTACTGCTTTGTTTTTTATTGTTGAACTTCAGGAGATTAATTTTGTATGTAGTATCCCCTTTGGTGTAGTGTTTTTTTATATTTAGTATGTAATTTTTAGATTGTTTTGTTATGTTTACTGCTTTGTTAGTTATTGTTGAACTTCAGGGTATTGGACATTGAAGTAAAAGTAGAAGTCCCTTTTGTGTAGGATTGTGCATTAGAACTCAAATGCCTTTTTACTTGCATTTTTGTAGTTGGTGATGAGTTGAATAGTTCTAAAAAATGCTGCGATAAAGATGGAGCTTGAGGTTATCTTGATGCTCCAATATCCGATCTTGACTAAATCACCCATTATTCCTTTGATTGTGATTCCGAGGTTGCTTCGAGCCTTGAGAATTTTTCAAGCCTAGAGGATCTTGCTTCTGCAGCTCTTGCTTCACCTAGTATGTGAAACCCCTTTTATTTTCATTTTAAAGTTTTGAGCCATGTTTTTTAGCTTGTTCATGTTGTTTGTTTTTGTTATTGTTCCTTACTTTTTTTATTTTTTGCTTCTATTTTTTGTGTTCTTTGCAGATGTGTCCACAGAGGAGAAAGCTTTGAACACCATCAACGATGTTTTATCTAATTTGGGTTTATCAGAAACCCCTGCTGCTGCTGAGGAGGGGGCTCCGTCAGTCAAAGGTTGTGATTCCGTTCAGGATCCTTTGTGCTCTCTTCAGATGTCAGAGACGCAGTCGCAGTCTGTTGATGGCACTGAACCTGTCACACAACCCGAGGATGTGCCTCTTCAACTTCTCCTGGAGGACCAACGTAAGAGGAAGAAGCAAGAAGATTTTGAAAGAAGAGGGCAGCCCGCCTTGAGAAAGGTTCTGATGTTCCTGGATCTGATCATGCGGCTGAGCTCACTGTTGAGAAAGACATGTCGTGTGGTAGTGATGGCACTGTTGTCCCTGTTAAGAAGAAAATCAAGAAGACTGCTGCGAGGAAGCTAGTAGTTGGTGCAGTTACTCCTCGGAAGAGCCCACGTGTTTCAAGGCCTGCACAAGTTGTTGAAGATGAAGGGTTAGGCCTTGGTGGTACGCCACGCCGTAGTCCTCATGTGCTTGCCACTGCCGCGCCTACACCTTCTCCACTTTGTGCTGGTGCATATGGTAAGGGGAAGAAATGCGGCGTGAAGCGCAAGGTTCCACCTGCAAAGGTCAACAAGGGTGCGAAGAAGCGTTCTCGTGTTAACACAGAAGACAAGGATGATGCTGATTTCAATGTTGATGATAAGGACGACGTCGACGATGCTTCTGCTGCTAATCAGGTATTAATGTCCCATGTTTACTGTTTTTTAGAGCATTTGCCGCTATTTGCTGTAGTTTTATTTTGTTTTTAGCACTGCCTTGGCGTACATAGGTGACCTTCTGCTCCATCTCCATATAGACGAATAAATTAGCCGATGTGCTTTGCTTTTACGGTATTACTGCCTTTGTGTACATAGTTGGACTTCTGGGTATATACATGAACAAATTAGCTTAATTGTTTTGTTATACATGTTTGATTACTGCATTAGTGTATATGGTTGAACTTCTGCTTTTTTAAATTTCCAACATTTTTGAAAGCATGTTAACTAGTGTCCATACATTGTTGTACTGCCTATGTTGACATAGTTGGACTTCTGAGATATATGTTTGATTACTGCTTTTGCATACATGGTTGAACTTCTGCTTTGTATATTTTCAAGAACTTGAAAGCACGTTAACTTCTGGTCATACATGGTTGTATTGCCAATGTGACATAGCTTTGGACTGGGTATTTATTTTTTATTACCGCCTTGTTGTACATGGTTGAACTTCATGTAAATTTCCAACGCTTTTGTTAGCATGTTAACTTCGGTCATACATGGTCAGCATTGCCTATTTAGACATAGGTGGATTTCTGAAATGTACTGAGTTTGTAATTTTGTAGGCACTAGTGTAATTTTGGTGTAGCTTGTGTATCTCATCGTGTATCTCATTTTTTCCAGTATCAGCTTGTGGAGCGGCCTGAGAGGATGAAGAGAGGATGCAAAGCGCCCGAAGAAGGTGGCCAAGGAGGAGGTGAGGCGAAACATTTTAACAAGACGGTTCGCTGCTCACTTGGAGAGGTGAAGATGTGTGTGAAAATGCTACAGCTTAGGCACAAGACGAGGGTTATCAAGGCTGATTTTGGTTGTGTGTTTGACCTGAAGGTTGATTCCAACATTTCTCGCCCTTTGATGGGCAACATCTACATGAGGATTGACCCTGCAACCATGGTTCTGGATATGGGTGAGGCGAACAAGGTTCTGCGTATTACAAGTGATGCTATTCACCATCTGCTTGGATTCCCTCAAGGTAATCGCACCTCCTAGGCCTTGAATGATGGGTTTGATGACGTTGTTATGAGGTTGAAAGGCAATCTTGGGTACGCTAGGAGTGAGCGACATCAAGACAAAGGATCTGCGGAATATCCTCGTGGATCTTGTGAAGGATGAGACGAAGCGATGATCTTGCTCTGCAGTGTGTTTTACCCGATTGTTTTCATGAAGGTGGTTATCCCCGAACGTCTACACGAATGTCGGTGGAGGCAAAGAATGGCTAAGAATCTTGTGTTTGAGGATATGGCGATATGGACTATCGCCGGTTGGTTGTTGATGACCTTGAAGTCTTTGTTATTAGGTATCAACAAGGTACTAGCAGAGGAAAAGCTATCACAGGCTGTGCCATCGCGCCGCTTCTTATGTACCTGGACTGCCTTATCATTGGCAAGACGCCTAATGTTGACTTGAGGACGCCTCGCATCAATTACATGGATCAGGCTAAGCTTCTTGAGATCGCTGCGGCTGACTTGGTCAGGAAAGGTGATGTGACCCAATAACCGGGTGTTTGGGAGACTACTGTGAGTGTTTCTTCTTTTACGTGTAGTTAGTAGTGTCTTTTGTGTGCATGGTTGAACTTACGCTATGTACATAGATGACCTTCCGGTTCATCTGAGATGATGGTAAATTAATTTGAACTGCTTGGCTTATATGGCATTACTTCCTTTATGTACATATGTGAACTTCTGGATATATTCATATGAAATAATCTAAACTTTGTTGTTACACACGCATGGTTGAACTTCTGCTTTTTAATTTTCCAGCATTCTTTTAAGCATGTTAACTAGTGTTCATACATGGTTGTACTGCCTATGTAGACATAGTTGGACTTCTGAGATACATGTTTGATTACTGCCTTGGTATGCATGGTTGAACTTCTGCTTTTTAAATTTCCAACATTCTTGAAACTAGTGTTCATACATGGTTGTACTTCCTATGTAGACATAGTTGGACTTCTGAGATACATGTTTGATTACTTCCTTGGTATGCATGGTTGAACTTCTGCTTTTTAAATTTCCAACATTCTTGAAACTAGTGTTCATACATGGTTGTACTTCCTATGTAGACATAGTTGGACTTCTAGGATACATGTTTCATTACTGCCTTGGTATGCATGGTTGAACTTCTGCTTTTTAAATTTCCAACATTCTTGAAACTAGTGTTCATACATGGTTGTACTTCCTTTGTAGACATAGTTGGACTTCTGAGATACATATTTGATTACTGCCTTGGTATGCATGGTTGAACTTCTGCTTTTTAAATTTCCAACATTCTTGAAAGCATGTTAACTAGTGTTCATACATGGTTGTACTGCCTATGTAGACATAGTTGGACTTGAAATGTCTTTGCGTGTGTAGGCATTATTGGATTTTTTGGTGTAGTTTTGTGTAGACATAACTGGAACTTCTGCTACTGTCTTCTGTATTTCTGCTTCGATGTTCTTTTCATTTGTTCTATGACGTGTTGATTTTTGTTTTCATATATGCAGTGGAAGACATAGGCTGAGGTTGTGTTCTTTAGGGTCATCGAACGCCCTGTTCTTACTATGGCTCGTGTCACCGCCTAAATCTTGGAAGTTCTCCGAGATTTGAATTCTCGCGGGATGTTAACATCTTGGTGCCCCCTCAGATCCGGGAGGTTCTTACGCCCGCTTTGAGTGCTGCAGGTGGTGTTTCTTCTGATAGTTTGTTCGATGCTGCGAATATTTTCCTTTCTAGGATTGATGGACTTCTGGAAACTGTTTGTGGAGAGATGGACCATGTTCTGACAACGGTTGAGCGCCTTAGTCGCGTGGACGGTATTCTTCCTCCCGGCCACGGTTTTGATTCTGAGTCTTCGAAGGAGATATTGTCGATTGAAGCTAAATATCTTGCCGAGCTTCGTGAGAGCACTTCCCACCTCCGGGCTAGTTTTGTCTTTGTTCAAGGAAATGCAGGACGCCCGATGCAAGCCTTTGAAGATGAGGCGAGTGTTGTTGTGAGAGAGATTCGAGGCGGGACCCGTTCATTTGGGTCGTGAAGGAGGCCATGTGGAGCGCATCAAGAGGTTTGTTTATGTTGGCTTTTGATATTTCTTTTTTCACTAGTGTTCATTGTTAGCTTTGAGTTATTCTTGTTATGCGATTCTGAGGTGACCTTCTCTGTTTATAGGACCTGAACTTCAAGTGCTTCAGCACCTGAACTTCTATGATTTTTTATGACTGGCCCTTTTTTGTTACTTATTGTATCAAATGGTAGTTTGGTATGTTATCTGCTATGTTTACTATATTTGGACTTCCATGATGTATCAGTTGTTATAGCTGACATTCTCTGATTATGTAACGTGAACTTCTGCTGATTAGGTATTTGTTTTCTACATGAATATTTTCTAGTCTTTTTTCTTTTTTGGTAGTAGTGTGTTCCTAGGTGACCTTCTCTGTTTATAAGACATGAACTTCAAGTGCTTCCGCACTTGAACTTTTATGACTTTTGATGACTTTCCCTTTTTGTCTTTTTTTTGCATCTTAATGGTAGTTTGATATCTGGTCTGCTATGTTTACTGTATTTGGACTTCCATTATGTGCCAGTTGTGATACCTGACCTTCTTTGATTATGTAACGTGAACTTTTTGCTTATTAGGTATTTGTTTTCTGCATGATTATTTTTTCTAGGCTGTTGATGATGGTGCTGGGGGTAGGGAGGATGTTTTACCTGTGCATGAAGATGATCATGTGCATGAAGCTGCCCCTGTGCATGATCCTTGCCCCTCTAGTGATGTATTAGTTGATGAGGTTCATGGCAGTGAAAATAAGGTACCATTTTTTCTTGTCCATTTGTCATGTTGCCCTCGAGACGGACTTGCTGCCCTGTGCATGAGGTTCGACCCTTTGTAATGACTTTTTGTTTCTTTTTGGAGCAGCAAAATGATGATGTTAGTGTTGCTCCGGAGAAGGCTGCAGAGCATGTCCGAGTCTCGCACGGGCTGCTCCCGACGGTGTGGTCTTCGAACCTCGGTCGTCCGATTCTGCTGAAGTTTATGATGCCGAGGTGGCAAGACCATCGGAGACATTATTTTGGAGAAAGATCATGTTGAGTCTGCTGTACAAACTGGTGGTAGTACTTCTGCAAGCCCGGAGAAGTATCCTGTAGCAGGGCCATCTGTTGATGTTGATGCTGTACAAACTAGTGGTAGTACTGCTGCAAGCCCGGAGAAGTCTCCTGCAGCAGATCCATCAGTTGATGTTGATGCTGCACAAGCACAACCAAATGTTTTTATTGTTTCAGATTCTCTGGTTGCTACAGCTGCTGCTGGTGTCCTTCCCGACGACGCTGTAACGTCTACTGAAGACGACGATGAAGATACCGAAAGCGATAGCTATGGAGAGGAGGTTGATCATTCCAATGCTGCCACTGGTCTAGGCAAGGATCCATGAAGAGAGGAGCATGCTTCTCTCTTCTTTCCCCATCCCCTCCCATCTTTGTTGTTTGGTTTTAGTCCATGATATCCCCTGTGAACTGTCTGCGTGGTCTAAGTTGAACTTCTTGTTTTGTTGCTTGTCGTGTGGGTTGTAAAGAATGTTAAGTGAGCCTGTTTTTCTATGTGGGTGGATGTTTGTAATGCGCGTGTTGTGATGTCTATGATGCTGTGGATTTATCCTTTCTAATGTAGCAGCTGAGATGTGTTTATGTTTTTGAATGTTTGTGCTTGAATGTTGGTCTTAATTTATACTGTCGTGAATCTATGTGCTTTGAGTATTGCTGTTAATGGCTATTTTCTTTTTGGTGAGCAGATAGCGACCTTGCTGTCGTCCGAAAGAAGGTTGATGACTTTTATTACAGCGTAACTAGGCTTAGGAATGATCGTTCCAAGAGGTGAGTGCAGCTGCTCAATTTATTACATCATCCATGTGCCCCCTATGATTTGCCTGTGGTTTCTTACCTGAACTTCCCAACTATATGTACCTGAACTTCTTGTTTTTTACTTATCATTCTTTGAACTTGGCCTCTTTTATGTACTTGTCTTTGCTGCTTGTGATATAGCTGAACTTCTGTGCTTATATGTGTTATGAACTCCCTGAGTTTTCTGCGGCTGAACTTCTTTTACTTTCTGTTCACTTGTTTTAGATCAATGATTATGTTCCAAAACAAGGAGTGTGAAGCTTCTGTTGAAGATGTCGCAATATCTTTTGGTCCACGCGGAATGCTTCGGTCAAATGTGGCTGAGTGTGCACTCTACTGTCTACGTGCGAAGTACCAGGGATCAGACAAACTCATCCTGCCGTATTGGGTTTGTGTAAGTCAACCATACAGTGATTTCTTTTCCGTTTTTTTCCTTACCATCTTTTTAGTTAAATCTTGTTTGTCTCTTTTTTGTATTTTTTTTCATATGTTGGTGTTGCCTGCATTATTGTAGGACAAGATTTTCAGAGGTCAATTTGATTCCCGTGTGAGGAAGTAATTCATGGCGAGTGGTCCAGATAGCATGGATGCACATGATTCAGTATGCAATATCTTGTTATTTGCCTCTGTATTAGTTTTGCAGTGCGATCCACTGTGTTAATATTTTGTTTTTTTTTCTTTTGTACAGTTCTGATATTAATTCTCATTTTTTTAACGATTCGTGTGTTTATGTGACACTCCAAAAAATTTTGTTTTGGTTTTCAGCAAAAACTTTGTTGGTTTTGAAGGAGGTCATTTAAACCCTTCCAAAAATCTCCTTCTCTCAAGAATTTTCCCTTTGACAAAAGATTTTATTTTGGCATCTTCCTCAACTCTGGTGTTGGTTATTAAAAACCTTTCTTCTGATTTTTCCCCCTTCTCAAGAATTGTTTTTGGGATTTATTTTTCTTTAGAAGAAAACCCTAGGAGTTTTGGGTCTTCTCTTATTTGAAAACCATCCATGGTTTTGCCATGCCTCATGTGGAAAAATCTTCCCAACACCCTCCTTCCCCTTTGGGACAATTCAAATATTCTGTCCCAACAAGTCCAACTCATTTTTGGATTTTATTTCATTAAATTCTTTTCCCAAAACAATTCTGTCCATTATTTTGAGCCTAGGTGATTTGCAAACCAAGTACCTAAATGCCTTTGAGTTTTTTTCTTAAACCAACTATTCTGGATAGTCCTTGGTACCCACAACCTAGAACAATCAAGATCCACTCTTCTTACTTTCAAAAATTTCAAATTTCAGTCTCTGCAAGTTTGGACCAGATTTGTCAAATTTGATGAAATTCATATCTCCTCTCCTCAAAAAATTCCACCAAAATTCAGGCAACCCCCAGATGCAATGAGAGGCCACTCCACCAAAAATCAGCTCAAGGAGAAACTCCCACATACCAAAATCATTCTATCCAACACCTGGCGACACTGTTTCTTTGCATTTTCAGATATGTTCAGAGTTTGAGTTCAAAGGTCGTTTCCCTTCATCGAGTTCGATCCACGCGTCGACAAGGCGCTCATGCGCTGGCGCTACACAGCCCTCCTCCTGTCTAGAGTGCCGCGACGACGCTTGGCGGTTCTCGGCGTCGGTGGCACCTGCCCGCCCTCGCCGGCGTCTTCTGCGGCGTCGGGACCTCCGTGGCGGCCGACGAGAAGGCACCCACAACAACGCCGTTCGGCGCCGCCAAGCCACTGGGAGCTCGCGTGGCCATCTCCCTTGCCCGACGCATGCAGCACCGTCGGCGTGGCACGCACGCGCACGAGGCACGCCTCCGTGCCACCGGCGTGCCGCACGGCCGTTACGATGAGATCAGCCGTAACCTCCCCACCTTGCTAAGTTGGGCACCGGGATGGGCTCGTTCTGACGTCTAGTCGTGCTCAAGCCCCTAAACCAACTGCCCAGCCACAGCGCCGCCAGTAATCACTCGCGGACTTATCCCGTTTGCGGCAACCGCCTCGGGCGGCTATTTATAGCGCCTCCAAGCTCGCTCTCGCCCCCGCACTCCTCCACCACCTCACCAGACCCCGCCCAGCCACTGGAAGAACCTCGAGGGGCCCTTCTTCCTCGACTCCGTCCAACTCCGTCCGCTTCAGGCTCCGGCAACGTTCTCGCTGGTGAGAGCTTCTCCACCGCCCTGGACTTGCCCGTAGCCTCATGGCACCTATAGAAGGCTAACCCCCACTCCAATTTGACCCCAATGACTCTCTCCGACGAGGCCCACGACCACCCGAACCACCGTCCGCCGGAACAAGGGCTGCCGTCGACGTGGTGCTTGCCGGCGACCACCACCACCACCCACCGACGCGGAATGATGCACTGAACACGGAGGTACCCTCCGATCTCCACCTTTCGCCGTGGATGCATGGCCGGCGACCCGCATGACTCTCGGGCACCGTCGTGCTCTGCTGCCTCTTTTGAATATAAAAACTTGACGGGTGGGACCCGCCCGTCAGCCTCTCTATTTTTTTCAAACCGTTTTCTGAAAGCGTATTCTGGCAAAATACGCTTTCCAAACTGAATCTTTTTCTGCACTTTTCTGCTTAGGCCCCTGAGAGTTTTCTGTTTCATTACAGATGGGTCCTTGGACCAAAACTCTTATAACTTTTAAACAGAAAGGGATTTTTGAGTGATTCTTTTTCTGTCCTCTTCAAAATTTTGTCTAGTTTTTAAACAGATTTATTTGAAAAATATTTGGAATATTTTTTGAGCACCCCTTTGTATTTACGTTAGTGCGGATATTTTTTTGTATACCGTAGATACCGAAGGAGGTGACGGGACCGCAAACTTCACCGAGCTAGGCCCCGACTACTCCGAACCAGGAAAGCATGTTTGAACTTTTGATATGATGAGTGTTTGTGCATGTTTGCATTAATTTAGTATCATGGCATGTTCATGAGCATCTTGATGAAAGTTTATCTCGTAAGAGTTGAGGCAAGTGAGTTTCGGGAAATCCATGAGTTGTTGGAAACATGTTGCATGGCCATGAGTTGGCATGAGAATGGGTAAGATGGCAGTGTTGTAGCATGCCAGTCTTATGCCGATCGTTGACCCAAAGTGTCAACATAAATCAGTCAAATTCCGTCCGTCTCCCCTTTTCGTACTACCACATGTTTTCCATAAGGGATACGACTTAGTAAGTTGCAAACCACTTCTGGTACACACCAAATCGAGAGGCGGGATGAGGGTTCCATGGCCTGGATTAAAGCCTTTCATCCGGTCGGGGGCATGGGTGTTTCTAGTTGGGACCGAGAGGGGGCACCCTTAGAGCGCTGCGGTATATAAATTTGATCCCATGCTATTCGAGATTGTGATCTCCCCGTCTCAAAGTTTTTCTTGAACACTGTCTAGGGTGATTCCTGGCAACGTGAGGTAGGATGGGTGTGTACTGGTTAGCTGTTTTTTCTCCGAAATACCGTAAACGGAACTAGTCCTTCGTGACTACGGAAATCCGTTGGCTGTGGATAATTTTAGTACAAACTCTGCAGAGTCACAATTCTTGAAATTCATCTTATCAGTGTCCAAGTACTGTGTTCATCCTATCTTGTCAAGTGTCAGTCTTGGTGACAGAAACTCCTAAGAACCATATGAGTCTTAAAATGTTTATTTTCCTGTGAATGGACTAACCCGCTTATTAACTTGTGATGAATATTTTCCGTGAGCACCATTTCTTGTAAGTTATGGATAATGAGTTATTAGCCCTTTCTGCGATGTCGCGCAGACGTCCGACTGTGGCATTGTTGTTTATTTATTTATGATATAAGCCCTTTCTGCGATGTCGCTCAGACGTCCGACTGTGGCATTGTTGTTTATTTATTTATGATATATAGCCCATTCTGTGATGTCGCTCAGACGTCCGACTGTGGCATTGTTGTTTACTTATTTATGATATAAGCCCTTTCTGCGATGTCGCTCAGACGTCCGACTGTGGCATTGTTGTTTACTTATTTATGATATAAGCCCTTTCTGCGATGTCGCCTAGACGTCCGACTGCGGCATTGTTATTATTTAATTTTGTTATAAGCCCTTTACGTGATGTCGCCCGACGTCCGATCATGCACGCATGTCTTTTCTTTCAATATAAGCCCTTTATGAGGTGTCGCCTAGACGCCTCGATCGTGGCAATGCTTTATTTATTTATTCACCCTTCGAGGCGCCGCTTGGACACCCGATCGGTTTTGAGTTTATCTTCTTTGGTTTTCGAGCGGACTACCGCCGATTCCCTTTTTTACTTACCTTGCTATACTAAATTGATTGCGCATTGTTAAATTATCATGACACATTCATGCATACATTTGTTATATCTTTTTTCCGAACTGTCTTGTGAGTACTTTCAAAGTACTCACCGGCTTGTTGATTTGGCCGAATCTTGTGAAAGGCGATCTCATGGATGAAGAGTTCGATAGCGAGTCCGACGCCTAGAGGATTCCCAGTCAATCTCGTGCGACCCCTGGATTAGTCACTATGATATATTCGCTTCCGCTACCCAAATAAATTCACCGAGCCTCACCTCGATGCTCGATGAGCCGCCAGTGTAGGATTCATATCTCCCACTCCACTGTGTTATTCCACCACTTTACCACGAGTCAGTAGTATGCCATCACTCCACTGTGTCATATCCGCCACTATGTATAATTATTGGCGTGCTTGTAATAAATTGTTGAGCAACTTCAGCTCGACCCTGTAATATATCCTATGCTACTGGCTCATTATATCAAGATTTTGTCTACCAGTATGGAGGATTTTCCTCACACTGGATTTTATAGGTCGGTTTCTCAATAAATATTTTTATTGAAAAACCGGTCGTGACAAGCTTGGTATCAGAGCCAGGCTGACTGTAGGAGGCCACTAGGTGCGATCGCTAATTAGTTATTATCATATAGAGCTTTTAATTAATTTTTTACAAACGTAGTCAATTTCTGACAGTCAGCATAAATTTATGATTTGACTACTCAGGATTTTGCCTACTTTTGTAGATGGTAACAACGATCGCGAGTCACAGATGTTCGCCAACATGCCCGATGGGTTCGTCAAGCTTCTCTCCTTCATCGTCCAAGTCGTGATGGGGCCATCTCATGCGCCATCTTCTCACTCTCTCAAAGACAAGGTCAATGACCGTCTAACCATGCACCAAGCCGCGGTGCAATTCAAGGGAGGCGAGTTGAGCGTTTCCGGTTCTTGGGAGAGCCATGCCTGAGAGAAGCATGGATCTGCGGATGGCAGCCCGTGAGGCGATAGCTTCGTCTCGTGGATATCCTCCCTTCGATGAAGACTCGTCGTTACCGCTACCTGCCATGTCACGTGCCATACACCTGCCACTACGCGTTCTCTTGCCCCAGAGGAGAACGAGACGAAGCTTTTGAGATGCTTATCGAGTATCTTCGGGCTTTGGAGGCAGCCTTCGACAACCTGGTGGACGACTTTGTAGCTGCCCGCATGGACTCAGTCCATGGCTGTGCCGCCAACAGGAGGGAGCTCCTGCGCGCTGCACCGCCACTGACTTTCGTCTCGTCATCAGCATCTTTTGCTCCTACTGCTCTCACCACTACTCGTCGCCTGCCTACCACGGAGGAATTCAACCATGTCGTTGCGCCTACTCCGGTTCGTTCTGCACCACCCCTCGTGCCCGCTCATGTTCGAGTTGCCCCGCATAGGGCACCTGCTCATCCAACTTAGCGCAGCTCTTCACGTCTGGAGCCTATCACCGAAGAGGAGGTTGAGTCCCCAGCCTCACTGCGCCTCACCCTTGGCAGGCCAAGGGAAATCCTTACCATCTCCGGTGAGTACGCTTTAGCCATGCGATGTACCGACTTGTACGATATGTTTATATGTACATAGGCTGTGAGAAGTAGCTTGTTTGCGCATCATGTAGGAACCGGAGGAGTGCACTAGCCTAAATAACATGTCAGGAATATGTACGCATATCACGAGTGATGTATTGTATAATTACTACTTGCGTGTAAGATATGTAATGAGCAGTCCTTCTCCCAAGCATAAGCGTTTATTCTCTTGAAAAATCTTGGAGCATTTGCGACTTTTTTTCCGTCTTCATGAATTTATTGACTTCTGCGACTCAATTTCTTTTCTTATGAGTGTTGCAAAATATATCCCCAGAGTGAACAATGTCTCGTCCTTGGACGCGCTCCATGCCAACCCCATCAGAGGAAAATTTTGGCACACCCCAAGCAACAATTTCACACAGGGGCAGTCAAGTCAACAGATGTTGAAACGGCACTTTCCCAAATGTGCCGTCTTTATGAACAAAGTTAGCAACAACATCAGGAAATGATGAACCAAGTCATCAATATGGGAAATCACCGTGGGCGATGTCGGCAGCAATCAAAGTTATCTCGAGCTACAGAAGACACGTCCCCAAACTTTTTCTCACACTGACAAACCTCTTGAAGCCGAGGACTGGCTTCGAGACATGGAAAGAAAATTAATTATTGCCCAGTGTACAGACCTTGAGAAGGTGCTTTATGCTCCGCACTATCTCACTAGAGCAGCCGCATCGTGGTGGGAAAATTTCCTACACATGCACCCCAACAAAAACAATATAACATGGGAGGAATTTAAAGAAGGTTTTCGTGGGGCACATATTCCTCAGAGTCTCATGAAGATCAAAAAGAGAGAATTTGATGACCTCAAGCAAAGGACAATGACGGTGTCAGAATACAACAGTCGATTTACTCTGCTTGCTACGCTCATCAACGAGGAGCGTATGTCGGAAAACAAAAGATGGAAAAATTTCTAGACGGACTGACGCCCGCGCTTAAATGTCAACTGGTCGTGCACACCTTTCCAGATTTTAAGACGCTGGTGGATAAGGCCATTACCTTGGAAAATGAGAGACGCAGCTTAGAAGATTTCCACAAGCGGAAGAGGGACCAGACTAATCATGCCCGCAACCACCGCAGCAGGACAGATGTTCGAAAAAACTGGACACCCAAACCCACGACAAGCGTCTCACGCCCAATCAAGAATTTTCATGCAAGGGACAAGGAGTTCACATACCGCCCATGCGTTACCTGTTACGCTTGTGGAGAAGAAGGGCACTATGCCAAGCAGTGCCCCAAGCCAAGGAACTCGACCCCAAAGCCGAACAACGGAGGCAATAATTCGGTGCCAAAGCGCAACAATTTCAACCCAAATAACAACCACAGGAAGGGTCATCTGAACCACGTGACCAAAGAGGAAGCACAAAATGCCCCAGATATCGTACTCGGTATGTTTCCTGTCAACACAATACTTGCAATTATTTTGTTTGATTCTAGAGCTTCTCACTCATTCGTTTCGAAAAGTTTTGCCTTGCAAAATAATTTTTCGATGCTTCCCTTGGAAAAATCTATGACCGTCAAGTCCCTTGGAATTAAGCAAGTTACCCAGAGTTACTGCCAGGGTGTGGTTATCGAGTTTGAAGGGTTGAAGTTTCACATAAATCTTATCGTGTTGGAAAATAAAGGACTGGATGTCATCCTAGGGATGGATTGGTTAACCACCAACAAAGGTTTTATTGATTGTTTCAACCGGACCGTAATTCTCACCCATCACCACGGGAAGACCATAAAAGTTTCAGCCAAGGAAAGAAAAATATCCCGGCAACCGAGATTGAACAAGGTGGATATTTCTGAATTGAGCAAGGTTCGATGGTGTTTGAATTTCAGATGTATTTCGAAGAGCTACCGGGCATGCCACCAGACCGAGAGATAGAATTCAGCATTGAGCTAGCACCGGAACCGCCCCATATACAAGAAACCATACGTAATGGCACCATCCGAATTGGTAGAACTGAAGAAGCAAATAAAAGAATTCTTGGGCAAGGGTTATATCTGAGCCAGCTCCTCACCACAGGGTTCACCAATTTTATTTGCCAAAAAGAAGGATGGAACACTGAGATTGTGCATAGACTATCGAGCGCTAAACATGGTCAAAATCAAGAACAGATATCCGATGCCACGAATAAATGATTTATTCGATCAACTCGCTCAGGCCAAGGTATTCTCAAAGATTTACTTGAGGTCGGGGTACCATCAACTGAAAGTGCGAACCGAAGATATTCCCAAGACAGCTTTCACCTCCAGATACGGATTGTATGAGTTCACCGTAATGCCATTCGGACTAACAAATGCCCTCAAGATATTTTGTTCACCTCATGAACAAGGTATTCATGAAGTTTATGGACAAGTTTGTTGTGGTATTTATCGATGATATTCTGGTATACTCCAAAACACCAGAAGAGCATGCTGAACATCTCCGAGTTGTACTGGGGGAACTCAAGAATCATCAATTGTACGCTAATCAGCAAGTGTGAATTTTGGCTAAAGCAAGTAGGTTTTCTGGGCCACGTACTGACCCAAGAAGGTATCGCCGTAGACCCGGAAAAAATTAAGGCCGTACTTGGCTGGAAGCCACCAGCCAGCGTGACGGATGTACGAAGTTTCTTGGGAATGGCGGGATACTACCGAAGATTTATTGAAAGGTTCTCCACCATAGCAAAGCCATTGACGCAACTACTCAAGAAAGACAGGAAGTTTGAATGGACGGAAGCTTGTGAGAAAAGTTTCCAAGAATTAAAGAGGAAATTAGCGTCAGCACCGGTATTAATTGTGCCGGACATACACAAGAATTTTGAGGTATATTGCGACGCATCCCGGAAAGGCCTCGGATGCGTGTTGATGCAAGAAGGCAAGGTGGTCGCATATGTCTCCAGACAACTTCGCAAACATGAGGAAAATTATCCTACTCATGACCTGGACTTAGCAACAGTTATACATGCACTCAAAGAATGGAGACACTTTTTACTTGGAAATCGTTGTGAGATATATACGGACCATAAGAGCCTCAAGTATATTTTCACACAACGGAACTGAATTTGAGGCAACGACGCTGGTTGGAACTAGTGAAGGATTATGATGTTGGAATCCACTACCACCCAGGAAAAGCAAATGTAGTGGCAGACGCCCTAAGTCGGAACCCTAGCCCAAACGACGACGGCCTGCCAAACTTGAGGCCTGAATTCCAGCAGGAGTTTGCTAAACTCAACCTGCTGGTAGTCACCGAAGGCAGCATATCAAATTTAGAAATACAACCTACCTTGATGGAGATAATTAAAGAGGCTCAGCATGGACACCCCAGCATTGAAGGCATTAAACGGAAAGTGAGTTTGGGCAAGGCCCTAGAATTCATTATCGATAAGCAGGGAATATTGTGGTACGGGGATAGACTTTGCGTACCAAATATCAAGGATCTTAGGCAGCAGATCTTAGCTGAAGGCCACACGGCCCCGTATTCGATACATCCTGGAGGGACAAAAATGTACAAGGATATTCAGGAAAAATATTGGTGGCACGGTCTAAAAAGGGACATAGCCATGTTCATCGCATGTTGTGACTCTTGTCAACGCATCAAAGCCGAGCATCAGACACCGGCGGACTTTTACAGCCAAATAAAATACCCGAGTGGAAATGGGACGAGATTGGGATGGATTTTATTGTTGGGCTACCTCGGTCACGGCACGGAAATAACGCCATTTGGGTCATCAGCGATAGATCGACTAAAGTAGCACACTTCATCCCCGTGAAGACAACCCACACCACTCGGAAGCTTGCTAGGCTCTACCCTTCCGTATAAATGTGCTTACATGGAGTCCCAAAGAAAATAATCTCGGACAGAGGCACTCAATTCGTCTCCCGATTTTGGGATCACTTACAACAAGCTCTGGGAACTCGGTGGCATTCAAGACCGCATACCATCCCCAAAGCAGATGGGCAAACCGAGCGAGTAAACCAGATTCTAGAAGATATCTTTGAGAGCATGTGTCCTCACCTATGGGACCAGTTGGGAAGAGAGCTTACCATACGCAGAATTCGCATATAACAACAGATTATCGAGCCAGCCTGCAAATGGCACCATTTGAGGCTCAGACGGCGAAGATGTCGTACCCCGCTAAATTGGTCGGAAATCAGAGACAGCCATATCTTCGGCCCAGACATGCTCAAAGAGGTTGAAGATAAGGTCAAGGTGATTAAGGACCGACTCAAGACAGCCCAAAGTCGACAGAAGAGTTATTACGATCAAAACATCGGGAATCAGCTTTGAACCCGGTGAATTTGTGTACCTACGAGTATCCCCTATGAGAGGCCTGCATCGAGTCAAGATTAAAGGGAAGTTAGCACCAAGATTCATCGGACCATTCTGCATAGTGGCACGGAAAGGCACGGTAGCCTACCAGCTAGACTTACCCGAAGATTTATCCGACGTCCACGACGTGTTCCACGTCTCGCAATTGAGGAAGTGCGTGAGCAACCCGGAGAAACAAGTACCCCACTTAAAACATTGGCGTGCAGCCAGACCTCACATATCGAGAGCATCCAATAAAAATCTTGGAAGAGTCTGAAAGGAGAACCCGACAGAAAACCATCAAGTTCTTCAAAGTTCGATTGGAGCAACCACACCGAAAGTGAAGCCACTTGGGAAAGAGAGGATTTTCTTCGGACAGAGCACCCACATTTATTTGAGGATCAGCTGGAATCTCGGGGACGAGATTTTTCCTAAGGGGGTAGGTGTTGTGACACTCCAAAAAATTTTGTTTTGGTTTTCAGCAAAAACTTTGTTGGTTTTGAAGGAGGTCATTTAAACCCTTCCAAAAATCTCCTTCTCTCAAGAATTTTCCCTTTGACAAAAGATTTTATTTTGGCATCTTCTTCAACTCTGGTGTTGTTTATTAAAAACCTTTCTTCTGATTTTTCCCCCTTCTCAAGAATTGTTTTTGGGATTTATTTTTCTTTTAGAAGAAAACCCTAGGAGTTTTGGGTCTTCTCTTATTTGAAAACCATCCATGGTTTTGCCATGCCTCATGTGGAAAAATCTTCCCAAAACCCCTCCTTCCCCTTTGGGACAACTCAAATATTCTGTCCCAACAAGTCCAACTCATTTTTGGATTTCATTTCATTAAATTCTTTTCCCAAAACAATTCTGTCCATTATTTTGAGCCTAGGTGATTTGCAAAGCAAGTACCTAAATGCCTTTGATTTTTGTTCTTAAACCAACTATTCTGGATAGTCCTTGGTACCCACAACCTAGAACAATCAAGATCCACTCATCTTCTTTTAAAAAATTTCAAATTTCAGTCTCTGCAAGTTTGGACCAGATTTGTCAAATTTTATGAAATTCATATCTCCTCTCCTCCAAAAATTCCACCAAAATTCAGGCAACCCTCAGATGCAATGAGAGGCCACTCCACCAAAAATCAGCTCAAGGAGAAACTACCACATACCAAAATCATTCTGTCGAACACCAGGTCGGCACTGTTTCTTTGCATTTTCAGAAATGTTAAGAGTTCAGTGTCGTTTCCCTTCGTTAGAGTTCAGTCACGCATCGACAGTGCGCCTGGCGCGTTGTGCACAGCCCCTCCTCCCTGTCCAGAGTGCCGCACGCACGCTTGGCCAATCCCTGGCATCGGTGGCACCCTGGCCCGCCCTCGCCGGCGTCTTCTGCGGCGTCGGGACCTCCCGTTGCGGCCGACAGAAAGCACCCTACGGCACAACGCCGTTCGGCGCCGCCAAGCCACCTGGGAGCTCCGGCGTGGCCATCTCCCTTGCCAGACGCCGCGAAGCACCGTCGCCGTGGCTCGGCACGCATGAGGCGCGTCCACCGCCGACGTGCCGCACGGCCATTCTGATGAGATCAGGCCGTAACCTCCCCACCTTGCTGAGTTGGGCACCGGGATGGGCTCGTTACGACGTATAGTCAGTGCTCAAGCCCCTAAACCAACTGCCCAGCCACAGCGCCGCCGTAATCACTCGCCGGACTTATCCCGTATGCGGCAACCGCCTCGGGCCGGCTATTTATAGCGCCTCCAAGCTCGCTCTCGCCCCCGCACACCTCCACCACCTCACCAGACCCCGCCCAGCCACTGGAAGAACCTCGTGGGGCCCTTCTTCCTCGACTCCGGCCAACTCCGTCCGCTTCGGGCTCCGGCAACGTTGTCGCTGGTGAGAGCTTCTCCACCGCCCTGGACTTGCCCGTAGCCTCATGGAAACTATAGAAGGCTAACCCCCACTCTAATTTGGCCCCAGCAGCTCTGTCCGACGAGGCCCACGACCACCCGCACCACCGCCCGCCGGAGCAAGGGCCGCCGTCGACGTGGTGCTCGCCGGCGACCACCACCACCACCCACCGACGTGGAATGATGCACTGAACACGGAGGTACCCTCCGATCTCCCTGCCTCGCCGTGGATCGCCGCCAGCGACCACCGCGTCTCTCGGGCGCCGTCGTGCTCTGCCGCCTCTTTTGAATATTCAAACCTGACGGGTGGGACCCGCCCATCAGCCTCTCTGTTGTTTTTTTTCGAACCGTTTTCTGAAAGCGTATTCTCGCAAAATACGCTTTCCAAACTGAATCGTTTTCTGCACTTTTACGCTTGGGCCCTCGAGAGTTTTACGTTTCAATCTGAGATGGGTCCTTGGACCAAAACTCTTATAACTTTTAAACAGAAAGGGATTTTTGAGTGATTCTTTTTCTGTCCTCTTCAACATTTTGTCTAGTTTTTTATCAGATTTATTTGAAAAATATTTGGAATAGTTTTTGAGCACCCCTTTGTATTTACGTTAGTGCGGATATTTTTTTTATACCGTAGATACCGAAGGAGGTGACGGGACCGCAAACTTCACCGAGCTAGGCCCCGACTACTCCGAACCAGGCAAGCATGTTTGAACTTTTGATATGATGAGTGTTTGGGCATGTTTGCATTAATTTAGTATCATGGCATGTTCATGAGCATCTCGATGAAAGTTTATCTCGTGAGAGTTGAGGCAAGTGAGTTTCGGGAAATCCATGAGTTGTTGGAAACATGTTGCATGGCCATGAGTTGGCATGAGAATGGATAAGATGACAGTGTTGTAGCATGCCAGTCTTATGCCAGATCGTTGACCCAATGCCAACATAAATCAGTCAAATTCCCGTCCGTCTCCCCTTTTCGTACTACCACATGTTTTCCGCAAGGGATACGGCTTAGTAAGTTGCAAACCACTTCCTGGTACACACCAAATCGAGAGGCCGGGATGAGGGTTCCATGGCCCTGGATTAAAGCCTTTCATCCGGTCAGGGGGCATGGGTGTTTCCGGTTGGGACCGAGAGGGGGGCACCCCTTAGAGCACGCGTATATAAATTTGATCCCATGCTATTCGAGATTGTGATCTCCCCGTCTCAAAGTTTTTCTTGAACACTGTCTAGGGTGATTCCTGGCAACGTGAGGTAGGATGGGTGTGTACTGGTTAGTTGTGTTTTCTCCAAAATACCATAAATGGAACTAGTCCTTCGTGACTACGGAAATCCGTTGGCTGTGGATAATTTTATTACAAACTCTGTAGAGTCACAATTCTTGAAATTCATCTTATCAATGTCCAAGTACTGTGTTCATCCTATCTTGTCAAGTGTCAGTCTCGGTGACAGAAACTCCTGAGAACCATATGTGTTAAAATGTTTATTTTCCTGTGAATGGACTAACCCGCTTATTAACTTGTGATGAATATTTTCCATGAGCACCATTTCTTGTAAGTTATGGATAATGAGTTATTAGCCCTTTCTGCGATGTCGCTCAGACGTCCGACTGTGGCATTGTTGTTTATTTATTTATGATATAAGCCCTTTATGTGATGTCGCTCAGACGTCCGACTGTGGCATTGTTGTTTATTTATTTATGATATAAGCCCTTTCTGCGATGTCGCTCAGACGTCCGACTGTGGCATTGTTGTTTCCTTATTTATGATATAAGCCCTTTCTGTGATGTCGCTCAGACGTCCGACTGTGGCATTGGTGTTTACTTATTTATGATATAAGCCCTTTCTACGATGTCGCCCAGACGTCCGACTACGGCATTGTTATTATTTAATTTTGTTATAAGCCCTTTCTGTGATGTCGCTCCGACGTCCGACTACGGCACGCATGTCTTTTCTTTCAATATAAGCCCTTTATGAGGTGTCGCCTAGATGCCCGACTGTGGCAATGATTTATTTATTTATTCACCCTTCGAGGCGTCGCTTCAGACACCCGATCGGTTTTGAGTTTATCTTCTTTGGGTTTTCGAGCGGACTACCGCCGATTCCCTTTTTACTTACCTTGCTATACTAAATTGATTGCGCATTGTTAAATTATCATGACACATTCATGCATACATTTGTTATATCTTTTTTCCGAACTGTCTTGCGAGTACTTTCAAAGTACTCACACAGCTTGTTGATTTGGCGGAATCTTGTCGAAGGCGATCTCATGGATGAAGAGTTCGATAAGCGAGTCCGACACCTAGAGGAATCGATCGGTCTCGTGCGACCCTGGATTGGTCATTTGTGATATATTCGCTTCCGCTACCCAAATAAATTCACCGAGCCTCACCTCGGCCCGATGAGCCGCCCGATGTAGGAGTCATATCTCCCACTCCACTTGTGTTATTCCACCACTTTACCACGAGTCAATAGTATGCCACCACTCCTTTGTGTCATATCAGCCACTATGTATAATTATTGGCGTGCTTGTAATAAATTGTTGAGCAACTTCAGCTCGACCCTGTAATATATCATATGCTACTGGCTCATTGTATCAAGATTTTGTCTACCGGTATGGAGGATTTTCCTCACACTGGATTTTATAGGTCGGTTTCTCAATAAATATTTTTATTGAAAAACCGGTCGTGACAGTTTATGATTGTTCAGGTTGTTTTCCCTACTTTTGACCCTCCTGAGGTTCCTGCTTCCATGGGTGGTGTCGGTCATTGGGTGTCGGTATTCCTTGACCTGAAGAATTCAAGGTTCCAGCTTCTTGATTCCTACTATGGACCAAAAGATGAATGTGCGGTACTCCTGTTTCGGCGAATGACCGACAACATCAAGAGGCTTTGAAAGGATGCCAACAACGACAGGGAGACACCCTTCAGTCCAGTTAGCATCGACAATTTCCCTCTAGATTGGATTGATGTCCCCCAGCAACAAAACAAGTATGATTTCCACTTTTTCTCTTTTATCACATCTGTTTAACTGTAGTTGTACTTAAGCTGCGACGTGTTTAATTCGTTGGCTTTCTTTTTCTGTTCTAACACTATTCTTTTTACTTTGTTTGATGGCAGTATCGACTGCGGATTCTTCATGCTTACGAATGTTAATTCGTATCATGACGGGGTTCTTGCAAATTATTCCCATGAGAATATCGGGGATATCAGGAAGACATGGCTGTACTCAATGGCTTCTTCTAACATGTTTGAGACAGACTTCCAATCTCTGTTTGGCTACTACACATGTAAGTATTTTGGAAGTTGGAATGCTTACCTGCACTTCATCTTTTATTCTACCTGAACTTCATTTTTTTTCTCTCAAACTTGGACTTCTGCTTGAGATCTAGTTGGGCTGCTGGTTTTGGAAGGAGAGGAGCATTTTCTTTGTACATGAACTTCATTTCTATCTTTTTTAATTTTGCTTGTGTGTTTGGTTTCAGTAATTTCTGTCCTTCCATTGCTTAAATGGACATGAGCTTTTTTTTGTAATTGAACTTGAGAGATGATGGCTTTCTATGGTTTTTGTTAGCTGTAGTTGAATGATTTCGAGTTCATCGGTTTATCTTGAACTGTGCCTCTGGTTGTGCCTGAACTTAATTTAGTTTTTATCGCAACTAATTTTTTAGGTCGAGCTTGAGTAGTAACCATGTCATCTTCATTAGTTGGACTGCACATTGTGATGTTCACGAACTTTAGTTTGTATTTTAATGGTGATGTTTTCTCTTCTTTTTTTCTTTGTGATTGGATCCGTTGGAGTTGACCGATTATCACTACTCATTCCTCGGGTCACAGGAATACCAGCCTAGGGAGGAACCGATGAGTACAGCTCCGATAGAAGATGATAGACCTCGGACCCTTATTCCTTCCAAGTTGGGGGAGCAGGTGGCGATATTCGTGGTACTCCAAAAACCCATGCTACAGGAAGGCTGATGCAGTGGAAGCAGTCGAAGCAGAAGTGATTTCGTCCGATGATGATTCTGAGAAGATTGCTTACGAAGAATGCTAAACGTCTTTCTGGGAACTGCTTTGGTAGAGGTGGGAAGAATCTTTGTGATGACCAGGAGGAAACCGGCGATTGAGTGCAGGAACATAACTACCTCCAAGCAAGCATCAAGATTGCCTTTGAAGTGGCGTTCTCTGTCCCTCCCTAAAAAATATAGTTACCCTCATCTATCCGAGGCCCGGAAGTTGAAACAGTATGTGCTGAGTAAAAACGGTCTGGAGAAGTATTCTGGGTGAGTTACCCTCATCTGTCGTTCCCATGCCTTGGAGTTGTAGTGTCTGAACTTCTGTTGTTGTATTGTCTGAACTCCCATTGTTTTAGTATATGAACTTCTGTTTTATGTCTCCTCTTGCCTTTTGAGTTATAGTGTCTTGACTTTTGTTTTGTTGTTGTATCTGAACTTCTAATATATTTTTTACCATCCTTTTGTATTCTGCAGGACAAGCTACTGCATGTTTACCATCCCTAGGAATGTGATTGACCTCACAGGATATTTCGTTTATAGGCTTTTCGGTGATGGGCAGCAGATGGAAGGAGACATAATGGATTATCTCATATCTTTGTGGAAGGATAACCCGGAAACCTCTGAGATATTCTCTAATCCTGACAGGGTTCTTTGCACCCCTATCTCCTTTTTTTTGCCTTAGTTTTGTTGTAGTGGCATCTGGGAGGTGTTTTAATTGTGTTTTGGTGAATGCACAGTACTGCCTGGAGTATGATTTCTTCTCCACAACAGTTCCAAAGTTTGATGCAAAAAAATCTGCTGGTCTCCTCCCAATGTTTGTTCGCAAGGAAGAAGACCTTCTTAACGCAAAGCTGGTTAGTTTTTCATAACTCTTGCTCTTTTTTAATTTCACGTGCATCCTTTTCTTTGAGTTTGTCAATAAGTTTTTGTTCATGTCGTTTCTTCAGTACATATGCTTTATAGTTTGTGTTCACCTGTCCTTTCATTCTTGGCAGGTTTTATTGATTCTATTCAAGCCAATTGGCACAATGGTGCACTACAGTGTGTACGTGGTGAATAGATATTGTGGCAGCATTGACATCCTTGATTCACTTTCTTACGATAATATGCAAACATCGCGATCGAGTTACCATGGGGACTGCCAAAATATCGTGAGTGTTTCTTAGCCTGATCCTCCTTTCACATTCTCTTGTTTGACACGGAGATTATTATGCCTTGTGTTGACAAAATTTGTTGTTGTCTCTTTTTGGTAATCTTGCTTGAATCGACTATCATTTAGAAGTTGAACTTCTGCTAGTTTGTTTAGGTGGATCTTATGCGAGTGTCGCTTTTTTATGTACCTGAACTTAACTATTTTGGTTAACATGTTTTAGACTTCATCTAATTTTGTTATTTCCGGTAGATAAAGAGATTTGTTGGGTTGCTCGAGGAGGTGTACGGCAAGGCTGCGTACAAGGCGAGCAAGCAGCCTAACTGGGTGACTATTGCAAAGAGGCCGACTTTCATCGATGTTCCGAAGCAGAAGAGTAATGATTGTGGTTTCTTTGCCGTGAAGTTCAGCGCTTCGTATGACAGGCATTTAAGATTGATGAAGATTTTGGTGATGTTGAAGTATGTTCTGTCTTTGTTCTTGTCTCATCATCCTTTGATTTTTCTTGTGTGTTTTTGCTGTGACGCTCCTGCTGTGGTTTTAGATATGCGTTACTAAACCATTGTTTTCACCTTTCTTTTTGTTTGCGTGCTGCCGCAGATGACTGGAAAGCTGAGTTCATGCACACTCGATTTTTAGCGAGAAGAATGAAGTCATGTGTTCGTGAGCTCCCTAAAGAGATCCAGTCCTTTGGCCCACAATTGAAGCATTAGTTTCATCTGTAGGTTTGATTTCGTACAGATTTTTAGGTTTGGCAATGATTTGAACAATTCTGTAAAGATTTCGGTGTAAGAATGTTTTTAGTGATTTGTGTATCTACTATAGGTGAAGCACTAATACTTATTATGTTGTGGACAAATGCATTTGGTGTGAAGAATGATTTGGCTTTGTGAATTTCAATGTACTACGTCTTTTTTTCAGTATCCATGTGTTGAATGTTTGTGCCCCAACAGATGTACCTGAACTTCTGCCTCGGTTTTGGTTGAACTGCTTGATTTTTTTGGCGTTGTTTATTATTGGGCCCCCAACATATGATTGTAGACTTGAACTACTGCTTGGAGATGTGGCTGGGTTGCTGTTTTCAGATGGAGAGGATATTCTGTGTTGTGTAATGTATTGGTAATTTTCAACCCAACCAATATGTACGCTTTTGCGTAGAATCTGTATTTGTTTTTTTGTGTTTTTTCAAGTGGGAATGTATTACTCATGTAAATTTGTGCAGAGATATTGTTGACGTTTCTTTTATCTTTGTCGGCATTGTACATGAACTTCTACACGTATCCAAGCAGAACTTGACATTTGAACACGTTGTCCTAGGCTAGGCTTGATAACCTTAGTTTATGCGGCGGAACTTTATTTTTTTTAAGCATATTCTTTTCCTACATTGATTTTACATTCCAGAACTTCTTCTGGTTGCTTTTTCATGGAATACAACACGAGCACTTCCCCTCATTTCAAACCAGAACTTCTGCAGTAATATTACTTGAACTCCATTATGTATGTTTTTCATGTTTGTTCTTGCTTGCACTTTCATGCAATACATCACCAGCCAATCTATTCCTGTCACAACATACCAGGACTTCTGCAGTAATATTACTTGGACTTCACAATGTATGTTTTTCATGTTTTGTTTTTGCTTGCACTTTCATGCAATACATCACCAACACATCTATTCCTGGCATAGCATACCAGGACTTCTGCAGTAATATTACTTGAACTTCACAGTGTATGTTTTTCATGTTTGTTTTTTTTTGCACTTTCATGCAATACATCACCAGCACATCTATTCCTGGCATAACATACCAGGAATTCTGCAGTAATATTACTTGAACTTCACAGTGTATGTTTTTCAATTAAACTCTGCTTGCACTTTCATGCAGTACATCACCAGCACATCACTTCCAGCCTTAACATACCAGGACTTCTGCAGTAATATTACTTGAACTTCACAGTATTTTTTACCAGGGGATGATGACATAATGTTCTAATTGTGTTAATTGACCTATTCTAATTGTTCATGAGCCTTGCGCTCCTCCTAGGCTTTGGCGGTAGAGGTTTTTGCTTGACATGTACCTCTTCCTCTTCATCGTCGTCTTCCTCTTCCTCTTCGTCGTCGCATTCCACTTCCTCTACATCTTCGTCTTCCTCTTCTCCATCGTTGTCTTCATCTTCGTCTTCCTCTTCATCTTCCACCACCTTCTTGTTGTTGGCTCTAGGTCTTGTTTTCTGTTTCTTCTCTGGTATTTTGCTTGTCTTTTCAGCATCTGCGCGCTTCGGGCATGTTCTTGCATTATGTGGTTCATACTCCTTGCATACGTTACAAAGCCTGCTGCTTGCTTTCCGTGGGTGTGGTCCCTTCTTTTGTTCCATAACTTTGGGCTGCTGTTTCCGAGATTTTGGTTGCTTGACCTCCTCAGCAATGTTTCCTTCCAAGAGTGTTGGGCAGGTCAGCTTGTTGTGTCCTGCAACCTGGTTGCACACACTGCATTTCCTGTGTCCAAGTGGCACTCCGTTCTCGTCGTGCACGACGACTCTTCCTGCAGGTGGTACCTTTATTTGAGCTCTCTTGTCACTATTCTTTGCTGCAGTAATTTTCTTCCTACCCTTTGTTTCAGAATACAATGGCAATTTCATCGTCTCTTGTTGTTGCTGCTCCATTGAATGGCCATCACCCTGCTTGTATTGGCTGGCTTCAGCGGCGGCGTTGAGCATTTCAGCTGCATAATAATGAAGGTCATCTTCAATTGCAGCGTCCTCTTCAGCCATCCTTTCACAAGATCCGCTTGATTTGCTGAATGTATTGCATCAAGCTCTTCCACAAGCCTCTTGAGAACATAGTATGCTCTGTCATATTGCTGGTCACATCTCATCGCTTTCTTGTTAACCATCAAATTCAGCTGCAGCAATATGTATTGCTTCGATAGCCTTGAGCTGCCGTCCGATGCCGTTGTGTTGTAGTCCCTTGTATCAAAAGTTGGTTGTGATCTTGCAGTCTTTGTGTACCGTTTGAGGATATACTTGTTTGGAAAATTGTCAGGCTTGAGGTAGTCAAGTATGTCCATGATGTGAAGGCAGAACAGGCCTGCATTTTTTGTGATGAATGCAGAATGCATAGTTTGAGAGCCAGCAATGACTTTCATAAATTTTGATATGATACTACCAGTCTAGCTATTTAATGAGGTTGTTTTTTCGCTCACCCGTGTGTGTCCAGAGCTTGCATTCACACTCGTATATTTCATTCTCTGGGTCAGCTACAACCTGGAATTCATGCTTTGACCAGGAAAATCTTTCTTCATCATCATTGCTGTGCTTGTTGTGGTAGTACACAAGGTACTTAGTTGGCTCTTCATGCGCTTATGCTTGCGGAATAGCGTTGCCTTTCTCATCCTATTTCTCATCTCGGTGTACATGGCTCTCGTGGTACTTGATCGACATGTCTTCCTCAGAGCCGTAAGTTGTTTTTGTCACAGGATTGGTGCACATGTCAAAAGTAAGATATTAGTCGAAGCATAGTCATGGATTTCATTTTTAAAAATTCAAAGTGCACATGTTTGAATGTAAAATGTAACATGGTGGGGGTGTTTTGTACTTGTCATCATACCATCTGGTCATTGTTTGCTCGTTCTCCTTCTCGCATCCGAAGTTTGTATGCAAGCATTGACCCGCCTAACAAACTTGTGTAGGTTCTGGGTCCCCTTGACAAACCCTTTCTTTAGCACGTGGTTCATGCTCTCGCCGTTGTGTGGAAGTCATTCTAGCACAGAAAATGTTTTTGTAATATCTTTGAAATCCACATCTTCCTATCACTCCAGAGTTGCATCATCATCTGGTCGTTCTCCAGGTTGTACTTGTGCACGAGTTTAGCCCAGGCATCTTCAAACTCCGTTGGCATCAGCGGCTAGTTTAATATAGCTGTGAACTCCTCTTAAATGTTTTATACTTTTTTTATAGCAACGCGAGGTATTCTCTGTACTTCTTCATGATGTGCCAACGGCATAGCTTGTGGACGGTGTTTGGAAATGATTGTGGTATAGCTTTCGCCATCGATGGGCATTGGTCTGCATGAATTAAAAAAATGAAACTTGATTCTTCTTTTGTACTGATGGTGAACTTATGTTGTACAAATACTTGAACTTCACATGCAGCAGTATGGTATCTAAGAATGTCACATATATTTTTTCTTTACAGCAGTGTTGCTGAACTTCTGAGGTATCAGTGCTTGTACTTCACATTTAGTAGTAGTACAAACTAGTAGTGTCGCAATCAAAAAATTTCTTAAAGCATTGTTGCTGAACTTCTGTGGTGGCAGTGCTTGAACTACACATAAATAACTATATTTTTTCTGAACATGTTACATGTTTTTTCTTTACATCTTTTTGTCCTTGAACTTCCATGATTCCTGTACTTGAACTTCACATTCATGACTAGTTTTTTTCTAAACATGTGACAGATAATTTTGCTTTCTTCTACTGTTAGTTGGACTTATGTGCTAATAGTGGTTGAACTGCTTGCTGTATATTATTTTCAGATAAAACCAAATATACCCAATACAGACCAATAGACTGAAAAGATGATGAAACTTGAGGAGTTTTTTTTATCTAAACTCACCTGTTAGGATGCAAGTTGGGTGTTTGTTGTTCATGCACCGTAGAAATGTATCGAACAACCACTTGAATGACTTTGCATCTTCGTCTCTCATCGTATGACAAAGAATATCATCGATTGCAAGTGATGGTTTGTTCCAAACAACACTTGAGGGCATGTGAAATCTGTTGGTCTTGTAAGTCGTGTCAAAGTTACGCAATCGTCAAGTCTTGATAGGCTCCTCGGCGACTTGCATTGGACCGTAAAATGTTTTTAATTGTCTTGTCCTTGTCCACTTGGATGTCATAGAAAAACTCATCATTTATCGCCTTCATGTCTTTGAAGAATGAAACAAGTTTCAAAACATCATCTAAATCATCTTTCCTTGCATTCATGGCTTTCCTGCAAATCACATGCAAACATGCATTTGTTCATTTTTTGCTAGCAAAGGATTGTGAGCTAGGATGCTATTTTTACATTGCAGTATGTTGGTGTTTGAGTACTTACTAGTTTAGCAGGTCTCGTCCGGTCATGCTTAGGAAGTAGCTTCCATCTTCATTTTTAGATATCATTGACATGATTGTTGTGTGCTTGACATCATGGTACTGCAAGAGCTTTACGTACTCCAAGATAGTGGGGTCATAATTCTTGTGTGAGTGCAAAAACACCAAAGATGTCATCGGTTTGCATGAGCTGGTGATTATGATTGTACTCAATGTCCAAAGGCCACGCATGTGCCATCCTCTTGCACCTTCACCCTCATTTTTATGCGTTGCAACCCGTCCTTTGTGATGTTTTGTTTCGCTTCTGTTGGCCTCCAAATCGAAGATGTGTGTATCCCTTGGAAGGCGCAAACAAAATACTTGTGGTTGTCATTTCCACCGTATTCCTGATTCCAAAACCAGCGGTCTCAGGCGTATTCGTTATAAAATTCCCTTGCTTTCTCTACATCTTTGAATCGCATCTTTAGTCTTGGTATTAGATAATCCGGTAGATCTGGTGTCTGCAGAAAAAGAAACAAAATTCCAATCAGCACCTTAGAATGCAGTTTATGAACTTGTTATCCTGGAGGGGGCAGAAAATTTGCAGATAATACAAGATCTGTATATACATATTTTTTGTCTCACTTACGTGCGTGTATGATCGCAACTCCGCCGGTGTTGGCTGTTGTCCCTCTGGGATGGGGCATGGCGGAGTAATCATAGCAGGATGCAGCAGTGGATCATGAGGAGGAAGGAGGGCTGAAGATGGCCTCTCTCTTGTTTGCGTTCTTTTTGCTTGAGGTGGTTGTGGAGGTATTGCGATCCTGTTCTTGGTTTGCTCTTTTGTTCTTAGAAGCAATCCATCTACCTTATGCCCCGTACAATTATGACTTGTAGCAGCAGCAGCAGGATCAAATGGTGGCAGTGTGCAGATCACTCTCCTTCGTGTGTGTGTTGCTGTTGGATTTGTCCTGGGATCCAGTTTAGTTGCTTCGCTTTGGCATTGATGATGCACACCAGGATAACCTCCAGAGTTACACGCAGGACTTGAGCTAACCCCCTCTTCCATCGGCGTGCTTGGGAGTCTGCTGGTGGATACAAAGAATCCGCGGGGGATTTCCGGCTTCACCCAATTAGGTGGAGGCGCGAACTTGTGCGGATAGGGCTGTGACCCAGCTTCTCGGGAGTATCCGTGTGTTTCGGGTGTCGTCCATTTTTTGTCTGGAGCAGGTTGGTAATGTTGTTGGTGAGCTTGAGGTGTGACCCATTGAGAGGGTGGTGCAACGCGTACAGGCTTTGGATTGTGTACTTGCTGCTGGGAACTTCTAAGCTTCTTCATGCGTCTCTTGTCTTGTTGGCACAAAAGGAAAAAAGGTCTATTAGCACAAGTTATATCTGCATATACCTTTGTAACTGAACTTAGCATTATTCACAGCCTGAACTTCTCATATAAAAGTGGTGAGAGCCATCACACTATGTAATCGTGAGCATCCGCCAATGCCATTGTACTGAATCGAGCACCCTTCACGTAATGAACTTCACATCCTGTTTTTTAATTCTACAATATTAGATTACTTATATGTACCTGAACTGAGCACTCTCCACAACCTGAACTTCTTGTCTTGCAAAGGGGAATTACTGTCTACAGTTAGAAAACCTGAACCTTCATGAGTTTTTTTGAATGGTTGGACTGCTAGTGCATACCAACCCGACCTTCAAGTCATATCACATGCATGTTCTATTTTCCTTTTTATTTTTTTAAATGTGAATGTGAATGTTAATGCAGGCAGATTTTTATAGTGTTTGTAACCTGGTCTGAGGCTCACGTAGTACCTGAACTTCACATGCGTGTAAGCAGGCATGCATATTAAGCAGGAAGGCATATTTTACAATGCTGTTTTTGTAGCCTGGACTGAGGCTCGTACACTACCAGAACTTCACATGGTTGTAAGCAGGCAGAATTTTCAAAAAGCTTTTGTAGCCTGGACTGACGGTCACACACCACCTGAACTTCACAAAGCTGATAGGCCACCTAAGCAAATAACAAACCGAAGGGAAGGAAGAAGTTCAACCATACCCTGTCTAGAAGTTCGGCCAACCTTTTTCCAGCAGTTGATAGGCCACCTTGAGTACAATTCGTCGTGGAGGTATGAGAGGAATCCCATGGCAATCCACGTCTTGCAGGGGGCGCGAAGTTCATCTGCACGAAGCAAGAAGGTCAGAGAAGGCAAGATTGAAGAAGAATGCAAGATCAGGAGGAAGTTCATGTACTGTTGCGGCTGAATTTGAGGGTGCAGCAGATGTCGCCTCCGCCGCGGAGTTGCCTTGTTGGCCGCGCCGTTCGCCGTAGCTTGCGTCAGGGCCATCATCTACTCTACCAATGCGTCGGGCGGTGAAGATGGAAGGAGGATGCGGCTTCCTGAAGTCCATGGCGGCTTCGCCGCGTCTAGGCGACGCGGGCTCCCTCGCGCCGGCGTCCACCGTCGCTCGCTCGCCCGCGCCGGTGGTCGGCTAGGAGGTGGGACAGAGGGGTGGCGGCGGATCCAGTCGACCAGGCTCTGGAGACGAAGGGGATGCGGCGGATCCGGCGGGCCAGGAGGTGGAGACGGGGTGGGGAGGCGGCGGACCCAGCGAAGATCGGCGGCGACCACGGGGGGAGGTCGGGGGATCGAGGGGAGGAGGGGGGCTAGGGCGGCTCGGGATCGGGATCGGGATCAGGTGGATCTTGTCGGGGAGGCCTCGGGATCGGGTGGATCCTGTCGGGCCGGAACGGCAGTTCGGGGAAGTTCGGGAGGGCCCTATCGGGCCCTTATAGAGGCTGTTGTGATCCAAATAACTATTCTAATCCTGGGATTAGAATAGTGTTGTCCTATATATATATATATATATATATATATATATATATATATATATATATATATATATATATATATATAGGGCTGGACTATTACATTACTAGTAAAAGAATATTATTATGTTACCATCAGTCCCTATAAGGGCGCTGACGCAAGAAACCACAGTAGAAACTCACGACCGCCCTCAACATAACCCCGCCTCCCTCGCCGTCGCGGCGAAGCGAACGATGGCGGCCGGAGCGAGGGAGCCCAGCACTGCGTGACAGTCGCTCCGACCCACGCTGACGCCCGGCTGGCCGTCCGCTCCTCCGCCCGGCTATGCACACCGACCAACCAATACGAGCTGGGTAAATCCCACCCACCGCCCGATTCCCACTCAGCGAATGGCCTCCGCCCACTGCTTTCAGCGCCGCCTTGACCTCCCACCACACGCGCCGCCGCCATCCTACCATCACACAAGCCGCCACCGGCCTCCCGCAAGACTCGCCATCGTCGGCCCCCGCTTCCACCCGCCATCAGCCACATTCAAGGGACACCCAGTCACCTTCATCGTCGCCACGTGCGATGCGCCTCCCCCCATGGATTCGGTCACCGCCCTGCGCCTCCTACTGGCGACGAGCCCAGTCCTCCTGCCTTCTTCCAGCAACGCGCGCCGTTCAACGCCACCACCACTGCCAGTTCAACGCTGCCCCGACAAATCCTGTGCGTCAACCCCCTAGCTGACTTTGTTTCTCTCAACTTCAAGAAGAGGTTCAGTTCAGAAGTTTGAACAAGAAAAAGAGGTTCATTTCAGAACTTGCGTGTGGTGTATGTACTGTTGTTAACCTTGTTTTGCTTCTTTACAAAGCCTCTAGGAATATTAGTACTGAATTGATTCTGTCAGCTCCAGCCGGCAAGTGGCCCTGCACAACAACACGCAGCAGTTCAAAAGGGGAGTGTGGGTCACTACCACGCCGAGCATAAGCTGCACGCCGCTCTTGCCCATGCAACCCGCCGCCTACTAGCCACGCATCCTGCCGACGGTCGTCTCCACATCAGTTTGATTTGGGCACTTGGGACAGCGGCTTAAAAGTTGACTGATGCCATGATTTGGCATTTGCTCTACGTATAGTGAAATAGTGTTGTGTTGTTATCAGTTCATGGTAAGCACCCGAGCCGCCTTGGCCGCCTACTCATCCTCCACCTTGGCCGCCTACTCATCATGTGCTAGTCATTGGTACAGATTGCCATCCTGATACTTGTATTAGGGGCTGGAGCTCATGTATTACTCCCAAGTAAGTTCAAAATTTCATGTACATTGACAGTGAATAAGTTCAAGTATATTAATAATTAGAAGTTCAGGTATATGGAATCTGATGCTTCTTTGTGTGCATACGATGGTCAGTTCATCTATGTGTTTGTTGTTTGTCCGAAGCACATATAAATTTAGTGTCATTGCTAAAATGCAGGTTTAATTTTGTTGGTTTATGAATTTTCATGGCAATCTAGCAGAAAAATGAGTGAAGGGGCATGTGTTTCTGAAAAAAAATGTGTATGTTCAAAATGGGAGGCACAGTACATAGGGATGTTGTCCATCATCATTGATTGATTAAATCACATGCGCGCGCACACACACACACACACACATATTGGCTGAACTACCTTGACATCGATGATAGAGCCTTTTTCTAATTCCCTCCTACACGACGACAGAACAATGATAGAATAAAAATCAGTTCAAAAATATATATATCTTTGGAGGTTTGTTGAAATGACAGCAAACATCAGTTCAATTTTTCTATACCATCGCTTTTATTGCTAGATGTTGTAGTCACTTGTTTTCTTGATGCCATCAGGTGTTTGCTTAAATCCTTCAGTCCAACAAAAAGCTCCAGAAAAGTTCATAGTTTGTTTTCAGAAAAACTCCATGGTATTTCTTCGGCTGCAGCATGTACATGCGTCCCTACAAAAAAATGGTGAGCATACCCCCAGTTGTACGCTGTTGCCCCCATGTTCTGCATTTTTCTTCTTGGAGCCAAGCTGTTGTTGCTAATGCGTTTGGATTTGATAAACAAGATAGAGAATAAAACGGACGGGTGAAGAGAGAGCAAGTAGAGGAGAAAAATTGTGGGAGCCAGGCTTCTTGAAACATTGCATCCGAGCTGATTCTGGCTGCCTCACGAGTTAACAACTAACTTATTTTTGTGTGGTTTGTGCAGTCCTATAGGTGTTTATGTTCATGCCTACAAGTGATTTGTTGTGAAGTTAGGCAAGATGAAGCTGGGACAAGTCCGGATCGCGTGGCAGCGCCTCTTGTGATTACTACTACAAAGCAGAAACGATCTCTGTAAGTTAGTTAATAGCACCATGCCGTGCCTCTTGTGCTGCAAGACTGCTAGTTCTTCAACTAAAAAATATATACGTTGCACTTCATCTTTACAGAGCCAAATCCCGGTGCGCCCAGCCGCTACTCGTGAACCCCGCCTCCATCAGCTCCACTTCACTAGAGTCGTCAGTCCACAGGAATAGGGGTAGTGGATCCCCTATAGCGGCCAAATCCCGGTGCACCCAGCCGCTGCTCGTGAACCCCGCCTCCATCAGCTCCACTTCACCGGAACCGTCAGTTCGCAGGAGTAGGGGTAGCAGGTTCACCTGACATCCGACGCCTTCTTCCATCTCCAAAAATCTTGTTTTTTGAGTTCAGTTCTCCGTCACATGTTTCACTAGCTGAAAATGCATGGTGTTCTGAAATTGCTTGCGGACCACGAGCTGAAATTGCTTGACGAACAAAGCAAAGGTTGTATCTTCATCTACTGTTTTTTTAGATATTCTTCATATGCACGAGCACGACTATATTTGCTTGTTATGATCTAGCGGGCAGCATTAACATTTTGGTTGTCCTTCTGCAGGGTCCAAACCCACTATCGTGCAAGAAAAAGAAAGCAAAGCCTCAACCAACAGCTGCTCAATCATCAGGTAATTAATCAGCACTAAAACATACGTGTCTAATCCAATGTTGTGAAAGCAAGCTTGGAGTTACCTGACTTATCTTTAGGTGTAGAACTGATAGTGAGATGGAGAAGAGATAATGAACAAAAATCTTAGATAGGGCAGTGAAGTCCATTGCGCATTCTGATTTTTTATAGCTTCGGACATCAGTTGTATTGAGACATGGTGGCTCTACACCTGAAGCACATATATCTGACTAGCATGATCACATGTTCCCTTCAGGGTCTGATGGCCGATGGAGAGGTGAAGCGGAAGACTGTTAGGAAGCGCAAGAGAATTGGCAAAGACAGCAGGTCGATGTGTATTTAATAGCAAGTCCATGTATTACTACAGGAGAAGTCCTGCTAGTGAGACTTCACTGCCCCATTTCAACAAACTTGTATATGCAATCCTGGTTTGACAAAGTACTCTGCTGCTGGTTTCAGTTCCCTCACTGGATTTGCAGGCTCACGACCATCCTCTAACACCCCGTCAGTGCCACCGATTTAAAGGAGCTCTGTGAGCGTGTACTTTTCCTGGTATACAATTTCGTTCCCCCTTATATTGCCATCATTTTGGTTAGTATAAACTTGTATTGACAAAAAAGAATTCTGCCAGGAAGTTCGTATCTTAAATCCAGATAAGTTCGAAAAACAAACCACGACCAGTTTGAAAAAGAACCACTCTCGCCACCGCATGGCGCTTGAGCCGTTCGCCGCCGGCACCACAATCCGTTCACCACCGGCACCACAGTCCGTTCACCGGTGACACTGAGGCCGTTCAACGATGCAATGGTGAGGTCTGTCCTTTCCCCTTCCTCTTTTTATGAAGCCTCCGAGTCGAAGTTCAGCTCCATGTGCTGCTCCACTCGTAGCTCCCAGCCTACCCTCGAGCAAGTTCGTGCCGTGCACGAGATCAGTTCAACCTGTGCACTTGGTACGTTTGTGGGAATGTCTGAGCAAAAAGAGAAACCATATATTTTTGTGCAACATTTCGACCATGCATCCCATGAGTTCCTGATTTATTTCTTTTGTGCAACAGTTCGACCTCGACGCTTGTGGCAGTCCCACAATGACGAGTGTGGTCTACGATCGAGCAGTTGGTTCCGAAGTGGGTTCCTGGCTGAAGGTGGGCTTCCACGTTGAGGTGTGGAACGCAATTTACATGGAGATCCTGATGGAGTAAGATGATGGCGATGTGGCGCAGGTGGACCTCATGGAGTTTGGCTGGGCTGGCGGTGGTCGGCGGTGGACGTGGGTGCATCAATTGTGGGGCTCCATCTGCCGCTCAACCACCGCTTACTCCCACTCTGTTCACTAGTTTTGTTTTCATTGTCATGCATGTTCCTCGTCGACCTGCAGCAGTAGGAGACACGAGATCACCTCCGGCGCAGCTGGTCACATGAAGGTCACCAAAAATGGTATATTCTCCATAAAAATAGGTGTTTGCTTATCTATATTATCTATTGTTGAATTATAGCACAAACATTTGCTGACACGGGGTGCTCAGGCCGTCTATTTTAATTCCTGAAACACAATCTAGGTGCTCTCTGTTCAGTACGTGAACAATCATCAGCTCGTGAAAAATACATATAACCTGCCTTGTTGTGTGGGATTTGGGGGGTGCCTAGTCTGGCTAGAGTTTTCAAGTATAACAAGTGTGATAGTGGCAATTTTCAAAAACTTTAATAGTTCAAGTTCATAACAAAACATAAGTCCACTTTGTAACCAAAAGTAGATGCAGAAAGTTTAGTTTTGCTATATGTGATTGGTAATGCAGATGTGTTCTTTTGTGGTGAGGATTTCAGCACTAAACTATGCAAACAATTTAAAAGTACTCAAGTCCAACTTGCAAACCCGTAGCAGTCATATAGTGCAACATGCATCAAATTCACAAACAGTAAACCTGACTTGAAGCAAATTTGCATCTGGTTGTTTATTTTGTAGCTCATCGTTTCTAACATAAGCCCATGCTTCTATTATAATCTAGTTGTTTATTTTGTAGCTAACGTTTTCTATTATAATCTAGTTGTTTATTTTGTAGCTCACGTTTTCTAATATAATGTTAAAAATTCGCTGTGTTAGCTAGATCAGTATGAGTTCTCATTAGTAAGACAAAAGTACCAGTACTGATCATTACGACATACACAAATACTAGTACTGATCAGTACTATATAGAGCCAAGCTTCACTATGGATATTACTCACCATAGGAAATTATTAGAATAATTTAATGTTCTTGTAGCTCACCTCTAATTTGTTTCTCTCTAGTGCTCTTTTCTCTCACTATTTTGTTTCTCTCTGTACTGCAGCACAAGAGAGGTTTGGACGGACGCTGATCACTAGCCCACTATGACGCCACCGATCACTAGCACGAAGGACACCAACAGGTTGAGGATGAAGTACATGACGCAGACAATGAGGACAACCGAAACATGGAATCCGTACACATAGCACCAACTGCAGATTCAAATTTTCTGTCTGATGATTTGTTTGCTACTTCTTAAAGAAAGTGTACATAACAGTTAGATGTTTCTGCAAGAAAGGAAAATTTGTTTGAATTAAAAATATTGATCGCTACGAATCAAAAACAATAATCAGTTCGATAGTGCTCTCTCCTGCCTATTTCGGTTTATGCCACGAATAGTGAAAAAATTGTATGGGAATGTTTAATTATTACTAGCATGTAAGTTCAAAAAATAAAACACAGTCAGTTTGTCTATGAAATTTGAGGAAGTCCGTCAATGGACCCGAGGAAATTATGCTCAAACAAAAAACACAGCACATTTATTCGGGTAAAAATTTAGTTTAGTTCAGCTACACAAACCATGCAGGTTCAATAATGATGATACCATAAGTTCGGACAAGGAATCAAATATGAATTTAAAACCAAAAACTTTGATTTCTATAAGTTCAAGTGCTCATTGTCGGTGTCAAAACCGGCGGATCTCGGGTAGGGGGTCCCGAACTATGCGTCTAGGCAGATGGTAACAGGAGACAAGGGACACGATGTTTTTACCCAGGTTCGGGCCCTCTCGATGGAGGTAATACCCTACTCCTGCTTGATTAATATTGATGATATGGGTAGTACAAGAGTAGATCTACCACGAGATCAGAGAGGCTAAACCCTAGAAGCTAGCCTATGGTATGATTGTTGTCTGTTGTATATGTCTATCGACTAGCCTAGCCTCGGTTTATATAATGCACCAGAGGCCTAGGATAACAAGAGTCCTAGCCGAATACGCCGGTGGGGAGGAGTCCTTGTCTTGATCGCCAAGTCTTTTGGAATCTTCCTTGTATGCGGCAACTGTCCGGACCGCCCATGAGTATCTGACCATGGGGGTCCTCGACCCAATCCAACTGATCGGGAGACGACGTGGTGAGTACCTCCTAGTCCAGGACACCGTCAGTAGCCCCCTGAACCGGTCTTCAAGTTAGGGACGCTCCTCGATTCTTCCGAACTGTTCTTCATCCTCGGTCGTCGGTCTTGAAAACTGGTTCAACAAATCTTCTCATCTTCGATCTTGAGGATCACCAAAATGCATTCGACGAGTTTACACGTCGGGTATCCGAGGAGCCCCTTTAAGTTTCCGGCCTTTATCAATGCCTTGTTATTTTTATGCCACACCTCAGGTTTGAAGTTGTTCCCGGGCGGCAGCGTTCTCTTGCGTCCGAGCTCCAACACCGGACTGCATTCGAGGTATCTTTTACAGCCGAGCACCAACGCCGGACCGCTTCCCAGCTCTAACGCCGGAATGTATCCGAGCTCCAACGTCGGACTATGTATCCGAGCTCCAACGCCGGACTGTATTCGAGCTCCAACGCCGGACTATGTATCCGAGCTCCAACGCCGGATCAGTATCCGAGGTGTCGTAAATCACCTTGGTTCAAAGAAGTTTGAAGGAGTTTAGCCAAGCTTAATTGCGGAAATGCCCTCTATGGAGCCAGCCACTAGCGCCCGAGCTTTATGCTGGACTGCTTCCGAGGTGGTGCACCACCCCAAATGTGGGCCGATTTTTGTCAATATTTTTGATTGGTGCAATTTATTCTCTGCCGAGATACATAGCCAGTAGCCCACAAGGTGTGTATCGGTCTAAAACCCGAGATGCACCTGAAGGATGACGTAAGACCACTGATCCCAGTAGCCGCTGAGACTCAGGTTGATTTGCAAAATCGGCCTGAGGATCAAGTCCTAGCTCGGCAGAATACTTCGGGACACAAAAGCGGCGTGCTCAGTCCTCGAGACTCGGGTTGGGTGCGGCCGACCAACCTGAGGATCAAAATCTCCTTGGAAACTGTATTGCACTTAAAATTTTCTGCATAGAACAGGCAATGCAAGTAGCCCACGAGACACCGGGTCGGGTGGCAACACCAGATCGTGGGATTGATGTGCCCTTTAATATTTGTAAATAATAAGCCCGAAGCCCAATAGCCCGAGCCTTAATGCGGCACGGGTGGCGAATTAAGGATCGATATCCATAGTAAAATCACAAATTATGTGTAATGACTCAATGTATCCAAGTACTTTATGTCATTAATGCTCGGATCCGCATTGTACAAAACTTTGTTGACCGACCATCGGCTTCAACCTCCTCGGCCAAGAGTCGAGGAGTGTTTGTCCTACTTTATAAAGCCTTTATGAGGGCAAAGATTTACAACAAACAAGGCAATCTGCCATACGATTTTATAAACAAAGGTACGCAGAGAGATATGTTATATTACTGTTTAACAGAAGAAATGTCTTCCAAAGAAAATAGTCCCGCCATCGGTTCCTTTCTTTGGGTTGTCATGCTAAGCATGATCATGAAACCTCAGCTCCAATGTAAGAGCAAAATATTGAGGATTTAGTTTGGGAGGCCGCCATTAGCCCCCGGTAGTGTTCGGCGACAGTCGAGGTCAAACTGGAAACACTTCGGCCAATTTTATGAATGGCCCGTCATTTAATATAGTCATCGAATCGCTGACCAGTTTACACCTATTGTGATAGTCAGTTTTTGGCTTTCTCCACTGAGGTGCTTGACCATGCGAGCTAGAAGCACAATCGCAGTGGTTCTCCCTTTGCACACCTAGCCGAACAAAGCGGAACATAGGAGGCAAGCCCGGGAGCCGGGCAACCCAACTATTGACCGAAGACGCAATTCGAAACTGATGCATATATAGCAATATCCGAGAATGTTTTTGCCGAATCTCTAAAGGTGTCCGGCGTTGCACTGCGAGACTTGTGCTGAAAACACACAAATAGTTTAAAAGTGCCAAAAGCTTGGAAAACCAAAAAACGTCAGTAAAAACATGACGTCTGAACAAGATTAAGTGTTCGGTGCCAATCCGAAAATTGGACTTTAGAAAAAAAGTGCTTCTGCCGTGCTTTAACATGACACATCCTATCCCAAGACTTCAAGCGGGTTAGCCTACGGCTTCAGTCTCCCATCCCGAAGGCGGAGTACTTCTCATTACGCCAGTTCAGAAAACTAAACTCTAGCGGTTTTGAGAGAGAAATTAGGCTCCCCGGCTAGTGACCGCACAATTGTGTCGAGAAAAGGAGTGATAAATATTGATAAAAACTCTACAACGACTAAGAAGAAAAACACTTATTATAAAACGGCTCAAATAAACATAAGAGCCCCCAAGTGACTTGGGTAAAGAATGATTCTATGTAATCAAGTACTTATATCATATCTATGTTCAACCGAACTTTAAACGGCGTCTTAACCGACCATCGGCTTCTCCCTCTTGGTCAAGGACCGAAAAGTTTTATGTACTCCATCCGTCGAGAATATCGACGGTGTTTCCAATAACCGTGCAATCAGGTCATAAGGTCAGAATGCATAAAGCACGGTCAGGGAACTTATGCTATATTATCGATAAAGTGTAAGAAGCATCTTGAAGAAAATAGTACCCCACCGATACCTTTCTTACATGCTCATTGTTAATATGAGACTTGTGCAATAGATTTTTTGTACTCATGAGTTCCGTTGTGTGCCGACCATTATTGAAAACAAGAAGAGCGCTTAGCTTCGGCTTCACCAGTCGAGGTCCGGCTCGGGTGACCCGATCGTGACAATCGCAGAGGTGCTCCCTTTACTCCCTAGCCGAACAATCGGGAACGAGGGGTAAACACAGTGAGCAAGGCAACCCAGCTTGCAAATCGCTTAAGTCAATATGGTGCATATTGTGGCATAATACACGAACAAGGAACGAAGCCGTACAAGTATAATCATATGCAAGAGGAAAAGCTTCATGAAGGAAGCCCCAAATGAATTGGGTATTTGAATTTATGCGTCACAAACAAAGTTTGGACAAGGAAATTTTTTACAAGCAAAAATTTTCTGAAAAAATATAATGCTTGGTCGAACCGAACACAAGTTAGAAATTAAAGCTTTGAGCAAGAAAGCGACTTAGCTGGTTAATGTGTTCGGTATTGATGACGCGGTCCGAGCTTGATACGGGACAAGGTTCCATCCCCCAAGCCGGTCCCGAGGTGGCGGAGCGGAGAGCTCGACACGTCGAAGTGGTGACATAGCACGGTCAATGCAGACCGGCAGAGTGACGCCGAAGTCCCCGGATCATTTTCCTGTGCACAAAAAATGGTGCAAACCGGAGATAATAGTAATAATGCTAATTTAAAAAAATGTTGCATAATAAATAATTTATGCAAAGTGAGTAATAAAAGAAATATGGCCTGGCGCCGAAGTCAATGTCGATGCAGGTCATCAGCGTAATGCAATAAAGGCGTGGCAAAGTCTGGATTCACCGGTCGGTCCGAGTTCCAGATGCGGCGTTCGCCGGACTATGTACGGAAACTGACCGAACCATCATGCGACCGTCGATAATGCGACAACCATTTGATAGACCTGTGTACATATGATGGACAAACCAGAGTAATAATTCCTTGGAAAAAATGAACCCAAACAAGCAAAAAATACTGGGATTATTAGCACCTGGTTTATTTGTTGTAGCAATCCGAAGGGAGGTGATTCCCAAAATTGGGACTCGATCCGCGCACCCATTGCCTGATGGGCAATAAAACGACGGCATGGCAATGCTGGCAAGGGTTGGCTCGCCGAGGCAAAGCCCTCGGTCCAGCTAACGTGACGGAGCTGGTCGGCTAGCGACGCCAAAGCGTCCGGAGTAGGTTGATGAAGAGATGGCGAAGCCCCCGGTCCAGTCGAGATGTCGAAGTAGATCGGCGTGATGGACACCAGCTTGAAGAAGCAATAGTGCGGCCCTGCCGATGCAGGTCGTGACGTGGTCGATGCCGGCTTGATGAAGCGACCGTGCGACGATGCCGGTATGCCCGCTCGGTGTAATCGTGGGGCGGCGATGTTGGTGATGATTTGTCCTTCGCGATGCAGGACTCTTGATCGGCTTGCCAAGATGATCATCCGAAGAAGTTGAGCTCGGCTCAACAAAGTGACGACGTGTCTAGCGTACGTCGGCAGCCGTGGAGCAATATTGCCGGACTGGTTTGACACCAGCATGATATTGAAGATCATGTTCAAAAGATTTTAAAGTTAGCGGGATGTGTTCGGGAACAAAACACAATACCCCATACAAAACTTCCTTCAAAAAGGATATCCGAAATCCCGTTCATAAAAAAGACGAACTCGGGTCGGATTTGTTTTCGCGCAGAAAACAGATCCGAAAAGTGGTGCACTAATCGGAAGGTTCCCGGAGTTTGGAAGGTCGGATCGAGCTGAAATTTTGAGGGGTGGTAGATATAGGAATTCCGCAGCCGATCAACGGTTGGATCTTCCAAAGGAAGTCCGAGCTAGAAGCTGGACACCACGCCCTAAACTCGTTCGGATTCTCGTCCAGATTCAATGCGGCTCTGGTATACCGGAGATTGCCAGAGATTCCTCCATCGGAACTCGACGAAATTTTCCAGGGTTGTTGTAGACTCAATTCCGCACAATTCCACCGAAGCAATTGTTAAAACGACACTTGAGGAGGCGGTGGCGGCGGACACAAGTCCGCTGTCCAGAAAAACAGTACGGTCGCCCGAGGGCAATGTTGACGTTGAGCCCCCGGGCTCCCTGGATGATTCCTCCGTGATCTTGATAGAGATCGGAGTCGATGTTGATGAAGGCCCTCATCCGAACATGACGATCGGAGGTAGGGCGCAGTCCTTGGTCGAACCAAGGTGACCAGTCAAGCTGGTGACGAAGATGCCGAAGTCGCAATTGATCTGGCAGCGCCATCGACCTTTTTCCGAACACACAGCGAAACTCTCAATGAAAGCACCAATGTCGGTGTCAAAACCGGCGGATCTCGGTAGGGGGTCCCGAACTGTGCGTCTAGGCGGATGGTAACAGGAGACAAGGGACACGATATTTTTACCCAGGTTCGGGCCCTCTCGATGGAGGTAATACCCTACTCCTGCTTGATTAATATTGATGATATGGGCAGTACAAGAGTAGATCTACCACGAGATCAGAGAGGTTAAACCCTAGAAGCTAGCCTATGGTATGATTGTTGTTTGTTGTATATGTCTATCGACTAGCCTGGCGTCGGTTTATATAATGCACCAGAGGCCTAGGATAACAAGAGTCCTGGCCGAATACGCCGGTGGGGAGGAGTCCTTGTCTTGATCGCCAAGTCTTGTGGAATCTTCCTTAAATGCGGCAACTGTCCGGACTGGCCCATGAGTATACGGCCATGGGGGTCCTCGGCCCAATCCAACTAATCGGGAGACGACGTGGTGAGTACCCCCTAGTCCAGGACACCGTCACTCATCCATACACGGTAATTCAAGTTGGTAAAAGTTCAAGTCACAAAATAAAAGAAGTCCAGAACATCATTGCAAGAAATGTGAGTTAAGAAAGAAACAAAACATTTTTTTATAAAAAATGTCATTCAGTTCAACGATACAAACGATGCAAGTTCGGGGATGATGATATCGTAAACCGTTGAAAGGTCTGTCATGCTGCTGGCAGACGCCTTGGCTGAGTACCACTTCCCCTCCTACTTGCTCATGAGCGGCCACATTACACCCTAGGAGAGGACAGCACCAAAGAGGAGGGAGAGGTTGACGAGGTGCGAGCAGATCATCCCGGCGCCAACATACGGCAGGCTGAAGTCGAAGAAAAATCTGGCCACGGAATCATCGAGGATTTAAAACGGTGAACTCTCTCATGCATTTTCATTTTTCAACCACCGAAACTTAAAAATTGTTCTGCGAGAGAAAAAAAGAAGAAGTCATATAGGCGTTGCGTTTACTTCCAGGCTTTTAGCCCGAAGGTGGGAAACTGGAGGAAGCCGCAGACATCGCCATCGTTGTAGAACCACTGGAAGAAGCTGATCCCAAAGTACTTGAGGAATCCCACGGACCTGCTTTGCTATGGTAAAGGTTGAAAGAAATTCTGAATCAGTCCGCCATCCGTTTCTAAAGCATTTTTAAACAGTTAAAACACGATTTGATTCATCATAGCTGGGAATAAGAAGATGTCCTTTTCACGCAAAGGAAAGGAAAAATAAAAAGGGTCGGACCTTGCATTCTTATCTCCTTGAGGTGTGTGGAACCCGTTTATGAGGACGGCTGTGGCAGTCCCACTTGGGTAGATTAGCTTGTAGTCGATCATCGCACTGAAAGTGTTTAGTTTCACCACCAAATCATCGATTAAATTGAAGACCGATTGCGACTACAAAATCAATTGTAAATATCTTTCTCATCAAGAAAAAATAAAATGCAGACTAGCTAGGTTGATCGGTGACCGCAACCTTGGTGCTACGGTCTTACGAGCAATGCCAAAGTTTCAGTTCTTCCGACAAAGACAACAATGACCCAGGAAAATCGGGAAGCGTGGCTCACCATGGACACGGAGAGATCGTAGAAGGGCGCTGGAGCATGGAAATGGAATTAAGCCCATAGTTTTAATATCTTTGTGTCCTTATAAATACAACAAATCAACAAATCATGGTGATACCTAATCGAATTCAACAAATGAACAAATCAATCAAGGGGCGGTTGACCATTGGCCATCTCTCCTTTACAAAGAAAAGCCTCAGCTTCTTGGTGGGGAGAGGGCTCTGCACCTCCTCCTCCTCGGCCCGCCTCTTCACTCCTGCGTTCTCCAGCATCGGCAGCATGTTTAGGTCGAAGTTCCTCAGCACGACGGAGGACGCCGACACAGAGACGGACATGGACATGGACACGGAGGTGTCGTCCCAGTAGTGGCAGTGCTTGTGCCCTCCGAGCGCCTGCCGGGTCGTGAAGTTCCGCCCTTGAGACGGTGCAATCGATGCGCCGCTGCTCCCGCCCGAGGACGCCGCGCCGCCTCCAACCCAGCCATGGACGCCTGCGCTGCTGGCGTGGCGCTTTCCGGTGGCGGTGGCTTGCGGTGGCTGGACTTGTGCCCACCGGCGCTGGTACGACGCGAACGCCTTCCCGCAGAACCGTGCGGCTGAACCACAACTCCCCGAGCGGCGCGGGGCGGAGGTTCCGCGTCGCTGCTCCTTGCCGGTGGCAGCGAGCGCGGCGAGGCAGATGGCGAGGTAGTCGTCCTTGTTGAGCACCGGCGTGGCGGTGGGAACCAGGGAGAGGGAGAGGGAGAGGTCGGTCTAGTCCGCCACCACGCCGCGGACCGTCACCTGCTCGCGCCACGGTGGCACGCGCTCCGCCGGGCCATTGGTGAGGCTGGCCACGGGACATGGAGTCGGCGCCCGCGAAGGCCCTCAGGGAGAGCAGCTAGAGCTCCTCAACAGCGGTGGCGGCTGTGGCGACTGCGCTGCAGGGATGAAAACGCCATGAGTCCAGTAACACAGGTCCAAACAGAGCATCAGCCCATAAAGGATGATCAGTTCGACAAAAATGAGAGCATCAGTTCAACCCCATGAATTCGTTAGTTCAAAAAGGGTAACAGAATAATATTCTGTTACGCGTAACAGAATAGCCTAGATGTGTGTGTGTGTGTGTATATATATATATATAATTGGATGTAAGTTAGCATGAACTATTATTGTTGACATTACCCTTGAGGTAAAAGGGTGGGAGGCGAAACTATAAGCCCCTATCTTTCTCTATGTCCGATTAAAACTCCGTAACCATAAGTATTGCGTGAGTGTTAGCAATTGTGAAAGACTAAATGATAGTTGAGTATGTGGGCTTGCTGCAAAGCTCTGACATAGACTCTTTCTGATGTTATGATAAATCGCAATTGCTTCAATGACTGAGATTATAGTTGTTGGTTCTCAATAAAGTTTCTGATTCATACTTGACATTGTGAATAGATTATTACTTGAGCATAAGAAATAATATGACAATATCCATATATGTTGCTGTTATAAGAATGATCATGATGCCCTCATGTCCGTATTTTATTTTATCGACACCTATGCCTCTAAACATGTGGACATATTTATCGTTATCGGCTTCCGCTTGAGGACAAGCGAGGTCTAAGCTTGGGGGAGTTGATACGTCCATTTTGCATCATGCTTTTATATCAATATTTACTGCATTATGGGTTGTTATTACACATTATGTCACAATACTTATGCCTATTCTCTCTTATTTTACAAGGTTTACATAAGGAGGGAGAATGCCGGCAGCTGGAATTCTGGGCTGGAAAAGGAGCAAATATTAGAGACCTATTCTACACAACTCCACGAAAGTTATTTTTGGAAATAATGAAAAATACTGAGCGGAAGAAATACCAGAGGGGGCCCACAACTTGGCCACGAGGGTGGGGGGCGCGCCCTACCCCCTGGGTGCGCCCCCTGCCTCGTGGGCCCCCTGTTGGCCCTCCGGTGCCCATCTTCTGCTATATGAAGTATTTCGTCCGAAGAAAAATCATAAGCAAGCTTTCGGGACGAGACTCCGCCGCCACGAGGCGGAACCTTGGTGGAACCAATCTAGGGCTCTGGCGGAGCTGTTCTGCCGGGGACACTTCCCTCCGGGAGGGGGAAATCATCGCCATCGTCATCACCAACGCTCCTCACATTGGGAGGGAGCCAATCTCCATCAACATCTTCACTAGCACCATCTCCTCTCAAACCCTAGTTCATCTCTTGTATCCAATTCTTGTCTCTAAGTCTGGGATTGGTACCTATAGGTTGCTAGTAGTGTTCATTACTCCTTGTAGTTGATTCTAGTTGGTTTATTTGGTGGAAGATCATATGTTCAGATCCTATTTGCATATTAATACTCCTCTGGTTATGAACATGAATATGCTTTCTGAGTAGTTACGTTTGTTCCTAAGGACATGGGAGAAGTCTTGCTATTAGTAGTCATGTGAATTTGGTATTGGTTCGATATTTTGATGAGATGTATGTTGTCTCTCCTCTAGTGGTGTTATGTGAACGTTGACTACATGTCACTTCACCATTATTTGGGCCTAGAGGAAGGCATTGGGAAGTAATAAGTAGATGATGGGTTGCTAGAGTGACAGAAGCTTAAACCCTAGTTTATGCGTGTTGGGGAGGCTGATCTGGCCCACGAACACCTATGGGACCGGCGGACCGAGCCCCTTTTGGTTCGGCGGGGGGCGGAGGTCGCACGAAGAGCAGATCGAGGCGAAACACACGAGCAGTTTACCCAGCTTCGGAGCTCTCCGGAGAGATAACACTCCTACTGCTGCATGTCTGAGTGTATTGAGTTCTTGCTCGGGAGCGCTTGAGTGCTACAGTACACACAAGCTGCTAACGAGACCGAGCGTGAGTGTTCTCTGGCTTCCAACCTTTTTTCCTCTGAACCCCTCTCTACGTTGCGCATGGGCCTCCTTTTATATGCTCAAGGGGTCTCCGGCGGTGTAGCGTAGACAAGGGTAAAAATGGAAAAGGAGTGGTTGGTACAACTACTTGTACAGTGTATCATACCTAACCCTGACGGCAGGGGACAAAGGCATTAAATGCCCGTCTACGTCGCCCTAACAGTGCAGAAAGGGACCGTCAGGGGTGCCACCGCTTGCCACGATGGCAATCTTGTCAGCGCCGCTTGCCACCGCGCTCCGCTGGCTGACCTCTTGCCACGTCTTTGGAAAGGTCGTGGCGACACGTTAGTGGACGTCTTTGGAGCCTTGGTCTGAGTGGTGATGCGCATGGCAAGCGCCTTTGCCGCGGTTGTTGTCTTGTCGCGTCCGGAAGCTTGTCGCTCACCGGGCCTTCCCGGCAAGCTCCTCTTGCCGGGGCCTTGTCTCCTAGGTGGCTTGGGTGGCCTTCCCGGCAAGCTCCTCTTCCTGGGGCCTTGTCTCCTTGGCTTGAATACTTTGTTCTTGAATGGCTCCAAAGGAACCACGGAGGACCTTGGCGGTCACCGGTAAGCCTTGTCATGAGGGCTGCAACTGCCTGCGTGCACAAGTTAGGGATACTAGGGTACCCCTACTCTAGTACACCGGCAGGGAGCCCCGGCACAGGCCACACAGTGCCGAAGGCTGTTGGGCTGTGCCCAAAACAGGGCATGGGCACGCGCGGCCTGGGTTACGCCGTAACTCACCCCGGACCCACCACGTCCTCCATGAACGGCACGCATCGAATGCGGCGTCGTGTGAGAGATCGTGGGTGGTTTCTTTATTCGGAGAGACGGAACGTCCGCCCCCTCCCTCTTTATAAGCAGGGGAAACAGCGGCAGTTCGCCCATCTCGCCGATTCTTGTCCAATCTTGAAAAACCCCGCTGCCTCCCCTTCTTCCTAAGGCTGAAGAGAGAGCAGCCCGCTCCCCATCGCCACCCGGCATCACCAACGCGCCGTCGATCTCCTCACCACCTCCGCCATGGCTCCGAAGCCGACAAGGGAAGGCCGTGAAGTCGGCCGAGGCGCAGCGGCTTGCGGCGTCAAGCGGAAGAGGCAATCTTTCCCCAGCTCGCCTTGAGGGAGCCGAGGAGTACTACTACCTCTTCCGGGTCGACGGAGACGCGGCGCATCCGCGCGAAGGTACTCGGTGCTGCTGTAATCGGCTCGAATGGGTACCCTTTCTTCGCACCGTTCTTCTACTGCGGGCTCTGCCCGCCTTTCTCTGAATTTTTCTGCGATATCATGAACACCTACAGGTTCCGCCTACTTGACTTCACCCCCAATGCTGTTCTGACCATGGCAGTTTTCGCACATCTCTGCGAAAACTTTGTCGGAGTCCATCCAAACGTAGCCCTTTTCCGCAACTTCTTTATGCCCCGAGTTGAGAGAGGGAGCCTCTTTCGGTGGGATCGCTTTGGATCTCGAGGACCGGCAAGAAGGAAGCTTATCTGGAGGGAGAGCTCCGCAGCAAATGGGATGAGTGGAGAGCAGACTGGTGCTGGATTGTCGAGGAGAACCCATAGCCGTTTACCGCCCAGCGCCAAACCTCAGTAGTGCACGGCAATGATTGGAGCAGTCTGGCCCCAGAAGACGCTAGGCTGAAGATTGCCGTCATCCGGATCCTACGCCTGAGGCTTGCCGGACTTCATCAGAGGCGCCGTTGGCACGGATTTCGCCGTCGCCGTGACGCCCCTGCAGGAGAGGAGGAGACCTGCACAGGAGTTCCGTAACGCGGGCGGATATCGCGAGGCTGCGCCGGGCCTCAACTTCAATTTCAACATCACAGGCTGGGCCGCGATGCTCTTGGAGCTGTTCAAGCACGATCCTGAGCATCCCGGAGCGTTCAGGTTGTCGAAGAATGTCGTCCCGCTGTGCAACAATTCCTTGCTCGACCGCATCCGTGCAATAATGCCGTTGTGCGACTCGCATGGAATCGTTCCAACCTGGCAAGAGCCTGGTAGAAGTGCCGGTCCGCCCCGATGAACAGAAGAGCCTCACCCGCGACACCACCGATGATGAGATGCAGCGCATCGCCACCAGGCTGGAAGAGGCGGCAGCAGCCGCTGCCGCGGGCGAGTTCGGATTCACCGTGGAGGAGGCAGAGGCGGCAAGCCTTGTCGAGCGAGGGGAGTTTGCCGGCGAGGAAGAGCTTGTCGGGCCTGAAGCTGAGTCGAGCGAGCCCGCCGAGGGCGCCTCCTCCCCTCCTTCAGACTTGCATGGCGCGAGCCCCGGCTCCACCAAGAAGGCGTCTCCGCAAGGCGGAGGCGTGGCGAAGCAGACGGGCAGGTCAGCTCAGCCGCCCGCGCGGCAGCCCGCTCCACCGCGGCTAGCACTGTTGCCGCGGGAGCACCTCACACCGCTGCGGCAACTGGAGCGGGGCCCTCGCAGACCACCGCTTCTGCTCCCGCCAAGCGGCCAAGGGAACCTACTCCTCCGCCTCGTCGTCTTGGAGGCGAGACAGAATTTGATCTCTCCGCACTCGGCTCCGACGAGGAAGAAGAAGAGTAAGATTCTTTGCAGCATTTGTAGTTCTTGACTTGTTGCTTTGTCTTGTATCTGATTTGCTTCACCCTGAACCCATTCCTTTTCAGGACGCTGGCCCAGAAGGCGTCGAAGAGCCAAGGCCCGGTGATTGTCATCGAGGCGAACCCATCATGACGGCAGGAGACGCGCCGAGACCACCTTGCCGGACGCGGCAACTCTTCCTCAAAGCAGCCCCGCGTAAGTATATGGTTTACTTCCTGCTGTTAGGGCGTGCATGGGTGCCCTTTCTTTGCTGATATCTCGATCGCTGATTTGTGTAGGAGCAGAGCAGCCTTACCAGAGTGCCACAAGCCGCTCTGACATGCCTTCTGCTTCGACTACACCACCAAGGGAGGATTCCCCAGCAAGGAGCGTTCTCGGCAAGGGAGACTTCTCCGGCAAGGGGCAGTTCTCCGACGCAGGACAGCTCTCCGGCAAGGGACAGCACCAGCGATCCTCGGTGGCGAGACCATGGCTGGGACCCTAGCACAGGTAATCCTCTTGCTTGAAAACTTTCCTTGTGTTCTTCTTCTGATTTTCTTTTTGAATATTTTCTTGACTTTTCCTCATTTTCCGGTCGTCATATCCATCCACCACAGAGCCAATGGAGACCGAGGCCGCCGGCGAGGAGGACGCGCGCGGCAACACCGACGTCGCCGCTGCCATCGGAGAAGAAGTTGGCGCTGACGAGCCTGCCGGCGAAGAGGCCGCCAAAGCTGCCGCCGCAGAAGCTGGCGAGGGGTCTGGCGATCGCACTAACGGCCCTGAGGCCGCAGGAGCGCCAGGCGCTACGCCGACCGCCGATCCCTCCGCCGCTGCTGCAGCGTCGGGCTCCGAAGAGCCCCAGCCCGGCGCCTATTTGAAGGCCGGCGATGGCGTCTTCATCAAGCTCCCATGGGCGTCGAGCTCCAGGGCGCCGGCCGAAGGAGAAACTTTTGATGAAGAGCTGCTCGCCTCCGCTGGACTGACGCTGGTCAACGCACCAAACAGCGTGGCGGCGAAGTGCGAGGAGGAGCTGCTGCGGAAGCTCTTGCCGCTCTACCGCGCCCGACAAGCCAAGTTGGAATCCCGGAAGCGCTTATCACGGCGGCGAGCAGAACATTGAGAAGCGGCGGAGGAGCTCGGGGCCTCAACCAGGAAGCTCTCCGGTCCTTGGCGAGGAGGCGGGAGCGACTCACCGAGGAGCACAAAGCCTTCCTCCTCGAGAAGGTCAAGCCGAGGAACAACAGCGGCTTGCCGCCGAGAAGCTATCTGCGCAGGAAGGCGAGTTGGCGCGAAGGAAGGTTAATCTTGACAGCCATGAGGAGGATCTGGCAGCTGAAAGCAAACATTTGGCGGGGCTCTCAAGGAAGCAAAGGATGTTGCCGCAGCCTGCCGAGGCCGCCAAGAAGGAGCTGGAGACGAAGGTGATGCAGCTGGAGGCCAATCTCAAGGAGAGCGGCGAGGAGCTTGCTGCACTCAAGCATGAGCGCGAGAAGGACGCCTACACTCTTGGCGAGCTGCAGGGCTGTCTCGCCGAGAGGAGCAAGGAGCTCAGCGCCGCCAAGGACTCCAACGCAGATCTTGAGTTGAAGCTGACCACCTTGACTCAGGCGTTGGACGGCGCCCGAGGAGCGAGGAGGTGGCCTTGAAGGAGAAGATCAAGGCCGGCGACGCTTTGGCGAGTCTTCTTGCCGCCAGAATACCTTTAGGGAGAATGTGGAGCACCGGACCGAGGGTCTCGTGGATGTTGCTGCAGCCATCGAAGTGGAGCTGGCGCGGCCGGGAATGGAGGATCTTGGATATTCCTCCGATGAGCACCTCCGACCCAGCGTAAGCTCAGCTTGTTCTTCAAGGGCGTGGTGACGGCCCTCCAGCGACTCGGGAAGAAATCCCAAAGCGGTGGCCGAGGAGTCGCGCCAGATCTGCTGGAGCTCTTCAAAGGTCTTGATGAAGGTGGCCTTCCGCAACCCAGGCCTCAACCTCACCAACGTCCTCAAGTCCTTGCCGCGGATCTTGATGTGGAAGCGCTCAAGAATCTTGTCGCACCCATTGTGGATAGGGTGAGCGGGATCAAGAGGGTTGAGGGCGATCGCGTAGATTAGGCCGCCCGCTTTCTCTTTTTCTTGCCGCTGCTGGTCATGTTATGAGAACAATCTATTAGAGCTGCGACAAGCTATCTTGTAATATAACTCTATTTCGGTAGCAATTGCTATGTTATTTCCTTTACTTGGTTCCTTCCTTTGTATGTTTTTGCCCTACGCTTTTAGGGAACTTGTCGGTATGAGGCACACTGGGCATGACCTTTGAAGTCTTGAGACGTCGGCCTTTGTGGGCGGTGCTGCTACCGACAAGAAACCTTGTCGCAACTAGTCGCAGCTCACTTAAGTTGTTGAGCGGACTCGAAACAAAGTAAGGCGCAACTAGCTACGAGTTGGTTCCTCGCGCACAGGTTTTCCATACAAAAAGTACGGCCGTTCGAGGAAGATAACTTAAAAATTTTAAAACTGATTGCTCAAACTTTAGCAACTTAGCTTTTCTGTCGTTTGCTTCGGTAAGGCTAGACTTCCTTGAGCTGACGCTTGGTCCACACCATTATCTTCTCCTTTCCCCCCGGCAAACTTGTGGGCGAGGGAACCTTCCTTTCTTTGAGAAAGGGAAAGAAGAGAAAATAAAGATATGGAGCCTTATGGCTCGTTATTGCTTACCGGGGGTAGGTGCTGCACAAAGTGTCAGACAACGCATGCAAAATAGAAGTAGAAAGCATGAAATTGACAAGATGTGCGAAGCACATTAGCTTTACTTATGCACGAGGTCTGCGCCTGGCTTTGTACAAAGGATTACATGCAACATTGGCAAGACTTGTACAAAAGGTGGTTGCCGGAACGGGTTCCAGCAACCGCGCCCTATGGGTAAAACTAACGAAGATGCTCAATGTTCCAGAGTTGCTCCCGGAATGCCATCTTCGGTCTCAAGCGGATAAGCGCGGGCCTAGTGACTCGTTTCACCCGGTAAGGCCTTCCCACTTCAAGGCGTCAACTTGTTGGAATTCTTGGCGGACTGAACGCGCCAAAGAACAAGGTCGCCTTCCTCGAGACTTCGGCATTAACTTTGCAGCTATGGTAGCGGCGCAAAGCTTCTTGGTATCGAGCAGCTCGTCTGACAGCACGAAGACGATCCTCCTCAAGGAGCAAGCGTCGTCATGTTGTCGCATCGCTGCTCTTGCTCAAGCTCATCATAAGCGAGCACTTGAGGTGATCCGTATCTGAAGTTCCGTGGGGAGAACTGCCTCTGCTCCATAGACTACAGCGAAAGGTGTCTGGCCAGTGGCTCGATTTGGCGTCGTCCTGATCGACCAAAGAACCACCGGCAGCTCCTCAATCTAGTGCTTTCTGCACTTGTGCAGCCTGTCGAAAGTTCTGGTCTTGAGCCCGTGAAGCACTTCAAAGATTTGCCCTCTCCGCTTGACCGTTACTTCTCGGATGAGCAAAGCGAAGCGGAACCTTGGCGCCAAGATCTTGGGCGTCTGCATGAAGGTGCGGCTCGTGAATTGCGTGCCATTGTCGGTGATGATCCTGTTAGGGATTCGAAGCGGCAAACAATCGACCTAAAGAACTTGGATCGCCGTTGTCTTGTCACCTTCCTCCCTGCTTCCACTTCCGGCCACTTTGTGAACTTGTCGATTGCAACGTACAAGTACTCAAAGCCCCCGACAGCTCGGGGAAAGGGGCCGAGGATGTCGAGCCCCCAGACCGAAAATGGCCAGGATAAAGGGATCGTCTGGAGAGCTTGAGCTGGCTGGTGTATCTGCTTGGAGCAGGCGGCACACTTCACACTTGGTTACTTGTGCGGTTGCATCTGGAGGGCTGTCGGCCAAAAGAAACCTTCTTGGGAACTCTTTGGCCGGCAAGTGCTCTCGCGCCAATGTGGTGACCACATATGCCTCCATGTATCTCTGCCAACAGCTTTTGTCCGTCTTCCCGGTGAATACACTTCAATTTCACACCGTTGAGTCTTCTTCTTTACAGTGTGTTGTTGACAAACTGGTACATACTTGACTGCCGGGCTACTCTTTCCGCTTCTTCTTGCTCTTGGGAAGTTCTCCTGTCTGAAGGAAATGGACAATCTGCTGTGCCCATCTTTGGAGCTTGCGGCTCGACAACAAGGACTAAAGGCACATCTCGCTGCTGCGGGAACATCCGCTTCTTGGCGAGAACACTGCGGCTCAGCCGGAGCTTAGCGTTCCCCGGCAAGCTTGCCGGAGCAAAACTTGTCGGGAGCGCTCGCTTCAACGAAACAAACCCTAGGGCTTGTCGGAGCAGTTGCTCCTCAAAGACGGTTGGTGTTGATCTTGGGGACCTTCTTGGCGGCGGCTTCGGAAGCTCTGCGGAAAATAGTCACCAGAGATCAACTTCCTCTTCTTGCTTTCTGTCGGGTTGATGGCGTTCTGACGGTTGAGTCAGCTTGAGCACAAAAATCCCTGGTTCCACGGGTAACTTAAGTGCAGCGCGCCTTGACGAGCCATCGGCAATGTCGTTCGAGCTCTTGGAACATGTTCCATTTGTAGGCCGTCAAAGTGCCCTTCTAGCTTTCTCACTTCATCAACATAAGCTTCCATCAACGGACTCGATAACTCTTGTTCACTTGGCGGATGACAAGCTGTGAGTCACCCACGACAATGAGCTTCTTGATCCCAAGGTCTCTGCGATCTCGAGACCGGCAAGCAAACCTTCATACTCTGCGGTATTGTTTGTTGCTTGCTCCTTGGGAAAGTGCATCTGGACTACGTACTTGAGGTGCTCTCCGGTGGGTGCAACAAGTAGCACGCCAAGACCGGCGCCTTTGCAGCGAGAAGGCACCATCAAAGTACATCAGCCACTCTTTGCTTGCTTCCTTGACGGGATGCTTGTTTCGGAATTTCTTCATCTTGTGTTGGCGTCCATTCTGCTATGAACTCCGCCAATGCTCGCTTTTGGATAGTTGAAGTGCTCTCAAACTTGAGGCCAAAGCTTGACAGTTCCAGTGCCCACTCGACAATCCTGCTGTTGCCTCTGGATTTTGCGATATCCTCTTCAGCGGAAAAGCAGTGACGGTTGTGATCTCATGTGCTCGGAAGTAATGGCGCAGCTTTCTCGAGGCCATGAGGAGGCCGAAAAGCAATTTACGCACGAGTACCTTGACCTAGCCCCTGCAGAAGGGAACCGACAAAGTAAAAGGCGCTGCACCATTCTTTTTCTGCATCTTCTCATGCGCATAGACCCATCCTTGTCGGGACCAGAGCTTGCGGTGAAGCCCCACCTTTCGTCATTTGGATGCATACGCCATGGTTGCTAGCTCATCATACGCCTCCCTCTCTGCTACTAACGCAGCACTAACCACTTGATTGGTTGCCGCTATATATAGCTGGCAACTTCTCTTGTGGCTTAGGTGCGACAAGTGTTGGAGTGGAGGACAGTATCTCTTCAAGTCTGCGGCGCAGCCTCCGCTTGAGTCCATTTCATCGGACCTGCCTTTTTCAACATTTTGAAAAATGGCGAGCGCTTCAGCAGAACCTAGAGATAAACCTGCTGAGAGCAGCTACGCAACCGGCAAGTCTTCGTACATCCCTGACGCGCTTTGGTGCTTCAATCTGACCAATGGCCTTGATCTTGTCGGGATTGGCTTCTATTCCCCGCTGAGACACGAAGAACCCGAGAAGCTTGCCGGAAGGGACTCCAAACACACACTTCTCAGGGTTGAGCTTGAGGTTGATCTTGCGCAGATTTGCAAAGGTTTTGTCTAAATCTTGAATCAGAGTCGCCTTGTCCTTGCTTTTGACCACTATGTCATCCATGTAGGCTTCCACATTTATGTGCATTTGCAGCTCAAAAGCGTCATGGACTACTCTTGCAAATGTTGAACCAGCATTCTTTAATCCAAACGGCATCCGTACAAAACAGGATGTGCCACATGGGGTGATGAATGCGGTCTTCTCCTCATCCTCTTCTGCCATGAAGATCTGATGATATCCTGAGTATGCATCCAGAAATGAAAGCAAATCACATCCGGCCGTGGAGTCAACAATCTGATCGATGCGCGGCAAGGGAAATGGGTCTTTGGGACAAGCTTTATTGACATCGGTAAAGTCGATACAAAGCCTCCATTTCCCGTTTGCCTTGCGTACAACTACAGGATTGGCCAACCACGTAGGATGGAGCACTCCTCGACAAGGCCTGTTGCTTCCAATTTCTTGATTTCTTCTGCGATGAATTCTTGGCGCTCCTTTGCCGCTTCGACTTTACGCTTGACGGGCGCGCATGAGGACAAGCGACAAGATGGTGCTCAATTACTTTCACAGGAACACCGGGATGTTAGGCGGTTGCCAAGCAAACACGTCGACGTTAAGCCAGCGAGGAAAGCAGCGCGCCTTCCTATTTAGGGTCGAGAGTGGCAGCGATGGTGAAGGTACCACCGATGCCGCCCCCCTTGGCGGACACCTTCTTGGTCTCTGGTGGAGCTGCCATCGTCTTCTTACACTTGCCGGTGGAGCTCGATGGTGCGTCCTCGACGGTAGCGCAGCACTCAGAAGAGGTGCGCTTGCCGGAGTGGGCATCAGAGCTCTTGCCGGACTTGGTCTTCTTCTTCCCCCCGGGAGCTTCGGCGGCAAGTGGCTTGCAATCTCTGCAGCTGCTGCTTCGGTAGATCTTGTCGGCGCAGATAAGAGCATCCTTCTTGTTGCCGTGGACAGAGATGACACTTATCGGGCTGGCATCTTGCATGTTGTATGCATAGTGAGAGGCTGCCATGAATTTGGCGAGTCTTTGGGCTGACCAAGTATCCCATTGTAAGGCAATGGAAAGTCAGCAACGTCAAAAGTGACCCTCTCGATCCTCAAGTTCAACTTCGCTGCCAAATGTCACCGGCAATGTGATCTTTCCTTGGCTTGCTCCTTCCCGGATTGATTCCTTGGAATGTGCGGTCTCTTCGAGCTTCGCCATCGTGGATCTGGAGTTTCGGAGCACCGCAGAGGAGATCGAGTTCAAGCCGGCCCGCCGTCAACTAGCATCTTAGTGACCTTGAGGTTGCGGATAGTTGGTGAAACCAACATCGGCAAGCACCGACCGCATTCTGTGATCGGGGGTGGTCCTCGATATCAAAGATGATAGGCGTGCTGGACCATTTCAGAGGCTTGCGTCACTCGACGGATGGTTCTGCCGGATTGACTTCCCGCATCCACTGCTTGAGCTGGCTGTGTGAAGTATGCAGAGAAGCACCGCCGTCAACGCACAGGACCTATGTGGCTTTCTAGAACTCCTGATCATCGGTCTCGTCATCATCCATGTCTTCATCATCGTCGTCGTCTTTATCCTTGTCGCGGCCGCGGGGAGGTCTGTCTCCTTGCCGCTGCTTGGCCTTGCCGCGGCGTCCTCCTTGGCCGGGACGTTTCTTGTTAGCTCCTCCAGCACCTTCCTGGGCCTTCTCCTTGTCGCGTCGTCAGTATTCAGCCTTCGCAGCTCGACAAGCTGCTCGACCTTTTGCAGCTCTGGAGGTCATGGCCCTTGGTGCGGTGGATCTTGCAAGATCTTGTTTGTTGGAGCAGTCCACGCTTGTCGGCGTGACAACCTGACTGGCGATTGGTGCTAGCGGCAACCTCCTTGCCGGAGCTACCAGCTTTGGCTTTCTTGGCGCCACCTCCGTTGCGGACTGCTGAACAACTAGCACATCTTTGCCTTTCTTCTTCCTGTTGTTCCACCGCGGTTTTTCTTTGCGGGCGGTCTCCTCACTATCAGATCCTCCTGCTTGATATTCTCTCCGGAGTCTCCTCCTTCCTCAAAGACGTGCACACTTGTCGGCTCGGGCATATAGCTCACCGACGCGTCTCGATCTTGCACATCGCCATCTTCTCCGCATCCTGCGGTTTCGCGACGTTCGATGGAGCAGCGCTGATTATCAGCGGTAGGGTGGACATCTGGGATGTTGTCTGTCTGCGGCTGAATCTCTGAATGTACTTGCTTGAGGGCTCTCTTTCCTTCGGGCGAGCGGATGAAGGTCGCTTTCTTGGCCATGGGGCTTGTGGCCGCTGTAAAGCGCCGACAAACTGATGGCATAGATCTGCCAAGAGGATATGGAGTTGCCGGCAAGTGCATGAGCCAGATCGACATTGGGCTTGAGCACCGGCGGAAGTAGTTGGTCGGGATCTTGTCGTCTCGCTCCCGGCAGCTTGCACGCTGCGATGGTGTAGATGCCGAGGAACTCCGACGGATGCGTCTCGCCGTCGTGCACTTCTCTGCGTCGGCTTGAAATTCTTCTTCCGGGCCACCTTTGGACTTGCCGCAGCTCACGAGTGAACGCAGGGCAACCTATCACAGACGGCAAGTCGCTGGTTCCTTCGGCGCATGCATGTCGATAGGGGCCCGGTAGCGCTGGTCGGATTGACGCCGCGCTTCTCTTCGGCGCTCGATGCGAGTTCTAGCGTCTTCTTGCTGTCGTCCGTGAAGAACTTGGCGCTGATCGCGACGAGCTCGTGGATCCGATGATGCGGTGGAGTCGCTGTCGAGGTGGATCCGGCGAGTCGGCTATCTTGGCCTTCGGGGCGGAGAGTGCATGGTGGTTGCACCCCCACCGGTTTCGTCGCCACCGGCTCGTGTTTGGCAGTCCTGTCGTGGCAGCGATGCACTCGGCTGCCGCGGAGCGTCGCCGTTGGCAAAGCCGATGAGACTCTGAATGGTGGCCCTCCATTCATCGACCTTGTCGGCTGTTGGAGGGTAATCCAGGAGCAGTTGAGCTCTCGCCAAAGCTTCTGTTGGAGTGGTGGGTGGCAGTGGCGAACGGCGCGAGGCGGGATATGCCGGACTTCTAACTATGTTAGAAGGAAGCGATATCCCGTCCAGCGACCGATGCCTCGCTTCAGCGCCCGGCATGTTGGCGTGCATGCTGGTCTTGAGCATCCCGAGATCCACCAGCTCGATCTTGGTCCAACGGCGTATGGCATTGTGAATACCATGACCTGTCGGTCCCGCGCCTCTGGGGCGGCGCGGTGCATGTCTGGACGCCGAGGTCTGCGCAGCCTTGTCCTTGGACTTGGCAGCACCGTGGGCTCCCCGTCGACGTCCATTCTTCGCGCGGCGTCTACCCCACCACCCGTTTGCTCCGGTGGTGGTGGGTTCGACGTGACGGAACATCTGGCGCCTAAGCCTTCTTCTTGGCGGCATGTCGATGAAGATGATGAAGATCTAGCTTCGTGTGGACGCCGGATCAGGTTCACACAATCTAAAGCCCCTACAGCGGCGCCAAAGATGTCGGGAGGCTGATCTGGCCCACGAACACCTATGGGACCGGCGGACCGAGCCCCTTTTTGGTTCTGGGGCGGAGGTCGCACGAAGAGCAGATCGAGGCGAAACACACGAGCAGTTTACCCGGCCGAGCTCTCCGGAGAGATAACACTCCTACTGCTGCATGTCTGAGTGTATTGAGTTCTTGCTCGGGAGCGCTTGAGTGCTACAGTACACACAAGCTGCTAACGAGACCGAGCGTGAGTGTTCTCTGGCTTCCAACCTTTTTTCCTCTGAACCCCTCTCTACGTTGCGCATGGGCCTCCTTTTATATGCTCAAGGGGTCTCCGACAGGTGGCAACGTAGACAAGGGTAAAAATGGAAAAGGAGTGGTTGGTACAGCTACTTGTACAGTGTATCATACCTAACCCTGACGGCAGGGGACAAAGGCATTAAATGCCCGTCTACGTCGCCCTAACAGTGCAGAAAGGGACCGTCAGAGGCGCCACCGCTTGCCACGATGGCAATCTTGTCAGCCGCTTGCCACCGCGCTCGGGCCGCCTGACCTCTTGCCACCTTGGCGCTGGAAAGGTCGAGGCGACACGTTAGTGGATGTCTTTGCGCCTTGGTACTGAGTGGTGGTCTGCGCGGCAAGCGCCTTGCATGATTGTTGTCTTGTCGCGTCCGAAAGCTTGTAGCTCATCCGGGCCTTCCGGCAAGCTCCTCTTGCCGGGGCCTTGTCTCCTAGGTGCCTTGGGTGGCCTTCCCGGCAAGCTCCTCTTGCCGGGGCCTTGTCTCCTTGGCTTGAATACTTTGTTCTTGAATGGCTCCGAAGGAACCACGGAGGACCTTGGCGGTCACCCGGAAAGCCTTGCCGCGGAGGGCTGCAACTGCCCGTGCACAAGTTAGGGATACTAGGGTACCCCTACTCTAGTACACCGACAATGCGTTGCTTCGTAAGGGCCTGATTTGGATCCATACGTTTCATGCTATGGTTAGGTTTACGTTAATACTTCTTTTGTAGTTGTGGATGCTTGCGATAGGAGTTAATCATAAGTGGGATGCTTGTCTAAGTAAGGACAGCACCCAAGCACCGGTCCAGCCACATATCGAATTATCAAAGTACCGAATGTGAATCATATGAACATGATGAAAACTAGCTTGACGATAATTCCCATGTATCCTCGGGAGCGCTTTTCTCCATATAAGAGTTTGTCCAGGCTTGTCCTTTGCTACAAAAAGGATTGGGCCACCTTGCTGCACTTTATTTACTTTTCTTACTTGTTGCTCGTTACCAATTATCTTATCACAAAACTATCTGTTACCTATAATTTTAGGGCTTGCAGAGAATACCTTGCTGAAAACCGCTTATCATTTCCTTCTGCTCCTCGTTGGGTTCGACAGTCTTACTTATCGAAAGGACTATGATAGATCCCCTATACTTGTGGGTCATCACTCATTGCTTGCTCTGACATGCTTATGCATTCACATGCTCTTACACACTATCTTTACATGATTGCATACATGTAGGGGGAGCCTATGCATGTTACATGTCTTTCCAAAGCTTTACTTATTACTATTCATATCTTTAGCTAAAGCTTTGATGTATGTTGTCATTAATTACCAAAAAGGGGGAGATTGAAAGAACAATTGCTCCCTGGGTGATTTTGGTAATTAATGTCAACATATCTCTTGTTGGACTAATATCTTTATCTAGTATATTTTAGAAAGTTCAACAATGGTGTGGCATGGACAAGAGGATGTGGAACCCCTTTAAAATACTAGGTACAAAGATTGCCAAAAGCTTAGGACTCTTCATTTTCATTTTGTTGATCCAAGGTCACATTGAGTCCATAGGAAAGCCAATACTATTACAAGTGGATGAGGTGTTGCTTAATGGTCTACTTGCTCAAAGTGCTTAGTGATATTGCTCCAAAACCCTCAGCCACTTTCCCATTTCCAAATATGTCCAAAACCCAAAGTCAAACTCGGCATCACCGATTTGATCTATCCGGCGCCACCGAGTTCTCTTGACATAGTCACTGCCAGAAACCCTAGACAATTCGGTCTCACCGATATGGATCTCGGTCTCACCGAGATGGCAATGCAAACTCTCTATTTCCCTTTGTAATGTTTCGGTCTCATCGAAATGAGCAATCAGTCCCACCGAGTTCGCAATGCAAACTCTCTCTTTCCCTTCGTAACATTTCGGTCTTACCGAAATGAGCGATCGGTCCCACCAAGTTTGCCTGACCAATTATCTGTTAACTCATTGCTAAAAACTGTCTCACCGATTTCGTGCAATCGGTCACACCAAGATGAGGTTTTGCCCTAGCCCTAGCACATCGGTCCCATCGAGTTGATCATGTTGGTCCCACCGAGATTCCTAACATTCACATTTCAAACTAAATCGGTCTCATCGAGTTCGTCTATTCGTTCTGACCTAGTTGGGTCAAATGTGTGTAACGGTTGCATTTTGTGTGGAGGCTATATATATCCCTCCACCCCCTTCTCTATTCAAGAGAGAGCCATCGGAAAGTGCCTAGACTTCCACTACTCATTTTCTAGAAGAGAACCACCTATTCATGTGTTGAGACCAAGACATTTCATTCCAACCACAAAAATCTTGATCTCTAGCCTTCCCCAAGTTGCGTTCCACTCAAATCATCTTTCCACCATAGCCAAATCTGTGTGTGAGAGAGACAGTTGAGTGTTGGGGAGACTATCATTTGAAGCACAAGAGCAAGGAGTTCATCATCAACACACCATATATTACCGTTTGGAGAGTGGTGTCTCCTTGATTGGTTAGGTGTCACTTCGGAGCCTCCGACAAGATTGTGGAGTTGAACCAAGGAGTTTGTAAGGGCAAGGAGATCACCTATTTTGTGAAGATCTACCTGAGTGAGGCAAGCCCTTCGTGGGTGATGGCCATGGTGGGATAGACAAGGTTGCTTCTTCATGGACCCTTCGTGGGTGGAACCCTCCGTGGGCTGGCACAACCGTTACCCTTCGTGGGTTGAAGTCTCCATCAACGTGGACGTACGATAGCACCACCTATCGGAACCATGCCAAAAATCTGCGTGTCTTCATTGCGTTTGCACACTCCAATCCCATCCTTTTAATTTCTTGCAAATAGCATGCTTTACTCTTTCGGCTTTCTATACTCTTTCCATGCTTGCTTAAAATGTATCGTGAATTCTTAAACTTGTGCTAAAACTCCACCTCAACTTGAAGAACATAAAAACTGCTACTTTTGCTTGTTGAGGCTCTAATCGCCCCCCTCTAGACACCACTTCTTGATCCTTTCAGTGTTCTCCCAAGTGTTGCACTGGCTGAAATATGTATCTTTTGTGGTGCGCCATGTCAACATGCACTACTGCAGGATGCTGCTAACGCGACACTACGATCAGAGAGCCTTTGATGAAAATGTGTGCGATGCATTAATCACAAACGGGGATGTAAAAAAAATGTCAAAAAAGGTGCAAAACATTTGTGATGGTGGAGCCATCAAACACGGTTCAGATTTTAGTTGCGTGTGCAATTCAGGGCACACGGTTAACCCGTTTGAACTGTTTGCGATGACGCAGAACAACAAAAACGGGCAACCATATCAATGTGTGTGCAATATACGACATACAGTTTGCTCCGATGAACTATTTGCTATTAGGGAGTGCAACAAAAATGGTTAGCCAGATCAAGGTGTGTTTTATATAGGGCATATGGTTCACTCAGACGAACTGTTTTCGATTAGCGAACACAACAGAAACGGTTCAACTTAACAAGATGTGTGTGATACGTGGCAAACAGCCGACTCAGATGAACTGTTTGCGATGAGAAATTACAACACAAACGGTTGATACAGTTAGTTTGTGTGCGATTCTGTGTGTACAAAAACTTTGAAAAATGCAAACTAGTTGCTTGCGGTGGCTAGGAGTATCGCACACGATTCATCTGCGAGTACTTGTGTGCGATGATTAGTAAGTTACACATACGTTTCCTTATGTTAACACTTGTGTGATAAATAAGATGTGGCACTGGATATGGTATTCGGGTTGTGTGCGTGCTCCACTTAGTCTTCCTTCGCTCCAGCGAATGCTTCCCGCACTCCAGCGAATGCTTCCCATGCTCCACATGGGTGAATTGAAAAATCCACGCCTCGATCCCGATGATGTGGCGGCTAGGCTCGAGCGCATCCTTGGCAGAGTTGACGTCCCCGATGAAGTAGAACATCGCCAACATGATATCTTGAGGATGCAGGTGATGGACGGAATTTGCTACCAGGCCAGAGACATGGAAATGGAGCGGTTCCGCGGAGTTGTCATGCACGCAATTGCACGCTGTCAAGCTCTTCTGGAAGAGGCCCAAGAGCCCCAAGAGCCTCCCAAATGGGCCAAAGAGCTCTAAGAGCCTCCTGGGCCAAAGAGTCCGTGGCGTGAGGCGGGTCAGGACACTTGGAGTGAACGGCCACAAGGGTGCTATGATGATCATGGAGTCCGAGAAGACCATCGTCAGAAGGCCGCCAGCTCAGCCTTTTAGCTTGTATTTTATTATAATTGTATGCATATGTAGGTCGTGAGTGTTTTGGGCCTTGTCGCATGTGGCGTATAAAATTATCCCTAATATGTAAGACAATTATTAAGAATTATTAACCGTTGCCATTGTAAATTTGCCTCAACGGCGAGTAGAGCACGCGCATGGCCGCCAGAGCGGAGCGCGCCATGGTCGCCTCAATGGTGTGCAAAGCACGCGGACAGACGTGAGCAGAGTGCACTGCGGCCGCCTCAACGGCGAGCAACCATGTGGTCAACCTTCTTCCATCAATAAATTTTGACCTTGTTTCTCGTCACATTGCAGATTACAACGCAATAAGTAATTGCAAATCTGTTCACACCTATCAAACTAATATGTGTTCACACTTAGCACCGGGCTATAAAAACTACCCACTCAAAAATTACTTCACAGTTCCTCTCCTCATCACCCATAAAATTGGTCTTTCCTATCAAGTCGTTCTGCCATGACCGGTAGGAGGAGTTTAGGGTGGACATATAACCAGGTAGCAAAGACTAAGGCTGCGGAAGCACTAGAGAGGTCCCGCCGCGAAGCCGCAACCGCAGTAGAGATGTCCCGGCACGCCGTGGAGCCCTCGAACGATCTCGCACGGGCACGCAAGGGATCTCACAAGCGCATTCGCGGCGTCGGCCTTCGTGACGAGCTGGTGTTCCTGAAGTCCTTCGCCGGGGACGACAACATTCTCGCTGGCGTCACTACGCAGCAGGAGCTAGTCGACGGCTTGATGAAGCTCCTCAAGATCACCAATTCCTCGGTTCACAAGGCGGCCGGCCTCGTTGAGCAACTCATGGGTGATAGTGCGAAGCTCCTCAATGCGCTCGCCGAGAAGGAGGAGGAGGCCACCGGCTGGAAGATGCTGCATGAGCAGAGCAATGCCTCGGGGATGACGCTGATAGCGGTGATCGAGGAACTGATGGGTGACTTGAGGAAGCTCCAGATCGAGCACGAGCAGGAGGTGGAGGAATCCATGGCTGCTTTCAAGCAAAGTCATGAGGAATTGAAGAAGGAGCTAGAGGATATCGTCGCCCAACGATCCATTGACGAGTAGAGACAGTAGCGACCAAGATCATTGTCTGCAATTTCCTTCTTCTCTTGCCCCTGTGTCTTCCGGGCTTTGCCGCATGTGACATTTTAAATTATCTGAAATATGTAAGACAATTATTATCTGTGCCATTGTAAAATTGTCATCGTATTATCCGTTGCCATTTTATTTGTGGTCGTATTATCCGTTACCCTATGTGGCAATTTAAATTAGGGCGGAATACGAGTTGAAAACACGAACAAAGCAAATGCTGCCATGGGATCACAAGCAAACACCCTCCGTCTAGGTGCTTTAATTAACCCACTAATGTAGAAGTTGTGAGCGAGGCGGGCGGCGGCTGGTGCATGGAGGTCAAGGAGCTCGCTTCCCAGTGAGCATTGGCGGCCTTGATGCTCGCACGTGTCTCGTCGAGCCTGCGAGGTGGATAGGATGCACGCGTCCCGTCGAGCCTGTGCAGCGGACTACTCGCACGCGTCCCATCGAGCCTGCACAACGGACTTGTCGCGCTCATCCCGTTTAATCAAACAGTCGCACGCACGCCATCGAGTATGGTTAACTTTCGACACAGTTAATATAATACAACCGTTTGCGATATTAACGTGTTAGCTTTTTGTTTCAAAAAGGACTTCGTTGGCTACTATTGTGTGCGCCTCTTCTCAAACTGGACGATTTTTTTGACCATGGCATATATGTGCCATGTCATGAAACCATGCCAAGTTTCATGTTTTTTGCGTGAGTTTTTGATTTACTGGTATTTAAAAACCAAGATTCTCAATGTTTCAGGACGATGACAAGTTGGTCATTCATCCCCATTCCTTAAATGAGACCTAAACATGCACCCAATTACACATGTACGATTTCCCACCCATTTTGCTTCACTGGAGCATGTGCTTGTAGCTCAAATTTGAATTATGGACTACAATAAATGTGTAGAAAACTTAGTAATTAGTAATATATACAATGGCCAAACAAACCCTGAACAGTTTGAAATTTCAGCCCGACACTCTTGTTATTCTATGTTGCCTATAGAAAACAAAGTTCAAGGCGAGAAAAGGCAGCGATTATCGTTTCGCCCATAAGAGGGGCATGTTTCCCTACCGGAACCATGAGGGTTGCGACATGCTCCGGTTTGTAAGAGGCTTGTAATATAGCTTCGCCCAAATTGTACAATTATATGTACCATGTAGTGACACCATGCCAAGTTTCATGATTTCCTGGTGAGTTTTGGATTTACAAAGATTTAAAAACTGAGATTCCCAATGTTTGTGGCCAAGCCAGGACGGCGAGACGGTTGAATTCGTTCCCATTCATTCCATGGGACCTAAACATGCACCCGAAGGAAACATTTACGTTTTTTTCTAGCCGTTTTGGTGCACCGGAGCATGTATTTGTAGTTCGGATTTGAATTATGGACATTGAATGCCTAGAAAACTCAATTAATGAATAAATATGTCAAATGAACTCTGAATAATTTCAAAGTTAAGCGCGAATATCCCATTGTTCCGTTTTGCACGTAGAAGAAAATACGAGGCTAGAAGAGGGAGCGATTATCGTTTGGCCCACAAGGGGACACGTTTCCCTATCGAAACCGCGAGGGTTCTTGCGACAGGCTCCGGTTTGTAAGAGGTTTGTAATAAAGCTTGGCCCAAATTGGCAATATTTTTACCACGACATATATGTGCCATGACATAACACCATGCCACCTTTGATGACTTTCTGCTGAGTTTTGGATTTATGGGGATTTAAAAACCGAGATTCTAAATGTTTGAGGATGAGCCAGGACACCGGTATGGTTGTAGTTCGTTCCCATTCCTTGCATGGGACCTAAACATGCACCCAAGGACACATGTATAATTTTTCTAGTCATTTTGGTGAACTGAAGCATGTATTTGTAGTTCAGATTTTAATTATGGACATTAAATTCCTAGGAAACTCAATTAGTGTATAAAACGCCAAACGAACCCTTAATATGTTTAAATTTCAAAGACGGATATCATGTAAATTCTTGTCATGTGACCAGACCCGAATGGATCTAGCGCTCTGTACTCGATGTCATCCTGGATCAAGAATGTCTTGACCTGACAAGATTACTTCGAAGGATTTATAGCAGAGTTGCAATCACACACTTATTACATCGTTGTCCACAAGGGAACTTAATACAATAATATGGCTTAAGGCCATCTAATAATAACAGCGGAAGGCTTGGAAAACGAGTGAGTCCATCAACTCCAGCGGCATCACCTAGTATAGAACCACAACCTAACATCTTACTAAATGCGTTGAAAAAGTCTCGCAACATGAAAAGTTGCAGTTCAAACGGGTCAACACATGGAATATCTTTGGCAATGTAACACGAAGAGTAATGATGCAATAAGCCTATACTACATGCATATTTGGCTGGTGGTAAGGCTCTACGGTTACATTTTTGCGAAAAGCCAATTTTTCCCTACATCAAAGGAATAATTTTATTTAACTATCATGGTGGTTGTTAAACATTGAAGATGGTTGACAGAATCCTCAATCCCAATTAAAAAGTACTCATTAAATACCCAATACATTTATTTTAGAAGTAACATGTTGAGATTCACATGATAATCAAGTACTAGATACTCAAGATTTGTCCATAACCGGGACACGGCTAATCATGATTAGTTTATACACTCTGCAGAGGTTTGCACTTTTCCCCACAAGACTCGATCGCCTCCGCTTGGTTCTCGTGACCGCATGGTGTTTGAGAAGCGGATGACCGAGACATAGTCTTTCAAGCGCTTAGCACCTTACATGTGGGTAGACCGTACCAACCTACATCCCCTACATCAGCTAGTCTGCCCGTAAGAGTTCGCACAACTTAGTCAACTACGCCAGAGCCCATAATTGGCTTGTGGCTGCACACGGAAGTTTCTAGTTTGAATAATCTCATGATCCCTTAGAGCACAGGTGGCGGTCCAAGAAGAAACAGGCAAATCTCGATAGAAACCAGGTGCCTCAATCCACCCAGATGTGTGTTTAGGTTGCCGCCTTAAATAAACCATTAATTAACAATCTCACATCATCATGGATATTCACTCACCCAATCCACGCTTCATCGGGCATAGCATGGCATAATAAGCAAACGTAGAAGTAACTCCCAAGGGTTTGATAATAAAACAGTAATAGGTACTACCTCAATCTACTTCCCAATCCCACAATTTAATTAGATCCTAAACATGCAAGTGTTTGGGGTTTGATCTAATGCATAAAAGCTGGGTAGTAGAAAAGGTATGATCAAAGTGTTACTTGCCTTGTCGATGATCCGCGAGTCCTAGAGATTCGAAATAACAAGCGGCGCACTTCGGGTGATCTAACGCAGACAAACAACAAGCATACAATAAGTACTCATCTAATGCACAGGGAAATCTCGAATAAAAGATCTAATCAGATAGTTCAACTTAAGAACCACAGTTGCAAAAGAATCGAATCAAATAAAGCATCGAAAGTCGGAACTCGAGAGAGAACGACTCGGTTTAGCAAATCTGAAATTAGGTCAAAATTTCACAGTAGCAAAACTCTGTGAAAATAGGTTAGTCGAACGGCGGTTTAATTCTGAAACTCCGTGCGCTTGAATCACCTGATTCCGATAAACGAGCAAGAAATAAAACAGTTTTGAAAATCAGATCTGAAATCAAATCGGAAAAATAACGGATTAATTCCGATTAAAAGAAAAACGACGAGCGAGTTAAAAGTGAGCGTTAGATTATGTAACGAATCTAACGAACATGTTCATTGAAGCGAACGGTTCGGTGGGCGTTCGTTAAATAAGAAAACCGAAAAAATAAAACCAATCTAGGTTTTTAAAAAACCGAACATATTTTTAAAATAAACCGGATCGGGTTTTCTCGCGAAAACCCGGATCGGGGCGGGCGAGGTCGGCTACCTCCGGGCTCTTCGGGCGAGGTCCTGAGGCTCGGTTGGGGCGGGTCCGTGAGGTCGGGAGGGGCTCGGGCGGCGGGTTCGGCGTCAGGGCGGCGCCGGCGGCGGCCTTAAGGGGCGGCGCTGCTTAAGGCGGCGGGCTGGTCGAGGTGAGGGAGAGGGGGGGGCGGTTATAAGGGGGGGGTTTCCTTGGGGGAGGGGCGAGGGAGGCCGGGTCGAGGCGGGACTCCGGGGCGGCGGCGGCGATGGCGTGCGGCGGCGGGAGTCCGCTCCCGGGCGGGCGCGCGCGAGGGAGGAGGGAGGTGGGCCGGGGCGCTGGGCCTGGGGCCTGGCTGGCTGGGCCGGCTGGGCCTCGGTCCAGGGGGGGGGGCGCGTTTTTTTTTTTAAATTAAACCAAAACGAATTAAAAAAATATCAAACGAACTCCAAATTAATTAAAACAAATTTTCCCCGACTCCTAAAAATTAGTAGAACAAAATGAACTTTAAAAACAATATACTTGCATAAAATTTTTAAAATGCTCATTTTGCCTAAGCAAAATAAATCTTCCAAAACCAAATTTGGTTTATTTATAATATCTTCATTTTTCCTAATTGCTTGGGAAAGTCATATTATTCCCTCTCGAAATATTTTTATAGAAAAATGTTATGAAGATAATTTAAATAAATCCAATGATCCTATTTTCAAGATTTGGAAAAATCCCAAATATGAAAATAATGAAACTTCCAACTCTCTCCGGGGTCCTTGAGTTGCGTGAAATTTCTAGGATCGGAAAATGCGAGAAAAATATGGTATGCATGATGATCTAATGTATAACATTCCAAATTGAAAATTTGGGATGTTACAAACCTACCTCTTAAGATGAATCTCGCCCTCGAGATTCGGGTTGGCTAGAAAATAGGTGAGGGTGGTCCTTGAGCAAAACTTCCTCTCTTTCCTGTGTGGCTTCATCCTCGGTGTGGTGGCTCCAATTGAACTTTGCAAAACTTGATAACCTTGCTGCGGGTAACTCTCTTGGCATACTCGAGAATCTTAACCGGTTTTTCCTCATATGTCAAGTCATCCTTCAACCGAATTGCTTCCAATGGTACTGTGTCTCTTAACGGTACCTCTGCTATCTCGGGTGACATCTCTTCAATCGAGAAACATGGAATACATCATGAACTCTGACAGTCCTTCCGGCAATTCCAACTTATACGCAACTTCTCCCATGCGTTGCAAAAATCTTATCTGATCCAACGAAACGGGTGCTAACTTTCCTTTAACTCCAAAACGCTTAACTCCTCGAAGCGGGGATACTCGAGATATACTCTGTCTCCAACTTCATACTCAATCGCTGCGCTTTGAATCGGCATAGCTCTTTTATGCAGGATTTGGGCTACCTTGAGCACATCTCGAATCAACTTAACTTTCTGTTCGAGACTCCTTAATCAAATCTGGTCCAAACAATCGACGATCTCCGGTTTAGGTCCCATGACAATGGTGTCCTGCACCTTCTTCCATACAAAGCCTCGAAAGGTGCCATCTTCAAGCTGGTTTGGTAACTGTTATTGTAGGAAAATTCTGCATACGGCAAATTATCATCCCAACTAGATCCATAATCTAGTGCACAAACTCTTAGCATGTCCTCCAAAATCTGATTGACTCTCTCGGTGCATCCATCGGTTACGTGGGTGGAAAGCTGATCTGAATTCCAATCTAGTTCCCAATGTTTCTTGCAAGCTGGTTCCAAAATTTCAAGTAAATTGGGTTCCTCTATCCGATACGATGCTCCTCGGAACTCCGTGTAAGCACACAATTCTGGTCATGTATATCTTTGCCAACTTAGCACTGCTATAGGTAGTCTTATTTGGAATGAAATGGGCTACCTTTGTCAAACGGTCGACTATGACCCAAATCGAGTCATATCTGAACGAGTCTTTGGCAATCCTGTGATAAAATCCATGCCTAGTTTATCCCACTTCCATTCGGGTATCGGCAATGGTTGTAACAATCTCCGGCTTCGATGTTACGCTTTACTTTCTCGACATACGTCACAAACTGCTACATACTCCGCAATATCCTTCTTCATTCCGGTCCACCGAAAGTATTCTTCAAGTCCAAATACATCTTGGTATTTCCTGGGTGAATCGAATAGGGTGAATCATGGGCTTCTTGTAAAATCAACTTCACGATCTACGGGTCATTGGGCACATAAACACGGTCTTCAAACCATAAGGTATCGTGTTCATCCTCACGAAATCCTTTAGCTTTTCCTTTGCTCATTTTCTCCTTTATAGAGGCAACTTCCTTATCTCGCCTTACGGGCTTCTCGATTTTGTCCATTAGTGTCGTTGAATCTCCAATGCTGCTACATAGCCTCTCGGAACTATTTCCAAACATAGCTCTCGAAGGTCCTCGGCTAACTCATTGGGTATTCCTCCCATCATTAGGGTATTGATGTGGCTCTTACGGCTCAATGCGTCTGCCACGACATTAGCCTTCCGGGTGATATTGCAATCTCATGTCATAATCCTTGATAAGCTCTAACCATCTCCTTTGTGCGAGATTCAATTCATACGTGTGAAGATGTACTTCAAACTCTTGTGATCCGTATATACTTCACAATGATTTCCAATGAGAAAATGTCTCCACGTCTTCAAGGCATGCACAACGGCTGCTAGCTCCAAATCATGAGTGGCATAGTTCAACTCATGAGGCTTAAGTTGTCGTGAAGCATACGAAACAACTCTTCCTTCCTGCATAAGCACTGCTCCAAGTCCTCGACGTGAAGCGTCGCAATATACCTCATAATCCTTAGTCTGATCTGGCAAGATCAAAACTGGTGAGGTAACCAATCTTTTCTTCAACTCCTGAAAACTTGCCTCACAGTCCTCAGTCCAGATGAATTTATGTTCCTTCTTCAAAAAATCTGTCATAGGCTTAGCAATCCTTGAGAAATTCTCAATGAATCTTCGATAGTATCCTGCGAGTCCAAGAAAACTCGAATCTCTCCAACGGTCGTTGGTGCTTCCCATTTGGTTACGGTCTCAACTTTCGTGGGGTCAATCGCTATCCCTTCTCCGGATATAACATGTCCGAGAAATCCAACTTCCTTTAACCAAAACTCACATTTGCTGAACTTGGCATACAACTGGTGTTCCCTCGGTTTCTCCAAAACCAATCGCAAATGTTCCTTGTGTTCCTCTTCATTCTTCGAGAAAATCAAAATGTCATCAATGAACACCACGACGAACTTATCCAAAAACTCCATAAACACTTTGTTCATCAGGTTCATGAAATAGGCTGGTGCGTTAGTCGATCCAAATGACATAACGGTATACTCGTATAGTCCATATCTCGTGGTAAATGCTGTCTTGGGTATGTCCCGCTCCCGAATCTTCAATCGATGGTACCCTGATCGCAAGTCGATCTTGGAAAACACCTTGGCTCCTTGCAAGCGATCAAACAGGTCATTTATCATAGGTAGTGGGTACTTGTTTTTGATTGTTACTTCATTCAATCCACGATAATCAACAACCATTCTCAAAGATCCATCCTTCTTCTCTACTAGCAAAACGGGTGATCCCCAAGGTGAAGAGCTTGGGCGTATAAAACCTTTATCCAAAAGTTCCTTAATCTGCTTCTTGATTTCCGCCAAATCCTGTGCTGGCATCCTATACGGTCGCTTCGATATAGGGCCTGTTCCTGGCAACAGCTCGATCAAAAACTCAATGTCTCTATCCGGTGGCATTCACCGGCAACTCTTAGGAAATACATCAGGAAAATCCTTCACCACTGGTACTTCTTCTTGTACCACTCCTGATAAGCAATTAACTTGTGCTCTCCTCGGCTCATGCCGTGATACATACTTAATCCTTCTTCCTTCTGGTGTGGTGAGCAAAATTGATCTAGTGGAGCAATCAATGTTTCCTCCATACTTCGATAACCAATCCATTCCTAATATCACATCCAATCCTTGGGATTCCAGAACTATTAGGTCCGAGGGAAAACATAGGGTCCAATCCTTAATGGCGGTCGATCACACCATTTACTAGCCATGTACTTTCTGCTCCGGGTGAGGTTACTAGCATGGGTGACCTAAGGGCTTGGGTTGGTAACTTGTACTTATCCACAAATCCTCTTGATATGTATGAATGCGATGCACCAAGATCGAAAAGAACAAGCTGCGATAAATGACTTAACCAAAAACTTACCGACATCGCATCAGTGATCTTCAACCTCCTCCACTTCAATGTGGTTCACATCCTCTATTGAAAGGGTTGGGCTTCTTTCGTAGCTTCCATTGCCATTTCCATTACGGCCTTCTCGACAGTCATTTGCATAGTGCCCAGTCTTGTGGCACTTAAAGCAAGTAATATATTTCGAGTCTACTTTGGATGGTGTTGACGGGTTGGTGCGATTCTGTCCGTTGCTTCCTCCATTCCCGTTCCCATTTTTGGTGCTGTTATGGTTATGCAAATTTCCTCCTCCATGGGTATGCTGAAACCGAATTCCTGATTTAGGGGTATAACGAGGTTTCTGCTGAGTTCCAGAGTTATACTTCCCTTGTCCATACTTCCGCTTGCATGTTCTCAATTCTTCTTTGCTTTCCTTCAACCATGAGGGCTCGGTCTACTAACTCCTGGTAGTTATTGAAACTTGCTACCATCAACGGCATGCTGAACTCATCATTCAGTCCTTCTAGAAACTTCTCCTGTTTAGTTGCATCTGTAGCAACGTCATCTGGGGCATAACGTGCTAATTTGCTAAAATCATCCATGTACTGGCCAACATCCTTCCTCCTTGGCGTAAGTTGCGAAACTCACGCTTCTTCATGGCCATAGCTCTGCTTTGAAACATGAAATTTGCGAAAAGCTTCTTGTCAAACCGATCCCATGTGGCGGTGTCACAGGTAAGTGGCTGTGAAATTCTCCCACCATGCTGCTGCGGGTCCTTCAAGCTGATGTGCTGCAAACTTCACTCTTTCTCCATCCGCGCATCCTGCAGTGGTCAGCTCCCTTCCTATCTTGTGGAGCCAGTCATCTGCTACAATCGGCTCGGTGCTACTGGAATACACCGGCGGATTCAGTCTAAGGAAACGAGTCAGATGATCCGCAGGTGGTGGTGGTGGCGGTGGGTTGTTGTTGTTGTTGTTGTTGCCACAGTTACGCACCAATGTTTGAATCAGGGTATTCTCGCTGAATCAATTGGGTGATCTCTGGCGGGAAAACAAATCCGGTCGCGTCTCGGAGGCATCGATGGGTTTAGAAAAGATGAGAATTTAGAATAGAATGAGGTCTAAGGGGAATCACTACCCAAATGCACATGAGCAAATGCACACAAAATCACTTCATTCAATCAAACAAGGGCTTACAACGATCTAACTATCGCAAAAGTGCGTGTACTATAATGTTACATGGAGGGAATACTACTAATATGTGGGGGACTTCTACTAATTTGAACCGGTGGAAGACTCCATAATGTCTACTCGACCGTCTTCAAAGTCGGGTTCGCTTGGATCCGAATTGGGGTCGTCGATGTTGATGTAGACGCTTGGGTGATTGACATACTGGTCTTCATTCCCGAGCGCCAACTTCTTCTTGAGTTCTTCAATCTGCATTACTTAAGATCGTTATTGTGTCTTGCTAGAGCTACGATCTCGTCCATATAGTCCTTGCGAGTTGTCTTGAGTTCTTCTTCAAGCTCGATGATCCTTCCTTTTGCATTTTGCAACTCCAACATATCATTGCACATCTGGTTCTCCTGGCGTCGAATGTGCTGGTTTAACTCCTGGATAAATGCTGCAATGGATCTATCCTTCTTAGTGTTGACGATTTCCCATTGTCGTCTCGGCGTCCGCAAATCTGGTAGATTGTGTCCTTGAGGTCTTCTTGATAAACTTCTCCAATGCGTCCCATGGTGATGTGAGCTGCCATGCTCTTTCCCAGACTCCAAGTTGGTGCACTGAAAACACTATCTATAGGCTTGGTGATTGGGGCGAATGTCCTTCTGGAACGTGAGCGTGAATCTTCCAGTAGCTCCTCTTCGTGCAGAGTGGCATTGAAAGTTCCGGTGAAGCTTGGTAATCCAATGTTCAGTACTTGGTAACTTCCTTCAAGTGAAATCCAAATGGTGTGCCTTCATCTGGTTGGGTGTACTTGATCTTCGCGTCCGTCATCCTAAAGAGAGTAGAAAAGATGAGGAGTTAGAAAATGAGAAGAGAGTAGTGATCTATGGCTTTATCTTAGTGGTCGTGTCCTATAGTCAGCGTGTGCTCTGATACCATTCTCTGTCGCGACCAGACCCGAATGGATCTAGCGCTCTGTACTCAGTGTCATCCCTGGATCGATGTCTTGATAAAGACAAGATTTGAAGGATTTATAGCAGAGTTGCAATCACACACTTATTACATCGTTGTCCACAAGGGAACTTAATACAATAATATGGCTTAAGGCCATCTAATAATAACAATGGAAGGCTTGGAAAACGAGTGAGTCCATCAACTCCAGTGCATCACCGAGTATAGAACCACAACCTAACATCTTACTGTAAATGCGAAAAGTGCGCAACATGAAAAGTTGCAGTTCAAACGGGTCAAAGACATGGAATATGCTGGCAATGTAACACGTAAAGAGTAATGATGCAATAAGCCTATACTACATGCATATTTGGCTGGTGGTAAGGCTCTACGGTTACATTTTTGCGAAAAGCCAATTTTTCCCTACATCAAAGGAATAATTTTATTTAACTATCATGGTGGTTGTTAAACATTGAAGATGGTTGACAGCATCCTCAATCCCAATTAAAAAGTACTCATTAAAAACCCAATACATTTATTTTAGAAGTAACATGTTGAGATTCACATGATAATCAAGTACTAGATACTCAAGATTTGTCCATAACCGGGGACACGGCTAATCATGATTAGTTTATACACTCTGCAGAGGTTTGCGCACTTTTCCCCACAAGACTCGATCGCCTCCGCTTGGTTCTCTCACAAGGTGTTTGAGAAACGGATGACCGAGACATAGTCTTTCAGAAGCGCTAGCACCTTACATGTGGGTAGACCGTACCAACCTACATCCCCTACATCAGCTAGTCTGCCCGTAAGAGTTCGCACAACTTAGTCAACTACGCCAGAGCCCATAATTGGCTTGTGGCTGCACACGGAAGTTTCTAGTTTGAATAATCTCATGATCCCTTAGAGCACGGGTGGCGGTCCAAGAAATACAGGCAAATCCTCGATAGAAACCAGGTGCCTCAATCCACCCGGATGTGTGTTTAGGTTGCCGCCTTTAAATAAACCATTAATTAACAATCTCACATACATCATGGATATTCACTCACCCAATCCACGCTTCATCGGCATAGCATGGCATAATAAGCAAACGTAGAAGTAACTCCCAAGGGTTTGATAATAAAACAGTAATAGGTACTACCTCAATCTACTTCCCAATCCCACAATTTAATTAGATCCTAAACATGCAAGTGTTTGGGGTTTGATCTAATGCATAAAAACTGGGTAGTAGAAAAGGTATGATCAAAGTGTTACTTGCCTTCTAGCGATGATCCATGAGTCCTAGAGATTCGAAATAACAAGCGGCGCACTCCGGGTGATCTAACGCAGACAAACCACAAGCATACAATAAGGACCCATCTAATGCACAGGGAAATCTCGAATAAAAGATCTAATCAGATAGTTCAACTTAAGAACCCTGGTTGCAAAAGAATCGAATCAAATAAAGCATCGAAAGTCGGAACTCGAGAGAGAACGACTCGGTTTAGCAAATCTGAAATTAGGTCAAAATTTCACAGTAGCAAAACTCTGTGAAAATAGGTTAGTCGAACGGCGGTTTCGTTCTGAAACTCGAGCGCTTGAATCACCTGATTCCGATAAACGAGCAAGAAATAAAACAGTTTTGAAAATCAGATCTGAAATCAAATCAGAAAAATAACGGATTAATTCCGATTAAAAGAAAAACGACGAACGAGTTAAAAAGTGAGCGTTCGTTAACAGAACGAATCTAACGAACATGTTCATTGAAGCGAACGGTTCGGTGGACGTTCGTTAAATAAGAAAACCGAAAAAATAAAACCAATCTAGGTTTTAAAAAACCGAACATATTTTTTAAATAAACCGGATCGGGTTTTCTCGAAAACTGGATCGGGCGGGCGGCGAGGTCGGCTACCTCAGGGCTCTTCACGGCGAGGTCAGCGGGGCTCGGTTGGGGCGGGGTCCGTGAGGTCGGGAGGGGCTCCGGGCGGCGGAGGTTCGGCGTCGGCGGCGTCGTGGCGGCTCCTTGGGCGGCGGGCGGCTTGGGGGCGGCGGGCGGGTCGAGGTGAGGGAGAGGGGGCGGCGGTTATAAAGGGGGCGGTTTCCTTGGGGAGGCGGGGAGGCCGGGTCGAGGCGGGACTCGGGCGGCGGCGATGGCGATGGCGGGCGGCGGGAGTCCGCTCCATGGCGGGCCTATGTGAGGAGGAGGGAGGTGGGCAGGCTGGGCACAGGGCTGGCTGGCTGGGCAGTGGGCCTCGGTCCAGAAGCGTTTTTTTTAAATTAAACCAAAACGAATTAAAAAATATCAAACGAACTCCAAATTAATTAAAACAAATTTTCCCGACTCCTAAAAATGAGTCGAACAAAATGAACTTTAAAAACAATATACTTGCATAAAATTTTTAAAATGCTCATTTTGCCTAAGCAAAATAAATCTTCCAAAACCAAATTTGGTTTATTTATAATATCTTCATTTTTCCTAATTGCTTGGGAAAGTCATATTATTCCCTCTCGAAATATTTTTATAGAAAAAATGTTATGAAGATAATTTAAATAAATCCAATGATCCTATTTTCAAGATTTGGAAAAATCCCAAATATGAAAATAATGAAACTTCCAACTCTCTCCGGGGGTCCTTGAGTTGCGTGAAATTTCTAGGATCGGAAAAATGCGAGAAAAATATGGTATGCATGATGATCTAATGTATAACATTCCAAATTGAAAATTTGGGATGTTACAGTTACATGTTGCCCGTGGAAGAAAATACAAGGCGAAAAGAGGCAGTGATTACGTTTCGCCCACAAGGGGAACATGTTTCCCTATCGGAACCACGAGGCTTCTTTGAGAGAAGCTCTGGTTTGTAAGAGGTTTGTAATAAAGCTTGGACCAAATTGGACAATGTTTTTAACACGACATATATGTGCCATGACATGATACCATGCCACCGTTGATGACTTTCTGGTGAGTTTAGGATTTACGGGGATTTAAAAACCGAGATTCCAAATGTTTGAGGACGAGCCACGATGCGGGTACGGTTGTAATTCGTTCCCATTCCTGGCATGGGACCTAAACATGCACCCAAGGACACATGTATAAATTTTCTAGCCTTTTGGTTAACTGGAGCATGTATTTGAAGTTCAGATTTGAATTATGGACATTAAATGCCTAGGAAACTCAATTAGTGTATAAAAAGGCCAAACAAACCCTGAATAAGTTTAAATTTTAGCACGGATATCCTGTCGTTCCATGTTGCCCATAGAAGAAAATACAAGGCGAAAAGAGGCAGTGATTACGTTTCGCCCACAAGGGGGACACGTTTCCCTATCAGAACCACGAGGGTTCTTTGAGAGAAGCTCCGGTTTATAAGACGCTTGTAATAAAACTTGCGCCAAAATGGACAAAAATTTCCTTGACATATATGTGCCATGTCGTGACACCATGCCAGGTTTCACGATTTTCAGGTGAGTTTTGGATTTACGGGGATTTAAAAACCGAGATTCTTCTCATGAAATGTTTTCAAATAGCACACGGTTCACTCATGAAAGCCGTGTGCCTACCAAACCGTGGCCGATGCCCCCTCCCCCTGTTGCGCGCGTGATCTGAGTGGTGCGTCTGATTGGCCAGAACCCAAACCCCACGGATTGTACGTGTGCACCGTTGGATGCTGCTACCTCTTGAGCACTACGTTGGTTTTCCCTTAAAGAGGAAAGGGTGATGCAGCAAAGTAGCATAAGTATTTCCCTCAGTTTTTGAGAACCAAGGTAACAATCCAGTAGGAGGCTACGTGCGAGTCCCTCGCACCTACACAAAACAAATAAATCCTCGCAACCAACGCGATAAGGGGTTGTCAATCCCTTCACGGCCACTTACGAGAGTGAGATCTGATAGATATGATAGGATAATATTTTTGGTATTTTTGTGATAAAGATGCAAAGTAAAATAAAAGCAAAAGTAAAAAAAGCAAAGGAAATAACTAAGTGTTGGAAGATTAATATGATGAAGATAGACCCGGGGGCCATAGGTTTCACTAGTGGCTTCTCTCAAGAGCATAAGTATTTTACGGTGGGCGAACAAATTACTGTTGAGCAATTGACAGAACGGATCATAGTTATGAGAATATCTAGGTACGATAATGTATATAGGCATCACGTCCGAGACAAGTAGACCGACTCCTGCCTGCATCTACTACTATTACTCCACTCATCGACCGCTATCTAGCATGCATCTAGAGTATTAAGTTCATGAAAACAGAGTAACGCCTTAAGCAAGATGACATGATGTAGAGGGATAAATTCATGCAATATGATAAAAACCCCATCTTGTTATCCTCGATGGCAACAATACAATACGTGCCTTGCTGCCCCATCATCATCGGCAAAGGACACCGCATGATTGAACCCAAAGCTAAGCACTTCTCCCATTGCAAGAAAGATCAATCTAGTAGGCCAAACCAAACTGATAATTCGAAGAGACTTGCAAAGATAACCAATCATACATAAAAGAATTCAGAGGAGGTTCAAATATTGTTCATAGATAAACTTGATCATAAACCCACAATTCATGTGTCTCAACAAACACACCGCAAAAAAAAGAAGATTACATCGAATAGATCTCCACGAGAGGGGGAGAACATTGTCTTGAGATCCAAAAAGAGAGAGGAAGCCATCTAGCTAATAACTATGGACCCGAAGGTCTGAGGTAAACTACTCACACTTCATCGGAGGGGCTATGGTGATGATGTAGAAGCCCTCCGTGATCGATGCCCCCTCCGTGAGCTCGAACAGGCCCCAAGATGGGATCTCGTGGAGTGCGAGAAGGTTGCGACGGTGGAATTAGGTTTTGGCTCCGTATCTGATCGTTTGAAGTGCGTAGGTATATATAGGAGGAAGGAGTACGTCGGTGGAGCAACAGGGGGCCCACGAGGGTGGAGGGCACGCCCCCCTGCCTCGTGGCTTCCTCTTTTGTTTCTTGACGTAGGGTCCTAGTCTCCTGGATCTTGTTCGTTCCAAAAATCACGTTCCCGAAGGTTTCATTCCATTTGGACTCGTTTGATATTCTTTTTCTGTGAAACTTTGAAATAGGCAAAAACAGCAATTCTGCGCTGGGCCTCTGGTTAATAGGTTAGTCCCAAAAATAATATAAAAGTGAATAATAAAGCCCAATATTGTCCAAAACAGAAGATAATATAGCATGGAGCAATCAAAAACTATAGATATGTTGGAGACGTATCAAGCATCCCCAAGCTTAATTCTTGCTCGTCCTCGAGTAGGTAAATGATAAAAACAGAATTTTTGATGCGGGGTGCTTCTAGGCATAATTTCAATGTAATTCTTCTTAATTGTGGTATGAATATTCAGATCCAAAAGATTCAAGATAAAAGTTTATATTGACATAAAAATAATAATACTTCAAGCATACTAACTAAGCAATTATGTCCTCTCAAAATAACATGGCCAAAGAAAGTTCATCCCTACAAAATCATATAGTTTAGTCATGCTCCATCTTCGTTACACAAGAATGCTCTCATCATCCACAACCCCGATGACAAGCCAAGCAATTGTTTCATACTTTAGTAATCTCAAACCTATAAACTTTCACGCAATATATGAGCGCGAGCCATGGACATAGCACTATGGGTGGAATAGAGTACAATGATGGGGGTAAAGTGGAGAAAACAAAAAGGAGAAAGTCTCACATCAACGAGGCTAATCAATGAGCTATGGAGATGCCCATCGATTGATGTTAATGCAAGGAGTAGGGATTTCCATGCAACGGATGCACTAGAGCTATAAATGTATGAAAGCTCAACAAAACAAACTAAGTGGGTGTGTATCCAACTTGCTTGCTCAAGAAGACCTAGGGCACTTGAGGAGGCCCATTGTTGGAATATACAAGCCAAGTTCTATAATGAAAAATTCCCACTAGTATATGAAAGTGACAAAACAAGAGACTCTCTATCATGAAGATTATGGTGCTACTTTGAAGCACAAGTGTGGCAAAGGATAGTAGCATTGTCCCTTCTCTCTTTTTCTCTCATTTTTTTGGGCCTTCTCTTTTTTATGGCCTTTCTCTCCTTTTTTTTTATTTTTTTATTCCTCACTTGGGACAATGCTCTAGAAAATGATGGTCATCACACTTCTATTTATTTACAACTCAATGATTACAACTCGATACTAGAACAAAGTATGACTCTATATGAATGCCTCCGTGGTGTGCGGGATATGCAATGAACCATGAGTGACATGTAGGAAAGAATTATGAACGATGGCTTTGCCACAAATACTATGTCAACTACATGATCATGCTAAGCAATATGACAATGATGAACGTGTCATGATAAACGGAATGGTGGAAAGTTGCATGGCAATATATCTCGGAATGGCTATGGAAATGCCATAATAGGTAGGTATGGTGGCTGTTTTGAGGAAGATATAAGGAGGTTTATATGTGAAAGAGCGTATCATATCACGGGGTTTGGATGCACCGTGAAGTTTGCACCAACTCTCAATGTGAGAAAGGGCAATGCACTGCATCAAGAGGCTAGCAATGATGGAAGGGTGAGAGTGTGTATAATCCATGGACTCAACATTAGTCATAAAGAACTCACATACTTATTGAAAAAATCTACAAGTCATCAAAAACCAAGCACTACGTGCATGCTCCTAATGGGATAGATTGGTAGGAAAAGACCATCGCTCGTCCCCGACCGCCATTCATAAGGAGTACAATCAGAGAACACCTCATGTTTCAAATTTGTTACATAATGTTTACCATACGTGCATGCTACGGGACTTGCAAACTTCAACACAAGCATTTATCAAATTCACAACAACTCAACTAGCACGACTTTGATATTATTACCTCCATATCTCAAAACAATCATCAAGCATCAAACTTCTCTTAGTATTCAAAACACTCATAAAAAAGTTTTTACTAATCTTGAATACCTAGCATATTAGGATTATTTAAGAAAATTACCATGCTATTTAAGACTCTCAAAATAATCTAAGTGAAGCACGAGAGATCAATAGTTTCTACAAAACAAATCCACCACCGTGCTCTAAAAGATATAAGCAAAGTACTAGAGCAAAACTATATAACTCAAAAGATATAAGTGAAGCACAAAGAGTATTCTAACAAATTCCAAATCATGTATGGCTCTCTCAAAAGATGTGTACAGCAAGGATTATTGTGGTAAACTAAGAGCAAAGACTCAAATCATACAAGACGCTCCAAGCAAAACACATATCATGTGGTGAATAAAAATATAGCTCCAAGTAAAGTTACCGATGGAAGTAGACGAAAGAGGGGATGCCTTCCGGCATCCCCAAGCTTTAACTTTATGGTGTCCTTAGATTATCTTGGGGGTGCCATGGGCATACCCAAGCTTAGGCTCTTGCCACTCCTTGTTCCATAATCCATCTAATCTTTCACCCAAAACTTGAAAACTTCACAACACAAAACTCAACAGAAAATCTCGTGAGCTCCGTTAGCGAAAGAAAACAAAAGACCACTTCAAGGTACTGTAATGAACTCATTCTTTATTTATACTGGTGTTAAACCAACTATATTCCAACTTATCTATGGTTTATAAACTATTTTACTAGCCATAGATTTATCAAAATAAGCAAACAACACATGAAAAACAGAATCTGTCTGTCGGTGTCAAAACTGGCGGATCTCGGGTAGGGGGTCCTGAACTATGCGTCTAGGCGGATGGTAACATGAGACAAGGGACACGATGTTTTTACCCAGGTTCGGGCCCTCTCGATGGAGGTAAAACCCTACTCCTGCTTGATTAATATTGATGATATGGGTAGTACAAGAGTAGATCTACCACGAGATCAGAGAGGCTAAACCCTAGAAGCTAGCCTATGGTATGATTGTTGTTAGTCCTACGGACTAAAACCCTCCGGTTTATATAGGCACCAAATAGGGTTAGGGTTACAAAGAGTCGGTTACAATGGTAGGAGATCTACACATCCGTATCGCCAAGCTTGCCTTCCACGCCAAGGAAAGTCCCATCCGGACACGGGACGAAGTCTTCAATCTTGTATCTTCATAGTCCAGAGTCGGCCAAAGGTCATAGTCCCGGCTATCCGGACACCCCTAATCCGGGACTCCTCAAGAGCCCTGAACCAGGCTTCAATGACCGGTGCGCATATCGTCTTCGGCATTGCAAGGCGGGTTCCTCCTCCGAATACTTCATAGAAGATTTTGAACACAAGGATAGTGTCCGGCTCTGCAAAATAAGTTCCACATAACACCGTAGAGAGAATACCATTTACACAAGTTCAATCTGCTGACGTATCCTGCAGCGTGACATCACACCACGGTCAAGCCTTTATTCGAATCGTTTTTACTGCCCTACCTTAGCGCGTTTAGCGAGGCGGTTTCCTTGGCACGTCTTGTCAAAGCAGAGATCGTGTCCCCTTATTCTGGGATTCTCATCAATACGGGCATGGGTAACCCAATCGTGCCCGTTGGCACGCCTCCTCTATCGGCGAGTCCCGAACGGTCACGGGGAGGGCTCCTGGTATTCAACCTCTTTATAAAGAGACCAAGGCCCCGCTCCTTCTTCTCAATCTCCATCGAATACGCCCCTCGCTTCGAGTTCCAACACCCAAAGCTCCAGATTTAGGCGCTTCGGACCTTCGGTGATGTCCGGCTCCGACCTCCAAGGCTGGTGGATGCCTTCCTCCGTCACGGAAGAAGACGTCCTAAAGCTAAGAGATGCCAGGTATCTAACCGGCGAAATCTCGCATAGGCTTCCTGCTCAAGAGCAGGTTATTCCCACTCCCAAGTCCGGTGAAAGCGTGGTGCTCACGTCTCACTTCCTTCCGGGACTAAGTTTCCCGATGGACCCCTTCATGAGGGGGCTCGTGTTTTATTACGGGCTGGAATTTCACGACTTGGATCCGGAGTCCATCCTCCACATCTCGTCGTTCATCGTCGTATGTGAAGCCTTCCTCCACATTACCCCACACTTCGGATTGTGGCTCAAAACCTTCAAGGTGGAGCCGAAGATGATCAAGGGCAACAGCAGAAAAGCGGAGGGGCTGTTATAAGTAAGAATGTTGACGCTCCATGGCCCGAGGGCTCTTTTCAAAAGGAGCTCAGTCTATGGCAACAAGAGTGGTTTTATATCACAGCTCCCAGGGGCACCAAATGGGTGGCGCCACCCGCCTTTCGCTCGGGTCCTCCACCACGGCTGGCGTCATGGGTAAATAAAGGGCTTGACTGGGGGCCGTCCAAGGACGTGCCCTTTGTTGCAGGGCTGTATTCGGGACCTCCTAGAGAGAGATATCAATCTGGTCGTATGTAACGCCCTCGATGCGGCTATATCTCCCACGTGTCGAAGCACGACTTAGAGGCATAACCGCATTGAAAGCAATGTCGCAAGTGAGGTAATCTTCACGCAACCCATGTAATACATAAGGGAAAGAGATACATAGTTGGCTTACAGTCGCCACTTCACACAATGCATAAATAAACATCCATCATCCAGATTATACTCAAGGTCCGACTACGGAACCAAAATAAAAGAAGACTACCCCAAATGCTACGGATCCCGATCGTCCCAACTGGGCTCCACTACTGAACATCAGGAAAAGACACATAGTAACGACCACGTTCCTCGTCGAACTCCCACTTGAGCTTGGTTGCGTCATCTGCACTGGCATCGTTGGCAACTGCAACTGTTTTGGTAGAATCTGTGAGTCACGGGGACTCAGCAATCTCACACCCGCGAGATCAAGACTATTTAAGCTTATAGGAAGGACAGAGTTGTGAGGTGGAGCTGCAGCAAGCGACCAGCATATATGGTGGCTACATTCGCAAAGAGAGCGAGAAGAGAAGCAAGGCGCGGTCGTGAAGCTAGTAGCGATCAAGAAGTGATCCTGAAACTACTTACGTCAAACATAACTCCAACACCGTGTTCACTTCCGGGCTCCGCCGAAGAGACCATCACGGTTACACACGCTTGATTGATGTATTTTAATTAAGGTCAACTTCGGGTTTTCTACAACCGCATTAACAAATTCCCATCTGCCTCATAATGCGGGCACGACTTTCGAAGATAATACCTGCGAGGGTGTCCCAACTTAGCCCATTATAAGCTCTCACGGTCAACGAAGGATATTCCTTCTACCGGGAAGACCCGATCGATCTCGGAATCCCGGACTAAAAACATCTCGACAATGGTAAAACAAGACCAGCAAAGCCGCCCGAATGTGCCGACAAATCCCGATAGGAGCTGCACATATCTCGTTCTCGAGGCACACGGATGGGCAAGACGTCGGGTTGGCATAGACCTTGGATTGCCCAGGCGCCGGACATCGCTTCAGGTTGGGCCAAGACTCGAAGGAGCACCGGTCCGGGGTTAAAATAAAGATGACCCTCGGGCTCGCGAAAACCCGGGGGAAAAAGGCTTAGGTGGCAAATGGTAAAACGAAGGTTGGGCCTTGCTGGAGGAGTTTTATTCAAAGCGAACTGTCAAGGGGGTCCCATAAATCACCCAACCGTGTAAGGAACGCCAAATCAAGGAACATAACACCGGTATGACGGAAACTAGGGCGGCAAGAGTGGAACAAAACACCAGGCATAAGGCCAAGCCTTCCACCCTTTACCAAGTATATAGGTGCATTAATTAAATAATATATATTGTGATACCCCAAAAAATCCATGTTCCAACAAGGAAGAAACTTCATCTTCACCTGCAACTAGCAACGCTATAAGAGGGGCTGAGCAAAGCGGTAACATAGCCAATCAACGGTTTGCTAGGAAAGGATGGTTAGAGGTTTGACATGGCAATATGGGTGGCATGATATAGCAAGTGGTAGGTAATGCAGCATAGGCATAGCAAAAGAGCGAGCATCTAGCAAGCAAAGATAGAAGTGATTTCAAGGGTATGGTCATCTTGCCTGCAAGGTTCTCAGAGTTGTCGAAAGCTTGATCCTCGTAAGCGTTCTCAACAGGTTCCTCGTTCACATACTCATCTCCCGGCTCTACCCAAAGCAAGAACACAAGCAATGGAACCACAATAAATCACTGGCGATGCACAAACAACATGATGCAATACATGGCATGATATGCGAGATGTGATATGCAATGCATATGCGTGCTCCGGAAGGAAAAATATGAACAATGCATAATCTTGGCAAACCAAGTATGCCGCTGGAAAGATGAGATAATTTCGGTTGAAATCGATATAAAGATCACCGGATTCGGATACACGGTTTGCAAAAGACAAGCAAAACAAGATATGATGCAAACTGCTTAAAACAACAACATGGCCACTTGGATGCAAAGTATAAATATGCTACATCACCCAAACATGTGAACAAAAAGCATGGCAGTGATGTACAGGAGATGCTCTACAAAACATGAACACTGAGCTAAATCTATAAACCACTAGAGCATGACTAAAACAGTATGGCAATTTTGCAAAAGATAACAGTTTTACAGACTTAGTGAAAATGCTAGACATAGCAGAAACAGATTCAACATGGCATCTTTACAAGCTTGATTAACTCACTACAAGGCATGTCATGGCATGGAACAAAATCTAGCATGAAGTAGACATGAAAATGAAGCTTTCCATGTGCAAAGAAACCTCATGGCATGTTTGAATTAAATTGCACGAAAATGACAAAACAGCATCATGATGTAAAATGACATGTTCATGAACTTGCTCAAATGCAGAAACTGATGCCACCACTGGGTTGGTGGGATTTTTCTACCCCAAAAACATATATAATATGTTGGGGTTTCTGTAGAAAATCATTCACACGTGCATTAAGTTAAAACCTGCCTAAAATGGCTATTGACGGAATTGGCAGTATTCAAAAATGAAATGTCCAGATTTGGACTTGCCTGAAATAGAAAGAGAGGACTTTCCCGAAATGGAAAGCGCGGGGTAATAAGAACAAAATACAAAAAAAAAGAGGGAGATGTGTGCGTGTTTGTATGACAGTGGGTCTAAGCGGGTGTGTGTATGACAGTGGGGCTGAGACGTCAGTGCCCCAAGGGAAATTAAAAGGCCGAAGATAAAAATGTGGAGGCTGGGATTCGAACCCTGCACCCCTGGGTGGAACAGCAAGACCACAACCACTACGCTGTTGCTTCTGTTGTTACAAGAAGCGGTCGCTGGGCTACTTGTCCTAACGATAGGCGGGGGCTGCTGGTGCCGCAGAGGAGAACGGCGCTGCTGCCAGCGAGCATGACGGCGACCACCGGAGCAGAGGGTCACCGGCGGGGGTGCGGAAAACGGACGCGGAGCCAGGAGCAAGTGGCTGATGCGAGCTGGGGGCGCGTGCATGCGGCAGCTCGAGTACGAGCTCATGCTCGTCTCGGGTACGGTAGCGGCAAGGCTGGACGAGGCCGCTGCTCTTGCTTTCAGTGTGGCGGCAGCGTGAGGCAAGCGCAGTGTGGAGAAACTCGGCTAGGCTAGAACCGGAGCGCTGGGACGAACGGGTGCGCTACAGCAAAGATGCACACAACAAAAAACTTCAGGCTTCACCGGAGCACTATGGGCGCGGCAAAAACAGGGATCGGGCGAGTCCTACGGGTGCCTACATGCCATGGGATGGATGGGAGAGGGAGGTGCGTTACCCAGCTCACCATAGGACACGACGGGGTCGACGGAGACGTCTTTGGAGGCGAGAGGGAGCTCTGAACTTGGCGGGGCTCTTGTCCGTGAAGCGAGGGGAGGAAGAGGACGACGGGAGGTAGCCGGACAGACGATCCCAGGCGAGGAAGAGGGCAGCAGGGGCGTAGTCGACGTCGTGGAGGAAGACGGACGACGTTGGCGAGGCGGAGGTGGCCGGAATGCACGCCGGCGATGGCTATCCCGAGCTCGAGCTGAAGCTTGGTCGGTTCATGGCGGGCAGGGAGACGGCATGGCGTGGCGTGGCTTACCTGGCAGCAGCGAGGGAAGGATAGGAGGGGGGATCGGTAGAGGGGAGACCCTAGGGCACCGGGGACAACTTTATAGGGGTCTAGGGAGCTTCTCCGGCCGTCAAATCAACGAGGTTGTCGACGTGGACATCTTTGGATCTTGGCGCCCGTCTGAGGAGGTTGACGTCGCCTCTGTATGCGATGGGCTGGATGGGCTCTTGAATTGCGCTGGCTGCGGTGCCTAGGTGGGCTCTTTGGCTGGGAATGCCCATTGGCTGCTAGTCTTTGCTCTTCTATTTTCCCATTTGCTCAAACAGGAAAAGAAACAGAAAAGCACAGGGTAAAAGGAGAGTAGTTTGAGAATAAAGAAAATATACTCAAGCTCCTGGAATTGTGATCTAAATGAATAAATTGCATTGGGCCTTTTTAGAGGTATAAAAATAAAACAAGTCTGAATTATATTCAAACTTGAGGCATTTTTGAACCTAACCAAAGCAACTCAAAAAGCATGAGATTTGGTAGAGAGGCTGTAGGCATGGTGCAAGATTCTGAGGAGAAGATGAACATTAAAAGAGAAGGGAAAATGGCACTTGTCAAAAGAAGGAAGTAGAGGGAAGGAGGAGGTGGTGATGCATAGAACAATATTATGGGCATCTCAAGGCATATGTTGAGCATGTAAGAAAAAGATGCAATAAGACAAGGATGGCATGAGATGAATATGCACTATATGATGATGACATATGATGGCTAAAAGGAATATGACAAGAAGCACAAATGCAATATGACCCGGTAAGCATGGCAATGAAATGAGTAGAACAACATAATCAAAACAAAAAGAGACCAAAAGATGGGACCCCGAATGGAATTGGATGGAGACCAACATAGATATATTGCCAAATATGGAAGTTTTACATCTGGGGTGTTACAACACTCCACCACTACAAGAGGATGTCGTCCCGAGATCTAGGACTGAAAGAACTCCGGATATTCGGAACGGAGGTGATCCTCGCGCTCCCAGGTGGCTTCTCGGTCGGAATGGTGTGACCACTTCACTTTCAGGAATTTGATTGACTTGTTGCGAGTCTTGCGCTCAGTTTCTTCAAGAATAGCAACGAGGTGCTCATGATAAGATAGATCTTCTTGGAGATCAATCTCTTCGAAGTTGATAGTGCGCTCAGGCGTCTTGAAGCACTTGCGAAGCTGTGACACGTGAAACACATCATGCACGTTCGCGAAGTTGGACGGAAGCTCAAGTTGATAGGCGAGATCGCCTCTTTTGCCAATGATCTTGAAAGGACCCACGTATCTAGGGGCAAGCTTCCCTTTGATACCGAAGCGACGAGTGCCTTTCATTGGAGAAACGCGGAGGTAGACATGGTCTCCGATTTCAAATGCCACATCACGGTGCTTGTCATCATAATAGCTCTTCTGGCGCGATTGCACGGCTTTGAGATTCTCATGAATGACTTTGCACATTTCTTCGGCTTCTGTGATCAAGTCGTTGCCAAGAAGTTGGCGTTCACCTATCTCGGACCAATTGAGAGGAGTACGACACTTTCTGCCATAGAGAATTTCGAATGGGGCCTTGCCCGAACTCGCTTGGAAGCTGTTGTTGTAGGAGAACTCGGCATATGGAAGACAATCTTCCCACTTCATACCGAAGGAAATGACACAAGCCACGAGCATATCTTCAAGGATTTGATTGACTCGCTCAACTTGGCCACTTGTTTGAGGATGGAAAGTTGTCTTTGAAACGAATGTTGGTGCCCATGGCCTTACGAAGGAGTCCCAGAACTTAGAAGTGAAGATGCTTCCACGGTCTGAAGAGATCAATTGTGGAATGCCGTGCAAGGAGACAATCCTGGAGGTGTATAGCTCTGCCAACTGAGTTGTTGTGATAGATTCTTTGATTGGAAGAAAATGAGCCACTTTAGTAAGCTTGTCGATGACGACGAAGATGGCATCATTTCCACGCTTGGACTTAGGAAATCCATTCACGAAGTCCATTTCGATATGATCAAAGTTCCATTCCGGAATAGCAAGAGGTTGGAGGAGACCCGCTGGTCGTTGGTGTTCTGCTTTCACCCTTCTGCAGACATCACATTCATTCACGAATTGAGCAATTTCTCGCTTCATTCGAGTCCACCAATATGACTGCTTGAGGTCATGGTACATCTTCGTACTTCCAGGATGAATGGATAGAAGAGAATTGTGCGCCTCGTTCATAATGACTTTATGTAGATCACCCCTAGGAACCACAATCCGGTCCTCGAAGAAAAGAGTATCTTTGTCATCAATGTGGAAGCACTTGTACTTGGAAATGCCCTTGTCGATACCACGTTTCACCTTCTTCACCATAGTATCCAGGAGTTGTGCCTCACGAATTTGGTCTTCCAAAGTAGGAGAGACTATGAGGTTGGGAAGAAAGCCTTGAGGAACAACTTGAAGGTTCAGCTTGCGGAAAGCTTCACAGAGATCCGGTTGGAAGGGCTTGAGAATTAAACTGTTGCAGTAAGCCTTCCTGCTCAAAGCATCTGCAATCACATTGGCCTTGCCTGGAGTATATTCGATACTTGGATTGTACTCCTGAATCATTTCGACCCACCGAGTTTGCCTGAGGTTGAGGTTGGGTTGAGTGAAGATATACTTGAGACTCTTGTGATCAGTGAAAATGTCCACTTTCCTTCCCAACAAGAGATGTCTCCATGTTATCAATGCATGGACAACTGCCGCCAACTCAAGATCGTGAGTGGGGTAGTTCTTTTCGTTGAGCTTCAACCCACGAGAGGTATAGGCCACAACTTTCTTCTCTTGCATTAACACAAAGACCGAGACCTTGAAGAGAAGCATCACGAAAACTTGAATGGCTTGGATTCATCAGGAGGAGTTAAGACATGAGCTGTGACGATTTCTCTTTGAGAGTGTTGAAAGCAACGTCACACTCGTGGAGACCGTACATACTTCACATGCTTCTGGAGGAGGTTGGAAAGAGGCTTTGCAATCTTGGAGAAATTAACAACGAATCTTCGGCAATAGCTTGCAAGTCCAAGAAAACTGCGAAGCTGCTTGACATTCTGAGGAGGTTCCCAATTCACAACTGCAGACACCTTCTCGGGATTAACAGCGATGCCCTTGGCGGAGATGATGTGACAAAGATAAAGAACTCAATCAAGCCAAAATTCACATTTGGAAAACTTCGCATAGAATTGATGCTCTCTGAGCTTGTCGAGCACCAATCGCAAATGTTTGGCATGGTCCTTCTTATTCTTGGAGAAGACCAAAATATCATCAAGATAGACAAAGACGAATTCATTGGTGTAGGGGTTGAAGATGAAGTTCATAATTCGAGAGAATGTTGGAGGAGCATTGACAAGGCCGAAAGACATGACAGTATACTCATAAGAACCAAAACTTGTTACGAATCTTTGTCTTGGGAATATCTTGTTCACGAATCTGAATTTGATGATAACCCATACGAAGGTCAAGCTTGGAGAATACTTTAGCACCTTTGAGTTGCTCGAAAAGCTCATTGATGTTGGGAAGTGGATACTTGTTCTTGATTGTCTTCTTATTCAATGGAATGATGTCGGCGCAAAAGTCGGTCCGTGCCATCCTTCTTTGGACAAGCGAACACCACAACCCCAAGGAGATGAACTCGGTCTGATCAGACCCAGACGCTCTTGTTCATCGAGTTGTTTGTTCAATTCCTTCAACTCTTTTGGTCCAAGCTTGTATGGACGCTTGCAAACGGGTTCAGTGCCAGGCTCAAGATCGATAACGAATTCGACTGGCCGATGAGGAGGCATACCCGGAAGTTCTTCTTGAAAGACATCTTGATACTCACAAACGACTGGAATCTGAGAGATAGCATCCAACTCGCCCTTCTCATTGAGAGAAAACAACCGAATGGTTTCATCACGAGCGGCATAGATGATCACATCCTCAGAAGAGTGTGTCAATTGAATTTCCCTGGCACCACAATCAAGTTGAGCTTTGTGCTGAGAAAGCCAGTCCATCCCGAGAATAAGATCGATATCAGAGTCACCAAGAACCATTGGAGAAGAAAGAAATCTATAGTCTCCCATCTTGATAGAAACATCCGGAGCCATCATTTTGGTATTCATGAACAAACCCGGAGAGGAAACCGCTATCGCCTTAGGCAGATCGACAGTATGCAAATTGTTCATGGATGCAAAAGGTCTTGATATGAAAGAAATAGATGCACCAGTATCGAATAAGACTTTTGCAGGAATATCATTAACTGGAAGATTACCCATAATCACATCAGAAGAATCCTCTGCTTGCGCTGCATTCATCATGTTCACCTTTGCAGACTTGGGATTATGCTTGACCACTGCATTGCTTGAAGATCTCACAGGAGGAGGAGGCGGAAGGCGCCTTTGGTTGAAGCATTTGTTCGCGTAGTGCCCTTCTGCGACATTTGTTGCAAGTCACCTCACGAGAGCGGACGATGATACGGAGCATTTGACCTTGGAGCTTGAGAATTAAACTTGTTCTGATAGCCTGGGTTGGGTGGGTGGGAAGATCCACGACCACCTGAGTTCTTCTGCTGGAAAGGGTGACGGAACGGAGGAGGAGGAGGCAACCAGAACTTCTGTTGCTTAGCTGCCACTAGTTAGGAAGAAGAGGACTGAACTGCGTCCCTGACTCTCTTCTTAGAAGACTCACACTTGAGCTGGGCAGCTTCTTGCTTCAGTGCCATGTTGTAGAATTCATCATACTTTTCCGGCTCAAAAAGCACGAGAGCTAATTGCAGATCTTCTCTGAGGCCACCTCTGAATTGATAAATCATACTCTTTTCATCAGGAACGTCTTGTTTAGCAAAGCGGGCAAGTTTCTAGAACTGGGTATTGTATTGATACACAGACATGTTGCCTTGCTTGAGATTGCGGAACTCCTCACGCTTGCTCTCAACAACACTTTGTGGAATGTGGTGAGCTTTGAAGTCTCGGCGGAAATCATCCCAGGTAATCACACGACCTCCTCTGGAATCTTTGTATTGTTGATACCACTCGGCAGCTTGGTCCTTGAGTTGAAACGAAGCAAACTTTACAAAGTCCTCAGGTCTGACATTGCTACATTCGAAATGTTTGCAGATGTCCACAAGCTAATCGTCGGCGTCTGTGGCCTCGGCACAGAAGCTGAAAGACTTCGGCTGATTAGCAAGGAACTGATTGAGGGTAGCGAAGTGCGGCAGATTGTTGCCTTGGCCTTGATTTCCTTGGTTGCCTTGCCCTTGGGTGCGCTCTTGCAAGAGTTGCAAAATCATCTGAGCATTTGCGTTGGTGGCTGCCATGACAGCTTGCCATGCCTCCGGAGGCGGAGGTGGAGGTGGAGGGTTCGACTGACTCCCATCGTTGTGTTCCGGATTCTGACGCGTTGGCGGAGCCATCCTGAAGAGGGTGACATCCGTTAGCATCTTGATAGACAGATAGACAAGTTGAATCAACGGGTAGAAATTGCAACATATAGTCTTCACAATAAACATTCGAACAAGAATGAACGAATGAATTCCAAAGCTAACATCACACGTCCATTAAGGTGAGAAGCCACTTGATAAAGAGTTGATGAATGAAATAACAAGGTACGACTGGAACAAATAAGTGGTAAGGATTACCCAATCACAAACCAAATATCTGCGGGAAGAAATGCTAAGAGCTACTTGAATCCCACCTATAAACTCCCGAAACTTTCTGGTTATGCAATCTGGTGTTGGGGATACAGGGGACACAAAATATATCACCCAAACTAACAATACCTAGATCCAGTTGTATCCATCCGTCAACACATAACCAAGAAACCGTCGGAAATCGTGTACCTCGACCTTGAAAAGCATCCGTTATCTGAGTCATGGCAATACTCGAGCTCTCCCGATCGGGTTATCGGGTTATCTCACCAACAAGCTGTACAAAAGAGATTTTCGATGTCGGCAAAGCTCAGTATTCGAGAACGCAACGATAAAATTGTGACGACAACACCTCGGAGCTCAACTCCCCGGGACACTGCCACAACCCCTAAATGTCAGGAGGCACCAAGAACAATGTTCTCGTCACAAAACCATCGGAACGATTCCAAGATACCCGCGTGATCCTAAAAAAAATTTTTAGTGAAATTTGAGGAGAGGAGAGTCAAAACTTCTACGTCAGGAGACCTCACCAGAGCGACGAAGGGACTGGGTGTTGGGGAACGTAGTAATTTCAAAAAAAATTCCTACGATCACGCAAGACCATGGTGATGGCATAGCAACGAGAGGGAAGAGTGTCCGTCCACGTACCCTCGTAGACCGAAAGCGGAAGCGTTATAACAACGCGGTTGATGTAGTCAGCACGTCTTCACGATCCGACCGATCCAAGCACCGAACTACGGCACCTCCGAGTTACGCACACGTTCAGCTCGATGACGATCCCGGACTCCGATCCAGCAAAGTGTCGGGGATGAGTTCCACAAGACGACGGCGTGGTGGACGATGTTGATGCTCCACCGACGCGAGGCTTCGCCTAAGCTCATGACGATATGACTTCTCCGGCGCGAGGCTTCGCCTAAGCTCCGCGACGATATGACCGAAGTGGAATATGGTGGAAGGGGCACCGCTGCAGCTAAGGAAAGATCCGTAGATCAACTTGTGTGTCTTGGGGTGCCCCTGCCTCAGTATATAAAGGAGGCAAGGGGAGGTGGCCGGCCCTAGGGGAGGCGCACCAGGAGGAGTCCTACTCCCGCAGGGAGTAGGACTCCCCCTCTCCTAGTTGGACTAGGATTGGAGGAGGGGAAGAGGAAGGCGCCGCCCCTTCCTTGTCCTATTCGGACTAGAGGGGAGGGGGCGTGCAGCCCACCTTGGCTGGCCCTTCCTCTTCTCTCCTATGGCCCATTAGGCCCATGGACCTCCCGGGGGTTCCGGTAACCTCCGGTACTCGGTAAAATCGATTTCACCGGAACACTTCCGATGTCCAAATGTAGGCTTCCAATATATCAATCTTTACGTCTCGACCATTTCGAGACTCCTCGTCATGTCCGTGATCACATCCGGGACTCGAACAACCTTCGTGCATCAATACTTATAAAGTCATAATGAACTGTCATCGAAGCGTTAAGCGTGCGGACCCTACGGGTTCGAGAACTATGTAGACATGACCTAGAACCATTCTCGGTCAATAACCAATAGCGGAACCTGGATGCCCATATTGGTTCCTACATATTCTACGAAGATCTTTATCGGTCAAACCGCATAACGACATCGTTGTTCCCTTTGTCATCGGTATGTTACTTACCCGAGATTCGATCGTCGGTATCCAATACCTAGTTCAATCTCGTTACCGGTAAGTCTCTTTACTCGTTCGTAATACATCATCTCACAACTAACTCATTAGTTGTAATGCTTGCAAGGCTTAAGTGATGTGTATTACCGAGAAGGCCTAGAGATACCTCTCCGACAATCGGAGTGACAAAACCTAATCTCGAAATACGCCAACCCAACAAGTACCTTTGGAGACACCTGTAGTACTCCTTTATAATCACCCAGTGACGTTGTGACGTTTGGTAGCACCCAAAGTGTTCCTCCGTAAGCAGGAGTTGCATAATCTCATAGTTACAGGAACATGTATGGGTCATGAAGAAAGCATTAACATACTAAACGATCAAGTGTTAAGCTAATGGAATGGGTCATGTCAACCAGATCATTCAACCAATGATGTGACCTTGTTAATCAAATAACAACTCCTTGTTTATGGTTAGGAAACATAACCATCTTTGATTAACAAGCTAGTCAAGTAGAGGCATACTAGTGACATCTTTGTTTGTCTATATATTCACACATGTATTATGTTTCCGATTAATACAATTCTAGCATGAATAATAAACATTTATCATGATATAAGGAAATAAATAATAACTTTATTATTGCCTCTAGGGCATATTTCCTTGATCTCCCACTTGCACTAGAGTCAATAATCTAGATTACAAAGTAATGATCCTAACACCCATGGAGTCTTGGTGCTGATCATGTTTTGCTCGTGGAAGAGGCTTAGTCAACGAATTACGCAACATTCAGATCCGTATGTATTTTGCAAATCTCTATGTCTCCCACTTGGACTTGGTCCCGAATGGAATTGAAGCGTCTCTTGATATGCTTGGTCCTCTTGTGAAATCTGGATTCCTTTGCCAAGGCAATTGCACGATATTGTCACGAGAAGATCTTCATAGGTCCCGATGCACTAGGTATGACACCTAGATCGGAAATGAACTCTTTCATCCAGACTCCTTCATTTGCTGCTTCGAAGCAGCTATGTACTCCGCTTCACATGTAGATCCCGCCATACGACGCTTTGTTTAGAACTGCACCAATGACAGCTCCACCGTTTAATAAAAACACGTATCCGGTTTGCGATTTAGAATCGTCCGGATCGGTGTCAAAGCTTGCATCGACGTAACCATTTACGACTAGCTCTTTGTCACCTCCATATACGAGAAACATATCCTTAGTCCTTTTCAGGTATTTCGGGATGTTCTTGACCGCTGTCCGATGATCCATTCTGGATTACTTTGGTACCTTCCTGCCAAGCTTACAGCTAAGCATACGTCAGTGCGGTACACGGCATTGCATACATGATAGAGCCTATGGCTGAAGCATAGGGAACATCTTTCATTTTTCTCTATCTTCTGCTGTGGTCGGGCATTGAGTCGACTCAATCTTATACCTTGCAACACAGGGCAAAAACCTTTCTTTGCACGATCCATTTTGAACTTTTTCAAAACTTTATCAAGGTATGTGCTTTGTGAAAGTCCAATTAAGCGTCTTGATCTATCTCTATAGATCTTGATGCCCAATATGTAAGCAGCTTCACCGAGGTCTTTCATTGAAAAACTTTTATTCAAGTATCCTTTTATGCTATCCAGAAATTCTATATCATTTCCAATCAATAATATGTCGTCCACATATAATATCGAAATGCTCTGAGCTCCCACTCACTTTCTTGTAAATACAGGCTTCTCCAAAAGTGCATACAAACCCATATGCTTTGATCACACTATCAAAGCATTTATTCCAACTCCGAGAGGCTTGCACGGACCATAAATTGATCGTTGGAGCTTGCACACTTTGTTAGCACCCTTTGGATCGACAAAACCTTCTGGTTGCATCATATACAACTCTTCTTCTAGAAATCCATTCAAGAATGCAGTTTTACATCCATTTGCCAAATTTCATAATCATAAAATGCGGCAATTGCTAACATGATTCAGACAGACTTAAGCATCGCTTCTGGTGAGAAAGTCTCATCGTAGTCAACCCCTTGAACTTGTCGAAAACCTTTCGCAACAAGTCGAGCTTTGTAGACAGTTATATTACCATCGGCGTCGGTCTTCTTCTTAAAGATCCATTTATTTTCAATGGCTTGCCGATCATCGGGCAAGTCAACCAAAGTCCATACTTTGTTCTCATACATGGATCCCATCTCAGATTTCATGGCTTCCGGCCATTTTGCGGAATCTGGGCTCACCATCGCTTCTTCATAGTTTGTAGGTTCGCCATGGTCAAGTAACATGACTTCGAGAATAGGATTACCGTACCACTCGGTGCGTATTTTACTCTGGTTGACCTACGAGGTTCGATAGTAACTTGATCTGAAGTTTCATGATCATCATCATTAGTTTCCTCACTAATTGGTGTAGTTGTCACAGGAACCATTTCTTGTGATGAACTACTTTCCAATAAGGAGCGAATCTGATTATCTCATCAAGTTCTACTTTCCTCCCACTCACTTCTTTCGAGAGAAACTCTTTCTCTAGAAAGGATCCGAATTTAGCAACGAAAATCTTGCCTTCAGATCTGTGGATAGAAGGTGTACCCAACAGTTTCCTTTGGGTATCCTATGAAGACACATTTTTCCGATTTGGGTTCGAGCTTATCTGGTTGAAGTTTCTTTACATAAGCATCGCAGCCCCAAACTTTAAGAAACGACAACTTTGGTTTCTTGCCAAACCACAGTTCATAAGGCGTCGTCTCAACGGATTTTGACGGTGTTCTATTCAACGTGAATGCGGTCGTCTCTAAAGCATAACCCCAAAACGATAGCGGTAAATCGGAAATAGACATCATAGATCGCACCATATCTAGTAAAGTCACGATTACGACGTTCGGACACACCATTTCTCTGTGGTGTTCCGGGTGGCGTGAGTTGCAAAACTATTCCACATTGTTTCAAATGTAAACCAAACTCGTAACTCAAATATTCTCCTCCACGATCAGATCGTAGAAATTTTATTCTCTTGTTACGATGATTTTCCGCTTCACTCTGAAATTCTTTGAACTTTTCAAATGTTTCAGATTTGTGTTTCATTAAGTAGATATACCCATATCCGCTCAAATCATCTGTGAAGGTGAGAAAATAACGATACCCGCCGCGTGCCTCAACATTCATTGGACCACAAACATCAGTATGTATGATTTCCAACAAATCAGTTGCTCGCTCCATAGTTAGAGAAGCGGCGTTTTGGTCATCTTGCCCATGAGGCACGGTTACATGCAAGTACCAAGTGATTCATAATCAAGTGATTCGAAGCCCATCAAGATGGAGTTTCTTCATGCGTTTTACACCGATATGACCTAAACGGCAAGTGCCACAAATAAGTTGCACTATCATTATCAACTCTGCATCTTTTGGCTTCAACATTATGAATATGTGTATCACTACTGTCGAGATTCAACAAGAATAGACCATTCTTCAAGGGTGCATGACCATAAAAGATATTACTCATATAAATAGAACAACCATTATTCTCGATTTAAATGAATAACCGTCTCGCATTAAACAAGATCCAGATATAATGTTCATGCTCAACGCTGGCACCAAATAACAATTATTTAGGTCTAAAACTAATCCCGAAGGTAGATGTAGAGGTAGCGTGCCGATTGCGATCACATCGACTTTGGAACCATTTCAACAGCGCGCCGTCACCTCGTCCTTAGCCAATCTTCGGCAATCCGTAGTTCCTGTTTCGAGTTGCAAATATTAGCAGAACCCGATTATCAAATACCAGTACTCTGCGAGTATTAGTAAGGTACACATCAATAACATGTATGTCACATATACCTTTGTTCACCTTGCCATCCTTTTATCCGCCAAATACTTGGGGCAGTTCCGCTTCCAGTGTCCGATGCTTGCATTAAAACACTCGATTTCAGGCTTAGGTCCAGACTTGGGTTTCTTCTCTTGATCAGCAACTTTCTTGCTGTTCTTTTTGAAGTTTCCTTCTTCTTCCCTTTGCCCTTTTTCTTGAAACTAGTGGTCTTGTTGATCATCAACACTTGATGCTCTTTCTTGATTTCTACCTCCGCAGCTTTTAGCACCGCCAAGAGCTCGAGAATTGTCTTAGTCATCCCTTGCATATTATAGTTCATCACGAAGCTCTTGTAGCTTGGTGGCGATGATTGGAGAATTACATCAATGACACTATCATCCGGAAGATTAACTCCCAGCTGAATTAAGTGATTGTTATACCCGGACATTTTGAGTATGTGCTCACTTGTGAACTATTCTCCTCCATCTTGCAGCTATAGAACTTATTGGAGACTTCATATCTCTCAATCCGGGCATTTGCTTGAAATATTAACTTCAACTCCTGGAACATCTCATATGCTCCATGACGTTCAAAACGTCGTTGAAGACCCGGTTCTAAGCCGTAAAGCATGGCACCCTGAACTATAGAGTAGTCATCAGCTCTGCTTTGCGGGGCGTTCACAACTTCTCGCTCAAGATTCTGCAAAGAGCCTGTCACCCGGGTGCTTCGGGACGTAATTTTTACATGCAGCAATGAGGATAATCCTCAAATTACGGACCCGATCCGTGTAATTGCTACCATCATCTTTCAACTTTGCTTTCTCAAGGAACGCATTAAAATTCAACGGAACAACAACACGAGCCATCTATCTACTGATGAAACATAGACAAGCAAAATACTATCAGGTACTAAGTTCATGATAAATTTAAGTTCAATTAATCATATTAAAAACTCCCACTTAGGCAGACATCTCTCTAGTCATCTAAGTGATCACGTGATCCATATCAACTAAACCATGTCCGATCATCACGTGAGATGGAGTAGTTTCAATGGTGAACATCACTATGTTGATCATATCTACTATATGATTCACGCCGACCTTCGGTCTCCGTGTTCCGAGGCCATATCTGTTATATGCTAGGCTCGTCAAGTTTAACTTTGAGTATTCCGCGTGCAACTGTTTTGCACCGTTGTATTTGAACGTAGAGCCTATCACACCCGATCATCACGTGGTGTCTCAAAGACGAAGAACTTTCATAGCGGTGCATACTCGGGAGAACACTTCTTGATAATTTTTAGTGAGAGATCATCTTATAATGCTACCGTCAATCAAAGCAAGATAAGATGCATAAAGGATAAACATCACATGCAATCAATATAAGTGATATGATATGGTCATCATCATCTTGTGCTTGTGATCTCCATCGCCAAGCACCGTCATGATCACCATAAATCACCGGGCGCGACACCTTGATCTCCATCGTAGCATCGTTGTCGTCTCGCCAACTATTGCTTCTACGACTATCGCTACTCCTTAGTGATAAAGTAAAGCAATTACATGGCGTTGCATTTCATACAATAAAGCGACAACCATATGGCTCCTGCCAATTGCCGATAACTTCGGTTACAAAACATGATCATCTCATACAATAAAATATAGCATCACGTTTTGACCACATCACATCACAACATGCCCTGCAAAAACAAGTTAGGCGTCCTCTACTTTGTTGTTGCAAGTTTTACGTGGCTGCTACGGGCTGAGCAAGAACCGTTCTTACCTACGCATCAAAACCACAACGATAGTTTGTCAAATAGACTCCGTTTTAACCTTCTCAAGGACCGGGCGTAGCCACACTCGGTTCAACTAAAGTGAGAGAGACAGACACCCGCCGGTCACCTTTAAGCAACGAGTGCTCGGAGCGGTGAAACCAGTCTCGCCAGAAGCGTCACGCGTAATGTCGGTCCGGGCCGCTTCATCTCACAATACCGCTGAACCAAAGTATGACATGCTTTGGTAGGCAGTATGACTTGTATCGTCCACAACTCACTTGTGTTCTACTCGTGCATATGACATCAACGCATAAAACCAGGCTCGGATGCCCTTTGTTGGGAAACGTAGTAATTTCAAAAAAATTCCTACGATCACGCAAGACCATGGTGATGGCATAGCAACGAGAGGAAAGAGTGTCCGTCCACGTACCCTCGTAGACCGAAAGCGGAAGCGTTATAACAACGCGGTTGATGTAGTCGTACGTCTTCACGATCCGACCGATCCAAGCACCGAACGTACGGCACCTCCGAAGTTACGCACATCGTTCAGCTCGATGGCGATCCCGGACTCCGATCCAAAGCAAAGTGTCGGGATGAGTTCCGTCAAGACGACGGCGTGGTGGCGATGTTGATGCTCCACCGACGCAGGGCTTCGCCTAAGCTCCATGACGATATGACTTCTCCGGCAGGGCTTCGCCTAAGCTCATGACGATATGACCGAAGTGGAATATGGTGGAAGGGGCACCAGACACGGCTAAGGAAAGATCCGTAGATCAACTTATGTGTCTTGGGGTGCCCCCTGCCCGTGATATAAAGGAGGCAAGGGGAGGTGGCCGGCCCTAGGGGAGGCGCAAGGAGGAGTCCTACTCCCACCGGGAGTAGGACTCCCCCTCTCCTAGTTGGACTAGGATTGGAGGAGGGAAGAGGAAGGGCGCCGCCCCCCTTCCTTGTCCTATTCGGACTAGAGGGGGAGGGGGCGCAGCCCACCTTGGCTGGCCCTTCCTCTTCTCTCCTATGGCCCATTAGGCCCATGGACCTCCGGGGGTTCCGGTAACCTCCGGTACTCGGTAAAATCCCGATTTCACCGGAACACTTCCGATGTCCAAATGTAGGCTTCCAATATATCAATCTTTATGTCTCGACCATTTCGAGACTCCTCGTCATGTCCGTGATCACATCCGGGACTCGAACAACCTTGGTGCATCAATACTTATAAACTCATAATGAACTGTCATCGAAGCGTTAAGCGTGCGGACCCTACGGGTTCGAGAACTATGTAGACATGACCTAGAACCATTCTCGGTCAATAACCAATAGCGGAACCTGGATGCCCATATTGGTTCCTACATATTCTACGAAGATCTTTATCGGTCAAACCGCATAACGACATACGTTGTTCCCTTTGTCATCGGTATGTTACTTACCCGAGATTCGATCGTCGGTATCCAATACCTAGTTCAATCTCGTTACCGGTAAGTCTCTTTACTCGTTCCGTAATACATCATCTCACAACTAACTCATTAGTTGTAATGCTTGCAAGGCTTAAGTGATGTGTATTACCGAGAAGGCCTAGAGATACCTCTCCGACAATCGGAGTGACAAAACCTAATCTCGAAATACGCCAACCCAACAAGTACCTTTGGAGACACCTGTAGTACTCCTTTATAATCACCCGATTACGTTGTGACGTTTGGTAGCACCCAAAGTGTTCCTCCGGTAAACGGAGTTGCATAATCTCATAGTTACAGGAACATGTATGGGTCATGAAGAAAGCATTAACATACTAATCGATCAAGTGTTAAGCTAATGGAATGGGTCATGTCAACCAGATCATTCAACCAATGATGTGACCTTGTTAATCAAATAACAACTCCTTGTTTATGGTTAGGAAACATAACCATCTTTGATTAACAAGCTAGTCAAGTAGAGGCATACTAGTGACATACTTGTTTGTCTATATATTCACACATGTATTATGTTTCCGGTTAATACAATTCTAGCATGAATAATAAACATTTATCATGATATAAGGAAATAAATAATAACTTTATTATTGCCTCTAGGGCATATTTCCTTCACTGGGGAGTAAAAAGAATCCTACTCTCCGATATATATAATCCTAAGACTCAAAACATTTTTGTTCTAGACTCAACAACGCCAGCAAACAATCAAGCAGGCTCCTAAGTCGGGGATGGCTCTGATTACCAACTTGTAACGCCCTCGATGCGGCTATATCTCCCACGTGTCGAAGCACAACTTAGAGGCATAACCGCATTGAAAGCAATGTCGCAAGTGAGGTAATCTTCACACAACCCATGTAATACATAAGGGAAAGAGATACATAGTTGGCTTATAGTCGCCACTTCACACAATGCATAAATAAACATCCATCATCCAGATTACACTCAAGGTCCGACTATGGAACCAAAATAAAAGAAGACTATCCCAAATGCTACACAGATCCCCGATCGTCCCAACTGGGCTCCACTACTGATCATCAGGAAAAGACACATAGTAACGACCACGTTCCTCGTCGAACTCCCACTTGAGCTCGGTTGCGTCATCTCAGACCGCATCGTTGGCACCTGCAACTGTTTTGGTAGAATCTGTGAGTCACGGGGATTCAGCAATCTCACACCCGCAAGATCAAGACTATTTAAGCCTATAGGTAGGACAGAGTTGTGAGGTGGAGCTGCAGCAAGCGACTAGCATATATGGTGGCTACATTCGCAAAAGAGAGCGAGAAGAGAAGCAAGGCACGGTCGTGAAGCTAGTAGCGATCAAGAAGTGATCCTGAAACTACTTACGTCAAACATAACTCCAACACCGTGTTCACTTCCCGGGCCCCGCCGAGAAGAGACCATCACGGTTACACACGCGGTTGATGTATTTTAATTAAGGTCAACTTCTGGTTTTCTACAACCGGACATTAACAAATTCCCATCTGCCTCATAACCGCGGGCCTTTGCTTCGAAAGATAATACCTGCAGGGTGTCCCAACTTAGCCCATTATAAGCTCTCACGGTCAACGAAGGATATTCCTTCTACCGGGAAGACCCGATCAGTCTCGGAATCCCGGACTACAAAACATCTCGACAATGGTAAAACAACACCAGCAAAGCCGCCCGAATGTGCCAACAAATCTCGATAGGAGCTACACATATCTCGTTCTCAGGGCACACCGGATGGAGCAGACGTTGGGTTGGCATAGACCCTGGATTGCCCAGGGGGCGCCGGACATCGCCCAGGTTGGGCCAGCACTAGAAGGAGCACTGGTCCGGGGGTTAAAATAAAGATGACCCTCGGGCTCGCGAAAACCCGGGGGAAAAAGGCTTAGGTGGCAAATGGTAAAACCAAGGTTGGGCCTTCTTTGGAGGAGTTTTATTCAAAGCGAACTGTCAAAGGGGTCCCATAAATCACCCAACCGTAAGGAACGCCAAATCAAGGAACATAACACCGGTATGACGGAAACTAGGGCGGCAAGAGTGGAACAAAACACCAGGCATAAGGCCAAGCCTTCCACCCTTTACCAAGTATATAGGTGCATTAATTAAATAAGATATATTGTGATACCCCAAAAAATCCATGTTCCAACAAGGAAGAAACTTCATCTTCACCTGCAACTAGCAACGCTATAAGAGTGAGCAAAGCGGTAACATAGCCAATCAACGGTTTGCTATGAAAGGATGGTTAGAGGTTTGACATGGCAATATGGGTGGCATGATATAGCAAGTGGTAGGTAACGCAGCATAGGCATAGCAAAAGAGCGAGCATCTAGCAAGCAAAGATAGAAGTGATTTCGAGGGTATGGTCATCTTGCCTGCAAGGTTCTCAGAGTTGTCGAAAGCTTGATCCTCGTAAGCGTTCTCAACAGGTTCCTCGTTCATGTACTCATCTCCCGGCTCTACCCAAAGCAAGAACACAAGCAATGGAACCACAATAAATCAGGGCGATGCACAAACAACATGATGCAATACATGGCATGATATGCGAGATGTGATATGCAATGCATATGCGTGCTCCGGAAGGAAAAAGATGAACAAAGCATAATCTTGGCAAACCAAGTATGCAGCTGGAAATATGAGATGATTTCGGTTGAAATCGATATAAAGATCACCGGATTCGGATGCACGGTTTGCAAAATACAAGCAAAACAAGATATGACGCAAACTGCTTAAAACAGCAACATGGCCACTTGGATGCAAAGTATAAATATGCTACAGCACCCAAACATGTGAACAAAAAGCATGGCAGTGATGTACAGGAGATGCTCTACAAAACATGAACACTGATCTAAATCTATAAACCACTAGAGCATGACTAAATCAGTATGGAAATTTTGCAAAAGATAACAGTTTTACAGACTTAGTGAAAATGCTAGACATAGCAGAAACAGATTAAACATGGCATCTTTACAAGCTTGATTAACTCACTACAAGGCATGTCATGGCATGGCACAAAATCTAGCATGAAGTAGACATGAAATGAAGCTTTCCATGTGCAAAGAAACCTCATGGCATGTTTGAATTAAATCGCACGAAAATGACAAAACAGCATCATGCTGTAAAATGACATGTTCATGAACTTGCTCAAATGCAGAAACTGATGCCACCACTGGGTTGGTGGGATTTTTCTACCCCAAAAACATATATAATATGTTGGGGGTTTCTGTAGAAAATCATTCACAAGTGCATTAAGTTAAAACCTGCCTAAAATGGCTATTGATGAATTGGCGGTATTCGAGAAATGAAATGTCCAGATTTGGACTTGCCTGAAATGGAAAGAGAGGACTTTCCCGAAATGGAAAGCGCGGGTAATAAGAACAAAATACAAAAAAAGAGGGAGATGTGTGCGTGTTTGTATGGCGGTGGGTCTAAGCGGGTGTGTGTATGGCGGTGGGGAAATTTGAGGGCGTCCCGATTGCCCCAAAGGGTTTAAAAGGCCGAAGATAAAAATGTGGAGGCTGGGATTCGAACCCTGCACCCCTGGGTGGAACAGCAAGACCACAACCACTCTGTTGCTTTGTTGTTACAAGAAGCGGTTGGGCTACTTGTCCTAACGATAGGCTCTTTGGTGCCGCAGAGGAGAACGGCTGCCGCCACGAAAGCATGTGGCGACCACCGGAGCAGAGGGTCACCGTGGTGCGCGGAAAAGCGGACGCGGAGCCAGGAGCAAGTGGCTGATGCGAGTTGGGGGCGTGCATGCAGCGGCTTCGATCTGAGCTCATGCTCGTCTCGAGTCTGATAGCAACAAGGGCGACGAGGCCTTGCTCTTGCTTTCAATCGGCGGAAGCGTGAGGCAAGTGTAGTGAGGAGAAACACGGCTAGGCTAGAACCGGAGCGCTGGACGAGCAGGTGCGCTTCTGCAAAGATGCACACAACAAATAACTTCAGGCCACGGAGCACTCTGGTAGCAGCAAATACACGGATCGGGCGAGTCCTACGGGTGCCTACATGCAATGGGATGGATGGGAGAGGGAGGTTCGTTACCCAGATCACAATAGGAAACGACGGGGTCGACGGAGACGTGCTGGAGGCGACGAGAGGGAGCTCTGAACTTGGCGGGGCTGCTGTCCGCGAAGCAGGGGAGGAAGAGGACGACGGGGAGGTAGCCAGACTTGACGATCCCAGGCGAGGAAGAGGACGACGGGGACATAGTCGACGTCGTGGAGGAAGACGGACGACGTTGGCGAGGCGGAGGTCGCCGGAGTGCACGCCGGCGATGGCTATCCCGAGCTCGAGCTGAAGCTTGGTCGGTTCATGGCGGGCAGGGCGACGGCGTGGCGTGGCGTGGCTTACCTGGCGGCGGCGAGGGAAGGAGAGGAGGGGGATCGGTAGAGGGGAGACCCTAGGGCACTGGGGACAACTTTATAGGGGTCTAGGGAGCTTCTCCGGCCGTCAAATCAACGAGGTTGTCGAGGTGGACATGCTAGATCCGCGCCGTACAGGAGGTTGACGTCGCCTCTGTACGCGTGGGCTGGATGGGCTGCTGGACTGCGCCTGGCTGCGGTGCCTAGGTGGGCTGCTGGCTGCGGGAATGCCCCGGCTGGGCTGCTAGCTGCTGCTCTTCTATTTTCCCATTTGCTCAAACAGGAAAAGAAACAGAAAAGCACAGGGTAAAAGGAGAGGAGTTTGAGAATAAAGAAAATATACTCAAGCTCCTGGAATTGTGATCTAAATGAATAAATTGCATTGGGCCTTTTTAGAGGTATAAAATAAAACAAGTCTGAATTATATTCAAACTTGAGGCATTTTTGAACCTAACCAAAGCAACTCCAAAAAGCATGAGATTTGGTAGAGAGGCTGTAGGCATGGTGCAAGATTTACAGGGAGAAGATGAACAATAAAAGAGAAGGGAAAATGGCACTTGTCAAAAGAAGGAAGTAGAGGGAAGGAGGAGGTGGTGATGCATAGAACAATACTATGGGCATCTCAAGGCATATGTTGAGCATGTAAGAAAAAGATGCAATAAGACAAGGATGGCATGAGATGAATATGCACTATATGATGATGACATATGATGGCTAAAAGGAATATGACCAGAAGCACAAATGCAATATGACCAGGTAAGCATGGCAATGAAATGAGTAGAACAACATAATCAAAACAAAAAGAGACCAAAAGATGGGACCCCGAATGGAATTGGATGGGTACCAACATAGATATATTGCCAAATATGGAAGTTTTACATCTGGGGTGTTACATCGTAGTAACGCAGGTCATGCTGATTCGTCGCATCCTGCCCTGCAAACATCGCCCCCTCCGCAGGGACCACGAGCTCTTCAACACTTCATGGGCGCAACGCCCGTGGAGATGTACAAACTATTCTTCGGATCACAAGCAATTTGTCCGGATTTGACCGAGGACGCAGGTCTGAGCTGCAATCGCCCAGATGCTCGAGTAAGTAGTCCCGTACCCGGACACGCTATCCGTATGTTTATCATAAACTTGCCCTTAAAAGAGCTGTCCCTTACACAGGAGTGGATAGCAAAAGCAAAACTGATCAGGCGTCCGGCCCCCCTCCCTGAGACCACGCCGGATCCCATGTTAACCAAGATCTTTGGAGGTCTGTGCCTTTAGAAGAAGGCGAAGGGGAACAAGGAAACCATCGCTTCCGCGAAGGAGGTTATCAAGAAAGGAGGGATCGATAATCCCTCCATCCAAGGGGAGAAGAGGACCGCCTCTGGAGACCCGGAGACCAAGGCCTCAAAGCGTGGGAAGAAATCTTCGCCAGAGGGTCCTGCGCTGGAAGATGCCCCGGCTGCATTGTTTCCCCAAGGAGATCAGCCCTCCAGCAAGCCGTAAGTAGAGAAAGGAGTTTATAAAATAAAAGACATCCATGTTTTATTTCTAAAGATGACCGAAATTTTACCTTGTAGTTCGGATCTCAGCCCTTCTCAGCAGAGCTCGTCTTCGGGGGATCTTTGTCCGGAGATGATGGAGAGCGGAACGCCTCCCCCTGCCGTACTGCCTAGCGAGGCGGACGATCCCGAGGTGTCGTCACAGAGGGTTTCCCCGATTCCGGCAGGGGTGGAGTGCGATCAAAGGGCCCCTCGGAGCCCTCCATGTCCGGCCTTCGAAAAAGGCCATCGGACGAGTCCGGCACCTCCAGGTGCATGGTCGGAGGAGTTGAAGGATCTACTCGGGCGAGTGTCTATCTCAGAAGATCACCGTGCATTGATGGGTATGGTGATTGAAAAGATTTCGTCCGCGGAAAGCGGGTTGTACGAGGCCGCCAGGAGTTTACTGACGAGTTTTGAGGTACGTGCAATGATGTACCTTTTGATGGTTCCGCATATATAAGATGCGTCCCGTGTAGATAGTAGCCCCTGAGACTCGGTGTGTTGTCAAAAATGACAGCGTGCCGAGGATCATAATCCCAGATATAATATGTCGCCCTTCCTATGTAGGTGGCAGGGCGTCCTGTGGCTACCCGGACTGATGAATTTGCCGAACTCAAGCGGCAACTTGATGTGGCGGATGCCGACATCGCGCTTGTCAACAAGCGGCTGGACGAGTCACAAGGTATGCAGTTTCTCCGTGGACACCTAGTAAGGGAGCTTGATGCCCGTGCCTTACAACATGTATGCTTGATGCAGATGGTGCCGCTGTGGGAAAACCTTGAGCGAGCTTGCCCGAGCCAAGGAGCAGGCCAGGAGAAGTGATGCAGCTGCCTTGAAGGCAGCCGAAGAGCTAAAAGCCGAACAGGCTACTCACTGCCGAAGCGTTAAGGAAATGGCCGAGATGGCCGTGAAGTTGAAGAATGCTACCGACCGCTACGAGCTTCTTGAAAAAGAAGGTCGAGCGGAGCAAGAGGACCTGAAGAAGGCCACCACCGAGGCCAGGGATGCTCGCTCTGCGATGAGAGCTATGAAAGAGGAGCTACGTCAGGCCGGAGATATCACGGCTGGAAAGCCCTTTCTGCTGCGTAGGAAGTTCACGGATCCTAAATATGCTCAGTTGGACCGGCTGTGGAGTAGTGCGGATGCTTATCTGGACTTGGCGGCGAGTGCCGCGAACGCGGCCGAACACTGCGGAGATCAAAAGGATCACGAGATGGAAGAGCTGTTTTGGTCGCAGTTCCATAGTCCAGAGCGTCCACTTCCATTAACCGATCGTTTGGCCGAATGGGCGGAGCTGAACAGGTTATCCGGACTTGCCATGAAGAATGTCGTCACTTATTTGTGGCCGAAAAGGCCCGAGCCGAAGAGTTATTTTGGCTTCGTGCAGCAGTTCCTTGGTGCAGTGTCGCATATCAAAGCAATGAGGCGGTCAGCATGCATAGAGGGTGCGCGGATGGCTCTTGCCCGTGTCAAGACATATTGGGCGGAGATGAAGGCCACCGATGTTGCATCCCAAGATTCGGACGGAAGCCGAGTACCTGTCGAGCACTATTTTCCGGAAGTTCTTCAGGGCGCTCGTTTAATAGACACGCAGTGCTCGAAGGATATTATGTTCGAATAACATGTATTATTGTGAAACAATGTTTCGATGGAATATAAAAGCTTTTTTATACTTGTGCTTTCAAGAATTAAAAATATCTCTGTCGGCCCGTTAATGTATATGCGTATATAACTTTGAAAGATGGCAGTCTTTGGCTTCATCCCCACACATATAATGCGGGGTGTTTGCGTAAAACACATTTTCACACTTGATCCAACGTCTTGGTCCTACAAAGGAGGTGGTAGCGCAGCAAACTAGGCAACCGGACTATAATGCTTTATCACTTTCACTTAGCCATAGGAGTTCGACAGTGGGGCTACTATATAGCCCCTAGGGGCACCGCGCTCACCGAATTCGGGCGGCGTATGTGCTGGCCGGAAGCGACCCTTCGTCAATGCGGAGGAATTCTAAAGATTCCAGCGGGTCATTGAGTGGTTGACCAGTCTCACGCTATATCATGATGATCAGTTTCGGCTTTCTCTCTTTGGGTGCTCCTGGCGAACCGGGGCACAATCGCAGATAGTTCTCCGGTGCCGCATTAGCCGATAGAGCGGAACGTAACGCAGCAAAACACAGGGAGCCGGCAAACCCAACATTTGACCAAAGACATGATTCGGAGCTGATGCATATAAGGCCTAACTCGAGACGCGAACACTCCCTAAGGTATTCGGTCTTTATGAAAACGGGTCGAACAAACGCCCTTGGTAAAAAGCTCACGTGTCCGTGTGCAGCGAAATTCTGTAAATGCGCCTATGCCAAAACGCCAGACCTCCTCCTTGGTTATAGCAAGAAACCAGGGGATGTGTATCAAAAAGAGACAGTAAAAAAGGTTTACGCATGGTCTTAATCTGAAAAGAATCCTTGCAACGGGTCCCTACTACACGTCTGCGCATGTGTCTCCGTTGTGCCGTATCCTGGACGGGTGTAGCACGGTGTTCATCTGTAAAAGAGAGGAACTTAGTTGAAAAAATATCGTGCGAAAATGTACGTTATATTATACAACCAAAGTACAATTCGAAGAATGAACGAAATTGAGCTTTATTGTCTCTTGTTGTGGATGCGCGGAGCCCCTTGTACGCCGGACTTGTCCAGCCATGTCCGGGGTCTGGCCGACCTGTCTAAGAGCTTGTATTGGTGAGGCCGGTTTATTGTGGGGCTGTCAAGGCATCCGCACAATTTTCTGGACTCGAGGAACCCTCGGTGTTTCCCTTTAATGAGATGATGCCACGTGGATCGGGCATTTTAAGTGTAAGGGATGCATAATGTGGTATTGCGTTAAAGCGGGCGAAAGCTTCGCGTCCCAATAGTGCTTGATAGCTACTTGTAAATGGGGCGAGGTGGAAGGTTAACTTTTCATGGCGGAAGTTGTCGGGTGAGCCGAACAAAACATCTAGCAGTAGAGAGCCCGTGCAATGGGCATATGGGCCTCGCATTACCCCTTGAAAGGAAGTGTTGCTATGGCGAAGTTTGGTTGGGTCTATCCCTATTTTGCGGATTGTGTCCTGATATAGCAGGTTTAGATCACTGCCGCCGTCCATTAAGACTTGTGAAAATTGGAGTCCGCCAATTATAGGATCTAATATCAGGGCAGTCCAACATGCATTCCGTATACTTCTAGAGTAATCCCGATGGTCAAAGGTGATTGGTCTGAACAACCAGTGGTCGGCCTCCTCTGGGATAGGCCGTATGGCGCGTACCTCTATGGGTGCCGTTTTGTTTTTCCCTTTTGTCACGTGAATTGAGTTCACTGTTTTGATTTCATGTGGGAAATTCTTTTGTTTTCCGGTGCCCTGCTTTTGGGGTTCGTCATCATCCTCGCTTGGTGTGTCGAGCCCCTTGTGTTCGGTGTTGAGTTTGCCGGACTGCTTGAAGACCCAACAATCTATGTGGGTGTGATTTGCGTGCTTCACAGAATCTTGTGGATTTGGCATATCTTGTCCAAGATTTTGTTTAAGTTAGAGAGCTCGTCCTGTTATCCTTAAGGGGTAGCTTTTTATGATTCTGCCGAGAGCTTTTGAATCCGGCGTTAATCGTCAGGTTTCTTGGGCTGTTTCCCTTAGACCGACGCTGGTCCTTGCTGCGTTGTGGTTTCCCGTTTCCATCCCTGATTTCGGATGTACTTGGGTTGCTGGTGCGCATCTTGCTAGCCAGCTATCCTCTCCTGCGCAAAAGCGGGTCATGAGGCTTGTTAATGCGGCCATTGTTCTTGGCTTTTCTTGGTCGAGGTGTCTGGCGAGCCATTCGTCTCGGACGTTGTGTTTGAAAGCTGCTAAGGCTTGGCGTCGAGCGATCGACTATTTGGTTCTTTTTAGTAAGGAATCTGTTCCAAAATTTCCGGGCTGACTCTCCTGGCTGTTGAGCTATGTGACTTAAGTCGTCGGCATCTGGAGGTCGGACATAGGTCCCTTGAAAATTTTCCCGAAAGGCATCCTCGAGCTCTTCCCAACTTCCAATGGTGTTTTTGGGAAGGCTTTTAAGCCAATGCCAGGCTGGCCCTTTGAGCTTGAGGGGTAAGTATTTTATGGCGTGGAGATCATCTCCTCTAGCCATGTGTATATGGAGGATGTAATCCTCAATCCAGACTCCAGGGTCTGTTGTTCTGTCGTATGCCTCTATGTTTACGGGCTTGAATCGCTGAAATTCATGATCCAGACCTCATCGGTGAAACATAGGGGGTGTGCGGCACCCCTATTGTTAGGTGTCCCGTGATGTTCGGATACTTGATGTGTTGCCTTGCTTACTAGAGCTTGCTTTCTTGGCCCGTAGATAGATCTAACTGGGCCACCTTTTTGATGTGAATCCTTGTATGGTTCGCGTGCCGGCTTGTGTGCGGCACCGTTTGCCGCTCTCCGCTTGCCATGGGGTCGTCCATCCGACCGGGTGGCCTCCTTGTTTTTGGATTGTGGGGGCTCTACGGCCTCCTCATCAAATTCGGGCAGTAGTTTTCGCTTTGGGTAGCTCTTTGTTGTTCGCCGATCGTCGCCGTATTTGTCTATGGGTATTGAGTACTTTGCTCCATCTGATTCTGAGTGCATCTTCCGCTGTTTTGAGCTTCCGCTTCTGCTTTTTCAGGCTGCGTGCTGTGGCGACGAGCCTTTTGTGGAGGTTCTTCTGCTCCAGCAACTTGTCCGGCGTGACCTCGTCCGGACTGTTATCTTCGCCGGGGACGGGTTGTTTATCCAGATTGAACTGTTCGGACAGTTGCTCGATAGCATGTTCATCGTCCACTGGTTCACCCTGCTCTATAGTTGGGTCTGTATGGCTGTTGTCTTTGTCGAGGTGGGACTTTGAGCGGCGCTTACGTCGCCGTTTTGACTGCTTTTTGATGGAGCGATCCTTCGTAGCGGCCCGTTGTTCCTCGTGTCCACCATGTATACATCGTGAGATGAGGTGGTTCTCAAGTGCCCTATAGGTGCTGGTTCATGCTCCTCCCCTACATCATCGTGCATACTGTCGATATCTTCGGAGTCGAAGTCGAGCATGTCGGTTAAATCATCGACAGTGGCTACGAAGTGGGTGGTGGGTGGGCTTTGATTTTCTACGTCGTCCGCATCCCAACCTTCCTGACCATAATCCGGCCAGGGCTCTCCTGATAAAGAGAGAGACTTTAGTGAATTCAGGATGTCACCAAAGGGCGAGTGCTGAAAGATGTCTGCGGCAGTGAATTCCTTGATCGGCGCCCAATCGGATTCGATTAGCGGGGGCGCGGAGGGCTCGGAGTCCGGAGAGGAGTCCGGCGCCTTGGAGTCACGAGCTTCGCAAAGGACGGGGTAAGTGTACGGCTCGACCGCCATGGAGATCGCAGCCCCCAAGGCAGTGTCCATCCACCCATCCTCGATCGGCACGGTCAGCTCCGAGCTAAAGGTCGGAGCGGACTCTGCGACCTCGAGACCTTGTCCGTGACGAGAGATAGATCATGCCCGCCGGAGACGGTGTGGCGCGCTTGGGCGTGGCTCGAACCCGTCGAAGATCAAGTCTCCGCGGATGTCACCGTGTAGTTCAAAGTTCCAAATCTGACCTGATGGCGGGCGAAGCTTCGATCTGCTCCAGATGGCTGCGAATTGGCTGCGGTGCAAAGCCGCGAATACGAAGATCTGTCCGGGAGAAAGGTCTCACCGGAGTGCATCGTTGTTGATGATCGGAGGAGCCATCGGGCCTAAAGACGACGACAGAGGAACTCTCAATGAAAGAACCAATGTCGGTGTCAAAACCGGTGGATCTCGGTAGGGGGTCCCGAACTGTGCGTCTAGGCGGATGGTAACAGGAGACAAGGGACACGATGTTTTTACCAGGTTCGGGCCCTCTCGATGGAGGTAAAACTTACTCCTGCTTGATTAATATTGATGATATGGGTAGTACAAGAGTAGATCTACCACGAGATCAGAGAGGCTAAACCCTAGAAGCTAGCCTATGGTATGATTGTTGTTCGTCCTACGGACTAAAACCCTCCGGTTTATACAGGCACCAAATAGGGTTAGGGTTACACAGAGTCTGTTACAATGGTAGGAGATCTACACATCCGTATGGCCAAGCTTGCCTTCCACGCCAAGGAAAGTCCCATCCGGACACGGGGCGAATTCTTCAATCTTGTATCTTCATAGTCCAGGAGTGCGACCAAAGGTCATAGTCCGGCTATCTGGACACCCCCTAATCCGGGACTCCCTCACTGTCAAAAACAGAACATTCTGTAGTAATATGTAACTAACGCAAACTTCTGGAACTCCAAAAAATCAGCCAAAATAGGAAGTCCTAGAAAATTTGTTTATTGATCAGCAGCAATTGGAATCAGTATTTTATCACGTTCTGGTGACTTTTAACAATTAGTTTCGTGAACAGAAAGTTTCTGGAAATTTCTGCAAGATCAAATAACTACCATCCAAGAAGATCCTATAGGTTTAACTTGGCACAAACACTAATTAAAACATAAAAACACATCTAACCAGAGGCTAGATCAAATATTTATTCCTAAACAGAAGCAAAAAGCAAAAAACTAAAAATAAAATTGGGTTGCCTCCCAACAAGCGCTATCGTTTAACGCCCTAGCTAGGCATAATAGCAAGGATAGATCTAGGTATTGCCATCTTTGGTAGGCAATTCTTCAATGAGACATCTATCATCCTTAGGAATTTCTTTCTTTTTAGTAATTATCAAAATTTTAGGCACAAGATCGAAAAATTCATTCGTAGCAAATTTTTCCTTAATGATGGCAAAATTTAGGTATTGCCATCTTTGGTAGGCAATCCATAAGTGGCTCTCATGATATATTCATATGGTAGTTTTATTTTCTTCCTAGGGAAGTGTTCCATGCCGTTCTTTAATGGAAATTGGAATCTAATATTCCCTTCCTTCATATCAATAATTGCACCAATCGTTCTAAGGAAAGGTCTACCAAGAATAATAGGACATGAAGGATTGCAATCTATATCAAGAACGATAAAATCTACGGGCACATAGTTCCTATTTGCAACAATAAGAACATCGTTAATTCTTCCCATAGGTTTCTTAATAGTGGAGTCCGCAAAGTGCAAGTTTAGAGAGCAATCATCAAAATCACGGAAATCTAGCAAATCGCACAAATTTTTGGGAATAGTGGAAACACTAGCACCCAAATCACATAAAGCATAGAACTCATGATCTTTAATCTTAATTTTAATAGTAGGTTCCCACTCATCATAAAGTTTTCTAGGGATAGAAACTTCCATCTCTAGTTTTTCTTCATAAGATTGCATCAAAGCATCAACGATATGTTTAGTAAACGCTTTATTTTGACTATAAGCATGAGGAGAATTTAGCACGGATTGCAACAAGGAAATACAATCTATCAAAGAGCAATTTTCATAATTAAATTCCTTGAAATCCAAAATAGTGGGTTTATTAACATCTAGGGTTTTGATTTCTTCAATCCCACTTTTATCAATTTTAGCATCAAGATCTAAAAACTCCGAATATTTGGAGCGCCTTCTAGGTAAAGGTGGATCATATTCAGTCCCATCATTATCAAGATTCATATTGCAAAACAAAGATTTAATAGGGGACACATCAATAACTTTTAGATCTTCATCTTTATTTTCATAGAAATTTGAAGAACACATTTTCATAAAGAAATCTTTCTTAGCACTCATCCTAGCGGTTCTTTCTTTGCACTCATCACTGGAAATTCTCATGGCTTTGAGAGACTCATTGATATCATGCTTAGGAGGAATAGATCTAAGTTTTAAAGAATCAACATCAAGAGAAATTCTATCAACGTTCCTAGCCAATTCATCAACTTTAAGCAATTTCTCTTCAAGCAAACCACAGAAATTCTTTTGTGAATTCATAAACTCTTTAACACTAGTCTCAAATTCAGAGGGCATCTTATTAAAATTTCCATAAGAGTTGTTGTAGAAATTACCATAATTATTGGCGGAATTACTAGGATAAGGCCTAGGATTAAAGTTTCCTCTATACGCGTTGTTACCAAAATTATTCCTACCAAAAAAATTCACATCCATAGATACATTATTATTCTCAATCAAAGTAGACAAAGGCATATCATTAGGATCAGAAGAAACACTCTTAGTAGCAAATAATTTCATAAGTTCATCCATCTTTCCACTCAAAACATTAATTTCTTCTATCGCATGCACTTTTTCTATTAGTAGATCTTTCAGTGTGCCATTGAGAATAATTAACCATAACATTATCTAGGAGTTTAGTAGCTTCTCCTAAAGTGATTTCCATAAAAGTGCCTCCCGCGGCCGAATCTAAAAGATTTCTAGAAGCAAAATTCAATCCGGCATAATTTTTTTGTATAATCATCCATAAATTCAAACCATAAGTAGGGCAATTATGTATCATTAATTTCATCCTCTCCCAAGCTTGTGCAACATGTTCATGATCAAGTTGCTTAAAATTCATGATATCGTTTCTAAGAGTGATGATCTTAGCGGGAAGAAAATACTTAGAGATAAAAGCATCTTTGCACTTATTCCATGAATCAATACTATTTTTAGGCAAAGACGAAAACCAAGCTTTAGCATGATCTCTAAGCGAAAAAGGAAATAGCTTCAATTTAACAATATCATTGTCAACATCTTTCTTCTTTTGCATATCACACAAATCAACAAAGCTATTTAGATGAGTAGCGACATCTTCACTAGGAAGGCCGGCGAATTGATCTTTCATGACAAGATTCAGCAAAGCAACATTGATTTCACAATATTCAGTATCGGTAAGAGGAGCAATCGGAGTGCTAAGGAAATCATTATTGTTGGTATTGGTAAAGTCACATAATTTGGTATTATCTTGAGCTATCGTGACAAACAAACAATCCAACACATGAGGAAACAAAAAGCAAGCGAGAAAGAGGCGAACGAAAAAGAGAGGGCGAATAAAACGGCAAGGGTGAAGTGGGGGAGAGTAAAACCAGAGGCAAATGGAAAATAATGTAATGCGGGAGATAAGGGATTGTGATGGGTACTTGGTATGTTGACTTTTGCGTAGACCTCCCGAACGGCGCCAGAAATCCTTCTTGCTACCTCTTGAGCACTGCGTGGGTTTTCCCTTGAAGAGGAAAGGGTGATGCACAAAGTAGCGTAAGTATTTCCCTCAGTTTTTGAGAACCAAGGTATCAATCCAGTAGGAGGCTACGAGCGAGTCCCTCGCACCTACACAAAACAAATAAATCCTCATAACCAACGCGATAAGGGGTTGTCAATCCCTTCACAGCCACTTACGAGAGTGAGATCTGATAGATATGATAGGATAATATTTTTGGTATTTTTGTGATAAAGATGCAAAGTAAAATAAAAGCAAAGTAAAAAATCAAAGGAAATAACTAAGTGTTGGAAGATTAATATGATGAAGATAGACCCGGGGGCCATAGGTTTAACTAGTGGCTTCTCTCAAGAGCATAAGTATTTTACGGTGGGTGAACGAATTACTGTTGAGCAATTGATAGAATTGAGCATAGTTATGAGAATATCTAGGTATGATCATGTATATAGGCATCACGTCCGATACAAGTAGACCGACTCCTGCCTGCATCTACTACTATTACTCCACTCATCGACCGCTATCTAGCATGCATCTAGAGTATTAAGTTGATGAAAATAGAGTAACGCCTTAAGCAAGATGACATGATGTAGAGGGATAAATTCATGCAATATGATAAAAACCCCATCTTGTTATCCATGATGGCAACAATATAATACGTGCCTTGCTGCCCCTACTGTCACTGGGAAAGGACAATCGCAAGATTGAACCCAAAGCTAAGCACTTCTCCCATTGCAAGAAACATCAATCTAGTAGGCCAAACCAAACTGATAATTCGAAGAGACTTGCAAATATAACCAATCATACATAAAAGAATTCAGAGGAGATTCAAATATTGTTCATAGATAAACTTGATCATAAACCCACAATTCATCGGTCTCAACAAACACACCGCAAAAAGAAGATTACATCGAATAGATCTCCACGAGAGAGGGGGAGAACATTGTATTGAGATCCATAAAGAGAGAGGAAGCCATCTAGCTAATAACTATTGAACCGAAGGTCTGAGGTAAACTACTCACACTTCATCGGAGGGGCTTTGGTGATGATGTAGAAGCCCTCTGTGATCAATTCCCCCTCTGGCGGAGCTCCGGAACAGGCCCCAAGATGGAATTGCGCGGGTACAGAAGGTTGCGACGGTGGAATTAGGTTTTTGGCTCCGTATCTGATCATTTGGGGGTACGTAGGTATATATAGGAGGAAGGAGTACGTCAGTGGAGCAACAGGGGGCCCACGAGAGTGGAGGGCGGCATACAGGGGTTAAACACGCCCCTACCTCGTGGCTTCCTCTTTTGTTTCTTGACGTAGGGTCCAAGTCTCCTGGATCTTGTTCGTTCCAAAAATCACGTCCCGAAGGTTTCATTCCGTTTGGACTCCGTTTGATATTCTTTTTCTTGAAACTACTGAAATAGGCAAAACAGCAATTACGGCTGGGCCTCCGGTTAATAGGTTAGTCCCAAAATAATATAAAAGTGAATAATAAAGCCCAATATTGTCCAAAACAGAAGATAATATAGCATGGAGTAATAAAAAATTATAGATACGTTGGAGACGTATCAGATGCTCCAAGATCAAACAGCAACCCTGAGCCCTTTCTGTCGGATTTCGGGTTTCGGCAGAACCCTTGAGGTTCGAACACTGGGGTGTGCACGAAGATCTCCCCCTACCTAATCACGCCCTTAGCCTCATCGCGAGCTCAAAGCCTAGCTCGACGAACCCGCAACACAAGAGACACAAGATTTATACTGGTTCGGGCGACCGTTGTGGTGTAATACCCTACTCCAGTGTGGTGTGGTGGATTGCCTCTTGGCCTGAGGATGAACAGTACAAGGGAAGAACAGCCTCCTGATGTGAGGTGTTCTTGTGCTTGGTGAACTTGTGTGGGTGAGGATGGATCTAGTCCAAGGTGAGATGAGTTGCCTCCTACTGTAGTGGCTAGTCCTATTTATAGAGGCTCTGGTCATCTCCCCAAATATTGAGCGGGATGGGAGCCAACAATGGCCAAATTCGAAGGGGGACAACTAGTACAAGCTATCCTGACTAAAGGTGGTCTTCGCCTGCCAAAGGCTCTGGTGGTGACGCCGTCTTGGGCTCCACGGTGACCTCCATCCTGCTGTCCTGCTGGTCTTGGTCTTGTTGCACCGATATGGAAACCTTTGCCTGATGCCTCGGGACTCCTCGCCCACGCTTGCCCCTTTAGCACCAAAGAGGAAACAAGGACACTGTGCGCGCTGGCGTCCGCCTGGCCTTTGTCGTCATGGCTGACATCGCAGGAACCTCGCGAGGTTCCCTTGCCTTGATCTCTCCGCCCCTCGCGAGCCAGCCTGGTGAGGCTGCTCCCCAGGAGGTCTTGTGTCGTTCGCCTCGCGAGGCTTGGCCCCTCACGAGGGTCTTGAATGTTTGCTGGTGAAGATGGGCCATACGGGGCCCATTTGGCGGCTTGGCGCCGTGGGCATGACGAACAAGTCGAGGACCCCGTTTCGGGGCCTTGAAACACTTTCGATACTTGCTCTGATACATGGGTAAGCATTGTGCGCATGCGTCGTGCTAGATCACACTTCCTTCTCTACTAGGTTTTCTAAACATGGTACTGTTTCTTGCCACTCCTCTCATCAGTTTCCCGCCTCTTCTCCCATCGTTTTCCCGCTACCAGTGTCAGTGCTCATTGAAGGCTAGCGGTGACACACCAGCCATGTAAATAGCCCAGAAAGTTTCTAAAAGCACAAATGTGTGTGATAGGAGGGAGTAGGTCCCATAGGGTGACCAGCGTGAAATGCCTTAATGGCAAGGAGGCAATTCTTATCAGGAAGGGGCGGCTTCCCATCCGCTAGCCTAGTGGAATAGAACGTAGAAGTTAAGCGTGCTCGGGCTGGAGTATGTCAGATTTGGGGTTCCGCAGACCCTTGAGAGGTTCGAACTCTGGGGTGCGTGCAAAGAACTCGTCCTCCCTAGTATTCCTGCTCAACGATTCCACGGCCTAGCTCGATGAACCCAAGCACTACAAAAAAAATACACTTCCGTGATGATACGTGTTTGTCATAGTAGGTCATGTTTTCTGTCATGCATGTACATCCATGACGATTTTATGACAGAATCAAGATAGTCATACCTGTGCTGTTTTACAAGTGTTCCATGACAATACCAAAATTATGATCACGGAAGTTTCCACTTCCATGGCGATAAATCGCGCGTCATAGAAGTGCTTTCGTCAAGGGTGACCGACACGTGGCATCCACCATAATGTGTCGCCGTTAAGCTATCGGGTTCCGGTTTGGATCCGATAACCTGTTAATAGCCCGGACCAATGGGGATTTTCCATGTGTAAAATTCTCATTGGCTGGAGGAACCACGTGACGGCTCATCGTTGGGACAGATGTCATCCACTCATTGGACAGGAGGCGCCTGTGATAGATCGAAACGTGGCACGACCCAACAGTGGCCCATTCTGGTGAAAAAGGCCAGCCCCCTAAGAATTAGCTGGCCGATCCATATAAGGCCTACTTTTGTCAGGTCCATTTAAGCCCACGACCCAGATGAGATATGCCAATTCAGCCCGTCAACGGCCCGTTAACGATTTGACACCATTGCAGCCCATTATCAGTTCTAGCCCGTTAACAGCCTGCTATATATTTGGGCTCAATATCGGACCGATGTGGTTTCGACCTGTTAACGGCCCATTCAAGGGATTGACCAATTTTTAGGATGTACATCTTTCGACCTTTTAGCGACCCATTTAAGTGTTGGGCCAATTTCCGGCCCGTTGTGTCTTTCAGCCTGTTGACGGCGAATAATTGAGTTGAGCCATTTGCAGTCAGACCTGAGTTTTGGCCTTTTAACGGCCCATGCTCTTCATGGTCCAATACCAGCCCCGTTTCTCTTTCGACCTGCCAAAGGCCCACAACACAATTGGGCCATTTACAGTACGACCTGATTCTTGGACTCTTAGCGGCCCATGCTCTTCATGGTCTAGTACGAGCCCGTTGTCCCTTTCGGCCTGCTAAAGGCCCACAATATAGTTGGGCCATATGTAGCCCGACCTAGTATCGGCATGTTAACGGCCTATGAAATCAAATGGGCCCGCCTATTGCCCGCTTCGATGTCGGCCTGTTAACGACTCAGGAGGTAAGAGGGCCGACCATTAACTTTTGTCCTAGTAACAACCCTTTAAGTTAATGGGCCCACTAAAGTTCGTACATGTCTTTAGGCCCAATTAGATAATTTGAGCCCATTACAACGAGCAATTATGCACAGGACCAAAACTGATCAAGCAAAGGTACAACATACAGGGAAAAATGTTGCACATCCAGCATATATTACAGGAAATTACATCCATTAGGCGATCAAAGATTGATGCCAGTGCAAATAAATGAACAGAACCTAATGATCTACAACGTCACAATCTGCAACCTTTGCGCAGATGACACCCATAAGCATGTGGGAAAGTTCCTGCTGCTTTGCTACACTGTCTCTGAAAACATTGATCAGTTGTTGTTGCGCACGAATGTGCACCTCTGATTCCTCCACCATTTCCATCATTGCTTCAGTCATTAATTGGTTCACAAACATACATTTTTTGCATTACATTCGAGACAGAGGAAACTGAACAGATTCAGAAGGCGATTTTGGCAGGCTTGTATTATTGATAGTGGAGAGTGTCTCGACCACTACATCATAACATAAATTAGGAGGGGATCCAAACAGATTAATCAAGAGTTATTGCCATATTAGCTGGCGTAGATTTATTGGAAAGAAACAATGGGGTTGCCTTGCTGTTTTCAGAGTTTGTCTTCTTATCTTCAGCAGCCTGCACCAAATTAACACAGTAGCAATGCTATCATTGGCTAGGTCAGATAATAGGAAAGCAACATTAAAACAACGAACATTTGGGGAACCAGACCACACCAGCCTACACCAAATTAACACAATATGGCACAACTATCATCAGGCAGGTAAGGTAATACGGAAGTAACATTGAGACAATGAATGGATGGGCAACCAGAGCAGCACTACAACTCATGCAGCTCAGTATGCAAAACTACCAGGCAATTTTCCTTACAAAAATCAACATTGTCGCCTTTAACATTTTGCTACAACTAATTTTAGATCAGATAAAGGTTGGATTCACGCCGATTAACAAAATACATGCTGATGTAAAAATATAGTGATATACAACAGGTACTTACATCATCATTGGAGCACAGAGAATTCCCGCAAGATACTTTCATAGAATATGATCCCAATGGAGGAAGTCTTCTATCATTTAACCTTATTTTCTAAAAGAGAGATGGGTAAGAAACATGTAGAAAATATGATCAGAATGCTATAAAATTTCATGATGCGAGGATACGCACAAGCTTCTTAGAATGGAGTTGACATATTTTTGTTGGACTGGAGCGGACTAGTTCTTTGGCCACTGGAATCTGCTTATTATCAGTGGGAGTTTGGTTTCTCCCTGCTGGAGTAGTATCTATGAAAACTGGAGTTGGTTTAATATCTCCTGGCGTTTGGATCTTTGGCAAGGACTTGGTTTGTAATCCGTCAGATTCTAACATAGCCGTCTTCCGATTGCATGCCTTATATACAAGAATGGTGCTTCAATTATAATCATGCTATAGTAGAGATGGAATAGGTACTGAAGAATAGAAAGGCATGACAAATTGACATGTATTCCCTCCATCCGGAAATAAATGGATGGGTCTAGGCGTATTTCAGTTCTAGATACATGCAGTTTTATCCATTTCTGCGACATGTAATCCGGAAGGGGGGAGTATGATGTAAGAGCTAGGGATACGGCAGGACAACAGTGTAAAAAAACATTACTTGAATGTAAAACTATATGCTAGCGGAATACATACATAAAAACACTAAGAAAACATATGCGTGTATGATTGGGGAACTAAGATGGCATTGCAAGAGACCACTAGAACAACACTTCAATGTAAAAAAAGAACATGGTATGGTAGACAGATGAAGTACATACTGATGACTAACAATGCATAAGATATTCAGAAGCATGATGTCCAAACTAAGCAGATGGCATCGCAATAGAGTAGAATGACAGTACTTGAATTTGAAAACATGTTATCATGAATGGAATAGGTACTGAAAAACAGGAAGGCATGCCATATTTACATGCATGATCAGCATGCTAAGCACAAGGCATTACAACAGAGTAGATGCACTCCAGGACATTATATGCATGGTGTACCCATATCAAGGGCCAAGTTAGAGCAAGGACCTTGTGGGGTGAATAGGATTCATCCTCTTTCTGCAAGTCTTGTGAAGAACTGCCTTTACATGTTCCATCATATTGGTTATCATTGACGTCAAGTTTGTTGGCCGTTAGATTGCTCCGTGAGGTTCTTGTGGATAAATCAGTGTGTGCAATTATATCTGACATGCATGGAAGACAACTAGTAGTTAGACTTATGTAATGAGTGCCTGTAGGAGATGACATAAATAGTAGGACTGGGGTTAACTAGCAGCAACAGGTCTAAAAAACTAAAGGGAGAACACAAATGAAAGCTATAGAATAGGTATCGTTTGTACTCGAGATTAACTAGATGGCACACAAAAGTATTAAAGAACAACATAGGTAATACTAGAAGTGGTATAATACTATAATCACCAGCCTGTGGGATAGCACTGGCTAATGGATGATAATTATGGAACAACGTTACCACAAGTCTCTTAGCTAAACTATGGAACAACGTTAACACCTAAACAAGACCCGTAAGAGATCAGCATGAATATACAGTGAAATGTGATACTCTATTTTCCATGCTTAGATGAATAACAAAGCCATAAATGTTGCACACAAGTAAGATGAGGGTACAACCTATTTGGCCGTCATCCATAGGAGTGAGCATCATGTGCTGACTTGTCGATGGCCCTGCAGTTGTTGTGGCTGTCCATGTCGGGCACGCGCATTCGATGCAGGGAACTTTTGAGTGGGGACTATAGCTCCCTTCTGGTGTATGCTTCCCTTGTTGGAGCAGCTGCGGTGAGTCAGAAGGTGGTGTGGCTGAAGGTGCAGAAAACGCATAATGTTAAGAACGACACATCTCTCTGATCTAAGGAAATACCCTAAGAGATCAACAGCAAGGTACAAGAGTGGTCACATGTCTGTTGACCGAAGACTAAATTGGGGTCACACGATTTTATTTTATTTTGGTACTATTCGATCTACGCCGGATGGCTTGATGGCTGTCTTGTGCGTCCCGGCTGACACTATTCGGAATCTTCCCCGAAGAGCCAGCGGCCATCGGCAGAGAAGCCTGCCTCCGCCGTCTGTGGCCCCGACCAAAACCCCGCTCCCCGCCCCACCGCACTGTCGTGGTTGCACCGCCCCCAGGCCAACCCACAAAGACTCGCCATCATCCAGATCCTCCTGCGGCAGTACCTTCAACCCACCAACTCTAAGATAGCCATCTAAGCGCTGATTCCACGGTGAACTTGCGCCCCCGCACCCTTACGTTAGGCACCAGCCAACCGGCAGCCTAGGAGCTCCACCGCCTCGAGGGGTGCTTCTTCCCATTGGGAATCGATTGGCCCAGAATAAAAATTCAGACAACTGACTCCTAAATAAAGTGATTTGAGATGAGGGTGTGACCTATTTGGCGGCCCGGTGAAGTAGGCAGCTCCAGCTGCCGAGTTGGCGAGGCTGGCACGGTTGCGGTGGCTACCAGCGGCAGGGAAGCAGAGATGTTGCACTGGTCGACGGCTACGCGGAAGCAGCCGGGGCTCTGGACGGATCCGAAGTTGGGGCCGCTCCGGCGCCGTGAACAACGGCGGGGGTGAATCGGCTCCAGTATGTTTCACGCGATCATCGTCGAGGTAGCTCCAGCATCTCGGAGTAAGAGGCACGTGACCCAGTGCATGATGACAAATGGACAACATCTCCGGCATTAGGGACGATGGCTGCTGTGAATTTGGTGTGGTGGGAGGCGCCATGGATGAGGGGCTGAGGTTTCACGGCTCGGGAGAAGGGAGCTTCCGAGGAGAAGGTGATTTAGCTCCCACGAGGTATGAATGGGGAATTGGGAGGGGAGTGGAACCATGTATTATGGACGCATTTGTCAGAAATGTGTGTGTGTGTGTGTGTGTGTGGGGGGGGGGGTTACAGTTCTACCCCTGCCTTTAGGCTTCTCAGCTTGGGTCTGTGTACTGAGGGTCGGGGATAGTAGAGTAACTTTGCTTCTCCCAAATAGTGGGCGCGAGCGATTTTGGGCGAGGAGGGCGTGTTTCAAAATATAGTGGGCACGAGCGATTTCGGGCGAGGAGGGCATGTTTTGAAATATAGTGGGCGCGAGTGATTTCAGGCGAGGAGAGCGTGTTTTGAAATAGTGTGGGCGCGAGCTATTACGGGCAAGGAGAGGGTGTTTTGTCGAATATGGTTTATGAATTATTCGGCAGATGTCATTTCGGCCAAGGATAAGGCGCGCTTGGATGAAGTTACGAACCTACCCTCGATGTACAATGGGCCAATTGATGTGTGTCCCACATAGGCCGGTAATTTTGTGTCTCCCATTTATTTGCTCAGGCGAATTCCACCGAGCAGAGGGTGCTTAACGGTTCGTTCAAATTTTGGGGGAACGAGCATCCACGTCTACCTTACCAAGTCGATTCGAATCAAATTTTGAGCCAGTTCTTTTTTAGATGGAGAGATGATGCTCGGGAGTAATGTGTTTTTACATGCTCGTTGCTAATGATTTACGATAAGACAAACAGTTGACGCACTCAATAACGGGAATCAAACCCAAAATGAAATATCTCGATTCAATGAAATAGCTCATTCACCAGGTCAAAATAGTGAACTACCAAAATTGACACCTCAATCGAGTAGCATGTTGTACAGTATTATAGTACGCCATGAACATGTTGAAAGTCAAATTATGAACTTGTTTGATATACGCATATCTCCGTTCATGTGTGGATTGCAGACAACATGTTCTCCAATTTAAATATTTGAATGCAAGTTTATATAGAAACATGTTTTATATCAGTCTTTGATGCATAAAACGCGACCTCTCCTTCTCCCGGACTCCTGCTCTCTCTCTCTCGCCGACAATATTCAACTCTGCGCACGCATCCAACACACAAACCTTGTTGGTCCCTCTCCCTCTCTCTCCATCTCTCTCCCTCTCTTTGTGTGTGTGTGTGTGTGGGCAGGGGGGGGGGTCTTTCTAGTTCGCATGCATATATACTCCATCTATAGGTCTCTCTCGCACACTATGTATGATTATCTAGTCCAAGCTAAATATCTTGGGTGCACTCGTCGTACGCACACAAATTCCTTGGCTTGTTGCCCGTAACTCTCTCTCGTACCACTCTATCATCTCGGAGCTCTTCCCTCTCTCTCTCAAACTCTCCATCTCCCTGGGTCACACATACACATATGTATCTCGCTCGCACTCGATAGACCCATCTAAAACTCTATATCTCTCCCTCGTTCTCTCTCCATTTCACATGCACACACACACACACAATCTCATGCCTAGCCAAGTATGATGGTCTCTCACTCAATTGTAGGCACATGCAGTCCCCCTATATGTATATGACTAGCTAATCTTAGTCCCCATCACAAACATGTGCATGCTCTATCTCGATTTCTCTCGGGGCATCTTTCTATCGCGCACGCACCTCCCTCGATCTCCCACCCATATAGTCCCCTCACGATCTCGGGCGGATCTCTTTATCTCAAACACACCCTCTCTCCCTCCCCATGCATCTATGTTCTCCATGCGTCCCTCTCGACCTTTGTTCCTTGTTGGCCAGACCTCTATTGGACATGTGCTATAGGGTGTCTCTCTCCGTTGCAAACAATCACGCACTAGCTATCTTCGTGTATCTCCTCACCTCGCTTTTTCTATCTCAGAGATGCATGCGTGATATGTTTGCATAAGAAATGAAAAAACACACACTCTCTCTAATTTATTGTTTGTTGTCCCTTTATCTTTCACACACATACTCTTTTTGCACACTCACTCATTCTCCTTCACACGCACTTGATCTCTCTCGACTTAGGCACTCTCTTAAGTCCATAGCATATATATTTATTGAAATGCCAAACATCACAAAGTTTGACCATGTACGTGGAGAAAAGCATTTACATCTAGAATGGCAAACATATACCATTAGATTCGTCATGAGATGTAGTTTCGTATGATGTATCTTTGGTATTGTAGATATAAATAACATTTGCTTAAACCTGGTCAAAGTTTCCAATGTTCGACTTCTAAATTTTTTACATGCACTGCATTATCGAGCGGATGGAATATCTCTTTCCCCCTCTCAGCTATATGACGCACCACTCAGCCTTATCGAGGCTCCTCTATCTTTCTCCAACTTTATATCTCCCTGGTTAACACATACACATGTCTCGCTCGCGCTACATAGACCCATCTAACACTCTCCGCCCTTGTTCTCTCTCTCTATGTGACACGCACCCCCCTAAGTACCATAATCCCTCACTCCATCATAGGCGCATGCACTCCCCCTAAGTATGATTATCTCTCACTAACCATCAGGAACACACGTATTGTCTCCTTCCATCCATATGTCTATCTCGATATCTATCGGGGTATCTTCTATCGCGCACACACCTTGTCACTCGATCTCCTACCCATGTAGTCCCATCACGATCTCCAGGGGATCTCTCTATGAAAAACATACACTCTCTCCTCCCCATGTCTGCATTTTCCCCGTACGTTTCTCTCGACCTCTCTCCCTTGTTTGTCAGACCCCTCTTGGCCACGTGCTAGGGGTCTTTCTCTCTCAGTTGCAAATAACCACACACTATCTCCTCACCTTGCTTACACTGTCGAAGATGCATGTGTGATATGTTTGCATAAGACACACACGTTTTTTCTCTACTTTTATCGTGTGTTGTCCATTTCTCTTTCACACACACACACACACACTTTTCAGTCACTCTTTCTATGTCACACACGCTCTATCTAGTTAGGTACTCGCTCACGTCCACAAGCATATGGATGTTTTGAAAAGTCAAACCTCACAAGAGTTAGACTAGGTATATGTGGAAAAAACATTTACATCTGGAACGATCATTCGATTCATCACAACACACTGGTACGCATCGGTCCTAAACAAAAGATTTTTAACTCCTTTCCACGACGGCATTTGGAACCATCGCCAAGTGAGTGTGGGCGATAGGGGGGTCCTTCCCACACGACCCAGAAACCATCGAGGACATGCACTCCTAGCACACATGCTCGGCAAAATGAGGTCGTGTGCGACCGGTGAGCGCTCAAATATGGAAATACGTATAGTAGAGCTAAAAAATACAATCATACAGGCGAAATTGTTTCCGGTCGCAAGTACATCCCACACAGTCAGTCCCCACTAAACGTTTCCGTTCGTATGTACATCCCACACAGTCGCTCCAAGGAAAACGTATCCGTTCATAGGTACATCACACATAATTTTTCCCATTAAATTGTTTGTGTTATTGAATGTATCACACATGGTCCATAGAAGAAACTGTGTGACAAAGGCTGTCCATCACACACAGTTTTTATGTGGTAAACGTTTGCGCAAGGTGGCCTTACAGAAACAATTTTTAAGAGAAAGTCGTGTGTGATTGTTCATTGATCCAACACGATTTATTCCTAGGAACTGTGTGCGTTGCCTGAGGTCATCGCCCACAGTATTTTTACAATAACCGTTCGCAATATCAAAACCCAATTAGTAGGCTAATTGACCTATTATTAATAATCCATTTATTAATCTAATTGACATTCATATTAAGCACACAATATATTTCATTTCCATATTAAGGAAGCAGAATTTCATAATTGAAATACATCAGAGTACAACATGATATAGCTTTAGCACTCAGCTACCCCATTACACAACTGCACCAGAACCAAGTTCCACATGCAACATGTAGAACCTTTCGAAATTAGCATCATAGACGGTTTATAGACAGATGCATCTCATCTGGAAAACTGCTGAAGCGGAAGGCGAATATTGAGCCTTCATTCATGTTGAAGGTCTTTGCAACTTTAGGCGGTGCTCGTGGATGATTGACCGTTAGTCGCCGTTCTCTTCAAGAACACTTCAATATTGAACCGTGGGTGTTGTATGAAAACCTTCCTCGCCTCCTGACCATAGAGGTGGTTTGAGATGTAATCATCAGTGAACTGCTTTGGAAAGGCCTGAAAACAAGGATGGGCGTAAATATCTTCTCTATATTGGAAATGGGGCAAAGGAATAAAAAAAGGCAAGGTATAATAGTTAGTACCATCTTGTAGTGAACTGATGTCTTCTTCATTGTGCAGACAAAGATCTTGTTGTTTTTTGTCGCTAATTTCTTTATCCTAACAATCTTTCCGAGTTTCTTTATTTGATTGATATTAATGGACAACTCATTTCCCCATATGCAAAAAGGGTCAAACAATGGGTCAAAACCTCTGATAGGAGGACCTACATGTGCAAGTCCAAATTGTTAAAAACCAAAATATTAGAATGGTCCCTGCAATTGCACAATAATGTGATATTAGAGAACGGACCATGGACGTGCTAACCTCGATTGTAAATCTCAGTGCTTCCCATTGTTTCCCTGCAACACATATAAGGTAGTTAGTCATCAAGTTAAGTAAGGGTTCGCATGCTATCAGTAAAATATGTTGATGAAAAATAAGCACATTACAGATTCATCAGATTAATTCAAGTCACACAGAAAACCCATTCATCCAAACCAAGCATGATTAAGAACTACAAAATATAGCACTTGAAAGTGTTTCTCATGTATTAAGTGCAGCCAAATTCGATCTATTCCTCACATGCACAACAATAAAAAAATTTACCCATGACAATTGGACATCGCATTGCAGAATTGAACCAAGCAGTTAACTAAGCACCAACAAATGACCCAAACATTAACTGAGCACCACATTGCACAATATAACATAGTCCTAATAGAAGATCAGACAGTTAACCAAATAGTTAACTACAGCCAATTGTAGCAATTGTATTTGTTTCTCATGTATTTACTACAGCCAAATTCAATTTATTCCTCACATGGTATACAATAACAGAATGCACCCACAACTATTGAACATCGCATTGCAGAATTGAACCAAACAGTTAACTAAACACCACAACACAAATGTACCAAACGTTAACTGAGCATCACATTGCACAATGTATTACCAAACCAAGCATGCTTGACAACTTGGAAATATAGCAATTGTATTCGTTTCTCAAGTATTTCATAAAGATAAATTCTATTTATTTCTCACATGGAAGGCAATACAAAATTGCAGCCTGAAGAATCGAACATCACATTTGCAGAATTGAACCAAACAGTTAACTGAAGACGAAAACTAATTAACAAAATAGTTAATAAGTGAGCACCACAATCGCATTTACATATAGAACATATACACTAGAGCAACAGATTGCATGGTAAAATTAGATAGCACAATTCACTAGAATTTGTGAAGGAATGGCAGGAGCAGCACAAGCAACGGGTAAACCGAGCATGCTTAACCGGCATAGCTAGCAAATGGAAAGGTGCTCCTCCAAGAACTGGGGGTCGGCATGAATGGCAGCCATCACGATCTCTTCCGTGCGTGCGGCCGCAATTTGCTTCTCCGCTGCTAAATGCTCCTTGAGATCCTGGCTATACTGCGTGCACCATGGCTTAGGGCGGCGCTTATTTGGTGGAGGGGTCAGTGATTTGGGTGAAAGGTGTCGCGCTCGCGCCGACGGTCGGGGCATGTGGGATGTGGAAGGAGGAGGAGGATGGGGGTCAGGTGTGGATTACCTGCCAAGATAGATGAGGCCGAGCAGCGTGAAGGAGGGTCACCGACGAGGAGGTGGTGCTGCAAGCAAGGAGTGAAGTTTTCAACTTGGAAAGGAAGGCGGAAAGAGGGGAAATGTGGCTTTTGGCAAGGGGGAGGGGGCGAGGAGGTATATATTTCCGCGGAAGCTGAAAATTTGGAATCGCTTCAGCCAAAAAACTGGCGCGCAAAGTGTCATCAGACACGGTCCCTTATTCAGAACTGTTTACGATATGTGGACATCATAAAGGATTCAGATAGCTTAACCCGTGTGTGATGATTTTGAACGTCAAAAGTTTTGGTTCAAATTTCCATGGTTACAGTGCTCATCCATGTCATTGCATAATTTGGGTACACAAAGGAGACTACAGCACACCCACACTTCTTAATCGAGCAAGTTCAGCAATTAAACAGAGCTAGCTGACCTAAACATTACTCTAACAAATGAAAGACCGACGCTCTTAATTAAACAAAACAAAGAGTACTACTACGGCTGGTGCTCGTTGATCTCCACCGCCGCCTCCATGTCCAGCTCACGCCCGGCGGTCTCCTGGGGAAGGGGCTCCATGGCATCCATCGCACCATACTCGGCAAGCATCTCGCCATCCGCGTCCGCCATCTCTTTGGAAAAGGCCGCCACGAGCTGGGTGTGGACGGACGTGATCTGGGCTTGGACGGGCTCCGTTGTTGCAAGGTATGCAGTGGAGGAACGGACGGCTGCTCAAACGCTCTCGGCGATTGCCAGCTCTTCGGTCATGGGTTGCGGACCATTGTCGGAGAAGCTTCATTTGATTTGTGCGGTGACCGCCAGGAGCTGGGCGTGGGCCGCCTCGACATGGTCGTGGGCGGCCTCCATTAGGGCTAAGGCCGCCGCTGCGGAACGGACAACTGCTCTGCCGCTCTCGCCAGTTGCTATCCCCGAGGCAGATGATGCTGCCGCCACCTGAGAAGCAACAGCGGCCGTTTGGGCTGCCTTTGCCACCCGGTCACAGATTGCGGCCGCGCTCATGCACCTTGTTACCACGCGCATGGCGGCTGCAGCCGCGCTCTTGCCGGAGTGGGCCATTGAAGTTGCCCTCATGACGCGGGTCCACGTGCCCATCTTTCACCGGTGACGATTGAACAGTGAAATGATATTTGGGGAGCGAGCTAGTGTGCTTGAGACTCCGGATGTGGACTGTAGCCGACGCACCTTCTCGCGTAGGCCATAGGTGCACTATACACCAACGGTGGTCCAGGATTTTGTGCTGCATCTCACACGGTTGGTGATAATAAACTGTGTGCAATCTACTTGATTTTTCATCTTGATTTGAATTACATAATGGGGTCACAACGGCAATGCACGGTGTTTGAAATGAGAGACCTCTTATCTGGAGTGAACATGCAACTATATGTGTGTCATAAAAGAATTGGAATTATTCAGGGTTCGTTGGAACATTTTATACATTAAATTGGTTTTCTAGCCATTTCAGGTGCACAATTCAAAATTAAACTATATGCACATGCTCCGCTGAAACAACATGGGTTGTAAAATCATATATGTGTCCATGGGTTTATGCTTATCTCCCATGCAAGAAATGGGGATGAAATTAAAATACCATGGCACCGTGGTCTCCGGAAAACTTCGATGTACTTGCTTTTGTAATTCTAGTAAATCCAAAATTTGTCCGAAATTCCTGAAACTTGGCATGCTATCATGGAGCGGCATCAACATGTCGTGGTAAAAATTATGTCCCATTTGGGGTAGGTTTGGGTATAAGCTTCTCATAAACCAGAGCTTCTCACAACAAGTGTGATGGTTTCAGTAGGGAACGTTTCACCTTTTGTGGATGAAACGATATCCGTTGCCTCTTCTCGATATCAAATTTTTTCCTAGTGTCAACATAGAATAACAGGAGTGTTGTGTCAATTTTTGGGATTTTTCGGGGTTCGCTTGGACATTTTTATACGTTAACTGAGTTTTCTATGCATTCATCTGCATAATTCAAATTTGAACTACAGGAACATGCTTTAATGCATATAAATTAGTTGAAAATTCAAATCCATGTCCTTGGTTGCCTGCTTAGGTCCCATGCAAGAAATGGGAATGAATGTCAAACACCCTGCCACCGTCACTCGGTCGCAAATATTGAGATACCTAGTTTTTAAATTCTAGTAAATCCAAAACTCGTTTGAAATTCATGAAACTTGGCATGCTATCATGGAGCGGCATCAACTGTAACATACAAAATTCTAAATTTTGGAATGTTATAATAACTAGATAGATTTGATTGATTGTTTGATTGTTGTGTGATTGATTGAGTGAAATTCGAAACTTTTTGAAAGTTAAATGAGAGGGAATAAAAGGACTTTCCCAAACTTTCATTTTGCATTTTATGATCTTCGTGAATTCAAATTCTTTTCACCACAAAACCCTGGAGAGAAGATGACATGACTTCTTCAATTTATTTTAATGAAAAGGGGTGTTGAAAATATTTGAATTTCATTTGAAAATATTTCCAATTATGAAACTTTATTCAACTCATTGATTTTCACGAGAGAAGATAAAATGACTTCTTCAAATTATATGAAATATGAGTTGGGAGTTTTAAAAGAATTAAATTCAAAGTCCTTTTGAAATTATTTTCAATTTGGTGTTATTTGGTTTTTATTCAAATTATTTTTCTCCAAAAATAAAATATATGGAAAATAGGGTAAAATGATTCCCTACAATAGAAAATCGGAGAGAAATATTTGAAATCATTTTGGTATTTTTAAAATGATTTTTATGAGGTTTTATTGCAACAGTAGCACTCTTTGCTTTATGTGAATTTTTGTGGATTTTATTTGACGCTAGAAAAAATGCTCATGCTGTAAAAAATATTTTTGCTGAAAATTTTGATATATAATATGCCTATATAAAATTTTATTTTATTTTCGTTATTCGGTTTTCCTTCTGTTCTACTTAAAAAACTATACGTGCAGCCCATAATTATTTATCGCCCATACGCGTAGCATAGTGGCAGCAGGCGCCTCATTTTTTTCTTCTCCTAAATGGGCCAGGCCCAGCCAGCCTTTTCATTTATTTACTTAGGCCGAATTTTGTTTTGTTTTTTTTATAAAAACTATGGCGCGTGGCCGGCCGAGGCCTTTAGGCCCGTGCGAGGCGTTTAGCCTTTTTCTTCTCTGTTTTGTTTATTTTCGTCTATGTTTAGTCCCACATTTCCTAGCCTTTAATCCATAAACCTCTTTTCCACCTATAAATATAGATCCATAGAGTCTTCAAAAATCATCCGATTCGGGTTAAATTAATATTTTGGTTTGACTAGATTCACTAAAGAAAAATATATTTCTCTTCTACGACGGGACTTTTGGAAGTTTTCTACTCACTTCGAAGTCGTCTTTTCTATACCTTATAAAGATATATTTATTCGTTCACTATATTTATACATTAGACCTAAAATTCTTTTAGCCATAGCTATTTTTCTTCCGTAAAACAGCTTGGCCCTGATTTTTTCAAATAGCCTAACTTTTTACTCGTTCATCCAAATTAGATTAAACTAGCGCCTATAGTTTTGTCTTGTTTTCACCTATCCAGTGATCCTATCACATCCATTTTTTTGAAATTTTCAAATTTCGAAATTTGTTCAGATTCATATTCAAACTTCTTTTGATCATAACTTGAGTTTCGTAACTCCGACTTAGTTGATTCTTTTTGCAAATCGAAGCTCTTGACCTAAACTTTCTGATAAGGCCAAATTCACATAATTTTCGTACTGTTAGAAATTGTTTTATGTTGCAAGAGTTATTTGCTTGGCTTTGATGTTTTCCGAATCGTTTTCTTCGCTCTTCCTCATCTTTTGAGTGATTGCTTATGTGTGGTTAATACTGCTTGCTTACGATAGATTGACCGGAGTGTGACGAGTAGAACCATCAAGAATTTTGAGTGTGAATCATCTTCATCAACAGTACAGGTAAGTTCACACTTTTATCATGTCCCTTACATATCCAGTTTCTATGCATTAGTTTCACCCTCAAACATTGCATGGTTAGGAATTGATAACATGTGGTTATCGGGAAGTAGTTGATGAGGTAGGAACCTATTGCCCTGCATTCAAACCTTGGGAGTTACTATTATGTTATGCTTATATTGCCTTGCTATGCTCGTAGACGTGGATTGGGTTTGAGTGTATCCATGACAGATGTGAGATTGTTAATTAATGGTTGAACTTAAGGTGGCAACTTAAATACACATCTGGGTGGATTGAGGCACCTGGGGTATCCAGTGATTGCCTGTATTTTTTTGGAAATCCCGGGGTACCGTGTGACTCTCCTATGGACTGCCACCCAGGCTCAAAGGGATCGTAAGATTATTCATGCTAGAAACTTCTGTGTGCAGCCACAAGCTATTATGGGCTCTAGCATAGTTGATTAAGTCGTGTGAACTCTTACAGTGGTAGACTAGCAGATGTAGGGGATGTAGGTGGTACTGTCTACCCATCGTAAGGTGCTAACGCTTCTGAAAGACTGTGTCTCGGTCATCCGTTTCTCAAACACCATGTAGTGCGAGAAATCTAACAGAGCAGATCGAGTCTTGTGGGGAAAAGTGCGCAAACCTCTGCAGAGTGTACAAACTAATAATGGTTAGCCGTGTCCCCGGTTATGGACATCCTGAGTATCTGGTTCTTGGATTATCATGTTGATCTCATCACATTACTTAATTAATTTGTTGGGTTATTAATTACCTTTTAATTGGGATTGAGAGGGGGTTTACCTTCTCAATATTTTCCAACCAACTTTGTAGTTAAATAAAATATATTCCTTTGCGATCTGAGAAAAATTGGCTTTTAAAAAAAACATTATAACCATAGAGCTTTTCCACCAGCCATATATGCATGTAGTGATAGCTATTATTCATCATTATCCTAGGGTGTGAATTTGCCAAAGACATTCAATGTCTCGACCCTTTGTGGCTGCAACGTCTCATGTTGCAGGATTATCTTACGACGAGTAAGTGATACGTTAGGGTTACGATTTCTACACTCAACTTTGCCGTTGGCGTTGATGGGAGTCCACAACCTTGTTACTTCCGCTATTTGGATTGAGTTAATAGTATTTACGTTATTTATACATGTGATTTACCTCCGTTATAAATCCTCGAGTAGTGTGTGTGCCAGCATACCGATCCAGGGATGACACTTAAGCACAGAGACTTGACCGTCTGAGGTCGGGTCGCTACAAGATGGTATCAGAGCACATGTTGACTATAGGACGTGATCCTAGAAACTGGCAAGCCCATAGGAAGGATTTTCTCTAAAACTTTCTTTTTCAAAAAGATATTTTACCTCTCTTCTCTTCTGAGCTTATTCAAATATTCCCTTTTAGGGAGACCATATCCCTTTCCCCTTTTAACCACTCGAAGATTCGACGGATGAGACCACTTCAAGAAGTACAAGATATCGGACAACTAAGACCATTCGGAATGAAGAAGAATTTACCATACATTATGATAATGAAAACTACAGTGGTTGAAGACTCCGAGGACTAGGAGAATTGAAGGCTCTGAAGAATCCCCAGATTTTTATGACCTAGGAAGGCTACCCTTATGGAATTTGGCAGACTTTTGAAGCTGTCAATACACGAGATCAAGGTGTATCGGAGAAAGACTGGAACATGGAGCATTAGAACTCAAAGTTTTTGTCAATAAAACCCCAAGTCAGGAGATATCAATTATGGAATGAAAGCTCATGGCAGTAACATGGGCATAGACACGGCTAACCATGGAGTTATTGCCGCTTTTGCTATTATCACCATGCTGAGTTAATCATGCATATGCATGGAAGGATTGGATGGTAGAAGGCTGATGGAGCATCTATCAGCGAGAGATAAAGTTTTAACCTTAGCTGGAGTATCACCAGGATCTGGAGTGTTACATCAAGAAGTTTAGGGTGGACCTTTATGAAGCCGTATTTTGACAGGGAAGCATTTCGTGAAGAATTCAGGACCCAGAAGTTGGAAGTAGCCAAGCTGGAGGAGCAAAACCTCGAGATACCGGAGATTCGTTAGGAAACTGAAGGACATTATGACTATGTTTCATGGCAAGGATGTTGGAACCCATAAGTTTGGAACACAACTCCAGAAATGTTGAAGGACATCGCGAGAGACTTCGCGTCAGCAGAGATGATCTGGCAAAAGAACTTGAGAAGGACAATCATGATTGAAAGAAGCCATCGGAGACATGAACCAGACTTGAAGAGTTTGTCGACATTGAAGATTTATTGACCTTTAGAAGACCAACCCCTGTTACACCTATGTAAGATGCGACGTTTGTGAGCTGTCATTTGTTTGATGTTTTTCCGACAGCCACAATAAAATCTGTCTTTTCAAAACTTTTGTTTGTATTGTGTGCATCTCTCTCTCTCTCTCTCTCTCTCTCTCTGTTATCTCACCCCAAAACCCATGGATCCAATAGAGGATGAATGGAGATGACCTTGTATTTTCTGGACCGATGAGTCAATTGGAGACAGACCGATGGATTCAGAACATGGAGGATCACATGGAGAATAACACTATAGTCGGAAAGGATATGACCCAGCATGCTCTGCAGTGCTTTGAAAGAGGTGTTGCTACTTGGTGGAGGATGTACCAAACCATCAACGAATGGCAAGGAGTAACCACTTGGAAAGGATTTAAGTTGACTTTGCCAAAGTCTCGTCTTGTGTCCCAGAAATTGAAGCCTGATGGAAGTGATATGAAGAAACCATGTGCATGCAAGATTTGTGGAGAAATAGGACACAACCATAAACAAAACAAGGACGAATACCCTCATAAGCGGAGGATTACCAAAGGAGTTAGCCGAGGATCTCAGGGAACTTCGATTGGAGATTGTTCCCAAAGGTTTTGGTTGCAGCAATGGAAGTTCAGTCTACATTGTTGGGAAAGATCCGTGAAGCTCGGAAGGATGACAAAGAGATTGTTGAGGAAAAAGAGAGGATGGGCAAAGGAAAGGCCAAAGATTTTCATAAGGATGAGCACGGCACCTTATGGTTCGAGGACCGTGTATATGTGCCCAATAATGTAAAGATCAGGAAGTTAATACTTCAGGAGGCTCATGAATCACCATACTCGATTCGCCCTGGAAACACCGAGATGTATTTGGATTTGAAGGAGCGTTTCTGGTGGACTGGTATGAAGAAGGATATTGTGGAGTATGTAGTCGTAGGTGATGTATGCCAGAGAGAGTAAAAGCAGAGCATCAGAAGCCAGGATTACTACAGCCTATGCCGATACCCGAATGGAAGTGGGATAAGCTTGGCATGGATTTCATTACCGGATTTCCCAGAACCCGAACGGGATATGATTCTATCTGGGTAGTAGTTGATTCGCTTGACCAAAGTGGCTCACTTTATCTCATTGAAAACCACCTATACAAGTGCGAAGTTGGCCAAGATATATTTGACCAGGATCGTATGTCTGCATGGAGTTCCGAGGACCATCGTAACAGATAGAGGAACACAGTTTACCTCAAAGTTTTGGAATCAGCTGCACCAGACTTTGGGTACTAGGCTAGAGTTCAGTACAACCTTTCATCCGCAGACAGATGGACAAACCGAGAGAGTCAATCAGACTCTGGAGGACATGTTGAGAGCGTGTGCGCTAGATTATGGATCTAGTAGGGATGATAATCTACCTTACGCTGAATTCTCATACAACAACAGTTACCAAGTCAGTTTGAAGATGGCCCCTTTTGGAAGCTTTGTATGGGAGAAGGAGCCAGACACCGTTGATGTGGGATGAAGTTGGAGACAGTCAGTTGTTTGGACCAAATGTGATCAAGGAGTCAGAAGAGAATGTTAAGTTGATTCGAGATAGACTGAAGGTAGCTCAGTCCTGGCAGAAGAGTTATGCAGACTCAAAAACGCAAGGAGGTAGTCTATGAAATTGGAGACAGAGCATGTCTTCGTGTGTCCCCTCTGCGAGGAGTTAAACAATTTGGAGTTAAGGGAAAGTTAGCCCCGAGATTTGTAGGACCATACCGAGTTTTGGAGCATATGGGAGAAGTGGCCAACAATTTGGAGTCACCCGAAGGACTGTCAGGAGTTCATGATGTGTTTCAGGTTTCCCAGTTGAAGAAGTGCCATGCAGAGATGGCCAATATTCCCCTGTAAGGACGCTTGACCCTAGAAAGGATAATGATGCTCCACGAAGTAGAGTATGGACTACATAAGTATAAGTTTTTATCTTGGTATGTGGGATACCCCAAGAGTATGAAGGGATGAAGTACTATTGGATATAAAGGAGGTATGATGTTAGTAATATGGAGCAATTGTGACTCTATGATGAGTCTGAGTAATCACGTCTTGGTTTGGTGCCAATAGAAGGAAGAGAGACAATACAATTGGATGGATTTTAATTATGCTAGGAAGTTGGAAGTTGGATGTTGGATTAAAGATCAGTTGCCCCGAGGATGAGTTCAAGGTTTACAAGTGATGAGATGGGCCATAACCCACATGCCCCAGGACCTGCCAAGAAGCAAGCACACTCTTGCTGAAGGAAAAACCCTGGAAGAAGTTACGATTTTATCGGCAGACGAATTTATAGGAGTAACGCAAAACATGAGAGTTGTGAAGGAACGATATATGTTTGTTTGCCTTGCAGAGTAAATGGATTTATCCGAACTTGGTTCGTCGACAAGACAAATTCTGCAATGCTTGTGAGGATGACCAAGTGTTAGAATGCGAGATTCGCTAATCCGTATACAAGGTAATGATTTGGGTGCGGTATGGATTGATCACCATACCGACTTACTCTTATTATTCGCCTTGCTATATGGGATGGTAAATCTGAGTGACTTACCTATAGTAGAGAGACGACGATATTAAACCTTGTTTAAGCCTTAGAATGGTATAGCAATTTTTTCCCTGGTACAAGGCAGCTGTTGCCAAACGTAGGTTATACGGTGAGGATCAACCCAGACCCATTTCCTGACGGAGAAACTATAATTGGATGACCGCCATGAGATATTGATAGTTGTTTAGTATTGGCGCCAGACCCGTCAGCTAAGAAGACCCAATCTCTGGACAACCTTACCAAGAAAAAGGACAAAAGAATTGAGGAAAAGGTTATACCGTTACAAGAAGAGCCCAGAGAAGGAATTATCCTGAAGATTTGAGAAGACCGACACTGTCAAGAATAAGGATGAAGGGTATGAGTTTTTTTGGTGGAACCGTTCCATGCTTCTAAGGGTGGTAGCACCCGAGACCCCGGAGACGATCGATGGATTTTGAGAAGACCCCCAAACCCAACCAATTTCTTTCTAGCCTCTCCGAATCTTGAGGACGAGATTCATTTTAAGGGTGGTAGGTTTGTAACATCCCAAAATTCTAAATTTTGGAATGTTATAATAAATAGATAGATTTGATTGATTGTTTGATTGTTGTGTGATTGATTGAGTGAAATTCGAAACTTTTTGAAAGTTAAATGAGAGGGAATAAAAGGACTTTCCCAAACTTTCATTTTGCATTTTATGATCTCCTTGAATTCAAATTCTTTCACCACAAAACCCTGGAGAGAAGATGAGATGACTTCTTCCATTTATTTAAATGAAAAGGGGTGTTGAAAATATTTGAATTTCATTTGAAAATATTTCCATTTATGAAACTTTATGCAACTCAATGATTTTCACGAGAGAAGATAAATGACTTCTTCAAATTATATGAAATATGAGTTGGGAGTTTTAAAAGAATTAAATTCAAAGTCCTTTTGAAATTATTTTCAATTTGGAGTTATTTGGTTTTTATTCAAATTATTTTTCTCCAAAAATAAAATATATGGAAAATAGGGTAAAATGATACCCTACAATAGAAAATTGGAGAGAAATATATTTGAAATCATTTTGTATTTTTAAAATGATTTTTATGAGGTTTTATTGCAACAGTAGCACTCTTTGCTTTATGTGATTTTTTGCGGATTTTATTTGATGCTAGAAAAATGCTCATGCTGTAAAAAATATTTTTCTGAAAATTTTGATATATAATATGCTTATATAAAATTTTATTTTATTTTCGTTATTCGGTTTTGCTTCTGTTCTACTTAAAAAACATGTACGTGCAACCCATAATTATTTATCGCCCATACGCTTAGCATAGTGGCAGCAGGCGCCTCATTTTTTTGTTCTCCTAAATGGGACAGGCCCAACCAGCCTTTTCATTTATTTACTTAGGCCGAATTTTGTTTTGTTTAAAAAAAAAAACTACGGCGCGCGGCCGGCCAAGGCCTTTAGGCCCGTGCGAGGCGTTTAGCCTTTTTCTTCTCTATTTTGTTTATTTTCGTCTATGTTTTGTCCCACGTTGCCTAGCTTTTAACACCTAAACCTCTTTTCCACCTATAAATATAGATTCATAGAGTCTTCAAAAATCATCTGATTCGGGTTAAATTAATATTTTGGTTTGACTAGATTCACTAAAGAAAAATATATTTCTCTTCTCCGGCGGGACTTTTGGAAGTTGTCTCCTCACTCCGAAGTCGTCTTTTCTATACCGTATAAAGGTATATTTATTCGTTCTCTGTATTTATACATTAGACCTAAAATTCTTTTAGCCGTAGCTATTTTTTCCGTAAAACAGCTTGGCCCTGATTTTTTCAAATAGCCATAACTTTTTACTCGTTCATCCAAATTAGATGAAACCAGCGCCTATAGTTTTGTCTTGTTTTCACCTATCCAGTGAACCTATCACGTCAACTTTTCCGAAATTTTCAAATTTCAAAATTTGTTCAGATTCATATTTAAACTTCTTTTGATCATAACTTGAGTTTCGTAACTCCGATTTAGTTGATTCTTTTTGCAAATCGAAGCTCTTGACCTAAACTTTCTGATAAGGCCAAATTCACATAATTTTGGTACTGTTAGAAATTGTTTTATGTTGCAAGAGTTATTTGCTTGGTTTTGATGTTTTCTGAATCGTTTTCTTCGCTCTTCCTCGTCTTTTGAGTGATTGCTTATGTGTGGTTACTATTGCTTGCTTACGATAGATTGACCAGAGTGTGACGAGTAGAACTATCAAGAGTTTTGAGTGCGAATCATCTTCATCAACAGTACAGGCAAGTTCACACTTTGATCATATCCCTTACATACCTAGTTTTTATGCATTAGTTTCACCCTCAAACATTGCATGGTTAGGAATTGATAACATGTGGTTATCGGGAAGTAGTTGATGAGGTAGGAACCTATTGCCCTGAATTCAAACCTTGGGAGTTACTATTACGTTATGCTTATATTGCCTTGCTATGCTCGTAGACGTGGATTGGGTTTGAGTGTATCCATGACAGATGTGAGTTTGTTAATTAATGGTTCAACTTAAGGTGGCAACTTAAATACACATCTGGGTGGATTGAGGCACCTGGGGTATCCAGTGATTGCCTGTATTGTTTTGGAAATCCCGGGGTACCGTGTGATTCTTCTATGGACTGCCACCCAGGCTCAAAGGGATCATTAGATTATTCATGCTAGAAACTTCCGTGTGCAGCCACAAGCTATTATGGGCTCTAGCATAGTTTATTAAGTCGTGTGAAATCTTACAGTAGTAGACTAGCAGATGTAGGGGATGTAGGTGGTACTATCTACCCATCGTAAGGTGCTAACGCTTCTGAAAGACTGTGTCTCGGTCATCCGTTTCTCCAACACCATGTAGTGCGAGAAATCTAACGGAGGAGATCGAGTCTTGTGGGGAAAAGTGTGCAAACCTCTGCAGAGTGTACAAACTAATAATGGTTAGCCGTGTCCCCGGTTATGGATATCTTGAGTATCTGGTTCTTGGATTATCATGTTGATCTCATCACGTTACTTAATTAATTTGTTGGGTTATTAATTACCTTTTAATTGGGATTGAGAAGGGGTTTACCTTCTCAATATTTTTCAACCAACTTTGTAGTTAAATAAAATATATTCCTTTGCAGTAGGGAAAATTTGGCTTTTCGCAAAAACATTATAACCATAGAGCTTTTCCACCAGCCATATATGCATGTAGTGATAGCTATTATTCATCATTATCCTATGGTGTGAATTTGCCAGTACATTCAATGTACTGACCCTTTGTGGCTGCAACATCTCATGTTGCAGGATTATCTTACGACGAGTAAGTGATACGTTAGGGTTACGATTTCTACACTCAACTTTGCCGTTGGTGTTGATGGGAATCCACAACCTTGTTACTTTCGCTATTTGGATTGAGGTAATAGTATTTACGTTATTTATACATGTGATTTACCTCTGTTATAAATCCATGAAATCGTAAAAGGCCAAAGATACCGATCGAGGATGACACTTAAGCACAGAGACTTGACCGTCTAAGGTCGGGTCGCTACATCAACATGCCGTGGTAATTTTTTTGTCCCATTTGGGGCCGGTTTGGGTATATGCTTCTCACAAACCAAAGCTTCTCACAACAAGCATGGTGGTTTCGGTAGGGAACGTCCCACCTTTGGGGATGAAACAATATCCATTGCCTCTTATTGCTTCCAAATTTTTTCTCGTGTCAACATAGAACCACAGGAGTGTTGTGTCAATTTTTGTGATTTTTTGGGGTTCGTTTGGACATTTTTATGCATTAACTGATTTTTCAATGCATTTATGTGCATAATTCAAATTTGAACTACATGCACATGCTCTAGTGCATATAAATTGGTTGAAAAATAAAACCTGTGTCCTTGGGTGCATGCTTAGGTCCCATGCAAGAAATGGGAATGAATTTCAAACACCAGGGCACTGTTAATTGCCGGCAAAACATTTAGATACCTGGTTTTTAAATTCTAGTAAATCCAAAACTCGCCTGAAATTCATGAAACTTGGCAGGCTATCATGGAGCGGCATCAACATGCCGTGGTAAATTTTTTGTCCCATTTGGGGCAGGTTTGGGTGTATGCTTCTCACAAACCCGAGCTTCTCACAACGAGCATGATGGTTTCGTTAGGGAACGTCCCACCTTTGGGTACGAAACGCTATCCATTGCCTCCTATTGCTTTCAATTTTTTTTCTCGTGTCAACATAGAACAAAAGCAGTCTTGTGTCAATCTTTGTGATTTTTCGGGGTTCGTTTAGACATTTTTATGCATTAACTGAGTTTTCAATGCATTTATGTGCATGATTCAAATTTGAACTACATGCACATGCTCCAGTGCATATAAATTGGTTGAAAAATCAAATTTGTTTCCTTTGGTGCATGCTTATGTCCCATGTAAGAAATGAGAATGAATTTCAAACACCAAGGAACCATTGATTGCCGCTAAAACATTGAGATACTTTATTTTTAAATTCTAGTAAATCCAAAACTCCTCTAAAATTCATGAAACTTGGCATCCTATCATGGAGCGGCATCAGCATGCCGTGGTAAATTTTTTGTCCCATTTGGGGCAGGTTTGGGTACATGCTTCTCACAAACCAGAGCTTCTCACAACAAGCATGGTGGTTTCGGTAGGGAACATCCCACCTTTGGGGATGAAACGATATCCATTGCCTCTTATTGATTCCAAAAAATTTCTCGTGTCAACATAGAACAACAGGAGTGTTGCGTCAATTTTTGTGATTTTTCGGGGTTCGTTTGGACATTTTTTATGCATTAACTGAGTTTTCAATGCATTTATGTGCATAATTCAAATTTGAAATACATGCACATGCTCTAGTGCATATAAATTGGTAGAAAAATCAAATTCGTGTCCTTGGGTGCATGCTTAGGTCCCATTCAAGAAATGGGAATGAATTTCAAACACCAGGGCTCCGTTGATTGCGGCAAAACATTGAGATGCCTGGTTTTTAAATTTTAGTAAATCCAAAACTCGTTTGAAATTCTTGAAACTTGGCATGCTACCATGGAGCGGCATCAACATGACGTGGTAAGTTTTTTATCCCATTCGGGGCAGGTTTGGGTATATGCTTCTGACAAACCAGAGCTTCTCACAGCAAGCATGATGGTTTCGGTAGGGAATGTCCTACCTTTGGGGACGAAACGATATCCATTGCCTCTATTGCTTTCAATTTTTTTCTCGTGTCAACATAGAACAACAGGAGTGTTGTGTCAATTTTTTTGATTTTTCATGGTTCGTTTGGACATTTTTATGCATTAACTGAGTTTTCAATGCATTTATGTGCATAATTCGAATTTGAACTACACGCACATGCTCCAGTGCATATAAATTGGTTGAAAATCAAATCTGTGTTGTCGGGTGCATGCTTAGGTCACATGCAAGAAATGGGAATGAATTTCAAACACCAGGGCACCGTTGATTGCCGGCAAAACATTGAGTACTACATTTTTAAATTCTAGTAAATCCAAAAGTCATCTGAAATTCATGAAACTTGGCATTTTATCATGGAATCGCACTCGACATGCTGTGGTATTTTTCGTGCCCATTTTTAGAGAAGGCGCACTCGAATAATGACAACCAACAAAGGCATTTTGAAAAAATAGCTGCCACTTTAATATGTAAAATGTTTGTATAATTCAAACCGTGTGCATTCTGTTAACCATTCACGTGACACCACATGTCTTGGTTTTAATGGCTATAGGAGGTGCTGTGCGGACAACTGCTTGACCTTGACTGAACGTGAGGCGTGCGACCGTCGTCCAGTGCGCAGGCTCACCGGGAAGTGTGCAAGCTGTACGCTGCATAGGGTCACTGGGAAGCGAGCCCTTTTACTTCCATGGCTGCCCGCCTTGCTTGCATCCTCTCCATTAATGGTGCCCAAGCCGCATTTTAATTCGCTTTTCAAATATAAAAAATCATCGCAAACATTTTAGTTAGAACACCCGTATGCAAACCGACAGCTTCCCCAGGAAGCCAAGAGAAAATGTGCCGAGCAGGATTTCTGCAGCTCTTGATCGCAAACGTTTTAGATAGAACACCCGTATGCAAAGTGAGAGCAGCACATGATTTGTGCATCCGTTCAACGCAAACGGTTGATTTGGATGACCCATGTGCAACCACGTACAAACAATTAGGTAAGATTTGTCAATCCTTGTAACACTGCTATTTGTCAAAATATGAAGCTAAAAATCACTAGCAGTATCTAATTTTTGCAACTAAAATTCAGTAATTAAGCATAGGTTTCATTCATAGATTAAGCAGTCATTCTTAATTTATACAACAGTTCAACTCGATAGCTGAACCGACCAAACTTCTCCCCAATTGTTGCCAACCACGTACTGAAATAGCTAGTTCAACTATATGTACTAGCTAACTTTAAGTACATTGTACAGTTCCACCACATCTATAATCAGATGAACTGAACAAAATAGCCCATACTAGTTCTAGCTGCCTCTCCTCTGCCGAGCGTGCTCAGTAAGAGGCGGAGGAGGAGGAGCCTACCAATGAGCTAGGCAACCGCAATACGGTGTCTGCCGCTATTGCAGCTTCAGCGAAGCTCACCTCGAATGCCCTCTGCCGCTCCAGACGACCCCTCTCGAAGCGCTGGTTCTCCTCGTAGATCTCCTGATTCCTCGCCTCTGAGGCGGCGTGTGCCGCGGCCACGGCGGCGGTAAGGCTCTTTGCATGCTCGACGATGTGCTCCTCCTCCTCCCTTAGGAACTCGGTGTAGCGCGCAAGGTCTCTGACGCACGTGCGTGCATCCACCTCCACCTCCCGCCTTCGGGCGGCGGTGACGGAGCGGGTGATGACCCCGGCGGTCGACGATGGGCTGGCGGCCATGAAGGCCAATGATGGGGTGGCAGCCAAGACCACCACCTCCCGTCTTCAGGCCGCGGTGGTGGAGCGGGTGATGGCCATAGTGGCCGGCAGTGGGGTGGCGGCCACGAGGCCACCTCCTGCCTTCGGGCCGCGGCGGTGGAGCGAGCAGTGGCCCTGGCTTTCGACGGTGGTGCGGCGCCAACGGCGGCCGGAAACAGCTGTCGACGGGCAGCAGAGCGTGTGGTGGGTGTTCCGCGCACACCCAACAGGGACGCCACGCGCACTACACTACGTCGGGGACTGCGCCGCTTCCGCGGTGTAGCCTACCAGCTGGAGCTGTCCTCTAATGACGGCGGAGTGGCTGAGCGACGACGATGAACCGGTGCCATTGGCGATTGTAGGAGAAGTAGAATAGATAAGCTACAGGGAGGGAGGGGAAAATGCGACGCATGACTCGCCGGCCGTGAGGGTTTTTATAGCAGGCCGGTAAGCATTGGGATTTTGGGGGATTTCACCGAGTCGGGCGGGAAGCTTGCGCAAGAACCTGCGAGGTTGTGCGGGAATGGCCAAAAAAACGCCCCCATGCGCTGCGCAAGCTTGCACTGTAAGCTGTTTCTAGCAGTGGGGTGACAAGACGTGCGAGAGGAGGACGAAAGGCCATGTACACATACGGTTCATAAAAAAACGTTTGCGATTTAATTACCTACTATACCACCGTCCTGGTTTATAAGTATGATTTAACTAATAAAATACGAATGCATGTCGCCAAAGATTATATAGTTAGATTTGTATTTGAACATAGTTTCCAATTATATAATTTTTAAAACATGCATTAAAATTTTGTTGGTTAAATTTGAGGGCAAAGTATGGCATAGAATATAAAGGAGGCTATAGACTAGATGGAGGTGGTAGCACACGGCCGCTCTCTATGCCGCAACGCAACTGTCGGCCGGCTTGTAGGCGACCATTTCCTGCGTGTTCAACTGCTCTATGCGTGTGGTTGCTTGCGGTCCAGGCGGCCACGACGCGCTTTACTCGTGACCCGCGGCGCGCACTCTGCTCTTGCGTCCTGCAGTGCACGCTCTGCTCTCGCGTCCCTCCATGCGCGCTGCCAGTGTTTGGGGCCAGGCGCGGCGTGAGGATACAGTTACCCGCTGCAAAAACTGCCATGCGGACGCGCCGAGAATCCACGCCGCCCGACACACTTTTATTCCTGCGGCCATTTACCTTCATCTCTTGTCTCACACGACACAATAAGCACACCCACGAGGACACATACAGAGAGGACATCCAGCAATTCCAATGGCGCTCCCCGTGGCTCCAATGGCGCTCCTAGCGGCCGACGACGACAAAGGCGGGCACCTCACCATGCATCACATAGTGGACATCCACATGAGGGGAAGGCCCTCTCGGTGGTGTACACGAACGACCCGGTCTCAGTGGAGAGCTCCATCCAAACTATGGAGTAGTTCCTTGCAAAGGACAAGTACCGAGTGGTCAGCTTCGACCTCGAGTACACTATCGGTCGTGCCGGGCACGATCAGAAGGTTGCTGTCGCCCAGTTGTGCATGCGACATGACGTCCTCGTCTACCACTACCACCTTGCCATAAGGCCTTGCGAGTGTTTCTCTAGGTTTATCAACAGCTCCGACTACAGTTTCACTATGGTGGACATCACCAACGATCTAAAAGCGCTCAAGTTTTCGGACTTGAAATGCCCGAATCTTGTCAACATCCAGCACCACTACAAGGTCTGGGGCAGCGACAAAAACAAACTGAACTCCCTGGTTGACCTAGCCTCGGCCATCATCTACCCCTACTACGCGAAGATGAAGGAAGAGAGCAATATGGACAAGAGCGCCTGGCACAGTGTGGGGTATGAGAGACTGGATGAACAACATGTCAAGTACGCGGCCATGGACGCGTACACAAGCTACGAGATGTACATGTGGATCGTTGACATGAGGAACTGTCTTCTTCCTGACCCAGACGAGTGATCGAGCCACATTGCAGTGGCGGGAGCGTCACAAGAAGTAGATGACTAGACGATCGTTTCTCCTACTTTAGAATGCATGCAATTGTTTATTGAGGTGTGTGCGAATGATCTGTATAGTCACTTATATAATTGGATGTCTATTTCAGTTATTTATATACATGTTATTCTACTATAGACAGAGCAATTCACACGGCTTATTAGTAGCAATCATTTGTGTTATTATTGGTCTTCGCACACATTTCTGATTACGGACCTGTTTGCCGCGTATCACACACATCTTGTTCAGTTGAGCCGTTTCCATTGTGTTTCCTAATCACACACAGTTCATCCTAGTGAACCATATGCTATATATCACACACGCCTTCATCTGGCCGCCCGTTTCTTTTGTGCCTCCTCATCCCAAATAGTTAATATAGCTGAACCGTATGCCCTGCATCGCACACACAACTAAATTCTGAACCGTGTTTGATGCATCTGCCATTGCAAACATTTTGCACCTTCTTTATGGTTTTTTACACCACCGTTTGTGATTATGGCATCGCACATAGTTTCGCCGAAGGGTCTCTGATCGTAGTGTCGCGTTTGGACCATCCCACAGTAGTGACATGTACTTACTTCATACTATCATTTATCTTTGGTATTGTAGATATAAGTAATTACTTTATAAACTTGGTCAAAGATTCAAATGTTTGACTTAAAAAAATGTTGGCACTACATTATCAACGGAGGGAGTATCTCTTTCTCTCTCTCTGCTATCTCTCACAGGCCTCCCCTCTCACTCGAACTCTCTATACCGAGGGATTATACGGTCACTGTGTCAGCGTATAGCTCTGTATTTTGTTTAGTTGACCGGTCAACCAGCTCGTGTTCTCTATCTTCGTGTGCTGGCCCATGTGGCAGTGGGTGAAATAAGTAAACTAGAGGCCTATCTGACACGCGGTGAAGTAAACAAAGTTGAAACCACTCGGGGTAGCACCCCGCATGCTAGTAAATTGAGGGCACACTTCTTCCGCGTCAAGGATGCACTCGCACACACTTCACCACTGCGCGGCAGCATGCACAGAAGGACACACTCGCGCACACCCAGCACACAACACACACCAGCACACGTGTACACCGGCGTCGCCGCCGGTTGACATGGACGGCGAGGTAGCCAACAAGCGGAGGTGGCTCTAGCCAAAACCGCATCTGGCAAGCCTGGACATCATCAGCAGCCTCCCCGATGACATGCTGCTCATCATCATCGGCCTCCTCCCCACCAAATCTGTCGTGTGGACCACCCTGCTCTCCTGGCGGTAGCGCTCCCTTTGGCGCCGCGTCCCCTTGAACCTCATCGTCGACAGCTGCCTCTGCGACGGGGATTGCAAACACATGGCCGCAGTCTCCAAGATCCTTCCATCGCACCCTGGACAGCCATACGCCTTGACAACCGCATGTTCAGTACCAACTGCAATGTCCAAGCCAAGTTCGATGAGTGGTTCTTATCCCCCGCCCTAGATCAGCTCGAGGAGCTCAGCTTTGAAGCAGGACGATGTCGCTATCTGCCACCATCCGCGCTCCGCCTCACACCAAGGCTGCATCGCGCTAGCTTCAGCTCTTGCTATCTTCCCCAGATTAATGCCGCGCCCGCCCTTCTTCTCCCTCAACTCAAGCAGCTCGACCTCTTCGACGTTGTCATCTCGAAGAAGGCTATAGAGCACCTACTCTGCAGCTGTACTGCGCTCGAGTACCTTCGTCTTGAGCAGATCCACGGGTTCACTAGCCTCCACATCGCCTTGATGAATCTCCGATGGACTTATGTGTCTTGTTGGTCCCGCAACAAGACATCAATCGGGAAGAGATCACTCCAGCTGTTCCATGTTATGGTCATTGAGAATGCGCCTTTCCTTAAGAGATTGGTTGTATCTGATCAAGAAGGTCCAAACAAAATCAAGGTCATTGACACGCTGAAATTGGCAACATTGGTGTACTCGTCTGCCAAATACTCCAAACTCTTTATTGGATCCGTAATTGTTCAGGTACAACACTCATCTTCTTCTCCGTCTTCTTGAAATTCACATTTTTAAATTTCTTCTTGGCGTATTTACGACCGTCTTCCAGAAAATGATTCCCACAAGCTTGACCCAGTCTATGCGCATAGTGAAGATCTTGGCAATAAAATTTATCGGCCCCAATCTGGATCAAGTTGTTGGATTCCTACATGCTTTCCATACACGGAGAAGCTACTCATCGAGGTGAAACTTCTTTCCTATTAGTAAATGGTAATCACAACGTAGCTCAATTTTTACATAATTTTCCCAAATTACGATGACAAGTGTAGTGTTCAAAACTGCATCTATGCACTGCACCGAAAGAAATGTTTTTATTATTTTTTCTCACGTGATCACCTGCATTATTTTTTTGTTGTACTACTAGTAGCCTAGGCTAGTTGTGGCACCCCGGCTCAGAGCAACCGGTTTACCTTGCATTGCCAGCCCAGATACCATGTCTTCTGGCAACACACAACATCTTGGTACATAAAACAACTGCTATATTGATACTAGCGGAACATAGTTCGACATTACATCAAGTTACGAGGCCAAGCGGCACAGACGGTGCGGCTGCACAATCTGTACATTATTTAGTGAACATAAAGGGGCCTCGATCATGACAACTACGCAGCAGCGGAACGACGATGAAGAGGGACTCCATAGCACAGGAACACCGATTTGGCCACGATCTAGACTCGGACAACACTTCGATCCAACGAGACTTTCTTGAAATCTGGCATGACACGCCAGGTTAGTACATTGAATGTACTTGCAAGCTCACAACAAGCATAAACATAATGACAAACAATATCATGATATCAACCAAATTATCATCAAGGCAAAATCATACTAGGGATGAAGTGAACATGATCTCGTGCCTCAAGTCCCTCGGACTTGCTTACCAAACGGGTTACCTCATAACCAAAGGTTGATCTTTCTCGGATCACAAACGGACCAACACTTTGGTCTCTCCAAACGGGTTACCTCGTAACTAAACGGTGATCTTTCTCGGATCACAAATAGACCAACACTTTGGTCTCTCCAAACGGGTTACCTCGTAACCAAACAATGATCTTTCTCGGATCACAAACGGACCAACACTTTGGTCTCCATCATCAACATAGTTTGTCAACCATCATCTTTCCAACAGTGCCATGTTATTAACATTAGTGTGCATGATTATCTAAACATTGACCCATGGTGTGTCCTACTTCCGAGTTGTGTCCGTAACCGAGGACGCGGCTATCGATAGATTAAATACACCCTATAGAGGTAGCGCACTGTACCCACACAATGGAATCCATGGCCTCGCACTGCCATTCGGGTGGACCAACGACATTCGAACGGAACCCCTCCATTGCCATGACACTCTCCCGACCACTCCGACTTACTCCCCACTGGGCTAAGTCCTAGGTGGCCCTGTGCCTACCAAAGGCATCAACGGCCACCGTCGTGGCAAAACGGCCACCATCGTGGCAAAACATAAACGGTCCCAAATGGGGACAAGGTACCATAACAACTACGGGCACACAAGATTATGTCTGCTTACCGGGACAGGGTAATGCACGCACATAACCTTCCCTCGTTGGAGGCACCGACCAGAGGCATGACAACGGACCGAATAAAGGCCTTCCCATAAAGGCAAATGTGGTTGCACTGGGAAAAACTTGATTCAGTGGCACCATGACCTGACCAACGATATGTTCAAGTTGAGTTATTATCAGGTTTAACTCAAAGTAAAAATAACCGGTGTCATGATATGCCATGAAAATGCAACCAAATAAATGGGTCAACCTCATCAAGAACTAGCCATAATCCTCAACAACTCATACCACTTCTCTGGTTATTATTATTCAGCAAACTTAACCATGATATTAACTTAAGATAATTCATTTCCTCACTTAAGAAATATTAACCAACTAACTTTTTCCATAGTCATTTTATTTCTTCATAACCAAATATTACTTCTACTGACTTAAACTAATTTGGTTAGTCTCAAACTACTGCAAACTAAACTAACGAAGCAAATCAAGCATTCAATAGAATTAAATATGTACTCGAGTGATCTAAATGCATGAACTAAATCATTATTCAAGTTGGAAAAATCACAAATATTGAAATGGCCCCATGAAAATGTTGTTATGACTTGCCTTTGTGCATATGAGGTTCACACTCCTAGTGATCCTCAAGACAAGATTCACCTTCTGTAAATAATTAAAAGCATAAAAGAAAATATCAAGAAACACTCTGAAAATCACCAGAAAATCTAGTCAGCAGAGAAGAATCTCATTTTTGGTGAGCTGCTAGATCTTTTCATAAAGAACACAATGCAAAAAAGAATCACTTCATTTGGACATAAGGTTAAAAAGTTGTGCCTATTTGAAGTTCTCTGGATATTTGAATTAAATTTGAATAAAACAGAAACTGGGGAGGGGGTGACGTCGAAGACGTAAAGCCGTGGGGTGCCACCACTCACACCGCTTCGGGCGCAGCCTGAGTGGCTGACAACGGGCCCCTGTGGTCAGATCAAAGGGGGAGAGAGAGAACAGAGCACGGCAAGGCTTCACCAGAGCTCACGCCGGCGAGGAGGGCTCCTTGGCCAGATCCAGAGGGATAGGATTGGAGAGGAGATCAAGATGCACCTGCCCGTACCCGTAGCGTGGATAGGGGTGGCCAGACGGGGTCGGAACGAGGCTCTCCAGTGGCGGCAGCGGGCGGGGCTTGTCGGAGATGGCGATTCTGGTAAGGCAGGGCCGGGCTAGTAGCTCCAACGGCACAAGCACGCACCAGAGGACCAGCACGAACATGCCGGGGAAGTCAGACGAGCTCGAGCGACTCCGGAGAGGAGGGTGGCAGAGGACGGGGATCACTGGCGAGCTCAGGGTGGGGGAGGCGGCCAGAGGCCTGCCCGACCGGGCTGCGGTTTCCTACGGTGTTGTGGAGGTGTGATGAGTGTGTGAGTGGAGAGAAATGAGCTCGGGAGGGCTCTATTTATAGGCGAGGCTGGGGCAGGGATCGAGAGCTCGTCGGAGCTCTCTGGAGTGGCGCCCGGTGACGGATGGCGTCATGAGAGGGGGAGAAGGCGCTGGGGATCATGCGGGAACTATGGGCGGGCAGCGATGATCACAGGAGCGCGGTACCCGACAAGCACAGGGGCACGGGTGCACTGTTGGCTTGGCCGCGCCATGCCCATGCTTGCTGCGGTGAGCTCCGGCGTCGGCGAGCACCAGGGCAGACCTAAGGAGGTGGAGACAAGGATGGGGGCGCGATTTGGCAAGGTGCGGCAGCCGGGGCAGCGAGCACGCGCGTCGGCAGCCATATCGACTAGCACGTTGGCATCATGCACACGCATGGTCACAGCATGAACTCTGGCATAGGACCACGGCTTGCCATAAATTCATGTCTGGCATTTTGTTCTTGATGAGCTGAGTCACTCCATGGGTTCGAGTTGATCACAGGTGCACCGTGGTAGTCGATTTCTTCCTGTTAAGTTTTTGGTCAGAAACTTGTGGAGCTGACTGTGATCAAACTAGAGAGAGTTTGGGGATGATTTTTGGTGGTTAGTAGTTTCTTAGGAGGGTAATGATGCTCAAGAAAAATCAGCCTCATTGGATCAAGGAAAATGGTACTTGCTGTAGAAACTAGCTTTTCTGACTAGAACAGAAATGATTTTCTGTAGCAAAAATATTCCAAAAAGTGATGCAATATTTTTGCTCAGGGAGGTGCCCTAGGGTTCCAAGAGTATTTGGGAATTTTCACAGATTTTTGTGGGCAAGAAAAATGGGGGTTGCTTTGGAGCACATGTTGCTGATTAGGGTTTTAGAGGAGGCAATGAATCTTTTTCATTTAAGAAAAATATTCCTAAGATTATTTTGGGATTAACCAGAGAAGAAATGATGGCTTGGGGAGAGGTGAGCCACTTGGGTGAACATCAAGGTTATGCCCAAGTGTTTAAGTCCAACTGAAATGATCCAAAAACCCAAATTCAAATAGAAGACAAATCAAAAATCAGAAAAAGAAGAGGGGGCAAAAACCAGGTTGTCACAAACCTCCCCCACTTAGGATGAATCTCTTCCTCGAGATTCGGTTGCTCGGGAAAACAATTCTGGATAGGTTGCCTTTAGAAATTCCTCTCGTTCCCAAGTTGCCTCTTCCTCTGGGTGATGCTCCTACTGAACCTTATAAAACTTTCCCATTTTACAGCGAGTGATCCTTTCCATCTCATCCTAGATTCTGAACGGTTTCTCCTCATATGTTAAATCCTTAGCCAATTCTAATTCTGACATATCAGTCTTTTTCTGTGGAGGCGACATACATCATCTTAGTTGTGAGACATGGAACACATTGTGCACTTCTGACAATTCCGGGGGCAATTCCAACTGATATGCAACAGTACCCACTCTGGACATAACTAGGAACGGACCAATATACCTGGATGCTAATTTTCCGCGAGTCTGAAACTTTTTGACTCCTTTCATAGGTGTGACTCAAAGGTACACATGCTCTTCGGGTTCAAAACTGATCTGTCAGTGTTTTGCATCATAATAACTCTTCTATCGGGATTTAGCCAATTGCAATCTATCTCTGATTTCCTTGACTTGATTTTCAACTTCCATAATGAGATCAGTTTCGAAAATACGGCTCTCTTCGGTTTGAGACCAATTTAGCGAAGTGTGGCACTTGCGGCCATACAAAGCTTCATAAGGTGACATCTTTAGGCTGGTCTGGAAGTTGTTGTTGTAGGAGAACTCGGCATACGGAAGACAATCTTCCCACTTAGGTCCTTGGGCAAAAGCACATGCTGGAAGCATATCTTCAAGTATTTGATTTACACGTTCAGTCTGTCCATCTGTCTGAGGGTGATAAGATGTACTGTACTTTAGTGCGGTCCCTAGAGCTTGACGGAGACATGACCAGAAAGCTGAGGTAAAAAGTGACCCCCTGTCTGAAGTGATCGTTTTGGGTACTCCATGTAGACTGACTATTATGGACACATACAATTGCGTGAGCTGATCGGCTCGGTAGGTGGTTCTAATGGGAATAAAGTGAGCTACCTTGGTCAATGTGTCCACCACGACCCATACTGCATCATTGTCTCGATGAGTCTTTGGCAGTCCCGTGATAAAATCAATACAGACATCATCCCACTTCCATTGTGGAACGGGTAAAGGTTGGAGGAGTCCGGCGGGTTTCTGGTGTTCTGCCTTCACTTTGTTGCATATGTCGCAACAAGCCACAAAATAGGCGATGTCTTTCTTCATACCATCCCTCCAGAATATCTGCGGAAGGTCGTCGTACATTTTGGTACCTCCGGGGTGAATGGAATATGAAGATTCGTGTGCCTCTGCCAATATCTTCTTTCTTAAGTCTGCTTGATTCTGTACACAAATCCTTCCAAGGAACCTTAGTGTACCTTGTTGATCCTTAGAGAAATCTTGTGTCTGGCCTTCTGACATACACTTGATATATTTTTGTAGCATTGGGTCATCTGACTAGACCTTGCGGATCTCATCCTCGATGGTAGGAGTAACTTCCATCATAGTATCAATAATGACCAAATTGAGCTGAATGATCTCTTCCTGAAGTTCTGGAGGCAAGGATTCCGTCATGGTATTTAGACTGGCGGGCTTGCAGCTGAGTGCATCGGCGACCACGTTGGCCTTACTCAGAGGATAATTAATTCCAAGATCATAATCCTACACCAATTTGAGCCATCTTCGTTGGTGGAGGTTTAAGTCTGGCTGAGTAAATATATACTTGAGACTTTTGTGGTCGGTAAATATTTGACACCTTTTTCCAATGAGGCAGTGTCTCCAAATTTTTAGAGCATGAACAACCGCGGCCAATTCCAAATCATGAGTAGGAAAATTCCCTTCATGGGGCCGTAGCTGCCGAGATGCGTATGCTACAACCTTGCCATCTTGCATGAGTACGCATCCAAGACCTTGCCTGGAGGCATCGCAGTACACATCAAATCTGCGGTAGATGTCCGGAAGAGTCAACACAGGTGTTGTTGTCAGTCTGATTTTTAGCTCATTGAAACGTTTCTCACAGGCCTCGGTCCATTCAAATTTCTTATCTTTCTTGAGAAGCTCTGTCATTGGCTTGGCAATCTTAGAGAAACCTTCAATGAAACGACGGTAGTGCCCGGCTAATCCAAGGGAACTCCGGATTTGGGATACTGTCGTGGGTGCCATCCAATCAAGCACATCCTCCACCTTACTTGGATCAATGGCTATACCTTCCGCTGACAACACATGTCCGAGGAATCTAACTTGCTTGAGCCAAAACTTGCATTTACTGAATTTGGCATAGAGCTGATGGTCACGGAGTCTTTGTAAGACAGCTCTGAGGTGTCCCTTGTGCTCTTCTTCACTTTTTGAGTATATAAGGATATCATCGATGAAAGACCACCACGATTTTATCTAGGAAATCCATGAATACTTTGTTCATCATGTGCATGAAGAAAGCAGGGGCATTGGTGAGGCCGAAGGACATAACGGTATATTCGTAAAGACCGTATCGGGTAGTGAACGCGGTCTTAGGAATATCTTCCTTTTTTATCCTGAGTTGATGGTATCCAGTCTTTAAATCAATTTTGGAGAATACTTTTGCCCCACTAAGTTGATCAAATAAATCATCAATCCTGGGCAGTGGATATTTGTTCTTAATGGTGACATCATTCAGCTGACGGTAATCCACACACATACGGAGACTACCATCTTTCTTGTCCACGAATATAGTGGGTGTTCCCCACGGGCAAGAGCTTAGACGGATATAACCTTTCTGGAGCATCTCATTAAGCTCTTTCTTTAACTCCACTAATTCCGACGAAGGCATCCGACAATACTTCTTATATAACGGTGCGGTCCCGGGCACAAGATCAATTGCAAACTCGAGCTCTCGGTCTGGCGGCATTGTTGGCAATTCTTCTGGGAATACGTTGGGAAACTCACTGACCACAGGAATTAATCCCAATTCTTCAGCCACAGCGGTGAAGACCATTTCTTTCTTGGGTATGCTTCTACGGGCATAGAATTGTGTAGTCTGTCCTTCCTGACTTGTCAAGGTGACTTCTCGGGTCGTGTAGTTAATGCATACTTGGTATTGGGTTAACCAATTCATCCCCAAAATAATGTCCAACTTGGCAGATTCGATGACTATCAAGGAAGTTGGAAAACGGACTCCGTTGATATCAATTTCCAAATTATGGCAGACCAGATTGCTTCTGGGCAAGGATCCCGGGGATTGTACCAGCATATTCTTTCTCAAAATCGAACAAGGAAATTTGTTTTGGGCATCAAAACTCCGCGAAATAAAAGAGTGGGAAGCCCCTGTGATGGTTTGCTGGACAGGGTATGGCCCCATATGGTTGACTTGTGACCTGAATGAAGCATTTGCCTTGCCGTTCTTGGGACACTGTATGGCATAATGCCGGGTTTGCCCACAACTGAAACAGGAATCGTTGCGCTGACATTATTCTCGCACCGGGTTGGTTATGACATTCTTGACATTGGTAGTGGTTTTGTTAACATTCTACTACCAATTGGGCTTGTACTCTACTTGAGTGTGCTGCCAAGTACGAGCCTTTTGCACTGGCCGACCATCCTTCCTAGGCTCAAACTTGTGCTTCAGATCATTATTGGTAGACTTGTTGTCATGTACAAGCTTGTGCTCTCTTTCAGCAATGACGGCCTTGTTTACCAGAGTTTGGAAGTCTGGCAAATCAAACATACTGAGTGTGCACCGGAGGTGCTGGTTTAATCCTCCAAGAAATCTGTCAATCTTTCTTTCTTCTGTGGCCACATCGTAGCGGGAATAGCGGGCCAAATGATTGAACTTATGGAGATACTCAGTAACAGGCTGGCTTCCCTGGATGAGCGCGAGGAATTCATGTTGCTTGACCTTCATAATACCAGCAGGAATATGGTATTTGCGGAAATGATCCTTAAATTTTGTCTAAGTGATTTCTTCATAAACATGCCACATGGCTTTCGCATTATCCCACCATATAGCGGCAGCCCCTTCGAGATAATGCGTAGCAAACGGAACCTTGTCATCTTCTTCAGTACGAGCAATCTCAAGCTTTTTCTCAATAGTTCGTAACCAACCGTCTGCCTCCAAGGGATCATTAACTTGACTGAAACTAGGAGGCTTGGTTCTCTGAAAATCTGACAGTTTGGAGTGATGACCGTTCTGATTTCCATTCTGCCCAACAAAAGCTTGTACACTTCTTAATAATTCAACCAGATCATTATTCCTTCTTTCCTGAAACATGCGTAAAATTTGCTCGGTGGAGGGCAGATGTGGCGGTGGAGGCGGTGCTGGATCATACGGCTCGGGGGAATGCCCTGCCTGTCGTGCTGAATGGCGAACAGGGACATCCTCACAAGCGTTACTGCTGCTGCCTCCCCGCGCCTTCCTATTATTTGTTTTTCCCAATGTAACGCAATCGCGATGAGAAATCATCCAAAATAGTGGGGAAAAGCCAGCGACAAAACCCGAAAAAATGGAATATCAAAGAGAACACGATGAACAATAAAAAGTTTCCAACATAACTATACATAGATTCATACATGAAAGATAAACACCATGATCAGTTCGACTACTCTCATACATGAAACGGAACGTCATAACTCGTATGACTACATCTGTACATCAACATGACAACTGCGGATACTCGAACGCTCTAGTGCTCTGCTAGTCCTGCTAGGTCCTCTCCTGAAGAGGACTCGGATCCTGAACTGACGATGCCAACCGAGACCTCCGGGTTAAAGGTAACACGACGACGCTGCCTCGAGGGCTCTCCCTTTGGGGTAGGTGCGGTATGAGAAGGGATCATGGGTGTTGCGGGGGTAGCAAGAAGAGACACCCACTCAGCAGGAGCACTGTGTGGGTTCACAGTCGATGTGCCCGAGCTACTCGGAGGAGTAACCGGGGAAATAGGCGAGCTAGAACTGGGCACAATATAGGGAGTAAATCCCATAGAAGGTGGAGTGGGGTAGGATCTAGCGGCGGCTAAAGCAGAACGAGCCCGATTCAGCTCTCGAGCTAACTCGTGAATAGAAAGATAACTAGCAATGATATATCGAGAAAGATGGCTAGTGTCACTATCAGATGCCGGATCAACGGAATGAAAGCGAACACGACCATCATCGTGCAAAGATGGGTAGAAGCGAAAACCTGGGTGGTTCTGCATCCGAGCCTCAGCATAGCGTAACTCAACAAGAATCTCGAATGCAGCATACTGGACGGCCTGAGCGGCGGTGGATGCATAACCGCTCCGAGAGGTACGAGTGTAAGAGCACACGGATGAACTCGTGCGCAGAATAACCATGGCGTGATACTCATAGACGGAGTCGGCTAGACGCTCCCAGTACAACCGATATGCTGGGTCGTCCCCGTGAGGGTACAGTCAACGCCACACGCTACGAAGAAGATGCGGCAATGTGTATGGCATCAGCTGCAACTGACACGGATATGGCACCGGAGCCATCTGCACTCACAACCATTAGTTGGTTAGAATAAAAATAGAACGAGTGCATGCATGCAACAATCAGCTAAAAACACTACCGACACTCAAATTCTACTCTACTAACGTCCAGTTAGCACGTCGGTAGGCTAGCGTGTCCTACAGTCAGCGCGGCTCTGATACCAAGCGTTGTGGCACCTCGGTTCAGAGCAACCGGTTTATCTTGCATTGCCAGCCCAGAGACCATGTCTTCTGGCAACACACAACATCTTGGTACAGAAACAACCGCTTTATTGATACTAGTGGAACATAGTTCGACATTACATCAAGTTGCGAGGCCAAGTGGCACACACGGTGCGGATGCACAATATGTACATTATTTAGTGAACATAAAGGGGCCTCGATCATGACAACTACGCGGCAGCGGAACAACGACGAAGCGGGACTGCATAGCACAGGGACACCAATGTGGACACGATCTAGACTCAGACAGCACTCCGATCCAACGAGACTTTCCTGAAATCTGGCATGACACGCTAGGTTTGTACATTGAATGTACTTGCAAGCTCACAACAAGCATAAACATAATGACAAACAATATCATGATATCAATCAAATTATCATCAATGCAAAATCATACTAGGGATGCAGTGAACATGATCTCGTGCCTCAAGTCCCTCGGACTTGCTTACCAAACAGGTTACCTCATAACCAAACGGTGATTTTTCTCGGATCACAAACATACCAACACTTTGGTCTCTCCAAACGGGTTACCTCATAACCAAACGGTGATCTTTCTAGGATCACAAACGGAGCAACACTTTGGTCTCTCCAAACGGGTTACCTCGTAACCAAATGATGATCTTCCTCGGATCACAAATGGACCAACACTTTGGTCTCCATCATCAACATAGTTTCTCAACCATCATATTTCCAACAATGCCATGTTATTAACATTAGTGTGCATGATTATTTAAACGTTGACCCATGGTGTGACCTAGTTCTGAGTTGTGTCCGTAACCGAGGACGCAACTGTCGATAGATTAAATACACTCTACAGAGGTAGCGCATTGTACCCACACCACAGAATCCATGGCCTCGCACTCCTATTCGGGTGGACCAACGACATTCCGACGAAACCCCTCCATTGCCATGACACTCTCCCGGCCACTCCGAAACCACTGGGTTAAGTCCTAGGTGGCCCCGTGCCTACCAAAGGCATCAACGACCACCGTCGTGGCTGAACGGCCACCACCATGGCAAAACATAAACGGTCCCAAACGGGGACAAGGTACCATAAAAACTATGGGCACACAAGGTTATGTCTGCTTACCGGGCTAGGATAACGCACGCCCATAACCTTCCCTTGTTGGAGGCATCGACCAGAGGCATGACAACGGATCGAATAAAGGCCTTCCCATAAAGGCAAATGTGGTTGCACTGGGAAAAACTCGATTCAGTGGCACCATGACCCGATCAATGATATGTTCAAGTTGAGTTATTATCAGGTTTAACTCAATGTAAAAATAACCGGTGTCATGATATGCCATGAAATTGCAATCTTACAATATGCATAACATATCATCAAAATTAAATGGGTCAACCTCATCAAGTACTAACCATAATCCTCAACAACTCATACCACTTCTCTGGTTATTATTACTGAGCAAACTTAACCATGATATTAACTTAAGATAATTCATTTTCTTACTTAAGACAATATTGACCAACTAAAATTTTCCATAGTCATTTTATTTCTTCATAACCAAATATTACTTCTACTGACTTAAACTAACTTGGTTAGTCTCAAACTACTCCAAACTAAACATACCAAGCAAATCAAGCATTCAACAGAATTAAATATGTAATTGAGTGATTTAAATGCATGAACTAAATAATTATTTAAGTTGGGAAAATCACAAATATTGAAATGGCACCATGAAAATGTTGATGTGGCTTGCCTTAGTGCAGATGAGGTTCACACTCCTCCTAGTGTTCCCCAAGACAAGCTTCACCTTCTGAAAATAATTAAAAGCATACAAAGAAAATATCAGGAAACACTCTGAAATCACCAGGAAATCTCGACAGCAGAGAAAAATCTCATTTTTCATGAGCTGCTAGATCTTTTCATAAGGAACACAATGCAAAAGAATCAGTTCATTTGGACTTAAGGTTAAAAAGTTGTGGCTGTTTGAAGTTCTCTAGATATTTGAATTAAATTTCAATAAAACAGAAACTGGGGAGGGGATGACGTCAAAGACGTACACCCGCGGGGTGCCACCACTCATAGCGCTTCGGGCGCGACCTGAGTGGATGACAACAGGCCCCAGTGGTCAGATCTGAGGGGGAGAGAGTGAAACAGAGCACGGTGAGGATTCACCGGAGCTCACGCCGGCGAGGACGGCTCCTTGGCCAGATCTAGAGGGATAGGATTGGTGAGGAGATCGAGAAGCACCTGCCCGTACCCGTAGCGTGGCTAGGGGTGGCCGGACGGGCTCGGAACAAGGCTCGCTAGCAGCGGCAGTGGGCGGGTCTCGTCGGAGATGGCGATTTCGGTGAGGCAGGGCCGGGCCAGTAGCTCCAACGGCACCGGCACGCACCAGAGGACCACAACGGACACGCCGGGCAAGTCAGAGGAGCTCAAGTGGCTCTGGAGAGGGAAGGAGCAGAGGACGGGGATCACCGGAAGCTCGGGGGGGGGGGGTAGTCTTGCCCGGCCGGGCTGCGGCTTCCTACGGTATTGTGGAGGTGTGACGAGTGTGTGAGTGGAGAGAAATGAGCTCGGGAGGGCTCTATTTATAGGCGAGGCTGAGGCGGGGATCGAGAGCTCACCAGAGCTCTATGGAGTGGCGCCCGGCGACGAATGGTGTCTGTGATAGGGGGACAAGGCACCGGGGATCACGCGGGAACTATGGGCGGGCAGCGACGAGCACAGGAGCACGGTACGCGACGAGCATAGGGGCATGGGCACACTGTTGGCTTGGCCGCGTTGTGCCCGTGCTTGCTGCGGCGAGCTCCGGCGTCGGCAAGCGCCAGGGAGGAGTTAAGGAGGTCGAGACGAGGATGGGGGCACGGTTTGGCAAGGTGCGGCAGCTGGGGCAGCGAGCACGCGCTGAACAGAGCGCGCGGCGGCAGTGAGAGCGCGCCGACTAGCACGTTGGCATCATGCACACACATGGTCACCATGCGAACTCTGGCATGGAGCCATGGCTTGCCATAAATTCATGTCTGGCGTTTTGTTCTTGATGAGCTGAGTCTCTCCATGGGTTCGAGTTGATCACAGGTGCATTGTGGTAGTCGGTTTCTTCCTGTTAAGTTTCTGGTCAGAAACTTGTGGAGTTGACTGTGATCAAACCAGAGAGAGTTTGGGGCTGATTTTTGGTGGTTAGCAGTTTCTTAGGAGGGTAATGATGCTCAAGAAAAATCAGCCTCATTGGATCAAGGAAAATGGTACTTGCTGTTGAAACTGGCTTTTCTGACCAGAACAGAAAAGATTTTCTATAGCAAAAATATTCCAAAAAGTGATGCAATATTTTTACTCACGGAGGTGCCCTAGGGTTCCAAGAATATTTGGTAATTTTCTCAGATTATTGTGGGCAAGAAAAATGGGGGTTGGTTTGGAGCACATGTTGTTGATTAGGGTTTTAGAGGAGGAAATGAATATTTTTCATTTAAGAAAAATATGCCTAAGAGTATTTTGGGATTAACCAGAGAAGAAATGATGGCTTGGGGAGAGGTGCGCCATTTGGGTGAACATCAAGGTTATGCCCAAGTGTTAAAGTCCAACTGAAATGATCCAAAAACCCAAATTCAAATAAAAAACAAATCAAAAATCAAAAAAAAAAAGAGGGGGCAAAAACCAGGCTATCACACTAGTCATAGTGGAAAGTAGCTTAGACTAGTACCTCTATAGTTACCCTAAGAGCAAGTACTACCTCTGTCCTGGTTTACTCTTCCTATTTTGTAGTATCAAAATTTGACCATATATTTAACTGATAAAATGTTAATGCATGCCACTAAAAATTATATTGTTGGATTCGTATTTGAACATAATTTCAAATGGTATAATTTTTGCTGACATGCATTGGCATTTTCTTAGGTAAACCTATGGTCAAAATTTTACACTAAATACGAGGTAGTACAAAAGTGGGCTATAACGTCCCTCCACTATGTAGGCCAAAACACGCGCCAAATTCACTTGTGATGCATTTGGCATCGATGCCCCTCCATTGCTCACCGGGTGCCCCAATCTGGATCACCTACTTTGCTCCGGTGGCAAATTAACTCATGCAATGAAAAACACTTGCGTGGGAGAGAGAGAGAGGACTGAGACAATAAAGAAACACTTGTTTGGGAGAGTGAGAGGCTGGTGTAGTTGGTTTGATTGATTTGTTTATACATGTGGGTCTGTGTGCACAGTGGTGCCAACTCTCTCACATCGTGAGAGTAGTGCCAAAATCTTTTAATTTGACATTGATGCGTATTATGTGGCATACTTTTCAGAAATATGGCATCGGCCACATAGTGGAAGGCAACAAATGCCCAAGCTCTTCACATGCTCCAAGGTAAATGAGAGGAAAGAGAAAGAGAGAGAGAGAGAGAGAGAGAGAGAGAGAGAGTGAAAAATTATCACTAGCCAACCAACCCTATCGTATGAGCAAATGATATTGGTACCTCTTGATGACACAACAATCTTATACAGCCAACTGCTCTAATATGTTCTCTTCTTTTGCAGATAAAAAAAGACCCGAAAGTGAAAAATGTGCTGCACTATAACAATCTCATCGAATGCCTTGATCTCCATCTTACGGAAATTGATTTGATCGACTACCGAGGCAGCACATCTGAGATTAAATTGGCTAGGTTCTTTGTTCTGGAGGCAAGTGTGCTCAAGGTAATGAGGTTTGGCGTTCTCTGGTGTAACAATGAATGGCGTGCTGATCTCCGCAAGCGCCTAAGTCTAAATGACAAAGTCTCCGCATAAGCTGAATTTGTTTTTGAAACAACAAGTGGCCAGAGACTCAAAAATTTATTTACCCATTAGTGACTTGTCAGGGCGGTGGATTTTAGTTTGTACGATAATGCTGCATCCACCTAAAGTAACGAAAGTTCTTACATAAACTTCCTAGTAATTCCCTCTTCGTAGGTGCAACATTACTCCTAACATTTGTAATATCAGTTTGAAACTTGTAATATTGTCATGTCCTATTCCTGCATTTTCAAAATCCTTCGAATCAAAGAGGTCCTGAGTTGGTGATGATGTTGTGCCTGCCATCTGTCACCAATAGCCATCGGATCTAGATCTGACGCATACAAACTAAACTTCTCCAGTTTAGCACAAAGAGGCCCGCACTTGTTCCTATTTACAAACAACTCCTTGTCTATCACAATCAGCCTTATCTCCTCCCCACCACATCTAGAAGGCCATGGAAAAATCTGGCGCGATGGCCACTGCCGGTGCCATCCACCCCCAATCTTGGTGTTAAATGCAATGCACGGGCATCTACGCACGGGAAATTATGTCGAACACGGCTAGTTGTAAGCAGGCTAGCTCTACAGCCATGATGATAGTGACTGCAGACGGTGAGGATGACTATGGTATGCCGAACAGGTGTCATCTCCGGCGCAATGTCTTGCCACTTCACTATGAGGAGCAGCACGTAATAATTTGACCAATGGGTAGTACAGTACTACTACATTGGTAGTACTACTACTAGTACTAGCACCACAGTCTAGATTTAGTAGTACTACCACGTCCATCTGGATTTAGTATTTGACTAGCAATATCTAGTAATGCATGTCACAAAAAATGTACTACTCTCTGTGTAAATATACCTAGTGTATTGTTTTATTCCTTCCGGTAGATGGCTCAAATCTGAAGTCTCATCAATCAGACTACTATTGTACTCACCGAGCACTCAGCTTTGTAAGCTACCAACAAAAAATTGCAATCAAAGACTACTATTGTACTCCCTCCGTACTGGTGCATTAGTCACGTTACGAAAACCAAATAGTAATCCCAAAACTTTTAGGCGCGGTGCATTAACTACCCACCTCGTTCCCTGTTTTTTGCCATAAAAAAGAAATCACCCAATACGAGACGTGGGGTGCGTATGCATCCAATGACTTGAGACTACTCCCTCCGTCTAGGTGTATAGTCATCTTAGAGCAAGTGAAAAAGAGGAGTGGGCTCTCATGCAAGAGCCTAGCTATATGCGGATTCCTAGGCCGATATACAATAAATATGAAGAGAGAGAGAGAGAGAGAGAGAGAGAGAGTGAGTGAGAGAGAGAGAAGATGAGAAAAGGTAGTACTCTTATAGCCAGCCTTATAGCTAACCTTATGTTTGGTAGTCCCAAGTCATTGAAAGCATGCACGGACCACATATCTCATTGGTTGATATGTCACGAAATAAGGAACGAGGAGGGAGTTAATGTACCGTGCCTATGTGTTTTGGGATTATTTGGTTTTCGTAAGGTGACTTACACAACATTTTTTGTTACATGCATTAACATTTTTTTTAGTTAAATCAAAGGTCAAAACTTGGCGCAAAATGCAAAGGGGACCAATAAACAAGTAAAAATCAAAGTTCTCTCGTTTGGCCCCAACTAGAGGTCCCGTGAGATGGTATCAAGACCTTGGCATGGAGGGGACGCAGCTTCGATTGACTTCACTTTTGCCTTTGGGTGTATGACACATGGGCCCAACAGGTGGCTGGCCCACCTGTCATACATCCAAAGGCAGGTGCAGTAGGGGGCCGAGGAGTAGATGGCCAACACACAGGTTAATGCAACACAGTCTGCACTTCTCATATAAAGGCTTCTCGTCAGTCCAATCTACGAAATCCTACGCACCTATGCACCCTAACCAAGGGAAGAGTGATAACTCCAATCGAAAGATCAGTTGACTAGAAGCTAGACCCATGGAGGCGATGAGCGCGATCATCAGCCGGCTGTGCGAGATGGTCCACGACGCCGGCCTGCGGCCCGGCATCGAAGAACGTCTCCAGGTCGTGCTTGAGGCCACCTGGGCTATAGGCCGCTTGACGACAACTTCGTCTCCTTGTTCGACGAGGTCCTCGTCGGCTTCCTTGACAAGTTCACCGTCGTCAAGAAGCTCGCGGACGACCTTGACGTACGCCTCCAGCCCACGCGCCCAGGCTATGCGATTCCCGCCACCCTCAATGGCATCTATGGTGACAACCTCTTCGACGCACTGGTGGCCCTGCGACTGCCCGCCATCGCGCTGGAGAATGTCCACCTCGAGGTCGCGCTCCCCGCGCAGCGCCTGGCGCAAGAAGACACTGTCGACATAATCACCCACGTCACCGCGCAAATCATCCACAAGGACTACTACGTGCCAGAGGAGGACGATATGTCACTGGCTTTCTTGGACCGCAGGGCAACCTTGGACGGCATTGTTCGGAAGCACGTTGAGCACGCCGCCAACACCGCTACTCCTCACACGTTGGTTGGTGACCGGCGCACTAGGGCGTGAGGATGTCGTTGATGGATCTGTATGTATCTTTATGTTTCTGACAAATCCATGTAGTAGTATATGGCACTACTAGTAATTATCTTACCTTTCGCATCAACTTCATCATTTTCGTACATACTCCATGCATGAAACACGCTAGAACCAAACTTCTCATTACTCTAGGGAAAATCGTTATTTCTATCTATCGGTCGCGCCATGGAGCAGAACCAAAATTTACAAGTTACAAGTTCAAAAGGAAAAGCTTGCCATGTTCATGTCGCACCCCCACACGGTTGGTCCGGCACGCTGCTCAAGGGGGAATGCGTGATGTGTTGCATTTTCACTTACAAGTGGGACCGCAGTTGAGCAAACCGACTATCGGCAAACCCCCATACCACCCACCGCGCGATGGCTGAGAAAACAGGAGGGAGAAGAGATGGTTGTAGCACAGACTCCAAGAAAATTGGTGTCGGATGGGACTCGTGTGGGTGGCGTGTGCCGTACTGCTAGACGTCAATGCTAGTTATTGCTCATGCCACCCCAATATATCGAGCCTATATCGAGGTGCTGGTTACGTAGGACAAATTTCCTGTAGTCCGTGCTCAGCCCTCCTCTATATCTCTTCTCAGCCAGCCAGTAGATGCGTAGAGCCCATCGTCTGTTTGCTCACATGCGGTCCCACATGTCAGTGAAAACACAAGAGGACCCACTGAACCTGCGCATCTTTCACCTCGACGTGCTAGTGATGAAAAACAAATCCAATAAAGATCTTCGGTGGCCACTTTTGGAGTTACTCAAGAGTACTAAGAATCTATTTAACCCAAGATGCACATCACGTGGCTTCAATTACCACTCCATTTTATTGCATGACACGACCTGGATGCTGGATGTCCCACGTGTCGGCAAGAGGAGGAAGAACTCGACCAAATCTTCTCCACATTTAGACCGGAGGAGTAGGAAACCCGGCAAGCCTTGTGCCTACATCATACTACGTACAAGCCCACCTCACGCAGTCACGCTATCACCATATTTCTCGGCCTCCGTGCAACGCCTAGCTCTAGTTGATCTTACTAGAACTAACTATTGGTTGGCTCTATGTGACGTGGCAACTTCATACTACTATGGATGCTGGCTATACTACTACGACACTAACACTCCAAGAAGTGAGTCGAAAACCATTTATAATTTGAGTTTATGACATGCATAAGCAAATGTACCATTCATTACATACAACAAGTTATCAACACAAAACGACAACGAGGGTACATGTTGGATTATAGATTAGTTCCAACAAAACATTCTAGTAAATACTAAAGTTTTCATCACACAACAAATAACAAGCAATGAAATGAACTTCAGCTCAACCAATCCTTGACGTTGGAAATGCTTACTTTGAACCAGAAGAGTTTGTCTCGGAAGGGCCAGCTACTGTGAATCTCGATACCAACGCAGGACTGATCATCCAGGATGAAGCGGCCTATTTCATGACCCATATTGTGACAGCCATGGTAGGGAAGCATAGCAATGTTCGAGGTATAGATATAGATGCTTCTCATAAATGGTAGTAACGTTGTGTCAACAGTAGCTGGATCGCCTTTCACCATGATTGGATAGTTTTGTACAAAGAAGAGCAAGTTTCCTCCAAGAGTATCAATACTAAACCAGGGAGAAGGTGTTGGCGCTAGCACAGTAGTGTCCATCCCAAATACCCTGCAACGGATGTTGGCATAGGTCCGGAGAGTGTGACCATGGGAGACAACACCTACTTCCTTAGTAACATCAAGAGAGCCCTGTATACAGACAGGAGGTGATCCATCGAAATAAGTTGCCAGGAACCACTGAGTATATGGGTCCTCATGCTCGTGATCATCGTCATCCTCATCTCCCCGTTGGTTATAAAAAATTTAATGTATAGGTGGTGGAATGTTCACAGGACCTTGGAAACACAAGAAGGTTAGTTAGTAAAGGGAAACTAGCTAACCCGCATGCATGTGCATGAAACAATTATAATTATGGTGGAAGACAAACGTACCGAAAGCATAAGGATTCCATCCAAAAACAGTGCCACGAGTGGCGGCAACAAACACAAGACCCTCGTCTTGAATTGCATCACAGTACACATCCGTGTATAGAAAATGAGTTTTGAGAAATATCCATCCAATCGAACTATGAAGGAATGCAACAAGCTTGTCGAAGATAGAAACAACTCCATAGTCCATTACATCCCAAGAGCGGTCGGGAACTTGAAAAATTGCAATCTTCTGTAGACGACAGTCACCATGATCGTAGTTGAACGTACATAGAATACTGTTGTGCTCAACCTCTGGGCAGTCTGAGATTATTGGAAGTGGAACCTGGTGACGAGTGTACACATTCACAAGTTCCCACTCGCAGTTGCACCCAATATAAACAACCCAATCATTATTTGCGCCTGCCCAAGCCTTACTCTCAAGAGATGGCATCTTAACATCACACGTATCATTATCAAGCGGCACCAACTTGCACAAGGCGAGGCCTCCGTCGTCCGCGCCAGTCAGCAGGGTCACGGTGAAGAAGATAGGGGAGATCAAACCGCTCCTGGACCCTTGGGTTCGTTGTAGTGATGTTATTAGTTGGGTCGAGAATGGTCTTGAATGAACCTGCCATGCTAGCCGAGGTGATGACATTGCACTGATCAATGAGTTCCTCCACCACGTCATCATTCAGATCAGGGCAAGAATAACGGGGTCGTTTCCGGCCTGTTCCCTCAATGGAGAAGATGATCGAACAATGGTCGAAGGAAGGGTGAAGGAAAATAGAGGAGGGAGGAAGAGCGTGCGACAACAGTTCCAAATCGAGAGGAAAGGCGAAGAGTCGGTGGACGGTTGCCATGGTACACGAAGAGGCGCCCCAGCCTACATAGACGTCCGTTCGGAAATTGTACAAAAGGACTCGCCGTCGTCTCACTGACATGTTGGAACGGGACCACATGTCAACGAAAAGGCTAGTGGGGAGCAGACGGTTGCCACAGAGGTCACACACTGACGACAAGGCCGTCCTGTCAGACCTAGCACCTGCGCGGGATGGCTTCCGTCCCCCACACGAGTGAAGCCACTTCGCATCCCCACACGGTTGGCTCGCCATGCCGCTAGGCCAACTCCAACACGTGGAGCTTGGATGCGTGCTCGCTCAGCCCCCTTTCCCTCGACGCCCCAGAGCTACCCAACCACGACTACGTGTTTTGTGCACCCGACGGCCGGATTTGGAGCAGATTCGGTCGGGCTTGAGCTCGCCCGGCTGTGGGAGGCCGCGTCACGCCATGGACTGGTGGGCACCAGGCCGGAAGGCCCTGGCAAGGCCGCAAGGATGCATGCAGGTACTGACTCCTCCTCTAGCCGCTCGGGTCTACACCGTCGGTGGTCCGCCGGCAGATACATGAAGGTCGGTCGACCGGGCTCGGTGCTGGCCCAAAAGCTAGTCGGTGCACCGTTGCCACTCATTACGTGCGACGACTGCCCAAAGAAGGTCTTGCGCCACGTGTCTACAACGCGGAAACAACCCGAATGGTTGTTCATCAAGTGCTCAACCGATGGGGTACGTGCTACTTTAGCTTCGGTTGTGCTCTCGGATTAGACTATTTGTGCTAACTTAAAATTTTATTGTGTAGAATGGATGCAAGTTTTGGTATTGGGAAGAAGAGTACGTCGATATATTGATAGAATGCAATTTAGTAGATGTTCTAGCACTTCTAGCTAGCATAGAGGCTAGAGATGAGACTAGTGCACTTGTTGATAGAATAGAGGCTAGACATGAGACTAGATGCAAGGAAGCAACATCTACTTCTTTACACTCGAAGAAGAAAGAAGCACACAAGATCGAGCCTCCGCAGATCAACAATGAATGCATCGAGAAGGCACTAATCCAACTTACAGGAGTAGTTATGGAAGTTGGATATCTTCTAAAATGTATTCTTGTGGTTCTTGTTTTCTTTGGTCTTGCTTTTCTAGTCAAATTTTGGTGATGTATTTCCATGTACCAAAAATCAATGATGAAAAATAGGTATGTGTTTGCAAAGAAAAATGTATGCGGTCGGGATGCATCTGCGCGTTGGGCGCACGGCCACCGCATCTGAGAAATGGCCCGGACACGACCCCATTGCCCTACCCAAACAGACAGAATCCGGGCAAAACGGAGGTCCGTTTGGGGTCGTGCGTTGGAGTTGGCCTTACAAGTGGGACCGCAGTTGAGGAAACCGACTATCGGCAAACCCCCACCTCTCCCGCCGCGCGATGGCTGAGTTAGAGAAACGAGGAGGTTGAAGAGATAGCTGTAGCACGAACTCCAAGAAATATGGTGTTAGATGGAAGTCGTGCTGGTAGCGTGTGCCGTACTCCTGGACATGAATGCTTGTTCTGGCCCATGACACCCAACTATATATCGAGGATTCGAGGTGCTGGTTACGTATAGCGAACACATTAACATATGGCCCACCTCACACTGTGGCCAAATTTCCTGGAGTCTGTGCTAGGTTAAAAAGTATTCTTTGTGAAGATGGGTGGCTGGTCTCAAGTTTAAAACTTGTCGTATTATGTATAAGTAGACGTAGAGATAGTGCAACAGTTTTGAAAGTTTGAACCCAAACATCAGTATGCAATTTCTACTAGACTCATCTAAGGACCTAGGATGGTGGGATTCGCAGCTACAGTAAAAACACCCGCCCGACGCGCGAAGCATGTGAAGCTAGTACAAATATTAGTACTATTGTTGATTGGACTCATCTGATAACCTGTTCCAATGCACGTACAATTATGTATTTGGAAAATATATTTTTTTGCCTTGTCGCAGCACCCACTCAGAGAAGCGACTCGAAAGCCATTCATAAATTTAGTAAGTTTGTCATAGGCATATCATTTTATTACATACAACAGGTCATCAACCCACAACAACAAAGAGGATACATTATAAATACTAAAGTTTTCATAAAACAACAAATAATAAGCAATGAAATGAACTTCAGCTCAACCACTCATCGGCGTTGGAAAGGCTTGCTTTGAACAAGAAGTGATTCTCTGGGAAGGGGCAGCTACTGTCAATCTCGAGACCAACGCATGATTGATCATCCAGGCGGAAGTGGCCTATGTCAGGACGCATATTGTGATAGCCACGGTAGGGAACCATAGCAATGTCTGAGGTATAGATATAGTTGCTTCTCATAAATGGTGGTAATGTTGTGTCAACAACAGCTGGATCGCCTTTCACCATCATTGGATAGTTTTGTCCAAGGAAGAGCGAGTTTCCTCCAAGAGTATCAATGCTAAACCAGGGAGAAGGTGTTGGTGCTAGCACAGTAGTATCCATCCCGAATACCCTGCAACGGATGTTGGAATAGGTCCGTACAGTGCGACCATGGGAGACAACACCTACTTCCTTAGTAACATCAGCAGTGCCCTGTATACAGACAAGAAGAGGTGACCCATCGTAATAAGTTGCTAGGCGCCACTGAGTATATGGGTCCTCATGCTCGTGATCATCATCATCATCGTCATCTCCCCCTTGGTTATAATTTTTTTTCAAGTATAGGTGGTGGAATGTTCATAGGACCTTGGAAACACAAGAAGGTTAATTAGTAAAGGGAAACTAGCTAACCCGCATGCATGTGGATGAAACAATTATAATTACGATGGAAGAAAAACGTACCGAAAGCAAAAGGAATCCATGCAAAAACAGTGCCACTAGTGGTGGCAGCAAACACAAGACCCTCATATTGAATTGCATCACAGTACTCATCCATGTACATAAATTGATTTTTGAGCAATATCCATCGAGGCGTGGAAGTAAGGATGGCAACAAGCTTGTCGAAGATAGGAACAACTTCATAGTTCGTGTAATCCCAAGAGCAGCCGGGAACTCGACAAATTGCTATCTTCCGTAGACGACAGTCACCATGATTGTAGTTGAATGTACATAGAATACCGGTGTGCTCAACCTCTGGGCAGTCTGCGATTTTTGGAAGTGGAACCCGGTGACGAGTGTACACATTCACAATTTCCCACTCGCAGTTGTACCCAATATAAACAACCCAATCACCATTTGCGCCTGCCCAAGCCTTACCCTCAAGCGATGACATCTTAACATCACATGTATCATTATCAAGCGGCATCAACTTGCACAAGGTGAGGCTTGCGTCGTCCGCGTGCCAGTGACCAGGGTCATGGTGAAGAAGATAGGGTAGATCAAACCGCTCCTGGACCCTTGGGTTCCTTGTAATGATGTTATTAGTTGAGTTGAGAATGGTCTTTAATGAACCTGCCATGCTAGCCGAGGTGATGACGTCGCACCTATCAATGAGTTCCTCCACCACGTCATCTTTCAGACTAGGGCAAGAATAACGGGGTCGTTTCCGGCCTGTTCCCTCCATGGAGAAGGCGATCGAACAATGGCAGAAGGGCGTGTGACAGCAGTTCCAAATCAAGAGGGAAAGGCGAATAGTCGGTGGACGGTTGCCATGGTACATGAAGAGGCACCCTGGCCTACATAGACGTCCGTTCAGAAATTGTACATAAGGACTCGCCATTTTCTCACTGACATGTTGGAACAGGACCACATGTCAACGAAACATGGTGTGTAATTTCTCGTGCAAAATGCGATCTAGCCGCGTTGGCCCGAGGTGCCGCATTAGTTATCCACTTTTATTTTTTTAATGGCGTGCCGTTCAGTTTTGAAGCACGATTAACTAGTACTGTATGCAGAGCAAATATAAACTACTCTACCACTACTCCACCTCTACTACTAGTAGTATAAAAATGATATATAGGCTGGAGCTTCAGCGCTTTCTTGCTAAGGGCTGCCCACTTGCTTCTCACAGTATCACCCTCTCTCCAGATCTAAAAAGACGGCATCTCTCTTCCTCCTCATCGGTGATCACAGATCCGTCGGGGAAGAAAAGGAAATGCAGCATTGACGCACTCATCGTCGGTGAGCGAGGTCACGCACTGACGACAAGGCCGTCCTCTCGGACCTAGTGCCCGTGCGGGATGGCTTCCGTCCCCAAGCTCACTGCCGTAGTGTGTGCGGAGGACGATGACCACAAGCGAAGCGACTTCCCGCTGACCCTAAGGTATGCTACCTCTTTTCGAACAATAACCTTGTTCTATTGCCCCATCTGCCATGTCGCTGCATGTGGATCTTTTTCCACTCCACCATCTTCCCAATTTGCTATCCTCTGCTCTGTTGGTCACGCAGACGAAAACACTATTAAGGGAAACCCTAGTTCATGCAGACTTATCCATGTCTGGGTTGAATAAGGAAAGGAAGGGAGACTGTACTATCCAAGAGACTAGGCATCGAACCGGCATCTAGGTTGAAAAGGGGAAAATAAGTAGCTAAGGAACGAGTCTCGTGTCTCTTGGTTGAAGAAGGGTAGAAAGGCATGACAACACAATAGAAAATGGACATGTCGATTGGTTTGTTGTCCTCACATAGGAAAAAGGTGGCTAAAGAGAACAAAAATGGGACGTAATCCACATATGCTGCCTGGATATTTGTTGCTCTGGGCAACCATACCTCCCTCACCACTCTATGCGTCCATGGAGGTACATCGTACTGGTGCGCCCACTATCCGAATGAGCCTCACATGCTCTTATTGCCAATTTTTTGCTATTAGTATAACGCCAGCGGTCAAGTCAACCAATACTACTCCTAAAGTGATGCAACATTTAACTAATGCTGCACTCAATCTAATGCCACCGATAAATTTAAGCAATGCCATTTAATGTCACTGGATTATTTCAGGGTTAGCTGTTGATTGTGGATGTATTAAAGATTTTTAGCTAAGGCATTCTAATGCTGTTGCACAGCCAGTATACCAACAATGAATCTTGTTACTACCTTCAGATTTTTTTTATACTGTGATTAGTTAATAATACTAGTTACCTTCAGACTTTTGTATTTGGTTTAATGCTCTTGCACAGCTAGTATACCAATGCTGAAACTTGTTACCTTTACATTTTGTATTGTTAATTCTTATAGAAATCTTCCAGTGCTAGAGCTTATGGAAATCTATTCAGTAAAACCATTGTACTGTACCCTGTAATAAAATAACTACTCTACGGTTGCACTAGTGTAGGACCTTGAAGTATGTCTAGAGGGGGGGGGGTGATTAGACTACTTGACCAATTAAAAACTTAACCTTTTCCCAATTTTAGACTTTGGCAGATTTTAGCTATCTTTGCACAAGTCAAGCAATCTTCACACAATTCAAGCAAGCATGCAAAGAGTATATGAGCAATGAATTTAAAGCATGCAACTTGCATGAATGTAAAGGGAAGGGTTTGGAGGATTCAAACGCAATTGGAACCACAGATGTTTTTGTCGTGGTTCCTATAGGTGGTGCTATCGTACATCCACGTTGATGGAGACTTCAACCCACGAAGGGTAGCAGTTGCGCTATGCTAGTCCACGGAGGGCTCCACCCAGGAAGGGTCCACGAAGAAGCAACCTTGTCTATCCCACCATGGCCGTCGCCCACGAAGGACTTGCCTCATTAGCGGTAGATCTTCACAAAGTAGGCGATCTCCTTGCCCTTACAAACTCCTTGTCGGAGGCTCCCAAGTGACACTAGCCAATCTAGGAGACACCTCTCTCTAAAAAAGTAACAAATGGAGTGTTGATGATGAACTCCTTGCTCTTGTGCTTCAAATGATAGTCTCCCCAACACTCAACTCTCTCTCATAGGATTTGGATATGGTGGAAAGAAGATTTGAGTGGAAAGCAACTTGGGGAAGGCTAGAGATCAAGATTCATATGGTAGGAATGGAATATCTTGGCCTCAACACATGAGTAGGTGGTTCTCTCTCAGAACTGGTAAGTTGGAAGTTTAGGTTTGTTCTGATGGCTCTCTCCATGAATGAAGAGGAGGTGGAGGGGTATATATAGCCTCCACATAAAATCTAACCGTTACACACAATTTACCAAACTCGGTAGGACCGAATCAATAATCTCGGTCGGACCGATTCAGTAAACCTAGTGACCGTTAGTGATTTCGGTGGGACCGACATGCAACTCGGTAGGACCGATATGGTTAGGGTTAGGGCATAACGTAATCTCGGTGAGACCGATTACACAAACTCGGTGAGACCGATTTTGGTAATTAGCTAACCAGAGAGTTGGTCAGGTAAACTCGGTGGGACCGATTTGCTCTTTTCGGTGAGACCGAAATGTTACGAAAGGTAAACAGAGAGTTTACAATGCAATCTCGGTGGGACCGATCGCTCACTTCGGTTAGACCGAAACGTTACGAAGGGAAACAGAGAGATTGCAATCCCATCTCGGTGAGACCAAGATCCCTATCGGTGAGACCGATTTGCCTAGGGTTTGTGGCAGTGGCTATGACATTTGAACTCGGTGGCGCCGGATAGAAAGAATCGGTAGGACCATTTTTGACTTTAGGTTTAGATCATATGTGGATGTGAGCAAGTAGTTGAGGGTTTTTGGAGCATATCACTAAGCACTTGAAGCAAGAGGCTCATTAAGCAACACCTCATCCCTCCTTGATAGTATTGGCTTTTCCTATAGACTCAATGTGATCTTGGATCACTAAAATGTAAAATGTAGAGTCTTGAGCTTTTGAGCTTGAGCCAATCCTTTGTCCTTAATATTTTGAGGGATCCACTTTCATCATCCATGCCATGCCATTCATTGAGCTTTCCTAAAATATTTGTCTTGGAATAGCATTAGCTCAATGAGCTATATGTTGTTATGAATTACCAAAACCACCTAGGGATACTTGCACTTTCAACCTCCCTGAGGGAGTCCCGGATTAGGGGGTGTCCGGATAGCCGAACTATCACCGTTGGCCGGACTCCTGGACTACGAAGATACAAGATTGAAGACTTCGTCCCGTGTCCGGATGGGACTTTCCTTGGCGTGGAAGGCAAGTTTGGCGATCTGGATATGTAGATCTCCTACCATTGTAACCGACTACGTGTAACCCTAACCCTATCCGGTGTCTATATAAACCGGAGGGTTTTAGTCCGTGGGACGAACAACAATCATACCATAGGCTAGCTTCTAGGGTTTAGCCTCTACGATCTCGTGGTAGATCTAATCTTGTACTACCCATATCATCAATATTAGTCAAGCAGAGTAGGGTATTACCTCCATCGAGAGGGCCCTAACACAGGTAAAAACATCGTGTCCCTTGTCGCTTGTTACCATCCGCCTAGACGCGATTCGGGACCCCCTACCCGAGATCCACCGGTTTTGACACCGACATTGGTGCTTTCATTGAGAGTTCCTCTGTGTCGTCGCCGTCAGGAAAGATGCCTCATCCCGTCTTTAAAGACGATACTATCGCCAAAGGAGCCTTGGCCACTGGTCAGACTCTTCGGCTAGGTGGTTTTCTTATAACCGCTAGTTTGGCCACCGCGCCGACAATGACTTCTCGAGTCATCGAAACCAATCTTCACGTTAACTCGGAACTTGCCGAGCAGTTAGATCCGATCGAGCTCTCCTCCGTAAACGAGCTCTTGGATCGACGCCGCATACAGGAGTCGCCATAGACTACGACCAGATCGGGCCTAAAACCGATCCGAGAGAGATCAACTCTCCCAGGCTACCCATCATGTTGCTTTGTGATAAAGGAGCAATACGGCGATTCTTCTTCTATCTTAAGGACTAGCTACGTCCGGATTCCCGATCCCTCCATGCGATTCCCTTGAGAGGGGCGGATGTCGATCAAGCCACGAACCTAAAGTCGGTGGCGGGTTGGATTCATTGGATAGCATTCAAAAATCCAAACTTCCAAGTTCGGAAACTTCTCGTCCCTCGAGTCTTAATTCGGACGGGGTTCGGATCTAGTTCCACCCGCCCACCCAAACATTAGCGATCTATCCCGAATTCGGCAAGAGCCCGCTGAACGATTACATCATTATCGGGCCAGATTCCTCCTGGTTATGGACAGGATAAAGGACTGCCGAGAGGAGGACGCAATCTCACTTTTCTGCAATAATTGCACGGACAAGGGAATCCTAAACGCCACAAGTCGTCGCGAAATTACACGCTTTGCTGACTTGGTGACCATAGTACAAAAGTACTGTGCGATGGAGAGTGCTTGGAAAACCGAAAGTAAATTTTGGGATAATCTGGCCCCGAATACATCCCTAGTCCGAAATAAAATGGTGCATCATTACCAAGCACCTGGATTAAACATCAAAAAACAAAAACCCCCTAAAGGGTACGTAACCATACTGAGGGTTGGCAAAACGGACCCTGCAAAATTCATAGCACAGAGGGCGCCACTCCAACTCATAGCCTTCGAGCATGTTGGATACTACGGCAGGTGGCCAAAAGTGGCGAAGAGCTTCTAGCCTTAGAATCCCAGCCCAGCAACACCAGTACGGTATTAACAGTCTTCGAGACTTTCTCATCAAATAATATGCGGAAACGAACACTCCGCAATCTTGCCGAAGTCTACCAAGTAGCAACAATAAATCCATGGGTGACACGGCTATTACCTTTAATGCCAAAGGATTTAACCCAAATTCGAACAGCCCGAGCACCAGCCGCATTGGTGCTCAATCCAATAGTGGACGGCTTTCGCCTTACTAAGGTACTCATGGATGGCGGCAGCGAACTAAACCTCATCTACGAGGAAACCCTCCGAAAAATGGAAATAGACTGGAACCGCATTGAGCGAAGCAGCACAACCTTTAGAGGAATAATCCCTAGCCGGGAAGCATGCCGCACAGGAAAAATCACATCGACGTAGTGTTATTTCGCCGGACAATTACAGGTCCGAGGAGGTCACATTTCAAGTGGCCCCGTTCAGCAGTGGGTATCGCGCTTTATTAGGGCGAGAGGCATTCACAATTTATCAAGCTATACCCCACTATTGGTACATGAAGCTTAAAATGCCCGGACCTAACGGAATCATCACTCTCGCTAGTGATCCGAACATAGCACTCCGCGCTGAAAACAAGACAGTCGCACTAGCCCTCGAGGCACTATCCGAAGCCCTAGCGGCCGAGGAACTCACTTCGATGCGCTCCATGGTGAACAGGGACGATGTGATACTTGATAAAAGATCCAAGTCCACCTCTTTTAAACCAGCGGATGAAATAGTCAAATTCCAAGTCCACCCAACGGACCACGCAAAGACGGCCTCCATTGGGGCACAATTAAACCCTGGTGTAGACGCCCACTACGAGAATTTCTACGAGAAAAGCGGGACATTTTTGCAGCACCCTTGAGACATGCCAGGAATCCCACGTCGGTGGCTGAGCACAGCCTAAATATCCTAAAAGGATTCAAGCCGATCAAACAGGCTCTTGGCGCTTTTCGAACCCAAGAAGCAGGCCATGGGAGAGGAGCTAGCCAAACTTCTAGAAGCCGATTCATCGGAGATATAAAACATCCAGATGGCTAGCAAATCTGGTGATGGTACCAAAGAAGGATAAATCACAGGCGCCTATGTGTTGATTTCAAAGACCTTAATAAGGCTTGCCCAAAGGATCCCTTCCCCCTCCCTCGCATTGATCAAATTATTGACGCTACAACAGGACACGACTCATTGTGCTTCCTCGACGCGTACTCCGGCTACCACCAAATCAACATGGCGGAGCCAGACCAAGTAGCAACAGCATTCATCACTCCATACGGCCCATTCTGCTTCAACACAATGCCCTTCGGGCTCAAAAACACCGGCGCAACATATCAGCGCATGATTCAGACATGTCTGGCAAACCAGATCGGCAAAACAGTGGAAGCATATGTAGATGACGTGGTCGTCAAATCCAAGCATGTCGAAACTCTAGTAGACGACTTGAGGCTCACATTCGACAATCTCTGAAAATATGACATTAAAATCAATCCGGAAAAATGCGTCTTGGCGTTCGGTAGGAAAGCTCCTGGGCTTCATTGTGTCCGGTAGAGGAATTGAAGCACACCCAGCCAAGATCCGAGCTCTGTCACAATTGGATATTCCAAAAGACCTCAAACAAATACAAAAATTGACTAGATGCGTAGCGGCTCTAAGCCGCTTTATTTCCCGTTTGGGAGAAAAGGCGTTACCCCTTTACCGCCTCCTCCGGCGCACCGAACACTTCGAGTGGACGGATGCCGCCACGGCCGGACTCGAAGAAATAAAAGCCATATTGGAAACAAATCCGGTCCTGGCCGTGCCCAACGTGGGCGAACCAATGCTATTATACATCACCGCAACACATCAAGTTGTCAGCGCGGTGCTTGTCGTCGAACGAGAAGCGGACGGACACCGGTTCCCTCTTCAAAAACCGGTTTACTATGTGTCCACTGTCCTAACTCCATGCAAGTCCCGGTACCCACGTTATCAAAAGATAGCATACGCGGTGTTCATGGCATCCCGGAAGCTGCGACACTACTTTCAAGAGTGTTCGATAACGGTAGCCTCAAGTACCTCTTAACGACATTATAAACAACCACGACGCGACGGGCCGGATTGCTAAATGGGCCATAGAGCTCCTTCCATTCGACATAACCTATAAGCCATGACGAGCTATTAGGTCGCAGGTTTTGGCCGACTTCGTGGCCGAATGGACCGAAGCCGAACTCCCTAAAGAGCACGACGCATACTCCAATTGGATCATGCACTTTGACGGCTCCAAAATGTTGGCGGCACGGGGCTGGCGTCGTCTGACATCCCCAACCAGGGACACAGTCCAATACGTCCTTCGAGATAATGTATACGGACTCCAACAACGCGGCGAATACTGAGGCCCTTACGCACGGCCTCCGGATGGCAGTCTCCATGGGCATTAAACGCAGAGAGGTGCGCGGGGATTCGAACCTCGCGATATCTCAAAAAAACGGAGACTTTGATGCCAAAGATCCGAAAATGGCAGCGTACCACAATGCGGTCCTAAAAATGTCGGCCGCAGTTGAAGGGCTCGAATTTCATCATATAGCCGGGATAACAACGGTAGCGGGACGTATTAGCGCATCGGTGCAAAGCGCGATGCCGTCCCGCTAACATCTTCCTGGAATGGCTGTTCAAGCCATCCATTACTATGGGAAGGAGTCCGGAAATAACAATCCGGACCCAACCGCATCGCCTCGACACGAACACTTCGACACACTCGGAGGCTCTGCCACCGAGATAACACCCTCCGCTCACGAAATAATGGCGGTTATCGCCCCGTGGACGAAACCATTCCTAGCCTACCTAACTAGGCAGGAACTCCCCGAAGACCAAAATGAGGCTCGCTGCATAGTACGGCGATCCAAAGCCTATAAAGTCCATGAGGGAGAGCTTTATAAGAAAAGCACAACAGGAGTCCTTCATAGGTGTATCTCCGAAGAGGAAGGGCGAAACCTCCTGGCTGAAATTCATGATGGATTGGGTGGGCTCCACGCCGCAGCCCGGGCCCTTGTAGGCAAGGCCTTCCGTACATGATTTTATTGGCCGACGGCACCGGGCAGAATCTTGAGGACTTAGTCCAACGATCGTCGGTTGCCGACTTTTGCTAACCAAAGCCACATGCCACCCACCGCCCTCAAAACTATACCCATCACCTGGCCATTCGTGGTGCAGGGGCTTGACATGGTTGGACCCCTTAAGGGAGGAACCCACAAGCAAAAATACCTATTGGTCATGGTGGATAAATTCACCAAATGGATAGAGGCCAAGCCTGTTAAAACGGCCGAATCCGGACCGGTGATAGACTTCATATCAGGGGTAGTGACCGTTACGGTGTCCCCCACAGTATCATCACTGATAACAACACCAACTTCACGGCCGATGAGGTCAAATTATGGTGCAAAAACATGGGCATCAAGCTCGATTACACCTCAGTCTATCACCCTCAAACCAACGGTCAAGTCGAGCGAGCAAACGGTCTAATCATGAGCGGCATTAAACCCAGACTAGTGCGTTCCCACAAGGAAACTAACACGACCGGGTTGAGGAGCTCGACTCCGTACTGGGGTCTGCGGACCACGCCGAATCGTACTACCGGATTCACACCATTTTTATGGTGTCTGACGCAGAGGCAGTCTTGCCCTGCGACATAATTCATGACTCACCTCGCGTGCGCATGTATGAAGAAAGAGAAGCCGAGCTTGATCGGCAGGACAGTTTGGACGCATTGGAGGAGGAGCGCGATGTGGGAAAAGCTCGTTCCGCATTTTATCAACAGCAGGCTCGAAGATATCAAAGTAGGGAAGTACGGGCCAAAGCTTACAACGTTGGCGAACTAGTTCTACGCCCGCCGGACAAGAAAAGGACAAACTCAAGCCCAAATGGGAAGGTCCTTCATCATCGACCAGGTCCTGACCGGGCGGAGCATACCGCTGCAAACGCATCGGATAACCGACTCGAGCTGAACCCATGGAACGCAGCCCGTCTACGAAGATTCTACGCCTAAGCGCCAGACTCCGAGTTCGTCTCCTTCCTCCGTCCACATTTTCTATTTTTTGTTGTCTTTTATTTCTCTCCTTACTCCTCCTTCTTCTTGAAGCCTTTAGAGGCTCGTTTGCGCTTTGTTTCACACACACTTGACGCGCTGTCCGCGCTCATTATACCTGGGGGCTTCTTTAACAGAAGCTTATTTATATGGGCTTTATGCCCAACACATGTGTCAAACTTCCGCATGTACCTTTTGCTCACCATTATATGCATCGATATGACTTAAGTTTTGGCCAAGCTGGGTTGCATGGCTCCTGTGCTTACCCCTACGTTCCCGATTGTTCGGCTAGGTGGTAAAGGGAGCACCTCTGCGATTATTCTTGCCGGGTCATTTGGATGTGTACCTCGGTGGGTGAAGCCGAAAGCTAGCGTTCTTAAGGGAATATTGGTCGGTGAACTGAAAGATGATTTTAACTATCTATCCATCCGCCCCGGATGATTTTACGCTTTCTTAGCAGTTTGGACATGCACTTTAGGGCATGCCTCCCAGCGAAAGGAACCCTTAATGGAACTATTCTCACTGGAAGATGTTTCTTACTATCCAAGTAATATAACATAACTAGTTGGGCACTTGTCTGATACAGCAATAATGACCCCTACGCCTTGTCTCCATGCATGCCCCGGTTCTTATATAACCGCGAGGGTATTCGGACACACTACGGACTATTGGGTCCCGAGGTTGAAGCAAAAAGGTCCGCTATGACAAACGATCTACAATCCGGCTAGAAGACATTTTTCATGTCATATTCAATTACATAGTCAACTCGACTCATTGTATTCCTCCTCAATGCCATCTAATAGGCTATCTAATTTACAATCTTGCTTTGGGAATACTTGGCGGCCAATTCTACTTGGCCGTACACTAAACTTTCTGAGGATCTCCTTCCCATCAGGCCCCACAGGTCCGACCTCTCCCATGTGGTTTGGGTCAGCCTTCGTCTGGTGTCTTTACCATGGCCCGAGCCTCCCTGCCGCCTTTGACGGCAGGCCGATATCTTCCATAGTCGGAAGCGCGCGTGCTCCTTGAAACCGCTCTGCCATCTCCCCAATGCCTTGGGCAGGGAGATAGATGACCACAAGGCTCGACCGACGCCTTTCATCACCGCCAAACTTCGTTTGCAGGTGACGCAGATTCGGGAAGAAGATCACCAAGAACTGGCACCTCCTCCTCGTGACGACACTCGTGAGCAAACCTACATACATGTTTATGTTAGTCGCCTTCCTCGCGAACTCTTTCAAAGTTTGTTCAAGCACTTAATGAAAATGCCGCGGCAAGCCGTCGATTCTCCTTTACGGAGTCGGACAAGCTGAGCACGAACATCCTTTAGTTCCTCACCCAGTTGGGTGTTGGCATCTTGGAGGTGATTTTTCTCCTGCCGCACCCTCGTAAGCAGGCTCTCGCCAGCCTTTAGCTGGCGCAGGAGCTGTTGCTTGTCCGGATCTAGTCCGGCGCCATCTGCAATATAATTGTCAGAATTACACACACGACGCACTTCATAACCTATATATCTTATGAAGCATATATTACCAAAGGTGGTCTCTGTGGCTCCCCACAGGCGGCTAGTGCGGCCTCAAGTTGGGCCTTGCATTCTTCAAGCTCCTGGGACAGTTGGGTATTCTTTTTTGTAAGATCCTGCATCACAAATGATCCTTAAATCAGTTATTCTAACTATTTTAAGTCTCGGGGGCTACTGGCATATATAATTGTCAAATTTCCTCACCCGTATGTTCTTTACATACTGCTTCGTGGCTCTGGCTAGACCATCTTGAGCGGCACGGAGGTGCGCATCTCCCGAATTGAAGGCATTCAAGGCCTCTTGGGAGAAACATGCGTCACGAAGAACTGTCCCGCGGCGCCTGTGATTCATGGCGCTCTCCACCTCGGAGTTGGTGGCGGACAATCTGTCGGCATCCTCTCGCCGGAGGAGCATCCGACGACGCCTCGTGCTCGCCTCCGCTCGGGACTCGGCTTTGGAGCCTGGCTGGCGGAGGTTCGATTATAACCTTTCCGGACTTAGTCCGTGGCGCTTTTTTCACGAAAGAGCACTAGCGTTAGTACGCCTTCCAAGAATCAATCCTGGGAATATGGTGACACGCCATACCATTGCGGCGGAGTTTCGATCCGGACCGCACTTCTTTTTAGCCTGCGGGGCCGTACTGCCCCTTGTTGGCTAGCCGCCGCGGGCTCGGCCTCCTGCCTCGAAGGCACCCCCTGCGAAACACCATCAAATACGTGGTGATTAGAAATAATAAGCACGGATGGGTCATGGAATCCGGACTTCGGTCGCGGTTACCTGGGAGGCCAGAAATCGGGGTAGTCGGCCGTAATGGCAACCAAAGCATTGTCGATGCTAAGTTGGTGGAACACCCTGTCGATCAGCTCCACCTTTATATCCGGGTCCTCTTCGGAGGCCGGATCGAGGGACCGTTCCGGATCCTCGGGTTGTGAAGCGGGCTGTGTATCTTCTCCATGGCCCGGCGCAGTTCCTGCGTAGAAACCATGAAATGAGATGTTTAACCACGGGAACATGGATCGGACAGGCCACAAAGATATTTGCTTACCCAACTTCGAGGATTATTCGAAGAAAACCCGCTCAGTGGATTGACGCGGAGAAAATCCTCCTCTTCCCCTTTGTACATGGCGGACAAGGTCTTCACCAGTTCGGTGACCGATCCCGGCCCTTTGCGGCCATGGCGGGTGGCATCGTCCTCCCCGTTGAAGTCCCACATGGGTGGCCCCTATATTGGAGCGCCTGCACTCCCCTCATAATGCAGATTGCCATGACTCGGTCATGGTCAATCCGCATGAGCGATAATCTTATTCGGCTCATCAAGTAAAGGACGTCCGGTCATTTTCCCTCACAGGGGGCTCGCGGGCGCCGACTTAGGCGCTTCTTCAGAGGAGCGTTGCTAAACTCCGGAAGGCCGATCCGAACAGGATCCGGCAGCGGGAAGTCCTCCATGTAAAACCATTCTAAAGGCCAGTCTTTGGATGCCTTCTTCGGGGTTCCGGGTAGATATCCGGTCCCGGCGATGCGCCATAGTTCGGCTCCGCCCACTTCATATATTGACCCCTCATGAGAACGGGGTACTAGGCAGAATAATCTCTTCCACAGCGCAAAATGAGCCTCGATGCCCAAGAACAGTTCGCACAGGGCCACGAAGCCCGCGATGTGCAAAATGGAGGCAGGAGTAAGGTGGTGCAACTGGAGGCCGTAGAACTCCAAGAGCCCTCGGAGAAACGGATGGATTGGAAATCCGAGTCCTCTTACTAGATAAGAGACAAAGCATACCCGCTCTCCTTTAGAGGGATCGGGACACTCTCCGCTTGCTTTCCTCCCTTATAGGTGGCAAGTCCGGCTCGAACCGGAACCATGAAGGCCGGGTGAAGAAATCCCTTGGTTTGGAGTATAACTAGCTCGCTATGCGGGACTGAACATCTCTCCCAATTTCCAGGCTGAGGGCTGGGAGCACAAGAGGAGGAGCCGCGTCGACTGCCCATGATGGAATGGGTCTTTGTCAGAGGCGCTCCGATGAAAGCTCGCGGAGGGGGGATGGTGTGACTCAGATCTAGATCCTCGTCCCTTTTATAGGCGGCTCATTTGCGCAGCTAGGGGGGTAAGTGTAAAAATACTCTGGATTTTCGCATTCATTCAAACACGTGGAAGATGGCCATTATTGGGCGTAGAAGCCAAGGAGCGCAACATTTATCGAAGCGGACACTATTTGACAAGTATATGGAATTTGGAGAAGAACCCGCCCCGCAATGCCGAAGACAAACTACGCGCCGGACTCATCGTCATTGAAGCCTGGTTCGGGGGCTACTGAGGGAGTCCCGGATTAGGGGGTGTCCGGATAGCCGAACTATCACCGTTGGCCGGACTCCTCGACTATGAAGATACAAGATTGAAGACTTCGTCCCGTGTCCGGATGGGACTTTCCTTGGCGTGGAAGGCAAGCTTGGCGATCTGGATATGTAGATCTCCTACCATTGTAACCGACTACGTGTAACCCTAACCCTATCCGGTGTCTATATAAACCAGAGGGTTTTAGTCCGTAGGGATGAACAACAATCATACCATAGGCTAGCTTCTAGGGTTTAGCCTCTCCGATCTCGTGGTAGATCTACTCTTGTACTACCCATATCATCAATATTAATCAAGCAGGAGTAGGGTATTACCTCCAACGAGAGGGCCCGAACCTGGGTAAAAACATTGTGTCCCTTGTCTCCTGTTACCATCCGCCTAGACGCACAGTTCGGGACCCCCTACCCGAGATCCGCCGGTTTTGACACCGATACTCCCCCTTTTTGGTAATTCATGACAACATATAGATCAAAGCTTCGATAAATGATAATAAGATTGAAAAACATCGTCGCTTTGAGAAGTATGTGATAAGCAAGAGCTCCCCCTAAATTTGTGCATAGTTTAAGATTTGCTTTGGACCGCAAATGCACAAGGAATTAGGCTCATAGGTTACTCTTCCATGTCACATACATCTTGGTGGAGCGCTCAAAATAATAAAGATTGAATACATGCACTCATCACCAAGCAAAGTGAATGATCATATAAGGATAAGTAAGATAATATCATCTAACAAGCATAAGTGTAGCTTATGATCAAATACATGATCATCAATGTCTCACAGATAATAGCATAGTATCTCAAGCAATCAAAAGCAAACAAAGTTCAACCAAGAAGACAAGAGAGAACAAAAGCAAACTCTCTCTCTCTCTCGAAGCCTATGATCTATACATTTTTCTCCCCCTTTGGCAACAAGTTACCAAAAAGTTCCTAGAAAATGCATAATATTATATCGTCTCTCAGGTTTGGTCTTCAGTTGGTGGCGTAGAGATGGCTCCTTGGACGAAGACTTCAGTTGATGTGGATGGAGCTGAAGGAGTTGGTGCTGGAGCTGGTTGCACTGGAGCTGTAGCTGGTGCAGATGAAGTGACTCTGGTGTCTGTCACTGGCTCTGCAGCTGATCTCTGAGCTCGAGGCACTCTGGCAAATGCATCAGTAGTTGTCCTGCCCTTCCTCTCCTGCATGTCATCCTGTAGCTGCTCCACAACTGACTGAATCTCAGTTACTTTGACATCTAGATCATAGAATTTTTGTTCCATGATTCTTTCCAGGCTCTCCTGGTTTTGAGTTAGGGTGGCCAACCCTTCTCAATCCTCGAGTTGATGCTATCAAGTAACCAAGCTGGTCCCGCTTGCTCTTCAAAGTACTCGGATGCCTCCTCTTGAGTTGGCATCTTGGCAGCCTTCTCTTTCTTTGCTTTCTCCTTCTTCTCCTGAGCTTGTACTGATGATGGTTCATTCTCATTCATCACAACTTGATTGTCCTCAAAGTCTGGATAGAGAAAAAAATGTTCCTTATCCAACAGATACTTTCCTGTGCCCATCTTTGAGTTAATCAACTCCTGAATTTGTGGGGCATATCCACAACTTCTCTTTTGGTCTGTTGATGTCCTCTTGATAGTCCCAACCATGAGGCTCATGACCTTGAATTTCTGTGGCACATCAAATATGTGTAGCAAATTAATTGCATGTCCTTTGATCATGTTGTGGTCACCTGACTTGGGCAAAAGAGTGTGCCTTAGGATCCAGTTGATCGTTGGCAGCCCTGACAGAAGAAAATGGACTGACCCAAACTTGAAAGTCTCAAGAGCGTTATGCAGGATCTCCTTGTACATATGTGACATAGAATTGTGATCCATCTTTTTCTTGGCATAAACGTCCAAGTCATCTTCACTCTCCTTTGGGGCATTGATCGATTGGCCCATTCCTCAATAGTTGATTGGTATCTCATACCTTGAGACATCCAAACTATCCTCGCCATCCGGATAGAAATGTCTTTGTGGAGTAGAATTGCATAATGAGCTCATCATTCCAGTTTGTGAGCTTCTGCCCAACAAAGTCTCCAACTCCACACGCACTGAAGCTATCATACACTCCTGGGTAATGTTCTTCATTCTCCTTTATGTAGGTCCAGTCGACCCACCTCATATCACACACTATAGGCTTCTTGTCCAACAAGATTGTCTCATAGAAATCATGTTGTTCCTTTGTGTGGAACCTGTAATCAACAGCAGTCCTTCTCCTGGTGGCATATGGATCTGACTCTCTCCATAGTCTCAACCCTGAGTCTCTCCTGGTCTTCATGTTCTCAGCCACAGGATGAGCATCATTGTGGTCTGGAATCTTGGGTTTGAGCTTCCTCAGGACTTGTCCTTCATCATCTTCCTCAACAGCAACATCAGGCACTGGGGCCTTGTTCTTTTCAGCAGCAGATATGTTCCTGGTATTCATCTTAGGTGCAGTCTTGGGCTTGGAGGCAGCTTTGGGTGCTTCTTTGGGCTTTGATGTTGCAGCCCTTGACTTTATAGCATCACCCATCAGCTTCTGTACCTTGGGTGCTGGTGCAGCAACCTTTTCTTCTTCTTCTTCTTCTTCCATCATGGAAGGCTTTCCAATCACTCTGGTCTTCTTGACCCTTTCCTTCCTTTTCTTTCCTTCTACAGCAGGCTCTTTGGGTTGGGATTCCAAAGATGCTTGAGTGGAGGCTCTGGCTTTAGACATGGGTTGTCTTCCTGCTGGCCTTTTGATCTTCAGCCACAGCTTAAGCTGCAGGTGAGCTATACTCCTTCTTGAGCACTTTCTTCTTTGAAATGGCCTCATCTTCTACTACCACATAATCCTCATCCTCGATTATGAGGTTCTCTTCTTCCTTGTCACAGTGGCAGCTTTGGGCAAATTCACAGGAGTGCTTCGCTTCCCTCATCTCGAGCTGCTAGAGGGACTAGTGCCCTCACTCATCTGAATCTGCTCCTCGACTTGTTACGGCTGTCACTTTGGTGCGACATGCTGCAAACACCGATCACGACCACTGTGAATAGTTATAGTTGAGATAGAGTGGATGAGCATCACAAAATGCAGATATTTTTTCAAAAGAATGATTCAAAAACTTAGTTTTAGTTTTCCACAGAAAGCATTTCGGATCAACCGATTTTCAAACTCGGAGATACCGAAGCAGTTTTGGAACCTAAAATAGTGAACTCGGTCAGACCGAGTCACAGTTCGATGGCACCGAGACTGCTAGGGTTTCACAAAGTTCTAAAATCGGTCACATCGATTAGCAATTCTCGGTCAGACCGAGAGTTACTAGTGCAATGGCGTTAGCCGAATCGGTGGGACCGAGTTTTCCAACTCGGTGGGTCCGAGATGGTTTCGGCAGAAACCTAACCTGTCGGGGATATACCCTGCGGTGTAACCCGGACGGAAGTATAACCCGGCCAGACTTGGCGACTCACTAATGACCCACCCTGACTGGACGACACGCTAAGTGACCCGCCCGATCCTGGCGACTTATGGGTGACCTGGCAAGCGGATCAGAGGAGCGACAAGACCCGGGGCCTGTGGAGGCTCAAGGCCCAGAAGGCCGTCTTACGTTATGATAGGCCGGCTTAAGAGGAAAGGCGTGAGGAATATCTCCCTTACAAGGAATCAAGACCCGGACTTGTATCCGGCTTGTAGTAGAAGATAGGCTAGTCCTAATCCTATTTGGACTCCACATGTAACCCGCCCCTCAGACATATATAAGGAGGGGTAGGGCTCCCCAAAGAGGGACAAGAAACAAGAAACAATCTCTAGGGCTAGACACAAAGAGCCGGCTTACCGGCGACTCCCTCATGATCATAATGAGACCTAGCCACAAACAGCATGTAGGGTTATTACCTGATGATGTTTCCCGGGGCCCGAAGCTGTATAAACCCTTGTCTTGTGTTGCGTCTCTCGATTCCGCCCAACCCCTCTCAAGCTACCACATAGATGTGTTGGCCTCGCGACTAAGTCCTTACATTAGGACATCTGCCGTTACAAATCCACGACAGTTGGCGCCCACCTTGGGGCTCGCGCATGATGGTGTTGAGTTATTGGAGGGATATTTTCTAGGGTTCGAGAAGGTTGCAATTTTTCCAGTTCAAACCGGCGTGAAAAATTCACATCAGCTACGAGTTCATCAGTCAATATTGACGAAGGGTTCTGCAGGGACGTGCAGGAGATTACAACTATTTTAGGATTACACCTGTGCACTATGGCGCTACCATAAGCCGTCGTGATCTACAGTTCCTGCTGCAGTTAAAACATCAGATGATTATTGCACACGATGGGTCGAGCTCTAAAGTGTTTCATCAGGCGTTACGCTTTTTTCATGTTTCCATCAAGCCAAGCTACATCGTAATTGTCGTCACCGCTACGTCTCGTCGAAACCAACTACGACCGGACGAGGAGTCAAAACCGCTGGGTTGACCCACCGCGTCCTCTCGCTTTGAGCCGCTCGACGGTTTCCGTGCCCATGACCACAAAGGAACTATTTAGCATGTCACGGATTTTGAGCAAGCCCATGAAATCTACCATGTGAAACTACTAGTACAACACGGATCAGACTTTTTTGTTTCAGCCTACTATATTGAGCAAAGAGGATCACCAGGTTAATAATGATTCTATTCACGCGGCCAGGCAATCATTAATTGGAGGCCGGGTCGGTCTTTGAGTATGCCATTGTAGGAAAGCGAGACAGTGGCAAGATATCACTGTGTTTTGTCTCGAAATTGTCGATTCACCCAATACGGGTTACACGCATCGCTTTCGTCTTTGCTTGGCTTAGCGCATGTGGTCTCCAAACCAATCGGGCATATGCACTGAATCAAGGATCCACGATTGCTCGGTCAACGGAAAGAACCAAAACCTGATGGACTCTGCCGTGCTGCCGGCTGTTGTCGTGTCTCCTGCCGGCTCATCGCGCGGCCGGTTGCTGCTGCGCCCTCTGCCAGCTCGCACCACTGCACGCTTCGTTCACGCAACTTGCCCTACTCCACAACCAAATCGCTGCCTCTGATATGGTTAAACACCTCCGCCAAACCACCGGATCCGCTCGCGCCTTTCTCCGTGGCGGGTTATTCTTTCTACAAGCCTCCGCGCCCAAGTCCTCCAGTTTTCTGCGGCCTGCGAGCACCCCAGCTTTGCCAAGACGTCGATGCCTTCCAAAGTTTGCGTCTGCTGGCCTGTTTTTTAAACGCCGCTTTAAGTCGGTCTTACCAAGTCGTCTGAATCCACTGCAGCTACAACAAACGGAGCAACAAAATAGTTGCAGGGGTAATAGCCTGACTTAGTGAGGCTGTTATGCCACGTCAAGTCACCAGAGGAACAAGCATAAAAAAAGGGCAGCTGCCTTGACCATCGTTGGAAAGAAAGAGGAAAAGAGAGAGACAGAATAACAACCATGTACTCGCACGCAGGAAACATACACTAGCGGCACAGCCCCCAACAACCATTGACTTTCCAAAGCATATCACGTGAAAAGAGCTACCGCCTATTGCCATTTCAAGTGACGTGAGGCTATACTAGTCCATCGTCACTAGTATTCGTACTCCTCCGACCCTTCGATGCATGTATGGATCATACATCGAATGGACATGACGCACAGATCATCTACTGTCCAGATCATCATGTGACATCCATCCAAATTTATTTTATTAAACATATTGTTTTCATCAAAGAACAATTACTTCGGTATGTATATTTTTATGTGCAGCAAAGGTGGTGTCATGTTGTGCCTATGAAGTGTACGTCAGCACCATCACGCACCGGCGCCTGCGCCCGTTTACTGATGGAACATGTGTGCACAAGTCGTCGCCCATGCAGCTTAATCTACATCAACCTGCCGGAGCCGCATTGAGCCGCCCTTGCCGTTTTGAGCTGCCGGGATTATATTAAGTCATCGGTCTGCCTGAGCCACCGGAACTATATTGAGTCGCTGGTCTGCCTGGGCCACCGCTGTGGTGACAAACGGATCATCCGTCGTCCAAACGAATCAGGTGCTCCAAGTTTGTTTTATTAACACATGTTGTTTTTTGTCAAAAAAACAAGTTTATCTTTGCCTTGGTCTGCAATATTGTTTATGCAGGGCAATTATTTATGACAAAAAATGATATTATACCGCAGAGATGGAGGCGCGCCAACATCTTTTGGCACAGGTGGTCGTCGTTGCTCAACGGACTCCCGCACCGGCTTACAACGATGTGGCCGTCTCTCGCGACCGCGCCGGCTTACAACGCCGTGGTCGTGTCTTGCGACCACGCCGGCTTACAACAAGGAGGACAACTTGCTCGTCCGCACTGGCTTACAATGCCACGGCTGGTTTATCTGTCTATGCCGCCTCAGATGTCGCGGTCGTCTTTACCGTCCGTCTCTCGTGGCCTGGTCTACATCAACACATCGAACCTCACATGTCTGCATGAGTTGTTTATTGAGTATGAGCAAGTCACTACTTGGGAAGCCCGGTTTTCTTCCGACAAATTGGAGGCAAATTATCATATATTATCAACTGCCGTCTGCACTGGATGGCTCAATGGATAGGTGCACAAGTCGCCGACACTACGGTTTGGTTAACTTCAAACAGCCAGTTGGAAGGAACCATTGGCGAAGTTCTTGACACGCAGTTCATACGGGATCATTTATAACCCACCGCAATCACCTCAACCTTCTGTGGATAATCACTAGCCTAGCATATCAGGTGAAATCCATCCAATATATTTGATATTACATATTATTTTCTTCAAAAGTGCAATTATTTTGGTTTGCAAGTTGTCCCATGCAGGATTCAAACCGGTCTATATCACGGTTAATTATGGGGAATCTCAAGACAACTCCTCAAGTCGTCTTGAGACTCGGGGGCTACAATGATATGACTCGGCAAAATTAGCCGGTTTCAATGAATTCAAGAACTCCAGGTCATTAAAGGGAAAAATAACCTGGGCCTCGGAGATTACTGCTAGATCGATGAAAATTTAAAAGCTGTCAGAAGATTTCGGGCTCAAAGTAAGGACTCTGGTTTAAAATCCGGTTCAAGAGACATCTTTCTCCCACAAAGCCTGAAGCTCTTAAATCCGGTTCAAAAGCCGGCACAGGGTAAATTTGTCCCTCACAAAATTTTGAAGCTCTCAAATCCGGTTCAAAATCCGGCTCAAGGTAAATTTGTCCTTCACAAATTTTTAAAGCTTTCAAATCCGGTTTAAAGTTCCGATTCAAAAAGAATTAATCTCTCGCAAGTTCGAGTTCTTAGAAAAATTAAAGGTTGCCAAAAAAAACTTGCTGCCATGATGTGTGGTTCAAACTTGGGTATCCTGCCTTACGGCTTATCTTATTATGATCACTTGGGGGCTTCTTGCTCATCGAGCATAGCTATCAGTACCCTCTTGATCGGCACAATGCAAAAACTTATATGATCACTTGGGGGCTTGCTGCTCAAACATAGGTCGTATTCGAACCAAAGAGAACATAGATGTCGATACCCTCTTGATCGGCATACTGCCAAACCCACTAGGGGGCTTCTTGATCATATCAGAATCATAGCTTAACCCCTTTGGGTCTGACGTGGGTCGATTGAACCAGCGTCATTAAACAACTCTTATGGTCACTTGGGGGCTTCCTGTTCAAACATAGGTCGTATTCGAACCAAAGAGAACATAGTTGTCGATACCCACTTGATCGGCATCGCCAAAGCCACTGGGGGCTATATGATCGTATTCGAATCTTAGCTTAACCCCTTTGGAACGGTTTACTGATCGTATCCGAATCAGAAGCCTCAAAAAAAGTTATTCTATCTCTGGTAAAGTTTATTGTAGCCACAATTACTTAACTTGAGACCTTTTGGGGATTATATCTCAAATGTATATAAGTGTTTTATGATTAACCCGGCTTGACTTTTCACTATAAGTCGCCAGCTTATGACAACCATCATTTATATGGAAGCATTGGCTTCTAAGGATTGGGTTATCACCCTTACTACACAGGCCATGTAAACCGGCAGTACAAATTCAATATCACAGTGGTTATATGTGAGGTATTATGACCGCCCTGCGGTAAACTGCCAAGGGTTCTTGTGATCTACTTGTGTGCAGGATAAGACTACATTTGGGTGGTTACCCGCCCTGGTTTTTGACGATAAGTCGCCATGGCATATGTTGTTTAAACTCTTTGCAGGATTTGCAGAAATATGACATATATATGATTAAGTTCAAGCTCATTACCAAAGTTGATGCTTCAAAATGATGATCCGTTCTGGATTTTTCTCAAAGGCTATAAGTCACGGGTTATAAAATGCCGGCTTACAATGGAGGCGTATTAAATCGCCATCGGCCAAGAGCCGCCGAGTATTTAAACTCCGGATTTACTTGTCAACCGATGAGGTATTCAAATCTTTAATAGCCAAAACTGGCTGGATTTTCATGATGATATTGAATGATTGAGGTTTTCATACCGGATTATATTATTCAAATCTTTAATAGCCAACATGGCTGGATTCTTATTATGGTTATCAATAGCCAATATTATGATGGAGGTCTTCAAAGTCGCTTCAACGCAATGGCTATTATTTTATTAATGGATATGATTTATTCTACAATGGAAGGAATAGTCCCGAGTCGCTGCAGGCTTACGACCCGACACTTGGGGGCTAAATTATTCAAATTGAGGTTACATCAAATATTCAAGTCTCATGTCGTTGCAAGCATGCACCATGACACTTGGGGGCTAATGCAAAGTCATTTTTGCTCACCTCATTGAAGACCCGACTCATCACATCGTAATGAGTCGGCCCTTGGGGGCTACCAATTGCTCCTATCAACAATTCAAGGTACACAAGTCTTAATCCATTATATTGAAAGGTCCACTACTCAGTTGGTAGAGTACAAAGCTCTTGACCTTATGGACGTGGGTTCGAGCCCCATGGTGAGGGTTACATCATATGATATTACTTTCAATGAAGTATATATAAAGTCCCAGCTCAGTATTATCTTACTAAGACGGCCCTTGGGGACTACATGTTGCTTTATTCAAGTCTACATGATCATATTTATGAAGTCCCTGCTCATTATTGCATAATGACCCGGCCCTTGGGGGCTACACTGGTTGAAATTTTACGAGCATAAGGCAATTACAAGTCCTAGTTTGCTGCAAGCATGACAACCCGACACTTGGGGGCTACATAAGTGGAATATTCAGTTTTATGACTAATGATTGAGATGAATAACCCAGATTTCTTCAAGGTTGCAACACTTATATTGTAACATCCCAAATTTTCAATTTGGAATGTTATACATAGAGAATCATTGCATATCATATTTTTTTGTTGCATTTTTGGCTCGATCCTAGAAATTCTACACAACTCAAGGACCCACGGAGAGAGTTGGGGATTTCGTTATTTTCATATATGAGTTTTCTCAAATTTTGAAAATAGGATCATTTGATTTTAATTATTTTATCTTCAATTATTTCTATTACTGAAATATGTGAGAGGGAATAAAATGACTTTCCCAAAATAAAGAAATAATGAGTATTTAATAATAAAATCAAATAAGATTTTATTTTGGAGTTTTTCGCCATTTTATTTGAATTTAGGAAAAATATGCGTTTTTTCAAAATTGCATTTAGGCCCCAAATAAATGCTCATCTAGTCCGGCTTGATTTTAGAAGACGGGGAACATTTATTTCGAGATTTTTGGAGTCCGTTTAGTATTTCTTTCGTTTGTTTTTCTGCGCGAAATTATTTATAAGAAAAAACAAACCGCCTTACCGGGCCGTACCCGAGCGGGACTCCGCCCGGGGCAGCCTTTATATACCGCCCGCCCCGCCGCCCCAGCCCACCAACCCCGCCGCCCGAGCCGCCGGCCCAGCCCACCGCCGCCACCGCGCCAAACCCTAACCCTAAACCTAGCCGCCGCGCCGCCCTTGTATGCCGCCGCCGCCGGAGCCGCCACGACAGGTGACCCGCCGAGGTTTGCCGCCGCCTCGTTTTCCGCGCCTGTTTTTTTAATAAAAACCGATCGGTTTTTTTAGTTTTCGTCGGTTTTTTTTAGTTTTCGTTTTTTTATATAGATCGGTTTATTATTTTCGGTTCGGTTAAATAGCGAGCGTTCGCTCGTTCGTTCGTTTTAACGAACGTGTTCGTCAGATTAGTTTTAGTTAACGAACGTCCGTTCGTTAACATGTTCGTCGTTTTTCTTTTTCTCGGATTTAATCCGCGATTTTTCTGATCGCGATTCCTGATCCGATTTTCGTTTTAGTATAACTTTTCGCTCGTTTATTGGAATCAGGCGATTCAAGCGCCTGGAATTTCGTCTCGAAACCCTCTTTCAGAATAACCAACTTAAACAAGTTTTTGCCTCTGTAAAATTTTACTTGGATCCAGATTAGTAAAACAGAGCTGTTTTCTTTCGTCGTTTGACTTTCGTTGCTTCATTTGATTTAATTCTTTTTGCAAAACCGGAGTTCTTAAGATGAACTTTCTGGTTAGATCTTTTGTCTGAGTTTTATCTGTGCATTAGATGAGTACTTATTGTATGCTTGTTTGTTTGTCTGCGATAGAATACCCGGAGTGCGCTTTGTTACTTCGAGTCTCTAGGTTTCGCGGATCATCAGCAAGGCAAGTAACACTTTGATCATACTCTTTTGTACTACCCAGTTTTATTGCATTAGATCAATCCTCAAACATTGCATGATTAGGATCTAATTAAATTGTGGGATGGAAGTAGATGAGGTAGTACCTATTACCTGATTTATATTCAAACCTTTGGGAGTTACTTCTACGTTTGCTTATTATGCCATGCTATGCTAGTAGACGTGGATTGGGTGAGTGTATCCATGCCAGATGTGAGATTGTTAAATTAATGGTTTATTTAAGGTGGCAACTTAAACACACATCTGGGTGGATTGAGGCACCTGGTTTCCATCAGGACTTGACTGTTTTTCTTTGGACCGCCACCCAGGCTCAAAGGGATCATGAGATTATTCATGCTAGAAACTTCCGTGAGCAGCCACATGCTACTATGGGCTCTAGCATAGTTGACGTAGGGGTTGTAGGTTGGTACGGTCTACCCACATGTAAGGTGCTAGCGCTTCTGAAAACTATGTCTCGGTCATCCGTTTCTCAAACACCATGTAGTGCGAGAAATCAAACGGAGGAGATCGAGTATTGTGGGGAAAAGTGCACAAACGTCTGCAGAGTGTATAAACTAATCATGATTAGCCGTGTCCCCGGTTATGGTCATCTTGAGTATCTAGTACTTGGATTATCATGTGAATCTCGTCATGTTACTCTAATTAATATTGTTGGGTTGTTAATGAGTACTTTTAATTGGGATTGAGGATGGTGTCAACCATTCTCAATGTTCAACAACCACCATGATAGTTAAATAAATATATTCCTTTGTAGTAGGGAAAAATTGGCTTTACGCAAAAATTGTAACCATAGAGCTTTCCACCAGCCATATATGCATGTAGTATAGGCTTACTCTTTCATTGTTCTCTATGTGTTACTTTGCCAGCATATTCCATGTGCTGACCCGTTTTCGGGCTGCAACGTTTCATGTTGCAGACTTTTCAGACGATGAGTAAGGTGCTTAGGTCGTGGTTCTATACTTAGTGATGCCGTTGGAGTTGATGGACTCGCTTATTCTTCCAAGCCTTTCGCTGTTATCATTATTAGATGGCCTTAAGCCATATTTATTTTGTTAAGTTCTCTCTTAATACATTCGATGTAATAAGTGTGTGATTGCTACTCTGTTATAAATCCTTCGAGTACTGTGTGGTGTCAGCATTACTGATCTAGGGATGACACTTGCGCACAGAGATCAGACTGTTTGAGGTCTGCTCGCCACAAAGATGGTATCAGAGCACACACTGACTATAGGACACGACCATTAAGCTAAAGCCCTAGATCACTACTCTCTTCTCATTTCTAACTCCTCATCTTTTCTAATCTTTTAGGATGACGGAAGCGAGGATCAAGTTCACCCAGCCGGATGAAGATACACCCTTTGGACGACACCTGAAGGAAGTCACTAAGTACCTAAACATCGGAATACCAAGCTTCACCGGACCTACAATTCCACTTAACTTTGAAGAAGAGCTACCGAAAGATTCAAGCTCAAGTTCCGGAAGGACATTTGCGCGATCCACGGAGCCCATTGAGTGTGTTTTCAATGCATCAACCTGGAGTCTGGGAAAGAGCATGGCAGCTCACATAACCATGGGATGCATTGGAGAAGTTTACAAAGAAGACCTCAAGGATACTATCTACCAGATTTGCGGGCGCCGAGATGAACAATGGGAGATAGTTGGCACTAAGAAGGATCGATCCATTGCAGCTTTCATCCAGGAGTTAAATCAGCACATTCGACGCCAGGAGAACCAGATGTGCGCAGACATGATGGAGATGAAGACAGCAAAAGCCAAGATTATCGAACTAGAAGGAGAACTGAAGGCCACTCGCAAGGACTACATGGAGGAGATTGTAGCTCTAGTGAGACAAAACGACAATCTTAAGGAGCAGATTGAAGAACTCATGGGAAATTTAGCACCCGGAGGAGAAGATGAAGATTGCACCTGTCCAGAGAACTACATCATCTCGACGACACTGATTCCGATCCTAGTGATGATGACTTCGAAGATGAAGCTGGAGCAGATATCATGGAGTCTTCATCGGAGCAGTTTTTCTAGTTGACCACCATAACAGTAGTAGATTCCCCCATTAAAAATTAGTTTAAGTTCCAGCACTTTGTAAACGATAGATAGACCGTTGTATGCCCTTGTTTGAATTGATTGGAGTGATATTGTGTGTTTTGTTTCATATGCATATGGGTAGTGTTTTCTCCCTAGACCTCATTCTATTCTTAACTCTTGTCTTTTTCTATAAACCCTCATATACATATGGGTAGTGTTTTTCTATAAACCCTCACTTTGTAAACGATAGATAGACCGTTGTATGCCCTTGTTTGAATTGATTGGAGTGATATTGTGTGTTTTGTTTCATATGCATATGGGTAGTGTTTTCTCCCTAGACCTCATTCTATTATTAACTCTTGTCTTTTTCTATAAACCCTCAGATGCCTCCGAGACGTGACACCGGATTTGTTTTCCCGTCGGAGATCACTCAGTTGATTCAGCATCAGAATGCCTTGATTCAAACATTGGTACAGAACCAAGGCAACAACAACAACAACAACAACAACAACCCACCGCCACCACCACCTGTTGACCATTTGACCCGTTTCTTAAGGCTGAATCCGCGGTGTTTTACAAAGAGCACCGAGCCGATTGTTGCAGATGATTGGCTCCGCAAAGTAGGGAGGAGTTGACCACTGCAGGATGTACGGATGGGGAAAAGGTGAAATTTGCCGCACATCAGCTTGAAAGACCCGCAGCAAAGATGGTGGGAGAATTTCTGACCACTTACCTCAGAGACACTGTCACATGGGATCAGTTTCAGCAAGCTTTCCGTACTGCCCATGTTTCAGCAGGAGCTATGGCCATGAAGAAGCGTGAGTTTCGCAACTTGCGCCAAGGAGGACGGACGGTTGGCCAGTATGTGGATGACTTTAGTAAGCTAGCACGTTATGCCCCAGATGACGTTGCTACGGACGCAGCTAAGCAGGAGAAGTTTCTAGAAGGACTGAATGATGAGCTGAGCATGCAGTTGATGGTAGCCACCTTCAATAACTACCAGGAGTTAGTAGACCGTGCTCTTATGATTGAAGGGAAGCAGCAGCAGATTGACAATCGCAAGAGAAAGTATGGACAGGGAAGTATAACTCAGAGCTCAGCAGAAACTTTGCTTTACCCGAAGCCGGAGGACAATTTCAGCATACTCACGGAGGAGGTAGCTCGCACAACCATAATGGCACCAAGAATGGGAACGGGAATGGAGGAAGCAATGGACAAAACCGCACCAACCCATCAACACCATCCAAGGTAGACCTGAGCCATATCACTTGTTTTAAGTGCCGTAAGACTGGGCATTATACAAATGATTGTCCAGAAGCCCAAAATGGTAACAGCAATGGAAGCTCAGGCAAGAAGCCGAACCCGACAAGTAAACCACGTTACCGTGGAGGAGGTTGAAGCTCAGCCAGACGCAGTAATAGGTAAGTTTTTGGTTAAGACATTTACTGCAGTTGTTCTTTTTGATACTGGTGCATCGCATTCATACTAATCAAGGGGATTTGTGGATAAGTATAAATTACCAACCTAAGCCCTTAGGTCACCCATGCTAGTAACCTCACCCGGAGCAGAATATATGGCAAGTATATGGTGCGATCAACTGCCATTAAGGATTGGAAACTATGTATTTCCCTCGGACCTAATAGTTTGGAATCCGAAGGATTGGATGTGATATTAGGAATGGATTGTTTATCAAAGTACGGAGGGAATATTGATTGCGCCAGTAAGTCGATTTTGCTTACCACCCCAGAAGGAAGGAGAATCAAGTTTGTATCACGGCATGAGCCGAGGAGAGCACAAGTAAATTCCTTAACAGAGTTGTGCAGGAGGAAGTACCGATGGTAAGGGATTACCCGACGTGTTTAGGAAGAGTTGCCGAGCATGCCACGGACGAGACATTGAATTTCTGATTGAACTCTTGCCAGCACCGGGCCGATATCTAAGAGACCGTATAGGATCCCATCCCAAGATTTGGAGGAAATTAAGAAGCAAATTAAGGAGTTCTTTGGATAAAGGTTTTATTCGCCCAAGTTCTTCGCCTTGGGGATCACCAGTACTTCTAGTGGAGAAGAAGGATGGATCTTTAAGAATGGTTGTTGATTATCGAGGATTGAATGAAGTGACCATTAAGAACAAATACCCGTTGCCGATGATGAACGACTTGTTTGACCAATTGCAAGGAGCTAAGGTATTTTCCAAGATCGGTTTGCGATCAGGATACCATCAGTTGAAGATTCAGGAGCAGGATATACCCAAGACGTCTTTTACCACCAGGTACGGGGTTGTATGAGTATACCATTATGTCATTTGGTCTGACTAACGCCCCAGCCTATTTTATGAACATGATGAACAAGGTGTTTATGGAATTTTTGGATAAGTTCGTCGTGGTATTCATTGACGATATCTTGGTCTACTCAAAGAATGAAGAAGAACATAAGGAGCATTTGCGTTTGGTACTCGAGAAGCTCAGAGAACATCAGTTGTATGCCAAGTTCAGCAAGTGTGAGTTTTGGTTGTAGGAAGTTGGATTTCTCGGACATGTTATATCCGGAGAAGGTATAGCAGTAGACCCCACTAAAGTTGCCACGGTGACAAACTGGGAAGCGCCAACAACAGTTGGAGAGATCCGGAGTTTCCTTGGACTCATAGGATACTACCGGAGATTCATTGAGAATTTCTCGAGAATTGTGAAGCCCATGACAGAATTATTGAAGAAGGATACCAAGTTTATTTGGACTGAGGAGTGTGAGGCTAGTTTCCAAGAGTTGAAGAAGCGTTTGGTTACCTCACCAGTATTAATCCTGCCAGACCAAAGCAAGGATTACGAAGTTTATTGCGACGCTTCACGTCGAGGACTTGGAGCAGTGCTTATGCAAGAGGGAAGAGTTGTTTCGTATGCTTCACGACAGCTGAAACCTCGTGAATTAAACTATGCCACGCATGATTTGGAGTTAGCAGCCGTAGTACATGCATTCAAAACATGGAGACATTTCCTCATTGGAAATCATTGTGAGGTGTATACGGATCACAAGAGTTTGAAGTACATCTTCACGCAGAAGGAGTTAAATCTCAAGCAGAGAAGATGGTTGGAGCTCATCAAGGATTATGATATGAGATTGCATTACCACCCCGGAAAGGCTAACGTGGTAGCAGACGCGTTGAGCCATAAGAGTCATGTTAACATCCTAATGACCGGAGGTTTACCAAAAGAATTAGCCGAGGAATTTCGGGAGCTATGTTTGGAAATAGTTCCGCGAGGCTATGTAGCAGCGTTGGAGCTTCAATCTACTTTGATGGACAAAATCAGAGAAGCTCAAAGGATAGATAAGGAAGTTGCTTCGATTAAGGAGAAGATGAGGAAGGGAAAAGCAAAGGGATTTCGTGAGGATGAGCACGATACCTTATGGTTTGAGGACCGCATTTACGTACCAAGTGATCCGGAGATTCGGAAGTTGATTTTGCAAGAGGCACATGATTCGCCGTATTCGATCCACCCCGGAAATACCAAGATGTATTTGGATTTGAAGGATACTTTCTGGTGGACTGGAATGAAGAAAGATATCGCAGAGTATGTAGCAGTTTGTGATGTGTGTCAAAAAGTGAAAGCGAGAACATCGAAGCAGGATTGTTACTGACCATTGCCTATACCTGAATGGAAGTGGGATAAACTAGGCATGGATTTCATCACGGATTGCCCAGACCCGTTCAGGCTATTACTCGATTTGGGTTGTAGTCGATCGTTTGTGAAGGTAGCTCATTTCATTCCAAAGAAGACTACCTACAAAGATTGCCAAATTGGCTAAGATATACATGACAAGGATTGTATGCTTGCATGGAGTTCCGAGGAGTATCATATCGAGATAGAGGAACCCAATTCACCTCAAAGTTTTGGAAGCGATTTGCGAAACTTTGGGAACCAGACCGAGTTTAGCACAACTTTTCATCCACGCATGATGGACAAACAGAGAGAGTCAACCAGATCTTAGAGGATATCTTTGAGAGCATGTGCTTTGGATTATGGATCAAGTTGGGATGACAACTTGCCCTATGCGGAGTTTTCTTATAACAACAACTACCAAACCAGTTTGAAGATGGCACCTTTGAAGCCTTATGCGGAAGGAGGTGCAGAACCCGCTCTTGTGGGATGAAGTTGGAGACCACCGGTTGTTTGGACCGGATTTGATTGAGGAGTCTCGAACGGAAAGTAAAGTTGATTCGCGATAGGCTCAAGGTAGCCTACCAAGACGGAAAGAGCTATGCAGATTCAAAACGCAAGGAGACAGGATATGAAGCCGGAGACAGAGTTTATCTTCGAGTATCTCCGCTTTGAGGAGTTAAGTGTTTTGGTGTTAAAGGAAAATTAGCACCACGTTTTGTGGGACCATACAAAGCTTTGGAGCGCATGGGAGAAGTTGCGTACAAGTTGGAATTACCCGAAGGATTGTCAGGTGTTCACGATGTGTTTCATGTTTCTCAGTTGAAGAAGTGTCACGCAGGGATGGCGGATATACCACTGAGAGATACTGTGCCACTAGAGGCGATTCAGTTGAATAACGGTTTGACCTATGAGGAGAAACCGGTCGAGATTCTCGAGTTTGCCACCGAGTCACCCGCAAAGAAGGTCATTAAGTTTTGCAAAGTTCGGTGGAGCCACCAAACCGAGGATGAAGCCACCGGGAGCGAGAGGAAGATCTGCCAAGGACCACCCTCACCTATTTTCTAGCCAACCCGAATCTCGAGGGCGAGATTCATCTTAAGGGGGTAGGTTTGTAACATCCCAAATTTTCAATTTGGAATGTTATACAGAGAGCATCATTGCATATCATATTTTTTTGTTGCATTTTTGGCTCGATCCTAGAAATTCTACACAACTCAAGGACCCACGGAGAGAGTTGGGGATTTCGTTATTTTCATATTTGAGTTTTCTCAAATTTTGAAAATAGGATCATTTGATTTTAATTATTTTATCTTCAATTATTTCTATTACAGAAATATGAGAGAGGGAATAAAATGACTTTCCCAAAATAAAGAAATAATGAGGATTTAATAATAAAATCAAATAAGATTTTATTTTGGAGTTTTTCGCCATTTTATTTGAATTTAGGAAAAATGTGCGTTTTCAAAATTGCATTTAGGCCCCAAATAAATGTTCATCTAGTCCGGCTTGATTTTAGAAGCCGGGGAAAATTTATTTCGGGATTTTTGGAGTCCGTTTAGTATTTCTTTCGTTTGTTTTTCTGCGCGAAATTATTTATAAAAAAACGAACCGCCTTACCGGGCCGTACCCGAGCGGGACTCCGCCCGGGGCAGCCTTTATATACCGCCCGCCCCGCCGCCCCAGCCCACCAACCCCGCCGCCCCAGCCCACCGCCGCCACCGCGCCAAACCCTAACCCTAACCCTAGCCGCCGCCACCCCGCCGGAGCCGCCCGCCGCCGCCGTGACCCCGCCGCCCGAGGTTTGCCGCCGCCTCGTTTTCCGCGCCATTTTTTTTAATAAAAACCGATCTGTTTTTTTAGTTTTCGTCGGTTTTTTTAGTTTCCGTTTTTTTATAAGATTGGTTTATTATTTTCGGTTCGGTTAAATAGCGAGCATTCACTCGTTCGTTCGTTTTAACAAACGTGTTCGTCAGATTAGTTTTAGTTAACGAATGTCCGCTCGTTAACTTTGTTCGTCGTTTTCTTTTCTCGGATTTAATCCGCGATTTTTTCGATCGCGATTCCTGATCCGATTTTCGTTTTAGTATAACTTTTCGCTCTTTTGTCGGAATCAGGCGATTCAAGCGCATGGAGTTTCGTCTCGAAACCCTCTTTCCGAATAACCAACTTAAACAAGTTTTTGCCTCTGTAAAATTTGACTTAGATCCAGATTAGTGAAACGGAGCTGTTTTCTTTCGTCGTTTGACTTTTGTTGCTCGTTTGATTTAATTCTTTTTGCAAAACCGGAGTTCTTAAGATGAACTTTCTGGTTAGATCTTTTGTCTGAGTTTATCTGTGCATTAGATGAGTACTTATTGTATGCTTGTTTGTTTGTCTGCGATAGATTACACGGAGTGCGCCGCCTGTTACTTCGAGTCTCTAGGTTTCGCGGATCATCAGCAAGGCAAGTAACACTTTGATCATACTCTTTTGTACTACCCAGTTTTATTGCATTAGATCAATCCTCAAACATTGCATGATTAGGATCTAATTAAATTGTGGGATGGGAAGTAGATGAGGTAGTACCTATTACACCGATTTATATTCAAACCTTTGGGAGTTACTTCTACGTTTGCTTATTATGCCATGCTATGCTAGTAGACGTGGATTGGGTGAGTGTATCCATGCCAGATGTGAGATTATTAAATTAATGGTTTATTTAATGTGGCAACTTAAACACACATCAGGGTGGATTGAGGCACCTGGTTTCCATTAGGACTTGCCTGTTTTTCTTCGGACCGCCACCCAGGCTCAAAGGGCTCATGAGATTATTCATGCTAGAAACTTCCGTGTGCAGCCACATGCTACTATGGGCTCTAGCATAGTTGACTAAGTTGTGCGAACTCTTATGGGTAGACTAGCTGATGTAGGGGTTGTAGGTTGGTACGGTCTACCCACATGTAAGGTGCTAGCGCTTCTGAAAGACTATGTCTCGGTCATCCGTTTCTCAAACACCATGTAGTGCGAGAAATCAAACGGAGGAGATCGAGTCTAGTGGGGAAAAGTGCACAAACCTCTGCAGAGTGTATAAACTAATCATGGTTAGCCGTGTCACTGGTTATGGACATCTTGAGTATCTAGTACTTGGATTATCATGTGAATCTGATCATGTTACTCTAATCAATATTGTTGGGTTGTTAATGAGTACTTTTAATTGGGATTGAGGATGCTGTCAACCATTCTCAATGTTCAACAACCACCATGATAGTTAAATAAATTTATTCCTTTGCAGTAGGGAAAAATTGGCTTTACGCAAAAATTGTAACCATAGAGCTTTCCACCAGCCATATATGCATGTAGTATAGGCTTACTCTTTCATTGTTCTCCATGTGTTACTTTGCCAAAGATATTCCATGTCTTGACCCGTTTCGGGCTGCAACGTTTCATGTTGCAGACTTTTGAACGACGAGTAAGGTGCTTAGGTCGTGGTTACGTACTCGATGATGCCATTGGAGTTGATGGACTCGCTTATTCTTCCAAGCCTTCCATTATTATCGTTATTAGATGGCCTTAAGCCATATTTATTTTGTTAAGTTCTCTCTTGAGACATTCGATGTAATAAGTGTGTGATTGCTACTCTGTTATAAATCCTTCGAGTACTGTGTGGTGTCAGCATTACTGATCCAGGGATGACACTTGAGCACAGAGGTCAGACTGTTTGAGGTCTGGTCGCTACATATGTGGAATATTAAGTTTTATGACTAATGATTGAGATGAATAACCCAGATTTCTTCAAGGTTGCAACACTTACATTGAAGCAAGTCTTAAGTTATCACTATGTTCTCCTCTTAAGACTTGGGGGCTACATGTATTATGCATATAAAGAGGGAACATCTTCAAAATTCTCAGCTTTGAGTAAATCAGGAAGATCAATTACATGACCGGTGTCAACAACAATTATGACTCGACATCATCAGTCTTTTATAACCCGGAGATTTCGGAAATTATAACTCGGCAAGATCTATATCTTTAAGCCGGTTGAAAATCAGATGAGTATTTCAAGACCTATATTTTTTAAGTCGGCGCTTGGAAGCCGACTCAAATGGATTATTTGTTTACAATATTTCTTCTACAAGCAAATTGATTGTGAAGTTGGTCTATTGACCCGGATTTTCTAGAAGAAGGAAATGACAAGGACTTAAGGATGTTCAGGTGCCGGTTTACAAGAATTCTTAAACCGGAGCACAACCTGTCAAATTTGTTCTTGTGTTTATTTTGCAGCATAAGTTTACCATGGATAAATCCAAGCTAAAACTTGGGGGCTAATGTCGGGGATATACCCCGCGGTGTAACCCGGCCGGACTTGGCGACTCACTAATGACCCGCCCTGACTGGACGACACACTAAGTGACCCGCCCGATCCTGGCGACTTATGGGTGACCTGGCAAGCGGATCAGAGGAGCGACAAGACCCGGGGGCCCAGGAGGCTCAAGGCCCAGAAGGCCGGCTTACGTTATGATAGGCCGACTTAAGAGGAAAGGCGTGAGGAATATCTCCCTTACAAGGAATCAAGACCCGGACTTGTATCCGGCTTGTAGTAGAAGATAGGCTAGTCCTAATCCTATTTGGACTCCACATGTAACCCGCCCCTCAGACATATATAAGGAGGGCAGGGCTCTAAAGAGGGACAAGAAACAAGAAACAATCTCTAGGGCTAGACACAAAGAGCCGGCCACCGCGACTCCCTCATGATCATAATGAGACCTAGCCACAAATAGCATGTAGGGTTATTACCGGATGATGTTTCCCGGGGCCCGAAGCTGTCTAACCCCTTGTCTTGTGTTGCGTCTCTCGATTCCGCCCAACCCCTATCAAGCTACCACATAGATGTGTTGGCCTCGCGACTAAGTCCTTACATTAGGACATCTGCCGTGACAAATCCACGACATAACCCTAAATTTTAAAATCGCATCTATTCTAAGGATTGTTTTGACTGGGTAGAGGTGTTTCAATCGTGGAAAGAATCATAATGAACACAATGTGCTGAGAATCAGACGAGGATAGCACTGTGATCGAGTACATACCCTAGTTCGGTGATGAACTCGCTACGGCGGCAATGGCGGAGATGAAATCCGTTGACGGCGGTGGAGACCAGCGACAGGAGGCTGCTGGCGATGAAGTCGACGATCCGGAGACCTAGAAGGCAGAGCGAGCTATGCGCGGGCAAAGAGGTTTGGAGAAAGTTTTCCAAAATTTTGCCCGTGTGAATATATAGTCCGACACTGTCGGTGTGACCTAGTGGAACAACTCGGTGGCACCGAGATGCATAACTGCTGGATTCTGACAACTCGGTGTGACCGAAAAGTTCAAATCGGTTGTACCGAGATTGAAAACATAGATCAACTTAGTGATCACGGTATGACCGAAATGGAGGAATCGGTCAGACCGAAAAGCACAAAGAAGTTTTGGAAGTTTAAGTCTATGATGAATCGGGGACTCCGAGTGCTCCTCACATAGAGTGGTTCGAATCTGACTTGATCAAATTTTGTGATGTAGCATGAATAGATTTTGAGACGAGAAAAGCATAGATAGCTAGAGAAGGTTCTTAGGCATTCTTGTCCATCCACTTGGCCAAAGAAAAAGAAACCAATCAATCAAAGCAACAAGTGGATGTCCTCGAATGAGTAAAATATGCAACCAACATGCTCACACAATAAAATGACATATGAAATATGTGACAAAGCATGCACAACCAATTCTAGCATCTATCAAACAATTGGCGATGACTAGGTCATCTATATATGAGTATATTGACTTAGGAGTCAAATGAGAACATTTGATCATAGGTCATACTCATCGTTTAAGCTCAAGTGGGGTTACCACCTTTACATAATGCATTAATGTGTTCACATCATTAGAGTTGCTTTGACTCAATTCTTAAAGTTAAGCTCCCCTAGATGTGAGATCCCCTTAGAGGGATGAACTAACCTTGGGTTTTGTCGATGATGACTTCATGTAGGTGTTGAAGATGTGGATGCTCAATGTTGATGTAGATCATTTGGAGCAATCCTTTAGAGTGAGTTGCACTTTCAATACCTACATGGGTTAGTCCCACAAGGAAGAAACAAGAATATCCATAGACATAGAGTGATGCACACACAAGATGATGTCCATGAAAAAATTAGGTTACCTTGTCCCTTGCCTTACCAACATGAGGGTTTTGTGCCTCCTTGAACTAGTGCAAGATATGGAAGTTGATTGCACTTGTCCTTGCCATAATGATATGAGTGAAGAATGTTGGTGAGTCACCCTCAAGAACACTCTAGTTCTTCTTCTTGGGATCCACATCATCTTGATGGGAATCCTTGGAGTTGTAGTTGTACTTGATGAAGTATATCTTGTCGTATTCTTGGGAACCCACTTGACCAAGGCCTTAGGTGCTTCTTCAAATGCATCAATCTCCTCTTGAAGCTTGTCCTTGCCTTTGTTCTTGTGGTCTTGTGGTGTAAGATCATCTTGTGCTTGTGTTCCCTTGAAGGAAGTAGGATCATACTTCTCTTGTTGAGGAACAAACTTCGTCTTGGGGTATTGATCTTCTTCCCACTCAACTCCATTGGCATTGAACTTTCGTTCGAAACCAACACCTTGATTCTTCCGGTGCCTTCCTTGCTTGCGTACAATTTCCTCGAATTGCTTACTCCCGGCAAGGCTCTTGTATATACCTTTCTCTATAATTCCCTTCAATAAGCTGTTTTCTTGCTCAAGTGTAACTTGTCTAAGAGAATCATTAGTGGAATCAAGAGAACTACTAGAAGCAACAATATTGGATTTAGCATTATTATTTTTACTGCTAGAGGAAGAATCTTTCTTGTTCTTGTTACTAGACTTGACTTGAGGCATGTAAGTAGATAAGAGTAAACGCTTGGCAATGTAAGAAGAGATTTTCTTACAGAGATCATCATTGATTGCCTTTAAGAACTCATGCTCTTGCTCAAGATTGAGCTTTTCAAAGCATAACTTCTCATGAGCCCTTAAAAGTTCTCGATGATCTTCGAAGATAGTTTCATGAGCTAACTTAAGAGTGTTTAGTTCTTTAGTTAGAAGCTCAATATTCTCCTTATCATTGTCATTCATTTTATCTTGATTAGCATGATTAATTGACGTTGCATCATAGTATTCATCACTAGAGTTGTCAATAAGTAAATCATCATCACCTAACAAGTCATCTTCATCACTATTAAAATCAACATACTCGGGTGTGATACCTTTGGACGTTTGGCCATGAAGCATCTTCCAATTCCTTCATTTGGTGAATCAAATATGTCATAGGAGTTGGTTGACACATGTGCTAGACCGGCAACACCTTCATCTTGAGTATATTCGGAGTCGGAGTGATAGCTTCTCTCGGAGTGATTGTCGGAGTCGGAGCCGGATACCAGTTCACCAACATGAGCTTGATGTCTTCTTTTGTGTAGCTCTTTGATGACTTGTCCTTCCTTTCTGAATCCTTGCTTCCCCGTGAGGGTCTTCGTTCATAACAATCATCTCTACTCCTTCTCTCTCTTGGTGGTGATTCTTCTCTTCTACTTCTTCTTTTTGGAGAATCTTCACTTCTTTTGTAGGGTGCCGTACACTCATTGGAATAGTGTCCGGGTCTCCCACAATTGTAGCAATTGCGCTCTCGACTAGAAGATCTTTTGTCATTGTAGGACCTTGACTTAGAGCTTCTTTCGTTGCTTTTACTCTTGTAGAATATGTTGAAGTTCTTCACCATTAAGCTCAATTCTTCATTGAAGGTTTGTTTCTCACTTGATGATGTGGGGGCTTCACATGAGGCTTTGTAAACACCACTTGACTTGTTGTGAAGTTCCTCCTTATCCTTGAGTGACATCTCATGAGCAACAATTCTTCCAATGACTTCCGTTGGCTTGATACCTTTGTAATTTGGCATCATTTGGATCAATGTGCACACGGTATCATATTTTCCATCCAAAGCTCTTAGGATCTTCTTGATGATGAATCTGTCGGTCATCTCTTCACTTCCTAAGCCGGCAATCTCATTTGTGATAAGAGCAAGCCTAGAGTACATTTCAGCAACACCTTCACCATCGTTCATTTTGAACTTGTCAAGCTGACTTTGGAGCACATCCAACTTGGATTCCTTGACGGGGTCGGTACCTTCATGCATATCAATCAAACTATCCCAAATTTCCTTTGCATTCTCAAGACGGCTGATTTTGTTGAATTCTTCGGGGCACAAGCCATTGAAGAGGATATCACAAGCTTGAGCGTTGTATTGCAACATCTTCAATTCATCCGCACTTGCTTCACGGTTCGGTTCTCTCCCATCAAAGAATTCACCTTGCAAGCCAATACACACAATAGCCCAAACAGCGGGGTTATGTCCAAGAATATGCATTTTCATCTTATGCTTCCAACTAGCAAAATTAGTGCCATCAAAGTAAGGACCTCTACGGTGATAATTTCCCTCGCTAGACGCGCCATACTCTCCTAGGTTGTGAAACCAAGGCTATGACCACCAAAAGCTATGGAAATCAAAGCAAATGGAGACCAAAGCTCTGATACCACTTGTAGGACCTTGAAGTATGTCTAGAGGGGGGAGATTAGACTACTTGACCAATTAAAAACTTAACCTTTTCCCAATTTTAGACTTTGGCAGATTTTAGCTATCTTTGCACAAGTCAAGCAATCTTCACACAATTCAAGCAAGCATGCAAAGAGTATATGAGCAGCAGAATTTAAAGCATGCAACTTGCAAGAATGTAAAGGGAAGGGTTTGGAGGATTCAAATGCAATTGGAGACACGGATGTTTTTGTCGTGGTTCCGATAGGTGGTGCTATCGTACATCCACGTTGATGGAGACTTCAACCCACGAAAGGTAACGGTTGTGCGAGTCCACGGAGGGCTCCACCCATGAAGGGTTCACGAAGAAGCAACCTTGTCTATCCCACCATGGTCGTCGCCCACGAAGGACTTGCCTCACTAGCGGTAGATCTTCACGAAGTAGGCGATCTCCTTGCCCTTACAAACTCCTTGGTTCATCTTCACAATCTTGTCGGAGGCTCCCAAGTGACACCTAGCCAATCTAGGAGACACCACTCTCCAAGAAGTAACAAATGGTGTGTTGATGATGAACTCCTTGCTCTCGTGCTTCAAATGATAGCCCCCCCAACATTCAACTCTCTCTCATAGGATTTGGATCTGGTGGAATGAAGATTTGAGTGGAAAGTAACTTGGGGAAGGCTAGAGATCAAGAATCATATGGTAGGAATGTAATATCTTGGCCTCAACACATGAGTAGGTGGTTCTCTCTCAGAATTGGTAAGTTGGAAGTTTAGGTTTGTTCTGATGGCTCTCTCCACGAATGAAGAGGAGGTGGAGGGGTATATATAGCCTCCACACAAAATCTAACCGTTGCACACAATTTACTAAACTTGGTAGTACCAAATCAACAATCTCGGTCGGACCGATTCAGTAAACCTAGTGACCGTTAGTGATTTCGGTGGGACCGACATGCAACTCGGTAGGACCGATATGGTTAGGGTTAGGGCATAACGTAATCTCGGTGAGACCGATTACACAAACTCGGTGAGACCGATTTTGATAATTAGCTAACCAGAGAGTTGGTCAGGTAAACTCGGTGGGACGATTCACTCTTTTCGGTGAGACCGAAATGTTACGAAAGGGAAACAGAGAGTTTACATTGCAATCTCGATGGGACCGATCGCTCACTTCGGTTAGACCAAAACGTTACGAAGGGAAACAGAGAGATTACAATCCCATCTCGGTGAGACCGAGATCCCTATCGGTGAGACCGATTTTCCTAGGGTTTGTGGCAGTGGCTATGACATTTGTACTCGGTGGCGCCGGATAGAAAGAATCGGTAGGACCGTTATTGACTTTAGGTTTAGGTCATATGTGGATGTGAGAAAGTAGTTGAGGGTTTTTGGAGCATATCACTAAGCACTTGAAGCAAGAGGCTCATTAAGAAACACCTCATCCCTCCTTGATAGTATTGGCTTTTCCTATAGACTCAATGTGATCTTGGATCACTAAAATGTAAAATGTAGAGTCTTGAGCTTTTGAGCTTGAGCCAATCCTTTGTCCTTAATATTTTGAGGGATCCACTTTCATCATCCATGCCATGCCATTCATTGAGCTTTCCTGAAATATTTGTCTTGGAATAGCATTAGCTCAATGAGCTATATGTTGTTATGAATTACCAAAACCACCTAGGGATAGTTGCACTTTTAACTAGCCACTATATTAGTGTATATTTGTACTATCGAATGGTGTTGCATTAGCGTATAGACATATATAAAGTGTGGCACACTTACCCACATATATGCTCAAGAAAACTACTATCGGTTTTTCTAAATACTAGACGTTTGGGTACTTTAAATTGAACTGTGAATACATCTTATATTAAGGAAAAGAGGGTGTAGAGTTCACTCAAATTATACCGGTAAAGCTAGTCACACCTTTGTTAAAATTAATGCTCATTATGTTATCGGAGGAGGTATGTATGTTTGTATCTAATGCATGTCGATTACATACCTGACATCATGATGTAATGTCAAGTCATTTCCTTTTGTACAGTGTCACTGAATTGTCAAGGCAGTGATGGCATTTTATTTTGGTTGAACTGATCAAAATATGCTTAAAAGAAGAGGAAAGGTAAGGAATGGTTCAATTTTTTAGGAAAAACTATGCATGCCTTCCTGACATCAGCCGTTGTTGCCTTATTTATTCCTTCAAACAGGTGGTTAGAAACATTCTTGCTACCTTTTCCCATTAAGAAATTGGAATGCTTATATTTGTGAGTGTATGCTTCAACTAGTGCAACTTTTATAGTAATCACAATTTCAATATCTATGCAAACACGGATGCTCGATTTTAGCGGAACTGCACAAAAAGTCCAAATGGTTCAACATTAGGAGCATGTTTTCTTCCAAACCTTTATATCCAATTGGTGGCACTATGAGCTGTTCATTACAAAGGTACATGGTTTGCTACTATCTTGCTACTCTTTTTGTACTGTCATTAGATAGTAATACTAGTGGTTTGCATGTGAATTTATTGGCAGGGTGGACCTACATTGGAGGTGCAGGACAGGATTCAATGACTGGATGCTCAATTTCAGTTGTATCGATTTCACCTCTTCCATTAATGCGAACATGGATATCCTTGGTCTGATGAAGAATAGGCGCTATATTTCTGCGCTGAACCAGCAAATCAATTCAGTATGAAATTGTCCAGGGCAAAACATGACCATATCAAATTGTCCAGTGCAAAACATGACTGATGCTAAGTGGAAGAGACGTGTTTAAACCGAAAATACAAAGTGGGATATGTGTTTACTTGCTGCTTGATATTTGTGTACACAGGGATGTCTGCCCTTTGAAACAAAGTGACCGCAATTTTGGTTGAACTGCATAAGAGAATAGTATAGTCACTACATGTAGTGCCATTTGAAAATAGACACAGAAAGATTGGATAGTCACTTCATGGACTGCAGAAAAGTAGTACTGTACTATTTATTGGCCAACACTAGGTGCTTCATTCCTTTGGTCTGATTGTACAATGGGCATCATTTTGCCTAAGTTAAAGTTTGTATTCCGAAAATAGTCTCGCCGTGTGATCGAGAGAAGACCAAATCATATTGCAGTGGATGTTCCTCCATCATGTGTGGTTCATTCTTATGGTTCCAGCTGTTGGTGAAACCACTTACATTTGGAAGAGGAATTGTAGACTTCACAAATAAATTTTTCTTTCACTCTGTACTGAATGTTGGCCAGGAGAAGCATCCATGTTAGTAGGAACAACAAATGTTTTTTCTAGATATTTTCTTTTGGAGCTACATATTTGTATATGATCTGTGAATCATTGAGATGCATTAACATGTATATCTTATGTATGGGAATCGTACTAGTTGGTTTTGAATTTGGGCTACTAATATGAACATATTACAATGCCAGGCCTGTGAGTCTCGTGTGAACATTTCGAACGGATCAACTCTTACTACTGTGCACAACATGATCCTTATTTCTGTGTTCTCAGTGTTTACAAGTTACTAAGAATTCTTTATTTTTGTTCGCTCAGTGTTGACAAGTTACTGATCGATCACTAGCTAACCTACTAATGCGCTCCTGGCAGTTTTAGTTGCGACGCAAGATCCGAAGTGGCAGTTTTTTGAATAAAAATGCCCACCTCTGAAGAAACTGACAAGCTTCTCTGAAGAAAATGCGATGTGCAAATCTGAAGAAACTGCCAGCAAAAACGTTCGCAAATGCCTTATCTCCCAGCGAACGTTCATCAGCTAATGCGATCCTACACGTACACCATCCGACCTACTCGATCCTACACGTACACTATCCAACCTACTCGATCCTACACGAATAAATAGCGGATCACGCACGTACTACCTCCTTTCCGGTTTGCAGGGCTTAATTAAAAAATCTCACCAACAAAGGTAGATGATGAGTGGTGGAATCATTTTTGACAAGGAGGGAGTACCTCATCTGGATAATTCGAGTGCACTCGTTTGACCGCCAGGCCGACGTACGACCCAGCATGGAAGGGACGCACCACTGACAGGACGGGACGACACAGTCATAATTTCAGTTTTTTCTAGTTTTCTATGGCAGGCTGACGCACTAAGCCTTGCCTTCTTATGCATTGTATTCCGATGATCGCGATTACCGTCACATTTTCCGCGACACGCTGGTTCGCCTACCTTCCGCCTATAATTACTGTTTCCCGGCCTTCTCCGGTGGCACCATCACCCAACTCGACCTACCCTCATAAGCCCCCACCAACCCGATGTCGGTCGCCACTTATCCTCGCTCTCGCCACGTCCGCCATGCCCCCGCCCGTCCGCGAGAGGCGACGCCGGAGGCGCTCACTGCTGGAACTAGTGTTCAGTTTTTCGCCGAAAGGCAGACGGAGGGAGGAGGCATTCTATCGGTCTTATTATGGCAATGCAGAGTATGAGGAGTTGTTGGAGTGCGACCGCCTGACGGAGGAGCAGCGTATCACCGATTTGCGCCACCAGCGGGAGATGGAGCAGCAGCGCACCGACGCTCTGAGTCGCAAGCAGAGCACCCGCAACTAGGCTGACAACGTGGATGCCGGCGCCCGACAAATAGCCCTGGAGGCTGCTGTGCACGCATGCATTCGCGACGGCGAATTTTACTACCAGGTCATCAAGTGGGTTTCCGTCTTAGAAGCCGAAGCTTCGATGGACCACGCCGGCATGGAAAGGGCCAACACGCGTGCTACCTCTTGAGCATGCGTTGGTTTTCCCTTGAAGAGGAAAGGGTGATGCAGCAAAGTAGCGTAAGTATTTCCCTCAGTTTTTTAGAACCAAGGTATCAATCCAGTAGGAGGCAACACGCAAGTCCCTCGTACCTACACAAAGAAATAAGAACCTTGCAACCAACGCGATAAAGGGGTTGTCAATCCCTTCACGGCCACTTGCAAAAGTGAGATCCGATAGAGATGATAAGCTAATTTTTTTGGTATTTTTATGATAAAGATTGAGAGTAAAGATTGCAAACTAAAATAGATTGGAAATTTATATGATGGAAAATAGACCCGGGGGCCATAGGTTTCACTAGTGTCTTCTCTCAAGATAGCATAAGTATTACGGTGGGTGAAAAAATTACTGTCGAGCAATTGATAGAAAAGTGCATAATTATGAGAATATCTAGGCATGATCATGTATATAGGCATCACGTCCGCAACAAGTAGACCGACTCGCCTTTGCATCTACTACTATTACTCCACACATCGACCGCTATCCAGCATGCATCTAGAGTATTAAGTTCATAAGAACAGAGTAACGCATTAGGTAAGATGACATGATGTAGAGGTATAAACTCAAGCAATATGATATAAACCCCATATTTTTATCCTCGATGGCAACAATACAATACGTGTCGTTTCCCCTCATCCTTTGGGATCGAGCAACGCAAGATTGAACCCAAAGCTAAGCACTTCTCCCATTGCAAGAAAGATCAATCTAGTAGTCCAAACCAAACTGATAATACGAAGAGACTTGCAAAGATAACCAATCATACATAAAAGAATTTAGAGAAGATTCAAATATTGTTCATAAGTAATCTTGATCATAAACCCACAATTCATCGGATCTCGACAAACACAACGCAAAAAAATTTACATCAAATAGAACTCCAAGAAGATCGAGGAGAACTTTGTATTGAGATCCAAAGAGAGAGAAGAAGCCATCTAGCTAATAACTATGGACCCAAAGGTCTGTGGTAAACTACTCACACATCATCGGAGAGGCAATGGTGTCGATGTAGAAGCCCTCCGTGATCGGTGCCCCCTCTGATAGAGTGCCGGAAAAGGCCCCAAGATGGGATCTCACGGGTACAAAAGGTTGCGGCGGTGGAATTAGGTTTTCGTGGTGCTCCTGGATGGTTTCGGGGTATGTAGGTATATATAGGAGGAAGAAGTAGGTCGGTGGAGCCACGATGGGCCCATGAGGGTGGACGGCGCGCCCATGGGGGGTAGGCGTGCCCCCTAGCTCGTGGCCTCCTCGTTGATTGCTTGACGTCCACTCCAAGTCCTCTGGATCATGTTTGTTCCAAAAATCACGCTCCCGAAGGTTTCATTCCGTTTGGACTCTGTTTGACATTCCTTTTCTGCGAAACATTGAAATAGGCAAAGAACCATCAATTTGCACCGGGCCTTGGGTTAATAGGTTAGTCCCAAAAATAATATAAAAGCGTATAATAAAGCCCATTAACATCCAAAACAGAATATATAATAGCATGGAGCAATCAAAAATTATAGATACGTTGGAGACGTATCAAGCATCCCCAAGCTTAATTCCTGCTCGTCCTCGAGTAGGTAAATGATAAAAACATAATGTTTGATGTGGAATGCTAGTTAGCACATTCTTCAATGTAATTTTCTTTATTGTGGCATGAATGTTCAGATCCAAAAATTCAAGATAAAAGTTTAATATTGACATAAAAATAATAATACTTCAAGCATACTAACCAAGCAATTATGTCTTCTCGAAATAACATAGCCAAAGAAAGCTTATCCCTACAAAATCATATAGTTTGGCCATGCTTCATTTTTGTCACACAAGAATGCTCTCATCTTGCACAACCCCGATAACAAGCCAAGCAATTGTTTCACACTTTAGTAATCTCAAACCTTTTTCAACGTTCACGCAATACATGAGCGTGAGCCATGGATATAGCACTATGGGTGGAATAGAATATAATGATGAAGGTTGTGTGGAGAAGACAAAAAAGGAGAAAGTCTCACATAGACGCGGCTAATCAACGGGCTAGGGAGATGCCCATCAATTGATGTCAATGCAAGGAGTAGGGATTGCCATGCAACGGACGCATTAGAGCTATAAATGTATGAAAGCTCAACAAAAGAAACTAAGTGGGTGTGCATCCAACTTGCTTGCTCACGAAGACCTAGGGCATTTGAGTAAGCCCATTGTTGGAATATACAAGCCAAGTTCTATAATGAAAAATTCCCACTACTATATGAAAGTGACAAAACAAGAGACTCTCTATCATAAACATCATGGTGCTACTTTGAAGCACAAGTGTGGAAAAAGGATAGTAGCATTGTCCCTTTTTTTGGGCCTTCTCTTTTTTTTGGCCTTTCTCTTTTTTTATTTGGGAAAATGCTCTATTAATAATGATCATCACACCTCTATTTATTTACAACTCAATGATTACAACTCGATACTAGAACAAAAGTATGACTCTATATGAATGCCTCCGGCGGTGTACCGGGAATGAATCAAGAGTGACATGTATGAAATAATATGCATGGTGGCTTTGCCACAAATACGATGTCAACTACATGATCATGCAAGGCAATATGACAATGATGAAGCGTGTCATAATAAACAGAACGGTGGAAAGTTGCATGGCAATATATCTCGGAATGGCTATGGAAATGCCATAATAGGTAGGTATGGTGGCTGTTTTGAGGAAGATATACGGAGGTTTATGTGTGATAGAGCGCATCGTATCACGGGGTTTGGATGCGCCGGCGAAGTTTGCACCAACTCTCAAGGTGATAAAGGGCAATGCACCATACCGAAGAGGCTAGCAATGGTGGAAGGTTGAGTGTGCGTATAATCCATGGACTCAACATTAGTCTTAAAGAACTCATATACTTATTGCAAAAATCTACAAGTCATCAAAAGCCAAGCACTACACGCATGCTCCTATGGGGATAGATTAGTAGGAAAAGACCATCGCTCGTCCCCGACCGCCACTCATAAGGATGACAATCAAAGAACACCTCATGTTTCAAATTTGTTACACAACGTTCACCATACGTGCATGCTACGGGACTTGAAAACTTCAACAAAAGTATTTCTCAAATTCACAACTACTCAACTAGCACGACTCTAATATCACCATCTTTATAACTCAAAACAATTATCAAGTATCACTATCTCCATATCTCAAAACAATCATCAAGTATCAAACTTCTCTTAGTATTCAACGCACTTTAAAGTTTTTATCTTGGATGCCTATCATATTAGGACTAATTTTATAACCAAAGAAAATTACCATGCTGTTCTCAAAGGACTCTCAAAATAATATAAGTGAAACATGAGAGATCAATTATTTCTATAAAATAGAACCACCGCCGTGCTCTAAAAGATATAAGTGAAGTACTAGAGCAAAATTGTTTAACTCAAAAGATATAAGTGAGGGATAAAGAGTATTCTAATAAATCCCAATTAGTGTGTGTCTCCCCCAAATGGTGTGTACAGCAAGGATGATTGTGGTAAACTAAAAAGCAAAGACTCAAATCATACAAGACGCTCTAAGCAAAACACATATCATGTGGTGAATAAAAATATAGCTCCAAGTAAAGTTACCGATGGACGAAGACAAAAGAGGGGATGCCTTCCGGGGCATCCCCAAGCATGGGATTTTTGGTGTCCCTGGATTTTACCTTGGGGTGCCTTGGGTATCCCCAAGCTTAGGCTCTTGCCACTCCTTGTTCCATAATCCATCAAATCCTTACACAAAACTTGAAAACATCACAACACAAAACTTAACAGAAAATCTCGTGAGCTCCGTTAACGAAATAAAACAAACCACCACTTTAAAGTACTGTAATGAACTCATTGTTTATTTATATTGGTGTTAAAACTACTGTATTCCAACTTCTCTATTGTTCATAAACTCTATTACTAGCCATAGATTCATCAAAATAAGCAAACAACACATGAAAAACAGAATCTGTTAAAAACAGAACAGTCTGTACTAATCTGTATCAAACGCAAACTGTCTGTAACTCAAAAATTCTACCAAAACAGGACGATCTAGATAATTTGTTTAAAGAACTACTGCAATTGAATCATTGTTTTATCACGTTCTGGTGATTATTAACAATTGTTTCCGTGAGCAGAAAGTTTCTGATTTTTTTCAGCAAGATCAAATAACTATCATCCAAGAAGATCCTATAGGTTTTACTTGGCACAAACACTAATTAAAACATAAAACCAAATCTAACCAGAGGCTAGATAAAAAAATTATTACTAAACAGAACCAAAAAGCAAGAAACAAAAATAAACTTGGGTTGCCTCCTAACAAGGGCAATCGTTTAACGCCCCTAGCTAGGCATAAAGGCAAGGATAGATCTAGGTATTGCCATCTTTGGCAGGCAATCCATAAGTAGATCTCATAATAGATTCATAAGGTAATTTAATTTTCTTTCTAGGAAAGTGTTCCATGCCTTTCCTTAACGGAAATTGGAATCTAATATTCCCTTCCTTCATATCAATAATTGCACCAATCGTTCTACGGAAAGGTCTACCAAGAATAATAGGACATGAAGGATTGCAATCTATATCAAGAACAATGAAATCTATGGGCACATAGTTCCTATTTCCAAAAATAAGAACATCATTAATTTTTCCCATAGGTTTCTTAATGGTGGAATCCGCAAGGTGCAAGTTTAAAGAACAATCATCAAATTCACAGAAACCTAGCAAATCACACAAAGTTTTTGGAATCATGGAAACACTAGCACCCAAATAACACAAAGCATAGAATTCATGATATTTAATTTTAATTTTAATAGTAGGTTCCCATTCATCATAAAGTTTTCTAGGGATAGAAACTTCCAATTCAATCTTTTCTTCATAAGATTGCATTAAAGCATCAACGATTTGTTTAGTAAAAGCCTTATTTTGACTATAAGCATGCGGAGAATTTAGCACGGATTGTAACAAGGAAATACAATCTATTAAAGAACAATTATCATAATTATATTCCCTGAAATCCAAAATAGTGGGTTCATTGCTATCTAAAGTTTTGACCTCTTCCATCCCACTTTTACCAAATTTTGCATCAAGATCTAAAAACTCTGAATTATTGGGACGCCTTTTAACTAGAGTTGACTCATCTCCAGTCCCATCATTATCAAGATTCATATTGCAAAACAAAGATTTAATAGGAGACACATCAATAACTTTTAGATCTTTATCCTTATTATCATGAAAACTAGAAGAACACACTTTCACAAAGCAATCTCTCTTAGGCAAGTTTGGGTGGAATAGATCTAAGTTTCAAAGAATCAACATCAAGAGAAATTCTATCCACGTTCCTAGCCAACTCATCAATCTTAGGCAAGTTTTCTTCAAGCAAAGAATTGAAATTATTTCGAGTAATCATAAATTCTTTAACACTAGTCTCAAAATCAGAGGGCATATTATTAAAATTTCCATAAGAGTTGTTGTAAAAAATACCATAATTATTAGAGGAATTACTGGGATACGGCCTAGGGTTAAAATTTCCTCTATAAGCGTTGTTACCAAAATTGTTCCTACCAAAAAAATTCACATCCATAGATTCATTATTATTCTGAATCAAAGTGGACAAAGGCATATCATTGGGATCAGAAGAAACACTCTTATTAGCAAACAATTTCATAAGTTCATCCATCTTTCCACTCAAAACATTAATCTCTTCAATTGCATGCACCTTTTTACTAGTAGATCTTTGGTGTGCCATTGAGAATAATTAACCATAATATTATCTAGGAGTTTAGTTGCTTCTCCTAAAGTGATTTCCATAAAAGTGCCTCCCGCGGCCGAATCTAAAAGATTTCTAGAAGCAAATTCAATCCGGCATAAAATTTTTGTATAATCATCCATAAGTTCAAACCATGTGTAGGGCAATTACGTATCAATAATTTCATTATCGCCCAAGCTTGTGCAACGTGTTCATGATCAAGTTGCTTAAAATTCATAATATCGTTTCTAAGAGAGACGATCTTAGCAGGAGGAAAATACTTAGAGATAAAAGCATCTTTGCACTTATTCCAAGAATCAATACTATTTTTAGGCAAAGACGAAAACCAAGTTTTAGCACGATCTCTAAGCGAAAAAGGAAATAGCTTCAATTTAACAATATCATTGTCCACATCTTTATTCTTTTGCATATCACATAAATCAACAAATCTATTTAGATGGGTAGCGGCATCTTCACTAGGAAGGCCGGCGAATTGATCTTTCATGACAAGATTCAGCAGAGCAGCATTAATTTCACAAGATTCAGCATCGGTAAAAGGAGCAATCGGAGTGCTAAGAAAATCATTGTTGTTGGTGTTGGCAAAGTCACACAATTTAGTATTATCTTGAGCCATCGCGACGAGCAAGCAATCCAACACACAAGAAAACAAGAAGCAAGCGAAAAGGAGGCGAACGGAAAAAGAGGGCGAATAAAACGGCAAGGGTGAAGTGGGGGAGAGGAAAACGAGAGGCAAATGGAAAATAATGTAATGCGAGGGATAAGAGTTTGTGATGGGTACTTGGTATGTCTTGACTTGTGCGTAGACTCCCCGGCAACGGCGCCAGAAATCCTTCTTGCTACCACTTAAGCATGCGTTGGTTTTCCCTTGAATAGGAAAGGGTGATGCAGAAAAGTAGCATAAGTATTTCCCTTAGTTTTTGAGAACCAAGGTATCAATCCAGTAGGAGGCCACACGCAAGTCCCTCGTACCCACACAAAGAAATAAGAACCTTGCAACCCACGCGATAAAGGGGTTGTCAATCCCTTCACTGCCACTTGCAAAAGTGAGATCTGATAGAGATAATAAGATAATTTTTTTGGTATTTGCCAAATAAAATATATTGGAAATTTATATGATGGAAAATAGACCCGGGGGCCATAGGTTTCACTAGTGGCTTCTCTCAAGATAGCATCAGTATTACGGTGGGTGAAAAAATTACTGTCGAGCAATTGATAGAAAGGTGCATAATTATGAGAATATCTAGGCATGATCGTGTATATAGGCATCATGTATGCAACAAGTAGACCGACTCCTGCCTGCATCTACTACTATTACTCCACACATCGACCACTATCCAGCATGCATCTAGAGTATTAAGTTCATAAGAAAAGAGTAACACATTAGGTAAGATGACATGATGTAGAGGGATAAACTCAAGCAATATGATATAAACCCCATCTTTTTATCCTCGATGGCAACAATACAATACGTGTCGTTTCCCCTACTGTCGCTGGGATCGAGCAACGCAAGATTGAACCCAAAGCAAAGCACTTATCCCATTGCAAGAAAGATCAATCTAGTAGGCCAAACAAAACTGATAATTCGAAGAGACTTGCAAAGATAACCAATCATACATAAAAGAATTCAGAGAAGATTCAAATATTGTTCATAGATAATCTTGATCATAAACCCACAATTCATCGGATCTCGACAAACACACCGCAAAAAGATTTACATCGAATAGAACTCCAAGAAGATCGAGAAGAACTTTGTATTGAGATCCAAAGAGAGAGAAGAAGCCATCTAGCTAATAACGATGGACCCGAAGGTCTGTGGTAAATTACTCACACATCATCGGAGAGGCTATGGTGTTGATGTAGAAGCCCTCCGTGATTGATTCCCCCTCCGGCAGAGCACCGAAAAAGGCCCCAAGATGGGATCTCACGGGTACAGAAGGTTGCGGTGGTGGAATTAGGTTTTCGTCGTGCTCCTGGATGGTTTCGGGGTACGTAGGTATATATAGGAGGAAGAAGTAGGTCGGTGTGGCCACGAGGGGCCTACGAGGGTGGAGGGCGTGCCCCCTGCCTCGTGGCCTCCTTGTTGATTGCTTGACATCCACTCCAAGTCCTCTGGATCACGTTTGTTCCAAAAATCATGCTCCCGAAGGTTTCATTCCGTTTGGACTACGTTTGATATTCCTTTTCTGCGAAACACTGAAATAGGGAAAAAACAAAAATTTGCATTGGGCCTTGGGTTAATAGGTTAGTCCCAAAAATAATATAAAAGCGTATAATAAAGCCTATTAACATCCAAAACATAATATATAATAGCATGGAGCAATCAAAAATTATAGATATGTTGGAGACGTATCAGCGCGCGAGCAACGCACCCTATCCCATCTTTGGCATGTCCGAGGCGAGGTGGATGACGCTGGTGCCGGCGTTTAGCGTGTACCGCAGATGGCGGCCGAGATCGTGTAGTTAGTTAAGAGTAAGTTAGTACTTGTACACTACTAGAGTATTAGTGGGAGTAGATAGTTAACTTGGCTATGATGGTTGTCAACGTGGAAGTTAAATACTCTATATCTGGATCAGACCTGTTACTTTGCTCTGAATGTTGAACTTTCTGTTTGAACGTATGGAATGGGCTGTTCTTTTTTAAATGGGTTGTATTTGTCCGCCACAGGTTTAGAGGCTGACTTGTGGGCCTACCAGGTTGACACGTACACAATCATGAGATGATTGTACGTGGAGAGGATGATAGCAGGGACCCACCAAGGTCATGGCAGTATGCAAGCAAGTGCCTCCTTATTTAAAGCCAATAAAAAATGGCTCCTCCTAATGGATTTCTGACATCTGGGTCCCATGCCATTGTCAACATAGTCAATAAACGAGAGAATTACTGTGGCGGTGACACGGGGACTCAATGAATTTCGCCTAGTTATTTTTGTTTTGGGTTAATTTGATAAATGCCACTCCAAATCTGGTGATTCCGAGAAATGCCACTGCAATTTCCAAACTTTGAGAAATGCCATTTCATGCCATTTCCAGTGGCATTTTTTGAAGTCTAGAGTGGCGTTTTTCAAAGTTTGCAAAAAATGCAGTGGCGTTTTTCAAAGTTTGCAAAAATTACAGTGGCATTTTTCAAAGTTTGCAAAAATTGCAGTGGCATATTTCAAAGTTTGGGAATTGTAATGGCATTTTATGAATCGCCATAATTGGAGTGACATTTATCTAATTTGTTTTTTGAGACGGAAGCAGGGTGTCTACTGGGCTATGCGGGGCACTCTGGCCTGTCTAGACAGCCTTTTCTTTTATGTTTACCACATACCAGCCTAGTAGTTTTTTTTCTTTCTGAAAATGGCTACCCTAGTTTTTTTGTGCTTTGTCACGTAAGTCACTTTGTTAGGCCTGTTGGGCTTCAAAATTTTCAAGACGAGGAGAGCTTCATTCGGCTTGCCCAGAACATGACCTATCAGTAATGAGAAATGGGCTGTACATTTTTAAAACACATCAAACCGACAATTAATTTCAAATTTATTTTTTTTCATTTCAATATTTTAAATTGCATTGATTTTTATGCATGGAAAATTTGTTGGATTTTATATTGTTTTGAAATTAGTTTGAATGTGACTTGAAATTTCGGGATTAAAAACAGTTCGGACCGCACCGAAATATGCAAAATTTTGTATAATTTTTTAACCGTGGCCACAATATGGGCTGCAATGCTAACAAAAAGAATATGGGCTCCAAAAAACCTTAAGAAATAGCAAATGGGTTGTAAATTACTAGAAATTATGGCAGATGGGTTGTATGCTGTTTTCTACAGATTTCAGGCTTTCCTGAAAAAAAGGTTGACGCACAAGCAGTGACTGTTGGATGTCCATCGAACGGCCGTCGTGCTTCTTCAATATCTGCTCTTCCTGCTCCAGCCTCCTCAAACAAGCGTCGGCGAGACTGCTGGCTCCCTCCTCCCACGGCCGGCTGTGCTGCCGAGCAGGCCTCACCGCCCCACAGTATGACCATCGCTGGCCTAGCCATCCCTCTACTCACCCACACCTGCTGTTATTCTCCGGTGATGGCAGAAGAACCAGTAAACCCTCATACTCCCCTCCGCATGGGACACAACTGCCGAGTCTTCCCCGGCTCCGTGCCATTCCCTTCCTAGGCCTCGCCGTCGTCCACCGCCCTGGTGCTCTCGGCGCGGCTTGGTCAATATGGTTAACGAACGACATGCATCGGAAGTTGAATGTACGTGGAGAGGCCGACAGCTGGGTCCACGGCTGCACGCAAGGAAATGCCTCCTTATTACACGAAAAATAATGATGCCTCCACCTGACAGCTGGGACCCATCAAAAGGGCCTCTGTATTTCACAAAAAAAGTCCCCCCCCCCCACGCTGACAGGTCGGACCCACCAGCTATATCTTCGCTTGCAAGGAAGTGCTCCTTATTACGCACAAAAATATGAATACTCTCCCTGCTAGCTGGGACCCACCATAGTGGGAGGCTGACTCATGGGCCTACTAAGATGACGCGGACAGAGGGCTTTGTCAACTTAGTCAATATGAATGATTCTAGCTCCAGTAACCCTACGATGTCCATCCAACGGCAGTAGTGCTTCTTCAACATCTGGTATTCTTGCTCCAGCCGCCCAAACCAGCGTCGGCCGTGCCGCCTGCTCCTGCCTCCCGTGTCTGGCTGTGCTGCCATCACTGGCCATGCCATCCCTCTATACTCACCCACACCTCCTGTTATTCTCCGACGACGGCAACCTCGCACTGCAGCCAAAGAAGTCAACCCACATACTCCCGTTCGCGTGGGCATCCACTGCCGCGTCTTCCCCGGCTCCACGTCATCCCCTTCCTAGGCCTCGCCGTCGTCCACGGCCGTGCTGCTCTCGGCGCGGCCTGGTCAACGTGGTCAAGGAACGACTTCCATCGGACGTGGACTGTACGTGGAGAGGCTGACAACTCGGTCCACGACCACAGCAAGGAAGTGCCTCCTTATTACACGGAAAATAATGATTCCTCCACCTGACAGCAGGGACCCACCGGACGGGCCACCGTATTTTGTGAAAAAAGATTTGCCCCTTGACTGCTGGGACCCACCAGCTACATCTTCGCACGAAAGGATGTGCCTGACAGTCGGGACCCACCTGGTCGAAGCGTACGTAGCGCTGGTCGCGAACGTGTACGTACATACGATCGGTCTATTTGCAGGCTGCAGCGATGAACCGTGGCCGAGTAAGGAAGGGCACGTGTCATAGTAGAAGCGCGCACATAGCATGTACATGTACATAGAACGGCCAGGGTGCAAGAAAGTAAATACGACCACGTATGTACATGCGGGCGGGGTCTTGAACGCCTACTCGCGCATACGTGCGGCTAGGGCTCATGTATATGGCTGGCTCGGAACGGAGAAACTGTGTCGTCGTTGTGTTCATGGGGAGGCAACGCAATGCGTCGTGTTCATCGGGAGGCCACGGAATACGTCGTGTTCATCGGGAGCCATCCGGCTTGGACAGACCAGCCGATTGAAACGAGGCCTAGCGTACCGCGGAACGGAGGAAACGGCCTTGTGTTCGACCGGCCACGGTCGAAACGGGATCCTATTCATCGGGAGGGGTCTGGCGTACCGCAAAATGGAGGAAACAGAGTTCTCTTGGACCTCCTACGGTCGAAACAGGGTGCTCTTGACCGGGAGGTGTGTGCCGTACCGCAAAATGGAGGAAACGAACTTGTGTTGGAGCGCTACGGTCAAAATGGGGGTCCTGTTCATCGAGGGGTGTGGCGTACCGCTAAACGGGACTCCATGAGATACTATTCATCTCTATCGTCTACTGCGTCCACGGGCTACTGTTCATCCACCGTCGACCTCCTCCAGCCTCCACCTGCGACATTTCATCCACGACGTCTCCCCTCCTGCCTCCACCAGCCACTGTTCATCCATCCTCCACTGCTCCTCCCCCGACTACTGTTCAACCAGCCCTCTCCACGGGGTCCTGTTGAACCACCCCTCCACGGGCTACTGTTCATCCAACCCTCCATCGGCTACTGTTCAACCAGCCCTCCACGGGGTCCTTTCCATCCAGCCCTCCACGGGGTCCTTTTCATCCAGCCCTCCACGGGGTCCTTTTCATCCACCCCCAACCGGCTCGATCAATCGGCGTCCTGTTCATCAAACAGCAACGGCCTCTACTACCACGGGGTCCTATTCATCCAACTCCACCACCGGAAACTGTTCATCCAACCCCCCCCCCCCCCCAACAACACTCACTGTTCATCCAGAGGTAGCAGGTTCGATCGGCTTCAGTTAGCAGCAGTAGTGAAGGAATCACTCGATCGGGTTTAATTAATAGCACGGGATCGATCGGGGTTCAGGAACGTAGCTACTGAAATCGCTCGGGTTCAGTTAGAGCCCAACGCCTCACTCAGGATCAGTTAAAGCGCAACGCCTCACACACACACGCAGGTATGTGTACGAGAGAAACATGCAATGCTTGTCCCCCGACCACCCACCGTAACCGGGAACTCCCCGATATTTTCCTCGCTCTCGCTTTTACCATGGTCTTTTCCGTCATGGACGGCCCAAAGAATGTCATGCAACTGCGTCTCCGGCCCGCCCAAGACGAAAAGCCCATTTTCTGTCATGATTTTTTGTCATAGAAGTAGGAGCCCACCACATCTATGATGATACCGGGTTTTGTCACAATTATCATCATAGAAGTGTCATAAGCATGATATAATTTTTTTTCGTTTGGCCCAAAATGTCACGGATGTGTCTTTTTTTGTAGTGAAGGGACAAGAGACACAACAGTTTATTCTGATTCGGGCCACCTTGCGGTGTAATACCCTACTCCAGCTTTGTGGTGGATTGCCTCGAGGGGCTAGATGAACTAGTACAATTGTAGAATAGCCTCATCAGGTGAGGTGTGCTTGTGCTCGGTGAGTTGGTGAGTTGGTCAGGGTGGAATGGATCCGTCCCCTCTACAATGGTGGCTAAGCCCTATTTATAGTGGCCTTAGTACTCTTCCCAAAAGTAGGCTGGAAGGGATCCCACAATGGCCAAATTCGAAGGGAGATAACTAGTACAGGTTATCATGACAAAAGTAATCTTCGCCTGCAAAAGCCTCTGGTGGTGATGCTGCGGTGGGCTCCGCGATGACCTCCGCCCTGCCGTCCTGGCCGTCTTGGTCTTGTTGCACCAATATGGAAACCTTTCCTTGATTCCTCGGGACCCCCCGCCTGCACTTGCCTCCTTAGCACCAAAGAGGAAACTGGTACACTGCGCCCGCTGGCGTCCGCCTGGCCTTGGTCGTCATGGCTCACGTCATGTGAACCTTGCGAGGTGCAGCTTGCATTGATATCTCCGCTCCTCGGGAGCCAGCCTGGGGAGTCCGCCCCTCGTGGAGGTCTTGGTGTCGTCCGCCTCACAAGGCTTGGCCCCTCACGAGGGTCTTGGGTTGTTGTTGTTGCTGAAGTTGGGTCGTACCGGGCCATCGACAGAGACACGCCATGGGCTGCAGGTAGGCAAGTCTAGGTAGCCCCGTTCCCAGTACGCCGACAGTAGCCCCTGGGCCCAAACCGTGGTCGAACTTGGCTTCGGGGCGAAGCCAAAGGGCAAGTGCGGAGTGCCGCGAGCCCCAATCACCTGCGGCCTCGGTTGATGCATGGCGATTGATGGGACGTGCGCGCCTCCACTTCCCCACGCTGCCTCGGCAACTTGTCCTGGCTGACACCTGCTGTGAAGCCTTCATTGCCCTTCCTTTGTCTTGCTCCAGATCCCCTTCTCCTTCTACTCAGAAAACCTCCAGATCCGTCAATCTCATCCCAAATCAGCGACCGATGGCCACCGATAAGGCTGGATCCTCCACCGCGGCTGGGCGTAAAGCCTCCTGGTTCGAGCCAGCCTTGAGCGCATCCACCCTCGCTGAGGCGAAGCACCTCGCCACCACGCTCCGAACTGTGGCTGACAGCAGCAATGAGTGGGGGGAGATGACGCTCCAGTTTGGCTCCGTCAAGCTGGAAACCTTGAGCGGCACCTCCTACCCCTTCTTCCAGCACAACGTGTTCGCAGGGCTGGTTCCTCCCTTCTCTGGCTTCTTCTATGCCGTTCTTCGCCATTACAAGCTCCACGCCCTTCATCTTTACCCCAACTCCGTCCTCCTCCTGTCAATCTTTGCCTTTTACTGTGAGGCGTTTCTGGAGGTGATGCCCTCCGTGGCGCTGCTCCGCCACCTCTTCTACCTCCGGGTCAACGGCACCCAGTGCTCGGGGTGCGCCAACTTTGTCACGGCAAACGGCAGCAACGTAATCTCACGGGCTGGGAAGAAGGTGGAGGTCTTCAGGAACATGTGGATGTTCATGGACGCCAAGCTCACCCACCCTAGGCTGGCGTTGTCAACCTCGCAGCCGATGCCCCAGGAAAGATGGACTCACGAGAAGCTCACCGATCCTAGGGTGGAGCCATTGCTGGAGAGGATGGAATCCGACCTGAAGACCGATGACCCGAAGGCGGAGAAGCTGACGGGGGCCATGATCGTCAAGGAATTCCTAACGAGGCACCTGGCTCCGCTTCAGGCGCACTCGTGCCCCCTGTGGAAGTTCAAGGGCACAGGAGATGACCTCTGGATGCGCCTGGATGACTTGTTCCAGGAGGAGCTGGACCAGATTTGCGCTCCCTGCTCGGGAACGACTAGGGCTGCACCCGGGACTCGCATCTTCTGATGTACCGCCACCCGGATGGGGAAAAGATCGTCGCCGCCATGCCTGTCTGCAACGATCGCGGGCTTGTACCTCTGGCACCCTCCCGGTCCCCGAGCTCCCTGGTGACGGTGCCCTCCGGCGAGTCCGACCAGGAGGAGGGGGTGGACTCAGAGGCGACCCGGGAGGGAGCGGGGGAGACCTCTCCACTGCACCAGACCAATCTCCTCCGCACCCTTTCTGACGATGACAACGCCAGTGAGCATCCAGTCAGGGAGTCACCACGCTCCGCCAAGGTCACTACGAGGTCCCAAGGAACCCCTTCGAAGAAGCAGAAGCCAGGGGTCCCGAAGAAGAGAATATCGGCGCTGATACCCCGAGGTGATGCCACCACCTTGTCGCCAGCCGGCACTACTACAAACCCAGGCGTCGTGCCCTCGTCTACCCCTGGGGCTCGCGCGCCAGTGCCCCAGCCCGCGAAGCCTGCGGGCATGGTGCTTCAGAAGAGGTTGAGGGATTACGCCGCCGTAGACCAGTAAGTGCTCGCCTTGATCTTTGTTCCTTGTTCTTGTCGTAGTATCTTCATGCCTTCCTCTTGTACGGTTAGGCCAATGCCGGTGGTGAAGAAGAAGAAGGAGACGGCCGTGACCACCGAGACATAGCAGCTTGCCGCGACCGCGCCGTCCCTAGCACAGAAGGATGGTGAAGTCCTGTGCGCTTCTGCGGCTGGGTCATCCTCGCGAGACACAGAGGCCCGGCCTCAAGAGAAGGCGATATCTATAGCCAAGACGGCTCCGGAGGCGCCCGCCCTCAGCTCGCCTGCTGAGGTCCCGAAGGCTCCGGAGCCCCCGGCCCCCTCTGCGGCTGCTACCTTGCCGATCCTAGCGCCGGCGCTATCTCCTCCCACTTCCATCATGCCGCTGGGCCGTGATCTTCCTGCCTCGCCTAGTGCTCTGGAGGAGGCTCTTTTCGTGCTGAACCAACCTTCAAGGCGCCGACCATCGCCTGGCTTCGGGGCGCCTGGAGCTGATCTCGGGATGGCTGCGATCTGACGTGTCCGTGAGGGCGGCATGGAGCCAGGCCTTGGCGGCCTCTGACGAGGGTAAACAGGTTGCCAGCCTGGCCACGCCCGCCCGCGACGTGGCGTTGAAGGATGCTGAGGCTATCGAGGAGCGCTGTCGGGTGGCAGAGGACGAGCTAGAGACCCTTCGCAACAAGCGGGCCGCCGAGGCTCGTCTGCGCGAGGCATGGGAGGAGAAGCTGAAGGCCCGGGAAGCCGCAGTCGCTGATCGTGACACCGAGCTAGAGCAAGCGACACGGACGCAGGCCGCAGAGTGCGGCCGCCTGGAGAAGCTGAAGGAGGAGGTGGAGGCGGAGAAGGCCCGGCTGGAGGCCAAGGCGAAAGTTCTTGCCAAAGATCGTGCCGCCTTCAATTCTATTGAGCAGAGGTCCCACAAGGCACTGCAGGATCTCTACGGGAGGGGGTTGAAGGAGCCATTGGTGACTGCTGAGGAAGGCCCCGTCGAGCTGCTCCCCCAGCTAGTTATGACACTCAAGGGCGTTGTCATTGGGGTCAGCCCCATGGTGGAAGGAGAATCCCACGCGCTCTCCGCCTCAGCCGTGACGCACGTCTTCAGCCACCTCCATCTTTGCAACCCCGGCTTCGACTTTGAAGCCTTGCTTGATCATGTGCACCAGCAGCATTGCACCGCTGCTGCCGAAGTCGTGAAGGACTAGGTGGAGGCCCTGCTGGGGAAGTTCCTCGCCGTCGACCCTGTGCCCATGGCTGATAGCGCCGCCAACCCTACGGCCGCGGCTGACGGCATGGGCGATGGCGAAGTTGTTGACGATGCGGCACTCCTTGCGAGCGATAGCAGTGCCCAAGGCTGAAAGAGAAGCTCGCTGGTGGTGCTCCCCTCCATTTTATTTCCGGCAACATGTATCGTGCCTCGTGGAGGCATAAGAACTTAGGTGCTCTGAACCTTTAAGAAACAATATGTCTTGTAATAATTTGCTAGGATTTTGCGATTTCCTTCCCGTTTGCTTTAATGTTCTGCATCGGTAGGGCCCAACCCCGCGCATACCTCAGCCGCCGCTAGGTCGTCCGGATCACTAGGACAAGACCAAGGGGCGAGGGGCTACGTGACCAGTTAGGCTCCTGAGTCGCGATGCTCAGGAGTCCCCCTTGACGTACAAACAGCCCTCGGGAAGGAGATGCGAGAGTAGGCCTTAGCGTTCTGCGTCGGCCTGGCGATTTGAGGTGACGTGAACGGGGCTGGCCCACCAGATAGAGGTTAGTCATTGGGTTTATCGACGCTGCAGGGACGGACCTGAGCATAGACGCTGTGCCCAGTCTTCTCATGCGAAAATCCTAAAGAAAGACAATGGGCGCGCGGCCCACCAGACAGAGGTCAATCGTTGAACTAGAGGTCACCTCCTGGTCCGAGGGACTTGGCACGGCGCGGCATGACCAAGGGGTGAGGGGCTACGTGACCTCTATCTGAGGTAAGGCCTTGACGTACGAACAAGCCTCCAAACCTTTCCTCACCGAGGTCCTACTCAGGAGGGGCGCGCGAAGACCAGGTCCGAGGGTAGCCCTGTGCGTAGCCCTGTGCCCAGCCCCCTCGCATGACTCTCCCGAAGGGAAAGTGTTGCGATGAAGCTGAACACCGGGCCTGGCGGATCCCTGAGGTTAATGCGACCGTGATGCCGCCCCCAGTTATTTATCACCAGCGCGGAGCATGGCGCTTCTGCACTTGCACGGGCATAGCTGCTCCTCAACCGTGTCGACTGCCAGCACGGAGCATGGTGCTTCCACTGGTGCGTGGGTGGGGGCTCCCTCTGAGTGGAGCCCCTGGGGCGTGTATAGCCCCGCCCTGACACGTGGCTCTCACGGCAGGGCTAGAGGAGGTGTGTCTGGGCACTCGTGATCCAGCACGGGACTCACGAGGCCCTACCTCAAGGCGGGTTGCGCCTCAATTTGATTCGGAACACTTGTGATGGCCCTACGAGATGGTTAGACAACCTGCACCGAATAATTCTCCTGAGGCTATTACATGAGAAGGCCAAACACAAAAGACCCCAGGAGGTGATGTGAACGGGGCCGGCCTACCAGACATAGGTCAGTTGTTGGGTTTATCGACGTTGCAGGGACGGACCCAAGCATAGACGCCGTGCCCAGTCTTCTCATGCGAAAATCCTGAAGAAAGAGATCTGGTGCGCGGCTCCCGTGGTGACGAGGCACCGTGTCACGCGCCCTAGCTCGTCTGCCCGCAATTAGCTCATGCGAGAAAAGGCACCAAGGGCCATGGGAGGTGACGTACATGGGAGCTGGCCCGCGAGCCAGAGCTCAGCCTCTTGAGTTTAGCGGCGCTGCAGGGACGCACCCAAGCACAGACGCCGTGCCAGTCCTTAATAATGAGGCGGTCGTGTGTGGGTTTGCAAGGGCGCACGACGTTCATGGCAACGTAGTGCTGGACATGCAGATGATAATCATAAAGCAACTTGTGGAAGAAGGTAAAGCTAGTTCTGATAGATGCAAAACGATACATGCCACTGGGACGGACCCACGCGGCATGGGGATGATGCAGCCCGAGGGGCGCCCCCAACAGAGTGAATCAAAGATGCAAAAGGATACACGTCGCAGGGACAGGCCCATGTGATCTAGGGATAATGCAGCCCGAGGGGCGCCCTCAACTGAATAAACCGGAAAATGTCACCTGGCACCATTGTTGTAGAGGTATTGAAGTAGCTAAAGATGCATGCTGAAGAAGTCGCTCCTCACGAGCCGCATGGGTCCTGAACCTCGGGAGGCTCTGGGTGCTCGGGGGGCTTGCGAAGAACCGTCACCATTTCTGCCAGGACCGCCTAGTGCCTGGCCTCGTGAGCTGCCAGGGCACCTTGCATGAGTCGATGGAAGGTGACAACCGCGTTCGTTAGGAAGAAGTGCATGCGAACATAGCTGTGAGGGGGGCCCTCACACCGACCAACGTGAGATGGCCAGAAGCGCTCCTGGGATGCAGCCCTGTTGAGTCCTGGAATGTTGACGCAGAGACGCAACTCGTCGTCCTCGCCGGGACAAGGAGCCGCGCTAGGTGGTGGGCGGCGGTCACCATGCATGGCTCTCGCCTCTTGAAGCTCCTCGGTTGCCTTGGTGATGAACTCCTGAGCACCTGGCATCCCATGCCTTTTGCCCTCGTGGGGGAAATGCGCGCTGAAGCATGCCTCCACGTGGTGCCCGGGCGCCTCCCTCATGATGTTGGCTAAGTCAGAGGCCCTCCAGAAGAGAGCCCCGTAGCCCAACCTGAGAGGGGCGCCGGGCATGCCTTCCTATGCAAGAGAGGGAGGCGCCCTATCCATGGGCGCAGGTCCTGAGGTGGTGCCGCTGGAGACACCGCTCTCCTGAGGCTCTTGGCGGAGCATCTACTTCTTCTTCTTGGGGACAGCTTCAGGAGTTTATACGTTGCCTTCATTGTCTGGGTCCTCGACCACCGCAGCCTGGTAGGCCCGCTCGAGAGAGCACACCGTGTCCTTCTCCTCGCAGGCGATCATGATGATGTCGCGGTTCCCTGGCATCTTGAGGACATTGTAACCACGATAATTCACCGCCATGAACTTGGATAGGGCTAGATACCCAAGGATGGCATTGTACGGAAAGCAGATTTGGGCGACGTCGAAGTCGATTAGCTTGGTGTGGTAGTTGTCACACTGGCCGAAGTTGACAGGGAGGCGTATCTGCCCTATCGGGGTGGTGGCGCCATCGGTCACTCCTGAGAAAGGCTTGGTGGGCTACAGCTGATCATAGGGCACTTGGAGGCGGTCGAACGTCTCGATGGAATGAACATTGACCCCGCACCGCCATCGATGAGGGTCTTGGTGACGAGGACATTGCTGATGACGGGCGAGCAAAGCATCGGGAGGGCGCCGGCAGTCGCCGCGCACTTGAGCTGGTCGGACGAGTTGAAGGTGATGATGCACTTGGACCACCTGAGTGGGCGCGTAGCCTCGAGCCTGGGGAGGGCCACGTTCGCCTCACAAGCGAACTGTTTGAAGATGCATTGGGAGACCGGGGCCTGAGCGCCGCCCAGGATGCAGGCAATGGCACAAGGCTCCTGGAAGCCCCCAGCCCCCTCGTCCTGGTGGTGGTCGTTGTTCCTTCTTCGAGGTGGTGGCAGTGGAGGGAGGCCAGCGTTACCCTGAGGATGCTCCTCACAAGGCCGATCTCTTCAGGCGCCCTCGCGAGGTTGGCCCTGCCAGCGGTCCTCACGAGGCTGGTCGCGCCACTCCTGGCGGGGGCCGCGGTCGTCCCATCGTCCTCCACTTCGACCTCCTCTGCGGCCATAGCCTCGATCATTGCGCTCAGGGCGACGACCGAGGCGCCCCTTGCGGATTGCCCCGACCTCTTGACAGTCATTTGTGTTATGGCTGTGTACATTGTGGAAGACGCAAAATGGGCGGCTGCCCTTGGATGACTCTGGGTGGTCACAGCCGCGCTTCATCTCCGGTTCAGACACGAGCACGGCCGCCCCCTTGCGCTTCATGTCCATGGTCTTGGCCTTCTTGTCTTATGGATCGGCCGCTGGGAGTTCGAGGAGGGAGAGGCGTCCTTCCTTAGCTCTCGCACACTTAGTCGCCATGTTGAATATCTCCAAAGCCATGCATCGGTCCTCGTGTATGGAGAGCTCCTCCTTCATCTTGACATCACGGACGCCATCCGAGAATGGTGAGATGATGGACTTGTCCGACACCTTGGGGATCTTGAGGCGAACGCTATTGAAGCGCTGGATGTACTTCTGTAGGGTTTCCCCTGGCTTCTGCTTGATGCACCGCAAGTCACCTGCGGCAGGCGGGCGGTCGCGAGTGCCCTAGAAGTTGGCGACAAAACACTCGCGCATCTCGCCCCAGGAGGAGATCGATCCCGCGGGCAGGTTCAGGAGCCACGAGCGTGCGTCGTCCTTGAGAACTATGGGAAACCAGTTCGCCATGACCTTCTCATCGCCGTTGGCTTCCTCGATGCTCAACTCGTAGAGCTGCAGGAACTCAGCAGGGGTCGGGGGTGCCGTCGTAGCATGGAGGCAGGTCGGGCTTGAACTTCCCCGGCCAGACGATGCTGCGTAGCTAGGGAGTGAAGGCTCGGCAGCCCGCAGTGGTCAGAGGAGCCCGACGTGGAGGTGGAGCCTGACCTTGGCGCTCACGCACCACCACCGCAGGCAGCGCACGGTCTTGACATGGTGGTGCAGGGAGCGCTGGAGCATCTTCTTGTGGCCGCTAGACCTCCTGGCAGCTTTCTTCTTCATGAGCGGGCGCCCTGCATGGCGGGTCATGCTGTGGGGCCGCATGCCTTGGTCAGAGGGCGACGTCTTGATGGGGAGGTGGCGGAGGCGCTCCATCGGCTACGTCGCCCGCGGCAGGCGGCGGGCGAGGTAGCGAGAGGGACGGTGCATGCGAGCCCCCAGCGGTACTAACAAGCTCAGCGATGCGGTCCAACCAGTCTTCGTAGAAGTCGTCGACGGGGCGGTAGCATAGGAGCTCGCACGCCATGAGCAGCGTAGCCTGCGCGTCCGCTGGCCCGTGATGAGCAGGAGATGACGGACCAACCAGAGTCAGCGACAGAGTGGCCGTGTGCCCATCACGCCACATGGAGGGGTGCAGTGACGAAGCTTGCTGCTCGTGCCCCGCCGGGCAGGTGGCGGCGTTGGCGGAAGGCGATGGAGAACGACGGGGAGGCCCGCTGACGGGCGCCGTCTGGGCGACGCGAGGGGTGAGGGCGGGTCGACGCTCAGCACGGGCTCGATGGGCATCAGCCATGGAAGCAGTGGAGTGGCGGCGGGTCGACTAACGGGAGAGAGGCTCCGATGCACCCCTACCTAGCGTGCCAAATGTCGGATTCGGGGTTCTGCAGACCCTTGAGAGGTTCGAACTCCAGGGTGCGTGCGAAGAACTCGTCCTCCCCAGTCTGCCTGCTTAAGTATTCCATGCCTAGCTCAATGAACCAAAGGGACAAGAGACACATTAGTTTATCCTGGTTCGGGCCACCTTGCCATGTAATACCCTACTCCAGCTTTATGGTGGATTGCCTCGAGGGGCTGGATGAACTAGTACAGTGGTGGAATAGCCTCATGAGGTGAGGTGTTCTTGTGCTTGATGAGCTGGTGAGCTGGTCAGGGTGGAATGGATCCGTCCCCTCTACGGTGGTGGCTAAGCCCTATTTATAGTGGCCTTGGTCCTCTTCCCAAATGTAGGCGGGAAGGCATCCCACAACGGCCAAATTCGAAGGGAGACAACTAGTACAAGTTATCCTGACAAAAGTAGTCTTCGCCTGCAAAAGCCTCTGGTGGTGACGCTACGGTGGGCTCCGTGATGACCACTATCCTCCTGTCCTAGCGGTCTTGGTCTTGTTGCACCGATAAGGAAACCTTTGCTTGATTCCTCGGGACCCCGCGCCTGCACTTTCCTCCTTAGCACCAAAGAGGAAATCGCACATCACATCACTGGCGCCTACCGCCTTGGTCGTCATGGCTCACGTCATGTGAACCTCGTGAGGTGCAGCTTGCATTGATATCTCCGCTCGTCGGGAGCCAGGCTGGGGAGGCCGCCCCTCGTGGAGGTCTTGGTGTCGTCCGCCTCACGAGGCTTGGCCCCTCACGAGGGTCTTGGGTTGTTGTTGCTGAAGCTGGGCCGTATCGGGCCGTCGACGGAGCCATGCAATGGGCTGCAAACGGAGTCTGGGTACCCCCGTTCCAAGGACGCCGACAGAGTAGTCCAAGGATGGGTGACCCGGTGGGAAGTTGCACTACCAAAAAAATACACTTCCGTGATGATACGTGTTTGTCACAGTAGGTCGCATTTTTTGTCATGCATGTACATCCATGACAAATTTATGACAGAATCAAGATAGTCATACTGTCTTTGTCATAGAAGTGTTCCATGACATTACCAAAATTATCATCACGGAAGTGTCCACTTCCATGACGATAAATCGCGCGTCACGAAGTGCTTTCGTCAAGGGTGACCGACACGTGGAATCCACCGCATCGAACGCCGTTAAGCTATCGGGTCAGGTTTTGGATCCGATAACCCGTTAACAGCCCGACCAATGGGGATTTTCCACGTGTAAAATCATCATTGGCTGGAGGAGACACGTGTCGGTCGCGTTGGCACGGTGTCACTCATCCAATGGGCGAGACGCGCCTATGATATGTTGACACGTGGACCGGCCCATCAAGTTTAAATGGGCCGGCCCAACTGAAGGCCCACAAGATTTTGCGGACCATAATGGGCCGGCCCAGCTAAAGGCCCACGAGATTTTGCGGACCATAATGGGCTAGCCCAGCTAAAGGCCCACAAGATTTTGCGGGCCATAATGGGCCGGCCCAGGTAAAGGCCCACAAGATTTTTGTGTGCCATAATGGGCCGGCCCAGGTAAAGGCCCACAAGATTCTTGTGGATCATAATGGGCCGGCCCAGCTAAAGGACCACGAGATTTCGCCGATATTAATGGGCCGGCCCAGCTGTAGGCCCACAAGATTTTGAGGACCCTAGTAGGCCGGACCATTAACTAGCTGCCATGTTTTGGGCCAAATGCCGGCCCATATTCGATCAGGTCCATTAATGGCCTGCCACGCTCCAGGCCTAATAGTGGCCCATATGACATCTGGCCCGTTAAAAGCCTACCATGTTCTGGGCCAAATTACGGCCCAGATCAGGTCCGGCCCTTTAAGAGGCTTTGGGCTCAGTTATGGCCCATATCAGATTCGACATCAACCGGACACTATGCTTTTGGGCCCACTTGCTAAAGGCCCACTTAGTAATTCGCCTAATATTAGTTTTGGCACATTAAGGCCCGTTTAACATTTCGGCCCTATATTAATTTCGGCCTGTTAAAAGCCCGTCATATAGTTGGGCCTAACTACGGCCCGGTTTGCATCCGGCCTGCTCGCAGCCGATATCTAATTGGGCCAAACAAGGACCGAGACAATTTTGGCCTGTTAAAAGCCCGTGATTTGATTCGCACAATCAAGGGCCGGGGTTCGTTTCGGGCTGATGCCGGCCCATGAGCTGTCCGGCACATTTCAGGCCCAACCTACATCGTGATTGCATGACGGCCCGATTATGTACCATAATTTTACAGTTTGGCCGGTTTACTGCGAAGACATGATATATATACAGTAAAATAACTGCAGCATCGTGAATAAGAAAAAACCTAGACTATACAATAAAGAAATTACGGCATATTACATCCAACGGGCATCAAAGTTCGCCACTATGATAATAGAGCAAAAGCAGACAACATATTACATACACTGCGCATCAAACATCGCCACCAGTGCAAATAAACACGCCGACAAAATAATATACAAAACCGACATCACTTCAATAGAGTTCAAGAAAGGTTAGCCTCATTGGGAGCTGCAAATAAAGCGGTGAGCAAGATGATGAGATCAAGCGCTTGTTCAACACTTATATCTTCCCCACTCTGAAAGATAAACAAGCACACAGATGACAGGTTTTGCACATAAAAGTATCAATGCTGACAATTCATCACATTTCTTACTGACGAATAAAGTGACACAGTTTAAAATTGCATTAACATAATATGTTATTGTTCAGGTCAAGACATGGCAGGAAATGACATTGTGAAGGACTTGGCAGCTTCACGACACCACTGGATTACAGATCAAGAACTCATAAGTATCAATGGTTTGCTGTCAATTTATACCATTTCAGATTCGCAAATAAAGAGACAGTTTAAATAATAGTAGAATGATATGACATTGTTCATAGTTAAGACATTGCAGAATATGACATTGTGTTGTAGTGGGTAGGTTCACCACACCACTGGATTACGGATGAAGAACAGAAGCATACATGTAGTGCAAAAGAAGATCACTAGCTCTGTATAGTTTAATTTACATGGTATGAAGAAGGAACTTGGTTGTACAACTGAAAACTTAAATTGAGGAACGACAAACTTTTGTTTATGAACTACATAATAAACTTTAAAAAAGAAATTTGATGCAAACACCAAAAATAAACAGTTGTTGCAGTCATGCCTTACCAAATATATACAGCAAAGTTTGAAGGCTTCAGATGGACAAACTTACATTATTGGTGAAGACAGGCTCTATAAAGGCCTTGTCCATGCTGATGGGGGGCAATTCAAGAAGTTTACCACAGAATCTTCTTCAAAAGCATTGCCTTTATTCTACATTTTGTTAAGAGCAAATATAGATGTGATAATATACGAAAAAATGGAGAATATTTAAGATAAGATGAAGAGTGATGCTACATAACCAAGTAGCTATAAATGTAAGTGCAGCGACACAGCAAAAGGTACAACCAAGAGCATTGCACAGCTAAACTTCTTCAAGACCAACCTTATGGTAAGAGTAAATATAGATCCGATGTGTAGAAAATGGAGGGCAAAGGAAAATAAGCTGCAGAGTGATGGTACATGAACAACTACTGTCATTATAAGTACACCGATAAAGGACAACATGTACTTACAAGAACAATGCAGAGCTAAAAAACATTGGCATTGGATATATTCTACACTAATGTAACCATTCATACAGATCAGATAATTTGGAGCGAACAATTGATAAGCAAGCTATCATGCATACTGCTGTCACATAATGAACCAGTGATACAGGACAACAGGTGTAACGCCCTCGATGCGGCTATATCTCCCACGTGTCGAAGCACGACTTAGAGGCATAACCGCATTGAAAGCAATGTCGCAAGTGAGGTAATCTTCACACAACCCATGTAATACATAAGGGAAAGAGATACATAGTTGGCTTACAAATCGCCACTTCACACAAGACATAAATAAACATCCATCATTCAGATTACACTCAAGGTCCGACTCACGGAACCAAAATAAAAGAAGATACCCCAAATGCTACACAGATCCCCGATCGTCCCAACTGGGCTCCACTATCGATCATCGGAAAAGACACATAGTAACGACCACGTTCCTCATCGAACTCCCACTTGAGCTCGGTTGCAGGCCACCTGCAGACCGCATCGCCGGCACCTGCAATCGTTTTTGGTAGAATCTGTGAGTCACGGGGACTCAGCAATCTCACACCCGCGAGATCAAGACTATTTAAGCTTATAGGAAGGACAGAGTAGGGAGGTGGAGCTGCAGCAAGCGACTAGCATATATGGTGGCTAGATTCGCAAAGAGAGCGAGAAGAGAAGCAAAGCACGGTCGTGAAGCTAGTAGCGATCAAGAAGTGATCTGAACTACTTACGCCAAACATAACTCCAACACCGTGTTCACTTCCCGGACTCCGCCGAGAAGAGACCATCACGGTTACACACGCGTTGATGTGTATTTTAATTAAGGTTAACTTCGGGTTTTCTACAACCGGACATTAACAAATTCCCATCTGCCTCATAACATGGCACGGCTTCCGAAGATAATACCTGCAGGGTGTCCCAACTTAGCCCATAATAAGCTCTCACGGTCAACGAAGGATATTCCTTCTACCGGGAAGACCCGATTAGTCTCGGAATCCCGGACTACAAGACATTCCGACAGCAATAAAACAAGACCAACAAAGCCGCCCGAATGTGCCGACAAATCCCTATAGGAGCTGCACATATCTCGTTCTCAGGGCACAGCGGATTGTCCAAGCTTCCGATAGGCCATCTCAGAGTTGCCCCTGATGGCCCCCGGCGTGGTCGACAGTTGGACCAGCACTCGAGGAGAACCGCCCGGGGTTAAAATAAAGATGACCCTCGGGCTCGCGAAACCCGGGGAAAAAAGGCTTAGGTGGCAAATGGTAAAACCAAAGTTGGGCCTTCTTTGGAGGAGTCTTATTCAAAGCGAACTGTCAAGGGGTCCCATAAATCACCCAACCGTGTAAGGAACGCTAAATCAAGGAACATAACACCGTATGACGGAAACTAGGGCGGCAAGAGTGGAACAAAACACCGTGCATAAGGCCGAAGTCTTCCACCCTTTACCAAGTATATAGATGCATTAATTATAGCAGATATATTGTGATATCCCCAACAAGTAAACATGTTCCAATAAGGAACAACATCTCCATGTTCCAACAAGGAACAAACTTCATCTTCACCGCAACTAGCAACGCTATAAGAGGGGCTGAGCAAAGCGGTAACATAGCCAATCAACGGTTTGCTAGGAAAGGATGGTTAGAGGTTTGACATGGCAATATGGGTGGCATGATATAGCAAGTGATAGGCATCATAGCATAGGCATATCAAAAGAGCGAGCAACTAGCATAGCAAAGATAGAAGTGATTTCGAGGGTACGGTCATCTTGCCTGCAAAGTTCTCAGAGTTGTCGAAAGCTTGATCCTCGTAAGCGTTCTCAACAGGTTCCTCGTTCACGTACTCGTCTCCCGGCTCTACCTAAAGCAAGAACACAAACAAAGGAACCACAATAAATCACGGTGCAATGCACAAGCAACATGATGCAATATATGACATGATATGCGGGATATGATATGCAATGCGTATGCGTGCTCCGGAAGGAAAATGATGAACCAGGCATCAACTTGGCAAACCAAGTATGCCTCTGGAAAGATGAGATGATTTCGGTTGAAATCGATATAAAGATCACCGGAATCGGATGCACGGTTTGCAAAAGACAAGCAAAACAAGATTGGCAATAATCTGCCATTAACAGCATGATACCACTTAGCAAGCAACAAGAAATTAAGCTACTTCACCCAAACGTACCAACAAAGTATATGGCAGTGATTTACTCAAGATGCTTGACAAAAGATGAACACTGATCTACGGCTAAATCACACCATAACAGGTCCAAACGAGCATGGCAAAAGTGCAAAACATATCAGCTTCACAGACTTACTGAACATGGCAAAAACAGCATCACGTAGCAATGTTCAGAGCAAGAAAACTCCATTCTACATGAACTTATAATAGCAAAACAAGACATGGCATGAGTCTACTCAACGCATAGAACAAAAGTCCCTTAATGACAATAATCCAATAAGGATCAGAAAATATAGTAACAACCATGTCAATATCGCAAGTTTCGTTAACAGATTCAGCAACATGGCATGTCAAAAACAGATTACAAGTAGGCATGTTTAAGAGCTCTATGCACTCACTACAGAGCATCTCATGATAAACTAAGCATACATCCATCAAGAAGAAATGTCATAGAAGCTACACATGGCAAGAACAACATCATAGCCTTCACGGATCAACCACAATAACTTTGGCAAAATTGAATAACATGTAAATAATCTGCCAGGAAACATTTTATAGCAAAAGTAGAGCTCGATTGACTCAAGCTAGGGAACTCCATAATTGCAAACAAAGGCAAGGTTCGATAGCGCATAACCATATGTTCAAAACATCCTTACTGAAGTATCTCAAAATATGCATGGATCTCTCGGTAGCATCAAGTTAACATGGCATCAAAATATCAGCTAAACAGGGCTGAAATCAGCAACATCAGGAAGCCTACTTTGCATGCTTGTGCTAGTCACCACATAGATCACAAAAATACATGGCATACACCCCCGGGAATATGGAATGGCATATTACAAAACACATGTAGGACTCAAATTCATAGGGTGCACCCATCAATCATAGCAAAAATAACAAAAGTGCAAGTTCTGTTAAAAAACAGGAACTAACATCACATAGCCCTATTCTAACAGCATTTCGGGCATCAATATGAGATCAAATGAAAATGACGCAATGAGATGAAATGATCTACTCTTCGAGGCAAACATTTGGACATATTACACGCACGAAACGGAGCTACAGATGCGAAGTTATGATGCGTTGAAATTATCACAAAATAATCAACGAGATAAAAACTTAGATGAATTTTTAGGGGGGAAGAGGTCAACCCTCGAGATCCGGATCGGGATCCGATCGGGCGACGGCGGATCTCGCCGGATCCGCGCGGGACGGGCGGCCGGAAGAGGGGGCCGGCCGGATCCGGCCGAGGCCGGGCGGCGCTGGAGGAGGTACGGGCGTCATGGGAGGGCGGCGGCGACGTACGGTGGCGACCGGCCGATGAGGGCTGGTGGTCGAGCGGGCGGCGAGGCCGGGCGTGGGGGCGCTGGGCGCTGGAGCCGGGCGGCGGCGGAGGAGGCGCGCTGGCCGGGAGCACGGCGGGAGGCCTCGGTGCTCATGGAGGCGGCGGCGCTGCAAGCCGGGCGGGCCGGGCCAGCGCAGGTCATGGGCGGCGGAGGGAGGCGGCAGGCCACGTGGCGCGCACTAATAGGGTGCGGGGGCGGCGGCGCTGACGGGCGGACGTGTCCGTACGTCGGAAAATTGTCCGAAAGGGATGAGGATGGCTAGGGTTTGGACCCGGATTTGAACGGGAGGTGTTTAAATAGGCATAGAGGGAGCTAGGAGAGTCCAAATGAGGTGTAGTTTTCGCCCACACGATCGTGATCGAACGACGGAGAGCATGGAAGTGACTTAGATGGGTTATTGGGCTGTTTTGAAAGGGTGTTGGGCTGCAACTTAAAAGAGGCCTTTCTTGGAGTGCGGTTAACCGTTGGGGTACCAAACGAGCTCCAAATGACCCGAAACTTGACCGGTGGTCTACCGGTGGTATACCAAGGCCACTTGACAAACCTCGGTCCATTCCGAGAATGTTTAATACCCGCTCAAGGAAAACGTAAAAGGGGACACCGGGGAACATAGGAGTGCCGGATTGCAAAACGGACAACGGGAAAAATGCTCGGAATCATGAGACGAACACGTATGCAAATGAGATGCACATGATGACATGATATAAAATGCATGACATGGACAAAATGCAAAATGAAGAAAAGCCCAACCACGGAGGGAATATCATATCACAATGCCGAAAATGGCAAGAGTTGGAGTTACAAATATGGAAAGTTACATCCGGGTGTTACAACACTCCACCACTACAAGAGGATCTCGCCCCAGATCTAGGACCGAAAGAACTCCGGATATTCGAACGGAGGTGATCCTCGCGCCCCTGTGTGGCTTCTCGGTCGGAATGGTGTGACCACTTCACTTTCGGAATTTGATTGACTTGTTGCGCAGTCTTGGCGCTCGGTTTCTTCAAGAATAGCAACGGGTGCTCATGATAAGAAAGATCTTCTTGGAGGTCAATTTCTTGAAGTTGATGGTGCGTTCAGGAGTCTTGAAGCACTTGCGAAGGTTGTGACACATGAAACACATGGTGCACGTTCGCGAAGTTGGACGGAAGCTCAAGTTGATAGGCGAGATCGCCTCTTTTGCCAATGATCTTGAAAGGACCCACGTATCTAGGGGCAAGCTTCCTTTTGATACCGAAGCGACGACTGCCTTTCATTGGAGAGACGCGGAGGTAGACATGGTCTCCGATTTCAAAAGCCACATCACGGTGCTTGTCATCATAATAGCTCTTCTGGCGCGATTGCGCGGCTTTGATATTCTCACGAATGACTTTGCACATTTCTTCGGCTTCTGTGATCAAGTCGTTGCCAAGAAGTTGGCGTTCACCTGTCTCGGACCAATTGAGAGGAGTACGGCACTTTCTGCCATAGAGAATTTCGAATGGGGCCTTGCCCGAACTCGCTTGGAAGCTGTTGTTGTAGGAGAACTCGGCATATGGAAGACAATCTTCCCACTTCATACCGAAGGAAATGACACAAGCCCTGAGCATATATTCAAGGATTTGATTGACTTGCTCGACTTGGCCACTTGTTTGAGGGTGGAAAGCTGTGCTGAAACGAATGTTGGTGCCCATGGCCTTCTGAAAAGAATCCCAAAACTTGGAGGTAAAGATGCTGCCACGGTCCCAAGAGATCAATTGTGGAATGCCGTGCAAGGAGACAATTTCGAGGTGTATAGCTCGCCAACCGAGCCATCGTGATAGATTCTTTTATTGGAAGAAAATGAGCCACTTTAGTAAGCTTGTCAATGACAACGAAGATAGCATCATTTCCACGCTTGGACTTTGGAAATCCAGTCACGAAGTCCATTTCAATATGATCAAACTTCCATTCTGGAATAGCAAGAGGTTGGAGGAGACCAGCTGGTCTTTGGTGTTCTGCTTTCACTCTTCTGCAGACATCACATTCATTCACGAATTGAGCAATTTCTCGCTTCATTCTAGTCCACCAATAAGACTGCTTGAGGTCATGGTACATCTTTGTACTTCCAGGATGAATGGATAGAAGCGAATTGTGAGCCTCGTTCATAATGACTTTACGTAGATCACCCTTAGGAACCACAATTCGGTCCTCGAAGAAAAGAGTATCTTTGTCATCAATGTGGAAGCACTTGTACTTGGAAATGCCCTTGTCGATACCACGTTTCACCTTTTTCACCATGGTATCCAGGAGTTGAGCCTCACGAATCTGATCTTCCAAAGTAGGAGAGACTATGAGGTTGGCAAGAAAGCCTTGAGGAACAACTTGAAGATTCAGCTTGCGGAAAGCTTCACAAAGATCCGGTTGGAAGGGCTTGAGGATTAAGCTGTTGCAATAAGCTTTCCTGCTCAAAGCATCTTCAATGACATTGGCCTTGCCCGGAGTATATTCAATACTTGGGTTGTACTCTTGAATCATTTCGACCCATCGAGTCTGCCTGAGGTTGAGGTTGGGTTGAGTGAAGATATACTTGAGACTCTTGTGATCGGTGAAAATGTCCACTTTCCTTCCCAACGAGAGATGTCTCCACGTTATCAATGCATGGACAACTGCCGCCAACTCAAGATCGTAAGTGGGGTAGTTCTTTTCGTTGGGCTTCAACTGGCGAGAGGTATAGGCCACAACCCTCTTCTCTTGCATTAACACAAAGACCGAGACCTTGAAGAGAAGCATCACAGAAAACTTCAAATGGCTTGGATTCATCAGAGGAGTCAAGACAGAGCTGTGACGAGTTTCTCTTTGAGAGTATTGAAAGCAACGTCACACTGTGGAGACCGGACATACTTCACATGCTTCGGAGGAGGTTGGAAAGAGGCTTGGCAATCTTGGAGAAGTTCTCAACGAATCTTCGCAATAGCTTGCAAGACCAAGAAAATCATGGAGTCGCTTGACATTCGAGGAGGTTCCCAATTCACAATTGCGACACCTTCTCGGGATTAACAGCGATGCCCTTGGCGGAGATGATATGACCAAGATAAAGCACTTCATCAAGCCAAAATTCACATTTGGAGAACTTAGCATAGAATTGATACTCTCTGAGCTTGTCTAGCACCAATCGCAAATGTTTGGCATGATCCTTCTTATTCTTGGAGAAGACCAAAATATCATCCAGATAGACCAAGACGAATTCATTGGTGTAGGGGTTGAAGATGAAGTTCATCATTCGAGAGAATGTTGGAGGAGCATTGACAAGGCCGAAAGACATGACAGTATATTCATAAGAACCAAAGCTTGTTCTAAATGCTGTCTTGGGAATATCTTGTTCACGAATGCGAATCTGATGATAGCCCATACGAAGGTCAAGCTTGGAGAACACTTTAGCACCTTTGAGTTGCTCGAAAAGCTCATTGATGTTGGGAAGTGGATACTTGTTCTTGATAGTCTTCTTATTCAATGGACGGTAATCGACGCAAAGTCGGTCCGTGCCATCCTTTTTCTGGACAAAAAGAACACCACAACCCCAAGGAGATGAACTCGGTCTGATCAAACCCAGACGCTCTTGTTCATCGAGCTGCTTCTTCAATTCCTTCAGCGCATTAGGTCCAAGCTTGTATGGACGCTTGCAAACGGGTTCGATGCCGTGCTCAAGATCGATAACGAATTCAAGCGGCGGTGAGGAGGCATACCCGGAAGCTCTTCCGGAAAGACATCTTGGTACTCACAAACGATCGGAATCGAGAGATAGCATCCAATTCGCCCTTCTCATTGAGAGAAAACAACCGAATGGTTTCATCACGAAGCGGCATAGATGATCACATCATTAGAAGAGTGAGTCAATTGAATTTCCTGGCAGCACAATCAAGCTGAGCTTTGTCTTTGAGAAAGCCAGTCCATCCCAAGAATAAGATCAATATCCGAGTCACCAAGAACAATTGGTTTAGCCAGAAATCTATAGTCGCCCATCTTGATAGAAACATTCGGAACCATGTAGCTTGCGTTCATGCATTTACCCGAGAGACAACTGCTAATGGTCTAGGCAAAACTTGGAAAGACAACTCATGCTTAGATGCAAATGGTAAAACCAAAGTTGGGCCTTGCTGGAGGAGTCTTATTCAAAGCGAACTGTCAAGGGGGTCCCATAAATCACCCAACCGTGTAAGGAACGCGAAATCAAGGAACATAACACCGGTATGACGGAAACTAGGGCGGCAAGAGTGGAACAAAACACCGTGAATAAGGCCGAGTCTTCCACCCTTTACCAAGTATATAGATGCATTAATTATAGCAGATATATTGTGATATCCCCAACAAGTAAACATGTTCCAATAAGGAACAACATCTCCATGTTCCAACAAGGAACAAACTTCATCTTCACCGCAACTAGCAACGCTTATAAGAGGGCTGAGCAAAGCGGTAACATAGCCAATCAACGGTTTGCTAGGAAAGGATGGTTAGAGGTTTGACATGGCAATATGGGTGGCATGATATAGCAAGTGATAGGCATCGTAGCATAGGCATAGCAAAAGAGCGAGCAACTAGCATAGCAAATATAGAAGTGATTTCGAGGGTACGGTCATCTTGCCTGCAAAGTTCTCAGAGTTGTCGAAAGCTTGATCCTCGTAAGCGTTCTCAACAGGTTCCTCGTTCACGTACTCGTCTCCCGGCTCTACCCAAAGCAAGAACACAAACAAAGGAACCACAATAAATCACGGTGCAATGCACAAGCAACATGATGCAATATATGGCATGATATGTGGGATGTGATGCAATGCGTATGCGTGCTCCGGAAGGAAAATGATGAACCAGGCATCAACTTGGCAAACCAAGTATGCCGCTGGAAAGATGAGATGATTTCGGTTGAAATCGATATAAAGATCACCGGAATCGGATGCATGGTTTGCAAAAGACAAGCAAAACAAGATTGGCACAAATCTGCCATTAACAGCATGATACCACTTAGCAAGCAACAAGAAATAAAGCTACTGCACCCAAACGAACCAACAAAGTATATGGCAGTGATCTACGCAAGATGCTTGACAAAAGATGAACACTGATCTACGGCTAAATCACACCATAACAGGTTCAAACAATCATGGCAAAAGTGCAAAACATATCAGCTTCACAGACTGAGGTAGCAATGTTCAGAGCATGAAAACTACATGCTACAGGAACTTATAATAGCAAAACAAGGCATGGCATGAATCTACTCAACGCATAGAACAAAAGTCCCTTACTGATCATAATCCAAAAAGGATCAGAAAATATAGTAACATCCATGTCAATATCGCAAGTTTCGTTAACAGATTCAGCAACATGGCATGTCAAAAACAGATAACAAGTAGGCATGTTTAAGAGCTCGATGCACTCACTACAGAGCATCTCATGATAAACTAAGCATACATCCATCAAGAAGACATGGCATAGAAGCTACACATGACAAGAACAACATCATAGCCTACAGGGATCAACCACAACAACCTTGGCAAAATTGAATAACATGTAAACAATCTGCCAGGAAACATTTTATAGCAAAAGTAGATCTCGATTGACTCAAGCTGGGGCACTCCATAATTGCAAACAAAGGCATGGTTGGATAGAGCATAACCATATGTTCAAAACATCCTTACTGAAGTATCTCAAAATATGCATGGATCCCTCGGTAGCATCAAGTTAACATGGCATCAAAATATCAGCTAAACAGGGCTGAAATCAGCAACATCAGGAAGCCTACTTTGCATGCTTGTGCTAGCCACCACATAGATCACAAAAATACAGGGCATACACCACTGGAAATATGTCATTGCATATTACAAAACACATGTAGGACTCAAATTCATAGGGTGCACCCATCAATCATAGCAAAAATAACAAAAGTGCAAGATCTGTTAAGAAACAGGAACTAACATCATATAGCCCTCTTCTAACAGCATTTCGGGCATCAAGAATAGCTCAAATGAAAATTATGCAATGAGATGGAATGCTCTACGCTTCGAGGCGAACACTTTCACATATTACACGCATGAAACGGAGCTACAGATGCGAAGTTATGACGCGTTGAAAATACCACAAAATAATCAACGAGATAAAAACTTAGATGAATTTTTAGGGGGGGAAGAGGTCAACCCTCGAGATCCGGATCGGGATCCGATCGGGCGACGGTGGATCTCGCCGGATCCGCGGCGGGGACGGCGGCCGGAAGAGGGGGCCGGCCGGATCCGAGCCGGGGAGGTCGGGCGGCGCGGAGGAGGTGGCGGGCCATGGAGGAGTGGCGGCCGGGCGACGGCCGGTGGCGACCGATCGGCGTGAGGGAGGCGGTCGAGCGAGGCGGGAGGTCGGCGTGGGGCGCTGGCTGGAGCCGGGCGGCGGCGGAGGCGCGGCCGCCGAGCGCGGGCGGAGGCCTCGGTGCCCATGCGGAGGCGGCGCGTGGCGGGCCGGGCGGGCGGGCCGTGGCCGCAGGTCATGGGCGGCGAGGGAGGCGGCAGGCCACGTGGCGCGTGCTGATAGGGCGCCCGGCGGCGCTGACGGGCGGACGTGTCCGTGACGCCGGAAAATTGTCCAAAGGGGATGAGGATGGCTAGGGTTTGGACCCGGATTTGGACGGGGGAGATGTTTAAATAGGCATAGAGGGAGCTAGGAGAGTCCAAATGAGGTGTAGTTTTCGCCCACACGATCGTGATCGAACGACGGAGAGCATGGAAGTGACTTAGATGGGTTATTGGGCTGTTTTGAGAGGGTGTTGGGCTGCAACTTAAAAGAGGCCTTTGCGAGAGTGCGGTTAACCATTGGAGTACCAAACGAGCTTCAGATGACCCGAAACTTGACCGCTGGTCTACCGGTGGTATACCAAGGCCACTTGACAAACCTCGGTCCATTCCGAGAACGTTTAATACCCGCTCACCGAAAAACGAAAAAGGGGACGCCAGGGAACATAGGAGTGCCGTATTGCAAAACGGACAACGGGAAAAATGCTCGGAATCATGAGACGAACACGTATGCAAATGAGATGCACATGATGACATGATATAAAATGCATGACGTGGACAAAATGCAAAAATGAAGAAAAGCCCAACCATGGAGGGAATATCATATCACAATGCCGAAAATGGCAAGAGTTGGAGTTACAAATATGGAAAGTTACATCCGGGGTGTTACAACACTCCACCACTACAAGAGGATCTCGTCCCGAGATCTAGGACTGAAAGAACTCCGGATATTCGAACGGAGGTGATCCTCGCGCTCCCTGTGTGGCTTCTCGGTCGGAATGGTGTGACCACTTCACTTTCAGGAATTTGATTGACTTGTTGCGTAGTCTTGGCGCTCGGTTTCTTCAAGAATAGCAACGGGGTGCTCATGATAAGAAAGATCTTCTTGGAGGTCAATTTCTTCGAAGTTGATGGTGCGTTCAGGAGTCTTGAAGCACTTGCGAAGCTGTGACACGTGAAACACATCGTGCACGTTCGCGAAGTTGGACGGAAGCTCAAGTTGATAGGCGAGATCGCCTCTTTTGCCAATGATCTTGAAAGGACCCACGTATCCAGGGGCAAGCTTCCCTTTGATACCGAGCGACGAGTGCCTTTCATTGGAGAGACGCGGAGGTAGACATGGTCTCCGATTTCAAAAGCCACATCACGGTGCTTATCATCATAATAGCTCTTTCCGGCGCGATTATGCGGCTTTGAGATTCTCACGAATGACTTTGCACATTTTTTCGGCTTCGTGATCAAGTCGCTGCCAAGAAGTTGGCGCTTCACCGTCTCGGACCAATTGAGAGGAGTACGGCACTTTCTCGCCATAGAGAATTTCGAATGGGGCCTTGCCCGAACTCGCTTGGAAGCTGTTGTTGTAGGAGAACTCGGCATATGGAAGACAATCTTCCCACTTCATATCAAGGAAATGACACAAGCCCCGAGCATATCTTCAAGGATTTGATTGACTCGCTCGACTTGGCCACTTGTTTGAGGGTGGAAAGCTGTCTTTGAAACGAATGTTGGTGCCCATGGCCTTCGAAAAGAATCCCAAAACTTGGAGGTGAAGATGCTGCCACGGTCTGAAGAGATCAATTGTGGAATGCCGTGCAAGGAGACAATTTCGAGGTGTATAGCTCGCCAACCGAGCTGCTGTGATAGATTCTTTTGTTGGAAGAAAATGAGCCACTTAAGTAAGCTTGTCAATGACAACGAAGATAGCATCATTTCCACGCTTGGACTTTGGAAATCCAGTCACGAAGTCCATTTCAATATGATCAAACTTCCATTCTGGAATAGCAAGAGGTTGGAGGAGACCAGCTGGTCTTTGGTGTTCTGCTTTCACTCTTCTGCAGACATCACATTCATTCACGAATTGAGCAATTTCTCGCTTCATTCTAGTCCACCAATAAGACTGCTTGAGGTCATGGTACATCTTTGTACTTCCGGGATGATTGGATAGAAGCGAATTGTGAGCCTTGTTCATAATGACTTTACATAGATCACCCTTAGGAACCACAATCCGGTCCTCGAAGAAAAGAGTATCTTTGTCATCAATGTGGAAGCACTTGTACTTGGAAATGCCCTTGTCGATACCACGTTTCACCTTTTTCACCATGGTATCCAGGAGTTGAGCCTCACGAATCTGATCTTCCAAAGTAGGAGAGACTATGAGGTTGGCAAGAAATCCTTGAGGAACAACTTGAAGATTCAGCTATGGAAAGCTTCACAAAGATCCGGTTGGAAGGGCTTGAGGATTAAGTTGTTGCAATAAGCTTTCCTGCTCAAAGCATCTGCAATGACATTGGCCTTGCCCGGAGTGTATTCAATACTTGGGTTGTACTCTTGAATCATTTCGACCCATCGAGTCTGCCTGAGGTTGAGGTTGGGTTGAGTGAAGATATACTTGAGACTCTTGTGATCGGTGAAAATGTCCACTTTCCTTCCCAACAAGAGATGTCTCCACGTTATCAATGCATGGACAATCGCCGCCAACTCAAGATCGTGAGTGGGGTAGTTCTTTTCGTTGGGCTTCAATCAAGGGAGGTATAGGCCACAACCCTCTTCTCTTGCATTAACACAACACCGAGACCTTGAAGAGAAGCATCACAGAAAACTTCAAATGGCTTGGATTCATCAGGAGGAGTCAAGATAGGAGCTGTGACGAGTTTCTCTTTGAGAGTATTGAAAGCAACGTCACACTCGGGGAGACCGTACATACTTCACATGCTTCCGGAGGAGTTTGGAAAGAGGCTTGGCAATCTTGGAGAAGTTCTCAACGAATCTTCGGCAATAGCTTGCAAGACCAAGAAAATCATGGAGTCGCTTGACATTCTGAGGAGGTTCCCAATTCACAACTGCAGACACCTTCTCGGGATTAACAGCGATGCCCTTGGCGGAGATGATATGACCAAGATAAAGCACTTCATCAAGCCAAAATTCACATTTGGAGAACTTAGCATAGAATTGATACTCTACGAGCTTGTCTAGCACCAATCGCAAATGTTTGGCATGATCCTTCTTATTCTTGGAGAAGACCAAAATATCATCCAGATAGACCAAGACGAATTCATTGGTGTAGGGGTTGAAGATGAAGTTCATCATTCGAGAGAATGTTGGAGGAGCATTGACAAGGCCGAAGACATGACAGTATATTCATAAGAACCAAAGCTTGTTCGAATGCTGTCTTGGGAATATCTTGTTCACGAATGCGAATCTGATGATAGCCCATCTGAAGGTCAAGCTTGGAGAACACTTTAGCACCTTTGAGTTGCTCGAAAAGCTCATTGATGTTGGGAAGTGGATACTTGTTCTTGATAGTCTTCTTATTCAATGGACGGTAATCGACGTTAAAGTCGGTCCGTGCCATCCTTTTTCCGGACAAAAGAACACCACAACCCCAAGGAGATGAACTCGGTCGATCAAACCTGCACGCTCTTGTTCATCGAGCTGCTTCTTCAATTCCTTCAGCGCATTAGGTCCAAGCTTGTATGGACGCTTGCAAACGGGTTCGGTGCGGGCTCAAGATCGATAACTAATTCAACTGGCGGTGAGGAGGCATACCCGAAGCTCTTCCGGAAAGACATCTTGGTACTCACAAACGATCGAATCGAGAGATAGCATCCAATTCGCCCTTCTCATTGAGAGAAAACAACCGAATGGTTTCATCACGAGCGGCATAGATGATCACATCATTAGAAGAGTGAGTCAATTGAATTTCCTGGCACACAATCAAGCTGAGCTTTGTCTTTGAGAAAGCCAGTCCATCCCAAGAATAAGATCAATATCCGAGTCACCAAGAACAATTGGTTTAGCCAGAAATCTATAGTCGCCCATCTTGATAGAAACATCCGGAACCATGTAGCTTGCGTTCATGCATTTACCCGGAGAGACAACTGCTAATGGTCTAGGCAAAACTTGGAAAGACAACTCATGCTTAGATGCAAATGGTAAAACCAAAGTTGGGCCTTGCTGGAGGAGTCTTATTCAAAGCGAACTGTCAAGGGGGTCCCATAAATCACCCAACCGTGTAAGGAACGCGAAATCAAGGAACATAACACCGGTATGACGGAAACTAGGGCGGCAAGAGTGGAACAAAACACCAGGATAAGGCCGAGTCTTCCACCCTTTACCAAGTATATAGATGCATTAATTATAGCAGATATATTGTGATATCCCCAACAAGTAAACATGTTCCAATAAGGAACAACATCTCCATGTTCCAACAAGGAACAAACTTCATCTTCACCGCAACTAGCAACGCTATAAGAGGGGCTGAGCAAAGCGGTAACATAGCCAATCAACGGTTTGCTAGGAAAGGATGGTTAGAGGTTTGACATGGCAATATGGGTGGCATGATATAGCAAGTGATAAGCATCGTAGCATAGGCATAGCAAAAGAGCGAGCAACTAGCATAGCAAATATAGAAGTGATTTCGAGGGTACGGTCATCTTGCCTGCAAAGTTCTCAGAGTTGTCGAAAGCTTGATCCTCGTAAGCGTTCTCAACAGGTTCCTCGTTCACGTACTCGTCTCCCGGCTCTACCCAAAGCAAGAACACAAACAAAGGAACCACAATAAATCACGGTGCAATGCACAAGCAACATGATGCAATATATGGCATGATATGCGGGATGTGATGCAATGCGTATGCGTGCTCCGGAAGGAAAATGATGAACCAGGCATCAACTTGGCAAACCAAGTATGCCGCTGAAAGATGAGATGATTTCGGTTGAAATCGATATAAAGATCACCGGAATCGGATGCATGGTTTGCAAAAGACAAGCAAAACAAGATTGGCACAAATCTGCCATTAACAGCATGATACCACTTAGCAAGCAACAAGAAATAAAGCTACTGCACCCAAACGAACCAACAAAGTATATGGCAGTGATCTACGCAAGATGCTTGACAAAAGATGAACACTGATCTACAGCTAAATCACACCATAACAGGTTCAAACAAGCATGGCAAAAGTGCAAAACATATCAGCTTCACAGACTGAGGTAGCAATGTTCAGAGCATGAAAACTACATGCTACAGGAACTTATAATAGCAAAACAAGGCATGGCATGAATCTACTCAACGCATAGAAAAAAAGTCCCTTACTGATCATAATCCAAAAAGGATCAGAAAATATAGTACCATCCATGTCAATATCGCAAGTTTCGTTAACAGATTCAGCAACATGGCATGTCAAAAATAGATAACAAGTAGGCATGTTTAAGAGCTCGATGCACTCCCTACAGAGCATCTCATGATAAACTAAGCATATATCCATTAAGAAGACATAGCATAGAAGCTACACATGGCAAGAACAACATCATAGCCTACAGGGATCAACCACAACAACCTTGGCAAAATTGAATAACATGTAAACAATCTGCCAGGAAACATTTTATAGCAGAAGTAGATCTCGATTGACTCAAGCTGGGGCACTCCATAATTGCAAACAAAGGCATACACCCCTGGAAATATGTCATTGCATATTACAAAACACATGTAGGACTCAAATTCAGTGGGTGCACCCATCAATCATAGCAAAAATAACAAAAGTGCAAGTTCTGTTAAGAAACAGGAACTAACATCATATAGCCCTCTTCTAACAGCATTTCGGGCATCAAGATGAGCTCAAATGAAAATTATGCAATGAGACGGAATGATTTACGCTTCGAGGCGAACATTTTGACATATTACACGCACGAAACGGAGCTACAGATGCGAAGTTATGATGCGTTGAAAATACCACAAAATAATCAACGAGATAAAAACTTTGATGAATTTTTAGGGGGGGGAAGAGGTCAACCCTCGAGATCCGGATCGGGATCCGATCGGGCGACGGCGGATCTCGCCGGATCCGCGGGACGGGCGGCCGGAAGAGGGGGCCGCCGGATCCGGCCGGGAGGCCGGGCGGCGCGGAGGAGGTACGGGCGTCATGGAGGTGGCCGGCGACGGTGTGGCGCATCGGCCGGCGGGAGGGCCGGTGGTCGGAGCGGGCGGCGAGGTTGGGCGTGGGGCCCCGCGCTGGAGCCGGGCGGCGGCGGCGGAGGCGCTGGCCGGGAGCGCGGGCGGAGGCCTCGGTGCCTGGAGGCGGCGGCGCGGGCGACCAAGCCGGGCGGGCTGCCAGGCCGCAGGTCGCGGGCGGCGTGAGGGAGGCGGCAGGTTACGTGGCGTGCGCTGATAGGGCGCGGGCGGCGGCGCTGACGGGCGGACGTGTCCGTACGTCGGAAAATTGTCCGGTGGTGCGGGGATGAGGATGTCTAGGGTTTGGACCCGGATTTGGACGGGGGAGGTGTTTAAATAGGCATAGAGGGAGCTAGGTGAGTCCAAATGAGGTGTAGTTTTCGCCCACACGATCGTGATCGAACGACGGAGAGCATGGAAGTGACTTAGATGGGTTATTGGGCTGTTTTGAGAGGGTGTTGGGATGCAACTTAAAAGAGGCCTTTGCGAGAGTGCGGTTAACCGTTGGAGTACCAAACGAGCTTCAGATGACCCGAAACTTGACCGCTGGTCTACCGGTGGTATACCAAGGCCACTTGACAAACCTCGGTCCATTCCGAGAACGTTTAATACCCGCTCACGGAAAAACGTAAAAGGGGACGCCAGGGAACATAGGAGTGCCGTATTGCAAAACGGACAACGGGAAAAATGCTCGGAATCATAAGACGAACACGTATGCAAATGAGATGCACATGATGACATGATATAAAATGCATGACGTGGACAAAATGCAAAAATGAAGAAAAGCCCAACCACGGAGGGAATATCATATCACAATGCCGAAAATGACAAGAGTTGGAGTTACAAATATGGAAGGTTACATCCGGGGTGTTACAACAGGTACTAACAAGAGCAAAGCAGCGGGCAACATATTTGCGATATCCTGTCGTTCCTGTCAAACGGGAATTCTTCTTCATAAGGCACATGCGGAAAAGTAGAAGTTCAAATTTTCATGTGATTTCATAGACAGTACCTCATCCTGGGAACGAGACCAGTGCATAATAAGGTTTTTCCATTCAATGTCTTCTAAATTTAGCACAGGAGACTTCACCGGAAATTAGTTTATAGACTTGCCATCAAAGTGTGATTTCCTCAGGTAACACCGATACTACTGCAATGCTTCCTTGAAAAGCACAAGCAAGCTTTGCTCGTCATGACTATCCATATTGACCCTCGCCTAGTTACAACAATGTAATGTAACTCATTGATGTGTTCAATCAGCAGAAAACAAGAAAGTAATAACCATGAATAATAGCACTTACACGTAAGTTGGACAGGAAGATGTGAAAATGGTGTTTGTCTTCACAATAATCTTCCCATGATGGGAATATATGCACGTAGTCCCTAACAACATTGAAAGCATTGTCTTTTAAACTAGGAATAAATGGAATGGGGTTCCAATCTGTAGGAATTGGCCGTCTCTGCAGTTGGGATAGGTCTTCGACCGGTGGACTTGCTGTACTTTTTGCTGGAGTGGGATTTTTCTGTGGTACAGCTGGTTCTATGTCAAATGAAATCGGTATACCTTTTGCTGGAGTGCAGGTCATGTGTGGTGGGGCTAGTGGTGTGGCCAGTGAAGTATGGGTACAGTCTGCTGGAGTCGGTCCTACGTTTTGTGTCACCGGGTTGTACATCCAATATAAGTGAGGTGTTGTCTGATTTCTCCAAAGACAACCACGTTTTCAAGGACTTTCTTGGTGCTCCTTCAGGTTCGGCAATCACCCTCTTCCTTTTTGATGTCTGATGCACAAGAACAACATTTTAGTGAAAAAACATGGTATGATGACAGATGGAATACGTATTGATAATGGATGGGCATGGCATCTCGACATATATGATGAGTAAACTAAGCAGATGGCGGTGCAACAAAGTAGAAGAAATGCAAGACAACATATGCAAGATACCCGCAATCAATAAAACATTGCCAAATTAGAACAGGCACCTTGATGGGTGAACAGGACATGCCATCTGCCTTTTGACTCCTCGAGGTTAGAATAGTCATTAGGATCATATTCTGAACAAGAATCAACAGGTGGGGAGCGTATGGGTTTCATTGCATCTAGAATGGCACTCAATGCCTTGGTCTCAATTTTGTAAGTCATTGCAGTGTTTAGCTTCAAGAGTGGACTGCTGCTAGTGCGACACAAAGCAGCTACACAGATCATAGTGTAGATATAACGGGAAAACCTTAAGCATCAGAGTAAAATCAGCAAAGTGGAACTTGCTTGAATATATGTGCTAGTATTGCCGGTATGGCTAGAAAGGCTTCGGATACCAGCTCTTTTCAAGTGAAGGTGTGGTACTGTTAATATCAGTGTAACTCTCAAAGGCGACACAGCTCCCCGCATTTCCTTGCTATTCTTATAGGATTCAAGTGGGCAGGCCACTACAAATCCTATTCCTATGTTTACAAGATCCTACGAATCAAAGAGGCTCAAAGTGTCCATCACAACCGACCGTGATAGACCTCTACATCGCAAATGTCCCTGCTCATCTTCAGACAAGGAACATATCAGATTATTATCAAACTCCCTCCGCTCCAAAATATAAGTCTTGGTAGAGATTTCCACTATGGATCACATACAGATGTATCCAGATCATTTGTTACGATGTAGATTCACTCATTTTGCTCCATATGTAGTCCATGGTGGAATCTATACAAAGACTTGTATTTAGGAACGGAGAGAGTACATATTAAAGAAGAGCGGAAGAGGAACATGGTAAAGAAGAGCAAGCATATTTTGGATAATAAAATGTTGGTTGCGATTGCCCACATGATGAACCGTGAGCGCATTAAGAATGCAACTCCCAGCTGTCTCTCGACCATTTCAAGCGGTTGGATGAAGATCCTACGTCTCCTAACCCTTCTTCTTCCTCGTCTCGATTCTTCCCATACAGAACAAGACGGGTCAGCCGGCCGACCACCGCCCCCACCGTGTTCCTCCGCCACCCCCACCCGACCTCCGCCCCAACCCCCACCAGCGCCGAGTTTTCTTCGTTCGACGAGGCCCCACAACCACCGAGCCCCTTCGATCGCGACCGCGAACTCAAGTAGCTCTGAAAAATCGACCACCCAATTTTGAAATTTAGTCTACTGTGATTTAACTAGTGTGGAATATAAAAGGGGAAAACCATAAGCATTGGGAGTATAGCGTTGAGCGTGCCATGGCGGATCTGAAGGTGCAAACCGGATAAAGGCAACTTCGCAACCAAGACAAGAAATCAGAGTAAAGTAGTGGCGATCTATTTTCTTGCTGCGATAAATAAGTTGAGCAGATACGGAAGAGTACCGCCTCTGGTGCGGTGCCGTGTACACATCTGCTGAGAATTTGACGGTGCTGCGGTAGTGATGGCTGTCGGCGGCGTGGAAGCAGATCTAGGAGGGTAGACGGTGGTGGCGGGGCGCGGTGGACGAGATGGTTGTAGGAGCGGCGCCGGCAAGGTGGACGACGGCGGGGATGAAGCGAGAGGACAGGATGCAAGGATCCCGGTCCGAAGCCGTGGATGAGAGAGGTCGATCTCTTGTAATGGACGACGGCGTCGGGGTATCAACTCCGGCATGGTGGAGGAGGACGGCGGTGGATGGGGTGGCGGACGGAGGAGGGTGGGGTGGAGAGGGTGTTTTGGCGCCCATGGAGTACGAATGGGGAAAAGGGAGGTAGAGAGGAAGGGGCGAACCATGTATTCAGGGCGCGCTAGTCTCAAATGCGAGGAAACTTACAAACTTAGCCCCCGTTTCAAATTTCTTCTACATCACAATAAAATTAGTCGGTTGGGGATAGGACGGTAATCTCGCATACAGCGAATATTTGCCGACGAGAGTTTGTTTTTGGCGCCCACCGTGTATGAATATGAATCGGGGAGGGAGTCGATTTCGGCCGAGGACACACTGTGTTTTGGCGCCCACCGTTCATGAATCCGGGTGAGAGGCGGTTACGTCACGTTTGGGTGAAATTACAAACCTACCCCTATCGAAACCTATAGAAATCCAGCAGATAGGCTTTGCGTGGCAGGGATAGGCAGTAGTGATTTCCATCTCACAGATTTTGGTTTCGGGCGGTTAGTGCGACTTTCCCTGCTTCGTTCAAATTTTCCAGAGTGCACGTTTACCGTGCCAACTCAATTCGAATCCCATTTGTATTCTATTTTTTTTCCGGGCGGGATCCATTTTCAATTGGAATTACATTCTATATACATCATTTTTTATAAATACTTTCAAAAGCACAACAAAGAATTATGCTCCTTTATATGTATAATATGATTTACAAATACAACGATCTCGAAATCTTAAGTTTGAATTCGAGAAAATTTAACCAAATTATGTTCTACTAAAATGTATTGATCAGTAATACTACATATTAAATAACATAGATGTGCATGAATTCATATGAGTATGCATGTTTGATAGATCAATTTTGGTTCGAGTATGGATTACATGTATCATCATCTCGAATTCAAATATTTGAATCCCTTCTTTGTGCACTCCTTTCACGCCCATCTCTCTCGCATGCATGCTCCTTCAGGTAGCTATCACTCTCTTTTCTCCAGCTTACCCGCACGCCGACTTCATGTTTCTCCTAACCTCGCAAACATGGTCTCTCGATGTCTCCCTTGAGAAGTGTCACACTCTCCCTATCATTACACATTACACGGTTTTCATTATCTCTCACGTCTCTACTATTCTCTGGTATCACTTGGTACCTAAGCTTTCTTTTTCAACGACACACACAGTCTCCACTCGTCTTTCACTTTGTCTTTCTCTCTATGGGATTCTCTCACACACCCTATATGTCTCTACATATGACTCATACCACTAAAATTTCTCTCTCTCTCCTGTAGACACAACATTTGTTGCGGTCTCCTTTTCGTCTCCATCCCAGACTGACATTATTCATTTGTTTACCGATCAGACAACCCCGACTACCGTCTCCTCTCTCTCTCTCTCTCACAGACACACACACAACTCCTGCTTCCACTCCCCTTCCCGACTACCGTCTCTCTCACACACACACAAAACTCTCGCTTTCGCACCCCGACTCGTATTTCTCTCACAAACATTTATCGACTAGCTAGCCTCTAGATAGGTTTATACACCCGCACACTCATGCTTCCACCATTGCATACATGTCTCTCTCCCGCTCCTTGTATCTATGTAGATTTTTCTTCCCTTCTTGAGACACGCCCTCTCGATCGTGCACATGCACACTATCACCTCATTTTAAGCTGATACCTATCGCACACACACTCCTTGTGTCTTTGTCACACATGCACTCCGTCCTCCTCCACTCTCCCTCTCTCTCTCTCACACACATGGGCTTTTTGCAACAACTAGCAAGATGCCCATGCGTTGCACGGAACATCGAGATGCATTTGTATGATTAGTTTATCTTGTGGGGGGGAAGGATGAACAAGGGGAGGCCTTATTTGCAAATGTGGAGAGGGGTGTGGGTATCTTTTTGCAAAATTGCCATAGTTTCCTTCCTATCCGTTAGATATAGATCGGACGGCCTATATTGCAGGACGGCAGGCACACGATCATCACCGACAATGCTTTTTATAAGAGTAGGGATAAAAATAGAGTTGGTGATGATGGTGGCCTGCCATCCAAAGAATGTAGGTCGTCCGATTTATATCTCGATGGATAGGAAGGAAAATATGGCAATTTACCCAAGACTCTTCACCACATTTGCAGATAAGGCCTTCCTCGCTCATCCTTTTCTCCCACAAGATCTTGATGTTCCGTGCAACGCACGGGCATCTTTCTAGTAAGAGTAGAAATTAGACATATACCACTTCTCGAATCTTGAAACCAACAACATTCCTCCCTTATCTCTTCAAAACCGCCAAAGGAATACATTTTGAGTGAAACATAACATATTTTTAGTGATATACGTATTTCAAAACTAGACTTTTTTCTATCAAATCGGCGAATATGTATTAATCTACTTTAATCGTGTGGCAACGCATTGGCACATTGCTAGTAGCTATTATAATTTTTTGGACACCAGACAAACGGTGGAGTACGTATACGAAGAGAAGAGGCGCACGCACGCAGTCGGCCTCTCGCTGTCTCGCACACATGAGCGTTACGTAAAGGCGACGTTAACAAATAAACCCTAAAACCCTAGGTGCATGATTGCTGCATTCGCGGGTACCGGGTACGTGGTGGAGCACCTTTGTAGGAATAGTCAGCTCGCGTGATAAGTTGATCCGTAGGAGTTGATGGTCGGGACCACAAGTGAACGACTTGGAGCGCGGTGGCTTGCCAGTTGCCACAGATCGAGTAGCCACGTTTAAAATATCATTTTTTAGCGGGGTTAAGAGTTCCGATTTTCAATGGCGCGTTATAAGTAGTAAGTAGTTTTTAGAACGATTGGTATGGAGCGAAAATGGAATTCATAGTACTACGTACCTCCTTGGCGTATGGTTGTATGGTTTTTTTTTGCGATGGAGGTTGTATGGGTTTATGTTGCGAGATGTTGAACCTGGTAGTTCTAGGGAAAATACTATGGTTTAGATTTAGATGCTGGTTTTCAGTAATGAAAATCGGAAGGGGAAACCCTTCTTTGATTAAAAAAACTACTACCTCCATTCTGGTTTACTAGTCCCCATCGTACTTTGAGTCAAAGTTTGTGCATGAATTTTACTTGTAAAATGTGAATGGAAAATGAGATTTTGTTATACCCAAACAAAAAAGGACTGGAGGGAGTGATTGCTCTGACATGGACGCGACCTCTCATAGCGCAGGCATTGAACCGGCACGCCGGCCAAGAGGGCCACACTCGCTGCAGGCCCGGCTGAGCACGCCTCGCCGCTGCATACAACCAGCTTAAGACTGCCCTACCGCCTTCATTGAATCCAGCGTGTGCAAGAACACGCCCTTCCATGAGCCGCAGGCATTTTAGAACACAAAAATGACTAAAATATAATTAATTTACGCATGGTATTGACTTGTTGTGCTCGCACTGGTAGCAGGAACTAGTAGATGATTTTCTTTATTTATAACTCTCCTCACATTTTTTTGGCTTTGAAGTGAATCATGGTTGAGGACTTTATGTATGAATGTGCAGATATCTATGAACATGAGGTTGATGTGGAAGTTGAAGTTGGAATGTCGGGCTTGCGCGTGAACTATACCATGTCCAATGCTTCGTATGTTATTATTTGCAAAGTAATTGCTGTTATTACGTGACCCAAAAAAACATTTTGTGCCACATCAGTAGATGCACGGACATCACAACAGGCATGCTGACTAGATAAACATTTGAACCTAGCTATTATGAAGGAAATTTTGTATTGACAACAGTTTTAGATAGCAGGAGACGCCTAGCCTGCTCTGCCTCTGCTAGCTTATTTCGGGCTTCTTCCGTCTCTTCTTTGGCTTGGGTGAAGAGAGCATCTGATTGCTCTTTTCGCTTCTTCAGGAACTCAGCTACATTCTCAAGGGCTGCACGCTTTCTTTCAGCCTTTACTAATGCCACGAGGACACGAACAGCTCATGACTCCACGGCTTGTGTGTAATCCGGCATCATCTCGGGAATTTGCACCTTGTGTCTAATCCAGCATCATTAGGAACGGCACCTTGTGTGTAATCCAGCCTCATTTTGGAAACATGATCTCGAGGTTGACCATACTTCCCTCCTTGCAGGAACTGCATCCTGACATGAAGTTACTTCTTTTTTAGATCAATACTCAGAGCAACCCAGATCCATTTAGTAGAATCCAGATAAATGTAACTCGGAGAAGTGAATTCAAAAGGAAAAAATAAAACAGACTACAAGGTGAGAATACCCACTTCCCACATCAAGCTAAAAGCGAAAGCATTAGGACGATTAAGACTCTTCTTATTACACATCGAAGAACACCACGCTTAAGAGAAATGTAAACTACAACATATACACATCGAAGAACACGAGGCTACACGAAAGTAATTGAAAGGGTGTTACTTACCAAAGCTCGCTTTACTGTGTTCGGTGCAGCTCCTCTTTAACTTGCCACGCTCCTTGAAGATGTCCCGAATATCCCGTGTTTGGTCTTCATTGCTCCTCTGCATGTTCGCACTCGTGGTTTTAAAATCTCAACATGGCAAGAAAAATATACTCTTAGTAATACTCACGCATCTTGTGGGAAACATTAAAGCACTAAATCTGCCATGTTAGAGCATCTCCAACAGAATCAAGAACGCTGGGCGCTTTAAAAAAAGCGCCATAAAGTGCCGAGATCGAGAAGTAGATACTAGAGAGTGGAGGATAGTTCTCGTGGATAGATAGATAAAAAGATAATTCAACTACTCCTCGTCGTCCAACTCCTCCTCGGTGATGTCCTCCTCCGACGCCCGATCAGAGGCGTGAAGATACCGATCGTCGCCGATTCCTGTGAGCGACGCTGCTCCTAGCCTCATGTTGAATTGAGCGTCTGCTTTTCGCCTACGCTTGTCCTCGCGATAGGCGGCTCGCTCCGCCCTCCTCTTATCCCTCTCCACCCTCCTTTGCGCGTAGAACTCACGCTCGTTGATGATTTCCTGCGGGAAGTGTTGGCGCCACAGCGCCATGGCTTCCTCGTCCATCTTGGTGATGCCGAGACGGTGCTCCTGCCTCCGGTTGTCGCGGCGATCCTCGTCAGTGCTAAGCCGCGGCAGAGGCGCGAGCTCCTGCGCCCGCTCCCGCGTCGGCACGTTGGGGAAGTTCAATGTTCTATGAGGCCATCGGAGGCGCCACACCGCTGTGTCGTACGCGCGGGCGGCCTCGTTGGTGGTTTCGAAATTGCCGAGGCCGAGGCGCATCTCGCGGAACCGGATCTCAGCGGAGAAGCCACGAGGGCGCGCAGGACGCCATGGTATCCCCAAGTTTCCCAAGTAGGCGAAATAGAGTGGGGAGAGAGCGGTGGCGAGGCACAGAGCGGGGAGAGAGCGGTGGCAAGGCACAGAGCGGTGGGAGCGCGTTGGATTTTATAAAGCACGCCGGACGCCGCGCGCCAAAACTAGCGCACACCCGGCTGCTTTTTCCCGCGCATGCGCGATCCTTTCCCGACGTCTCTGCTATCTCTACTCTCTTCTCTACTATTATATTTATTTTATATTTAATATTTGTCTCTAGTTCCTTTACTGTCTACTTTTTTCTCTATACTTCTTTGTTCTTGAAATATAGGTCGTCCGATTTATATCTGACAGATAGGAAGGAAACAAATGGGAATTTTGCAAAAATGTACCCATACCCCTCTCCAGATTTGCAAATAAGGCCTTCCCTCGTTCATCCTTTTCTCCCAAAATATAAACTACTCATACAAATGCATCTTGATGCATGCAACGCATGGGCACCTTGCTAGTTCTAAAAACCTTTCCATCATTTGCCACACTACTGGTTGCAGATGAAAAACCTACCCAAGCACAGCGCGATACAGGAGTGACGCACAATTACAAGCTGATATTCTGTTGGACAATGGAGGCTATAACCAATTACTTTTACGGGAACAATAGCACCCTTGAAATTTGAAGGGTAGGTATGAACAAAATTGGAACTGCACATGTCTTTGCTAAGTGATTCAATACACACATTACCAATCGAGGAGGAGAACGATCGTCATGGGCGGCCTCTGTGGAGTCATGGTCGGCAACGGAGTCGATTCATTGTCCATAACGGTGGTATTTTCTGTGCTTGGCGCCGGCTTCCGGAGGCAGATCCGAGACCGTGGAAGACGATGCCGGGAAGAGGCTCCATGTACGGCGACGATTTATGGACTGGCTCCGGTGTGGCGACGAGGTCGTCGATGAGGCAGATGCGCGGTGTGGACGAGTGCACCGATATAAAGGGAGGAGCACGAAGGGTGCGGTGCAAAGTGGAGAAGTCTATTTTGCGGTGGGGATAGAAAATGGGGAGTATTACGGTGTACTACTCGGGTGCGAGGTGGGGTTGGTAGGGTAGGGTGAACCTGAAGTTACGAAAACAACCCCTACCAAGCGCCATCCGTAGGCCTGTTCAAGGCTATGATGGTAACTTCCCACTGCTCGAATCAAGGTCGCGGGAGATTTTCCCACCGACCTCAAAATTTTGTGACACTGGACTCCCCGTGTGGCGTGTTGAGTGATTCGGCTAAGAAACTAGCGAGTAGTAGTAGTAAACTCTGCATATTAGGTTTGACCGAAGTCAAACTTCCTAAAGTTTGACCAAGTTTATAGAAAAATATAAACATTTACCATAACAAATATGTATGATGTGAAAGTACATTCAATAATGAATCTAATGGTATTTACTTGTTATTGTATATGTTAATATTTTTTGTTATAAGCTTTCTGAGAGTTTACAAAACTTACTTTGACCAATGCTAATACGCGGACTTAAATAAAACGGAGGGAATGCACATTTGTTTTCTTAGTTTGTAGTGAACTAATCATTTGTTGAAATTGTGAAATAAATATATTAGGCTATTGACTTCGAATGTAATGGTCTATTTAAAACAAAAAAGAGGCTATCCAACTCCCCTCCAGAACGCTCCCCCGATTGCAGCTTCGTCGGTCGTCGAGTCTGCCCCTCTGACGCGTTTGAGCCGTTGGATCTTCACAACAGTAAAACCCAATTTTCACCTCACGGTCATTTTCACTGGCCAATGACGGGTGGGCTCGCGTCGTGTGCTTGTTGGCTGGGTTCGTCGTCCCCCCGTGTAAGAAGTTTTGGCCAATCTGCTCCGCGCCTTCCGCGTCCAATCCTACCCTCGCCTCGTCCCACTCCCACTCCCATTCTAGCCGCCAGACAAACCCTAGCCCCCTTGCCCAATGCCCCCCGATCCCCACAGCTGCTGCACGGCCTCGCTCCTCCTTCCCTCCCGCCGCAGCCTCTCCTTGCTCGCAGCCGCCTCCTTCCCACCTCCGCCCGAGCTCCGCCTTCCTCGCCCGCCTCCTCCTCCTTGCCATCGGCGGAAGCGGTGAGCATAGAGGCAGCGGCTGGACGCGATGAGCTTGCCTCCGGCGGCGCTAGGAACCTGCACGCAAAGGGCGACCCCATGGATCCGTCCCTGCAGGATAGAGAAGATGGAGGGAGGATTGAAGGAGAGGGGGAGGTAGGCGTCTTTGGGCGGGGTGGTCTCGCCCATGCGATGACAGGGGCTGACCGGCTGGAGTTGGATCGAGATCCCGGCACGGCTCGGCTCCAACTCCCTCTTCCACCTCTCCGCTCCCCGACACTCAAATCTGGTAAATCTCCTCTTAGTTCATTGCGCTCTTGGACGATTACCCGATTAGTTATCAATACTAATCCTGATGCTACCTTGGAACTGTATGGTTGGCTGATTTATCTTGTTTGACCCCTATTACAGGCTCTTCTACACACATCCGTAGCTATGGAAAGAAAGCTTGTAGTGGAGTGGCTTCCTTTGTATGATCTTGGAAGATGGTCTGTATTGTTGACTATGGACTTTAGACCGTTTCTATTTTCCTCCGTGAACCTACCACTGATGTTTTGGAGGTGCTTGCTTTGTGTAGATGACCTCTGAAGCCCATTAGAAAGCATGGCAACGGCTAAAGGTTAGCGCAATTCAAGAAGCCAACAGATCGCCGCCTACTTCCTTAGGCTGACAATCACCTGCAGGATAAAGTACGATGTTTTGCCCGAGGGGTTGGAGCAGGACCGCAGGATGAGGTGAGAACAAGGGTCATTTCAGATTCACCTGAACCATCCAAAGTATTTGTTAATAAATTTCTTCAAATGAGCAGTCCATCCTATTAATTACAATCCTTTTAGTTCATGTGAGTAGTAGATGACTTAGTTGTTTATGTGCTTATGAACAGATGAGTATACTTTTATTTTGCTTGGCAGGGGCAAGATCTTGCTATTAATCAACTTTCTAGAATAATTTTTCTTGATATGAATTATGAAATTTGCTTTGTTAACATCTTCATATATTGTCACCTAAAAGGTGTAGGCTGAGATGATCGTTTTATTTGCAGACAAGATCAAGGACTGGGCCAACGCTTGCCACGCATACGAACCAAAGGTGTAGCCCATTGGCACTGGTAAAGTAGTATCGGCGGATCAGGGACATGAAGTAAGTTCCTCCGTTTAGGTGTATTGGTGTTTCTGAACTAGCAGGCACAATTCATCTCGTGACCGCTGGCCGTTGTCTTCCCATCTCCTAAAATTTGTGACCAAGCGATTATACCTCAAACTGAAGCTTGGTCTTTCTCAAGATTTACCATGGTGTAATTTTATGCTATAGTCAAGCCTTGGATATAAAATAAACATGTTATGAAGATGATATATCAGTTTTAGAAATACATATTGAAGGACTATAGCAGTGTTTCTTTTTACTGAATTTTGTTTTGTTGTTTTTTCATCTATATCGCTCATTTTGTTGACATGATTATTCAAATATGCCTAATGTTTCTTTGTTTTTTCAGGTTTCTCAAAACTAACAAATGCTGCTCTGTGATAAATTAGGAGGCTGAAGATGGTAGCCATCGAACTCCCATTTTGGAAAAAATCTGGAGATGTGTAGTGTTGATAAAGAAATGCAGGTATGTATGAGTCGATGTACGCATCTTGTGACGCTCACATGCTCGCAGTTGCTATCTCGGATCTGCCGCCACCGCCGAGTCGCTTCACCAGTAAATCCAGTCGCACCATGGTGATTTCTTTTCAGTCCCAACTCTCCTCCTGTCCCCGCATTTGCTTGCTACGGGTTCTTTTTGTGTGTGTGCTTGTTGGCTTAGTGGCGTGTGTGTTCAGCACGCGTTGTCTTTGCCTGCCAGGTGTTGGCTCTGCTACTTGGCCGGTTACAAATGAGTAGGAAGCTGATAGGATGGTATTTCTCCTTTGTCAGCCAAGGAGTTCACACATCTCTCGGTTCTCTGGGCATGTCACCATGGACAAGCAGAGTGGGAGGACACTCTTCTACTGGTTCTTGGAGGCTCAGGCATAGCGTCTCCTTCTCTAGCTCAATTGGGATTTCTTACTTACCTCATTCTCTTGTTTTTCATTTTTTTACTTAGTCACTTATTTCTGGAAAGATTTTGTAGCTATTATCTTGAGCTGCTTGTAGTTCAATAATGTTTGATTTGCTACTTGGGGTGCATACACGAGAATACACATTATTTTTCAGTTCAATGCGCAATAGATAGCTTTTGGTTGTCGCCATTAGGACACAAAAGTACTAGATTTTGAAGTTTTTAATAGCTCAAATATGCCAACTGCAGAGCAACATGGCAGTTACAATGGTTCCATGTCCTAATTAGTTATTTTATTTCATTTTGCAGGCGTATTATGTTGGAGGTTGTTTCTTATTTTTACTATAGATCAAGTTTCTTTGTTTCCTTTCTAGCTACCTCTGCTGCATTTGTTTTATATATCCTATATGCTTTAAATATCCTATATGTTGTCATGATCCTTGCTTCAGTCATCATGTTGACTTTCCAAATTTGGTCGGGTGTTTTTTTTGCCCTTGTGCGCTTTGATCGATGTGCTCTGGCTTTGTGACTCTGATGATGCACAGGCAATGGCGGCATGGGTGGAACGAGAGGAAGGATGGGAATCAGCTACTTGCATTCGCACGGAGGAGGCAACGTCGACTCGATGGCACAACAGAGGAGGCTGGGCTCATTGTGGATCTTCTTGAGGCAGCAGTCGGCGAGAGCATCGCTGCTGGCAACGGCTTGAGTGACCTCTTGAGGATCTTCTCCATGAGCACCTGGGACGACACCAACTCCAACATCATGTTCTCGGCCACCGACAAAGAAGAAGGCCGAGGTGCTCGGTGACAACGATGTCGGCATGGTCACCGGCTCAAAGAACATCGACTCCAGTGTAGGACAAACTTCACATATATACACTTCACATCCATCCGAACTCTCCCGCCTGCCAATTGTTTAATGCTACACTTCTACTAACACCTTGGTCCAGATTCAGTTAGCCCTCTCGAGCTGGACATGCCCAGCATGGACGACTACCTGCAGCTGCAGCAGGACTCCGTCGACTACAGAGACCATGCCAAGCGTGGCTGCACCACTGACCCGCAAAGCATCGCTTGGGAGGGTTAGTTAGTTTGCTGCAACATTTTTGGTATTCGTCTTGGTGTTGGATGTTTATACTGAACATTTTTCTTCCTTATGATGTTTAGGAGAGAAGAACAAGGATCAATAAGAGGCTAAGGAGGCTGCAAAGACCTCATTCCCTACATGGACAAGGTCACAAGGTAAATAAATCAGCTGAATTGGCCTTTCGTCAATTATGTTACGACACAGAGATGAATTTTTCGCCAGGAATTACAGAAAATTGTACTCGCTAAAGTACTAAATCTGATGACTACATGCTGCATATTTAGCGATAAAACTGAATACTAAAGTACTAAATTTGGTGTTCCTAACCCGAGTTGGAAGTGTTGCCCACGAAAATCGGTAGTTGTCAATAACCCGGACCTTAGTTACTTCAGATTTCAGAATTGCAAAAGTGGCAACTCAAAAAAAACTTAAATGTTGGCTATACTTTCTGTCGTTATCATGATGGTGCAATACTTTGTAGTAGATTCTCTTTGAATCCTTCTCTAACAAGGTTATGGTAGTAATTTGTACAAAAGTTGCTATGATTTTTTGACTTTGAGTTTATTCTACCATGGATTCCCTCTGGTATGTGCATGTTTCACAACTGAATATACACGTAGAAGAAACTTGAGAGCCAATATTAGTGCTAAAGGATTACTCTAATTGCCGATCTATGCTGTCACGGCAACACAGGCCAATACACATTCAGGAAATATGTGACCAACTTCCCCAAGGTCCCGCATCGTCTACTCAGGTTAATTCTCGGTCTACAACCTCCAAAACCTACAGTTCTATTTTGAAAATGCTTAAGCGCCCATTGCTCTAAGCGTCAGCCTGTCGCTTCGCTTATGCTTCATGCTTTCCTGAACATTGATTTCTATCAAACTTGCTTTTTAAGTTTTCATGCTGATTACTGATTGTGGGAGCTGAATTGTGCTTCGATGGAAGTGTTAGAGTGTATCATTTTTGTAAGCATAATCTATATCCATTCCTATTGGGAACATACCCATGTAAGTATTTGTAAGAATCCTGTAGGAGCATGCTACTAGGACTTATGTAGATTGGCTATTATAGATATTGGCATGATAATGGTCTGCATCCTATATATGGTCTTAGTGCGTCTAAAAAAGCACGTGTTAAATAACTGTCAGTACAACGGTTTCTAACCAATAGAAAGTTACTCCCGTTGGTATATATGAGGCAATGTTTAATATTTTGTTAGAATAATGGTTTTATTAATTGGATGATTATCACTTTCATGGTGCGCCTACTTTCAGATATGTAAAATCCAGGACTCTATTTAATGTGCCTTCAATATCTATTCAACAGTTGAATAGCAACATCAAATCATTCCTCGAACTTATTATATCATGCTCTCTAACTTCTTGACATTTAATTTCAATTAAACAAATCTTGTTCATAGTGAAAAATATATTTTATAGAAAAATAGCCCTTTATTACATTTATTATCTCTAGCTACTTCTCTGTGGTCCTTGCTTAATCTGATGTTTGTCTTGTGATTGATTCAGGATATTCTGCCCCAAGCCCTACAGAATAATGCCCAGTCTAATTTCAACAGTGGGCATGACAATGACATCAAACTTCTCTCTTCAATATTGAAGAAGCGGCTTACTCGGATCAATGGGCATGCACTTAGAAAAATAGCTAAAGAGTACGTGATATTCCTAGAGTAAATAAAGGACATGGTGTGCTCATAAGTTAGACAGAAGCAAAATGTTATTTATTATGCTCCTGTTGTATCTTCGGACATTTTCTTCCACCTACCAATACCCCAGTATTGAATATCTACTTTCCCATTGTCGTACAGAAACTAATGTTAGTATTTGTGCATACTCTTTGTTTTAAGTGGGCTTTCTTTTAAAAAACATGCCTTTATATTACCCAAATAACATAAAAAATTATGTAATCTAAGTATATATTTTAAGAGACAAGTCTTAGTTTTTCATATAAATGGGTTACAAATTGTATGGATTCAAATTGGACTCTGTCATTTGGTCGCAAAATGATCACAGTGATGTCTACGACCTCCTCCTAGATGTATTAATCTCAATCTCATGTTTGGTTTTCTTCCCTTTTCTCTTCTAATGATGTAATTTCTTTTACTAAGATAACACCATGTTTGTTGTAATGCCTTATTGGATGTAAGATCCCTTTTCTACTTTGAATGAATTTACTTCATATATTAGTTTAGTTCATCATTCAGAGACAGTGGAATATTTTTGTCCTTCACAGTTAAATGAGCATTGTGTAAAAGTATGTCTAAGTTCTCTTTCTTCAAGTGCTTCAAGTAAATGAAATTGTTTATTTTGAATTTAATACCTTTTAATACTAATCATAATGAGAGGGGTATGCTTCTCTCTCTGGGCAAATGTTACTTTAGACAACATGTACTAAGAAATAAAAACTCTGGAAATGTATTTGAATCGCACAAAAATAGTTTGTAGTTCTTATTCATATTTCAAACACGTGAGGCTCTGCAAATTAAAGCATGTTTTTTATTCAAGGCGCATATGGATTTAGCAGACCACAACTAAACCGACTCTATATACATGGCCTGTCGGATTTAGCAGACCACAACTAAACCGACTCTATATACATGGCATGTCCTTAGTAAAGGAAACTATTTTCATCGCGAACATGACTTTATTTGAAGGTTCTTGCAGCATGAAACTTTTTTCATCGACAACATGTCTTCAGCAGGTCTCTGTGCCATTTGGCGCAACGGGTCAACTAGTACAATTCAATAGTTACAATCATTGTCGAATCCCAAGATGTATACAAGGTCTATAGTACTTCACAACATGCTCAAACTCACATAATCCCAGTCAAATGAGAATCTAAATGCATTTCATAGTTATTACTTTGTAGGATGCAACAAAAACAACCATAACTCTACATCAGCCATTATAGAAGCAACATTTTGACATATCCCAATGTGTGAATGAAATGTGCAGAGAGAGCTTTTGAAGATGGAGCAAATAGGGCGGTAAAGATTGTATGTATGTGGACGAGAGAGTAGGAGACAAATCTAACGAGACAGAGAGAGAGAGATAGAGAGAGAAAGGGAGAGGAAGAAGTTAGGTCTGTGAGAAAGATGGATACATGTAATATACATGAGATGCGTGTGCATCTGGATTCTGTATACGTGGAAGGATAAGAGACAACATGTTTGATGAGAGATCTAGAAAAACATGGACGATAGGGGAAGGATCTCGTGGGTTGAGGGATTGACAATTTTGTGCAGGGGAGAGAGGGATTGGTAATTTTGTGCAAGAGAGAGAGAGGGTGGGGGGAGGAGTCAGTCACTGTCGTCCACATCACCCTGCTTCCAAATGACCCCGCATTCTCTAGCACGGTGTGGTCGCTGCCTTCGATCTGCTCGATGCCCTCTTTGAAGATTGAGGTGTTGTGCATGTTGGGGTGCAAAGAAGCATAAGCGAGAGTGGTCGCCGTATAACCTTGGATAGGGATGAATTGTGTGCTCGGGGGAGTGTGTGTGTGTGTGTGTGTGTTGTGCTGCGTGTGTCTCTGTGTGTGTGTGTGTGTGTGTGTGTGTGTGTGTGTGTGTGTGTGTCAGATATTGAGAGAAAACAAACTTAAGGAGAGAAATGTGTATTCAAGAAGATATTGTGCGGGCCTTGAGGTGGGCAGGCGCCGGGTGAGGGTGTCAAAATGTGCGCGTTGATGCATGTGTTGCATGCGACCGTGCGAGGGATGGACGAATCGAGAGAGATGGTTGTTGTGTTACAGATGCTCCTCTCTCTCCCTCTCTCTCTCTCTCTCTCTCACACACAAGTAAACTAGAAGACCGTTCTCTCATGTATACACAACGTATCGGCATCTGTCTATGTCTCACTCATGCATGATCATTTGCACATTCACACCTCTCTATGCCTGTATCACATGCACACTGTCTCCACATTGCCCTTCCGCCACAACACACATATGGACACATACACACGTTCTCTCACAGTCACGCACACAAAATCAGTACTAAAAAAAATAGGGCGCACCTAAAACGTCCAAATCCAAATAAACACGAACTGGAGCTAAATTCAAATATATGGATATATTGCAGCGTCAAGAACTTTCACAGGAAAAAAAAGTTGAGTAATATTCGAGGATTGCTTTCACACACACAAAAAGGTTCAGTGGATGTCCTTCGAGCGCGACACGGTGACACACCGTTCGATCGACCACACGGCCGCGGTTCACGCGCTTGCACAGGATTCCGCACCGTGGTTGTGGTACTAACTAATAAAAGCGCTGCCTAAGTCTGATGTTTACGTGTACTAGTACGGTTTTCTTTTAAGTTTGACCAACCTTATATATAAAACTAAAGTAAGATCCCACACGCGCACTCATCAAATATGTCGCCGCCGCCGTTGCGCATGCCGGCGCCTGCCTGCTCCAGCCAACAATTTCTCGCCCATCACTGCCGTGTCGCCGCCATCCCTGTGCCATGAAGCCAAAGGCTCGCCCGCTCACGTCGTCTGCAGTCCCTCCTCGCGATGCCCCCGCACTGCCAAGCACGCGAGCAGCTGGTGGAGCCGCGTCTATGCACACATCGTACAAAGAGGAGGACGAGCGCGTGCTCCAGCACGCCGGCGAGGAGGAACTAGCGTGTCATTGTTGTCTCCACCCGCGCGGAGAAGGCGCGCATGGTGGCTGTCGCGGCGGAAGCCGATCGCACGCGCGTCGAGCCCGCAAACCTGGTGCGGACACGGAATCTACCTTCGAGACCTTGAATGCCACGTGGATCCTGCAATCTGAAGGAGCAATTTGGGTCAGTCGACTCATGTGAGCCGTTTGATGCAACATGGATGGCTAGAAGGGCTTCTTCCACCTCTTCTGCTGTCTTCTTCCTTCGCTCCGTCGAACTTCTTTCACAAATCAACTGACCCAAATTATACTACTAGTACGAACGTATTAAGTACAGTAGGAACACGAAGATACGAGCAGTAGTACCAACTGCAAGAAGAACAGTAGTAAGACATAGTACTAGTACTACTATACGTACTAAAGAGTTCAAATAACGAGAAAGAACATAAACATAGTTCTGCTGGGGCCTCAGCAAAACACACCCTTGAAAATAAACTAAGCAACTAGTCCGCTTGACACTGCAGTAGAACCAGCATGAGCGACGACACTGCCACCTACTCGGAGTCCGAGTCCACCTACTCGGAGTCCGAGTCCACGTCCTCGACTTTGCCCTCGTCCCTCTTCCTCTTCCTCTTCACCGACGCTTCTTTGCTTGAACCGGACACTGGGCTCTGCTTCTTCATCCAACCCTTGTAGATATTTAAACAAAGGTAGACATCCATTGCTGCGTACAGGATGTGATCTTCATCTAATGTCTTTGACTCCCATGCATGATGAAACTTGTGATGAGGTTTCTTCAGTTTAGCGTACGGAGGATCAATCATGGCTGCTGCCAGGGTCAGCATTGAAGGTTGAGAGGAGGACACCAGGCTTGCCTTTCCGGAGATCGAAGGGCTGGCCTACAACGAGACCTATCCGACGCAGGACATCCACTGCGTTAGTAAAGCCTACTGAATGAATTTCACTATTTTGTCCTTGAGAAAGTTCTTAAAATCACGGCACTCAACGTCGGCATGGCATATGTGGTAGACCAAGCAAACGTTATGTCGCCAAAACCTCTGCGCCGGACGAAACCCGCCGGCCGTCCAATCGGCGAGCGCCACGTGGCCTCCGCCTCCGCGCACCGCCGTCCGTGGGCCAGCTGACCCGACCAGCTCGGCCCAGCGCGCGCCGCCCGCCAGCGCCTCTCCGCGCCCGGCGCTCGCGCCTCGCCTCCGCCGCCCGCGAACCCGCCGCCGCCGCGCATGTCGCCGCCCGCCACGCAGCCGCCTTGTGCCGCGCCTCACAAGACGAGCTCGCCTCCCGCCGGAGCCCCGAGCTCCTCCGCCTCTCCCGGCCATCTCCGGCCGTCGTCGTCCAACTCTGGCGAGATCTCGTCGGGGTGGATGAGATCCACCCATCCCTCCAACCAAACGGTCGGATCCATCCCGCACCGCGCCGTCCCGCTCCACTCGATCCCGCGTTGACTTTTCACGGAGGTGATTTTTTCTACTAAGTCCCTGATTTCCTACATTCTGATGCTATGTTTGACCTGCCATATCTTCATGCATATTGCTCCGTATGATGTGTATGATATATCAGAATGTTCATCATAAGATGCTCCTCATTTTGTTCCATTGTGCCATGTTTTTTTGAGTTAATCTTGATGCCCTAATATCTGATGCAAGAGTTATATAAAATGTTGTCTGCTGTATTTTATCAGAACATGCTCATTTGTTATTTTTCGATCTTTTCGTGTGATTTTCTTTTGAGCATGAAGTCTACATGTGTTATGAGAAAACTTGCCATCCTTTCTGTGGTGCAATCCGTTCTTCATGATATGCCATGTGTTGATTGTTACAAGCTTGTAAAGTAGCCTCCGTGATGTTGCCGATTTCTATGACTTGGTGATTTCTGCCAAGTCTGAAACTGATATATTGTGATTCTATGTAAACCTGTTGATACCATGAGTTCTATGCATAATCTGGAGATATTCACTAAGGGTGTTTTGTTATACATGTTATTCTCTATCCATCCATGCCACTGTTTGCATTTATGGTGTGCTCTAGCATTGTCTTAATCTTGCTCTACTTTTGCTATAAAATGTTCCTGGCAGATTGTTTACATGTTAATCAATTTTTCCATGGTTGTTATTAGTGATCCAAGCATTCTATGAACATGTTCTTGCCATGGTTAGTTCATGAACATGTCTTCTTGCTGGTGCTATGCTTTTCTTGTCATGCAATGCCTTGTGGTGAGTGAATCAATCTCGCAAAGATGCCTTCATAATTTTGTTTATGCCATGCACTGTTATTTTCATTAAGTCTGAATCTGTTTATGAAACTTGCTATGTTTACATGGGTTCTGTCATATCTTCTGTGCCTTTTTGGCTCATGATCACTAAACGACTTTTGTTCTATGCAATTATTAGATTCGTTCCGTGCCTTTGTTTGCTATGTTAAGTTCCTGTAGAATGTTGTTTGGTAGCTCTAAACATTGCAATCTGATGTTATTTCTGCAATGTCCTATGAATTCTGCTAAGTCTATGAACCTGTTATTATTTGCAATCTTGCCATGTCCTTTTGAGCATGCTCTACTAATTTATGGAGATAGCTCAGTGTTAATGTTTTGTTATGCTTTGTCTTTACATCATGTCCATACGTTTTGTTTTCATGTTGTGGTGCCGTAGCATGTTGTTTTGATGTCTGCAATATGCCTAGTTGCTGTTTTGGACACCTTGTACTTTAAACTTGTTTCATGTGTATGTGTTGAACCGTTGCTCCGTTTTGAGTGTGCTCTATGTGAAACTTACTTAGTTTTGTATGTAGTTTCATGTTACGTTGTTGCATCCATGTTTTGAGTGTGTTTGCTTGATGTTTGAATGCATTTTGCATCAATGTCATGTTTAACTTGTTTTGCTCATATCTTGTAGGCCGTAGCTCCAAATTAAATGAACTTTATATGTAACTTGACTAGAATGTCGTGTAGATCATCGTGGTGCATCTTAACTTCCTGTTTAACAACTTGAACATAAGGTTCATTCAGATCTGGACTAATTTCGAAATTTGCATATGAGGACTTACCAGAATTGTTATATGTTGTTTCCGGCCTCATTTAAACTTGCTTTAATGTGTTGCTCTTGTATGCATCATCTCTTGCCATGAGTAGCTTCATGTAGCCTTGTCCTGCATCATACTTGGTTGAGCATCATGCCTTGTTCATGTGTGGTGTGTTTACCATGTTGTGTGCTTCTCTCGATAGTTCCCGTTTCGTTGCTATCGTGAGGATTCGTTCGACTACGCTTGGTTCTTCTTCGTGGCTTCATCTTATTCATGGACTCGTTCTCCTTCCTAGCGGGATTTCACGCAAGATGACCGTCACCTTGGATCTCATTACTATCATTGCTATGCTAGTTTCTTCGTTCTATCGCTATGCCGCGATACCTACCACTTGCTTATCAAGCCTCCCAAGTTGCCGTGAACCTCTAACCTTTGTCACCCATTCTAGCAAACCGTTGTTTGGCTATGTTACCGCTTTTGCTCAGCCTCTCTTATAGCGTTGCTAGTTGCAGGTGAAGATGAAGATATCTCCATGTTCAATAATGTTTATGTTGGGATATCACAATATCTCTTATATTATTAGTGCATCTATATACTTGGTAAAGGGTGGAAGGCTCGGCCTTATGCCTGGTGTTTTGTTCCACTCTTGCTGCCCTAGTTTCCGTCATATCGGTATTATGTTCCTGGATTTTGCGTCCCTAACGCGGTTGGGTGATTTATGGGACCCCCTTGACAGTTGGCTTTGAATAAATCTCCTCCAGCAAGGCCCAACCTTGGTTTTACATTTGCCTCACCTAAGCCTTTTTCCCTTGGGTTTCCGGAGCCCAAGGGTCATCTTTATTCTAGCCCCCCCAGGCCAGTGTTCCTCCGAGCGTTGGTCCGAACCGAGCAGCCCGCGGGGCCGCCACGGGGAAACTCAAGGCCTGGTTTTATTCGTAGCTTGACTTATCCGGTTTGCCCTGAGAACGAGGTACGTGCGACTCCTATCGGGATTTGTCGGCACATCGGGCGGCTTTGCTGGTCTTGTTTTACCATTGTCAAAATGTCTTGTAACCGGGATTCCGAGTCTGATCGGGTCTTCCCAGGAGAAGGAATATCCTTTGTTGATCGCGAGAGCTTATCATGGGCTAAGTTGGGACACCCCTGCAGGGTTTGAACTTTCGAAAGCCGTGCCCGCGGTTATGTGGAAGCTGGGAATTTGTTGATATCTGGTTGTAGTAAACTTAAAATAAACTCTTCTAAAATACACCAACCGTGTGCGTAGCCGTGATTGTCTCTTTTCGGGGTTGTTCGAGAGGAGAACACGGTCTTGGGTTATGTTTGACGTAAGTAGGAGTTCATGATCACTTCTTGATCATTACTAGTTGACGACCGCTTGCTAAGCGTCTCTTCTCGCTCTTGTTTCGTAAGGTAGCCACCATACATGCTTAGTCGCTGCTACAACCTCACCACTTTACCCCCTTCCTTACCCATTAAGCTTTGCTAGTCTTGATACCCATGGTAATGGGATTGCTGAGTCCTCGTGGCTCAGAGATTACTACACCAACAGTTGCAGGTACAGGTTATGCGATGATCATGACGTGAGAGCGATGTTTATTTGTGTTGGAGTTCTTCTTCTGCTTCTTCTTTGTTTGAGGGATAGGTTCCTGGTCGGCAGCCTGGGATAGCAGGGTGGATATTGTTTGAGTTTCTGTTTCTGTTTCATCCGTAGTCGGATGTTGATCTTATGTATGGTCTTTTGTTGTATTCTTGTGTCTTTGGATGTATTGGATGTATCCCCGTCTATTATGTATTGTTGATGTAATGATATCCACCTTGCAAAAGAGTCTTCAAGATGTGCTTCTATCCTTGGTGGGACCTTCGAGTTCCTTTAGGATAGGGTCGCATCTTGGGCGTGACAAGTTGGTATCAGAGCCTCGACCGACCATAGGAGCCCCCTTGATTGATCGTGTAGTTTGGCCGATGTCGAGTCTAGAAGAAAACTTTTTCGGAGTCTAGTTATATCAGAGAGTAGGAATTCTTTTTACTCCTTTGCCCCTTCGTTGCTCTGGTGAGAAATCTTGACGAAGGTGTTTTGAACTACTCCTCTTCCCCTTCAAATTTTTCTTTAGGATCACGCGGTTAGCTTTCGTTCGTTGTCCATCCTCTTTTGTCCTGTGCATTTCTCGTCAAGTTGATTCGACCCTCTTTGTCTTTGGGAGATCAATCCGCAGCTCTTTTCAATCGACGTTGTTTCCCCGTCCGAAGTTGTCCTTGTTTTTTTCCCACCCACCCACCCTTATTCTTCTCGGAACCGGAGTCCGAAATCGAGTATCCATCTTACTCGTGCGAAGCCTTTGCATTCTTTCTAAATCATTTCAACCGGTGCTTTTATCTTCAAGTATTCGTCTCTTCCCGTTTCAGTTGCCTTGTTTTTCCCGCGCACCCACCCCTTTTATTCTGGAGCTTGAGCCTTTATTCGACCAATCAATTTCATTTGTGCGGAGTATCTTCAGTTTTTCCTCAATTGTTGCAACTGGTGAAGTCTCTTCAAGTTCTTTATTGTTCGTCTCGTTTTTTTTCTCTTTTCGGTGGATTCAACTCAATTTTCTCGGTTCGATCATATTCTTTCCCTCGACCGAAGTGTTTCCCTCTGATCGTTCGCCTCTCTCCAGTTTATCCTTCCGGAGTGATGAAGACATCTCAGAAGATTCGTGTTTGCATTCAATTATTCCGAGGTGGTCACCTCATTCGAGTTTTTCAATCGTTCCGGTGCATCTTCTCTTCTTCAATCCTTGCCAATAGTGTTTCTTTTTAGTGGGCCCTAACCCACAGGTCTTTTTCCAGGATCTTACCTGACTCTTCTAATTTTCCCGGAGTCATTCTCAAATTCTTTTCGAAGTATGACATAAGTATGGATTCCATCAGTCATATGCCTTCTCTGAGATCGCTTTCAAATTCTTTTCAACTTTGGGTCAACATTTCTAGTATTCATTGTCCCGGAGCATCTCTCTATTTCTTCTAGGTGTTTCTCATCGTCATTCTCATCTTTTGAAGACCGAAGTAGAGTTTTCCCTAAATCTTTCCCGTTCTCCCGGAGATTCGCGGTGCTAGCTCGATGTTATCCTATCAAATTGTTTCGAGTCGTGCAACTTTTTTTCATCCATCCGGGGTATTTCAGTAGTTGTTCTCCATCTCGATCATCCGGAGGCCATCTTTTCGGAATATCTCTCCGTTCTAAGTTTTCAAATTCGTTCTCCAATTATTCTATATCCGTGCCCCTTCGTTCGTCTCAATATTCTTCTGGTGCCTCATTCAAGTACTCTTCAACCAGCTCGCAATCTCTTCGTTATTTTGTCTCTAAATTCTCTCAAGTATCTTCGTGCATTTCTAATTCTTCCTCGTGATTCATTATCCTTTGTCATTCAATTTTGAATTCTTACGGTGGTTCATTCAAGATTCCTTTTCCATTGATTATCATATCTATTCATTCGGTTATTTCCAATCTTACCGGTGGTTCATGAAGACTCTCTCGTGTTTGCGCTATATCTCCCGTTTATATTTTTTTTCCAATGTGGATAAGTTGTATGCAAATCCATTTCTTCGCATCAATTTAATTGGTGGAGCATGAGCATAACATAATCCTTATTCCTCTTTCTTCAAGTGGGTTAATCTCTTCTTTTCGGAGTTTGTTCATCTTATCACATTCTCGGTTCAAAGTGTTTTTCATCTTTTCTTTCCCGGAGTTCAAAGCTTCCTCGACCATCTCGTCGGAACCTCCATCAGAATCATCGCAAGGCTTTAATCTTATCCCTTTCATCCTTCTATTTTATCTCATCATCCTTTTTGTTACCGGAGTTCTTATGGTGGTTCGTAAGGATTTAATTCATTCTTCAAGTGTTCATCAAGATTCTTTTGGAGGAGTTCGAGTATCTTTCCTTCTTGCCTCTCGAAGTGCAATTAATTCTCCGTAGTCTTTTGAGATGGAGTTTTGCATTTCTTCATTCTTCTCAGCTATTTAATCTTTTTCCGCTTGTGGTCGGTTATCACCACATAATTTTGAGATGTTACCCATAAGTCCACAACAAGCTTATTCTTTTGTTGTTGAATTTTCAACAACTCTTTTCAACGCTTCCTTCTATGGATGCTTTCTATTTCATTCGTGGTAGAAGTTGTCATCTTCTTCCCCGTTCTTCTCATTCCACTCTTTCAAGTCTTCCGGAGGTTTTGTATTGTTCCTCAAGTCAAGTATCGTTCCATCTTCTCAAGTTCATGTCCTATTCTTTCCTTGTTCAGTCAGAATTCTGCATAAATTCTTTCATTCTTTTCCGCTTCTATCTTGTTCTAACCGGAGTGGTTTCAAATTCAGTATTATTCCTTGAGCTTTTGCTTCTTGCCTCATTCAACATTCCTCTTTCCTACTCGAGTGTTCTTGACTTTGTTCATTCTCTCTCTTTTGTTCTTATTTCACCTCATCCCTTTTCTCTTCCATCTCGGTCCTAAGATCTTGGGACGAGATCTCTTGTTAGTGGAGGAGCGTTGTAACGCCCCGAATCCGATGCGCCAGGTGTCTTCCAGTTATTCGTCGTCATTGCCATGTCAGTTGCTTGCGTGTTGCATTTTGCCATGTCATCATGTGCATTGCATTGCATACGTGTTCGTCTCATGCATCTGAGCATTTTCCCCGTTGTCTGTTTTGCAATCCGACACTCCTATGTCCTCCGGCGTCCCCTTTTTGTCTCTTGTTGTGAGCGGGTGTTAAACATTCTCGGAATGGACCGAGATTTGCCAAGCGGCCTTGCTACACCACCGGTAGACCGCCTGTCAAGTTTCGTGCCATTTGGAGTCCGTTTGATACACCAACGGTTAACCGGGGAACCGTAAAGGCCTCGTGTGTGTTGCAGCCCAACACCCCTCTAAAGTGACCCAATAACCCATCCAAACCCCCTCCGTGCTCTCGGTCGTTCGATCATGATCGTGTGGGCGAAAACCGCACTCCATTTGGAGTCTCCTAACTCCCTCTACCTATAAATATGTGCATCCCATCCAAAATTCGGGTCCAAACCCTAGCCCTCTCTCCCCTCTCCATGCCGGACGAAACCCGCCGCCTCTTTCCGGCCAATCAGCAAGCGCCACGTGGCCTCCGCCTCCGCGCATCACTGCCCGGCCCATGAGGGCCTTGGCCAGCCCGCTCGGCCAGCGCACCGCCGCCCAGCTTGCGCCTCTCCTCGCCCTTGGCGCTCGCGCCTCGCCTCCGCCACCCATGAACCCCGCCGCCGCCACCTGCACCGCCCGCGCCCGCCTCTGCCGCCTCCCGTCTGTGAGCTGCGCCTCCAGCCGAGCCCCGAGCTCCTCCGCCTCTCCCCGCCATCTCCGGCCGTCGTCGTCCAACTCCGGCGAGATCTCGTCGGGCTGGACGAGATCCACCCATCCCTCCAACCAAACGGCCGGATCCGTCCCGCACCACGCCGTCCCGCTCCACTCGATCCCGCGTTGACTTTTCGCGGAGGTGATTTTTTCTACCAAGTCCCTGATCTCCTACATTCTGGTGCTATGTTTGGCCTGCTATATCTTCATGTACATTGCTCCGTTTGATGTGTATGATACATCAAAATGTTCATCATGAGATGCTATTCGCTTTGTTCCAGTGTGACATGTTTGTTTGAGTTCATCTTGTTGCCCTAATCTCTGATGCAAGAGTCCTATAAAATGCTGTCTGCTGTAGTTTATCGGAACATGCTCATTTGTTATTTTTGGATCTGTTCGTGTGATTTTCTTTTGAGCATGAAGTCTACATGTGTTATGAGCTACAACATGCCATCCTTTCTGTGGTGCAATCCAATCTTCATGATATACCATGTGTTGATTGTTACAAGCTTGCAAAGTAGCCTCCGTGATGTTGCTGATTTCTATGACACAGTGATTTCTGCCAAGTCTGAAACTGATATATTGTGATGCTATGTAAACCTGTTGATACCATGAGTTCTATGCATAATATGGAGATGTTCACTAAAGGTGTGTTGTTATACATGTTATTCTCTATCCATCCACGCCATAGTTTGCATTTATGGTGTGCTCTAGCATGTCTTAATCTTGCTCTACTTTTGCTATAAAATGTTCCTGGCAGATTGTTTACATGTTAATCAATTTTTCCATGGTTGTTATTAGTGATCCAAGCATTCTATGAACTTTTTCTTGCCATGGTTAGTTCATGAACATGTCTTCTGGCTGGTGCTATGCTTTTCTTGTCATGCAATGCCTTGTGACGAGTGAATCGAGCTCGCAAAGATGCCTTCATAATTTTGTTTATGCCATGCACTGTTATTTTCATCAAGTCTGAATCTGTTTATGAAACTTGCTATGTTTACATGGGTGCCATCATATCTTCTGTGCCTTTTTGGCTCATGATCAGTAAAAAACTTTTGTTCTATGCAATTAGTGAATTCATTCCATGCCTTTGTTTTCTATTTTAAGTTCCTGTAGAATGTTGTTTGGTAGCTCTAAACATTGCAACCTCATGTTATTTCTGCAATGTCCTGTGAATTCTGCTGTCTGTGAACCTGTTATTATTTGCAATCTTGTCATGTACTTTTGAGCATGCTCTAGTGATTTATGGAGATAGATCATTGTTCATGTTTTGTTATGCTTTACCTGTATATTATGCCCATGTGTTTTGTTTTCATGTTGTCGTGCTGTAGTATGTTGTTTTGATGCTTGCAATATGCCTAGTTGCTGTTTTGGACACCTTGTCCTTTAAACTTGTTTCATGTGTATGTGTTGAACCGTTGCTCCGTTTTGAGTGTGCTCTATGTGAAACTTGTTTAGTTTTGTATGTCGTTTCATGTTACCTTGTTGAATCCATGTTTTGAGTGTATTTGCTTGATGTTTGAATGCATTTTGCATCAATGCCATGTTTAACTTGTTTTGTTCATATCTTGTAGGCCGTAGCTCCAAATTAAATGAACTTTATATGTAACTTGACTAGAATGTCATGTAGATCATCGTGGTGCATCTTAACTTGCTGTTTAACAATTTGAACATAAGGTTCATTCAGATCTGGACCAATTTCGAAGTTTGCATGTCAGGACTTACCGGAATTGTTATATGTTGTTTCCGGCCTCATTTAAACTTGCTTTGATGTGTTGCTCTTATATGCATCATCTCTTGACATGAGTAGCTTCATGTAGCCTTGTCCTGCATCATACTTGGTTGAGCATCATGCCTTGTTTATGTGTGGTGTGTTTACCATGTTGTGTGCTTCTCTTGATAGTTCCCGTTTCGTTGCGATCGTGAGGATTCGTTCGAATACGCTTGGTTCTTCTTCGTGGCTTCATCTTCTTCATGGACTCGTTCTTCTTCCTAGCGGGATTTCAGGCAAGATGACCGTCACCTTGGATCTCACTACTATCATTGCTATGCTAGTTGCTTCGTTCTATCGCTATGGCGCGATACCTACCACTTGCTTATCAAGCCTCCCAAGTTGCCATGAACCTCTAACCTTTGTCACCCATCCTAGCAAACCGTTGGTTGGCTATGTTACCGCTTTTGCTCAGCCCCTCTTATTGCGTTGCTAGTTGCAGGTGAAGATGAAGATTGCTCCATGTTGAATAATGTTTATGTTGGGATATCACAATATCTCTTATATTATTAGTGCATCTATATACTTGGTAAAGGGTGGAAGGCTCGGCCTTATGCCTGGTGTTTTGTTCCACTCTTGCCGCCCTAGTTTCCGTCATATCAGTATTATGTTCCCGGATTTTATGCCCTAACGCGGTTGGGTGATTTATGGGACCCCTTGACAGTTTGCTTTGAATAAAACTCCTCCAGCAAGGCCCAACCTTGGTTTTACATGTGCCTCACCTAAGCCTTTTTCCCTTGGGTTTCCGGAGCCCAAGGGTCATCTTTATTTTAGCCCCCCCGGGCCAGTGCTCCTCCGAGCGTTGGTCCGAACCGAGCAGCCTGCGGGGCCACCAAGGGGGAACTCGAGGCCTGGTTTTACTCGTATCTTGACTTATTCGATGTGCCCTGAGAGCGAGGTACGTGAGACTCCTATCGGGATGTGTCAGCACATCGGGCGGCTTTGCTGGTCTTGTTTTACCATTGTCGAAATGTCTTGTAACCGGGATTCCGAGTCTGATCGGGTCTTCCCGGGAGAAGGAATATCCTTCTTTGATCGCGAGAGCTTACCATGGGCTAAGTTGGGACACCCCTGCAGGGTTTGAACTTTCGAAAGACGTGCCCGCAGTTATGTGCAGATGGGAATTTGTTGATATCTGGTTGTGGTAAACTTGAAGTAAACTCTTCTAAGATACACCAACCGTGTGCGTAGCCGTGATTGTCTCTTTTCGGGGTTGTTCGAGAGGAGAACACGGTTTTGGGTTATGTTTGACGTAAGTAGGAGTTCAGGATCACTTCTTGATCATTACTAGTTGACTATTGCTTGCTAAGCTTCTCTTCTCGCTCTTGTTTCGTAAGGTAGCCACCATACATGCTTAGTCGCTGCTGCAACCTCACCACTTTACCCCCTTCCTTACCCATTAAGGTTTGCTAGTCTTGATACCCATGGTAATGGGATTGCTGAGTCCTCGTGGCTCACAGATTACTACACCAACAGTTGCAGGTATAGGTTATGCGATGATCATGACATGAGAGGGATGTTTATTTGTGTTGGAGTTCTTCTTCTACTTCTTCTTTGTTTGAGGGATAGGTTCCTGGTCGGCAGCCTGGGATAGCAGGGTGGATATTGTTTGAGTTTATGTTTCTGTTTCATCCGTAGTCGGATGTTGATCTTATGTATGGTCTTTTGTTTTATTCTTGTGTCTTTGGATGTATTGGATGTATACCCGTTTATTATGTATTGTTGATGTAATGATATCCACCTTGCCGCAATTCCTTTAGGATAGGGTCGCATCTTGGGCGTGACAAGTGACCCACTCATCCGCTGAACTGTTGAACATGCGTACGAAGCGAGCAAGCCATGCTTTCACCGTCTTGGATCCACGTGTGTAGATGACGATGAACTGATCGCAGGTGATGGCTCTAACCTGGTACTCAACGGCGACCATGGAGATTTGCGAGGCCATGAATTTTGGAGGAGGGTTAGGAGAAGTTGAACTGTTGTACCCCGCAAAAAAAACTGGGAGCGAACTAATGTGAAAGGACGGGACGACTGGGACCGAACTGTTGTAAGGAACAAGACGGGGACGAGTAGGGCGTGCGAACGGCGTGGGGTTTCTGGCTTGCCCGGTGGATAAACGGCTGCAAGCCCCCAAAGAGTTCTCGAAATCTATGCGGGACCCACTAGATGTCATGTCTACTAGACCCATATCGTAGGCTTGACGGTATAGCTTCTGCCTGTTCGCACGCCATGCCGGCGCGTGGATGTAACGTCACTTAATTCCGTCAAACGTCGCGCCTCCCACGACCTTCGCCTCCCTCGCGTGATCGCGCCCTTTGAGACTTCGACCGGCTATAAATGAGCAATTTTTTGCCTTTTTTTAGACAAGCAATTTTTTTTGCCTACTCCGCATGCATGATACTCCCTCTGGTCCTTTTTACTCCCGTCAACCGTTTGCAAAGGTGTTTGACAAAATTTACACTTTTTTTGAACACCACCTTATATTAATTAACCAGCCACACCAGTACACTCATTCGATACAATATTCACCACACAGTGATGCACGTTATTTACAAGAATACCATCTAATCTATTGTCAAAGCTATACTTAGCGATCAAGTGTGCCACCTTATTGGCCGAACGGCTACTCTTTGACAATTGAAGATTGTTGATCAACTTCGAGATGCTCAATGCTTTCATCTTCAGGTCACGCATAGCAGACCTGTCATAGTCCCCCGATGCAAGAGACGCTACCACAAAAGCGCAGTCAGTCTCTAAAATTACAGGATTATGAATAGAAATACCTATGTAGAGACCGGCAATGCAATCCCTAAGCTCCGCTTCCTCCATGCTTTGACAGGCATCAATGAAATCCCACGACCAAATTTATACTAAAAATATCAATATCTACAATACTGATTATGGTAAGTATAAGAACTACGTTTTATAATGAGTGTAAAAATATTTATTTGACATTGTGAATGTTGACACATTTTTCTATAAGTCTGGTAAAAGTAGAGGTACTTTGACTTCAGACAAAACTTAATTGCACAATGCAGACTAGTTCCTCCGTCTAGGTGCGTGCCATGTCCTATCTTGTCATCACAACAAGGTTAGCTATTAGAGTACCACTACCTCCCTTCTAGTTTAAAGGGCTCTTTCACCTACTCTTAGCAAGATAGTAGAGGCGGTGAATAGTTTTTGAAGTCTGCAAAAGTACTCAACTAGTGATGTCGTTCTTCACAAAAAATGTGTTTACCAATGCATGCATGAACACCATTGTGGCCAGCCTTAATCATCGCATGCAATAATTTAGTGCACCTTGAAATATGAACATGTGTGGGGCGTGTATGTTTTTAATGACTTGAGACTATACCTAGCCCGACATGCAAGATGACTTATTATCCACCGTTCCCCATACCTGCAGGAAGCCCGTTCGTCTCCAAATCTTTTCCTCTCCATGTGTGGAAACAATATGCCTGCCAAACTCTCCTTCTCCCTCCGGCGGTCCCACCATTCCACCCCGTGTGAAAAAATCTGCATGCATGACTCTCCTCCCCCCACGCTCGTCCAATCCATTGTGACCAGCAATATTTCCACCCCTTCGCTCCCCCGTAATTTACTCCAACAAATATGCCCACATAGCTGTTACTTAACTGCAGGTGCATTGGGTCATTGACGTATGGGCCCAACAGGGGTCTGGCCCACATGTTAGTGACGCAACTGGACCTGCAGTTAAGTCAGTGCAGCTCGGTCCATATCTTACGTAGGTGTGCCATTGCTCGCTATAAATACTGCGCCTCCCACGACATCGCTATCTCCTCCCGCTCACGTTCACGTTCATCGCTATCTCCTCCCCCTCCCTCTCACGTCGACCACCATGGCATCGCCCCTTCCAAGCCCTAGGAGCCCCTCGCTGCACCACGCGGACGGTTACTCGTCGCTGTTCCGTTTCTCGCCGCCACTAGTCGAGGAGGACGCGTGGGTGTTCCGCTCCTTGCCGCTACGCGACGTATCGCCGTTCCGTTCCTCGCCGCCACTAGTCGAGGAGGACGCGTCGGCGTTTCCGCCTCGCCTTGACGCTGACGTGTCGTTCCGTTCCTCGTCGCCACTAGTCGAGGAAGGACGTCGGTGTTCCGCTCTCGCCGTGTGGACGTCCGAGGTGGATGCGTCGGCGTTCCCAATCTCGCCAAGACGCTGCTGGAGGACGCGTCGGCTCCCTGCCACGAGAAGAACGCCACGCCGGGCCGAGCCCCCAGCCTTGAGGAGCTTTGGAAAGAAATGGATGTCGCCTTGTGGGAGGCTTTGCCTCGATGAGAGAGCGCCAAAATAGAGGTGGAGAAGAAGGCCGAGGAAGAGAAGCGCACCGTGGAACAAGCTGCTGGGAGGCCTATGTCGCGTCCCGAGAGTTATGCGATTGGCTCTTTGGCGGAAGGCTCGTGGCGAGGGCCGTGAGGGTGGCGGAGGACGCCTGCTTACGCCTCGAGTGCGGTCGGGCCCAAGCGCCTCATCTACGCTTGGCGACGTGGATCGGGTGCACGCTTCCAGCGAGGAGGAGTACTGTTGGCGTCGGATCACCACACCGGTGAGATCGGCCGCTCACGCCAGCAAGCTCTCCAATCAGCGCCCCACGAGGTGCGAGGCTGAGGAAGAGGCGTTGTGTCGGCAAGATCGGGAAACGGCCGCACTGGGGCACTCGTGGCGGCCGCAAGCGCCTCATGCGGCGCCGTGGCTTTAGGAGGAGTATAATTTTGTTTCGTAAGGCGATCTCATTAGTTTTATGACGCAAATGATAAATCGAACGCTCAGGATTTTTAGCGTCCTTAATTAAGTATGTAAAAGGGAAAGTTTGGAAACCTTGTGTATTCAGACGCATTTTGCAAGAAATGCGTGCATATAGCACAAACCTTACTATATACTATCGCACTACACGCCTCTCTCGATATATGCTTGCAGATTGCTACTCCCTCCCTCCAGGTCAATAAGTCATCTTTGGTTGTGCACCGTGACCAAGAAGGAGGGAAGACTTATACACCTAGACGGAGGGAGTACTACTATTACTTATGTACGTGCAAATGCACATTTTAACATTACGATGTGGTTTTTGTAAAAGTAGAAAAACAGCACTAGTCAAGCTTGTGAAACGATTCAATGCAAAACAAATGCAAAAATGCTTGTCTGATTGTTTACTTTTAGCTTCCTTCTCTGTGGTTATTTCTCTGTTGTACTTTGTACGGAGTATCTCACTGGTTGGAATGGCATGCAAATTCCCAAACCGCTTCCTACACCCTGTATCGAATTTTTTGCCTAACAAGTTGTGTCGTGCAATTGGAATTCCAACTTGAGTACTACTACTAGTAGGAGTACCAGGGGCTAGTTATTTTAGGCTTCTAGATTATTAATCCCATAACTACTACCTCCGTCCTGGTTTATTGGTCCCCATTGTAATATGTGTCAACTTTTGACTTGTTTCTTGTAGGTACATATGCCCTTTGCAAGGATCCATGTATCGACCCTTTTTGCGTATGGGGCAATCAGATATTCATGAACAAGCATCAAGTGAGGAAACTAATAAGGATTATTAGCAAAAAGATACGAATGGTGGCAAGCAAATTATTTGTTTATGCTTTGTCCAACACAACAGTGAGCTGTAGGATGGTAACTACAAACTCTGCAGCCTTCTCTTTTTACTGCCCATAATGAGTTGTTAGACAACAATGTCTGAATCTTTTTCGTTCGTAGTGGTTCCCGAAGCAGTTCACTCAAGATTACCTCGCAAAGTACATGATTGGTGTACACGCTATGAAGGTTAAAGTATTTCATCTAGACTACAATGAGCATTGAGAAGTCGTACTGAAGACAGTGAAGGATGGGCGGGCAGCCATCACAAGGGGTTGGCCTAGAGTCATGCGTGCATTACGCATGGAGGAGGGCAGAATATGGGCATTCCACTTCACCTTCTCCAGCAACCAGAATGTCTTTCGCCTCTCTCTACTGATCTTTAGTACAACTGTGGTTCATCATTCTTTACTTGGTGCTTCCGTAGTTCTTCAATATATGTACCTGTGCATCGAATTATGCATTGGTGGTTGAACCTATATTTGTAATAAACATGGTTGGATATGAAATAAGTGATTGCCTACTTTCAAATTCAAAACATGTGATTTTTAAATTAGGGATTACACTGCACACGGTTTGCGAAAGCGAAACGTCTATGATAGACGTGGAGATCAGAAACGTTTCTAGGATCCACTACATGTGCGATCAATCTCCACTACACACACGACATCCTCTAGAACCTATATTTGTAATAAACGTTTCTAGGCCTACTAGTTGAGATTTTCGTCATCAGTGATGCTACCATCAATGGCGAATAATCGAGATTTGGATCTTGAATCACTCAATATCAATTATGATAGATATTTATTTGAGTGGGACCACCCTTTAGCATTAAATTGTTCAATTCTTAGTCCAATTAATTAGGAACATTGTCTAATTGTAATTTGCATTAGTTGTAGAATGTTGGCTCGCGTTTCCACCTTCCCTATTGTAATTGAATAGTTGTCAATTAATCTAGTTAAAACTTTATGATTGGAAATGTAATGTGAGGATTGTGCTCAAGAGTGTCGAGAAGGATTTTGTCCTATTGCATGATTGCGGTATTCTCTTGTTGATGCTATGGATGAGTAACTCGCGTCCTTTGGTCCAAAAGCTACAATTCCACCACAGTCAAGTGAAATATGCTTGCTCCCATGTTGTCAGCGTTCTTGGAACGGGGGTCCCCAGACTTGCCTGCCTGCGGCCCATGGCGTGGCTCCACTAGTGGCCTGGTACGACCCATCTTCACCACCAAACACTCAAGACCCTCATGAGGGGCCAAGCCTCGCGAGGCGGGCAACACAAGACCTCCTCAGGGGCAGCCTCACTAGGCTAGCCCGCGAGGAGCAGAGAGATCAAGGCAAGGGGCATCTCATGAGGTTCCCGTGATGTGAGCCATGACGAGCAAGGCCAGGCGGGCGCCAGCAGGCGCAAAGTACCGGTTTCCTCTTCGGTGCTAAAGGAGTAGGCGCAGGCGAGGATTCCCGAGGCGTCAGGCAAAGGTTTCTATATCGGTGCAACGAGACCAAGACCAGCAGGACGGTAGGACGGAGGTCATCACGGAGCCCACGACTGCGTCACCACCAGAGCCTTTGGCAGGCGAAGACCACCTTTTGTCAGGATAGCTTGTACTAGTTGTGCCCCTTCAAATTGGCCGTTGTGGGATCCCTTCCCGTCGAACATTTGGGAAGAGGACCCGGCCTCTATAAATAGGACTAGCCACTACCGTAGGAGGCAACGGATTTGGCCCCAACTGATCCAGGATCAGATCCATTCCGTCTACACACACACACAATCTCATTGAGCTCAAGAACACCTATCCTAAGGAGGTAGTTCTTCCCTTGTACTTGTTCATCCCTAGCCTACAAGGCAACCCACTACACCACACTGGAGTAGGGTATTACACCACATCGGTGGCCCGAACCAGTATAAACTCTTGTGTCCCTTCTTCATCGGGTTCGGCGAGCTGAGCTTTGAGATCGTGGCGAGAGCGTGAGCTAGGGGGAGAGAGATCTTCGTGCACACCCCAGAGATCGAACCTCAAGGGTTTTGCCGGAACCCGATATCCAACATTTGGCGCGCCAGGTAGGGGTGCGCCGAAGCCTCTCTTACATCATCCGGCCCGCCAACACCCCGCGGTGCCGATGTCTGGTGACCTGAGGACCGACGCCGACCACTGGGCATCTTGGCCAGTTAGGGCGGCACCGTCTACCCAAGAAGACCTCAACTCCGCGCTTCAAGCGGCCCGTGCAATGTCGAGCACCGCGGGGCGCGGACGGCAGGATCTGGCGCCTTCCACCCTTACCCCGCAGCATGCGCGGGCTGCCACAAGGGCCTCGATCTACGCTTCGGTGATGGCACCGCACACTTGACGGGAACAAGCAAACATGACAGCCGCGCTCATAGTGGCGCGGGAGCTGCTGTGGTGCCGACTAGTAGAGAGCGGCCGTGATGCATTGCTGGAGCGCGTCGCTGAGCTGTTGGACGCAGCAACCAGGGGTAAGTCACCTTTCTGCTCCTTGCCTACGCCTCAAGTTGTGGCCAGATCGCACGGTGGGCCTCGCTGCGCCCGTTTGCTCCCAGGCGCACCAGGAGGGTTCATCAGCGTCGACGCGGCCAGCGGTGCCGGGCACCCAGCCGCACCTGTGCCTCCCCTAGTGGGCGCAGTCACGAACGTTGCCCCCCACGGCCCCAGCAGGTTGGCACCCTACCATCCTCAGGGCGACGCGCTGGGCCCGGCGGCATGGAGTGCGGGGCGTCTCGGCGGAGGTACCGGGGCGGCGGCTCCGGAGGCCTATGTGCCTCGCATGATGGACCGAGAGTGCACGCCGGAGGATGACCCCAGCTTGTTCCTTGAGCCGGGTTGGGAAGAGGAGATGCTAGAAGTTGAGGCCTTCCAGGAGCCACCCAGGAGCCTCACCGACCCCGCCGATGACAACAACCACAGGGTACCGCCAATCTCTTAGGAGCAGGCTTACGCTAACTATGGGTCGTAGGTAGATCAGGTCACAACGGTGGACGATGACCCCAGCACGCCAGCCTCACTTCCTCCAGGGGAAGCGCACTGGGGGCTGCGTGGGAGGGGCCTGGAGCAAGGCCCCTCTCCGCATCGCATGGATCAAGGCGTCGCCCGGAGGTAGGTCCTCTGTTGGGGAGGCACTGGCGAGCCTTCCCCCCGGCAGAGGGCCCGTGGTCGCCGAGGGCGCCGCTAGCGTCCCCTTTGCCCCTTGGCATCGTCCTGGTTTCCGGACGCCCCAATGGTGATCGAGGGCGGCGCAAGGCGGGGCCCTCGTCTGCCGATATGAAGCAAGGCTCACGCCTGTGAAGGTCTCCGCCCGTGACACTCTCACGTAATAATGAGTGGGTTTGTACACGGCTCGGAGTCTCCGGAGAGCCGCCCTCGGGCCTCAGGGGCTCCCGCCCACGTCCTAGTGGAAGCACCATGCTCTGCGCTGGCCGTCGACACTATCCCCCAATGACTATGCTCACGGCCGATGAAAGCACTTAGCTCCGTGCTGGTGGGAAGAAAAGAAGACTAGCTAGGTGCCGGATACGGCCATTTGCTTTCAACCCCTCTTTTCTGTAGCTCGTTTTGCCGCCTTTTTGGATTTGAACTCGAAATTGTATTTTTGTTGGCAAGCATGGGGGGCATCCTTTCTCGTTCATGCTGATTTCGTGAGTTTCTGGATTCGTGCCTTGTTTTGAAATTTGCATCTGCTACCTACCCCCTTCCGAGCACCTCACGAGCGGGGGCTGGCCGTGGCATGCACGCACTACGCGCGCACCCCGCCATGACTGTCGCTCGCTTCTTGCGAGGCCCTCTCGGGCGGACTGGCAGATCCCTTAGGAGACCAAAAACTCACGAGCCCACAAAGGACTCCCCTCGGAAGTAATGCAAATCCGCAGTTGCCAAATCAGTTTGAAGCCCGACTGGACTAAGGTAAGTTACGGCAGCAAGCCCGCAAGGGGCACGTAAGCTCACAAAAGCGTGTTTTCAAGCCTATCCTAAGAAGTAAAATGGTAGTCCGTTAACATGAGGGGCTCCCCCTGCCCAAAATGCTCTTACATCGTGAGGGGCCGTGCCCAAGCTTTTGCATGCAGGTTCAAAATAAAGGAGCGCGGGCTCAGTCGGACATGTCGCTCGCTGTGTCTTCCGAATCACTCCCAGACATGCTGCTGGCGCATTCGCTGGCGCTATCTTCACCGTCATCAACCGCGCCGCCTTCTTCTGCCACGACCACCACCGTGTTATCATCGGAAGTAAGGGCCCTGATCAGAGCATCCACCTTGTCGTCCACCCAGCGCACTAGGTTGTCCCGGATGACCTCGGGCACCGGGGCGATGGCAGCGTCAAACTCAAAGTCAGGATTGATGTTCAGGAGATGGCTGAAGACGCGGGAGAATGCGCGCCCGAGGAGGCCTCAGCTCTTTTGGTCCACAAGCTCACGAGCCTTCTCGTCCCGGTTCTCCAGGCGTGTCACGACATCGGTAAATAAGCAAAGATGGCTGGCATAATCCTTGGCTTGGGGGTGAGGGGCGTGCTCGTCGCAGATGGAGCCTAGCGCCTGATTGGCCCTCGTCCTGAGGTCCCGAAGCATGGGAGTATGCTCGTGTAGTAACATCTGTCGGCAGAGCGCCTCTTCCCTACTCTGCTGCGTGAAGGACTCGGCGTTGGTAACCCGCTGCTGAAGCGGGAGTAGCTCAGCACGGGTGGAGGCCAACTCGTCCTACAAGGAGATCAAGGCAGCTGCTGCGGCCTTCTCACGCTGCTCCGCCACAGCCAACCTTGACCTGAGGGCGGCGGTCCTGCCCTCAGCTTCGGCTTCCACGAGCTTCAGCTTCAGGTCGTACATGTTGGCAAGATCAGCACGAGCCTCAACCATGATATAGTGAACTTCCTCCTGGATCCTGGCCTTGCGCGCGCTAGCAGCATCTTCCGCTTCGGCAACCAGACGCTCCCTCATCTCCAACCGCTCAAGCTCGAGGCTGCGCTCCGTGGCCTCCAGCATCAGCGCTTCCTCCCACCTCAAAATCTCCTCCTCATCAGATAGGGCCCCCTTCATCAATGCCAAGACGGCTCTGCGCGCCTCCACTTGCTGCTGCAGGGAGGCATTCAGGGCCAGGAGCTCCTGCCTGTGCTTCTCGGCGACCTCGCGGCGGTGGTCTGCCTCCCTGGCCTCCTCCAAGGCCCGGGCGCTGGCCTCGCGCGAGGTTGCGAGGGATGCCTCGACCTTCGCATTGGCGTGCTCGCGCTGGAGGCGCCTGAGGTTGATGGCCTACTTCAGTTGATGCCATTCGTCCACCAGCCAGAGACCCTCAGCTTCAAGGCAGGCGTCAATGTCCGCGACCTCTTCCCCAAGCCGGCTCAGCGCACCCATCACCTCCCGAAAGAGCTCGTGACGGACGGCACTCCGCTTATGCGCGAGCTCGAATGCATGACCGGGCCCATCCCCCATGTCGGAAGTCGTTGAAGAGGTCTGAGGTGGCTCGCCTCCTCCCGGCAGGGGGCTGGGGGCTGGTGCCTTGCTAGACACCCTTCGGGCCCTGTCAGGAACCCCGGGGGGTGGGGAGCGGCTCGTCGCCTGAAGGAGAGACTAGGGCTGAGGCCACCCAGCCACGGTCGATAACCAGAGGAGGAGCCCTTGGCACACCTGCCACACCCCAAGCAAGGCCATGAAGGAGAGACGACAAGAACGCGGGTTCGAGGCGCCAAGCTAGCGCGCTTGTCCCTCCGGCCGACCGCGCGCTCAAGGCCAGCAGGGGACTCGAGGCAGGAGGAGGTTTCTTCTCGCGAGATTTCGCCGCCTTAGCAGAAGGGACCCTGAGGAGCCACAGTCACGAGGGAAAGCAGCACTCGAGAAATTACAAAGATAAGGTACTCACTCATCTATGGCGATATACTTCCTCTGTTTGAATAGCCAGAAGGCATCACCACTGCATCTTGGAGACACCTTCCTCTTCCGGACCGCATCGAAGTTCAGTCGGAGCCGGCCGAAGCCCAGGGTACGGTCACCAGCTCCGGGCATGGCTAGGGTAGCTCCTGAGGAGGCAACCTCAGGGGTGTCGTACTGCATGGAGACCTTGGCCTCTACCTCGCGACGACCCTGTCGGGGCCTCATGGGCTGCAGCCTCATGAGTATCGGGCTGCGACGCCACTCCGGCCGCTTCCTGAGGACGGCTCTCCGGGGGCCCTTGGGACGACCCTTCGGGAGCCCCGAGCGGCGCTGATTCCTCAGCAGCCGCGTTCCCAGTGGCCGATGGTGGTTGTCCCCCTGTGCCAACTTCCGGGGAGGTCACCGCACTGACAGCGGGCTAGGGAGCCACGGGGACAGGGTTCTCGCGAGGCCCTTCAAGACCGACCGGACGTAGTCCCCACTCATCGAAAGGGGCATATGCCTCGCGAAATCCACCTTGTTCGAGCAGCAGTACAAGAGACAACCCTCCTCCGGCATGTTGCTGGCGATGGGTCTCCCGCCAGGATCTTGAGCACAGTTCGTTGCGTCTCAAGAGGAAGCCCAGACTCGTGAAGCCTCATGCGGTCCTTGCTGCCAGACAAGGTCCACATTGGTCGAGAATGGTGCTGGAGCGGGGCAACACAGCGCCGAATGAATTCCTTCACCACCATGGGCGCAGTCACACCAAGATCCTTCAACCTCTTCAACCGGAGCCATACGTAGGCAAGACGCGGGTCAGCGAGCCTCTCGTGGCACCAGCCAGAGCTGGGAACGGCGGGTGCCGGCGGAAGTGAGAGCATGGGGCTGAGCACGCCAACGTCCACGAATAACCACCGCTTCTGAAACCCGCTCGCAGACGACGGGAGCTCGAAATCAATCCCCGAGCCGGCTGTCACAGCCACGGCCTGGAAGCTCAAGCATCCCGAGCACTACCGAGGGTCAGTCAGGTGCAACGAGAAGAAATGGCAAAGTAGGGCCACAGAAGGAGCAATGCCCAGCATGGCCTCGCAGACAAAGGCGAAGACAGCAAGAAGGAAGATGGATTGGGGACCCAGGTGCAGCATGTGGATCTGGTAATGGGAGAGCATGGCGTTGAAGAAGGTGGAGAAAGGGGGAATCAAGCCGGCCCATAAGGTGTCAAGAAAGACGTGGACCTCAGTGACTGTCCTGTCAACATAGGCGCGGGATGCGGGCCAGGCCACCGTCTTCCCCCATTCGTTGAAGTCGGTGGCGAGCGCTGGGCGGACCTTGTCCATGGCTTCCTGGTTGAGCACAACAGACCGCTGGCTGGCTCAAGGGTCGGAGGTGGCTCGGCTGAGGACGGGGACTTTTTCTTCCCTTTCTTCGTTTGGCTCAGCGGCATGGCGAAGGAGAGGACCGAGATCAGGTCAAATTGGAAGAGGAGGCTGTATTTTCAGGAAGGCGGAAGAGTTGGGGGAGTGCGTCTCCAGCGATGAAGGAATAACTGTGTAAGTCACGGTAACCGCCTAGCCAGGGGGATATCAAGGCTGCGTGGGGAAGCGGGGTCACCCACGTCCCGTCAATCGCCATGCGCCAATCAAGGCCGCAAGCGGTTGGGGCCCGCGGTGCTCCGCACTTGCCCCTTGGCTTCGCCTCGAAGCCAAGTCCGAGCGTGCCTTGGGCCCGGTGGCTACTGTCGGTGTTCTGGGAATGGGGGTCCCAGACTTGCCAGCCTACGGCCCACAGCATGGCTCCACTAGCGGCCTGGTACGGCCCATCTTCACCAACAAACACTCAAGACCCTCGTGAGGGGCCAAGCCTCACGAGGCGGCGACACAAGATCTCCTCAGGGGCAGCCTCACTAGGCTGGCTCGCGAGGAGCGGAGAGAACAAGGCGAGGAGCATCTCGTGAGGTTCCCGTGACGTGAGCCATGACAACCAAGGCCAGGCAGACGCCAGCGGGCGCAGAGTACTAGTTTCCTCTTCGGTGCTAAAGGAGCAGGCGCAGGCGAGGAGTCCCGAGGCGTCAGACAAAGGTTTCCATATCGGTGCAACGAGACCAAGACTAGCAGGACGGCAGGATGGAGGTCATCGCGGAGCCCACGAGGGCGTCACCACTAGAGCCTTTGGCAGGCGAAGACCAACTTTTGTCAGGATAGCTTGTACTAGTTGTCCCCCTTCAAATTGGCCATTGTGGTATCCCTTCCCACCTAACATTTGGGAAGAGGACCTAGGCTGTATAAATAGGACTAGCCACCACCGTAGGAGGCAACGGATTTGGCCCAACTAATCCGGGATCAGATCCGTTCCATCCACACACACAAGCACACCGAGCTCAAGAACACCTCTCCTCAGGAGGTAGGTGTCGGTGTCAAAACCGGCGGATCTCAGGTAGGGGGTCCCGAACTGTGCGTCTAAGGCGGATGGTAACAGGAGGCAGGGGACACGAGGTTTACCCAGGTTCAGGCCCTCTCTATGGAGGTAATATCCTGCTTCCTGCTTGATTGATCTTGATGATTAGAGTAGTACAAGAGTTGATCTACCACGAGATCATAGAGGCTAAACCCTAGAAGCTAGCCTATGGTATGATTGTTGTTGTCATACGGACTAAACCCTCCAGTTTATATAGACACCAGAGGGGGCTAGGGTTACACAGAGTCGGTTACAATGGGAGGAGACCTACATATCCGTATCACCAAGCTTGCCTTCAACGCCAAGGAGAGTCCCATCCGGACACGAGACGAAGTCTTCAATCTTATATCTTCATAGTCCAACAGTCCGGCCAAAGGATATAGTCCGGCTGCCCGGATACCCCCTAATCTAGGACTCCCTCAGTAGCCCCTGAACCAGGCTTCAATGACGATGAGTCCGGCGTGCAGTTTTTCTTCGACATTGCAAGGCGGGTTCCTCCTCCGAATACTCCATAGAAGATCTTGAACACAAGGACAGTGTCCAGCTCTGCAAAACAAGTTCCACATACCATCGTAGAGAGAATAATATTTCCACAAATCCGACCTGCTGACATATTTGATATCATGACATCATACCACGGCCCGGTTATTATCGAGCCATTTTTCTCAACCAGCTTTGGCGCATATCGCTAGGCGGTTTCCTTGGCACGCCTTGTCGAAGCAGAGATCGTGTCCCCTTATCACGGGATTCTCATCAATACGGGCGTGGGTAACCCAATCGTGCCCATTGGTATGACTCCTCGGTTATAGGCAAGTCCCAAACGGTCACGAGGAGGACGCTTGGTATTCACCCTCTTTATAAAGAGACCAAGGCCTATCCTTTTTTATCCCTCGAACTCAATCAAATCCCTCCCCCGCCTCGAGTTCCAACACCCAAAGCTCAGGTCAGGCGCTTTAGACCTTCAACCATGTCCAGATCCAACCTTCAAGGTCGGTGGATGCCCTCCTCTGTCACAGAGGAAGACGTCAAAATGTTAAGAGAGGCGGGGTTTTTGACCGGCGAGATCGCGCACCGGCTGCCTGCTCGAGGGCAGGTCATTCCTACTCCCAAATCTGGCGAGAGCGTCGTGTTCATATCTCACTTCCTTCGAGGGCTAGGCCTCGCTCTGGATCCCTTCGTGAGGGGGCTCATGTTCTACTACGGGTTCGATTTCCATGATCTGGCTCCGGATTCTATCCTCCACATCTCGTCTTTTATCGTCGTGTGCGAAGCTTTCCTCTGCATCAGCCCTCACTTAGGCCTGTGGCTCAAGACCTCCCAAGTGGAGCCGAAGATGATCGAGGGGAGGCACGCGGAGTGCGGAGGTGCCGCAATAAGCAAAAGTGCCGATGCCCCATGGCCCGAGGGTTCTTTCCAGGAGGTGTCCAGCTCATGGCAACGAGAGTGGTTTTATGTCACTGCTCCCAGGGGTACCAAATGGGTGGCTCCCCCTGCCTTTCGCTCGGCCTCCCCTCCACGATTGACGTCACGGATCAACAAGGGGCTGGACTGGGGGGCATTAAAGGATGTGCCCATGATGCAGAGCCGCATCTGAGATCTCCTTGAAAGAGATATTAGTCTGGTTACGGTAACGCAAGTGATGTTACTTCGTCGAATCCTGCCCTGCAAACGTCGTCCCCTCCGCCTGTGGGAGTTCAAACCGGATATGGACCATGAGCTATTCAGCACTTCCTCGGCATGACGCTCGAGGAGATGTACAAATTGTACTTCGGACCACAAGTAATGTGTCCGGATACCATCGAGGATGCGGGTCTGAGCTGCAATCGACCAGACACCCAAGTAAGTTGCCCTATGGCCGAACACGTTGTGTTTTTATTCATCACAACATTATTCTGAAAAGTCGCTCTTTGACCAGGACTGGATATCAAAGGCGAAGATGATCAGGTGTCCGGCCCCCCTCCCCGAGGTCTCACCGGATCCGGTACTAGCCAGCATGTTGGAGCTCGCGCCTTACCAAGCACCCTCGGGGGAAGATAAAGGTGGGAATAAAGAGGCTAATGCCTCCACGAAGGAGGATAACCGGGGAGAAGAAGCCAAAGTTCCCTCTCCCCAAGGAAGGAAGAGGACCGCCTCTAAAGGCCCGAAGACAATAGTCTCCAAACGGGGGAAGAAATCTTCGCAAGAGGGTCCTGCCGCAGGGGATACCCCGGCCGCACAATGCCCGCAAGGGGATCAGCCCTCCATTGAGCTATAAGTAAAAAAGGGGTTTAATAGTAAAAAAACATCCTACTTTACCTCTGAGGAAAATAACCGAAACATTTATCTTGTAGTCCGGATCGTAGCCCTTCTCGGCAGAGTTCGTCTTCGGGGGATCTTCTTCCGGAGATGATGGAGAGTGAAACGCCTCCCCATACCATCCCGCCTTACGAGGCGGGCGACCCCGAGGTTTCGTCTCGGAGGGCTTCTCCCGATCCGGCAAGGCCAGAGGGTAATCCTTTGGCCACCTGAAGTCCTCAGTATCCGGCTCTAGAAGAGAGCAACCGGAACAGTCCGGCTCCGCCTGTTATGCGATCGGACGCACAGAAGGATCTGCTAGAGCAGGCGGCTATCTCAAAAGCGCATCATGCGCTAATGGGCGTGGTGGTTGAGAGGATTTAATCTGCCGAAAGCGGGTTGCATGAAGCCTTTATGAGTCTGCTGAGAGGTTTTGAGGTACGTGAAATAGTGTGTATTTTTGACAGTACCGCACATGTTTTAGATGTGCCCTGTGCAGATAGTAGCCCCTGAGACTCTGGTTGCCGTCGAAAACGGCAGCAAACAGAGGTCTTATTCCCAGGTAGCAATCCGGCCGTCTTCATATGCAGGTGGCGGGTAGTCCGGTGGCTAGCCGGACTTGTGAGGTTGCCGAGCTAAAGCGGCAACTTGACGCGGCAGATGCCGACATCGTGCTTGTCAACAAGCGGCTTGATGAGGCGCAGGGTATGTAATGTCTCCGGTGATCAACATATAGTAAGAGGAGCGTGATGCCAGTATCTTTAACATGTTGTGACTGTAGATGGAGCTGCGGCAGTGGAGACCCTTCGGGCGGAACTTGCCCGAGCCAAAGAAGAAGCCAGGAAAAGCGATGCGGCTGCTCTAAAGGCGGTCGAAGAGCTGAGAGACAAACAGGCCGCTCATGGCCGAAGCAAGGAAGAAATAGCCAAGATGGATGTGGACTAGAAGGACGCCGCCGACCGTTATGAGCTTCTAAAAAATGAAGATCGAGCGAAGATGACTGACCTGGTAAAGTCCACTGGGGTGGCCAAGGACGCCCGCTCTACAATTAGAGCAATGAAGGAGGAGCTGCGTCACGTCAGGGATATCACGGCTTGTGCTACCTCTTGAGCACTGCGTTGGATTTCCCCGAAGAGGAGAAGATGATGCAGCAAAGTAGCGTAAGTATTTCCCTCAGTTTTTGAGAACCAAGGTATCAATCCAGTAGGAGGCCATGCACAAGTCCCTCGTACCTGCACAAAACGATAGCTACTCGCAACCAACGCGATTAGGGGTTGTCAATCCCTTCATGGTCACTTACGAGAGTGAGATCTGATAGAGATGATAAATAATATTTTTGGTATTTTTTTGGTATAGAGATGCAAAGTAAAAAAGTAAAAGGCAAAGTAAAAACAAAGCAGGTATTAAAGTGATGGAGATTGATATGATGAGAATAGACCCCGGGGCCATAGGTTTCACTAATGGCTTCTCTCAAGAGCATAAGTATTCTACGGTTGGGTGAACAAATTACTGTTGAGCAATTGACAGAATTGAGCATAGTTATGAGTATATCTAGGTATGATCATGTATATAGGCATCACGTCCGAGACAAGTAGACCGAAACGATTACGCATCTACTACTATTACTCCACGCATCGACCGCTATCCATCATGCATCTAGAGTATTAAGTTAAAAACAGAGTAACGCCTTAAGCAAGATGACATGATGTAGAGGAATAAATTCATGCAATATGATAAATACCCCATCTTGTTATCCTCGATGGCAACAATACAATACGTGCCTTGTAACCCTTTACATCCTTTGGGTAAGGACACCGCAAGATTGAACCCAAAGCTATGCACTTCTCCCATTGCAAGAACTACCAATCCAGTTGGCCAAACCAAACGGATAATTCGAAGAGACTTGCAAAGATAACTCAATCATACGTAAAAGAATTCAGAGAAGATTCAAATATTATTCATAGATAAGCTGGATCATAAACCCACAATTCATCGGTATCAACAAACACATCACAAAAAGAAGATTACATCGAATAGATCTCCATGAGAGAGGGGGAGAACATTGTATTGAGATCCAAAAAGAGAGAAGAATCCATCTAGCTACTAGCTATGGACCCGAAGATCTGAAGTAAACTACTCACACTTCATCGGAGGGGCTATGGTGTTGATGTAGAAGCCCTCCATGGTGGATGCCCCCTCGTGGAGCTCGAACAGGCCCCAAGATGGGATCTCGTGGATACAGGAAGTTGCGGCGGTGGAATTAGGTTTTTGGCTCCTGTTCTGATCATTTGGGGGTACGTGGGTATATATAGGAGGAAGGAGTACGTCGGTGGAACGACAGGGGGCCCACGATGCAGGGGGGCGCGCCCTAGGGGGGGCGCCCCCCACCCTCGTGACCGCCTCTTTCTTTCCTTGGAGTAGGGTCCAAGTCCCCTGGATCACGTTCGGTGAGAAAATCATGTTTCTAGAGGTTTCATTCCGTTTGGACTCCGTTTGATATTCTGTTTCTTCTTAACACTGAAATAGGCAAAAAAAACAGCAATTCTAGGTTGGGCCTCCGGTTAATAGGTTAGTCCAAAAAATAATATAAAAGTGGAAAATAAAGCCCAATATAGTCCAAAATAGTAGATAAAGTAGCATGGAGCAATCAAAAATTATAGATACGTTGGAGACGTATCAGGCATCCCCAAGCTTAATTCCTGCTCGTCCTCGAGTAGGTAAATGATAAAAAGAGAATTTTTGATGCGGAATGATACTTTGGCATGATTTCAATGTAAAACTTCTTAATTGTGGTATGAATATTCAGATCCGAAAGATTCAAGACAAAATTTCATATTGACATAAAAATAATAATACTTCAAGCATACTAATCAAAGTAATCATGTCTTCTCAAAATAGCATGTCAAAAGAAAGTTCATCCCTACAAAATCATATAGTTAGGCTATGCTTCATTTTCGTCACAAAAAGATGTTCCCAACTTCTATACCCCGATGACAAGCCAAGCAATTGTTTCATACTTAAATAATCTCAAACTTTTTCAACCTTCACGCAATACATGAGCGTGGGCCATGGATATAGCACTATGTGTGGAATAGAATATGATGATGGGGATTGTGTGGAGAAGACAAAAAGGAGAAAGTCTCACATTGATGAGGATAATCAACGGGCTATGGAGATGCCCATCAATTGATGTCAACATGAGGAGTAGGGATTGCCATGCAATGGATGCACTAGAGCTATGAATGCTCAACAAAATAAAACTAGTGGGTGTGCATCCAACTTGCTTGCTCATGAAGACCTAGAGCATTTGAGGAAGCCCATCGTAGGAATATACAAGCCAAGTTCTATAATGAAAAATTCCCACTAGTATGAAAAAGACAACTTATGAGACTCACTATATGAAAAACATGGTGCTACTTTGAAGCACAATATATGAGACTCACTACATGAAGAACAAGGTGCTACTTTGAAGCACAAGTGTGGACAAAGAGATAGTAACATTTCCCTTTTTATTTCTTTTTCTTTTTTTGGGCCTTTCTTTTTTTTCTTTTTGGCCTTCCTCTTTTTTTGGGCAATGCTCTAATAATGATGATCATCACACTTCTATTGATTACAACATAAGGATTACAACTCGAAACTAGATCAATATATGACTCTATATGAATGCCTCCGGCGGTGTACCGGGATGGTGCAATGAATCAAGAGTGACATGTATGAAAAATAATGCATGGTGGCTTTGCCACAAATACGATGTCAACTACATGATCATGCAATGGCAATATGACAAAAGTAAAGTATGTCATGATGATGATGAACGGAACGGTGGAAAGTTGCATGGCAATATATCTCGGAATGGCTATGGAAATGCCATAATAGGTAGGTATGGTGGCTATTTTGAGGAAGATATAGGAAGGTTTATGTGTGATAGAGCGTATCATGTCACGGGGTTTGGATGTACCGGCGAAGTTTGCACCAACTCTCAAGGTGAGAAAGGGCAATGCACGGTACCGAAGAGGCTAGCAAAGGCGGAAAGGTAAAAGTGCGTATAATCCATGGACTCAAAATTAGTCAAAATAACTCATATACTTATTGCAAAAATTTAGAAGTCATCAAAAATCAAGTACTACGCCAAGACGCTCCTAGGGGGATAGATTGGTAGGAAAAGACCATCGCCGTCTCCCCGACCGCCACTCATAAGGATGCACGAAGCTGTACACTTCATGTTTCAAATTTGTTACACAACTTTAACCATACGTGCATGCTACGGGACTTGCAAACTTCAACACAAGCATTTCTCAAATTCACAACTAATCAACTAGCACGACTTTGATATTATCACCTTCATATCTCAAAACAATTATCAAGCATCAAACTTTTCTTAGTATTCAACGCACTCAAAAGAAAGTTTCACATATCTTGAATACCAAGTATATTAATATTAAGAAAATTACCATGCTATTAACGACTCTCAAAATAATCTAAGTGAAGCATGAGAGATCAATAGTTTCTTCAAAACAAATTCACCACCGTGCTCTAAAAGATCTAAGTGAAGCACTAGAGAAAAAATCATCATGCTCAAAAGATAAAAGTGAAGCACTATGAGCAAAACTATCAAGCTCAAAAGATATAAGTGAAGCACATAGAGTATTCTATCAAATTCCAATTTATGTATGGCTCTCTCAAAAGGTGTGTACAACAAGGATGATTGTGGTAAACTAACAAGCAAAGACGCAAATAATACAAGACGCTCCAAGCAAAACACATACCATGTTGGTGAATAAAAATATAACTCCAAGTAAATTAACGATGGAAGTAGACGAAAGAGGGGATGCCTTCCGGGGCATCCCCAAGATTTGAATTTTTGGTGTCCTTGGATTATCTTGGGGGTGCCATGGGCATCCCCAAGCTTAGGCTCTTGCCACTCCTTGTTCCATAATCCATCAAAAGAATTTACCCAAAACTTGAAAACTTCACAACACAAAACTCAATAGAAATCTCGTGAGCTCCGTTAGAGAAAGAAAACAAAAGACTACTTTAAGGTACTGTAATGAACTCATTCTTTATTTATATTGGTGTTAAACCCAATGTATTCCAACTTCTCTATGGATTATAAACTATTTTACTAGCCATATATTCATCAAAATAAGCAAACAACACACGATAAGCAGAATCTGTCAAAAACAGAACAGTCTGTAGTAATCTGTAACTAACTCAAACTTCTGGAACTCAAACAAATCTACCAAAATTAGAAGTCCTGGAAAATTTGTTTATTGATCCGCAGCAATTGGAATCAGTATTTTATCACGTTCTGGTGATTTTTAATAATTCTGACACTGAGCGCAAAGTTTCTGGAAATTACAGCAAGATCAAATAACTATCATCCAAGAAGATCCAATAGGTCTAGCTTGGCACAAACACTAATTAAAACATAAAACCACATCTAAACAGAGGCTAGATGAATTATTTATTCCTAAAAAGAAACAAAAACAAAAAACTAAAAATAAAATTGGGTTGGCTCCCAACAAGCGCTACCGTTTAACGCCCCTAGCTAGGCATAAAAGCAAGGATATATCTAGGTATTGCCATATTTAATTTTCAGTTTTTTAGCGGAGTCATTCTCGAATCTGGGTGGTTCTTTCCGCTTCTCTTCATACTCGGAAATTTTTAGATCTAAAGAATCCAAACGCTTATTACAAAGAGTAATCAACATATTCATGCGGTGAAGATTTCCGCTAACACTTTTAAGAGGCTCAAGAGACTTTTGTAAAAATTTTGTTATTTCGCAAATCTTCTCAAACACTTGGGTTTCTTCCTGGGTAGGATGAGATCCTCCATTTTGGGGTAGTGTTCCCACTATTCCCTCTATAATTTCATGCGCAATACTAGGATCAATCTCAACGAAATTTCCCTTAGCGATGCAATCCAAGAGTTGTCTATGCGTCATATTTAACCCAACATAAAATTTGTGAAGAAGAATTCTAAAGTTCACCTCTGGGGTGCACTTACGATAAGATTCCATCATCCTATACCAAGCATCTTTTAAGTTTTCTCCTTGCCTTTGCTTGAAGTGAATAACTTCAAACTCGGGAGACATAGGAGCGGATAAGGAATTAGACATAACGACAAGCAAGCGAACTAACACACGAGCAAACAAGTGGACGAGGAAAAGGCAACGGGAAAAAGAGGAGGAGATTGGGAAAGAGAGGGCGAATAAAACGACAAGGGTGAAGTGGGGGAGAGGAAAACGAGAGGCAAATGGCAAATAATGTAATGCGAGAGATAGGGATTGTGATGGGTACTTGGTATGTTGACTTTTGCGTAGACTCCCCGGCAACGACGCCAGAAATTCTTCTTGCTACCTCTTGAGCACTGCGTTGGATTTCCCCGAAGAGGAGAGGATGATGCAGCAAAGTAGCCTAAGTATTTCCCTCAGTCTTGAGAACCAAGGTATCAATCCAAAGAGGAGGCCACGCACAAGTCCCTCGTACCTCCACAAAACGATAGCTACTCGCAACCAACGCGATTAGGGGTTGTCAATCCCTTCACGGTCACTTACGAGAGTGAGATCTGATAGAGATGAACGATAATATTTTTGGTATTTTTTTGGTATAGAGATGCAAAGTAAAAAGTAAAAGGCAAAGTAAAAACAAAGCAAGTATTAAAGTGATGGAGATTGATATGATGATAATCAAGGTTGGAAAAAGCGGTAGGCGTAAGCGAGGCGGTTGGACTTCGCCTAGTGCCTAGGCGGTGCCTAAGCGCCCTAGGTGCGGCCTAGGCGGTAATAGTTTTTACTTGTAGTGTATTTGTGATTATTATATGGGTGTTGATATTAGTTTAGGGCATATAAATAAGTTAATTACCGTCTACTACCATTGGAATATAACCCGTTTGGCATATCGGCAAGATGTGGCATGATTTCTTGTTTCGGTAGGCAATTCCTTGCTTGCCCTGCCTAGACCTCCATTTATGCCCTAGGCGAGGCGTTTGGCCATTGCCTAGCGCCTAGGCGTGCCTAAGTGCCTCCTAGGCACTGCCTTTTCCAACAGAGATGATAATAGACCCGGGTGCCATAGGTTTCACTAGTGGCCTCTCTCGAGAGCATAAGTATTCTACGGTGGGTGAACAAATTATTGTTGAGCAATTGACAGAACTGAGCATAGTTATGAGTATATCTAGGTATGATCATGTATATAGGCATCACGTCCGAGACAAGTAGATCAAACGATTACGCATATACTACTATTACTCCACTCATCGACCGCTATCCAAAGATGCATCTAGAGTGTGAAGTTAAAAACAGAGTAACGCCTTAAGCAAGATGACATGATGTAGAGGAATAAATTCATGCAATATGATAAATACCCCATCTTATTATCCTCGATGGCAACACTACAATACGTGCCTTGCAACCCTTTGTGTCACTGGGTAAGGACACCGCAAGATTGAACCCAAAGCTATGCACTTCTCCCATTGCAAGAACTACCAATCTAGTTGGCCAAACCAAACGGATAATTCGAAGAGACTTGCAAAGATAACTCAATCATACATAAAAGAATTCAGAGAAGATTCAAATATTATTCATAGATAAGCTGGATCATAAGCCCACAATTCATCGATCTCAACAAAGACACCGCAAAAAGAAGATTACATCGAATAGATCTCCACGAGAGTGGGGGAGAACATTGTATTGAGATCCAAAAAGCAAGAAGAAGCCATCTAGCTACTAGCTATGGACCCGAAGGTCTGAAGTAAACTACTCACACTTCATCGGAGGGGCTATGGTGTTGATGTAGAAGCCCTCCATGGTGGATGCCTCCGTGAGCTCAAATAGGCCCCAAGATGGGATCTCGTGGATACAAGAAGTTGCGGCGGTGGAATTAGGTTTTGGATCCTGTTACGATCGCTTGGGGGCAATGAGGTATATATAGGAGGAAGGAGTACGTCGGTGGAGCGACAGGGGGCCCATGAGGCAGGGGGACGCGCCCTAGGGGGGCGCCCCCACCCTCGTGACCGCCTCTTTCGTTCTTTGGAGTAGGGTCCAAGTCCCCTGGATCACGTTCGGTGAGAAAATCACGTTTCCGAAGGTTTCATTCCTTTTGGACTCCGTTTGATATTATGTTTCTTCGAAACACTGAAATAGGCCAAAAACAACAATTCTGGGTTGGGCCTCCGATTAATAGGTTAGTCCCAAAAATAATATGAAAGTGGAAAATAAAGCCCAATATAGTCCGAAATTGTAGATAAAGTAGCATGGAGCAATCAAAAATTATAGATACGTTGGAGACGTATCAGCTCGCAAGCCCTTTATGCTGCGAATGAAGTTCGTAGATCCTCAGTACGCTCCTCTTGATCGGATGTGGAGCTCTGCAGACGATTATCTCGATTTGGCAGCGAGTGCCGCTGATGCGGCCGAATACTTCAAAGATCAAAAAGATCGCGAAGTGGAGAAGCTGTTCTGGTCACAATTTAATGCTCCAGCACGTCCGCTCCCGTTGAATGAACGGATGGCCGAATGGGCCGAGCTCCATAGGTTGTCCGGGCTCGCCATGAGGTCTGTTGTGGATCATTTGTGGCCGGAAGGGCCAAGGCCAAACAGTTATTTTAGTCTGGCGTAGCAGTTCCTTGGTGTTGTGTCGCGCATCAACGCTATGAAGAAGTCGGCATGCATCAAGGGTGCGCGGATGGCGCTTGCCCGTGTTAAGACATGCTGGGCAGAGATGGAGGCCACCGCGATTGCAACCCAGAGTTCGGCCATTGGCCGAGTGGCTGCCGAGCACTACTTTGACGAAGTCCTTGAAGGAGCTCGTTCAATAGAAGCTCAGTGCTCGAAGAATATTATGTTCTAATGACATGTATTCCCATTGAAAAACAATGTTTTACTTAATTGTAAAGGCTATTTTTATACTTTTGCCTGAAAGTGTTATGATGCCTCCTGTGCGGCCGTTTATGTATATATGTACATAACCTGAAAATTTGCAGTCGTCGGCTTCAGCCCCCATGCATATAATGCGGGGGTGTTCGCAGAAGACGCGTGTTCACACTTGACCCAATGTCTTGGTCCATTAAGGAGGTGATAGCACAGCGAACTAGGCAATTCGGACTATATTAAGGAGGTGATAGCACAGCGAAAGCCGCTCGTCCGAGTAGTGCTTGATAGCCACTTCGGAATGGAGCAATGTCGAAGGTTAGCTTTTTGCTTCGGAAGTTGTCAGGCGAGCCGAACACAACCTCTAGTATAAGAGAGCCCGTGCAGCGGGCCTCTGTGCCTGGTATTACCCCCTTGAAGGTAGCATTACTGCGGCTGATTTTTGTTGGTTTATTCCCATTTTGCGGACTATGTCCTGATATATCAGGTTTAGACTGCTGCGCCGTCCATGAGGACTCGTGTGAGATGGTACCCGTTTATTATTTGGTCTAACACCAACGCAGCCAATCCTTCGGGCCGGATACTTGTAGCGTGATCCCTGTGATGAAAAGTGATCGGTCGGGACAACCAAGGGTTGAACTTGGTGGTGATGGGTTCTAGGATGTGTATGTCTCGGAGTGCATTTTTGCTTCTCCCCCTCATCACTTGTACCACGTTTACCGTTTTGACTTCCGGTGGGAATTTCTTCTGTCCCCCGGTCCCTTGCTGGCGAGGCTCATCCTCGTCTTTGCTTGGTGTGTCCTCCCCCTTGTGTTCGGTGTTTAGCTTGCCGGCCTACTTGAAGACCCAACATTCTCTATGGGTATGATTTGCAGGTTTATCGGGGGTGCCGTGTATCTGACAGAGTTTGTCTAGGATCTTGTTTAGGCTATTCGGACCACCTCTGTTGCCTTAGAAGGGCTTTTTCCGCTGACCCGGTCGGGAGCCCCTAAATCCGGCGTTTACCGCCGTGTTAGCTGGGCTGTCTTCTTTATTCCAGCGTTTGTTTTTACTGCATCGTGGTTTTCCATTGCCGTCCCTGACTTCGGATGTGCTTGGGTCGCTGGTGCTACTTCGGGCTAACCAGCTGTCCTCGCGCGTGCAAAAGCGGGTCATGAGGCTTGTTAGAGCTGCCATTGTTCTCGGCTTTTCTTGCCGAGGTGTCTAGCAAGCCATTCGTCTCGGACACTGTGCTTGAAAGCTGCTAAGGCTTCAGCGTCCGGACAGTCGACAATTTGGTTTTTCTTAGTTAAAAACCTGTTCCAAAGCTTTCGGGTTGACTCTTCGGGCTATTGAATTATATGACTTAAATCATCAGCGTTCGGAGGTCGTACATAAGTCCCTTGAAAATTAGCCCGGAAAGCGTCCTCGAGCTCCTCCCAACTTCCAATGGAGTTTTCGGGGAGGCTTTTCAGCCAGTGCCGAGCTAGTCCTTTGAGCTTGAGGGGCAAGTTTCCAAACCTGACCTGATGGCCAGGGGCGTAGCTATCGATCTGCTCCAGATGGCCAAACGAGTTGGCCCGCCGTGGGAAGCCGCCGAATACAAAGATCTGTCCGGGGAGGGAGACCTCACCCTGGACCGCATCGTTACCGATGATCGAAGGAGCCATCAAGCCTTATGGTGACGACACAGTGGAACTCTCAATGAAAGCACCAATGTCGGTGTCAAAACCAGCGGATCTCGGGTAGGGGGTCTCGAACTGTGCGTCTAAGGCGGATGGTAACAGGAGGTAGGGGACACGATGTTTACCTGTGTTCGGGCCCTCTCTATGGAGGTAATACCCTACTTCCCGCTTGATTGATCTTGATGATATGAGTAGTACAAGAGTTGATCTACCACGAGATCGTAGAGGCTAAACCACGGAAGCTAGCCTATGGTATGATTGTTGTTGTCCTCTGAGACTAAACCCTCCGGTTTATATAGACACCAGAAGGGGCTAGGGTTACACAGAGTCGGTTACAATGGGAGGAGATCTACATATCCGTATCGCCAAGCTTGCCTTCCACGCCAAGGAGAGTCCCATCCGGACACGAGACAAAGTCTTCAATCTTGTATCTTCATAGTCCAACAGTCTGGCTGCCCGGATACCCCCTAATCCAGGTCTCCCTCAGTAGGTCTTCCCTTGTACTTGTTCATCCCTAGCATACAAGGCAATCTACTACACCACACTAGTGTAGGGTATTACACCACATCGGTGGCCCGAACCATTATAAACTCTTGTGTCCCTTGTTCGTCGGGTTCGGCGAGCTGAGCTTTGAGATCGTGGCGAGAGCGTGAGCTAGGGGGAGAGAGATCTTCGTGCGCACCCCAGAGTTCGAACCTCAAGGGTTTTGCCAGAACCCGATATCCGACACATGTGACCCGAACTTCCAAAGTTTGGGACAATTATGTGATATTCATGGAACTAAGAAATTGTTTCAGATACAAAGAAAGGCTAAATGATATGAGATATCCAAAGAAATGTTTGCTTGCAAATATTAGTGAAGTGTTCACTAGGCATTAGACTAATAAAATGGGATCCAGAAGAATGACTGTCAGGTGATGATGGTGAATAAAACAACAATTTAAAGAGAAAGGATAATTCCGTAGGGTGTCAGTGAGACTTACATGCCTAGGAAATCTAGGGCTAACACCACTCTTACAGTGGGGTGCTTCTTCTGTGAGTAGGAGAAATACTAGAAGTAAAACTATTAGATGTATCAAGACAAAAATAAATAAGACTAGAAGGTCTAGCTCAAGTATGAATGTCATACATGTTATAGATGTTTAAGAGGTTGACCGAAGAAGTAATTCTTGGGAATTATGATTAAATTGTTAATCACTAATTATTTGGTATTGTGATTAAAAGTTTATCAGAAGGACACTATTTCGATTGCATTTGTTGTTACCTGATGCAGGAACTACTGCAGCCTAATAGACTAGCCAGTAATGAGGTTTTGATACATGTTGGAAACATAGTATAACTTACTAAACTTTCCACCGATGTATTACCGATGCATTTATGTTGATAATTATCTTTAGAGTTTTATACAATCTAGCCCTTTACATTATGTCTGTTGCAAGAAGGTTGTTCATAAAAGAACAATTTTTGTTCTGTGTGACGAATAACATAAAGGCCATGCTTCATTTATGAATGGGATGTCTGTTATGAATATTGGTGATAATATTATACATCCATAACACTGATGCTAAATGTTGCAAGACTAAAAGAATACCACATTTCCATGGTGTTGCGTTTGGTAACATTGGAGTAACCCGCATGGAGAAATTCCATGGTGATGGATTTGAAGTTAGTTTGATTATAAATCATCTAACTCTTGCAACTTTCATCCAAAAGGTAAAGTGACTAATATATTGTTGATGGGCCATGAGGAACGAGCACCAAACTTATTGGTAATCATACATATTAATGTGTGCAATCCAGTAGGTGATGTTACTAGTAGTGGATTTGTCCATCTTCAACGATGACTCGAGTAGATATGTAAATATCTGCTTACTGAGACATAAGTCTGAATCCTTTGAAATAGTTCAAAACGTTTCTAGTATGAAGTAGACATTATTGTAAGAAAAATTACGTTCTGCAATTAGATTGTGGAAAGGAATATTTGAGTTACAAGTTTAGAGAATGTCTCATGAGTTCTCAAATAGTACTTACACCTCCTGAAACACCACTGACACTGAAATGTCCGAGAAGATGTAATGAAACCATATATGACATGGTAAGATCAAAGCTGACATTAATCGAGTTTCCATTATCCATTTGAAGTGAGGCTTTAGAGACTCACTTTTACACTGAAAAGAGTGCCATCAAATTTGTTAAAATGACGCCATGGTATGGAACGCTATCAGCATGGAGCCGACGATCTATGGGGAAATGCAGCCCCTTTGCTGGTTCGGGGGGGGGGGGGGGGGTTGACAATCAACGCTGAGAGCAAATACAATGAGGAGCACACGATTTTAACCAGGTTCGGGCCGCCCGGAGGCGTAAAACCCTATTCTTGCCTTTGGTGTATTGGTGGAGTTTTGTGGCGCCCCCGATTCGACCGTACACTAATCATACACGCAAATGTGTACGATCAAGATCAGGGACTCACGGGAAGATATCACAACTCAACTCTAGACATAAATCAAAATAATACAAGCTTCATATTACAAGCCAGGGGCCTCGAGGGCTCGAATACAAGCTCGATACACAAGAGTCAGCGGAAGCAACAATATCTGAGTACAGACATAAGTTAGACAAGGATGCCTTAAAAAGGCAAACACAAACATAAACGATCGAAGAGGCAAGGCCTCCTGCATGGGACCTCCTAACTACTCCTAGTCGTCGGCGACCTCCATGTAGTAGCATCTGTCGGCGGTGACATCTGTCTCCAAGGATCCACCATCTGGTTGCAACAACCGGAAAGAAGGAAGAAAGGGGAAAAGGGGGTAGCAAAGCAACCGTGAGTACTTATCCAAAGTACTCGCAAGCATCAGATCTATACTAAGTATGCATTGGTATCAAATGGAAGGGTTGTATCTGTGGATCGAATCAGAGAATGCCAGAATAGAGGGGAAGGCCTAGCCTATCAAAGACTAGCATCTTCAAGCAGCTCGAAGCATCTTGCAGCATGTAGAAGAGTAAAGAATAGCATTTTATATTAACAAGCATGTTGTAGTAACAATGCCCAGAGATCCTTCCTCGACTCCCTGCGAGGAAGCAATCTCGGAGCCACATATCCATCACATATCAAGTATCCATTTCTAGTTGTATAAAATCAGGATACAAGTCTGAATGTCCATTACCTTGGACACGGTATTCGAATAAAGATCTTCCCTACAGGGGTGCACCACGTTTTCCAACACGCTCGATCACTCTGGCCGGACACACCTTTCTGGGGTCAATGCCCAGCCCCGGAAGATCAACACGTCGTAGCCCTATCTAGGCTTAGCAAAGAGGTCCCCGACGGTCTACATCCTAAGCACTCCGGGGTCTGGGCCCATCGCCCGTTGCACTCCGGGTCGTTGTGCGCAAGGGGATACCAGCACCACCCCTGAAGTGGATGGCACGATCCGGCCCGGCCACAATGCCGAATCTGGACGTCGACAAAGCTTGGTGATCTTTGACGCCGAGGCCCATAACTCTTCTCGCGTGGTGGTTAGTGCGTAAAGGCCAAAGGCCAATTCAGAACAAATACCCAAACCTATTAGTACATTATTAAAAGAAAGTAGTGACGGCTGTCGGGACAAGTCTGGAGCTACCACCCCTCCTGGGTGATACCGCTAAACAACCAGCCCGGGTGCTCTCCGGGCCCGCCCGACTTTCACATCAACTCGCGGGTACCCCTCAGGGCCGACCCGACTTCAACAATGGTCTCAAGTAAAGTCAAGGTAACCATGTGTCCGAAACATCAAGGAAGAAAACCTGAGGAATCACCCCCGGTGGATTCCACTCAATGTAATCATCAAGGTGAATGTAAGAGGGACCACCCTCGAGGTTCACACTTAAGGTGTTGAATGACAGAGCCGTATCGGGAATGGTGAAAGAGGAAATCACCCTCGATGACCACGAACGAATAGCTACACTATGAAATTAGCATCGAGTGCGTTATGAGGATCACCCTCGGCACTCGATAGTAGCTCAGAGAGTCGAGCAACAAAAGGGCGTGATGTGATGTGAAGTGTCGGGCTCGGTCGTCGATCACGAGATCGAGTCGTCGATGATGAAGCAGGGCAACAAGGACAAGGTGGGGGTCACTGATGGATCACTAACCAACCTATACTAAGCAGTTTAGGATAAGCAGGTAGGTAACAATAAGCAGGTTACAAAAGCAGGCTATGCATCAGAATAGGACCGAACAATAACAGTAGAAAAATCTAATGCAAGCATGAGAGAATGGAATGGGCGATATCGGGATGATCAAAGGGGGGGCTTGCCTGGAAGCTCCACTGAAGGGGAAGAAGGGTCGTCATCGACGTAGTCGATCACAGGGGCATCAACAACGATCTCGGGGTCTACCGGAGAAAAGAGGGGGAAGAAATAGTAAATATAATGCAAACAGATGCATGACATGACAATAAGCAGCAATAGGCGTGCTCTAACGCAGTACTACGCGATACCGGTGAAGGGGGATAACGTCCGGAAAGTTTTCCCGGAGTTAGGCATTTTCGGTCAGATGGAACAAAGGGGGAAAGTTGCATCTTCGCTATGCTAGGGAGGTTTGGCAGACGAACATAGAGCGTATTTGGATTCGTTGGATTTTTCTGAGCAACTTTCATATAGAAAACATTTTCGTCGGAGTTACGGTTTAATTTCTATGAATTTTAAAGTTTAAACAATAATCTGGAATTATTTAAATTAACAGAAAAGGAATTATGACATCAGCATGACATAAGTGTGACGTCAGCAGTCAACAGTCCGGTTGACTGGGCTCAAACCTGACCTATGGGTCCAGTGGGACCCACTGGTCAGTGACTGGACTAATTAAACAATGTTAATTGGGCTAATCTAATACTAATTAACAAGCGGGGCCCATTGTCAGTGTCTAATGGGTGAATAGATTAATTAATCAATTTAATTAACAGATTTTCTATTTATCTAAAACGTTTTATTTACTCGGCCCCACATGTCAGTGGGTTGACCCAGTCAACAAGTCAACTGGGCCCAACCGTTAGTGGCTCAGCGGGCTGCATACGTCAGCGCTAGGTCAGCCTCGTCGGCGTCGGCGCCGGAACCACGCCGGCGACCAAACCTGCAGCAGCGTGGCCTTGGAACTCGTAGGAAAACGCGCTAGGGCCACCGTTTTGCGCGTGCGAGGTGGCGTTCAAAAGAGGGGAGCGAGGCGCGTCGCGCTGCGCTGACGGTTGGCCTCAGGAAGGCCTAAAATGACGACGGCACGCGGCAAGGCGGACGCCGGAGTTCGGCCATCTCCGCCAACGTCGACAAAGGGCACGAGGAGACGAGCTAGAGGCTCGGGCGGCACCAGGGAGGCGCCCTGAGCACGTTGACGTGCTTGCCCGACCTTGGCAACGACTACAGCGACGCCGACTAGTTGCGCGGCGGAGCTCAGTGCGGCCATCCATGGCGATGGCTGTTAGATGCACGGAAAAGAACGGCAAAAGGAGGGGGCAGGAGCGGAGCTCACCGTGCGGCTAAGAAAAGCCCTCGACGGCTTTGTAGCGCAGGGGAGGCGACAAACGGAGCGGTGGAGCTCCGGTGATCCGAGGCAGACGCTGGTTCAATCTGGGGCTTGCGGCATTCCCCCGCAGCAACGGCTAGCCCCATGCGATGAGGACGAATGCCGCGGAGCTCGTGGACATGCCAGCTTGGCGTGGGGCGGCCGGTGGCCGCGGGATCGACGTCGAACGGCGACGATTGTGTCGGGCAACGTGGGGCGGAGAGAGAGCCAGAGGGAGAGCGGGGTGGATCTGGAAGGTGAGAGAAGGGAGTGGCGACCGAGGGGCAAGTGGGAGAGGGGAACGAGGGGCCGGGAGCGCTGGAGGCCTTATCCCCTCCCGGATCACCGACGAGGTGGTTGGGGGCAGCCATGCCCCTGTAGCGACTGAGACAGAGGAACAGCAAGGGGGAGCGACCGGGAGGTCAGGTGGGCTGGCTCAGGTGGGTGGTCGACTGGGCCGGCCAGTTAGCCGAGGCCCAAAGGCAGTCAGGGGAGTTTTCCTTTTGTCTTTTCTATTTTGCATTTTCTTTTTGCTCCAAAAAGACTTTTGTAAAAAGAGTAACTTGTCTCAATAATTATTATGTAGTATTTAGCACTACCTCAAGAAGTTTAAGAAGCAGTTGAAAAGCCTTAGAATTTTTATAAATTTAAAAGTGATTTAAAAATATTATTTTGACCCCTGTTTTATTCATTTAAGGGCATTTAAATAATTTATAAAATATGGGTTTCAACAGGACAAATATCCAGAGATTATTTACAAGACTTTGAACATTTTGTTTTCATGTTTGAGAAATTTGAATCTTGGACTTTTATTTTAAATTTGAATTTGGATTGTGACTTGGATCAACCGAGGATTAGCAACAGTAATGTGATGACATGGCACCATTAACGAGGGTTCTTTGTAGCTTAATTATCCCAAGGCCACAATTCTCCTCCACTACAAGAAATCTCGTCCCGAGATTTTAGGAGGTAGAAGAAAACAAAAGCGAGGTATTCATCTCGAAGACGATCCTCGCGTTCCCAAGTGGCTTCATCTTTAGAATGATTTGACCACTGAACTTTCAGAATTTGATATCCCTCAGACGGGTGCAACGTTCAGCTAGAACAAGAACACAGATCAGATGCTCTCTGTAAGTGAGATCATCTTGCAGGGCTTGGGCTTTATAAGTCAAGGAGTTATTGCAATAAGACTTGTGACTCAGGGCATCTGCCACGACATTAGCCTTGCCAGGGGTATAAGAAATACCGTAGTCATACTCTGTGATTGTTTCATACATCACTACTGACGGAGATCCAGATCTAGCTGAGTGAATAGATACCTCAGACTTTGATGATCGATGAAGATCTCACAACGATTACTAAGAAAGAATGTCGCCACAACTTTAGTGCAAAGTTAACGGCAGCAAGTTCAAGGCCATGGACTGGGTATTTCTTTTGGAAAGACATCTTTGGATTTGCAAATGACTGGAGCGTTTTTAATTCTCGCAAGAGGGGAAGCATTTAACGCATTCAAGGAATAAATCCGTGCTTTGGCATTTCGAACATGATGAGCATGGTAGCACACTATCTCATTTGATGGATGTAGTAGATGGACGGTTTTAGTGGCGCAGATGATGGAAGCCGTAAGCGTTTTCAACCATTCCATGCCCAGGATGAGCTCAATATTGGATGACTTCAAAACAATGGGGGAAACATGGGATTCCGGCCCTTCAAGTTCAACGGGGGCGTTGTGACAAACCATGGTGGTTCGACATTGGCCCACGAAATGCAGCTTGGACTTCCGGCCAAGTGGTGGCGGTTCCAATAGGAGGAACGCCTGTGGTTGTCCCACCATTGAGCAGCGGGACCTTTCAGATAATGAGCCACGAAGGTAACATAGTTGGCAGGGGCTACATTAGCAGACTCCCACTCGAAAGTGATGTCACAGAGCCAGTCATCAGCATCAAGGGGCTAGTTGACTTGCGGTAGATGACAGGGTTATGACGTGCAAAGTCATGTAGTGTCGCTGGGGCTGGTTGATGATTCATAATGGGGCGCGGTAACTGAGCTGTGACTCCTTCCATAAACTAGTGATTCAGCATCAAACTGTTGTATCATTTCAGTCATGTATTCGGGCAGTCATGACCAGCGCGTCTAACCATCCTGCTAAAATGCAACAGGGGGGTAGTTCAGCAAAGGGTGGAGCAAGTGTATGAAGTCACTCATGATGTAACTTGAACAGTGATCCAAAGGTGCAGTATGCACAAGGCAATAGTTATTAAAGACATACTGATACATATATAGAGCCAATTACATGTTGTTCGAATGAGTTCGGACAAGAGGAATATCCCTGACATACTTGGCGACACACATGCACGAGATGGACGGATACAACAACGAGACATAGAAAAGGCTACATCATCGTCGAAAATAACCATCGGAGCAGGGAATTTGCAAGTGACGACGCAGGGTGCCCTCGATAAAAGGATCCTGTGGTCAATGAACATTGTGAAGCAGATCTTGGCCTTAATTCGAGAAAGGGATAACACAAACCTCCTGGTGGATGTGATCATGAGATCCTAATGTTAGAGTTATCAAAATCATTTAACCTGAATAGAAGAGAGGTCAGATTACCAGAGTATAGACGAGGAGTAAAAGATCCTAATACCACCCAATGGCGACTTGGGCCCGTAAGCCACACAACCATGTTAGTAAATCAGTTTTTTAAAGACTAGACTCAACTTCGGCCAAGGAGTTGGAAAGGGGTTCCTTGAGCAATCGGCTCGATACCAACTTGTGATGCCCCTGATTCGACCGTACACTAATCATACACGCAAATGTGTACGATCAAGATCAGGGACTCACCGGAAGATATCACAACACAACTCTAGACACAAGTCAAAATAATACAAGCTTAATATTATAAGCCAGGGGCCTCGAGGGCTCGAATACAAGCTCGATACACAAGAGTCAGCGGAAGCAACAATATCTGAGTATAGACATAAGTTAGACAAGGATGCCTTAAGAAGGCAAACACAAACATCAACGATCGAAGAGGCAAGGCCTCCTGCCTGGGACCTCCTAACTACTCCTGGTCATCGGCGGCCTCCATGTAGTAGCATCTGTCGGCTGTGACATCTGTCTTCAAGGATCCACCATCTGATTGCAACAACCGGAAAGAAGGAAGAAAGGGGAAAAGGGGGTAGCAAAGCAACCGTGCGTACTTATCCAAAGTAATCGCAAGCATCAGATCTATACTAAGTATGCATTGGTATCAAATGGAAGGGTCATGTCGTGAATTTGAACTACGAGAATGCCAGAATACAGGGGAAGGCCTAGCCTATCGAAGACTAGCATCTTCAAGCAGCTCCAAGCATCTTGCAGCATGTAGAAGAGTAAAGAATAGCATTTTATATTAACAAGCATGTTGTAGTAACAATGCCCAGAGATCCTTCCTCGACTCCCTCCGAGGAAACAATCTCGGAGCCACATATCCATCACTATCAAGTATCCATTTCTAGTTGTATAAGATCAGGATACAAGTCTGAACGTCCATTAGCGTGGACAAGGTATTCGAATAAAGATCTTCCCTGCAGGGGTGCACCACGTTTTCCAATACGCTCGATCACTCTGGCCGGACACACCTTTTCGGGGTCAATGCCCAGCCTCGGAAGATCAACACGTCATAGCCCTACCTAGGCTCAACAGAGAGGTCCCCGCCGGTCTACATCCTAAGCACTCTGGGGTCTGGGCCCATCACCCGTTGCACTCCGGGTTGTTGTGCGCAAGGGGATACCAGCACCACCCGTGAAGTGAATGGCACGATCTGGCCCGGCCACAATGCTGAACTGGACGTCTGACAAAGCTTCAGCTGATACTTCAACGTCGAGGCCCATAACTCTTCTTGCGTGTTGGTTAGTGCGTAAAGGCCAAAGGCGAATTCAGAACAAATACCCAAACCTGTTAGTACATTGTTAAAAGAAAGTAGTGACGGCTATCGGGACAAGTCCGGAGCTACCACCCCTCCTGGGTGATACCGCTAAACAGCCAGCCGCCACTTTCACATTGCACGGGTGTTCTCCGGGCCCGCCCGGCTTTCACATCAACTCGCGGGTACCCCTCAGGGCCGACCCGACTTCAACAATGGTCTCAAGTAAAGTCAAGGTAACCGTGTGTCCAAAATATCAAGGAAGAAAACCCGAGGAATCACCCCCGGTGGATTCCACTTAATGTAATCATCAAGGTGAACGTAAGAGGGACCACCCTCGAGATTCACACTTGAGGTGTTCAACGATAGAGCCGTATCGGGAATGGTGAAATAGTAAATCACCCTCGATGACCATGACCGAATAGCTACACTACAGAATTAACATCAGAAGTGCATTATGAGGGATCACCCTCGGCACTCGATTGTAGCTCTGTAGAGTCGAGCAACAAATGGGGCGTGATGTGATGTGAAGTATCGGGCTCTGGTCGTCGATCACGTAGATCGAGTCGTCGATGATGAAGCAGGGGCAACAAGGACAAGGTGGGGGTCACTTATGGATCACTAACCAACCTATACTAAGCAGTTTAGAATAAGAAGGTAGGTAACAATAAGCAGGTTATAAAAGCAGGCTATGCATCAGAATAGGAGAAAACAATAAAAGTAGAAAAATCTAATGCAAGCATGAGAGAATGAGATGGGCGATATCAGGATGATCAAAGGGGGGGCTTGCCTGGAAGCTCCACTGAAAGGGAAGAAGGGTCCTCGCCGACTTGATGAGATCACAGGGGGCATCGGCCGGTCCGGTCTCTAGGAGAAAAGAGGGGGAAGAAACAGTAAATATAATGCAAACAGATGCATGACATCACAATAAGCAACACTAGGCGTGCTCTAACGCAGTACTACGCGATACCGGCGAAGGGGGATAACGTCCGGAAAGTTTTCCCGAAGTTAGGCATTTTCGGTCAGATGGAACGAAGGGGGAAAGTTCCATGTTCGCTATGCTAGGAACGTGTGGCAGACAAACGGAGAGCGCATTTGTACTCGTTGGATTTTTCTGAGCAACTTTCATATAGAAAACATTTTCATCAGAGTTACGGTTCAATTTCTATGAATTTTCAAAGTTTAAACAATAATCTGGAATTATTTAAATTAGCAGAAAAGGAATTATGACATCAGCATGACATAGGTGTGACGTCAGCAGTCAACAGTCCGGTTGACTGGGGTCAAACCTGACCTGTGGGTCCAGTGGGACCCACTGGTCAGTGACTGGACTAATTAAACAGTGTTAATTGGACTAATCTAATACTAATTATCAAGCGGGGCCCACTGTCAGTGTCTAATTGGTGAATAGATTAATTAATCAATTTAATTAACAGATTTTCTATTTATCTAAAACGTTTTATTGACTCGGCCCCACATGTCAGTGGGTTGACCCAGTCAACGAGTCAACTGGGCCCACCCGTCAGTGGCTCAGCGGGCCCCATACGTCAGCGCCAGGTCAGCCTCGCCGGCGTCGGCGCCGGAATCACGCCGGCGACCAAACCTGCAGCGGCGTGGCCTCGGAACACGCCGGAAAACGCGCTACGGCCACTGTTTTGCGCGCGCGAGGTGGCGTTCGAAAGAGGGGAGCGAGGCGCGTCGCGTGGCGCTAACAGTTGGCCTCGGGAAGGCCTAAAACGACGACGGCACGCGGCGAGGCGAACGCCGGAGTTCGGCCATCTCCGCCAACGTCGACAGAGGGCACGAGGAGGCGAGCTGGAGGCTCGGGCGGCACCAGGGAGGCGCCCTGAGCACGTTGACGTGCTTGCCCGACCTTGGCAACGACTACAGCGACGCCGACTAGCTGCGCGGCGGAGCTCAGCGCGGCCATCCATGGCGATGGCGGTTACGTGCGCGGAAAAGAGCGGCAGAAGGAGGGGGGAGGAGCGGAGCTCACCGTGCGGCTAAGAAAAGCCCTCGACGGCTTTGTAGCGCAGGGGAGGCGACAAACGGAGCGGTGGAGCTCCGGTGATCCGAGGCGGACGCCGGTTCGATCTGGGGCCTGCGGTGTTCCCCCGCAGCAACGGCTGGCCCCAGGCGATGAGGACGAACGCGGCGGAGCTCGTGGACATGCCAGCTTGGCGCGGGGCGGCCGGTGGCCGCGGGATCGACGTCGAACGGCGACGACGGCGTCGGGCAACATGGGGGGGGGAGCCAGAGGGAGAGCGGGGTGGATCTGGAAGGTGAGAGAGGGAGTGGTGAGCGAGGGGGCAAGTGGGAGAGGGGAACGAGGGGCCGGGAGCGCTGGAGGCCTTATCCCCTCCCGGCATCGCCGGCGAGGTGGTCGGGGGCAGCCATGCCCCTGTAGCGACCGAGACAGAGGAATAGGAAGGGGGGAGCGACCGGGAGGTCAGGTGGGCTGGCTCAGGTGGGTGGTCGACTGGGCCGGCCAGTTAGCCGAGGCCCGAAGGCAGTTAGGGGAGTCTTCCTTTTGTCTTTTCTATTTTGCATTTTCTTTTTGCTCCAAAAGACTTTTGTAAACAGTGTAACTTGTCTCAATAATTATTATGTAGTATTTAGCACTGCCTCAAGAAGGTTAAGAAGCAGTTGGAAAGCCTTAGAATTTTTATAAATTTAAAAGTGATTTAAAAATATTTGACCCCTATTTTATTCATTTAAGGGCATTTAAATAATTTATAAAATATGGGTTTCAACAGGACAAATATCCAGAGATTATTTACAAGACTTTGAACATTTTGTTTTTATGTTTGAGAAATCTAAATCTTAGACTTTTATTTTAAATTTGAATTTGGATTGTGACTTGGATCAACCGAGCATTAGCAACAGTAATGTGATGACGTGGCACCATTAACTAGGGTTTACTGTAGCTTAATTATCGGGGCGTCACAAGTTTGAGCACAAAGTACACAGAGCGCTCCTCCCCGTCAAGTGACGAGGAGGGAAGCTACACAAATACCTACGCGTGAGGATTGTCAGGGTTCGAACCCCCTCTAATGTTGCCTTGGCCCTCCTTTTATAGCTCAAGGGGTGATTATACTGATGTAGAACTATGATACCTAACTCTGGCAGTTAGGACAAAACGCATTAAATGCGCTGCTAGGTGTCGAGTGGAGGTTGAAGCCTAGCAAGGCTGTCGTGCCGCTTATCCAACTACCTCTTATTAGCATGACACGCCATCTAAACGGATGTCGATAAAGTTAACCTGCTCCTCTAACATGCCGACACGCATGGGTTGTGTCCACCTAAGCACCTACGGGCTCAACACCTCACTAATTAGCATCTAGCTGGCGAGAGCGGTGGAGTGCTGCCGTTTGGCGGGAAGCCCACGTCCGAGGAGCTTGCCGGGGCTTGACTTGCCGGTGCTGGTTGCTTCTGTTTGGGGTATTTGTAACTTGCCCCAATGCTTGGTCTTCTCAATGCTCTCCATGATCCCACGAAGAGCGGCTTCTCTGGTCAACTGCATATGAGACTTAGTACTTGACACAAGTGTTCGCAGAACGCTTGTGCATAAGTAAGGGTGGCAAACTGTAATGCCCCGGATCTGATGCGATAGGTGTCCGCCAGTTATTCGCCGTCATTTCCATATCATTTGCTTGCGTGTTGCATTTTGCCATGTCATCATGTGCATTGCATTGCATTGCATACGTGTTTGTCTCATGCATCCGAGCATTTTCCCCATTGTCCGTTTTGCAATCCGACACTCCTATGTCATCCGGCGTCCCCCTCTTGTCTATTTTCGTGAGCAGGTGTTAAACTTTCTCGGAATGGACCGAGGTTTGCCAAGCGGCCTTGGTACACCACCGGTAGACCGCCTGTCAAGTTTCGTGCTATTTGGAGGTCGTCTGATACTCCAACGGTTAACCGGGTAAACGTAAAGCCCTCTTTTGTGTGCACCCAACACCCCTCCAAAACAGCCCAATAACCCATCCAAACCCCGTCCATCCTCTCGGTCGTTCGATCACGATCGTGTGGGCAAAAACCGCACTCCATTTGGACTCTCCTAGCTCCCTCTACCTATAAAACACCTCCCCCTCCGAAATTCGGGCGAAACCCTAAACAAACTCCTCCCCGCCATCACCGGACGCGTTCGGATCCTACCGGACGCATCGCCGCCGCCGTCCGCAGCCATTGGCATGCTGCCACGTGGCCTGCCGCCACCTCCCACCGCATCGGCCCGCTCGGCCCGGGTGAAAGTGCAACTATCCCAAGGTGGTTTTGGTAATTCATAATAACATATAGCTCATTGAGCTGATACTATTCCAAGACAAATATTTCAGGAAAGCTCAATGAAGGGCATGGCATGGATGATGAAAGTGGATCCCTCAAAATATCAAGGATAGAAGGATTGGCTCAAGCTCAAAATCTCAAGACTCTGCATTTTACATTTTAGTGATCCAAGATCACATTGAGTCTATAGGAAAAGCCAATACTATCAAGGAGGGATGAGGTGTTGCTTAATGAGTTTCTTGCTCCATGATGCTTAGTGATATGCTCCAAAACCCTCAACTACTTTCTCACATCCACATATGACCTAAACCCAAAGTCAAACTCGGCCCCACCGATTCTTTCTATCCGGCGCCACCGAGTTCAGATGTCATAGCCACTGCCACAAACCCTAGGCAAATCGGTCTCACCGATAGGGATCTCGGTCTCACCGAGATGGGATTGTAATCTCTCTGTTTCCCTTCGTAACGTATCGGTCTAACCGAAGTGAGCGATCGGTCCCACCGAGATTGCAAGGTAAACTCTCTGTTTCTTTTTCGTAACATTTCGATCTCACCGAAAAGAGCGAATCGGTCCCACCGAGTTTACCTGACCAACTCTCTAGTTAGCTGTTTACCAAAATCGGTCTCACCGAGTTTGTGTAATCGGTCTCACCGAGATTACGTTATGCCCTAACCCTAACCATATCGGTCCTACCAATTGCATGTCGGTCCCACAGAAATCACTAACAGTCACTAGGTTTACTGAATCGGTCAGACCGAGTTTGATGATTCGGTCCCACCGAGTTTGGTAAATTGTGTGTAACAGTTAGATTTTGTGTGGAGGCTATATATACCCCTCCACCTCCTCTTCATTCGTGAAGAGAGCCATCAGAACAAACCTACATTTCCAACTTGCCAGTTATGAGAGAGAACCACCTACTCATGTGTTGAGGCCAAGATATTCCATTCCTACCATATGAATCTTGATCTCTAGCCTTTCCCAAGTTGCTTTCCACTCAAATCTTCTTTCCACCAAATCCAAATCCTGTGAGAGAGAGTTGAGTGTTGGGGAGACTATCATTTGAAGCACAAGAGCAAGGAGTTCATCATCAACACACCATTTGTTACTTCTTGGAGAGTGGTGTCTCCTAGATTGGCTAGGTGTCACTTGGGAGCCTCCGACAAGATTGTGGAGTTGAACCAAGGAGTTTGCAAGGGCAAGGAGATCGCCTACTGTGAAGATCTACCGCTAGTGAGGCAAGTCCTTCGTGGGCGGCTTGACCATGGTGGGATAGACAAGGTTGCTTCTTCGTGGACCCTTCGTGGGTGGAGCCCTCCGTGGACTCGCGCATCCATTACCCTTTGTGGGTTGAAGTCTCCATCAACGTGGATGTACGATAGCACCACCTATCAGAACCACGACAAAAACATCCGTGTCTCCAATTGCCTTTGAATTCTCCAAACCCTTCCCTTTACTTTCTAACAAATTGCATGCTTTACTTTCCGCTGCTCATATACTCTTTGCATGCTTGCTTAAATTGTGTGAGGATTGCTTGACTTGTGCTAAAATAGTTAAAATCTACCAAAGACTAAAATTGGGAAAAGGTTAGGTTTTTAATTGGTCAAGTAGTCTAATCACCCCCCCTCTAGACATACTTCAAGGTCCTAATAGTTAAAATCTCCATTTGCTTTGATTTCCATAGCTTTTGGTGGTCATAGCCTTAGTTTCACAACCTAGGAGAGTATGGCGTCTAGCGAGGGTAACTATCACCGTAGAGGTCCTTACTTTGATGGCACTAATTTTGCTAGTTGGAAGCATAAGATGAAAATGCATATTCTTGGACATAACCCCGCCGTTTGGGCTATTGTGTGTATTGGCTTGCAAGGTGAATTCTTTGATGGGAGAGAACCGAACCGTGAAGCTAGTGCGGATGAGTTGAAGATGCTGCAATACAACGCTCAAGCTTGTGATATCCTCTTCAACGGATTGTGCCCCGAAGAATTCAACAAAATCAGCCGTCTTGAGAATGCAAAGGAAATTTGTGATACTTTGATTGATATCCATGAAGGTACCGACTCCGTCAAGGAATCCAAGTTGGATGTGCTCTAAAGTCAGCTTGACAAGTTCGAAATGAAGGATGGTGAAGGTGTCGCTGAAATGTACTCTAGGCTTGCTCTTATCACAAATGAGATTGCCGGCTTAGGAAGTGAAGAGATGACCGACAGATTCATCATCAAGAAGATCCTAAGAGCATTGGATGGAAAATATGATACTGTGTGCACATTGATCCAAATGATGCCCAATTACAAAGATCTCAAGCCAAATGAAGTCATTGGAAGAATTGTTGCTCATGAGATGTCGCTCAAGGATAAGGAGGAACTTCACAACAAGTCAAGTGGTGCTTACAAAGCCTCATGTGAAGCCCCTACATCATCAAGTGAGAAACAAACCTTCAATGAAGAATTGAGCTTAATGGTGAAGAACTTCAACAAATTCTACAAGAGTAGAAGTAAGGAGAGAAGCTCCAAGTCAAGGTCCTACAATGACAAAAGATCTTCTAGTAGAGAGCGCAATTGCTACAATTGTGGGAGACCCGGACACTATTCCAATGAGTGTACGGCACCCTACAAAAGAAGAGAAGATTCTCCAAAAAGAAGAAGTAGAAGAGAAGAATCACCACCAAGAGAGAGAAGGAGTAGAGATGATCGTTATGAACGAAGACGCTCACGAAGAAGCAAGGATTCAGAAAGGAAGGACAAGTCATCAAGGAGCTACACAAAACGAAGGCATCAAGCTCATGTTGGTGAATGGGTATCCGGCTCCTACTCCGACAATCACTCCGGGAGAAGCTATCACTCTGACTCCAAATATACTCAAGATGAAGGTGTTGCCGGTCTAGCACTTGTGTCAACCAACTCCTACGAAATATTTGATTCACCAAATGAAGGAATTGGAAGATGCTTCATGGCCAAAGGTCCTAAGGTAACACACCCAGAGTATGTTGATTTCAATAGTGATGAAGATGACTTGTTAGGTGATGATGATTTACTTGTTGACAACTCTAGTGATGAATACTATGATGAAACATAAATCAATCATGCTAATCAAGATAAAACGAATGACAATGATAAGGAGAAGATTGAGCTTCTAACTAAAGAACTAAACACTCTTAAGTTAGCTCATGAAACTATCTTGAAGATCATCGAGAACTTTTAAGGGCTCATGAGAAGTTATGCTTTGAAAAGCTCAATCTTGAGCAAGAGCATGAGTTCTTAAAGGCAATCAATGATGATCTCCGTAAGAAAAGTTCTTCTTACATTGCCAAGCGTTTACTCTTATCTACTTACATGCCTCAAGTCAAGTCCATTAACAAGAACAAGAAAGATTCTTCCTCTAGTAGTAACAATAATCATGTTAAATATAATATTATTACTTCTAGTAGTTCTCTTGATTCCACTAATGATTCTCTTAGCCAAGTTACACTTGAGCAAGAAAATAGCTTATTGAAGGGAATTATAGAGAAAGGTGTATACAAGAGCCTTGCCGGGCGTAAGCAATTTGAGGAAATTATGCATAAAGCAAGAAAGGAACCGAAAGAATCAAGGTGTTGGTTTTGAACGAAAGTTCAATGCCAATGGAGTTGAGTGGGAAGAAGATCAATATCCCAAGACGAAGTTTGTTCCTCAACAAGAGAAGTATGATCCTACTTCCTTCAAGGGAACACAAGCTCAAGATGATCTTCCACCACAATACCACAAGAACAAAGGCAAGGACAAGCTTCAAGAGGAGATAGATGCATTTGAAGAAGCTCCTAAGGCCTTGGTCAAGTGGGTTCCCAAGACTACGTCAAGTTCTACTTCACCAAGCACAACTACAACTCCAAGGATTCCCATCAAGATGATGTGGATCCCAAGAAGAAGAACTAGAGAGTTCTTGAGGGTGACTCCGCCAACATTCTTCACTCATATATTATGGCAAGGACAAGTGCAATCAACTTCCACATCTTGCACTAGTTCAAGGAGTCACAAACCCTCTTGTTGGTAAGCCAAGGGACAAGGTAACCTAATGCTTTCATGGACATCATCTTGTGTGAACATCACTCTATGTCTATGGATATACTTGTTTGTTCCTTGTGGGACTAACCCGTGTAGGTATTGAAAGTGCAACTCACACCAAAAGGATTGCTCCAAATGATCCTATCAACATTGAGCATCCACATCTTCAACACCTATATGAAGTCATCATCGACAAAACCCAAGGTTAGTTCATCCCTCTAATGGGGGATCTCACATCTAGGGGGAGCTTTACTCTAAAGAATTGAGCTAAACAACTCTAATGGTGTGAACACAACAATGCTTTATGTAAAAGTGGTAACCCCACTTGAGATTAAACGATGAGTATGACCTATGATCAAATGTTCTCATTTGACTCCTAAGTCAATTGTTTGATAGATGCTAGAATTGGTTGTGCATGCTTTGCCACATATTTCATTTGCCATTTTATTGTGTGGACATGTTGGTTGCATATTTTATTCATTCGAGGACATCCACTTGTTGTTTTGATTGATTGGTTTTCTTTTTCTTTGGCCAAGTGGATGGACAAGAATGCCTAAGAACCTTCTCTAGCTATCTATGCTCTTCTCGTCTCAAACTCTATTCATGCTACATCACAAAATTTGATCAAGTCAGATTCGAACCACTCTATGTGAGGAGCACTCGAGTCCCCGATTCGTCATGGACTTAAACTTCCAAAACTTCTTTGTGTGTTTGATTCGACCGATTCTTCCATTTCGGTCATACCGAGATCACTAAGTCGATCTAGGTTTTTCAATCTCGGTGCAACCGATTTGAACTTCGGTCTCACCGAGTTCTTTATGTAATCATGATCATGCATCTCGGTGCCACCGAGTCGTTCCACTTTCGGTCACACCGGCGGTCGGGCTATATATTCACACGGGCAAAAATTTGGAAAACTTTCTCCAAACCTCTTCGCCCGCGCATAGCTCGCTCTGCCTTCTAGGTCTACAGATTGTCGAATTCGTTGCCAACCGCCTCCTGTCACTGGTCTCCGCCGCCGTCAACGGAATTCATCTCCGCCGTTGCCGCCGTAGCGAGTTCATCGCCAAACTAGGGTATGGACTCGATCACAGTGCTATCCCCGTCCGATTCCTAGCAAATTGTGTTCATTATGATTCTTGCCACGATTGAAACACCTCTATCCAGTCAAAACAATCCTTAGAATAGATGCGATTTGAAAATTTAGGGTTAGGTTTCCGCCGAAACCATCTCGGACCCACCGAGTTGAAAAACTCGGTCTCACCGATTTGGCTAACACCATTGCACAAGTGACTCTCGGTCTCACCGAGAATTGCTAGTCGGTGTGACCGATTTTAGAACTCAGTGAAACCCTAGCAGTCTCGGTGCCACCGAACTGTGACTTGGTCTGACCGAGTTCACTTGTTTAGGTTCCAAAAGCTGCTTCAGTATCATCGAGTTTACAAATTGGTTGATCCGAAATGCTTTCTGTGGAAAACTAAAACTAAGTTTTTGAATCATTCTTTTGCAAAAATCTCTGCATTTTGTGATGCTCATCCACTCTATGTCATCTATAACTATTCACAGGGTCAGCAGTCAGTGTTTGCAACATGTCAGACCAAAGTGATAGTCAGAAAAGGGAAGAAGAGCAGATTCACATGAGTGAGGGCACTAGTCCCTCTAGCACTTCAGATGAGGGAATCAGAAGCACTCCCAGCAATTTGCCCAAAGCTGCCACCAGGACAAGGAAGAAGAGAACCTCACAATCTGAGGATGAGGATTATGTGGCAGTAGAGGATGAGGCCATTTCTGAGAAAAAGGTGCTCAAAAAGGAGTATAGCTCAGCTGCAGTTAAGCCAGGGCTGAAGATCAAAAGGCCAGCAGGTAGACAACCCATGTCTAAAGCCAGAGCCTCCACTCAAGCATCTTTGGAATCCCAACCCGAAGAGGCTGCTGCAGAAGAGAAGAAAAGGAAGGAAAGGGTCAAGAAGACCATGGCCAGAGTTGTTGGAAAACCTTCCATGATGGAAGAGGAAGAAGAAGAAGAGGTTGCTGCACCAGCACCCAATGCACAAAAGCTGGTGGGTGATGCTATAAGGTCAGGGGTTGCATCATCAAAGCCCAAAGAAGCACCCAAAGCTGCCTCCAAGCCCAAGACTGCACCTAAGAGGAATACCAGGAACATATCTGCAGCTGAGAAGAACAAGGCCCTAGTGCACAGAGTTCTTCTTGAGGAAGATGATGAAGGACAAGTCTGAGGAAGCTGAAACCTAAGATTCCAGACCACAATGATGCTCATCCTGTGGCTGAGAACATGAAGATCAGGAGATACTCAGGGTTGAGGCTATGGAGAGAGTCAGATCCATATGCCACCAGAAGAAGAACTGCTGTTGATTAGAGGTTCCACACTAAGGAACAACAGGATTTCTATGAGACAATCTTGTTGGACAAGAAGCCTATAGTGTGTGATATGAGGTGGGTCGACTGGACCTACATAAAGGAGAATGAAGAACACTATCACAGAGTGTATGACAACTTGATGCGTGTGGAGTTGCAGACTTTGTTGGGCAGAAGCTCACAAACTGGAATGATGAGCTTGTTATGCAATTCTACTCCACAGCACACTTCTATCCAGATGGCAGGATAGTTTGGATGTCTGAAGGTACGAGATACCAATCAACTATTGATGAATGGGCCAATCTGATCAACGCCCCAAAGGAGAGTGAAGATGACTTGGACGTTTATGCCAAGAAAAAGATGGATCACAATTCTATGTCACATATGTACAAGGAGATCCCAGACAAAGCACTTGAGACTTTCAAGTTTGGGTATGTCCATTTTCTTCTGTCAGGGCTGCCAATGATCAACTGGATCCTAAGGCACACTCTTTTGCCCAAGTCAGTGATCACAACATGATCGGAGGGCATGCAATTAATTTGCTACACATATTTGATGTGCCACAGAAATTCAAGGTCATGAGCCTCATGGTTGAGACTATCAAGAGGACAATGACAAACCAAAAGAGAAGTTGCGGATATGCCCCACAAATTCAGGAGTTGATTAACTCAAAAGATGGGCACAGGCAAATATACATTGGATAAGGAACACTTTGTTCTCTATCCAGACTTTGAGGACAATCAAGTTGTGATGAATGAGAATGAACCATCTTCAGTGCAAGCTCAAGAGAAGAAGGAGAAGGCAAAGAAGGAGAAGGCTGCCAAGACGCCAACTCAAGAGGAGGCATCTGAGTACTTTTTGAAAAGCAAGCAAGACCAGCTTGGTTACTTGATAGCATCAACTCTGAGGATTGAGAAGGGGTTGGCCACCCTAACTCAAAACCAGGAGAGCCTGGAAAGAATCATGGAAGAAAAATTCTATGATTTAGATGTCAAAATGGCGAGATTGATCGGTTGTGGAGCAGCTTCTGAGGATGACATGCAGAGAGGAAGGGCGGGACAACCATCGATGCATTTGCGGAGTGCCTCGAGCTCGAGATCATTGCAGAGCCGAGAATCGATAGCGAGGTCACTTCATCTGCACCAGCTACAGCTCGGTGCAACCCGGCTTGACACCAACTCCTTGACTCCCTCCACATCAACTGAAGTCTGCGTCCAAGGAGCCATCTCTACGCCACCAACTGAAGACCAAGCCTGAGAGATGAAATAGTACTATGCATTTTCTATGAACTTTTTGGTAACTTGTTGCCAAAGGGGGAGAAAAATGTATAGATCATAGGCTTCGAGAGAGAGAGAGTTTTATTTTGTTCTCTCTTGTCTTCTTGGTTGAAGTTTATTTGCTATTGCCTGTGAGACATTGATGATCATGTGTTTGATCATAAGCTACACTTATGCTTGTTGGATGATATTATCTTATTTATCTTTATTTGATCATTCACTTTCCTTGGTGATGAGTGCATGTATTCAATCTTTATTATTTTGAGCGCTCCACCAAGATGTATGTGACATGGAAGAATAACCCATGAGCCTAATCTCTTGTGCATTTGCAGTCCAAAGCAAATCTTAAATCTATGCACAAATTTAGGGGGAGCTCTTGCTTATCACATACTTATCAAAGTGACGATGCTTTTCAATCTTATTATCATTTGTCGAAGCTTTGATCTATATGTTGTCATCAATTACCAAAAAGGGGGAGATTGAAAGTGCAACTATCCCTAGGTGGTTTTGGTAATTCATCACAACATATAGCTCATTGAGATAATACTATTCCAAGACAAATATTTCAGGAAAGCTCAATGAATGGCATGGAATGGATGATGAAAGTGGATCCCTCAAAATATCAAGGATAAAAGGATTGGCTCAAGCTCAAATGCTCAAGACTCTACATTTTACATTTTATTGATCCAAGATCACATTGAGTCTATAGGAAAAGCCAATACTATCAAGTAGGGATGAGGTGTTGCTTAATGAGTTTCTTGCTCCATGATGCTTAGTGATATGCTCCAAAAACCCTCAACTACTTTCTCACATCCACATATGACCTAAACCCAAAGTCAAACTCGGCCCCACCGATTCTTTCTATCCGGCGCCACCGAGTTCAGATGTCATAGCCACTGCCATAAACCCTAGGAAAATCGGTCTCACCGATAGGGATCTCGGTCTCACCGAGATGGGATTGTAATCTCTCTGTTTCCTTTCGTAACGTTTCGGTCTAACCGAAGTGAGCGATCGGTCCCACCGAGATAGCAATGTAAACTCTCTGTTTCCTTTTCGTAACATTTCGGTCTCACCGAAAAGAGCGAATCGGTTCCACCGAGTTAAACTGACCAACTCTCTGGTTAGCTCTTTACCAAAATCGGTCTCACCGAGTTTGTGTAGTCGGTCTCACCGAGATTAAATTATGCCCTAACCCTAACCATATCGGTCCTACTGAGTTGCATGTCGGTCCCATCGAAATCACTAACGGTCACTAGGTTTACTGAATCGGTCAGAACGAGTTTGATGATTCGGTCCCACCGAGTTTGGTAAATTGTGTGTAACGGTTAGATTTTTTGTGGAGGCTATATATACCCCTCCACCTCCTCTTCATTCGTGAAGAGAGCCATTAGAACAAACCTACACATCCAACTTGCCAGTTCTGAGAGAGAACCACCTACTCATGTGTTGAGGCCAAGATATTCCATTCCTACCATATGAATCTTGATTTCTAGCCTTCCCCAAGTTGCTTTCCACTCAAATCTTCTTTCCACCAAATCCAAATCCTGTGAGAGAGAGTTGAGTGTTGGGGAGACTATCATTCGAAGCACAATAGCAAGGAGTTCATCATCAACACACCATTTGTTACTTCTTGGAGAGTGGTGTCTCCTAGATTGGCTAGGTGTCACTTGGGAGCCTCAGAGCAAGATTGTGGAGTTGAACCAAGGAGTTTGTAAGGGCAAGGAGATCGCCTACTTCGTGAAGATCTACCGCTAGTGAGGCAAGTCCTTCGTGGGCGACGGCCATGGTGGGATAGACAAGGTTGCTTCTTCGTGGACCCTTCGTGGGTGGAGCCCTCCGTGGACTCGCGCAGCCGTTACCCTTCGTGGGTTGAAGTCTCCATCAACGTGGATGTACGATAGCACCACCTATCGGAACCACGACAAAAACATCCGTGTCAACAATTGCGTTTGAATTCTCCAAACCCTTCCCTTTACTTTCTAGCAAGTTGCATGCTTTACTTTCCGCTGCTCATATACTCTTTGCATGCTTGCTTGAATTGTGTGAGGATTGCTTGACTTGTGCTAAAATAGTTAAAATCTACCAAAGACTAAAATTGGGAAAATGTTAGGTTTTTAATTGGTCAAGTACTCTAATCACCCCCCCTCTAGACATACTTCAAGGTCCTACATGGGCCCCGAGCCCATCGCCATGGCGCCTCACTTTGCCTTGAGGCCACCGTGCTCCTCGCCCTTGCCGCCGACCTCGCCGCCAGGCGCTCCGCCGCCGCCTCGCGCTCAGCGCCGCCACCAGCCGCCCGCCAAGCAGCCTTGGCAGATCCGCCACCGACCTCGCCGCCCAAGCGCCGCCTTCCGTCTGCTCCGGCCAGATCCAGTCACGGGAGGGCCGGACCCGACAAGCCCGTGCCTCCCCGACCTCTCCCTCTCAACTCCAGCGAGCTCCGGCCCTGCCTCGGTTCGCGTGCCGGACGAACCCTAGATCTCGTGGTATATTCTTTTCTGCCAAGTCCCGAGATTGTTTTATTCTGGTGCCTACTTTGACATGCCATAACTCATCATATGGAGCTCCGTTTTGCATGTATGATATACTGAAATGTTCATCATGAGATGCTCTAAATTTTGTTCCACTGTGCCATGTTTATTTGAGTTCATGTTGATGACCTGATCATCGTTGCAAGAGTGCTATATAATGTTGTCTGTTGTAGTTTATCAGAACATGCTCATTTGTCATTTTTGCATCTTTTTGTGTAATTTTCTTTTGAGCATGAAGTCTACATGTGTTATGAGATACAACATGCCATCTTTGCTTTGGTGCAATCCAATCTTCATGATATGCCATGTGTTGATTGTTATAAGCTTTCAAAGTAGCCTCCGTGATGTTGCTGATTTCTGTAACTCATTTCTGCCATGTCTGAAACTGATATATTGTGATGCTATGTAAACCTGTTGATACCATTAGTTCTATGCATAATATGGAGATATTCACTAAGGGTGTTTTGTTAAATGTGATGCTCTATGCATTCATTCCTTTATTTGAATTTATAGCCTGCTGTAGCTTGTTGTTATCATGCTCCAAACTTGCTAAATGATGTTGCTGTCAGCCTGTTAACATTAAGTTCAGTTTTGCCATGTGTTTTGCTAGTGTTCCTTGCATGCTATGAGCTTGTTCTTGCCATGGTTAGTTTCATGAACATGTCTTCTCGCTGTAGGTATTCTTGTCTTGTCATGAAATGCTTTGTGATGAGTGTTTTGAGCTCGCAAAGATTCCTTCATAATTCTTTTTATGCCATGCCTTCATAAGTCTGAATCTGTTTATGAAACTTGCTATGTTTACATGGGCACCATCATATTTTCTGTGCCCTTTTGGCTCATGGCCAGTAATGGACTTTTGTTAAATGCAGTTATTAAATTCATTCCATGCCTTTGGTTTCCACAATAAGTTCTTGTAGCATGTTGTTTGATAGCTCTAAACATTGCAACCTGATGTTATTTCTGCCATGTCCTGTGAATTCCACTAAGTCTGTGAACCTGTTATTATTTGCAATCTTGCCATGTCCTTTTGAGCATGTTTTATTGGTTTCTGGAGATAGTTCATTGTTCATGTTTTGTCATGGTTTACCTGTACATCATGTAGACACCTTCTGTTTTCATGCTTTGCTGCTGTAGCATGTTGTTTTGGTGCTTGCAATATGCCTAGTTGCTGTTTTGGACAGCTTGCCCTTTATACTTGTATGGTGTGGATGTGTTGAACCATTGCTCCGTTTTGAGCGTGCTCTATATGAAACTTGCTTAGTGTTGTGTTTAGTTTCATGTTAGCTTGTTGCATCCATGTTTTGAGGTGTGTGCTTGATGTTTGAATGCATTTTGCATCAATGCCATGTTTAACTTGTTTTGCTCATATCTTCTAGGCCGTAGCTCCGAATCTAATGAACTTTATATGTAACTTGACTAGAATTTAGTGTAGATCATTTTGGTCCATCTTAACTTTCTGTTTAATAACTTGAACATAAGGTTTATTCAGATCTGGACCAATTTCGAAATTTGCATATGGGGACTTACCGGTATTGTTATATGTTGTTTCCTGCCTCATTTAAACTTGCTTGGATGTGTTGTTCTTGTATGCATCATCTCTTGCCATGAGTAGATTCATGTGGCCTTGTCATGCATCATACTTGGTTGAGCATCATGCCTTGTTCATGTGTGGTGTGTTTACCTTGTTGTGTGCTTCTTCTCAATAGTTCCCGTTTCGTTGCGATGTGAGGATTAGATTCGTCTCACGCTTGGTCTAAATCTTCGTGGCTTCATCTTCTTCATGGACTCGTTCTTCTTCCTTGCGGGATTTCAGGGAAGATGACCGTCACCTTGGATCTCATTACTATCATTGCTATGCTAGTTGCTTCGTTCTATCGCTATGCTGTGTTACCTACCACTTGCATATCAAGCCTCCCAAATTGCCATGAACCCCTAACCTTTATTCCCCTTCCTAGCAAACCGTTGTTTGGCTATGTTACCGCTTTTTCTTAGCCCCTCTTATAGCGTTGCTAGTTGCAGGTGAAGATGAAGTTTGCTCCATGTTGGTTTATGTCTATGTTGGGATATCACAATATCTCTTATATTATTAATGCATCTATATACTTGGTAAAGGGTGGAAGGCTCGGCCTTATGCCTGGTGTTTTGTTCCACTCTTGCCGCCCTAGTTTCCGTCATATCGGTGTTATGTTCTTGGATTTTGCATCCCTAACGCGGTTGGGTGATTTATGGGACCCCCTTGACAGTTCGCCTTGAATAAAACTCCTCCAGCAAGGCCCAACTTTGGTTTTACCATTTGCCTACCACCTATTACTTTTCCCTTGGGAGTAATTAACCCGAGGGTCATCTTTATTTTAGCCCCCCCCCGGGCCAATGCTTGTCTAAGTGTTGGCCCGAACTAGAGCCCCTTGCAGCGCCTCCTCGGGGAAACTCGATGCCTGGTCTTAGTTGTACGGGCTGCTCATCCGGTCGTGGCCTGAGACGAGATACGCGCGGTGTCGGTGTACTAGAGTAGGGGTACCCTAGTACCCCGAACTTGTGCACGGGCAGTTGCAGCCCTCCGCGGCAGGGCTTACCGGGTGACCGCCAAGATCCTCCGTGGTTCCTTTGGAGCCATTCAAGAAAAAAGTATTCAAGCCAAGGAGACAAGGCCCGGCAAGAGGAGCTTGCCGGAAGGCCACCAAGGCACCTACAAGACAAGGCCCCGGCAAGAGGAGCTTGGGGAAGGCCAGTGCGCGACAAGCTTCCGGCTGCAAGACAACAACCGCGACAAGGCGCTTGCATGGCAGAGCACCACTCGGTACCTACGCTCCAAAGACATCCACTAACGTGTCGCATACAGGACCTTCCCAGCGTGCGGGCGAGAGGTCTGTGCAGCCAGCCGTGTGAATGGCAATCAGCGCCGACAAGATTGCCATCGTGGCAAGCGGTGGCGCCCGACGGTCCCTGTTTGCACTTTGTTAGGGCGACGTGAGCGGGCATTTAATGCCTTTGTCCCTGCCGTCGGGTTAGGTATGGTACTGCATACCTTTGTACAAGTAGGTGTACCAACCACTACTTTTCCATTTGTACCCTTGTCTACGTTGCCACCGCCTGGAGACCCTTGAGCATATAAAAGGAGGCCCATGCGCAGCGTAGAGGGGTCGGTGAGTTCCCCCACGCTCGGTCTAGTTAGCGATTCGTGTGTCTTGTAGCACTCAAGCGCTCTGAGCAAGAACTCAATACACCTCACACATGCAGAAGTAGGAGTGTTATCTCTCAGGAGAGCTCTGCCGGGTAAACCCTCGTGCTCGCCTCGATCTGCTCTCCGTGCGACCTCCGCTCCCCGCCGAACCGAAAGGGGCTCGGTCCGCCGGTCCCATAGGTGTTTGTGGGCCAGATCAGCCTGCCCCGACATCTTTGGAGCGCCAGGTAGGGGCCCTCGCAGACCACCGGTTCCGCCCCCGCCAAGCGTCCAAGGGAATCCACTCAGCAGGTTTATCTCTAGATCTGCTGAGCGCGCCCTGCCATTCTTCAAAATTTTGAAGAAGGCAGGTCCGATGCAATGGACTCCGGAAGCGGAGGCTGCGCCGCAGGACTTGAAGAGATACATGTCCTCCACTCCAACACTTGTCGCACCTAAGCCACAAGAGAAGTTGATGCTATATATAGCAGCAACCAATCAAGTGGTTAGTGCTGCGTTAGTAGCGGAGAGGGAGGCGGATGATGAGCTAGCAACCATGGAAGATGCATCCAGCGACAAGCAGGGGGCTTCGCCAGCAAGCTCTGGTCCCGACAAGGATGGATCTGCGCAGACACATGAGAAGATGCAGAAAAGGATGGTGCAGCGCCCAGTTTACTTTGTCAGTTCCCTTCTGCAGGGGGCTAGGTCAAGGTACTCTGGTGTGCTGAAATTGCTTTTCGGCCTCCTCATGGCCTCGAGAAAGCTGCGCCATTACTTCCAGGCACATGAGATCACAGTCGTCACTCGTTTTCCATTTGAAGAGGATCTTGCAAAATCCAGAGGCAACAGGCGGGGATTGTCGAGTGGGCACTGGAACTGTCAAGCTTTGGCCTCAAGTTTGAGAGAACTTCCACTATCCAAAGTAGAGCATTGGCGGAGTTCATAGCAGAATGGACGCCAACACCAGATGAAGAAATTCCAGAAACGAGCATCCCCATCAAGGAAGCACGCAAAGAGTGGCTGATGTACTTTGATGGTGCCTTCTCGCTGCAAGGCGCCGGGTCTTGGCGTGCTACTTGTTGCACCCACCGGAGAGCACCTCAAGTACGTAGTCCAGATGCACTTTCCCAAGGAGCAAGCAACAAACAATATTGCAGAGTATGAAGGTTTGCTTGCCGGTCTCAGGATCGCAGTAGACCTTGGGATGAAGAAGCTCATTGTCAGGGGTGACTCACAGCTTGTCATCCGCCAAGTGAACAAGAATTATCAGAGTCCATTGATGGAAGCTTATGTTGATGAAGTGACAAAGCTAGAAGAGCACTTTCACGGCCTACAGATGGAATATATTCCAAGAGCTCAGAACGATATAGCTGATGGCCTGTCAAAGTGCGCCGCACTTAAGTTACCTGTGGAACCAGGGATTTTTGTGCTCAAGCTGACTCAACCGTCTGTAACACCATCGACTGGACAGAGCAAGAAGAGGAAGTTGATCTCTGGTGACTACTTTCCGGCAGAGCTTCCCGAAGCCGCCGCCAGAAGGTCCCCAAGATCAACACCAGCGATCTTGAGGAGCGATCTGCTCCGACAAGCCCTGTGGTTTGTTTCGTTGAAGCGCACGCTCCCGACAAGTTTTGCCCGGCAAGCTTGCCGGAGAACGTCAAGCTCGGTGAGCCGCGAGGTTCTCGTCGTGGAAGCCGATGTTCCCGCAGCAGCAGATGTGCCTTTAGTCCTTGTTGTCGAGCCGCAAGCTCCAAAGATGGGCGCAGCAGATTGTCCATTTCCTTGAGCGGATAACTTCGAAGAGCAAGAAGAAGCGGAAAGAGTAGCCCGGCAATGAGTATGTACCAGTTTGTCGATAACACACTGCATGTAAGGAGACTCAACGGTGTGAAATTGAAGTGTATTCACCGGGAAGAGCGGACAAAAGCTGTTGGCGAGAGAGATACATGGAGGCATATGTGGTCACCACATTGGCGCAGAGCACTTGCCAGCAAAGCATTCCGGCAAGGTTTCTTTTGGCCGACAGCCCTCCGGATGCAAATCGCACAAGTAACCAAGTGTGAAGCGTGCGGTTCCATTCCAAGCAGATACACCAGCCAGCTCAAGCTCTCCAGACGATCCCTTTATCACGGCCATTTTCGGTCCGGGGCTCGACATCCTCGGCCCCTTTCCCGAAGCTGTCGGGGCTTTGAGTTCTTATGCGTTGCAATCGACAAGTTCACAAAGTGGCGGAAGTGGAAGCAGTGAGGAAGGTGACAGCGGTCGGCGGTCAAGTTCTTCAGTCGATTGTTTGCCGCTTTGGAATCCCTAACAGGATCATCACCGACAACGGCACGCAATTCACAAGCCGCACCTTCATGCAAGACGTCCAAAATCTTGGCGCCAAGGTTCGCTTTCGCCATTGCTCATCCGAGAAGCAACGGTCAAGCGGAGAGGGCAATGCTGAAGTCGCGGCGGGCTCAAGACCAGAACTTTCGACAGGCTGCACAAGTGCGGAAGAAAGCTGGATTGAGGAGCTGCGGTGGTTCTTGGTCGATCAGACGACGCCAAATCGAGCCACCGCCGGACACCTTCGCTCTAGTCTATGGAGCAGAGGCAGTTCTCCCCACGGAACTCAGATATGGATGCGCCTCGAGTGCTCGCTTATGATGAGCTTGAGCAAGAGCAGCTGCGACAAGATGACGCTACGCTCCTTGAGGAAGATCGTCTTCAGCTCAGACGAGCTGCTCGATACCCGACAAGCTTTGCGCCGCTACCATAGCCGCAAAGTTAATGCCGAAGTCTCGAGGAAGGCGACCTTGTTCTTCGCGCGTTCACCGGCCAAGAATCCCAACAAGTTGACGCCAAAGTGGGAAGGCCCTTACCGGGTGAAACGAGTCACTAGGCCCGGCGCCGTCGCTTTGAGACCGAAGATGGCATTCCGGTGAGCAACTCCTGGAACATTGAGCATCTTCGTAAGTGTTACTCAGAAGCGCGGTTGCGGAACCTGTTCGGCAACCACCTTTGTACAAGTCTTGCCGCTGTTGCATGTAATCCTTTGTACAAAGCGGTAGCAGACCCGTGCATAAGTAAAGCTTAGCGTGCCGCACATCTTGTCAATTTCATGCTTTTTACTTCTATTTTTGCATGCGTTATCTGACACTTTGTGCAGCACCTACCCCTGGTAAGTAATAACAAGCCATAAGGCTCCATATCTTTATTTTCTCTTCTTTCTCTTTCTCAAAGAAAGGAAGGTTCCCTCGCACACAAGTTTGCCGGGGGGAAAGGAGAAGATAATTGTGTGGACCAAGCGTCGCTCAAGGAAGTCTAGCCTTACCGGGAAGCAAACGACAGAAAAGCTAAGTTGCCAAAGTTTGAGCAATTAGTTTTAAAATTTTTAAGTTATCTTCCTTGAACGACCGTATTTTGTATGGAAAACACATGCGCAGAGGAACCAACTCGTAGCTAGTTGCGCCCTTACTTTGTTTCGAGTCCGCTCAACAACTTAAGTGAGCTGTGACTAGTTGCGACAAGGTTGCTTGTTGGAAGCGGCACCGCCAGCAGGCTGCTGACGTCCCGCACTCAGCGCTCGCGGCTCAGGTGCCCGCGCCGACAAGTTCCCTAAAAGCGTGGGGCAAAAACATACAAAGGAAGGAATCAAGTAAAGGAAATAACATAGCAATTGATACCCAAAATAGAGTTATATTACAAGATAGCTTGCCGCATCTCTAATGGATTGTTCTTATGACATGACCAGCAGCGGCAAGAGAAAGAGAAAGCAGGCGGCCTAATCTACGCGACGCCTCAACCCTCTTGATTCCGCTCACCGTGTCCATGATGGGTGCGACAAGGGTCTTGAGCGCCTCCACATCAACATCCGTGGCCAGGGACTTGAGGGCGTTGGTGAGGTTGAGGCCTGGGTTGCGGAAAGCCACCTTCATCGGCACCTTTGAAGAGCTCCCGCAGATCTGGCGCGACTCCTCGGCCAGCTGCTTTGGGACTTCTTCCCGAGTCATTGGAGGGCCTTCACCACACCCTTGAAGAACAAGCTAAGCTTGGCGCTGGGTTGGAGGTGCTCGTCGGAGGAATATCCAAGATCCACCATCCCGGCTCCATCGGCTCCTGTTGATGGCTGCAAGAAGATCCACGAGACCCTCGGTCCGGTGCTCCACGTTCTCCCTCAAGGCACTGGGCGGCAGCAACACTGCGCCAGCGCCTCGTCGGCCTTGATCTTCTCCTTCAAGGCCACCTCCTGCTCCTTGGCGACGTCCGTCACCGAGTCGGGTGGTCGGCTTCAACTCAAGATCCGTTGGAGTCCTTGGCGGCGCTGAGCTCCTTGCTCCTCTCGGCGAGACGGCCCTGCAGCCTCGCCAAGAGTGTAAGGCGTCCTTCTCGGCTTTCGTGCTTGAGTGCAGCAAGCTCCTCGCCGCTCCCCTTGAGATCGGCCTCCAGCTGCACCACCTTCGTCTCCAGCTCCTTCTTGGTGGCCTCGGCAGCTGCGGGCAAAGATCCTTTGCTTCCTTGAGAGCCCCGCCAAATGTTTGCTCGCGCATAGCAAGATCCTCCTCGTGGCTGTCCAGGTTAACCTTCCGCTGCGCCAGCTCGCCTTCCTGTGCAGACAGCTTCTCGGCGGCAAGCCGCTGTTCCTCCTCAGCTTCAGCCTTCTCGAGGATGAAGGCCTTGCGCTCCTCGGCGAGTTGCTCCCGCTCCTCTGCCAGGGACCGGAGAGCTTCCTGGTTGCGGCCCCGGAGCTCCTCCGCACGCTTCTCGATGTCTGCTCTCGCCTTCGCGACAAGCGCCTCCCGGGATTCTAGCTTGGCTTGTCGGGCGCGGTAGAGCGACAACAGCCTTCAGCAGTTGCTCCTCCTCGTGGTCGCGCTGCTTCTTTGCTGCTGGCGTCGACTAAGCGTCGATCCAATGAGGCGAGCAGCTCTTCATCGAAGGTTTCTCCTTGGCCGGGCGCCTGAGCTCGACCCCATGGGAGCTTGATGAAGACGCCATCGCTGGCCTTCAAGTAGGCGCCGGGCTGGGGCTCTTTGAGCCCGGCCAGCAGCGGTGGAGGGATCGGCGATCGGCGTGGCGCTGGCGCTCCTGCTGACCTCGGGGCCGTCGGTCGACCGCCGGACCCCTCGCCCGGCTGCGGCGGCAGCCGGGGCCTCTTCGGCCGGGCTCGCCAACGCCGGCTTCTTCTTCCACGGCGGCGGCTTCATCAGTGTTGCCGCGCACGTCCTCCTCGCTGGCGACCTCGGTCTCCATTGGCTCTGTGGCGGATGGATGAAGAAAAGTCAAGCAAATATTCAAAGACAAAATCAGAAGAAGAAGAACACAAGGGAAGTTCTCAGGCAAGAAGATTACCTGTGCGGGTCTCGCGCGGTCATGGTCTCCGCCGCCAAGGGATCGCTGGTGCCGTCCCTTCTTGGGAGAGCTGCCCCTTGCCGCAGAAGTCTCCCTTGCCGGAGAACGCTCCCTTGCCGGGGAATCCTCCCTTGGCGGCGTAGTCGAAGCAGAAGGAGGCTGCCCTGCTCCTACACAAATCAGCATTCAGATATCAGCAAAGAAAAAGCACCCATGCGCGCCAAACAGCAAGAAGTAGACCATATACTTACGCTGGGGGCTGCGCTGGGGGCTGCTTTGAAGAAGAGTTGCCGCGTCCGGCAAGGTGGTCTCCGACGCGCCTCCTGCTGTCGCAGTGGGTTCGTCCTCGATGACAACCACCAGGGTCTTGGCTCTCTTCGACATTCTCTGGGCTAGCGTCCTGAAAAGGAATGGGATCAGAGTAAAGCAAATCAGATACAAGACAACGCAACAAATCGAAGAATTACAAGAACAGAAATACTCTTCTTCTTCCTCGTCGGAGCTGAGCGCGGAGAGATCAAATTCTGGCCCGCCTCCAGTACGACGAGGCGGAGGAGTGGATTCCCTTGGACGCTTGGCGAGGGCGGAACCGGTGGTCTGCGAGGGCCCGCCCAGCTTGCCGCAGCGCGTGGGTGCTCCTGGGCGGCTGCTTGCCGCGGTGGAGCAAGGCTGCGGGCGCTGTTGCTGGGTCTCGTCTGCCGCCCGCCACGCCTCCGGACTTGCGAAGACGCCTCCTTGGTGGAGCTGGGCTCCGCCATGACAAGCTGCTTGGAGGCGGGAGGATGCGCCCTCGGCGGGTTCGCTTGACTCGGCCTGTGCTCGGCAAGCTCCTCCTCGCCGCAAACTCCTTTCGCCGACAAGGCTTGCCGCCTCGGCTGCCTCTGCCTCCTCCATAGTGAAGCCAAACTTCGCCAGCGGCCCTGCTGCCGCCTCTTCCAGCCTGGTGGCGATGCGCTGCATCTCGTCATTGGTGGTGTCGCTGGTGAGGCCCCTCTGCTCATTGGGGCGGACTGGCATTTCTACCAGATTTTCAAAGAACTGCCGCACGATGTCATCTGCGGGCTCCTGCCAAGTTGGGACAATTCCATGAGAGTCGCACAACGTCATCATTGCACGGATGCGGTCAAGCGCGGAATTGTTGCACAATGAACGACGCCCTCGGCAACCTAAACATCTCCGGTTGATCGAGATCGGGCTTGAACAGCTCTAAGAGCATTGCGTCAAGCTCCAAGACAGTGAAGTTGAAGTTGAGGCCCGGGCGCAGCCTCATGATATCTGCTGCGTTCTGAAATTCCCAGGCAGGTCTCCTTCTCTCCTGCAAGGGGGCGATGCGGCGGCGAAGAAAGTCCGCGCCAATAGTGCCTACGGTGAGTCCGGCAAGTCTGAGGCGAAGGATTTGGGTGACTGCGATCTTCAGCCTAGCGTCTTTCGGGGCCAGATTGCTCCAATCGTTGCTGCCAAGACCATCGGGGGTTTGGCGGTAAATGGCTCATGGTTCTCCTCGACAATCCAGCACCAATCTGCCCTCCACTCCTCCCATTTGCTACGGAGCTCTCCTTCCAGATAGGCTTCCTTCTTGCCGACCCTGGAGATCCAAGCGATTCCTCCGGCAAGAGGCTCCCCTCTCTCGACTCGAGGTAAAAAGAAGTGGCGAAAAAGGGCTACATTTGGGTGGACTCCGACAAAGTTTTCGCAGAGATGTGCGAAAACTGCCATGGTCAGAACGACATTGGGGGTGAAATCAAGGAGGCGGAACCCGTAGGTGTTCATAATGTCACAGAAGAATTCAGAGAAAGGCAGCAGCCCGCAGAGAAGAAGAGCGAAGAAGGGATACCCGGTCGGGGCGGTTCCAGCCTGGCGGGGAGTACCTTCATGCGCGGATGCGCTCGCGTCTCCGTCGACCAGAAGAGGTAGTAGGTTCTCCCTCAGCTCCCCCGCGACAAGCTGAGGGGGGAATATGGCCCGCTCCTTCCGCAGCGCCGCAAGCCGCTGCGCCTCGGCCGACTTCACGGCCTTCCCCTTGTCGGCTTTCGGGCCCATGGCGGAGGCGGTGGAGGAGATCGACGGCGTTGAGGGTGCTGGTGGCGATGATGAAGTGGAGCGCCGCTCTCTTTTCAGCCTTGAAGAGAAGGGGGAGCGGTGGTTTTCGATGGGACAAGAATCGGCAAGGTAGGCGACGTGCCCCTGCTTTCCTGCTTATAAAGAGGGAGGCGGACGCCCGATTTTCCGAATAAAGAAACCCCACGATCTCGCCCACGATCTCTCACACGACGCCGCACTCGACGCTGCGCTGCTCAGGAAGACGTGGTGGGTCCGGGGTGAGTTCTGGCGTGACCTGGGCCGCGTGTGCCGTGCCTGCTTTTGGGCACGGCCAGCGCCGACACTGCAGGTGTGGCCCAGGCCGGGGGCTCTGCCGGTGTACTAGAGTAGGGGTACCCTAGTACCCCGAACTTGTGCACGGGCGATTGCAGCCCTCCATGGCGGGGCTTACCGGGTGACCGCCAAGATCCTCTGTGGTTCCTTTGGAGCCATTCAAGAACAAAGTATTCAAGCCAAGGAGACAAGGCCCGGTAAGAGGAGCTTGCCGGAAGGCCACCCAAGGCACCTACAAGACAAGGCCCGGCAAGAGGAGCTTGCCGGAAGGCCTTGCGCGCGACAAGCTTCCGGACGCGGCAAGACAACAACATGCAAGGCGCTTGTCAGCGGACCACCACTCAGTACCTACGCTCCAGCACATCCACTAACGTGTCGCCCTGGGACCTTCCCAGGCGCGCGTGGCGAGAGGCTGTGCAGCCAGCGGTGCGAGGTGGTAAGCAGCGCTGACAAGATTGCCATCGTGGCAAGCGGTGGCGCCCCTGCCGGTCCCTGTTTGCACTGTTAGGGCGACGCAGACGGGCATTTAATGCCTTTGTCCCCTGCCGTCAGGGTTAGGTATGGTACATCAGACATCGTACAAGTAGGTGTACCAACCACTACTTTTCCATTTGTACCCTTGTTCACGTTGCCACACTGCCGGAGACCCCTTGAGCATATAAAAGGAGGCCCATGCGCAACGAGAGGGGTCGGTGAGTTCCCCCACGCCAGCCTCGTTAGCAGTTCGTGTGTACTGTAGCACTCAAGCGCTCCTGAGCAAGAACTCAATACACCTCACACATGCAGCAGTAGGAGTGTTATCTCTCCGGAGAGCTCCGAAGCTGGGTAAACCCCCCGTGTGCTTCTCCTCGATCTGCTCTCCGTGCGACCTCCGCTCCCCGCCGAACCGAAAGGGGCTCGGTCCACCGGTCCCATAGGTGTTCGTGGGCCAGATCAGCCTGCCCCGACACACGGCTACTATCAGGGAGTCGGCACACCGGGAGGTCTTGCTGGTCTTGTTTTACCATTGTCGAAATGTCTTGTAACCGGGATTCCAAGACTGACCGGGTCTTCCCGGGAGAAGGAATATCCTTCGTTGATTGTGAGAGCTTATCATGGGCTAAGTTGGGACACCCCTGCAGGGTTTGGTATTTCGAAAGCCGTGCCCACGGTTATGTGGCAGATGGGAATTTGTTAATATCCGGTTGTAGTGAACTTGAAGTAAACTCTTCTAAAATACTCCAACCATGTGCGTAACCGTGAGTGTCTTTTCGGGGTTGTTCGAGAGGAGAACACGGTTTCTGGGTTATGTTTGACGTAAGTAGGAGTTCAGGATCACTTCTTGATCATTATTAGTTGACGACCGCTTGCTTTGCTTCTCTTCTCGCTCTTATTTGCGTAAGTTAGCCACCATACATGCTTAGTCACTGCTGCAATCTCACCACTTTACCCTTCCTTACCCATTAAGCTTTGCTAGTCTTGATACCCATGGTAATGAGATTGCCGAGTCCTCGTGGCTCACAGATTACTAAAACACCAGTTGCAGGTACAGGTCTGCGATGATCACGACGTGAGAGCGATGTTACTTGTTTGGGAGTTCTTCTTCTTCTTTGTCAATCTTGGGATAGGTTCCTGGTCGGCAGCCTGGGCTAGCAGGGTGGATATTGTTTGAGTTTTTGTTTCTGTTTCATCCGTAATCGGATGTTGATCTTATGTATGATGTATTGTTGTACTCATGTGACATTGTATGTATTGGATGTATCCCCACTATTATGTAATGTTGATGTAATGATATCCACCTTGCAAAAGAGTCTTCAAGATGCGCTTCTATCCTTAGTGGGACCTTCGAGTTCCTTTGGGATAGGGTCGCATCTTGGGCGTGACACAAACACTCATGTTTGTTGCACCGGCATGAGCCCCCGGGCCTGGTCCATACGTGCCACCAGGCGTTGTTGGGGTAGGTGATGACCCACAAGTGTAGGGGATCTATCGTAGTCCTTTCGATAAGTAAGTGTGTCGAACCCAACGAGGAGCAGAAGGAAATGACAAGCGGTTTTCAGCAAGGTATTTTCTGCAAGCACTGAAATTATAGGTAACAGATAGTTTTATGATAAGATAATTTGTAACGAGCAACAAGTAAAAAAAGTAAATAAAGTGCAGAAAGGTGGCCCAATCCTTTTTGTAGCAAAGGACAAGCCTGGACAATTTCTTATATAAAGGAAAACACTCCCGAGGACATATTGGAATTATCGTCAAGCTAGTTTTCATCACGTTCATATGATTTGCGTTCGGTACTTTGATAATTTGATATCTGGGTGGACCGGTGCTTGGGTGCTGTGCTTACTTGTACAAGCATCCCACTTATGATTAACTCCTATTGCAAGCATCCACAACTACAAAAGAAGTATTAAGTTAAACCTAACCATAGCATGAAACATATGGATCCAAATCAGCCCCTTACGAAGCAACGCATAAACTAGGGTTTAAGCTTCTGTCACTCTAGCAACCCATCATCTACTTATTACTTCCCAATGCCTTCCTCTAGGCCCAAACAATGGTGAAGTGTCATGTAGTCGACGTTCACATGACACCACTAGAGGAGAGACAACATACATCTCATCAAAATATCGAACGAATACCAAATTCACATGACTACTAATAACAAGACTTCTGCCATGTCCTCAGGAACAAACGTAGCTACCCACAAAGCATATTCATGTTCATAACCAGAGGACTATTAATATGCATATAAGATATGAACATACGATCTTCCACCAAATAAACCAACTAGCATCAACTACAAGGAGTAATCAACACTACTAGCAACCTACAGGTACCAATCTCAGACTTAGATACAAGAATTGGATACAAGAGATGAAGTAGGGTTTGAGAGGAGATGGTGCTGGTGAAGATGTTGATGGAGATTGGTCCCCTCCCAATGAGAGGAGCGTTGGTGATGACGATGGCGATGATTTCCCCCTCCCGGAGGGAAGTGTCCCCGGCAGAATAGCTCTGCAAGAGCCCTAGATTGGTTCCGCCAAGGTTCCGCCTCGTGGCGGCGGAGTCTCCTCTCGAAAGCTTGCTTATGATTTTTCTTTGGACGAAAGATTTCATATAGCAGAAGATGGGCACAGGAGGTCCACCAGGGGGCCCACGAGGCAGGGGGCGTGCCCAGGGGGGTAGGGCACGCCCCCCACCCTCGTGCCCAGGGTGTGGGTCCCCTCTGGTATTTTCTTTGCTCAGTATTTTTTATTATTTCCAAAAATAACTTTCATGGAGTTTCAGGACTTTTGGAGTTGTGCAGAATAGGTCTCTAATATTTGCTCCTTTTCCAGCCAAGAATTCCAGCTGCCGGCATTCTCCCTCTTCATGTAAACCTTGTAAAATAAGAGAGAATAGGCATAAGTATTGTGACATAATGTGTAATAACCGCCCCTAATGCAATAAATATCGATATAAAAGCATGATGCAAAATGGACGTATCAACTCCCCCAAGCTTAGACCTTGCTTGTCCTCAAGCGGAAGCCGATAACGATAAATATGTCCTCATGTTTAGAGGTAGAGGTGTTGATAAAATAAAATACGGACATGAGGGCATCATGATCATTCTTACAACAACAACATATATGGATGTTGTCATATGATTTCTTATGCTCAAGTAATAATCTATTCACAACGTCAAGTATGAATCAGAAACTTTATTAAGAACCAACAAACTATAATCTTAGTTATTGAAGCAATTGCAATTTATCATACATCAGAAAGAGTTAATATAGGAGCTTTTCAGCAAGTCCACATACTCAACTATCATTTAGTATTTCACAATTGCTAACACTCACGCTATACTTGGGGTTACAGAGTTTTAATCGGACACAGAGAAAGATAGGGGCTTATAGTTTCACCTCCCAACCTTTTACCTCAAGGGTAATTTCAACAATAATAGTTCATGCTAACTTACATCCAATTATATATATATATATATATATATATATATATATATATATATATATATCAGGATCTTTCCAACATATTATGCTTGCCAAAGGATAAAATGTAAAAAGGAAAGGTGAAGATCACTATGACTCTTTCATGAGGTAGAAAATAAAAGTAAAAGATAGGCCCTTCGCAGAGGGAAGCATAGGTTGTCATGCGCTTTCAAGGTTGGATGCACAAAATCTTAATGCGATAGAACGTCACTTTAGATTGCCACTTGTGATGTGGACCTTTATTATGCAGTCCGTCGCTTTTATTTCTTCCACATCACAAGATCGTATAAAGCTTATTTTCTCCCACACTAATAAATCATACATATTTAGAGAGCAATTTGGCAAAACTGGGTTTAAGGGTATTTGGAAGCACAAGTAGTATCTCTACTTGGTGCAAAGAATTTGGCTAGCATGAGGGGGAAAGGCAAGCTCAACATGTTGGATGATCCAAATATACTTTATTTTAAATATAAGAAAACATAACCCATTACGTTGTCTTCCTTGTCCAACATCAACTCTTTAGCATGTCATATTTTAATGAGTGCTCACAATCATGAAAGATGTCCAAGACAGTATATTTATATGTGAAACCTCTCTTTCTTTATTACTTCCTATTAATTGCAACGATGACCAAAGCTATGTTTGTCCACTCTCAACAACTTTTAATCATCATACTCTTTCTATGTGAAGTCATTACTCTCCATAAGATCAATATGACCTCTTTTTATTTCTGTCACAGCCCTAGAATACCTGAGTGAAATAGTTGCATCTGCACTCATGCATCATGTCTAAAATTTCTAAAAGTTGAATTGAGGTTAGTTGAAACCCTCAGAAATCACTTCAGAAATAATCAACATTAAAATCTTTTCAAGGAAGTCGAAGAAAATGTTCCTCTTAGTCTCTAAAAATATTGGCAAGAGGTAAAACTCAAAACAATATTTTTGGAATCTCAGAGATATTTATTTTGGGCCTTTGAATAAAATCAATAACATATTTGAGTTGAATTTATTTTTGTTATATAAGAAATAAAGTTCAGGTATTTTTGTAAGTTTTCATGTGACCTTGGATTAGCTCCCTGAGCTCACATAAAAATTTACAGAAAGTTTTAAAATGGTTTGGTTTGTAAATCAAATCAAAACAAAGAAAGAATAATAGAAAACAGAAACAAATAAAAGAGAGAGAGAGAATCTTACCTGGCCTCACCAGGTAGCCCACCAACTGCCCAAAGACTGTAGCTGGCCGCCCACCACCACCGCCTCCTCCACTCTCGTCTTCCTCCTCTGCCAGAGGACGGGCGCGTTCGACGCTACAAGATCACTGCAGGCGGCCACCTCCTGGCTGCTTGCTCGCTGCTGGAGACGGCCCCGAGCGCCACGCACCCCCCGGACCCTCTCATTCTCTCCCGTGCTCATTCTCTCCTATGCCGCCCTTTCTCCCCCGCGACAGAATACCACCATCGCTGCCGCTCGCCACCACCGCGGCCACCGCCTCCCCCTTGCCTCTCCGACATGCCCAGGAGCTCCGCCACCGTCGCCTACGCATCTCTGTCGACTCACGCGATGCCAAACGCCGCCGAACACCGTCTTGGCCTTCATCTTCAACCTCGGGCACCCAAGCCCGTCTCCGGTCGATTCGGCGCCGCCAGGACCTCCCCGAGCTCGCTGACCCCCTCTTCGGCATCGATGTGAGCTCCCGCTCCCAACCCTTCTCTCCCTGCCGTCGAATCCCTCCTCTAGCCCCCCTACCCACCGCGGATGCAGCCCATCGTCGTCGTGACTAGAGCCACTGCCGCTCGAAGCTAAGCACACCACCGTGCTCAGCGTGTCTTCGCGCACCCGTAGCCACCACCAGCTCCTCCTCCCGAACACCCTAGCGAGGAACTCGAGCACGGCCGAACCACGGCTGCCACAAACCTCGTCGTCGGCGTCGATTCCGGCGACCATCTGGTCCAGCTCCACCACGCACATACGCGGCTCAGCCCCAGCTCTCCATAGAAACCAACCACGCCCCAAACCGTGGCCTGTAGCGCAATCCCGACGCGGTCTGAGGTCGCCGGCGGTTAAACGCCGGCAGCTGACGTGGCACACTTAATTAGCGCTAATGACGCCACTAACTAACCCCCTAGCTCACTATCCGAATGGGCCCCATACTTAATTAACCCTGGGTTTATTTCCTTCCTAGTTTTAACTTAATCTTGGTGGACCCACATGTCAGCTTTGACCGCCCTGACGTGTCTGTTGACTGGACCACCTGTCATTGACACTGAACAACACTGTGTCACTGACCAGTGGACCCCACTGGTCAGGTTTGACCTAGACCGCTGCTGTTGACCTGCTAAGGTCAGCATGACATAGTGCTGACGCTGTAATTGTTTTCTGGGATTTTAAATAAATCAGAAATGATTTCTTTAATTTAGAAAATATCCAAAACTTCTAAAAATCATATAAAATCAACTGTAACTCCAAATGAGAGAAATTATATATGAAAAATGATCAGAAAAATCCAATCTATCCATCTGTACTGGTTTCATGCATGTTAGAGCAACTTAAACTAGTTGTTTAGCTCAAAACATGTTAATGCACTTTATAAACCCATAACTTGAGTTTGTATTTGAATCTTTGATTCAAATGAGCTCAAACCACCCTGGTTGTAGATGCATTAGCCCAACACACTCATTTTGCCATGTCATATTCATGCATCATATTGTGCATTGCATTGATTGTGTTCTTTCTGTGTTTCTCGGTGGTTGTTCCCCCTCGGTAGACGTATGTTCCGATGATGAGTTCGATGACACCGATGAAGAGCTATATCATCTTCAGAAGTGGCAGGCAAGAAAAAAACCCTTGTTCATTCCGATACAATCCCACTCTCTCGCTCCTGCTCTCTTTTACTGCATTAGGACAACATCGATTCAACTGTTACATGCCGCGGTAGCTGAATCCCTTTTCCTCTGCATGACCTGTCATTGCCACAGTAAATAGATGAAACCCACTAGCATGAGTAGGAGTTGTATGAGCCCTGATGTGCCTACTCATTCATGCTTGTTTGTCATGCCTGCTACTGCTTAGAGTTGAGTCAGGTCTGATTCATCGGGGATGAATTGGAGTGGTGATGAACATATCCTACTGGGTGTGAGCTAAGTGTGTGAACACAATTTGGTAAAGGTATCGATGAGAGGCCATGTAGGAGTACATGGTGAGTTGTTTCATTGGAACCGTCCTTAAGCACTGAGATCTGTATGTGTGATTTAAGATTCAGCTACTACCATGCATTGGGCCCGAAACCAATGGACCCTCTCGGCTTCTTATCCACCCTTGTCCTCTGTCCAGGAGTTGCAAGTAGTTTCTGTGTTTGTAGTATGCGGAGGTCAGGCGCAAGGCTGACACGAGGGGTGGGCTGTGATGCGGTAGGCATGTGGCCGGGCATGCCGGGCGTCCGTTTGGTGTCTCGTAACCCTATACACATCGTTCGGGGCCGTCTGTAGAAATCTCAGCCGGACTCCCTGCGGATGGAACCTGAATAGGCAATAAACCTGGACTAGAGGCTTGAGTGTTTAGGTAGGCCGTGGCCGACACCCTCGCTGGGCTTCCGCTTGAAGGTTGCTGAGTACATGTCGTGTAAATGGCGATAAGTGGTGAGAGCGTGTGTGAAGAAGTACACCCCTACAGGGTTAACATCATCTATTCGAATAGCCGCGTACGCGGTAAAGGACCACTTGGTTGCCTATACAGTTCATAGACAAGTGAAAGTGGATACTCTAAAATGCGCAAGATAAGCATGAGTGCTATGGATGGCGTTCTCGTAGGGAGACGGGAGCGGATCCATAGTGGTGTATTGATATGGTGAATATGTGGACTCGTAGCGCCACCTCAAAAGAGTTACTTGCAGTCATAGTTTAGGATAGCCACTGAGTCAAAGCTGGCTTGCTGCAGTCAAACTCCACCACCCCCTTTGTTGATACTGATGCGTATGTAGCTAGTTCTGATGTATATCTTGCTGGGTACATTTGTACTCATGTTTTCTTAATTTATGTTTTTGCAGAGAGACTTCAGTCTCACTAGTAGTTCCACATGGACTTCGACGTTTAGCTTGATACCTCAGCTACGATCTTGTGCCCTCGACAGGATCTGGTAGATAGTCAGGCTTCTCAGCCTTTTTCATTTGTAGATGTCTGTACTCAGACATGTTAAGCTTCCGCATGTGCTTTGACTTGTATGCTCAATGTTGGGTCATGAGACCCATGTTTGTAATATCTCGGCTCCTGAGCCTAATGAATAAATACTTGAGTCAGAGAGTTATGTTGTGATGCCATGTTGTATTTACACATATCGAGCATATTGTGTGTATGATTGAAATGCTTGGTATGTGTGGGATCCGACAACCTAGTTGTTTATCCATGGTAGCCTCTCTTCTGGGGAAATGTAGTCTTGTGCTTCCATGAGCCATAGTAGTCCGCTACAGCCCAGCTCACCGGAGTTCTGCTAGCCCAGCACTACTACTCCGGAACACTTGACTGGCCGGCATGTGATTCACATCGTTCCTGTGTCTGTCCCTTCGGGGAAATGTCACGCGGTGACATCCGGAGTCCTGCCTAGCCTGCTACGGCCCGGTTCACCGGAGTCCTGTTAGCCCAGTGCTATAGCCCGGATTCGCACGATGCTGACCGACATGCTCGATGTTGATTCATGTTTGCCTGTCCCCGTAAGCTAGTGCCACTTTGGGTTCACGACTAGTCATGTCGGCCCGGGTTCTCTGTCATATGGATGCTAGCGACACTATTATATACGTGAGCCAAAAGGCGCAAATGGTCCCAGGCCATGGTAAGGCGACACCTGTGGGAATACCGTGCGTGAGGCCGCAAAGTGATATGAGGTGTTACCGGCTAGATTGATGTGACTTGGAATCGGGGTCCTCACAATTTATTTTTATTCTTTCTCTTTTCATTTATTCACTCAAGATCATAGCAAAATAATCAAGCCCTTGACTCAACACTAATCTTTATTATATAGCTCACGGACTCGATTACATAAAGGGATCATAAGGCAAAACTCAAAACTTTATTCTACTAGATCTATATATTGCTAAAAGGATCGAACTAAGAAAAAACAGTAAAGATAGGAGTGTGATGGTGATACGATACCGGGGCACCTCCCCCAAGCTTGGCAGTTGCCAAGGGGAGTGCCCATACCCATGTGATTATATTTCCTTTGCTGGTGAAGGGGTTGTTGATGATGTAGGCTTGTCGTCCATATTCCAAGGCATAGGCTCACCATCATAGAAGGATGATCGAGTCTCCGGGATCCATAAATCTGCAGCCAAACTCATCCTCTTGAATATATATTCATACTCACAGTTTTGATTTTGCAGGTCATAGATTTGGGCTTGGAGGTGCTTGATTTTCTCATGGAGCTTGAACATGGCCTCCCCAATGTACTTGGCATCCAGCTTGTGGTTGTTGGTGAACTCCATGATCATTATGTGATTGGAGTCATGTCCACGCTCCACCATCTCCTGGCACTTGAAAACTTGTTGCTCCGTTGCCTCGAGCCTTGTCTCCACGCTTCCGGTCCTCCTTGGTCCCTCAACATCGTGGATGTGCAGCAACCCATCACGCATCTCAATGGTTTGAGGGTGTTGCAGCACCTGCACCTCCGCAAGGTAAGGGTTGACGACCTTGTTGAAGAACTTGTCCTTGGGGGCGCTGGGAGACGTCATGATGATCTAGTCCTGTCAGAAAAACAGCTCGAAATGAAAACAGAAGATATTTGCGTGATACAGGAATCAAAACCTTCGGGAGATTATATAATGAATTATTACTAAACAAAATACGTATCGTGCAAGAAAACGGAGTCCGAAGAGCGCACGAGGTGCCCACGAGGTAGGGGGCGCGCCCTCCACCCTCGTGGAGGCCTCGTGTCCTTCCCGGACTGCTTCTTATTTTCCTATTTTTCTAAATATTCCAAAATGGAGAAAAATTGCCATTAGAATTGTTTTGGAGTCGGTTTACTTACCGTACCACATACCTATTCCTTTTCGTAGTATGAAGCGTTCTGGAAGGTGTCCCTTATGTATTCCTCCGGGGTTACGGTTTCAATAACGTTGGTTTCAACATTTATAGGATTACCTGAGATATAATGTTTGATTCTTTGATTGTTCACCACCTTCAGATTTGTGCCTTTGAAGTTGTTGATTTTTATGGCACTGAAACGATAGACCTCCTCGATAACGTAAGGACCTTCCCATTTAGAGAGAAGTTTTCCTGCAAAAAATCTTAAACAAGAGTTTTATAGCAATACATACTCACCTACATTAAACTCACGCTTTTGTATCCTTTGTCATGCCATCTTTTAACTTTTTCGTTAAACAACTTGGCATTCTCATAGGCTTGGGTTCTCCATTCAACAAGTGAGCTAATGTCAAATAACCTCTTCTCATCGGCAAGTTTGAAATCATAGTTGAGCTCTTTAATGGCCCAATATGCCTTATGTTCTAGTTCGAGAGGTAAGTGACATGCTTTTCCATAAACCATTTTATACGCAGACATACCCATAGGATTTTTATATGCAGTTCTATAGGCCCATAATGCATCATCAAGTTTCTTAGACCAATTCTTTCTAGACCTATTAACAGTCTTTTGCAAAATTAATTTGAGCTCTCTATTACTCAATTCTACTTGACCACTAGACTGCGGGTGGTATGGAGATGCAATTCTATGATTAACGTCATACTTAGCAAGCATTTTACAGAAAGCACCATGAATAAAGTGTGAACCACCATCAGTCATTAAATATCCAGGGACTCCAAACCTCGGAAAAATAACTTCTTTAAGCATCTTAATAGAAGTGTTATGATCAGCACTACTAGTTGGAATAGCTTCTACCCACTTTGTAACGTAATCAACAACAACTAAAATATGTGTGTATCCATTAGAGGCAGGAAACGGACCCATATAATCAAAGCCCCAAACATCAAATGGTTCAATAACAAGTGAATAATTCATAGGCATTTCTTGACGTCTACTAATATTACCAATTCTTTGACATTCATCACAAGATAAGACAAACTTACAAGCATCCTTGAAGAGAGTAGGCCAATAAAAACCGGATTGCAATACCTTGTGTGCAGTTCTATCTCTAGCGTGGTGTCCTCCATAAGCCTCAGAGTGACACTTGCGTAAGATCTATTCCTGTTCATGCTCAAGTACACAACGTCTAATGACACCATCTACTCCTTTATAAAGATGTGGGTCATCCCAAAAGTAATGTCTCAAATCATAGAAAAACTTTTTCTTTTGCTGGTATGTGAAACTAGGTGGTATAAATTTAGCAACAATGTAATTAGCATAATCAGCAAACCATGCAGCAGTACGAGAAGCATTTATGACATTTAGTTGTTCATCTGGAAAGCTATCATCAATAAGTAGTGGGTCATCAAGAACATTTTCTAACCTAGACAAGTTGTCTGCAACGGGATTCTCAGCTCCCTTTCTATCAATAATATGTAAATCAAATTCTTGTAGCAAGAGAACCCATCTAATAAGTCTAGGTTTAGCATCTTTATTTTCCATAAGATATTTAATAGCAGCATGATCTGTGTGAATAGTTACTTTAGAATCAACAATATAAGGTCTGAACTTATCACAAGCAAATACAACTGCTAATAATTCTTTTTCAGTAGTAGCATAATTTCTCTGAGCACTATCTAGAGTTTTATTAGCATATTGAATAACATTTAATTTCTTATCAACTCTTTGCCCTAGAACATCACCTACAATATAATCACTAGCATCACACATTATTTCAAAGGGTAAATTCCAATCGGGTGGCTGAACAATAGGTGCGGTGATTAATGCGTTCTTATGTATTTCAAATGCTTGTACACAATCATCATCAAAGAGAAAAGGTACATCTTTTTGTAATAGATTAGTCAGAGGCTGAGAAATTTTTGAGAAGTCCTTAATAAACCTCCTATAAAAACCGGCATGACCAAGGAAACTTATTATACCTTTGATATTCTTAGGACACGACATCTTTTCAATAGCATCAACTTTAGATTTATCAACTTCAATACCTCTTTCAGAAATTTTATGCCCCAACACAATGCCTTTATTAACCATAAAGTGGCACTTTTCCGAATTCAAGACAAGACTAGTTTCTTCACATCTCTGCAAAACTCGATCAAGGTTGCTCAAGCAATCATCAAAAGAGGATCCATAAACGATGAAATCGTCCATGAAAACTTCACAAATCTTTTCACAAAAGTCATAGAATATAGCCATCATGCATCTTTGAGAGGTAGCAGGTGCATTACATAAACCAAAAGGCATACGTCTATAAGCAAAAGTACCGAAAGGGTAAGTAAAAGTGGTCTTTGCATGATCATCAGCTGACACAGGTATTTGAGAGAAACCAGAATAACCATCTAGAAAGCAAAAATGTGTATGTTTAGATAATCTTTCTAGCATTTGATCAATAAAAGGTAAGGGGTAATGATCTTTTTAGTAGCTTTATTTAATTTGTGGAAATCAATTACCATCCTATAACTTGTAATAATTCTTTGCGGGATCAATTCATCTTTATCATTAGGAACGGCAGTAATACCTCCCTTCTTAGGGACATAATGGACATGACTTACCCACTGACTATCAGCAACGGGATAAATTATACCTGCCTCAAGGAGCTTTTGTATTTCCTTTCTGACCACTTCTTTCATCTTAGGATTCAGCCGTCGTTGATGATCAATAACTGGTTTGGCGTCTTTCTCCAAATTTATTTTGTGTTGACATAGAGTGGGACTAATGCCCTTAAGATCATCAAGAGTATATCCAATAGCAAAGACGGTGCTTCTTCGTAGTTTTCAGTAATTTTTCTTCCTCCTTCTCTGAAAGGTTAGCACTAATAATAACAGGATATATCTTCTTTTCATCAAGATAAGCATATTTAAGAGTATCGTGCAATGGTTTAAGCTCAAACACGGATCACCCTTGGGTGGAGGAGGATCCCCTAGGATTTCAACAGCAAGTTGTGTTTGAGAATAGGTCCCCTGCTTAAAGAATACTTCATCTATTTCCCTTCTTTCATTCATAAACATATCATTTTCATGGTCTAGCAAATATTGTTCTAAAGGATCACTAGGAGGTACGGCAATAGAAGCAAGATCAACAATTTCATCTTTACTAGGAAATTCCTCTTCATGGTGTTGTCTACGAAATTTAGAAAAGTTAAACTCATGAGACATCTGACCTAGACCAATGGTAACAACATCCTTTTCGCAGTCTATCTTAGCATTAACAGTGTCTAAAAAGGTTGTACCAAATATAATGGGACAAAAGCTATCTTGTGGGGAACCAAGAACAAGAAAATCAGCAGGATATTCAGTTTTCCCAAACAAGACTTCAACATCTCTAACAATTCCAATTGTTGATATAGTATCTCTATTGGCAAGCTTAATGGTAACATCAATTTCTTCTAACTCAGCGGGTGCAATATCATGCATAATTTCTTTGTATAAGTCAATAGGTATTGCACTAGCACTAGCACCCATGTCACATAAGCCATGATAACTATGATCTCCTATTTTAATGTAAATAACATGCATGCCTACCACAGTGTCTATGTTTATCTTTAGCACTAGGTTTAGCAATTCTAGCAGTTTCATCACGTAAATAAATAACATGCCCATCAATATTATCAGCCAAGAGATCTTTAAAATAGCAATATTAGGTTCAACTTTAACTTGCTCAGGAGGTGTATAGGTTCTAATATTGCTTTTACGAACCACGCTTGAAGCTTTAGCATGATCCTTTATTCTAACAAGGAAAGGTGGTTTCTCAACATAAGCAAGAGGGAACAATAGGATCATTATAAGTGATAGTCTTTTCTTCAACTTTAATAGGTTCAACTACTTTTACTTCTATGGGAGGATGATATTTAAACCACTTCTCCTTAGGGAGATCTACGTGAGCAGCAAAAGATTCACAAAAAGAAGCTACTATCTCAGAGTCAAGTCCATATTTAGTGCTAAATTTACGGAAAACATCAGTATCCATAAAAGATTTAACACAATCAAACTTAGGTATTATACCTGACTCCTTACCTTCGTCGAGGTCCCAATCTTCAGAGTTTCATTTAATTATTTCCAATAAATTCCATTTGAATTCAATAGTCTTCATCATAAAAGAACCAGTACAAGAAGTATCGAGCATGGTGCGATTCTTGTCAGAAAGCCGAGCATAAATTTTTTGAATAATCATTTCTCTTGAGAGCTCATGATCGGGGCATGAATATAACATTGACTTAAGCCTACCCCAAGCTTGAGCGATGCTTTCTCCTTCGCGAGGCCAAAAATTATATATATAATTACGATCACGATGAACAAGATGCATAGGATAAAACTTCTGATGAAATTCCAATTTCAATCGCTAATAGTCCCACGATCCCGTATCATCACATAGCCTGTACCATATCAATGCATCTCCCTTCAAAGATAAAGGGAAGACCTTCTTCTTGATAACATCATCGGGCATACCTGCAAGCTTAAATAATCCACAAACTTCATCCACATGGATTAGGTGCTCATCAGGATGTAATGTTCCGTCTCCTGCAAAAGGATTAGCTAGCAGTTTTCGTACCCGAAGGAATTTCAAAGTGAACATTTTCATTTCCAGTAGGTTCAGTAGGTTGAGGAGCGACTCTTTGTTCTACTGGTCGAGGTGAACATACCCCGAACAAGCCCCTCAAAGGATTACTTTCCATAGTAACAAGTGACAGTAAATTTCACCACACTATATAAATTTTCCCTTACCAAATTCCACCTACCAAAGGCGCTTCACTCCATGGCAACGGAGCCAGAAAAGAGTCTTGATGACCCACAAGTGTAGGGGATCTATCGTAGTCCTTTCGATAAGTAAGAGAGTCGAACCCAACGAGGAGTAGAAGGAAATCACAAGCGGTTTTTAGCAAGGTATTTTCTGCAAGCACTGAAATTATAGGTAACAGATAGTTTTGTGATAAGATAATTTGCAACGAGCAACAAGTAACAAAAGTAAATAAAGTGCAGCAAGGTGGCCCAATCCTTTTTCTAGCAAAGGACAAGCCTGGACAATTTCTTATATGAAGGAAAATGCTCCCGAGGACACATGGGAATTATCGTCAAGCTAGTTTTCATCACGTTCATATGATTCGCGTTCGGTACTTTGATAATTTGATATGTGAGTGGATCGGTGTTTGGGTGCTGTCCTTACTTGGACAAGCATCCCACTTATGATTAACTCCTATTGTAAGCATCCTCAACTACAAAAGAAGTATTAAGGTAAACCTAACCATAGCATGAAACATATGGATCCAAATCAGCCCCTTACGAAGCAACGCATAAACTAGGGTTTAAGCTTTTGTCACTTTAGCAACCCATCATCTAATTATTACTTCCCAATGCCTTCCTCTAGGCCCAAACAATAGTGAGGTGTCATGTATTCTACGTTCACATGACACCACTAGAGGAGAGACAATATACATCTCATCAAAAAATCGAACGAATACCAAATTCACATGACTATCAATAGCAAGAATTCTCCCATGTCCTCAGGAACAAATGTAACTACTCACAAGGCATATTCATGTTCATAATCAGAGGAGTATTAATATGCATATAAGATCTGAACATATGATCTTCCACCAAATAAACCAACTAGCATCAAGTACAAGGAGTAATCAACACTACTAGCTACCTACAGGTACCAATCTCAGACCTAGAGACAAGAATTGGATACAAGAGATGAACTAGGGTTTGAGAGGAGATGGTGCTGGTGAAGATGTTGATGGAGATTGGCCCTCTCCCGATGAGAGGAGCGTTGGTGATGACGATGGAGATGATTTCCCCCTCCCGGAGGGAAGTGTCCCCGGCAGAACAGCTCCGCCAGAGCCCTAGATTGGTTCCGCCAAGGATCTGCCTCGTGGTGGCCGAGTCTCGTCCCGAAAGCTTGCTTATGATTTTTCTTCGGACGAAAGACTTCATATACTAGAAGATGGGCACCCGAGGGACACTAGGGGGCCCACGAGGCAGGGGGCGCGGCCCCACCCTCGTGCCCAGGGTGTGGGTCCCCTCTGGTATTTTCTTCGCTCAGTATTTTTTATTATTTCCAAAAATAACTTCCGTGGAGTTTCAGGAATTTTGGAGTTGTGCAGAATAGGTCTCTAATATTTGCTCCATTTCCAAATTTCGTAATTCCACTGCCGGCATTCTCCCTCTTCATGTAAACCTTATAAAATAAGAGATAATAGGAATAAGTATTGTGAAATAATGTGTAATAACAGCCCATAATGCAATAAATATCGATATAAAAGCATGATGCAAAATGGACGTATCAGTAGGCCGAACAAATGCACATGCATACATATCGATCTTGCCGGGGACAGTGAGATCTTCTTTGCTTCTTCATTAATCTGGACCTAAGTCAGCCCCCAGTCTTACCCTGATTTCTCTAGCGCTCAGGCGACGCGCACCATCTGCATCAAAAGGGACCAGGGGTGCCCATACACATAGGATGCCATTAGGGCACCCAAGCGTGAGTCACGATAACTAATATTTTACCTTTAGTTTGCCCATCACTTCTGCCATTTCCGCCACGCGCGCCGCATGAATTGCATGGGGTAGGTGCTGGATGAGCAGGGTTCGAGAACGCGCACCTTGATAGAAGACGCAGCGCCTCAGATTGGTGTAGTGGGGTGGTTGATGGAGCAAGACGCCACCCAGGGGTGCAGAGAGCCGGATTAGTGGAGCGGGGAGGTTACCCCCAACTGGTGAAGAGCCAGCCTCCCTCGTCTCCACTATAAAAGGAGGCGTGTGAGGGCAGCGATGCTCATCTACTTCCTCCTACTTCTCCTTCCTTGCTCCTGTCTTCTGCCATGGCGAGAGGAAGAGGTCGGGCTCGTGCTTCAGCCATGGTGGTGAGAGCTTCTCCACGAAACCACGCCTTGCCCTCGGACGCGGCTGTAGAAGCTGGCTCCAGTGTGTGAGGCGGAGCCACGGGGCGAGGTTGTGGTCGATGCGCCGCCCATGGTTGAGGCGGACGGAGCGGCGCACTCATCATTTCTCCTCCAACTGCTCCACCTCCAGCAGAAGGCCATGAGGGGGACATGACGCTTGAGTTCATCGTCAAGCTGCATGATCCTCCCTGCAGTCGCCTACGGCTTCCCCGTACCTTTGCCAGGGTGATGGAAGTCGACCAGCCATTGGGGCTGCGGTTGTGCATGCGCGGCTGCTGCAATGGCGCCGTGTGGGTGAACATGGATTTCCCCATTCCCAGCATCATTCTCCTTAGGCGTGGGTGGAAAATTTTTACCCACGCCCACTATCTTGCAGAGGGGCATATCCTTCGCTTTAAGTTGGTGGAGTCCAACATGCTCTCTGTCATGGTTTTCGGGCGTTCAGGCGCTCGTCTTGGGTGCGGCGTAGAAAGCACGAGCGACGATGAAAGATCCTCCTGGAGCGACATCGACAAGGAGGACACGGATGGTGAAGACGATGACAGCGAGTCCCCGGACGTCAAGTCTAAAGACGGCGACTCAGACTCCAGCTAAATGTCAGCGGCACCATCGTCAACAACTGGGCACCGGCAGCACCATCATTTGTAGCTGGACCCCGACAGAGCTTTTTTCTGGGGGTGCTTGGTCTTGGATGCCACCTCCACTTCCAGCTGGACTCCGGCAGGCTCGTGGACTCCGGCTTCGTCTTCCCTGTCAGTGTCTCAGATTGAGCCGCATCTCGCCATCCCCGTTGGGGGGTGACCAGCGCATTGCCTAGCCGCTTCCTCCGTCCTGGCTTCATCCTTCCTGCTGGGGCAACGCTCTCCCGATCTTGTCGAGCTACGTCCCTCTAGTCTTGACGGGGTCAGGCTGGGCTTCTGCCCAGGCGCTCCTTTTCCCTCCTTACTCTTGATGTGAACCCTAGGAGGAGAGGGACAAGAAAGGCATTACAAAGCACTTTTCTTTTTAGTTGAATAAAATGTGAGCATTTTGCCGTGTTTGAATGGAATTTAAGTATTCACCCATCCATGTCAGCACTTGTATGATTTGTACTTGTTTGTCCCATGCAAATTAAAAGAAGAAAACTTGACGGGAATTTGTGTATGCTTCTATTGTTTTGAAGGACCTGCCCTCAACACATTTCGTAAGCAAGGTTTCCGGCAAGCCTCTTGCCGGCCTCCAACGCAGCTACTACCAATCTTCGTCGAGTAGACTCAAAGCGAGTTAGGCGCGCAAATAGAGGTCAGTTCCTCGCTGGTATTTCTCAAACATGGCTGCGACTGAGACTATTGAGTGGACTCAAAGCAAGGACAGGAGCGTGAATGATAGAAAAAAACATAGCTACAACCAATCCTATCGAGCGGACTCGAGGCAAGGACAGGAGCGCGAATGGTAAACGTGGCAAGGTTCTCTTGCGCGCAGGTTTCTCATACGTAAGCGTAACATGTAGGGACGGGGAAATTTAAAACGAACAAACTTATCTTTCTTTGATGTAGTTCTTATCACTTAGATAAGGAAGAGCCGTCATAGGACCAAATAGGCGAGTCAGTCTCCATCTCCATCCTCCCCGGGAAAGTTGCTCGCGAGGGATCCTTCTGTTTTTATCGGAATAACAGAGAAGGTAGCACGAAGCCTTTGACGGTATGTTAGTCATTTTTTCTAAAACCAGTGTAACAATATCAAAATCAAGCTTTAAGAAGGTAAGAAAACATGCATGCAAGTTTTGAAAAACACTTGGTTTTATTCAACTGTGCACAGGGTCTGTGCCTGGCTTTCTACAAAGGGTTACAAGTCTTGGAGACTATGCTTGTACAAAACAGGTTGCCGGGGCAAGGCCCGGCAACCATGCCTTATGGGTAGAACTTGCGAAGATGCTCAATATTCCATGATTTTTGCATTCGAATGGCATCTTCGGTCTCTGGCCGGACTGCACCAGGTCTAGTGACTCGTACTACCCGATAAGGGGCTTCCCACTTCGGCGTCAACTTGTTTGTACCCTTGGCGGATTGAACGCGCCGAAGGATAAGGTCACCTTCCTCAAGGCTCCGGGCATGAACCTTGCGGCTATGATAGCGGTGCAAAGCTTGCTGGTAGCCTGCAGCACGCATAGCAGCCCGATGATGATCTTCCTTGAGTGATGTTGCACAACTTCATCGTAGGCAAGTACCCGAGATTACCCGTATATGAGTTCCGTGGGGAGCACCGCTTCTGCACCATAGACTATGGAGAAGGCACTACAAAAAAAAGACACATCCATGACATGTTGGGCCGAATGAATTTTTTCTGTCATGCTTCTGACACTTCTATGACGATAATTGTGACAAAACCTGGTATCATCATAGATGTGGTGGGCTCCTACTTCTATGACGAAAAATCATGACAGAAAATGGGCTTTTCATCCTAGGCGGGCCGGAGACACAGCTGCATAACATTCTTTGGGCCGGCCATGACGGAAAAAACCATGGTAGAAGCAAGGGCAAGGAAAATATCATGGAGTTCCCGGTTACGGTGCGTGGTCGGGGGCCGAGCGATGCATCGCTTTCTCAGACACGCTGCTGCGGTGCGAGGCGTTGGGCTATAACTGAACTGAAGCGAGGCGTTGTTTCATCGAACCCGGCGACAGACCGCAGGCTACGCGTACATCGAACCTTAGCGACCGTCGATGGCTGTTAATCGAACCCGATCGAAAGTGATTCTTCGCTATCGCCGCTAATCGAAGCCAATAGATGCTTCCTATGGACGAACAGTGAGCGTTGTTGGGGGGGGGGGTGGATGAACAGTTCCTGGTGGGGGGTTGGATGAATAGGACCCCGTGGTAGTAGAGGTCGTTGCCGCAGGATGAACAGGACCCCGATCGATCGAGCCGGTTGGGGGGTGGATGAACAGGACCCCGTGGATGGCTGGATGAACAGGACCCCATGGAGGGCTGGTTGAACAGTAGCCGGTGGAGGGCTGTATGAACAGTAGCCCATGGAGGGGTGGTTCAACAGGACCCGTGGAGAGGGCTGGTTGCACAGTGGCCAGTGGAGGAGCGGTGGAGGCTGGATGAACAGGAGCCCGTGGATGAACAGACGCAGGTGGAGGCTGGAGGAGGTCGACGGTGGATGAATAGTATCTCGTGGAGGCCGGAGGAGGTCGCCGGTGGAGATGAACAGTATCCTGTGGAGTCCTGTTTTGTGGTACGCCACACCCCTCCCGATGAACAGGACCCCCGTTTCGACCGTAACGCTCCAACATGTCCGTTTCCTCCATTTTGCGGTACGCCACACCCCTCTCGATCAACAGGACCCTGTTGCGACCGTAGGAGGTCCAATAGAAGTCTATTTCCTCCGTTTTGCGGTATGCCAGACCCCTCCCGAAGAACAGGATTCCGTTTCGACTGTGGCTAGTCGAACACAAGGCCGTTTCCTCCATTCTCCGCAGACGCCAGCCTCGCTTCGATCGGGTTGTTCCATCCAAGCCGGTTGGCTCGGCGAACACGACATATTCCGCTGCCTCCCGATGAACACAACGCATTCCCTTGCCTCCCCATGAACACGACGACGCTAGTTTCTCCGTTCCGACCCAGCCATGTACATGAGCCCCGCCAGACGTACGCGCCGAGTAGGCGCTCGAGACCCGCCAGATGTAATGTGACGTGGCCGCATTTACTTTCTTGCACCCTAGCCGATGTACGTACGTGTACACGATATTAACGGGACTGCGTGACACGCTACGTGTGCGCCTCTACTACGACACATGCCCTTCCTTACACGGCCTGGTCGCTGTAGCCTGCAGACCGACCGATCGTATGTATGTACACATTCGTGACCAGAATGACAACGCTACATACGCTTCGACCAGGTGGGTCCCGACTGTCAGGCACTTCCTTGCGTGCGAAGATGTAGCTGGTGGGTCCCAGAAGTCATGGGGCGAATCATTTTTTTGCCTGTAATATGGACGCACTTCCTTGCTTGCGAAGATGTAGCTGGTGGGTCCCGACAGTCAGGGGAAATGTTTTTTTCACGAAATACGGTGGCCCGTCCGGTGGGTCCCTGCTGTCAGGTGGAGGAATCATTATTTTCCGCGTAATAAGGAGGCAGTTACTTGCTGCGGTAGTGGATCCAGCTGTCAGCCTCTCCACATACAGTACTCTTCCGATGGTAGTCATTCCTTGACCATGTTGACCACGCTGTGCCGAGAGCACCAGGGCGGTGGACGACGGAGAGGCCTAGGAAGGGGATGACGTGGAGCCAGGGAAGACGCGGCAGTGGATGCCCACACGGAGAGGAGTACGAGGGTTCACTGGTTCGGCTGTGGTGTGAGGCTGTCGTCGTCGCAGGGCCTGGCCAGCGATGGGAATAGTAGGGGGCGGTGAGGCCATGGGAGGAAGGAGCATGCGGCATGACCAGCGCTGGTTTAGGCGGCTAGAGCAAGAAGACCAGAGGTTGAAGAAGCATGACGGCCGTTGGATGGACATCGTACAGTCAGTGCAGCTAGAATCGTGTATATTGACTAAGTTGACCAAGCCCTTCGTACACGTCAACTTAGTAGGCCCACGGTCAGCCTCCGAAATGGTGCGCCCGGATGTCGTGGGAGGAATCATTTTTTGGGCGGCTGAAACTAGAATATCTGAGATTGAAGAAGAAGCACGAAATCTGTTGGATGGACATCCAACGGCCACTGCTGCTAGAACTGTGTGTTGACTATAAGTTGACAAAGCCTTGCATACGTGTCAACTTACTTTTTTTAGGGGACGCGTCAACTTAGTAGGCCCACAAGTGTGTTGTCGGTGTACAAAAAGAGGGGTACACTTTTCGTACCCCTATAACTGTGCACGGGCAGTCTGAGCCGCGGGCACCACCGCATTGAGCAAGGCAAGGGAGGTGAACCAAGGTAAGGCCGAAGCTCGAAAGGAGCAGAACGACGCCAAGACCAAGACCACAAAGAGCAAAGGGGACGAAGCGGACTCCCCCGGCAAGATCCTTGCCGGGAGGCGGTTTTAGCAAACCCGGTGTCGGTGTCAAAACCGGCGGATCTCGGGTAGGGGGTCCCGAACTGTGCGTCTAGGCGGATGGTAACATGAGACAAGGGACACGATGTTTTTACCCAGGTTCGGGCCCTCTCGATGGAGGTAATACCCTACTCCCGCTTGATTAATATTGATGATATGGTTAGTACAAGAGTAGATCTACCACGAGATCAAGGAGGCTAAACCCTAGAAGCTAGCCTATGGTATGATTGTTGTTCGCCCCACGGACTAAAACCCGCCAGGCCTTTATATGAATCGCTTTTTACCGTTCCACCTTAAGCTGCTTAGCGAGGCGGTTTCCCTGGCACGACTTATCAAAGCATAGATCGTGCCCCCCATAAACCGGGATTCTCATCGATACGGACGTGGGTAACCCATCCGCGCCATTGATTACGGCGCTTGAGAGATAAGCGAGTTTTACCAGGCTGGTGGGGGACGCATAACTTCGTCCGTCCATATAAGGGGATAAGGATCCACCTTTTCACCTACGCCTTCTTCCTCCTTTGCTCCTCCATTTCCGCGCACTCGAGCTCTAGCGCCCAAGTCCGCACATGTCAGGAGCGGGAGGCAGATGGATGGCCTCCTCCGTCACGGAGGGGCACATCACAAGACTGCGGGAGGCCGGATACTTGTCCGGCGATATCACAGACAAAGCTGCCTGCTGACGCTGGAGCAGCTCATCCCAACCCCTGTGCCCCATGAGAGGGTGGTGTTTCTCCCCACTTCCTCCGCGGACTAGGTTTTCCACTTCACCCATTTGTCCGGGGCTCATGTTCTACTACGGCTCGACTTCCACGACTGCCCTCAATTTCGTCCTCAACATCTCGGCGTTTATCGTTGCAGGCGAGGCCTTCCTTCGCATCCAGCCCCACTTCGCCTATGGCTCAAGACCTTTAATGTCAGCCGAAGGTTGTGGGCGGCCGCTGCCGGAGTGCTTGAAGGCGCCATGGTCGGCAAGATGGCCAAAGTCCTATGGCTCGAGGGGCCTTTGTGGAGACAATAAAGGGGTGGCAATCGGGGTGGTTCTACATCACCGAGCCCCGCGACCCTGAATGGGTGGCGGCCCCCGAATTCAGATCTGGCTTCCCCACATGGCTCTCGTCATGGAAAGAGACGGGCCTGAAGTGGGGGGATTCGGACGAGCTATCCGGACTCCAAACATGCGTCTGAAACCTGGTGGACGAGAATCTCAGGCTTGTCGATGTAATCCATGTGATGCTCATCCGCCGGATCCTCCCATGCCAACAACGGGCCTTCAATTTGTGGGAGTTCGATCCGGCACAACACCGAACCTTGAGTCGGCTCTTCGACACTACATACGAAGATGCCTGGAAGGTGCTGTTCAAGGACGCCGAAGCCCCCGCATCCGCTAACAAAGATCGCGGATACAGCTCGCGGCGTCAAGCCGGCGAGGTAAGTTATTTTACCCTTTATGGGACTCTTTTTCCATAGATTGACTCTATGTGGGATCTAAAAACTCCCTAATCTTTGACAGGACTGGTCAAGACGTCCGGACGGATTAATCGTCTGCCTTTGCCGAAGACCAGTGGACGCCCGATTGACGGAAGGCTGCTTGGCTCCGTACCCCATGTGGTGCCGAGAAGAAGGCTAAGAAGGAGGCCACGGAACTCAAGGAGCTCCCGACGCCAGTGGCCGCCAGATTGAAGCGTAATCTTCTCCTGAAGACGAGGAGGAGGAAGAAGAAGCTTCTCCCCCAGCGGGGGAGGAGAGGGAAAGGAAGGCCGCCCCAACCGGGGAGGCCGGAGGGTCCAAGAAGGGAAGAACCCTTCCTCCGGACTTCTCCACCAACGTCGACGATGACGAGGAGGATTGGCCAACAAGGGCCAAGCCCCTGGCGAGATCGTAAGTGTCCGGATACCCATGGCTTTTTAATCATTGCATAGTGTTCTCTAATACTGAACCATCATACAGCCCGCCCAAGGGCGAGTTCGCTGCTTCGACAAGCGGGTCCCTGAGTTCGTCGGAAATGGAGAGTACTTCACTTCTGACCGCCTCCTCACCTCACGCCATGGACGACGCTATGGGGGCCCCAAGAGGGGCTTGGTCAAGAGGAAGTGGCGCAGGAGGCGCCACAAGGCAACCTCCCGGACTCCAGCGCGTGGGGGCAAGACCTCAGGGCTCTAAGTTCGACCCTTGTCCGGACTCCATGCCGGAACCTTCAGCGTTCCGGAGTCCCAAGCGGTCCTTCATAAGAAGGGTAAGACAACGGTGTCCCCTGGCCCAACCGGAGGCATCGGATAGCATCGGAGGCGCTTAACAGCCTCCATCGAGGAGGAGCACCGTGACCGTTATGAGTGCGGTGATCCGGACAATTCGATCCGCCAAGAGCGGGCTGACTGAAGCCTGCATACCAGCCTTCTAACAGGCTTTGAGGTAAGTTTAGAATATGTAAAAATATTACCGTGACAGACAGTAGCCCCTGATGCTTAGTTCGGTGTTCGGAAAGAAAAGCCGGACTAAGGACCTAAGAAGATATATGCAGGAGTCTAACATAAGTATGTCAATATGGGAATGCAGGCTGCGCTGCTGACCTCGACCACACTTACTGCAGAGGTCAATGCATTGAAGCAGAGCCTCGAGCGGTCCGAGAACGAGCTCGGCCAAGCCAAGAAGCAGCTCGAGGACAAGGAAGGTGAGTAGTACCTTATTAAAGAAATACCTTATAGAAAGGTTTCGGTTGCAAAAAATAACAGGAATAACATGGGTACTGCAGGGGCCACGAACGAGGTGGCGACCCTGAAGGAAGCGGTGTCCGTGGCCGAAAACAAAGCGGCTGCGGAACGCACCGAGCGAGAGAAGGGGGAGGCGCAGCTGGCCAAGGTACGGCAAGAGCTCCAAGCTCTCGTGGAGAAACACGAGAGTTTGGAGCGTGACTCGAAGACTCGAGAGTCCGAGCTCGCCTCGGCTCTTGAGAGTACCAAGCTGCTAAGGCCGAGGCCCAAAAAGCCCTCCAAGAAATTGAGTCGTTAAAGAAGATAGCGGCGGTAAGGCATTCTTTATGCAAAGCAAGCATGTGAAAGTGAATTACCTATTACCTACCCGGATTCGGAGCTCTCCAGTGAGCATCCGCAGACGGCCTCAGAGGTGTGTCTGATGCTGCCGCATTCTACCGCGCCGAGGAGGGGAGCTCGACGGAAAAGGTGTTCTGGTCTCAGTATGCTGAGGCTGGGGCACAATTGCAGTGGTTCTCCCGGTGCTACCTTAGCCGATATAACGGAACGTAAGGTACCAAAACACGGGAGCCGGGCAAACCCAACTATTGACCCAAGACATGATTCGGAGCCGATTCATATAATGCTATAAGTTCGGGGTGCCGCACTTGTGAAAGTGTTCAGACTTATCACACCATAATTTTGGGATACGTAAGCCCCTGGTGTATTGGCTGTACCAAAGTGTACGGGTGCCACATGTCATGAAATGAACATATATATAGATAAAGAAAAGAGTGCAATAATAGGCAAAAGCTATGTATTGTTTATTCAAAAAGGTACTGCAATGAAAGCAGAACGATACAAATAGTGTGATAAGCAAGGGATGGGACTATCTAACATGTCCCCTCCGTGGGTAAGCTACGGGATGGTATGTAAAATGTATAATGCTCGTAATAGAGACCACACGAACACTCGACGTGGCTTTCGCTTCCTCGCTGTTGCATCGTGAGTTCGGCGATTCGAGTGCCGGACAGGACTTCGAAAGACGGAGTCCCGAAAGTAAGAAAAGGGAAAAAGAAAAAAGAAAAGAATGACACAATCGGAGCCCCAAAGTGCGGTTGAGCCGCATTCGGGCGTGCCGTGGTCGTGCCCCTCCCTTATGCCCATGGTATCTCCAAAGCGTAGTTATGTACGCGTAGTAATCGCTTCCAGCGATTTCGCGAGGGCTGGGGTTAGCCGGATTGCTACGCTGGCTTGAATCGTGCCAGCGGTCTTGTTGTAGGCTACTCCGCGCGCTTGATGGTGTCTGGACGCTTAGTGGCCGGACCGGAGAATTGCCGTGTGAGGCTGCTTTGTACCTCCGCCAGGGCGCCGTGTGCTCCTCCGCTCAGAGAGAGCGTTAGGTGTTTCCATTGACCGTGATTACTCCTCGAGGGCCCGCATCTTGAGCTTGAGGTATGCGTGGTGCGGCACCGCATTGAACTTTGCAAATGCGGTTCGTCCGGCGATGCATGATAGCCATGCGGAATGGGACGATGTCGAAGATTAACTCTTTGCTTCGGAAGTTATCCGGGATCCGAAGACCACTGAGTGTAATGGCGAGCCCATACAACTGGCCTCTACACCGTATGACGCCTTTAAAGGTCGCCTTTGTAGGCTTAATCACGGAAGGGTCTATGCCCATTTTGGCGCGACCGTATCCCGAGAAAGCGTGTTCTTTGCCGCCGTCCCATCGTGACTCTTGTGAGGTGAAATCCATCAATAATTGGGTCAAGAACCAATGCGGCTAACCCGCCGTGACGAATGCTAGTGGGGTGGTCCTTCAATCGAAGGTGATCGGGCAGAGGACCATGGGTTGAACTTTGGGGCGCATCGCTCCATCGCATATACGTCCTTTAGTGCACGCTTCCGCCCCTTTTGGGTATGTGGGTTGCGTATATCATGTTCACCGTCCGCACTTGTGTGGGAAAACCCTTCTGCCTCTCTATTGTTCGGGCAGCCGGGCTCTTCCTCGTCATCGCTATGCAGCCCCTTGTATTGAGTTCGCACTTAACTTGCTCGCTTGCTTGAACACCCAACAATCCTTGTTGGTGTGATTGGCTAGTTTTCGGGGTGCCATGTATCCGCACAAGTGATCGAGTATTCAGTCCAAGTTGGACGGGCCCCGGGTATTTCTTTTGAATGGCTTCTTCCGTTGACCGGTTTAGAGCTCTAAATCCGGCATTGATGGCCAGATCTTCAGATTATCGCCGCACGCGCGCTTGTTCTTGTTGCGACGCCGACCGCCATTGCTGTCCTTGGTATCCGAACTATCGGGATGTTTGGCCAAGTTGTTGCTTCGAGCTAGCGGCTGTCCTCTCCCGCACAAAAGCGGGTCATGAGTGTTGTGAGGGCTGCCATGGATTTTGGCTTTTCCTGCCCTAGGTGCCGGCAAGCCACTCGTCATGGATGTTATGTTTGAAGGCTGCAAGGGCCTCTCGCATCCGGACAACAACAGCTTTGATTTTTTCTTTGTTAGGAACCGTGTCCGTAATTGTCTGGCGATTCTTCCGCCGCTGAATTATGTGGCTAAGGTCATCGGCGTCTGGTGGTCGCAGACATATGTGCCCCGGAAGTTATCGAGGAATGCGGCTTCCGTGTCCTCCCAACAACCAATTGATTCTGCTGACAAGCTGTTGAGCCAATGCCGAGCTGGTCCTTTAAGCTTGAGTGGGAGGTATTTGATGGCATGTAGATGATCACCGCGGGCCATGTGGATATGGAGCAGATAGTCCTCGATCCGCATCAGGATCTCGTGGTACCATCGTATGACTCGATGTTTACGGGTTTGAACCCTCGGGATTTGATGATCCATTACTTCATCTGTGAAGCATAGTGGGTGTGGCGCCTCTGTATTGGGCTATATCACGCCATAGCTCATATGAGCTTTGTTCATCGTGGTTCGCCCGCCGGTTTGTCAGTATCCGTCCGCGACGGTAATCATCCCGCCGGTGGGCGCCACGCCGATCCATAGATCGATCTTGTATGTTTTGCCTTATCCTCCAATATATCTCGCAAGTCCTGGCGCTTTCCGTGCCTTGGTACTTTTTGAGCGGCGTTGGGGTGTGGCTTGAGCGGAGGGCCGAGAGGCTTCTTCGTCAGCGCCACGGGTGGCCGGTCCGCCATGTCGTGCGCCGGTGACTTGGGTGCTTCCTCCTCTAATCGAGGCAACGGCCCGCGATTGGGGTAGCTTTGGAGGGCTGCTCGAAGTTCATACTCTTCGCTGCAAGGACTTGATCTATCTGTCGCCTAGCAGGTCTTGGTCGACTCTAAGCTGTTGCTGATTTTTCTTGAGGCTGCTTGCCGTGGCTATAAGCCCGCGTTTGAAACACTCCTGCTCGGGCGGGATCCTCGTGCACGAAAAAATTCATCGTCGCCGAGGCTTGCCTCATCTTCGGAGGGAGGCGCATAATTATCGCCCTCGACCTCTTTTTACGCCAAGACCGTCGTGCGGACTTGCTTCTCCCTCCTCCTGTGCTAAGTCCTGCTGGAGGGGGTTGTCCTCGGTACTGTCCGGGGTGTTATTATCTCCCGTGCCGGAATCACCATTTTTGCTGTGGCGGGATTTAGAGCGGCGCCGCTGACGCCGGCGCTTCGGTTGCTTTTTGGAGGGGTCATCCTCCGTTGTTCCATCGTCGTTCCCATCTTTTGGGATATCCACCATGTATATGTCATATGACGAGGTGGCCTTCCAGTGCCCTGTAGGCGCTGGGTCTTGGTCGTCTCTAGCATCGTCGTCCATACCATCGATGTCTTCGGAGTCGAAGTTGAGCATGCCGGTTAAATCATCGACAGTGGCTACAAAGTGGGTGGTGGGTGGGAGTTGAATTTCTTCATCGTCCGTATCCCAACCTTCCTGTCCGTAGCCCGGGCAGGGCTCTCCAGATAAAGAGAGAGACTTTAGTAAATTCAGGATGTCTCCAAAGGGCGAGTGCTGAAAGATGTCCGCGGCAGTGAACTCCATGACCGGCGCCCAATCGGATCCGATTGGCAGGGGCGTGGAGGGTTCAGAATCCGGGGAGGAGTCCGGCACCCTGGAGTCGAGGTCTTCGCAAAGGACAGGGATGGAGTTCGGCTCAATCGCCGTAGAGATTGTAGCCCCCGAGGCGGTGTCCAACCACTCGCCCTCGATCGGGGAATCCGGCTCCGGATTAAGGGTCGGAGCGGATCTTTGGTGCGGCCTCCGTGGCAATCGCTCGGCTGCAGAGCTAGATCATGCCCATCGAGACAAAGGCGGCATGCTTGGCTGCGGCTCGAATCCGTCGAAGATCAAGTCTCCGCGGATATCGGCCGTATAGTTCAAACTTCCAAATCTGACACGATGGCTAGGGGCGTAGCTTCGATCTGCTCCGGATGGCTGCGAATTGCCCGCAGCAAAGCCGCCGAATCACGAAGATCTGTCCGGGAGAAAAGTCTCACCTCGGACCGCGTCGTTGTTGATGATCGAAGGAGCCATCGGGCCTATCGGTGACGATACTGCAGGCACTCTCAATGAAAGCACCAATGTCGGTGTCAAAACCGCGGATCTCGGTAGGGGGTCCCGAACTATGCTTTTAGGCGGATGGTAACAGGAGACAAGGGACACGATGTTTTTACCTGTGTTCGGGCCCTCTCGATGGAGGTAATACCCTACCCCGCTTGATTAATATTGATGATATGGGTAGTACAAGAGTAGATCAACCACGAGATCAAGGAGGCTAAACCCTCGAAGCTAGCCTATGGTATGATTGTTGTTCGTCCTACGGACTAAAACCCTCCGGTTTATATAGACACTGGATAGGTTAGGGTTACCCAGTATCGGTTACAATGGTATGAGATCTACATATGCGTATCGCCAAGCTTGCCTTCCACGCCAAGGAAAGTCCCATCCGGTCACGGGACGAAGTCTTCAATCTTGTATCTTCATAGTCTTGGAGTCCGGCCGTGATGATAGTTCGGCTATCCGGACACCCCCTAGTCCAGGACTCCCTCACTCGGCAAGACCCTTGCCGTGGCAGCTCGCCCCACACCTACGGAGCGAATCACCCTTGAGTCCACTGCCCCCATGGGGCAAGGATTCAGGAGACATCCCTGCAGGCATGCAGATCTTTGTGAAGACATTCAAGATCGAGATACACACTATAGAAGATGACGACCCTTGGCGGGATCCCAGCCAAGGAGGACCACAAGGCCCCGGCAAGAGCCTTGCCGGGATGACAACAGGCGCCACGCAAGAAGACTTTGCCGGGCCCCGGCAAGACCCTTTGCCGGGCTACAATGAGGCCCTTGCCAAGGACACCCGTAGGGCCACCATCGTGCCCACGCCAATCAAACCTCCAAAGGCACCGTTCGCAGATGCATTGCCGACCCAACCAGTTGGGCGGGTGCACTGCGTGGCGGCAAGCGGATCCTCGTGGAGACCCACCATCGCGCCACCTCGGTTGCGTGCTCGCCTACATGGCACCACGTGCATCGCCGCCGTGTATGCGTGGTCGACACGAAGGGAGCGGCGACGACGAGACAGGGCTCTCCCGTCCCCGATAAAGCAAGGACACCTAAGCAAGACGCATTAAAGGCGCTTTGTCATGTAATGCGAGGATAAACTTCGCATCACTGCATTCCCTTTCCACCTCCGTGTGCCATCGTGGCAACCCCTTCCCTATAAAAGGAGGCCCAAGGCGACCACGAGGAGGATTCGCTTTTTGGAGCTCCTCACGCCCCCATTGCTAGTTCAAGAACACGTATAAACAAACCACCAAAGCAGGAGTAGGGTTTTACGCATCCTCGCCCGAACCTCGGATAAGGAAACCGTGTGCTATCTGCTTGATCCGCTCTTCTCACGACCCAGCGCCTTGACCGTAGTAGGGATTCTTGTGATCCCATAGGTGTCGCTCCCACCGACATCTTTGGGCGCCTGTAGGGGCGTAGCCAGAGAATCAGCTTTAGCAGTTAGCCCGGCACTCCTTCATCTTCTTGACCCTTGAAGGAGAAAGGAGGCCAAGATCGACACTCGAGCGATCGCAAATGTAAGCTAAGTTGCACCGAACCCTTATTTGTGCTACCCTTCTTATTTGAGGTTATTCCCCGGAGATGTCACGCCTTTGTATGAGAAACCTGCACGCTTAGGGGCTCTCCCACGATCGGCCACGCCTTGCCCCTGCTTCGAAGTCCGCTCAACAGCTCAAGCGGCTGCGTTGAGAATGGCGAGTAACCTTCCGCGATCAACAACGCCTCGATTCGACTCGAGTCAAGCTCGACGATTCGAGCGGCCGCTGCTCGAACGGGAAAGGTGGCTCGTCCGGTAGCACACGTACCCGGCAGGCCCTGGGGATCCGTCCCCAAAACGCCGCTAGGGGCTTCCGCACCGGCAAGCCTACCCGATCGACGTGGGGCACACATGCAAAGAGGAATCGAACAGGGAAATAACATGCATGAAAATTAAGAGTACTTCAAAGTTATATTACATCACGTCATAGCTGTGGTTCTAACTAAAGATAAAAAATTTCTTGGTCGGGAACCCGCAGCGGCGAAGAAGAATGGGAAGCCTAATCCCGGCGCTGGCCTTCCACCCTCTTGATTTCGTCGATGCAGTCGGTGATGGGCTTGATGCGCTCCTTGAGCACCGTGAGGTCAACACCATCCGGCAAGCTCTTCATCGAGGCCAAGTAAAGGTCGGGATTCGGTCGCCATCTTGGTGAGGACCTTGGTCACGACCCTCCGCAAAGTCGCTGGCCTCCTCGCCAGCGTGGCCGTCCTGTTGGAGTGAGGATAGGCCAAGGCTCCGAGGACGCCCTCGAAGAACTGGGTCGGCTTGGCGTTGACGGTCCCGCTGCGCTCGGGGGCGTACCTCATGTTTGGCATCCCCATGGTGGCCAATTGCAAGGTGACCCTGCCGGCAACGACCTCCAGATAGCTGATCCAGCTGTTCTCACCCACCACATATTCCTGGTGGGAGGCGGCCTCGTTTGCCCGCAGCTGCTTCTCCTCCTCGAGGCTCCTGGTCAAGGTCTCCTCCCGAGCCCTGCTCTCCGACAACATCTTCTCGAGATCCTCCAGCCTTTCAGCTTGAGGTCTCGATGGAGTTCTCACAGGCCGGAGAGCTCCCAGTCCTGCTGATGACTGCTCCTTGCGCCTCTACCACGGGGCGGTTGAGCGTGCTCTTCTCGCCGGACAGCTTGAGGGCCTGCTCCTTCAGCTCGTCCCGCTCTGCTTCCAGCTCCTTCACCTTGCCGGCATGGGCCAGGGCTCGGGCATCGAGTGCCTCTTTGTGCCTCTGCTCCAGCTCGCGAGTCCGTCGCGTGACAAGGGCCTCGAGCTCCTCATCCTTGCTGCGGAGCGTCACGATAAGCTTCGCTTCACTCACGGAGAGGTCCTCTTCCTGGGAATCCAAGGCGGCTTGATGCTGGTTCCGGGCGGCTTCGGCCGCGGCAGCCAAGTTCGCCGCCTTTTCCTGGGCCTTCTCGATGTCGGCCATTTTCCTGGGCCTCCTGGAAGGCCCTCTGCTCCTCGCGAGTCTGGTGGAACCAGGTCTGCGTCTCAGCGACACGTGCCTTGAAGTCCACCTCCGTGTTGTCCACCGTTGCCATCCTGGACTTGACCTTGTCCAGGCGGGCACGGTAGAGCACTTGGAGCTTCCGGAAATCGACCCCCATGGCGCGAAAGCTGCCCTTCTGGAGAACCGTCGCCGCCAACGCCCGGCTCATCAACAACCTCCAGCCCGGTGGCGGCAAGCACCTCGCCGTCAAAGGCTTCCCTTCAAGGGCGCTGCTTGACGCCCGGGAAGATGGACGAAAAGATCGTCGCCCACCTTGAGATATCTGCCGGGCCCTGTGTTGAGGAGGAGGGAGGCTGGTCACCCGCCACCTCTTCCTTGGCGAAGGCCTTGTCAGGCCTCACCGGCAGGTCCATCACTGCACCCTCGGCAGAAGCCTCGCTGGTCGCTTTGGCAGCCCAGCAATGGCGTCCTCGGCAGCACCTTGGCGGCTTCAAGGCGGCCTCATCAAGATCTTTGGCGGCCTCCTCGGCGGCAATCCTGCTGGCCTCCGCCATGCCTCCTCAAAGAATGTCTCCAACAACAGTGTCCACGTCCTCCATGTCTGTTGAAGGAGGGCCTGGGCAGCAATGGGAGCAATGAAGCCAAGAAAAGAGTAAGGGAAAAACAGAGACGAAGGACAGGCGACTCACAAGTGCCAGGCTGTGAAGTAGAAGTCCCCTCTCCGCCAGCATTTGGCGCCGTGGCAGAGTCACCAGTGCCCAAGTTCCCCTCTTCCTCCATGGGTGTGGGCTCAGGCTCGATGCCCTTGACGGGACGCCCAGCGGGCGTGGTCGATGGGGTGGTGTGTTAGGAGTAGCCTCTGTGGCTCCTCTCCCGCCGCCTCCCTCACGCAAACCCGGCAAGGCCAAAGATCATAGCATCAAGCGCCTACCACATGTGGAGTAAGAAGAGGGTGACGAAATATCTTTGGGGCTGCTGTCCGGCTGCTCAAAGACCACCAAGTGGTGTCTTTGAAGCCCCAGTGGGATCTGATCGTCAGCCGAGGTCCTCGCCCTCTTCACCCTTTGGGCCAACGTCTCTGCCTCCCTACAAAAGCAAAAATGGGTCAAGACAAGCGACCCGATTTGGGGAAATGGAAATGACAGTAAGGAACGAAGTACTTACTCGTCATCCGTCTCCTCCTCTTCCACCAGTTTCCTTTTCCTCTCCGGGCTGAGAGGCCCGAGATCAAAAGGGAGCTCCACATCATCATCTGAGTCGACGTCACCGGAGGAGGCGAAGAAGGCGGCGGGTTTGTGCGCGCCTCAATGAGGAAGGGATGTCGCCTTTCTTCTTCTCGGCCGCCTTCGTCAGCCCCTTCACTTCCGTGGCCCTCGTGGCGCTCGGACCCTCCAGGTCAATTGAGGGCGTGTAGCCTCTTGCGGCCGGACCGGCTCACCGGAGCCCAGACCGCCGCGGGACTCGCCTCTTCCACAGGCCGGGCGCCGAGACCGCCGCCACGTCCCACCTCTCGACGACTCGTCGGCTGGCGTCCCTCGACAAGCGGAGCTCCAGGCGTCGACGCTGCCGACCTCCTCGGTGGCCGCCGCCTGTGGTGAATCGCCTCCTCCGCAGCCTGCCGCGCCTTGTCCTCCACGCCTCGGCGCTACCGCCCTCCATGGCAAGTCAGGCCTCCTCGCCCTGGTGGCGATGTAGTCCAGCTCCGCCTGGGTGGTGTCCATGACAAGCCACCGCTCGGCGTCAGCATTGACGTATACTTCGATCAAGGAGTCGAAGAATTGCTGCACATCTGCGTCCGTCGGCTCCTTCCCGCTCGGGACAGGGCCGTGCGCGCTGCAGTCCGGCATCATAGCAATGATCTCAGACCGGCGTGCGTTATTGCACAACGGGACCACCCCGCTGGCAACTTGAAGAACGGCCCCTTGACGGCCTTGCGGACCTTTGCGGCAGCCCTCGCGGCCTTGCAGGTCCGTTCGACCTCACCGTCGCGACCCACATCAAGCTGGAAAAGCCATCGCGTAAGTGGGCATGCGCCATCACCGTGAAGTTGTGGTCGAGGCTGTATGAGCCGCATAATATCAGCCGGGTTCGTAAAAAGCCGTGCTGGCCTCCCCTTATTATGCAACGGGCGATCCGACGGCGAATGAAGTCCGCCCGATCATCTCTGTGGTGAGCCCAGGCACAGGTCAGCCGGAGGATCCCGGTGGTTGCGACAAGAAGTCTCCGTCGGCAAGATCGACATCACTCCACCGCTGCCGCGAACCGGCGGTGCTCGGCGGACCTTGCAGAATTCCGGCGGGTCTTCGTCTTCAATCCAGCACCACCGGCCACGCCATTCCTCCCACCTCTCCTTCATGGCACCGTCCGGGTACGCCTCCTTGGATCTTGGGATCAAGGCGACGCATCCGAGACGGCGCCCGGCTGGATTCGAGGGGAGAAATAATGGCGAAAGAGTGCCGTGTTGGGCTGCACTCCGGCAAAGCCTTCGCAAAGATGCGCGAAGAGAGCCAGACACGCCACCGCATTCGGAGTGATATCCAAGAGGCGAAAGCCGAAGGTGTGCATGATGTCACAGAAGAAATCAGAAAAAGGGGGGCATAACCCACAAGAAAGGTAATCGACAAAAAAGGGACACTGATTTGGAGCAGGATCGGCGCAAGCGGCAGGAATGACGCGTGTCGCCGGGTGCCCCGAATTCTCTCCCCTCATCTTCACTCCCCATAAGGGCTTGAAGGAGGCCCGGAGCTCATGAACATCAACCTACGAGGGGAAGAAGAAGGCGGACTTCGTGCGGTCCCCCGACAGCGCGCTCTCCGGCGGCTCCACGGTCCCAGAGCCTTAGCCACCCCCTTGCCCTTGGCGGATTTGGGCGCCATGGCGGCTGAGAGGTCTAGAGGATTGAGGAAGAGGGGTGGCGAAGCAGCGACGGCGGGCGACGGCGAAAGCTTAGGAAGGAAGGAAGAGAGGAAACGGCGGCTCTGAGATTGGAATAGGTACGAGAGAAGAGGAGAAAGTGAGCAGCACGCCCACGGTTATTCCTTCTTATGGGGGAAAACGCAGGCCGCCTCCTTTCACATTAACTACGACGTGACGCATGCGCGCAGAGCTCAGCCCCACGCATGCCGCCCACGTCACGCACGCCTCCCCACGCCGAGCCACGCGCATGAGGCATGGGAAGCGAAAGCGCTGAAAGAGACTTCTGCATGGTAAAAACCACCCCGCCGCTTTGCCAGCGCACCATTTTTGGGCCCTAGCCCAACGACGCGATTATGCGCTTTACGCAGGCCCAGTTCGGGGCTCTGCCGGTGTACAAAAAGAGGGTACACTTTTTGTACCCCTATAACTGTCTGCAGGCAGTCTGAGCCGTGGGCACCACCGCGACCGAAAGCAAGGCAAGGGAGGTGAGCCAAGGTAAGGCTGAAGCTCGAAAGGAGCAGTATGACGCCAAGACCAAGACCACAAAGAGCAAAGGGGACGAGCGGACTCCCCGGCAAGATCCTTGCCGGAGGCGGTTTTAGCAAACCCGGCAAGACCCTTGCCGTGGCAGCTCGCCCCCACACCTACGGGAGCGAATCACCCTTGAGTCCACCGCCCCCATGGGGCAAGGATTCGGGAGACATCCCAGGCCGGCATGCAGATATTTGTGAAGACATTCAAGATCGATGCACACTATAAAAGATGACGACCCTTGGCGGGATCCCAGCCAAGGAGGACCACAAGGCCGGCAAGAGCCTTGCCGGGGATGACGAAGCGCCACTGAAGACCCTTGCCGGGCCCCGCAAGAACCCTTGCCGGGGACTACGGCCGAGGCCCTTGCCAAGAACACCCGTAGGGCCACCATCAGGCCCACACCAATCAAACCTCCACCACCGTACGCATGCAGCTGCCGACCCAACCAGTTGGGCAGGCACCTGCGTGGCGGCAAGCGGATCCTCGTGGAGACCCACCACTGCGCCACCTCAGCTGCCTGCCTACCTACATGGCACCACGGGCATCGCTGGCCAGGGCGCGTGTCGACACGAAAGGGAGCGGCGACGGACGAGACAGGGCTCTCCCCCGTCCCCGATAAAGCAAGGACACCTAAGCAAGACGCATTAAAGGCGCCTTGTCATGTAATGCGAGGGATAAACTTCGCATCATCAGAGCCTTTTCCACCTCCCTGTGCCAATCGTGGCAACCCCTTTCCCTAAAAAAGGAGGCCCAAGGCGACCAGGAGGAGGATTCGGCTTTTTGGAGCTCCTCACACCCCCATTGCTAGTTCAAGAACATAGATAAATAAACCACCAAAGCAGGAGTAGGGTTTTACGCATCCTCGCGGCCCGAACCTGGATAAGGAAACCGTGTGCTATCTGTTTGATCCGCTCTTCTCACGACCCCGCGCCCCGCGACCGTAGTACGGATTCTTGTGATCCCATAGGTGTCGTTCCCACCGACATGTGTGGCAGAGAACTTATAGCCCATTTGCGATTTGTAAGAATGTACAACCCATTTTTGAATTCTAATGGAATTTACTACAACCCATTTACAGTTTTTTACAAGTATGGCCCATTTTCTAGCTAGGACAACGATTAATAATTTCACCCAACCGCTTAAAACAGAATTCAATAAAATTTTCCACATTTTGATGGGATGCGGAATATTTTATCCCGAAATTTCTAGTCAGATTAAATATAATTTCAAAATAAATTTGTATTACGAAAAACTCAACGAAATATTGCGTGCGCAACAAGTACTGAAATTAAAATTTCCAAATTCCAAAAATAATATATTTTTGAACTAATTATGTGTTTGGTGCATTTTTTTATTAGTTACTGCCTAGTTTTTATAATTACATCCCATTTATTATTTTTTAAAGCCCATTTTCTTGTTAAGCCTAATGCATCCCTCCTAGGAAAGATTTGCAGCCCAGCGGGGCGGAGAATAACAAGTTGACCCGGATTGTGTACAACTGCCGGCACAGTTGCATTGGTGATGTTGAAAAAAAGGCATGTGTAGTATAGTACAACCTTACATGGCTACTCAGTCCACATTCAGCGACACCGAAAAGGCCCAAACAAGGCTTATGTACAACTTTTTGAAGTCACTGAGCTCAATTAATAACTTCAGAAAAAAAGCTGGAGTTTAGTGGAACCTAATTAAAAGATGTCACGAGCGAATAAATAATTCAACGGGTCCCACTTGTGCGTCTGTGTGAGTGAGTGTGTGTGTGTGTGTGTGTGTGTTTGTGTGTGTGTGTGTATGTGTGTGTGTGTGTGAGAGAGAGAGACCCATCGGTCGATGCTCGTAAATACATCTTTCAGCCATATGCATTGATGATGCTCAGTAAAAACTTATATAGTTGACACAATCATATAGAACATCATAGCACACTGAACTTGCATACAAAAATTTCACGCAGGCGGCACAATCAGGGTGGAAGCAGTGGATCACTATGGGTAGGGCTATGTTGAAACCAACGAACTCATACATAATGGTTCATCTTCTTTATCAATGACAGGGAAATATCTTGAATGATGTGCAAAGAAAACAGACAGACAACAGAATATATAAGTTCTGCTAGAACATTAAGTTGACGTACAGCCCTTTCTAAAAAAATATCAGGTAAAAAAATAGAACAGGTCACAATCAAATGTACTAGCACAACATTGCTTCACACCCATAGCTCGGATTTAACTAGTATATGAGAAGATTCAGTTGTTACCTCAAATTAGAGCACATCCAGGCAGCCAGCTCTACCTCTTCTCCCAAAGAAGCAGTGGCCTCCGCCGCGCGGTGGAGTACGCCCTGTGCCATCCATCGTTCCGAGCAACATGGGGAAAGTCCGACGTTGACTCCTGTAATGGACGTCGTCGACGGACCCGGGCACCAGCGGCGGCGGCAGGACTTCAATTGATGGATTGACCACTTATTCAACATGCATGAACACTTGATACAGGTACATCCCTAAAGTGGTCCGTGGCGGCCTTGGTTGCGACGAATAGTACAACCCCGGTTCCTGCACCGGTATCTCAACACCAATCACCTTCGGTATGGTGGACGGCGGCCTTGAGGAACAAACATACTTACGAGCTCACCTCCAAGGTCGTTGATAAGCTCATTCATGGACTCATTGTTCCAAACACGTCGAGGCATGTCGTGGAAGGTAAGCTTGCTTAAAAACTCAAGCTCAGAGGGCACCGAGCCCCATCCTGGGTGCCATCGATCAAATCTCACCAGCGCGCCGTCGCAGAACAAACGCTGGGAAGATTCAAACACACGACTGGAGTTGAAAGTTGTCTGGAACCTGATGAAGAAATCAGCCGGTGGCGGACAGACTTTGACAAGCAAGTCACTTATTTGAATGCCGAGCAATGCCAAGAGCTTTGACAAGGTCGTCCGGCGAGAGGGGAGGCCGGTCGCTGTTGATGGTTACCATCAGCACTTTGCCTGCAAACTGGTCGTCAAGCGCCGCCATTCCACGGTTGAGCGACAGCGTGCAGCGCCCGAAGGCAGGACGGACCTCATGATCTCTGACTCAGAGATCCGCGTTGACCGGCAACATGATAGTGCGCTTGAGTACAGGGAGTACAGGAGGGGGATTTGGGAGAACTGGAGTAGGAATCGAGATTGCAGAGGTGGGTGAGGGGCGGGAGATTGGGGATGAAAAGGTAGCATGAATTTCGAACACGTGCCAATCTGCTCTCAGCGTGCAAGTGCACGAAAACATCGGTGGCACCCACATGTCGGCGCGCAAGAGTCCAAATTCTTTCTTTTTTTGAGAGCCCGACCTTTTTCTTTGAGGATCTTTCGAGATCCCGGCCTGAGAGTCATAATTGACCTGTTTGGCATTGCGTTACTACTCGGCCCATATTCAACGACACCTCACTGGCCCAAACAAGTGTACACCATCGAAAAGACACTGAGCTCTAATTATCTATCTATATCTATCTACATCTACACTCCTATAAAAAACAGAGTTGGTGATGATGGTGTGCCTGCCATCCTGCAATATAGGTCGTCCGATTTATATCTGACGGATAGGAAGGAAACTATGGCAATTTTGCGAAAAGGTACCCACACACCTCTCCACATTTGCAAATAAGGCCTTCTCTTGTTCATCCTTTTCTCCCACGAGATAAACTAGTCATACAAATGCATCTTGATGTTATGTGCAATGCACGGGCATCTTGCTAGTACTTTTATAAAAAGCAGAGTTGGTGATGATGGTGTGCCTGCCATCCTGCAATATAGGCCGTCCGATCTATATCTAACGGATAGGAAGGAAACTATGACAATTTACCAGCACTCCTCTCCACATTTGCAGATAAGGCCTTCCCTCGTTCATCCTTTTCTCCCACAAGATCTTGATGTTCTGTGCAACGCACAGATTTCTTGCTAGTAACTTTAAAAAGGATATATACTCTAAACACTTGAGAATGGTGATGCCCTCATTTAGCCCACCAGCAGTTCGAGACAATAAACAGTTCGAAACAACGATATACATAACATTCAAACACTGACTAGTGACTACTTCTGACATAAACAACAAGATTTGATAGTTTATAAGAATTTTTACTACACCACCAAAGCGCACACATCTGCAGTGCTCAGACTCTCGTGATCCAGACGAGAATGACATTCTAAGAGGCAACTATTACATAGTAAAAGAGTGACATAGACGAGGATGACAAAATGACAAGGAATATGCATAACAAAAGAAAGAACTACCCATCCAGAACAAGTAGCAAAGACAACAAGTCATTCGAAGAGGGATGATCCAACACCATCATAATTTGCAACCCCGCTTCATCCACCAGTGATCTGGAGACACTAGTACTCCACCCTTTCGACGCAACAGCCCAATTACCTATCAACCTGAAGGCTTGAACCACATCACTGCCTGTCAGACTCGACACATCCAAGGATCAAAGTTAATCCAGATGCCTTTGTCATTCTCACCTTCTTTTGGCTACATGCTGTATCATTGACAATTGGGGGAGTTTGCTCCCGAACTCCTAGGGCTCGCCGTGTAGACACAGTTTTCCATAGCAAACAAAGACTCTCTGCCATCAAGGTCCTTGCCAACGGTGATCTCCTGGTTAATCGGATAATTGAATTCGAGAAACAGAGAGTGTGAACCCAGGCTATTTACCCGCCTCCAACTCAAAAATCCTGAAGGCCCCAACAAGTTGGTATCCTGCTCATACACATAACAGCCACTGTCCGGATACTCACGTATTCCACGATGCTTCCATATAGTGGGGTTTTTGCAATATAACTTTTCCGACTCATGTGTCCGAATGATCATCAGTCTTTTGCCATCATCTGATCGAGCGAGGAACCAGTTGTGCTTCCCTGCTTTAGGCAAAGGTGGTGTGATTACAAAGGGCAGTAACTGTAGGGACACTGCATCATACCAAAAAGGAATGGCATTGTTAATGTAAGATCAACATTGTTCAATGTATGAGTAGGCTAATGCAAGAAACAACATTGATATGTCCCTGTTGGAACTGGGAGGAAAATATAGGGAAATGTATACTGGTTTGAAAATATAGAAGTGCCATGCATGGTTATACTCATGTTATCTCACAATCGATTCTTCACAGGAAACTACCATGTCATGCATGTTATGTAATCATGTTCTGTCCTCACAAACAAATTCTTCAAGGAAACTAACAGACCATGCATTGTTATATACTCATGTTCTGTGGGCAAAAAATTTTTGAGCATATTATTCTAGCCATTGATTGTTCTAGGGTGAACATAGGTATGTACACATGGTAAGCATTAAAAGATTTCACTACTTCCAAATATAGAGTTCTCCATATGCACATTTACTTCCCAAATGTATGGTTAGATGAAACCAACAGTGTGATGCATGTTTCTACATCATGAAAATGAGGAAACTAACATGGCCATTGATACATACTCATATTTAGTAGTATATAAATTACTATAAAATAAGGAGAATATCAATATCTTTCTAACCGTTTGATTATTCAGGGGTACAAATTGGTTGTAATGACATCGCCACAATCGCATGAATTAACTCATTCCAAATATAGCTGATTTACGGTGCCTCTAATACATTGCCATAGTTCTACTCAAATTCTGATCAAACAAGAATATGCCAATCATCACAAAAGGTTCAAACAAAGTCATGGCGTCATCATTAATATCATCACAAAAAGTTCAAACAAAGTCAAACAAAGTTCAAACAACTTACACGTGTCGTCCCAGCAATGCTTTGTCGATCGCGTAGATGATGCCATTGTGTTCAATAGCATCACAGAAGTGTGTATCAGCTTTGATGATGATCCACTGCGAGCTGAGTTGTCTCCAGCTAAAGAAGGCACCGACGTAAAGATAGGCGAGTCCGTGGTCGAACAAAGCAATTAGCTTGAAGTCTGTGTAATCCGCATGCCGTGTGGGCACTTGGCAGATTACAATCTTTAGCAAAACAAGATACATCCAACTAACGTGGTAATCTAGATGACTTGGACCGCAATGGTAAAACTCTATATAACCCAATGGAGGAAGGATAATCTTATGGGAGGTCTGGAAGTGCACGAGCACCAACTTTTTCCCGTCTTCTCTGATGGCAGCCATCCAGAGGGAGTTCATGCCGACCCAGTACATACCTGCCAAAAAGTTTCGGGCGATGGTGATCGGATCGAAGTCGAGGGAAATGATGTACGACGACCCACTACATACCTGCAAAGAAGTTTTGACTAATGGATATCGGATTGAAGTCGAGGGGCATCATGTATGCCTCCGTATCATGGTGAGAAAATCTCGCAAGACCAGATAGCAGAAAGCAGAGAGTCCTGAAAAGCTTAGGCCTCTCTTCGATGATGGCCGTGTGCATGTCCCTCGAGCATGCAGCCAGCCGCGGGGCGCTCAACATATCCATACACGAACAACAGAGGTCGAGGATGTCACTGGGGAGATTGCTCCAATCGCGGCTCATATGGATGTTGCGTGGTTCGCGTTCAGCCATGGTGGAGTTTGGAAGGTGGGGTTTTTGGGGGCTTGATTTACAGGGGAGAAGGCTTTCAGTGCTGGAGCGGCTAGCGAGAGAATAGTTGTACTGGGGGAGGCGAGTGAGGCGAGGGTACGCGGGGGCACAGTGAGATGATCAAGAGTGACCTTAGAATCTCCGCCGAGACGGAGATGGAGATGGAGTGGTGCTAGGGGAGAGGGAGACTAGGCGAGGCATGCTATACAACGGCAGTGACAGTGACTGCACAATACACATGGTGAGGCTGGCTTTGGTAACCTGAACACGCCGCCTAGACTGGTGTCACCTCGGGCGCAAGGTCTTGTCAGTTCACTGTGAGGACCGAATGAATAACATTTTGACCATCAAGTGTACCACAGTTGTACTACTACTACTAGTAGGAGGAGTAGTAGGAACATGAGTAGTACTACCTCCGTCTCGGTGAATAAGTCATTCGCGTAGTTTAAGGTCGACAATTTAACTCTCTAAATATGTATTATATGTGATAAAGAATATATATTTAGAAACTACATCCGTGTAGAAATCTAGCGATATACTTTTCATGACTTATAACACATATTTAATTTCTCAAATCGATGACCTAGAACTGCGCGAGTGAATTATTCACCTAGACGGAGGTAGTACTGTATAGCGGAAATAGGTCTGCCGTGCTAGCATGCCTCTGGGTTCACTTCATCCTCCAGGTATCATCCATATTGCAAGCAGAACCAAATTCCCGTGCATGCGGAAGAGCGAAGAAGGCCTTTTCTTTTTTGAGGATAACCGCATATTCCTTAACTAGAGAATGTTGTGTCTCCCATGCACGCGCCAATATCCATCCGAACCAACTATGACACATTTTTTATCCGTTTTCATATGTCCCACCTGTCAGGAGGGGTGCAAAAATAAAAAGGAATCATAAATGTCTCGCCATGGTGATTCGAAAGAGTGACCTCAACTAGCCAGTGGCACATGTAGCGCTAGAAGGGCACATACACGCACAGGTACCACTCGTCAGTCTACCCGCATAGCCTTTTCATTTAGTCTACCTAGCTGTCTAACAACTGCCTGCAGGCCACTTCTCCCATTTATTTCTCCATCAGGAACCGATTTTCCTCGGCTTCTTCACTACTCCTTCATCTTCATTTGCATCCAAACCACACTGCATTCGCATTGTTTTAGCCTCTTCACATCCTCCTGGAGTAATTGCGAAGCCCCTTTAAATAATCATCTTCTTTAGTTAGACTAGCCATCTCATCCTAATTCTCCAAACCATAGCCCTCCGGTCCAGCGGTTCCAAATGGCGAAAGAGATCCAGATGCAGGTTTTTAGCATCCAACATGTCCTCGTCAAAGGCTCGTTGAGCATTGTTTCCACAGTCACCGACCACCCAAGGGTTGTTCGGATGTGGATGAACAATGTACACAACTCCCTCCAAAAAGTGGAGATGAAGGTCATCGGTCTCGACGCAGAGTACACGGAGCGTGCCAATGGGAAGATCCAACGCGCTGTCGTCCTTCAGTTGTGCCTTGAAGATGAAGTTTTGGTGTACCACATCATACACGCGCCCTCCATACTAGGCGAGATTCATGATTTCTTGTCTCGGGAGCAAATATACTCCTGTGGGGCAGCCATCGCAGGAGACAAACCAAAGTTGGAGCCGTACAACATTGATTTGAAAAGCATCGCTGACGTACAAACCAAAATAAAAATTCATTTAGAAGATTGTGATAAACCGACACCATCCCTATTCAACGTAGCAAATTTTGTTCTCGGAACAAATCTTCAAAAGGGTGACGAGCCGCTGTCATTAAGGTCGTCTGGATGGGAGAATTATCCCTTGACGTACGAGCGGATAAAATATGCTCCCCTCGATGCCCGTGTGAGTTTTGAGAAAGCTTGTTGCGAAGCCGTCTCCCACAGAAAATGAGAACAAGAAGAAGAAGCTGCACCGGCAGCAGGGCATTATGGATGGATGAACTATTTCCTCTCTTGTAAAAAAATTATTCCCTTTCTATGTATATTGATATAGATGGACAATTTTGATGGTGTGCATGTCTTTGAAAACAAGTAGTAGCGTGGGTCCGCTTGAATATAAGGAACTATTTGTACCCCTAGCTTTCTCTACTGCTACTCCTTCCAGTGATCAGTATGCAATGCATGTGTTTGTAGACATGACAGCTTGTCCATGGAAGTTCAACTACGGCGACCATCACGTTTCATTCACTACCACACGCGATTCCCACGACGCCGCTCCAACCCACGGCACCATGTCCCCCGATGTGCGCCTCACCCCTCTCAGCCGCACCGCCCCTCTGTCTTTGTGTGCTTGACATGTGGGCCACCTGAAATGTAGCGAGCATCAAGTTTCTACCACAGTCACACGCGATTCCCACGACGCTGCTCGAACCCATGACACCACACGTCCCCTGACCTGCGGCTCACCCCTCTCGGCCCCACTGCCCCTCTACCTTCGGGAGCATTACATGTGGACGAGCTACTTGTTGAGTCCACATGTTATTGACTCAAAGGCAGGTGCAGTAAGGCGCTGAAGCTCAGTCCCGAGGGCCCTGAGAGGGAAATGTAACTGCTATGCCAGGCCTTCTCGTGATACCGCTAGACGAACTTGTGCCAAACTCGAGATTTGTTTCTTTACTATACATGCACTGGGAGAGAAGGATTATACTGTAGGATCTGTCCCATACGAAACAAATCCACTTGTTTGTCACCACGAAGATGCGGTTAGAAAGGAGCACAGTGTCTTCGTACTAGTACGGCAACAAATCGGTCGCAGACAGCATGGTCCACCTTTGACCGCCATGTGCAAGGTTCGTGCTATCTTGTTCAATCTCACAGTGGTTCCATTGTACCAATTCAGGCGGTGGCCCATTGCATGGCTGATCCCAATGTTGGACAAAGGTTCTACGGGAACGGTGTCACCATTGTAAATGTTGTGTAAATTGATTTTGGTACCCTCTCGTACATATGCAAGCCAATCTCCACTCGCACCGAGCCTAACCTGTGAAATAGTGGGCAGGGGGAGAATTTGGAAATGGACACGGAAGTAGTCTTTAGAATGCATTTACTACGTGATCAAACTCATCTTACCTGCTAATCAGAAAAAATCCGAGTGCCCCTCAACATTGGCATCTCAAGGGGCGTCAACTTGCAACTACGGCCACGCCGCGCTGGAGAGACCCCCAAGGAAACATCCTCGTGCGTCGCATGGAACATCAAGATGCATTTGTATGAGTAGTTTATCTTGTAAGAGAAAAGGATGAACGAGGGAAGGCCTTATTTGCAAATGTGGAGAGGGGTGTAAGTATCTTTTTGCAAAATTCCCATAGTTATCTTCCTATCCGTCAGATATAAATCGGACGGCCTATATTGCAGGATTGCAGGGACAACATCATCACCAACTCATTTTTTATAAGACTTGATTATCTTGTGAGAGAAAAGGATGAATGAGGGAAGGCCTTATTTGCAAATTTGGAGAGGTGCGTGGGTACCTTTTTGCAAAATTGCCATAGTTTCCTTCCTATCCGTCAGATATAAATCGGACGGCCTATATTGCAGGATGGCAGGCACACCATCATCACCAACTCTATTTTTTATAAGAGTGTAGACTAGCAAGATGCCCATGCGTTTGAACGGAACATCAAGATCTTGTGGGAGAAAAGGATGAATGAGGGAAGGCCTTATCTGTAATGTGGAGAGGAGTGCGAGTAAATTGTCATAGTTTCCTTCCTATCCGTTAGATATAGATCAGACGACCTATATCGCAGGATGGCAGGCACACCATCGTCACCAACTCTGCTTTTTATAAGAGTGTAGACTAGCAAGATGCCCGTGCGTTACACGGAACATCAAGATTTTGTGGGAGAAAAGGATGAATGAGGGAAGGCCTTATCTGTAATGTGGAGAGGAGTGCGGGTAAATTGTCATAGTTTCCTTCCTATCCGTTAGTCATAGATCAGACGGCCTATATTGCAGGATGGCAGGCACACCATCGTCACCAACTCTGCTTTTTATAAGAGTAGATAGATATAAGAGAGTAGTAGACTAGCAAGATGCCCGTGTGTTGCACGGAACATCGATGCATTTCTATGAGTAGTTTATCTTGTGGGACACAAGGATGAAGAGGGAAGGCCTTATTTGCAAATGTGGAGAGTGGTGTGGGTATTTTTTTTGCAAAATTGCCATAGTTTCCTTCCCATCCGTCAGATATAAATCGGACGGCCTATACTGCATGATGGCAAGCACACCCTCATCAACAACTGTGTTTTTTATAAGAGTAGAGTAGAGATAGAGATAGAGACTAGTACTACCAATGTGCTGGCCCGTGCGTTGCAATGTATCAAAAGCACTAGAATTATACTTGTTCATGGGCTTGAAATATAAACACTCTAGTTTTGATATACATATATGAGTAAAAATAAATCATGCTTGACTCAAATTATATTCCTTGGGCTGTTTTGATGAGGTGAGGGACGGGTGTGGCTGGTTTGAAGATAACAGGTTTAAAAAAAATTGAAGTTGTTTTTTACATTTTGTAGCGTAGAACGGCATCTGGTGCACCTAAGCGTCTGAAAAAAAAATTGACTTTGGGTCGGTGGCACACCCTGCGGCAAGATGCCCGTGTGGGCTTCTTCTATAACTAGCAAGATGCCCGTGCATTGCAGGGAACATCAAGATGCATTTTTTTACAGAACACCTATTGTGATTGACCCTTGCAGGAATAATCCATGTGTAAAACATAATGATATCTCGAGAATTTTATCGGAAAAATGATATCTTCGGAACAAGTTTTCTCTACTCCTCCTCCTTGCAATGAGCGGTATGCAATGCATGTGTCAGCAGACATGATAGCTTGTCCATGGAAGTTGAACCACGACGACCATCACGTTTGTTGTTTCTACCACTGCCACACCCACATGCGATTCCCGTGATGCCGCTCCAGCCCACGGCACGACGACCCCCGACATGCACCTCATCCCTCTCAGCCCCACCGCTCCTCTGCCTTTGTGGGCATGACATGTGGGCCAGCTGAACTGCAGCGACCATTAACTTTCTACCGCAGCCACACCCGATTGGACATGGTTTGCCTACTCTGCTCTGGTGCTCCGATCCGTACTCCCGCACCATCGAATTTTCATCCAGCGGCTGTGACACATTTCGTCCCGGGCATCAATCCTCAGCTAGAGTACTTCTGTACTAGAGGTAGTACCCGCCGGTGTGGCCATCTACGCCTCGTAACGCCCCGACGCCCAGCTGTGGCACCCTCTCCACGGCCACGCCACCACCGGTCGGTTCATCTCGAACGAGTGAGTCGCAAACCAAGCCACCACCATGAGAATGACATGTAGGCCAGCCACATTTAAGGTGCACATGTCATTGACTCATAGGTCGGTGAACTAAGCCAGTGAAGCTCGGTCCCGTGGGCCCCGAGAGGGAAATGTGACTCCCGCGGCAAGTTAGCTGGGCGTCGTATCAGTAGCGCGGGCACCCGCGCTACTGATACACCCAAACCCGCGCTGCTGCTAGGGTTTTCCCTAGTAGTGTGTGTGTGTGTGTGTGTGTGTGTGTGTGTGTGTGTGTGTGTGTGTGTGTTTGAGAGAGAAGCTAGTCGATAGATTAGTATCAAGATCGAGGTGTCACCCTACTCCTTCGGTGTGGGGAAGTGTATGTGTGTGGGGGGGGTAGTGACACTTACATATCTCTACTCTTATAAAAAACAGAGTTGGTGATGATGGTGTGCCTGTCATCTTGCAATATAGGCCATACGATCTATATCCGACGGATAGGAAGGAAACTATGGCAATTTTGCAAAAAGATACCCACACCCCTCTCCACATTTGCCAATAAGGCATTCCCTCGTTCATCCTTTTCTCCCACAAGATAAACTACTCATACAAATGCATCTTGATGTTCCGTGCAACGCATGGGCATCTTGCTAGTAGGGAGAAGGAGTTTGTGTGACACATATCTTTATTAAGGGACAGGTGGATAGCATGTGTGCGAGGCATACTTAAAGCATCACGTAGATAAACAAATGGTGTGCAAGCAAGTGCCGGAAAAATCAAGAGAGAAACAATGTCTACGCGCGCGCGCGTGTGTGTCTGTGTGAGAAAGAGAGAGAGAGAGAGAGAGAGAGAGAGAGAGAGAGAGAGAGAGAGAGAGAGAGAGAGAAAGAGAACGAAATCTCAAAACAAAAGGTGCTCTGCTGGAATTCTATTGTGTGTATTCGTATTGTTCCGGAACTCGAGTTAACCTTAGGCATATGTGTGAGAGACATAATTATACTTTGAGACATTAGTGGCTGTGCGTGGGCGAAATTAAAGGGGTGGGGGTGTTTGACAGAGAGAGCGTGTGCGTTTCTATGTGAGAGACTTGTAGGATGGGGTAGAAAGATGAATTCTAACCTTGACGGAGGGAGAGAAATACATGAAGTGCGCGTGTGTGATTCCGATGCCCACAGGGAAATAAGATATGTATGCGTGTGAGAGAGATTGCACAATTCATTCACATATCATTATCTAGCGATCGTGGATGTGCATCGCTTGAACATAAATCAATATCTACTTTGTATCGTGGCCAAAGGTAGAATATCGATTCAATGCTATAAAAATTGGACACTCACATATCACATTTTTTCTATCTAAATAAACCTTTTCAATTGTGCATGCCAAAGTTGCAGTGATGTTTCTTCAAACAACCAATGTAGCTATCATGTACATGCACCATTGTTAGTCTTGCATTCAAATTCATTAGTCTTGGATGATTTAAGGTTCTATTATGAAGTAATATATGTAATATTCATATATGAATGCAACGGGTACGCAATTTATGAAATGGAGGCTACGTAATCATATGAGGTAACACATTTAAGTAGCGATTACAATATCCATTTCTTTTGTGGGACTACAATATCCACTTATTTTTGTGTGCCTCTACACTAACACATCAATGCATTATGTCTAAAGTAAATAACCAATGGCACTAAATTATCTATTTACACGAGAAATACATATGCTGAGCATTTGATCCATTTTTGTGAACGCGTCTCTACAACAGTACGATTGGCCGCGCCCGTGTGAACGTCCAAGTTATCGGCGCATCATCCCGAGTTATGGTCTTTTTTTTCTGGGCTGGACTTCGCACCAGTTATTAACTGCTGACGCATTCCCCGTGTACACAGTCTCGCATGAACTTCCCGCTAGCACGGTCCAAAATTAGTTGAAACTGGATACGAACGATCCCGCGTTCGGCAAAATCTCCCGCCTCCTTCTAAAATTTCCGCCACCTAGTCTTTAGCATGCGAGATTTCCCTTTTGTCCTTGGTGCACGGAGAACAACAATTACAATCAATACTAGGGAAAAGCCTAGAAGTAGCATGGGTTTTAGGTACATTAGTAGCGCGGGGACCAGCGCTACTAATAAGGAGCTACAGCTAACACTTAGCAGCAGCGCGTGGGCACCCGCAATACTGGTATACAAGTGTAGCAGGAGCGTGCTCCATGCAAGCTCGCTACTGCTAATAGCTTAGCGTTCTTGGGCTGGACGCGCCATCGCATCTTGTCACGCCGCTAACTTTCTCCACTCGCTACTGCTAATTTTAGTAGTTTTTGTTTTTTTTCTGCATATATTTGAACAGGCTTTATACAAGAATCATTAGTAGATACAAATGTCATCATGATACACATAGAAATGGTTGCGAGGCCACAAATGTAATCATAGCATATACATACAAATAGTCTCATCATAATCATCATCCAACACAAAGTGGTATCTCGTCATCATCTCGAAAATAGCGATACAACTCCCGATTACTTGCAACTACATCGTCATCCATCTAAATAATGATATACGCGAGAAGAGCTATCACTTTGAGTGAGAGGGGAACTATGCATTACATGAGTTCATATCCCTCTCTCGCATTAGCGTGAACCTAAACTAACTACTACCTGTCGCTCGGAAACCGAAAACAAGTACACCTGGGCCTGACACTCCGGCCACTCGTCGTATATATACTCTTGGCGTAGCACTTCTTCGCCATCAATGTTCTATGCACCTGCATCATCACATGAGTCGATGATATGCAACATATATAGTTGAGCAACAGAAAGAGACAGACTTGGCAAAAATAGAAGCAACATATCATAAGCATAAATAACAAAGTTGATCGTACCCAAAATGCCCTAACTAGAGTGATCGTCGCTAGTCGAGGAGGACGATTTAATTACATCACAAATAAAGTTTCGTCGTGCATAACTCAAAGTTTTATCATACAGAAAGTATGGACTAAACGGACACATATTCATATATCGACAATCACTCCAACATGTCGTGCCATCCATCCATGTCAGGGAGATAGTCCCCGAGCCTAGTGAAAGGCTTCAGGTCGAGACGCTGAGAGGCTACCCGTGTTCGGACTACTTCCCGCGACATTTGTCCTTCTTCGTAGAACATCCCTGTTTTTCCGACGACCTCCTTCATGATGATTTGGGCAAGTTCGCGCTGGATGTGATAGAACTCGGCTCGAAGTCGATGATCCTCGATATCTCCTACGTTCTTTGCCCTTCGCAGAATATGGGCATCGCCGGATGTAGGTGACATGCGAAGGTTTTGGTGATCCCGTCTGTACTCCAGCATGTGGTGTAGGACATAGAATCCATCATTAAGAGAACCACTCGGTTGCAGGATGCAGCAGAAGTCGGTCTTATGGCCGAAGGCGGGCCTGTCGCCCCTTCTCTTCTTATCCGTGACCTCTCCACCCCGTGCTTCGTAGTAAAACATAGCACTGTCGAGAACATCCTTGATGTGGGTGTAACCTTTTTGTGTATGTTCTTCGACGAGTCCAAGTAAAGAGCGTGGGAGTATCGGGGGTAGAGGATGATGAGGACGGCGCACCCGCCGCTGCGCAAAATAAGTACACCTAAAATTAATTAGCCTCCACCGTGCAAATGAATGATTGAAATCGAAGGAAGGATATCTGCACGGATGACTTACAGGGGGGATGATAAGGCACGAGAATCGCCTCCTTGTCCTTATTGGCGAGCATGAAGTTGACGATGTATTCCCTCGCTTATTCACGGTGCTTTGCGCAGACTCCCAAGAAGCTCTCTTGCATGAAGTATGGGTCAGCGACACAGATATGAGGTATCTGCTCAACCCCGATGATGTAGTTCATGTGCAAGGCATAAAGGCGGACAAACATAAAATCCAGCTTCTTCACGTGAAACATGTCGAATATGTAACCGAATCGAAGGAAGAACTTATCCGCGGGGAAGAAGTTGATGTACGACAATTGCCGCGGAACGTTAACCACGTAGAGTGGGTATCCTGGATCTTTCGAGGCGATGAGGCCTTTCTCTATCCGCAGCACATCATCATGAAGACTCCTTAGATCGCCGAATCTGGCCCTTAGCGTTGCTGCAGGTAGGATTGGTTGACCGGGGATATGCAATTTATCTGCACCGGTGATATCTATACGGTCTTGAACCCGAGGCTGCTGAGGCGGCTGGCTCATACAATCAGCTTTCTTGCCTTTCCTCGCTCTCTTCCTAGGCTTCTTTGCCGGAAGGTCGTCTATAATACGTTGAGCCTCCGGAGGTGGCAATTCAGGAACCGACTCATGACGCTCAAACCCTAAGTAGTCGCCGGTATCGACATACTGTTGACTGCCATCGTCATCCTCGTCCATGGCGACGTCAACAGCGAATAATGGAGCCTCTTCCTTACCCCGTCCGCTATCACCCAACCCGACACCCGACGCTAATTGGGTAGGTGGGGTGTTGATGTTCATACCTTGCTGAGGCTGCGTGCTCGTGGGTGTGCTCCCGGCCGCCTGCACGGCGGCACTCTTTGGCTACAACAGGACCCACCCATTGCAACAATCACCAAGCCACCGCGGGGTCTCATCGTCATCCCCTAGTACCAGAGGAGGCAAATTCTCATGGCCTGGTTTGACACTAGCTACGGAAACCTTGAAGACGTCTGGGGGGATCAGCCGGCTGTGGAACAATGGTTCGTTCGGCTTCATGCCTGCCCCACGTCCACCTTCTGGTCGCCGATGGTGTACAATATGGTGCACGGGATTTCGTCGGCCTGCAAAGAAAAGTCTGCGACGTGAAACATCCGAAAGGCAACGAAAACGGGAGATTATAAATTTATTGAAGGGGGCGGTGTGACAGGTACCGTGAGGGCGTCGAGCTCAGCCAAAGACGAAGCACTGCCGAGCACGTCTGGTGCAGGAGAAGGTGCAGCTGCAGGTGCTAGTGCAACGCTAGTCGAGCTGCTCCCCAAGAAGTCAGCAAGGGGAAAGCCCGCTGCATTTTTTCTGGATTTTGCCTGGTCCAATTGAAAACGGCTGGAACCAAGGAAGTGGACATATCTACAACCATCTGTTTTGCGGCAGCTACCGCTGTTGCGACTATCTGAGATGATTTCTTCTCAACCGCAATCTCAACCTTCTTGTTGATGTTTTCTTCGGTTAACCTCTGTATTTCCATTCTCTCTTCCTTGGTCTCACTATAGTACTTCTTCCACGTGGCGCCGTCTCTGACACCGTGCACGCGTCCATACGACGGTCGAGTATCCACCGGGAGTCGTTTCAATATGTTCAACGCCCGGTTGAATGGAGTGTCCCACTTGGGCCTCACGAACGCCTCAGACGGCGAGTCGCTTTCGGCCGCAATCCTGTGCTACTCTCTTTGCAAAAGGCACAAGGATCGTTTACCAATATGACTAACGTGCAGTCGAATTGATCAAAAACTAAAATTACCATTAGTTTGATGAACTCCGTCGTGACTGCGTTCGTCTCGAAAACCTTCTTCACTGGGTCCCAACGGTGTCGGGCCCTGAGGAAGTCATGCTCCTGCGGGACGGTGAGCTCCGCCAAGGGGTCTGGGATGCCCAGACTCGCGTCTTCCACGTCCGCCTTGGCCCATTTGGACCTCTTCCCGCCGTAACCACAGCTTCCAAGGTGGTGTCTCCCAATGTTCCTCTGTTGAAACCCCTTCATGTACTTAGACTTTCTTTGGCAGCCGCGTTGAATATTTGAAACTGCTCTTCCATGATTGTTGGGTTATCCTTTACAATCTCGGAGTAGGGTTCCTTCTTGTCGATGATGATTGCTTTCACCCTTGTTTTCCAGGCGGCCAACGCGTTGCTAAACTTGGTCATGGTGTGTTTGTTTATCTTCTTCATTGCCGGGTCCTTATCTGGATCTTTATAATCCTTTTCATTCCTTCCCGGGAACAAGAATATCTGGTGAAACTTCTTTAGGAGGGAGGTCCTCATATTATCTATCTTCTGTAGTTTCTCATCGTTGATGGTGGCGGTTGTCCGTACGATGCAGCCTATTTGATTGCCGTAGCACGCGCGTGCTTCCTGGGGGGCTTTTGGCTCAAAATTGCTATCGTCCACCTCCGTGACCACCAGTTTAGTAGTCCTGGGATTGTTAGGAAGCCGTTGCCACTTTGCTTTCGGTTCTACACCGGCTCTTCTAGTCTCGGCGCCGGTCTCAGTCTGAGCGCCGGTCTCGATGCATGTCTCAGTCTCAGCACCGGTCTCAGTCTTAGCGCCGGTCTCAGTCTCAGCGCCGGTCTCAGTCTCGTCGGCAAGTCTCAAAAATTCATCTGACGCCCGATAGACGTCGTTGCAATCACCAGAACCTTGTCCTTCATCGTTGCTAGCCATGTTTCCTACGATTAAATATAGTCAATTAATTCTAGACCTAATAAAATGAATAATGACATAAAAAAGGCCTATTGTTTAGCAGGAACATTGACTCCTTCCCGGTGCGGCAAATCCCAGGCACTCGATATGTCCTAGTTTGTAGCACAAGTCATGCGGAAATTCACGGAAAATTTCGGCATGAACTTTGCTAAAAAGTGGACAAATCGAGAACCTGAATTTTGCCGGAACGGAAATGAATCAACAATCCGGCAAAACATAGGCCAGTCGGCTTCATTCCCTGGAAACAACAAAAGGCCACTTGGGCACAATCGAACCACTTCAATGTTGATTATGATCAATGAGCAAACACAATTGAGGATTTATCATATATCATGACCACTTCAAATTTGCATCTCCTAGTGTTTGACACTTCAAGAAAATCTACACAAATCTCATGCTCTCTGAAACTCAACTCAAAAACCAAATATAGATGGAGGCAGATGTGGCGAGGGAGGCAGGGGTGAGGGAGTCCGGGACTAGGGGGTGTCCGGATAGCCGGACTATCGTCACGGCCGGACTCCAAGACTATGAAGATACAAGATTGAAGACTTCGTCCCGTGTCCGGATAGGACTTTCCTTGGCGTGGAAGGCAAGCTTGGCGATACGGATATGTAGATCTCCTACCATTGTAACCGACTCTGTGTAACCCTAACCTATCCGTGTCTATATAAACTGGAGGGTTTTAGTCCGTAGGACAAACAACAATCATACCATAGGCTAGCTTCTAGGGTTTAGCCTCCTTAATCTCGTGGTAGATCTACTCTTGTACTACCCATATCATCAATATTAATCAAGCAGGAGTAGGGTATTACCTCCATCGAGAGGGCCCGAACCTGGGTAAAAACATCGTGTCCCTTGTCTCATGTTACCATCCGCCTAGACGCACAGATCGGGACCCCCTACCCGAGATCCGCCGGTTTTGACACCGACATTGGTGCTTTCATTGAGAGTTCCTCTTTGTCGTCGCCATTAGGTAGGATGCCTCATCTCGCCTTTTAAAGGCGATACTATCGCCAAAGGAGCCTTGGCCTGGCCGATTCTTCGCTAGGTGGTTTTCTTATGATCGCTAGTCCGGCCACCGCGCCGACGATGACCTCTCGAGTCATCGAAACCAATCTTCGTGTCAATTCGGAACTTGCCGAACAATTAGATCCGATCGAGCTCTCCTCCGTAAACGAGCTCTTGGATCGAATCGCCGCCCTGGGAGTTGCCACAGACTACGACCGGATCGGGCCTAAAACCGATCTGAGAGAGATCAACTCTCCCCAGGCTACCCATCATGTTGCTGTGATAGAGGAGCAGTGCGGCGATTCTTCTTGTTTCTTAAGGACTAGCTACGTCCGGATTCCCGATCCCTCCATGCCAGATTCTCGCGGAGGGACGGATGTCGATCAAGCCCTGAACATAAAGTCAGGCGGCGGGTCGGACTCATTGGATAGCACTCAAAAATCCAAACTTCCGAGTTCGGAAACTTCTCAGCCCTTGAGTCCTAAATTGGACGGGGTTCCGGATTTAGTGCCACCCGCCCACCCAAACATTAGCGATCTCCCTCGAATTCGGCAAGAGCCCGTCGAAACAGTACATAATTACTGGGCCAGATTCCTCCCGGTTATGAACAGGATAAAGGACTGCCGAGAGGAGGACGCAATCCCAATCTTCTGCAATAATTGCGCGGACAAGGGAATCCTAAACGCCATAAATCGTCGCGAAATTACACACTTTGCTGACTTGGCGACCATAGTACAAAAGTAATGTGCGATGGAGAGCACCTGGAAAACCGAAAGTAAATTTTGGGATAATCCGGCCCCGAATACATCCCTAGTCCGAAACAAAAGGGTGCATCATTATCAAGCACCTGGGTTAAATACCAAAAAACCAAAACCCCCTAAAGGGTACGGAACCGTACTGGAGGGTTGGCTAAACGGACCCTGCAAAATTCATAGCACAGAGGACGCCACTCCAACTCATAGCCTTCGAGCATGTTGGATACTACGGCAGGTGGCCAAAAGTGGCGAAGAGCTTCTAGCTTCAGAATCCCAGCCCAAAGAACACCAGTATGGTGTTAACAGTCTTCGAGACTTTCGCATCAAATAACATGCGAAAACGAACACTCCGCAACCTTGCCGAAGTCTACCAAGTAGCAACAATAAATCCATGGAGTGACACGGCTATTACCTTTAATGCCAGTGACGAACCTAAATTCCGAACTGCCCGGGCACCAGCCGCATTGGTCCTTAGCCCGATAGTGGACGGCTTTCACCTTACTAAGGTACTCATGGATGGCGGCAGCGGACTAAACCTTATCTATGAGGAAACCCTCCGAAAAATGGAAATAGACTGGAACCGCATTGAGCGAAGCAGCACAACCTTTAGAGGAATAATCCCCAGCCGAGAAGCATGCTGCACAGGAAAAATCACGCCGGGCGTAGTGTTCGCTCACGGACAATTACAGGTCCGAGGAGGTCACATTTCAAGTGGCCCCGCTCAACAGCGGATATCATGCTTTATTAGGACGAGAGGCATTCACAATTTTCAAGCTATACCCCATTATGGGTACATGAAGCTTAAAATGCCCGGACCTAACGGAATCATCACTCTCGCTTAGTGATCCAAACATAGCACTGCGCCGAAAACAAGACAGCCGCACTAGCCCTCGAGGCACTATCCAAAGCCCTAGCGGCCTAGGAACTCATCATGATGCGCTCCACGGTGAATAGGGACGATGTGATACTTGATAAAAGATCCAAGTCCACCTCTTTTAAACCAGCGGATGAAATAGTCAAATTCCAAGTCCACCCAACGGACCTCGCAAAGACGGCCTCCATTGGGGCACAATTAAACCCCGATGTAGACGCCAGACTACGAGAATTTCTACAAGAAAATCGGGACATCTTTGCTGGCACCCTTCAGACATGCCAGGGAAGCCTCACTGGCCGAGCATAGCCTAAATATCCTAAAAGGATTCAAGCTACCAAACAGGCTCTTGGCGCTTTTCGAACCCAAGAGACAGGCCATGGGAGAGGAGCTAGCCAAACTTTTGGAAGCCGGATTCATCAGAGATATAAAACATCCGGATGGCTAGCAAACCCGGTGATGGTACCAAAGAAGGATAAATCACGGCGCCTATGTGTTGATTTCAAGGACCTTAATAAGGCTTGCCCAAAGGATCCATTCCTCCCTCGAATTGATCAAATCATTGACGCTACAGCAGGACACGACTCATTGTGCTTCCTCGACGCATACTGGCTACCACCAAATCAAGATGGCAAAGCCAGCACCAAGCTGCAACAGCATTCATCACTCCATACGGCCTGCTCGCTTCAACACAATGCCCTTTGGGCTCAAAAACGCCCGGCGCAACATATCGGTCAAGCATGATCCAGACATGTCTGGCAAACCAGATCGGCAAAACAGTAGAAGCATATGTAGATGACGTGGTCGTCAAAACCAAGCACGTCGAAACTCTAGTAGACGACTTGAGGCTCACATTCGACAATATTCGAAAATATGACATCAAGCTCAATCCGGAAAAATGCGTCTTCGGCGTTACATGTACCGGAAAAGCTCCCCGGCTTCATTGTGTCCGTAGAGGAATTGAAGCAAACCCAACGAAGATCCGAGCTCTGTCACAATTGGATATTCCAAAAGACCTCAAACAAATACAAAAATTGACGGGATGCATAGCGGCTCTAAGCCGCTTTATTTCCCGATTGGGGGAAAAGGCGTTACCCCTTTACCGCCTCCTCCGCCGCACCGAACACTTCGAGTTGACGGATGCCGCCACAGCCGGACTCGAAGAAGTAAAGGCCATTTTGGCAACAAATCCGGTCATGGCCGCGCCCAACATGGGCGAACCAATGCTATTATATATCACCGCAACACATCAAGTTGTCAGCGCGGTGCTCGTTGTCGAACGAGAAACGGACGGACACCGGTTTATTATGTGTCCACTGTCCTAACTCCATGCAAGTCCCGGTACCCACACTATCAAAAGATAGCATATGCGGTGTTCATGGCATCCCGGAAGCTGCGACACTACTTTCAAGAATGTTCGATAACGGTAGCCTCTGAAGTACCTCTTAACGACATTATAAACAACCGCGACGCGATGGGCCTGATTGCTAAATGGGCCATAGAGCTCCTTCCATTCGATATAACTTATAAGCCATGACGAGCTATTAAGTCGCAGGTTTTGGCCGACTTCATGGCCGAATGGACCGAAGCCGAACTCCCTAAAGAGTACGGCGCATACTCCAATTGGATCATGCACTTTGACGGCTCCAAAATGTTGGCGGCCTGGGGGCTGGCGTCGTCCTGACGTCCCCAATCGGGGACACAGTCCAATACGTCCTTCAGATAATGTATACAGACTCCAACAACGCAGCCGAATACGAGGCCCTTCTGCACGGCCTCCGGATGGCAGTCTCCATGGGCATTCAACGCCTAGAGGTGCGCGGGGATTCGAACCTCGCAATCTCTCAAATAAACAGAGACTTTGATGCTGTAACACCCCAAAAATTTAGCCAAGTTTTAAATATTAAATTTTTTGCCTGGAGTTTTAAATTTTTTATTTCTGTTGATTTCAGAAATCTTCTTTTAATATTAAGGTGTCTTTTCCTTGTGGAGCTTTCCAAAACATATTGGACTTCTATGCCATTTCATTAAAACAATTTCTAAATCAGTAGATTTATTTATTAAAATTATCTCACCCTGAGCTTTAATCATTAAAATGGCTTGTTTTAAATTTTGGAGCTCTGTTTGTACTGCAACCAGTTGATAACTTTAACTAATATTCCAACCAAAATTTGGAGATGTCATGAGATGTCTCTAAATCACTTGTGTGCAATAATATAATTATTTCTTTGCATATTTTGAGCTTTACACCTGTTTTTCAAATCTGGTCCAGTGGACACTTTTGCACTATGGCCTAATTAAATATTTCCCTAGAGCCTCCACCAAAATTATGGGATGTCAAGAGTAGCATGCCATCCAACTTTATGCAAAAACCTAGTGTTGTTCTTTGGAAAAATTGAGTGAATCATCCTCATCTTCATTCTGGTGCCATTTGGTGATTTGTACTGCAACCATCTCCTAACTTGCTTCTTCATCTATAATTCCTTTTCCTACTTATAGTCCTCCTTGCCAAACCCTTAAGTCCGGAAGAGTGGACCCTTTGGAAGATTTTTGGTTCATGAAACAGTGCCATTCACTTTCTGCCCAGAATTGAAGTTTTGCAAAACTTGCACTAGCAAGTTTCTCCTTTTTGCAAACCAACTTCACCACCCTCTCTTACATCCATAGAGACACTGATCTGGAGAATTTGGCCACTCCAAGAACTACCTAGGTGCCTTTGGCATTTTGTCAAACACCCTGAGTGCACAACCAGATTTGGCATGATTTCAAGTTTTCATTGTGGACTTGATCCCCTGGCCTATCCACCATGTCCCTTGATCCCCTTGCTAACCCTAACCTAGCCCTGTTTCTTGCCAGCCTCACCCGCGACCTCTAGGCTGCCCTGGCATTTCGTCGAGCATGTCCCAGGCGTGCTTTGGGCACGCCTAGAGCGTGCGTTTGGCACGCACGTGCGCCCGAGCCGCCGCGTCTCACCCCGCACTCAAATCCGGCCCGTGACCGACTGTAGCCAGCACGCCGTGTCCCCTTGCACCACCACACCACCCCCACCAACCTGGCACCCCACAGCGCCACCGTCAGGATGGCCGTGGCGGCTAGCTGACGGATGCTTGCAGGCCCGACCGTGTCGGTGCCGCCCAAGCCGCCAACGCTTGCCACCTGCCTCCTGGAACAGTGCGTGCTCATCCGCAATCGTGTCCCCTAGCGCTCGTCGCCGCCACGTCGCCCAAGCTACAGCAGGGCGGTTCGCCGTCGTCGTTATCGTCGGCCGCCTCGAAACCGACCTCCATCACCTATATAAAGAGGCCCACGAGCTCAAACCCGCACGCAGGCAGCCTCACACCATTCCGCTCGTGCCCCCTTGGACGTCAATCGAAGGGAGGGAGTCGTCTTCTTCCTCTCCGGCAGCTCCAACAGCCACCACTGCCCCGGCCATTCTGGCGCCACCAGGGCCTCCCCCTCTCCACTCTCTCTACCAGGAGCCTTCCTTTCCTCCCGTGAGCCCGTCCCCCTACTCGATTTTGATCGGGAACCACCGCGGCCCCAAAATCACTTTGTCCCCGAAGCCTCCTCCGCCAAGCTTGGCCGCCGCGGCAGCTCACGCCGTCCCGCCGACCCAGCGACCACGGTAGGGACCGCCCGGTCTTGCGGGTCCATCCCGACCTTTCGGAACCTGCGAGGAGCCGCTGTCACGGGCCGATGTCATCGTTGCCTCGCCGCCGTTGAGGCAGAGGAAGAGGAGGAGATTTGGACTGGTCAAACTCGACGATGGGCGCGGCCTTGTCAGTGACTCAGGCGCAGTCCACGCTGGATAAGTGGAAGCGCATTTCCAAAATGCGCCTTCGACGTGTACGTATATTCGAAACGTTTTCTTTTCTGTTTTTATTTAAATAACAGATTTTTGACAAAACTTTGACCGGCTGTATCTTTTTAAATACAACTCCAAATAAATTAATTCTTTTTCCTACCTCTCTCAAATATTGTCTAGTTTATTTTAAGATTTATTTGAAAAAAATTCAAAACAACTTTTGTGCTGTTTTTATTTTGTGTGTTAATTCATATACATTCTTTTAAATAGGATTTTTGAAGATTTCAAGATGTTTTGGAATGCACCCTGCTTTCCCATGACCTGAAGGCAAGCATTCTGAACCCTGGTGAAATTTTGTGTGTGTTGCGTAGCACGGTGACAACACCACCCCGTCACGAACATACGTCATTTTATGTGAGGATGTGTTCCTACTCATGAATGCATGTTAACGAATTTCATGCAAATGGAGTTGATATGATTGTGATATGAATCACCATCATATGCCTTTCATGCATACCGGGAGGAAAGCCGGGAAGGCCTCTGTCTTGGGTAGACACGGTCTTGTCCCTAGTCCTCCGTAGAGACGGACGTGCCCGGTATGGCATGAGGGGGTATATCGCGTGGTGTTTCTATCTGTAGTTTGAAGTATTTGCATTGTTGTACTAATCTTGCAGGGAATATTGCAACCTCCAGAGTCAACCGTAGATCGAGTCTTGTGCCAGTAACCCCCATACTTGCTTCGTACTACCACTCGTCTCTACAACAAGTAGGGTATGGTTCAGTAAGTTGTCAACCCTTTCCTAGCTCACACCGTACAGAGAGGCCATGGTGGAAGATACTGGAGGCATCCGGTAGTCACGCCACCGGGTCCGGGAGCATGGGTGTTTCGGTTGTAGCCGAAGGGGGTAGCTCCCATTGTATGTGCAGTATAAATTTTGTGATCCCATGTTACGTCGAGGTTGTAGCCTCCCCACTTAGAGTTTTGCTTAACAGGTGTCGTGGGTGATTCCGGACACATGTAAGTTAAGGCTGGTGTGCAAGTTAGGTGTGTTTTCAACAAAAAGATCAGAGACGGAATTAGTCGATGGACTAAAGGAATCCGTTACTCGTGGGTAAAGAGTGCACCCTCTGCAGAGATTAAACCTATTCGAATAGCCGTGTCCATGGTTAAGGATTACAGTTTGGGATGGGTCAAGTGTCGGTCTTAGTGTCGGTCTTCGGAGGTGAAACTGTTAAACCAGAGCTGAATTTCACAACTTGTGGATTATGATAATTATGATTATTATTATAATTGTTGACTAACCCGTGATTTTATTAGTATTATTGAATGTCCCTGCGATGGTTCTAACTCCTCGATATTTACTGTGTTTTCTTTTAAAGCCCTTTATGTGGTGTTGCTAAGACGCCCGACTGTGGCATTACTTTTAAAGCCCCTTATGTGGTGTCGCTAAGACGCCCGACTGTGGCATTTCTTTTAAAGCCCTTTATGTGGTGTCGCTAAGACGCCCGACTGTGGCATTTCTTTTAAAGCCCTTTATATGGTGTCGCTAAGACGCTCATTGTGGCATTTCTTTTAAAGCCTTTTATGTGGTGTCGCTAAGACGCCTCGATCGTGGCATTTCTTTTAAAGCCCTTTATGCGGTGTCGCCAGACGCCTCGATTGTGGCATTTCTTTTGAAGTCCTTTATGTTATTTATTTCATAATTTTAATACTACCATGTCATTGCATTTTCACAAATAACATGCTTGCACGCATCGTAGTTTTATTTATCTTTTGTGACTGACATCATGAGCATAAAATATTTTTAGCACATCATTGTTAAATTATGCCCGTATTCATAATGTTTGCGAGTACATTCAAAGTACTCACTGGCTTGTCCCTGGCTACTGTCTTGGCCAGATTTTGCTTGGAGAGGAACGTTGCGATGACAGCCCCGGAACCTAAGCAACAGAGACCGCAGCCTCGCGAAGATAGGAGTTAACCTGGTCAGCTGTTCCTATGGGAAATGGAGTCCCATAGACGAGGATGTTTCATAACCCGCTTCCGCCATCAACCTTTAGAAACCATTTGTTGTACCCTGCACTGTAATGGTCTTGTACTGCATATATTGTATTTTGCTTGGAATTTCTGTATCAAGTTGGTGCCTTATCAGCTAACAGTTATCCTGGGGCTGGTAAGCACAAGGGCCATTTTTCTGGGATTAACACCCGGAGAATCGATCGCCACAGACTTGGTATCAGAGCCAGGCTAACCATTGGCTAACCCTATCTTAGCCAGGTCAATAAACTTAGGCTAACAAACCACCGAGCCATAACCAAAACCCCAGCCAAGCTTCTCGCACAAGATAGCCACACAGTGACCCGACGCTTTTGGTAGTCGGTGCCCAACCTATCAACCTAGCCCGTCTATCACACACCAGTGACCAGCACCCAAGGTGTCTCATTCGCAAGCGTGCGAAGGAAGACTCCGTCCCCTTTTTCTATAAAAGGACACGCCGCCTCAACCCAGCCCAAAGACAGCCGCTACCCCAAAACTAAGCGACAATGCTTGGTCGCCAGAGTGCACCATGAGACTACAGCAACCAACCTTGGAGGTTTTGTGACCATACTCGCAAACCTTACCCGTCGTGCCTATGCGTTAGAAGAGCCACCCGAATATGTTGTGTACCAAGGACCCATAAGTGGTGAGAGCCGTCAATTCTGGGCCATCAGACATATCTACGGTAGGGTCTCGGCACCAGCGCCTTTACAGTTCACCGGAAGGACAACTTCCTTTGAGCCACAAGCCATCCAACTAGCTGCTCGAGAGGCTATAGTTCATCTCGTGCACATGTCGCCCAGAGTTAATCGTCGCTCGCTCCACTACTACCCCAGCGTGAAGGGTATGGTAGACCACCCCAAGTTGCCAACGGAGATCACGAGATGGATCGCATTGCTGCACCTAGTGCGCTATGTAAGTGCACTTTGGAGGACCTATTCGATCAAATCACCATTGATCCGATCGCAGCTCGTGGAGAGCTGGTTTGACGAGCCCCAGCGAGAGAGGAGATCGAGCCCAACGCCGACAACCCAGTCGTGTTGTTTGGACAACCGATCGAGACCCTGAGGTCAGCCCCAGCCGTCAGCCAAGGTGCTTTGATGACCCCAGAAGTGCTTCGCCGCCTCCTGGGAGCACACTCCAACGGGGATGTGGTCAACAATCCCCGCGATGGTCATCATCACTACCCTGAGCATGCAGCCCCTCAGCCCTCTCCATCTAATTCCGGCGGTGAGAACCGTGGAGAAGCCTCGACATCCACAAGGGACACCCGCTTGTATGTAAACAAAGTAGACTAAGTCACTCGAGTAGTGGCGAGTCCCCGTGTACCCTCGCCTTGTAATCCTGTGATCCCTTAAATTAACACAGCCTGGCATCGTGCATCTGTTTTATATAGTAGTCTTGCATGGATGTATTAGCATGCAGTGTGATTTCTCTATCCTTGGCGCAACCACCAAAAACCGCCCCGACAACACCCACAGTGATACGTCACTTTAGGAAGATGTGTGTATCTGTGGTTGACCCCGAGCTGAGCCGACCAATTCTTTACTTTTTACCACGGTAAATGACCCAACCACGGTGCTATAAAGAGGGTCACCAAGTGACCTTGCCAAGCACCCCTCACCTTGTGCACCATCCCCACAACCATTTCTTGCCATGCCGAGCCCTAGCATTTATCTGAGGACTCCAGATGCTACCCCAGGTAGTTTTGTCAAGATATTGTGGGATTTTACCCGCAGTACCATGGGCACTACCCAGCCACCCCAGTACGAGCTGTTCAAATCGAGGATCATCCCTTCCACCTCGAGATATTGGGCAGCCGTGCACATCCCGCCCGTAAACCCAAACCAAGACCCAACAGAAGTCTCCTTCGTGGGGAAATCTATGCCAACCCCACACATGGCCGTAGAAGCTGCTGCGTACGAAGCGCTCGCTCGCCTTCGATTCGCGGTACCCTATGCCAGAGAATGAGGGTATTATTATTTTCCGAGCCATGCAAAGACCCGGGAGTAACATCTTTTCCAGGTGGACGTATTGAGAGAGACCCAGTCTTGGCCAACCTCGTCCAATACGTCATCGCCCAAGAACGTTTAACCCAGCATGTGATGGGTTATCTACAAAGCCTCGCAGATTTAAATCCTCAGATCGCCATCGGTAGATCACTAAGGCCCGACCAGGAGAGACACATTCATCGACTGGTCAATCCACTTCCTCCAATAGAAGAAGAGTGTATCCCAGTGCCGGAAACGTTTTCTCAGGACCCCGTCCAGTTACCGTTTTCAATTTAGATGCACCGCTGTTTTTATTACCGCAACTTTTATTTATGTGTTGTAACTTATGCTTAGTACCTCGTGTTTCGCGGCGAGTAAATCATTGATGTAAGTAGCTCTGTCGCGGTTTGACTCTAATGTATTACTGTTTTCTCTCGCGAGAAATCCTGGAGTGAGGTTTCTTTTCCCTGAGTTGCCGCACCGTATATTTTCTCACGGCATAGATTATGTATTTCACGCAGCACCACGGCAGCAGACTCACCACCACGATTACACGGACACGTACACCGCTTGCAAAATTTTCACAAACTATGTCGCATCTAACTAAGCACCTCCGAACAACAGTCATCACCCGGCACACCTCACCTACTCATCGTGGTCACCGCCACCGGGGAGGGCCAGCAACCGAGCAGCGGCATCGTGACGATCATCGAGGATCATCGCGCACAGGAGCACCGAGAGCCCCAGCACCGCTGCCAGCCCTCCGCACAACAGGATCACGTACCAGTCCGGCACCACCTACGCCATTAGCGCCTCGTCTCGAGCTCCGGTCAGCGGCAACATAGGAGAAGGATAGGGAAGGAGGAGCGAGGCCAGGTGTGAGGAAGAAGAGGAGAACGCCGCGGTCATTTTATAAGCCCGAGCTCGGTGTACGGTGGGCGAGGTCCACAGCGCCGTCGCCTCGATCACGGTGTTGGGAGGCGAATCATGGCAAAGGCCGACAACAAGACTGCCCGCTGGTGAGTGCACGCTGCACCGACAGCTAGCATGCCGCGCACTACCGCGGTACGGCCTAGGTGACCTACGCGCTAGGCGTCACCGATGGAGAAAGCGCGGGGGGGGGGGAGCGCGGGAGAGAGGAAGAAGAAAGAGCCGGAGGAAGGAGAAGAGGCTGACCGTGGGCCCGGGTCCACCAGTCAGCCAGAGAGAGCAGTGTGCTCTCGGGTGCGACCAACGTATTTTAAGATTTAGAATTTATTCAAAATCTATATACGGTGTAGAAATCTCTCGATTTTTCCCCACTCTACGCCAGTATCCCACACTGTATTTTTGCACCACTTATTGCTCTCACTGTAGCCACCTTTGTTTTTATTCACATCTATTAACTCTTAGCAAATATCGAGGACGAGATTTTTCTTAAGGGGGGTAGTAGTTGTAACACCCCAAAAATTTAGCCAAGTTTTAAATATTAAAATTTTTGCCTGGAGTTTTAAAATTTTTATTTCTGTTGATTTCAGAACTCTTCTTTTAATATTAAGGCGTCTTTTCCTTGTGGAGCTTTCCAAAACATATTGGACTTCTACTTCTATGCCATCTCAATTAAACAATTTCTAAATCAGTAGATTTATTTATTAAAATTATCTCACCCTGAACTTTAATCATTAAAATGGCTTGTTTTAAATTTTGGAGCTCTGTTTGTACCGCAACCAGTTGATAACTTTAACTAATATTCCAACGAAAATTTGGAGATGTCATGATATGTCTCTAAATCACTTGTGTGCAATAATATAATTATTTCTTTGCATATTTTGAGCTTTACCCCTGTTTTTCAAATCTGGTCCAGTGGACACTTTTGCACTATGGCCTAATTAAATATTTCCCTAGAGCCTCCACCAAAATTATGGGATGTCAGTAGTAGCATGCCATCCAACTTTATGCAAAAACCTAGTGTTGTTCTTTGGAAAAATTGAGTGAATCATCCTCATCTTCATTCTGGTGCCATTTGGTGATTTGTACTGCAACCATCTCCTAACTTGCTTCTTCATCTATAATTCCTTTTCCTACTTATAGTCCTCCTTGCCAAACCCTTAAGTCCAGAAGAGTGGACCGTTTGGAAGATTTTTGGTTCATGAAACAGTGCCATTCACTTTCTGCCCAGAATTGTAGTTTTGCAAAACTTGCACTAGCAAGTTTCTCCTTTCTGCAAACCAACTTCACCACCCTCTCTTACATCCATAGAGACACTAATCTGGAGAATTTGGCCACTCCAAGAACTACCTAGGTGCCTTTGGCATTTTGTTAAACACCCTGAGTGCACAACCAGATTTGGCATGATTTCAAGTTTTCATTGTGGACTTGATCCCCTGGCCTATCCACCATGTCCCTTGATCCCCTTTCTAACCCTAACCTAGCCCTGTTTCTTGCCAAATTTCACCATGACCTCTAGGCTGCCCTGGCATTTCGTCGAGCATGTCCCGGGCGTGCTCCGGGCACGCCCAGAGCGTGCGTTTGGCACGCACGTGCGCCCGAGCCGCCGCGTCTCACCCCGCACTCAAATCTGGCCCGTGACCGACCGTAGCCAGCACGCCATGTCCCCTTGCACCGCCACACCACCTCGACCAACCTGGCACCCCACAGCGCCACCGTCAGGACGGCCGTGGCGGCTAGCTGACGGACGCTTGCAGGCCCGGCCGTGTCGGTGCCGCCCAAGCCGCCAACGCTACAATTGCCTCTCGAACAAAGGCGTGCTCATCCGCAATCGTGTCCCCTAGCGCTCGTCGCCGCCACGTCGCCCAAGCTACAGCAGGGTGGTTCACCGTCGTCCTTATCGCCGGCCGCCTAGGAACTTACCTCCATCACCTATATAAAGAGGCCCACGAGCTCAAACCCGCACGCAGGCAGCCTCACACCATTCCGCTCGTGCCCCCTTGGCCATCAATCGAAGGGAGGGAGTCGTCTTCTTCCTCTCCGGCAGCTCCAACCGCCACCACTGCCCCGGCCATTCCGGCGCCACCAGGGCCTTCCCCTCTCCACTCTCTCCACCAGAGCCTTCCTTTCCTCCGTGAGCCCGTCCCCCTACTCGATTTTGATCGGGAACCACCATGCCCCAAAATCACTTTGTCCTCAAGCTCCTCCGCCATGAAGCTTCGCCACGGCAGCTCACGCCGTCCCCTCGCCGACCAGCGACCACCGGTAGGACCGCCTGTCTTGCGGGTCCATCCCGACCTTACGGAACCCGAGGAGCCGCTGTCACGGCGGCCGATCATCGCTGTTGCCTCGCCGCCATTCGGGAAGAGGAAGAGGAGGGAGATTTGGACTGGTCAAACCTGACCAGTGGGCCAGGCGGGCCCACTGTCAGTGACTCAGGCGCAGTCCACGCTGGATAAGTGGAAGCGCATTTCCAAAATGCGCCTTCGACGTGTACGTATATTCGAAATGTTTTCTTTTCGATTTTTATTTAAATAACAGATTTTTGACAAAACTTTGACCGGCTGTATCTTTTTAAATACAACTCCAAATAAATTAATTCTTTTTCCTACCTCTCTCAAATATTGTCTAGTTTATTTTAAGATTTATTTGAAAAAATTTCAAAACAACTTTTGTGCTGTTTTTATTTTGTGTGTTAATTCATATATATTCTTTTAAATAGGATTTTTGAAGATTTCAAGATGTTTTGTAATGCACCCTGCTTTCCCATGACCTGAAGGCAAGCATTCTGAACCCTGGTGAAATTTTGTGTGTGTTGCATAGCACGGTGACAACACCACCCCGACACGAACATACGTCATTTCATGTGAGGATGTGTTCCTACTCATGAATGCATGTTAACGAATTTCATGCAAATGGAGTTGATATGATTGTGATATGAATCACCGTCATATGCCTTTCATGCATACCGGGAGGAAAGCCGGGAAGGCCTCTGTCTAGGGTAGACACGGTCTTGTCCCTAGTCCTCCGTCGAGACGGACGTGCCCGGTATGGCATGAGGGGTTATGTCGCGTGGTGTTTCTATCTGTAGTTTGAAGTATTTGCATTGTTGTACTAATCTTGCAGGGAATATTGCAACCTCCAGAGTCGACTGTAGATCGAGTCTTGTGCCAGTAACCCCCATACTTGCTTCGTACTACCACTCGTCTCTACAAAAAGTAGGGTACGGTTCAGTAAGTTGTCAACCCTTTCCTAGCACACACCGTACAGAGAGGCCATGGTGGAAGATACTGGAGGCATCCGGTAGTCACGCCACCGGGTCCGGGAGCATGGGTGTTTCGGTTGTAGCCGAAGGGGGTAGCTCCCCGGTATGCGCGCGGTATAAATTTTGTGATCCCATGTTACGTCGAGGTTGTAGCCTCCCCACTTAGAGTTTTGCTTAACAGGTGTCGTGGGTGATTCCAGACACATGTAAGTTAAGCTGGTGTGTGCAAGTTAGGTGTGTTTTCAACAAAAAGATCAGAGACGGAATTAGTCCCGATGGACTAAAGGAATCTGTTACTTGTGGGTAAAGAGTACACCTCCGCAGAGATTAAACCTATTCGAATAGCCGTGTCCATGGTTAAGGATTACGATGCAGGATGGGTCAAGTGTCGGTCATAGTGTCGGTCTTCGGAGGTGAAACTGTTAAACCAGAGCTGAATTTTCACAACTTGTGGATTGTGATAATTATGATTATTATTATTATTGTTGACTAACCCGTGATTTTATTAGTATTATTGAATGTCCCTGGGATGGTTCTACCTCCTGGATATTTACTGTGTTTTCTTTTAAAGCCCTTTATGTGGTGTCGCTAAGACGCCCGACTGTGGCATTTCTTTTAAAGCCCTTTATGTGGTGTCGCTAAGACGCCCGACTGTGGCATTTGTTTTAAAGCCCTTTATGTGGTGTCGCTAAGACGCCCGACTGTGGCATTTCTTTTAAAGCCCTTTATGTGGTGTCGCTAAGACGCCCGACTGTGGCATTTCTTTTAAAGCCCTTTATGTGATGTCGCTAAGACGCCCGACTGTGGCATTTCTTTTAAAGCCTTTTATGTGGTGTCGCTAAGACGCCCGACTGTGGCATTTCTTTAAAGCCCTTTATGCGGTGCCGCTCAGACGCCCGATTGTGGCATTTCTTTTAAAGTCCTTTATGTTATTTATTTCATAATTTTAATACTACCATATCATTGCATTTTCACAAATAACATGCTTGCACGCATCAGAGTTTTATTTATCTTTTGTGACTGACATCATGAGCATAAAATATTTTTAGCACATCATTGTTAAATTATGCCCGTATTCATAATGTTTGCGAGTACATTCAAAGTACTCACTGGCTTGTCCCTGGCTATTGTCTTGGCCAGATTTCTTGCTTGGAGAGGAAAGTTGCGATGACAGCCCCGAAACCTAAGCAACAGAGACCGCAGCCTCGCGAAGATAGGAGTTAACCTGGTCAGCTGTTCCTGTGGGAAATGGAGTCCCATAGACGAGGATGTTTCATAACCCGCTTCCGCCATCAACCTTTAGAAACCATTTGTTGTACCCACAGACCAGAATGGTCTTGTACTGCATATATTGTATTTTGCTTGGAATTTCTGTATCAAGTTGGTGCCTTATCAGCTAACAGTTATCCTGGGGCTGGTAAGCACAAGGGCCATTTTTCTGGGATTAACACCCGGAGAATCGGTCACCACAGATGCCAAAGATTCGAAAATGGCGGCATACTGCATTGCGGTCCTAAAAATGTCATCACAGTTCGAAGGGCTCGAATTTCATCATATAGCCCGGGATAACAACCAGGCGGCGGATATATTGGCACGCATCGGTGCAAAATGCGATGCCGTCCCACCCAATATCTTTCTGGAACGGCTGTTCAAGCCATCCGTACTATGGGAAGGGGAGTCCGCAATATCAATCCGGACCCAACCGCACCGCCTGACGCCGAACACTTCGACATAACCGGAGGCTCGCCCCGAGATAACACCCTCTGCTCATGAAATAATGGCGGTTATCGCCCGTGGGATCGGAACCATTCTTAGCCTACCTAACTAGGCAGGAACTCCCCGAAGTCCAAAATGAGGCTCGCTGCATAGTACGGCGCCCTAAAGCCTATAAAGTCCATGAGGGAGAGCTTTATAAGAAAAGCACTACCAGAGTCCTTCAAAGGTGTATCTCCGAAGAGGAAGGGCGAAATCTCCTGGCTGAAATTCATGCCGGATTGGGTGGGCACCATGCCGCAGCCCGGGCCCTTGTAGGCAAGGCCTTCCGTACAGGATTTTATTGGCGATGGCCTGTGCAGACAAGCAGGGACTTAGTCCAACGATGCGTCGGTTGCCGCCTTTTGCTAACCAAAGCCACATGCCACCCACCGCCCTTAAAACTATACCCATCACCCGGCCGTTCATGGTCCGGGGCTTGACATGGTTGGACCCCTCAAGGAGGAACCCACAAGCAAAAATACCTATTGGTCATGGTGGATAAATTCACCAAATGGATAGAGGCCAAGCTCGCTAAAGCGGCGAATCCGGACCAGTGATAGACTTCATATCAGGGGTAGTGCACCGTTACGGTGTCCCCCATAGTATCATCACTAATAATGGCACCAACTTCACGGCCGATGAGGTCAAATTATGGTGCAAAAACATGGGCATCAAGCTCGATTACGCCTCAGACTATCACCCTCAAACCAACGTCCAAGTCGAAAGGGCAAATGGTCTAATCATGAGCGGCATTAAATCCAGACTAGTGCGGTCCCTCAAGGAATCTAACACGCACTGGGTTGAGGAGCTCGACTCCGTACTCACGGGGATTCTTGGGCCACGCCGAATCGTACTACCGGATTCACACCATTTTCATGGTGTACGGCGCAGAGGCAGCCTTGCCCTGCGACATAATACATGACTCACCTCGCGTGCGCATGTATGAAGAAAGAGAAGCCGAGCTTGATCGGCAGGACAGTTTGGACGCATTGGAGGAGGAGCGCGACGTGGCAAAAGCTTGTTCCGCATTCTATCAACAGCAGGCTCGAAGATATCAAAGCAGGGAAGTACGGGCCAAAGCTTATAACGTTGGCGAACTAGTTCTACGCCTGCCGGACAAGAAAAAGGACAAACTCAAGCCCAAATGGGAAGGTCCCTTCATCATCGACCAGGTCGACCGGCGGATCATACCGTCTGCGAAACACATCGGATAACCGACTCGAGCCGAACCCATGGAACGCAGCCCGTCTACGAAGATTCTACGCCTAAGTGCCGGATTCCAAGTTCGTCTCCTTCCTCCGTCCACATTTTCTATTTTTTTGTCTTTTATTTCTATCCTTCCTCCTTCTTCTTCTTGAAGCCTCTAGAGGCTCGCTTATGCTTTTTTTTGCACACACACTTGATGCGATGTCGCGCTCATTATACACAGGGGCTTCTTTAACAGAAGCTCATTTATACGGGCTTTCATGCCCAACACATGCGTTAAACTTCCGCATGTACCTTTTATTCACCATTATATGCATCGATATGACTTAAGTTTTGGCCAAGCTGGGTTGCCTGGCTCCTGTGCTTACCCCTACGTTCGATTGCTTCGCTTAGGTGGTAAAAGGAGCACCTCTGCGATTGTTCTTGCCGGGTCACCGGATGTGTACCGAGATCGGGTGAAGCCGAAAGCTAGCGTTCTTAAGGGAATATTCGGTTGGTGAACTGAAAGATGATTTTTAACTATTTACCCATCTGCCCCCAGATGATTTTCTGCTTTCATAGCAGCTTTGACATGCACTTTAGGGCATGCACCCCAAATGAAAAGGAACCCTTAACGGAACTATTCTCCCTGGAAGATGTTTCTTACTACCCATGTAATATAACATAACTAGTTGGGCACTTGTCCGATATAGCAACAATGACCCCTCGCCTTTTCTCCATGCATACCACGGTTCTTATATAACCACGAAGGTATTCGGACACACTCGGACTATTGGGTCCGGAGGTCGAGGCGAAAAGGTCCGCTATGACAAACGATCTACAATCCGGCTAGAAGACATTCTTTCATGTCATATTTTTACATAGTCAACTCGACTCATTGTATTCCTCCTCAATGCCATCTAATAGGCTATCTAATTTACAATCTTGCTGGGAATACTTGGCGGCCAATTCTACTTCGTCAGACACTGCTTACAGGATCTCCATCCCATCCGCCCCACAGGTCCGACCTCGGCCATGTGGTTTGGGTCAGCCCGTGTACCGCGTCTTTACCATGGCCTGTGCCTCCTGGCGCCTTGACGGCAGGCCGATATCCTCCATAGCCGGAAGCACCGCCGTGCTCCTTGAAGCCGCTCTTCCAGCTCCCCAATGCCTTTGGGCAGGGAGATAGATGGCCACAAGGCCTGGCCGATGCCTTTCATCACCTGCCGGACTCGTTCGTGCAGCTGACGCGGTTCGGGATGAAGATCACCCGAAGAACTGGGAATCTCCTCCTCAGGACGACCAGTGAGCAAACCTACATACATGTTTATGTTAGTCGCCTTCCTCGCCGAACTCTTTCAAAGTTTGTTCAAGCACTTACAGAAAATGCCGCGACGAAGCCGCCGATTCTCCTTTATGGAGTCAGACAACTGGGCACGAACATCCTTTAGTTCCTCACCCAGCTTGGTGTTGGCGTCTTGGAGGTTATTTTTCTCCTGCCGCACCCTCGTAAGCACGCTCTCACCGGCCTTTAGCTGGCGCAAGAGTTGCTGCTTGTCGGATCTAGTCCGCGCCATCTGCAATATTTTTGTTAGATTTACAAACCGCCGCACTTCATAAACTATTTTTAAAGCATATATTACCGGTGGGGTCTCTGCGGCTCCCCACATGGCGGCTAATCTGCGGCCTCAAGTTGGGCCTTGCATTCTTCAAGCTCCTGGGACAGTCGGGTATTCTTTTCTCAGAAGATCCTCAAGATAACAAATGATCCTTAAATCAGTTATTCTAACTATTTTAAGTCTCGGGGGCTACTGGCATATATAACTGTCAGATTTCCTTACCCGTATGTCCTTCACATACTGCTCCGTGGCTCTGGCTAGACCATCTTGAGCGGCACGGAGGTGCGCATCTCCCGAATCGAAGGCATTCAAGGCCTCCTGGGAGAAACATGCGTCACGAAGAACTGTCCGGCGGCGCCTGTGATTCAAGGCGCTCTCCACCTTGGAGTTGGTGGCGGACAACCTGTCGGCATCCTTTGTCGAAGGAGCATCCGACGCACGTCTCGTGCTCGCCTCAGCCTCCGGACCCGGCTTTGAAGCCTGGCCGGTGAAGGTTCGATTGGCAACCTCTCCGGACTCAGTCCGGCGAACGCTCTTTTTCCTGAAAAGAGCACCAGTGTTAGTACGCCTTCCAAGAATCAATCCTGGGAGTATGGTGACACGCCATACCGTTGTGGCGGAGTTTCGCCCGGACCACACTTCTTTTTAGCCTGCGGGGCCGCACTGCCCTTTGTTGGCCAGCCGCCGCGGGCTCGGCTTCCTGCCTCGAAGGTACCCCCTGCGAAGCACCATTGGTATACGGTGATAAAAAATAAGCATGGATGGGTCATTATCGTGGTTTTGGGATCTTGGTCTCATTTACCCGTGAGGTCGGAAGTATTCCGGGTAATCAGCCGTAATGGCAACCAAAGCATTGTCGATGCTAAGTTGGTGGAATACCCCGTCGATCAACTCCACCTTTATATCCGGATCCTCTTCGGAGGTCGGATCGAGGGACCGTTCCGGATCCTCGGGTTGTGGGGGCGGGCTGTGTATCTTCTCCACAGTCCAGCGCAGTTCCTGCGCAGAAACCACGAAATGAGATATTTAACCATGGGAACATGGATCGGACAGGTCACAAAGATGTTTGCTTACCCAGCTTCGAGGATTATTCGAAGAAAACTCCTTCAGTGGATTGACACGGAGGAAATCCTCCTCCTCCCCTTATACATGGCGGACAAGATCTTCACCAGTTCGGTGACCTATCCTGCCCTTTGCGGCCATGGCGGTGGCATCGCCCTCCCGTTGAAGTCCCACATGGGGTGGGCCCTATATTGGAGCGGCTGCACTCCTCATTATGCAGATTGCCATGACTCCTGTCATGGTCAATCCGCATGAGCCAAGAACTTTATTCGGCTCATCAAATAAAGGACATCGGTCATCATTTTCTCTCCGGGGGCTCCGAGGGCGCCAGCTTAGGTGCTTCTTCAAAGGAGCATTGCTGAACTCCGGGAGGCCGATCCGAACAGGATCCGGCAGCGGGACGTCCTCCAAGTAAAACCATTCCGAAGGCCAGTCTTCGGACGCCTTCTTTGGGGTTCCGGATAGGTATCCGGTCCCGGCGATGCGCCATAGCTCGGCTCCGCCCACTTGATATATTGAAGATGGCCATTATTGGGCGTAGAAGCCGAGGAGCGCATCATTTATCAGAAGCCGGACACTATTCGACAAGTATATGGAATTTGGAGAAGAACCCGCCTCGCAATGCCGAAGACAATCAGCGTGCCGGACTCATCGTCATTGAAGCCTGGTTCGGGGCTACCGAGGAGTCCCAGACTAGGGGTGTCCGGATAGCCGGACTATCGCCACGGCGGACTCCAAGACTATGAAGATACAAGATTGAAGACTTCGTCCCGTGTCCGGATGGGACTTTCCTTGGCGTGGAAGGCAAGCTTGGCGATACGGATATGTAGATCACCTACCATTGTAACCGACTCTGTGTAACCCTAACCTATCCGGTGTCTATATAAACCGGAGGGTTTTAGTCCGTAGGACGAACAACAATCATACCATAGGCTAGCTTCTAGGGTTTAGCCTCCTTGATCTCGTGGTAGATCTACTCTTGTACTACCCATATCATCAATATTAATCAAGGAGGAGTAGGATATTACCTCCATCGAGAGGGCCCGAACCTGGGTAAAAACATCGTGTCCCTTGTCTCCTATTACCATCCGCCTAGACGCACAGTTCGAGAGCCCCTACCCGAGATCCGCCGGTTTTGACACCGACAAGGGGCGTCTCTGTCAAAGTTCTAGTAAAGCATATACAATTTTTTCCTACGGCGAGGGAGGCACATGTCGCGAGGGAGGCAGGGGCGTCTCTGTCAAAGCCCTATCTAAATTCTTTTCCTAACTAAATTAACCTAACTAAATTCTTTTCCTAACTAAATTAACCTAACTAATTTAGAGATAGAGAGAGAGAGGAGGGGTGGGGGCTTACAGAGGTTGGCTCCGGTGGTGGCGCGGGAGGCAGGGGCGTCTCCGGTGACAGCGAGGGAGGCAGTTGTGGCGAGGGAGGATCGGGTGGCGTCGACTGCGGCTCCGATGGCGTCGAATGCGGCTCCGATGGCATTGATGAGGACGCGCGGCTCCGGTGGCGTTGGGGGCGGCTCCGGTGGCGTCGACGGCTGTGACTCTGGTGGCTCAGTAGCGTCGGCGTTAGCGAGAAGGCAATGGCGCAATGGGGCGACGGTGAATCGGGAAGATGGCGGCGGGGTGGGTCGAGGGATTTGGGGGAGAAGTGGTGGCCGGGGGGAAACGGTTTTTTGGTTAAGTAAAACTTAGCGGTAGCGCTTTTCACGAAACGCGCTATAGCTAAGTTAGCTTAGCGATTTTCACAAAACGCCCTACTGCTATAGGTATTTAATTTCCTTCATATTTCTTATTTCCTTTTCTGTTTCTACAGCGGGGGTCTAGGAAACGCGCTACAGCTACATTAGCTATAGCGCCTTCATTTAACAAACGCCATCGCCACGCCTTTCTCCTTTTTCACTTTTTCATTTATTTTGCTCTACAGTTTATTTTTTCCTTTCTCCTTTTTCTATTTCTTTCTTTTTCATTTACTTTTCCATTTGTTTTTCATTATATTTTATTTCCATTAGCAGTAGCACTCTCCGCGCGAAACGCGCTGCTACTTATGTTCTAGCGGTAGCGCGCTTCTCTCAAGACAGCTACTGCTATGCGTAGCCTATCGTTTTAGCAATGGGAATATTAGTGGTAGCGCTTTTTCATGTGCACGCGCTACTGCTACTATTGTATCTGTAGCGCGGTTTTCGCACGCGCGCTACTGCTATTTAGCACTAGCGCCCATTTTTGACACGCGCTACTGCTAAATTTCTGTGTATAAGGTTTTCCCTAGTAGTGAATATTGCTGCCCTCATCTACATAATACGTCGGGACTGCTTTGGTAACTTCCGGTTCCCCCCACCACACGACACCCCCATTTCCTCTCCCCCTCCCGCAAAACGACTAACTCCACAACACCAGAGCATCTTACATCATGCCGTCCGTAGTTCATCGGCCTTTCTACCCCTCCCCTCTCGGAACCCTAGACTGCTCATCCACCGGCATACTAGAGCCCATTCACTGCCAGTAGCGTCCACCTCGCCGGATCTGCTTCTGCGGCCGCATCTACCCCTCCCACCTCCCCTAGAAACAAGTAGACTACTCATCCACCACTGTACCACAATCGATTCAGTGTCGACCTTGTCCACAGCGCCGGATCTGCTTCGCCGGTACTCTAGTCAACTGCAGCGCATCTACAGCGGCTCATTCATACTCCCCACCGGAGACGCTTCGTCCACACCCCCTGGTGCCGCCCCACCGATGCCCCCATTGACGTCCTCAGATCCTTTTCGCCGATACCTTCCTCAATCCTACTGGCGCCGCTTCGCCGACACCATCGTCAACCCTACTGGAGTAGTTTCGCCTATACAATTCTCAGCCCTACCGGGGCCGCTTTGCTAACTCACAAGTCCACAGCCTCAGATCCGCTTCGTCGCACACTCATCCAACCTACCGGAGCAGCTTCTGACGCCCCGTCCACGGTCGCAGATCTGCATCATCGACACCATCCTTAACCCAACCACCGGAGCAGCTTCACCGACGCCCTCATCCATGGCCGCAGATCCGCTTCGCCCACACCGTAGTCCGCCCTACCAGAGCCACTCCACAAACACCCTACTCGTCGATTCTAGATCTCCTTACCGGACCCCGACAGCCAGCACAACGTCATCACCCTTGACATTTCTAACCTGATTCCCACCGTCCGGCAAGATGCCAAGCACCCGCCATGGCCTAGGTACTTGTCACCTTTAAACCCGTCCAGCATCACCTGCCCGATGTACTGCAAATATACTAATAGGTCGCTGTTACCTATTATGCAGCTGGCGAAAACTACAAGGATGATGTTTCTTCTGGACCTAACAGCTTGGCCAACCAAGATCCTAGACTAAAGCATTGCTATGATCTTGTAAGTGTGTGTCTCTCTCTCTCTCGTGTATTGTTGTGTGCCTGCCAGCATGCTTTGCTAGGATTTTCGACCAGTAATCCCTTTGTGCAGACTATGATTTCTACTACTGGCTACTAAATTAGATATGTAGATGTCATACATGATACTACCTCGTATCTCCATTCCTAAATATTACTCTTTCTAGAGATTCCACTATAGGCTACATACAGAGCACAATGAGTGAATCTACACTTGAAAATGCATCTATATACATCTGTATGTGGTCCATACTAGAATCTCTACAAAGACGTATATTTAGGAACAGAGGTATTACATTACACAAAATCATAGGTGGCATGTACGAATTCTAGTGCACTACATTAGGCTCCCTTAGAGTGCCTCGCTAGTCCAAAGACACGAGTCATGGATAGTTTATGCTACGCACACAATCGTTAATTGGTGGTTTAAATATGCGTAAGGGATATGCAATGCATTATCATGTAGAGATGTCTGAAATTAGTCATCTCAAATTGCAGATAGGGTTACACAATGAAGAAGTACAAGATGTATGTGGCAATTTCATGGACCATCGCAAAAAAGGAGAGGCGGCGGTGAGCCTATACAGTGTGCTATGGTAGGTCACTCCTCCATTCCAATCATCATGACATGTTATTTGTATGTCAGTTCTGTTGGCCAAGTTTCTTAGGGACAATTATTACGAGTTATCCTAAGAAAATAAGCACCTGTGAATATAAGCTCTAGGTAATAAGCCAACTAATTATTACGAGTTATCCTATGTTTGCTTATCTTTGGTATGATTAGTGAAAAGTCTAGATTGCATTATATTTTTTCATTTTGCTGCCCATATGAAAATTAATTTGACTTGCAAACATCACAAATTGAACCCAGTGCAGTAATTAATATGATAGGAAAACAGACCATCACTATTTCTTCAAAATGCAAATACAAAGATACCATCTACTTGGCACAATCTACTTTGGTCAACGTCTTACATAGAGATTCCGTTGCTTAATTTAAACAAAGAACGCATGACCCACATTTTATTGAAGAACAATTATTTATTGAAATTCGATGGTCCAAGTGGCTGGTTATTATCATATAGCAGCACCACCTGAAAGCATCATATTGCTGCAGCAGCTCAAAGAAACTCATCATACAACAGCAACAGCAGTGTGCAATTCATCATATAGCAGCAGCCGGAGCAGCTCATAGCAATACATCATATAGCTGCAGCAGGAGCAGCTCACAACAATTCATCATATAGCAGCGGCAGGAGTAGCTTATAGCAACTCATCATATAGTAGCAGCAGTAGCTCATAGCAATTCATCATATAGCAGCAGCAGCTCATAGCAATTCATCGTAAAGTAGCAGTAGAAGTAGCTCATAGCAATGCATCATATAGCAGCACCAGAAGTAGCTCATAGAAATTCATGATCCGAATGAAAATTTGGCAAAAAATCAGAGGAGATCCTCACCTTGCTGGATGAGCTCATCGTTCAACAGCACCTCAAGGCCACGGCCTGCGAGGAGGGGAGGGGAAATAAGGTGCCTCCTGCTGCAGTGTACCATCAACCGTAGTTGTACGGCGCCCGCCGGAGTAGTGCGTTGGACGGACCAGAGTGGAGCAGCTGCTGGAGACCATGAGAATGAGGGGCGGCGCCAGAGGGAGGAGTAGCTGGGGAGATTTGGCCCTACCCGCCGGCCATGTAGCCTAGCTGGACAGAGCATCATCGAGGACCAGGCAAGATGGGACCGTTGGCGATGGATCGCTGGAGGAACCCTAGCGCTGCAAGTAGGGGATCGAGGTAGAGGGAAAGGGGAGAGGAGATGCAAGTGGGCAGGGCAATGAATGCTTGCGTGTTTGTTTTTACTTGAGGGTCAGGTGTGATGCGGGCGTGATCAGTTGCATTTTGAGTGTAATATAGGCAGACAATAGAGTCATTTCACTATTCCCCTTCCCTTCAATTTTTAGTGATCTTCTACCAAAGACACCCCCTCCAAAGCGAAATAAGTTAAGCCCAAGCCCATAACTCAAAAATGAATTCTTTACATCTTTTATGGCTTATTTTGACAATAAGCTCTGAAAAGGAGGAATAGAACAGGCCCTTAACCTACAATTCGATTGTGCGTGCAATGATGAATCACTCCTTCCCGCTATGGTGTACATTTAGGCATCATCATACATGGCATAAACTAATACATGTGCATTCCATTGTAGAATCTGGAATATGCAATGTTTATGTTAGTTCATACATTGGACATGATGTTTAAATGCCCCTTAAATCTGCCACCAAGTGATGGTCTTTAAGCCTCCTTTTTTGCTTCTTTTCTTGATATGTAAGATTTGCTCACACGTCTGTTCAATTGCTTGTTTGCATCAGCCAGCCATACCAGGACTGTTTGCTTTGATTACTTGCTGTTCTTGACCTAAGACTCTAACAGAACTTGTCAACGATTTAAACACTAAGGACTGCTGTAGTGGGGGCTTGTCTAACTCATAGGTGACATAAAGGTTTGGATGTACACTAAAGTAAGCTCTCCAAGAGTACCTGGAGATCCAGTTTGAAGGTATGCCTAGTTTTTACATAGTGCACACATAGTAAATGCTCATTTAATTGTGTGAAAGTGCAAGAGATGTGGCATGTTTCATTATGTGGTGTTGTTTTTTATAATCTCATCTTTTGTGTTTTTCACAGACTGGAAAGTATGCATATTTATCTTCCAAGGAGACGAGTAACTAGTTTGTGTCACCTTGCAGAGAGGGAGCAATGAAGATAAGATTGAGGATTTCCAAGTACAATGTTAGGTAGGAGCTTTGCAAGAGAAGTAGGAGCAGCGTTGAGCCTGTTCAACTAGTTAAGGTAAGTCACTGTATCCAACTCAATAGTTCAATTCCTTGTTTGTTTCAGGCATAGTTAATTTGCTCTTTTCAATTGCTTTATTTGTCCTCGGTTAATGAGATGCCCAAACAATGATGCTTGATGTTGGGTACTTGTATAGCTATTAGTTGACATAATTAAAGGCCTTACCATTTAATTACTCTATCAAAGTGTGCCTGAAGCTTTGAAGTCTATTAACCAACTATTACTGCATGAGGCTCACAATCTAGTTTATACTAGGCTAATGGTTGCATAGTTTTGCTTGCTCTAGTAGGTTTGTATGAATCCCTCTGGTGTTCATTATGCTCCCTAAGACTTTAATTGAGCTACAGAATGGCCAACTGCTTGCTTACATACACACAATGTGCTGTCTAAATTTGTAACTTGTCTGTGTTTTGGATTTGTCCCCAACATCATGCTCCTTTGGTGAGCTAAGAGAGATTTCTGTATGCAGGTTGCATAGACTACTATTTTTATAATTATTAAAATATCACCTGCTTATGCTTCATGACGTGTAACATTGTTGTTAGTCCTATTTTGCCATGTACAAAATAGTCTGTCTTGCTCGCTTCACTATTGTAACTATATTTTTTCCCTAGTCATGTGTAGTTACAGAAACATTTCAGGATGAAGTGACATCAACACAAAGATCTGCGAGCAGTGTAGCATGACCGTTACCGAACGAATATGGATTGGAATTGGAATGTGTTGATGTTCTCGAGCATCAACTAGAGGTGGCAAGACAACATGTACATCATTCTCAACGTATAATCAACAAGTTGAGACTGGACATGCAGGTATTAGATGTAGGAGTCAAAAAAGTGAAACAAGACACTGAGGTAACCACGAAGGAACTGGAGATTTTGCAGACTGAAATTTGTGCTATCTGAATTCGGCCAATCCTATTTTTTGAAGAGATTATAGTTCAAATGGTAAGTTATGTTGATGCGTGTCCATGATATATGAGCATTATTTGTCCAGTGCATGTAATTTGCTATTTGTGTACGCTTTATTATCACTGGTGCCGAACTATAATGCCCAGTTGGTATATTCGGCTGTAATTTCCTTATTGTATAGTGTAGGATTATTCTACGCTTCTATGCCTTAGTCTTTTTATTGTATAGCGTATGTTTTTTAGAGGCGATAGTAAGAGTAGGATAATTCTTGAATATGCTATATCATTGAAACGGGGGCCAACATGCCCAAACATTTACTGTACGCCATACAAACGAACAAACATGTGTAGTCAAAGCGGGCCTTAATTGGGTTGGTCAAAATAATATTAAGTGGATAACAAATTATGTGGCCCACCGTAACAATGGCTCTTAGCAGGCCGTTAACAGGCCAAAAGCTCTATAGGGCCGTATAATAGGAAATGGCCCACGGGCCTCAAGCAGGCCGAAATTCATGTCAATTTTGTCTCAGCCCTTTTACTTTACGGGCCAATAAGAGGCCGAAAGTGTTATGGGCCAGAGGAGGCCCAATTTGCAAACTAGGCTTTTAACAGGCCGAAAGTCACTTTTGGCTGAAATGATGCCCTATGGAACGTGGGCTCCTAATGGACCTAAAGTCAAAGGCCCAACTGTTGTGCCGGCCGTTAACAGGCCGAGAGAAAAAATGGGCTAGGAGTTGGTCCATTTACCGAATGGGCCGAGGACAGGCCTAAAGTCATAGCGGGCTAGAATTGGCCCAACTGCGGAATGGGCCGAGAAAAGGCTGAAAGATGTTCAGGGCGGTTAACAGGCCGGAACTGACGATGGGCTGCTAACAGGTCGAAAGAAGCTCGGGCCGCAATTGGGCCCAAAGACGTAGTGGGCCATTAAAGGGCTAAAACTGACAATGGGCTGGAAATTGTCAAATCCAGAATGGGCCTTTGATGGCCGATTCTGTGTAACTTGTATGAGTCGTGCTTGTAAATGTGCCTGACTCAAGTAGGCCGCTAATGGGCAGGCCCATTTATTTTGACAGGCCCGGCCTTTTCACCGGAATGGGCCTCTGTTGGGCCGTGCCACGTGTCGACGTATCATAGGCGCCTCATGTCCAATGAGTGGATGACCTCTATCCCATCGATGAGCCAACACGTGTTTCCTCCGTCCAATGAGAATTTTACACGTGGAAAATCCCCATTGGTCCGGGTTGTTAACGGGTTACCGGATCCAAAACCGGACCCAGTAGCTTAACGGTGACCCGTTACGGTCGATGCCACGAGTCGGTCACCCTTGACGAAAGCACTTCTATGACGCATGATTTATCATCATGGAAGTGGACACTTCCGTGATGATAATTTTGGTAATGTCTTGGAACACTTCTACGACAACACAGGTACGACTATCTTGATTCTGTCATAAAATCGTCATGGATGTACATGCATGACATAAAACGTGACCTACTGTGACAAACACGTATCCTCACGGAAGTGTATTTTTTGTAGTGAGGGTGTCTAACTAGTGGCTCGATTTGGTATCGTCCTGAGTGACCGAAGAACCACCGGCAACTCATCAATCCAACGCCTCCCGGACTTGTGCAGCCTGTCAAAATCTCTTGTATTGAGCCCACGCAACACTTCAACATTTGCTCTTTCTGCTTGCATATTGCTCCTTGGGTGGGCAATGGATGCAAAGCATACTTTGCTTCCAAGGTTCTGAGTGTATTGCATGAAAGCGTGGTTCGTGAATTGGGTGTCGTTGTCAGTGATGATCCTGTTTGGGACCCCAAACCGGCAAACTAATCCTTTGAAGAACTTGACGGCTGACTGTGTTGTTACCTTTCTCACCGGATCTACTTCACGCCACTTTGTGAACTTGTCGACGAAAACATACAAGAACTCAAAGCCCCCGGTAGCACGGGGGAGGGGCCCAAAATGTTGAGCCCCCAGACCGAAAAGTGCCAGGATAGAGGAATTGTTTGAAGGTCTTGCGCTGGCTAATGTATATATACTCTTTGAATGGAACTGGCATGCTTCACATCTTGTTACTAGCTCAGTTGCATCCTGGAGGGCATTGGGCCAATAAAAGCCCTATCAGAAAGCTTTCCTGACAAGGGTTCTTGCTCCTATATGGGAACAAAAAATAACCCATGTATCTCTGCCAACAACTTTTTTCTGTCCATCTTCCCAGGTTATGCACTTCAATTTCACCCCGTTGGGTAGTTTTCTGCATAAAATGTTATCCACAAACTGGTACATACTTGACTGATGGGCTACTCTTTCAGCTTGCTCTTGCTCTTTGGGAAGTTCTCCTCTTTGGAGAAACTGAACTATCTATTGCACCCATGTTGGAGCACGCGGTTCGACAACAAGGACTAAAGGCATATCTTCGGCCTCAGGATTGCTGATGTCAAAGGCAAGAACCTGGGGTTCTCCCGAGGCTGCTGCTCACCGACAGGCGCATCATTGTTCCCGGTATCTACTTTGCCGGTGGCTTCTGGGAGCTGGGCCAGAAAGTATTTGTCGGTACTTATCTTCATCTGCTTCTTGTCTCTCGTTGATGGGGTAACGATGGGTCAAGTCAAGTGGAGCACGAAAGTACCTGGTTCCATAGGTAGCTTTTGAGCAGCACACTTAGAGAACTGATCAGCAACACTGTTTTCCGCATGAGGGACGTGCTCTATTTCTAGAACATTAAAGTTTCCTTCCAACTTTCTCACTTCATTCACGTATGCTTCCATAACCGGGCTCTGGTAGTCCTTGTTCACTTACTTCACCACAAGTTGTGAATCCCCTCGAATGATCAACTTTTTGATCCCCAACTCTACCACAATTCTGAAGCCGACAAGTAGTCCCTCATACTCGGCAGTATTGTTGGTAGCTTCCTCACGGGGAAAATGCATTTGAACCATGTACTTGGATGCTCTCTGGTGGGTGCAATAAGTAATACCTCGGCACCAGCGCCTTGCAACGAGAAATCACCATCGAAGTACACGATCCAATCCTTTTCAGTGTCTCTGCCGGGGAGCGCTGACTCCTGGATCTCATCATCTGGTGTCGGTGTCCATTCTGCAATGAATTCAGCTAATGTGGGGCTCTGGATAGTTGATGTGCTCTCAAATTTGAGCGCAAAGCTTGAAAATTCCAATGCCCATTCCACTATCCCGCCGGTTGCTTCTGGATTCCTTAGGATACACTACAACAGAAAGCGGGTGACCACCATAATATCATGTGCTTGAAAGTAGTGGCGCAACTTCCTTGAGGCCATCAGCAGGGCAAAGAGCAACTTTTGCACGCCTGATACCTTGACCTAGCCCCCTGTAGTAGGGAGCTAATAAAGTATACTGGCCGCTGTCGGTGTTAAAACCGGCTGATCTTGGGTGGGGGGTCCCCAACTCTGCGCCTGAGTATCGAAGGAAATAGGAGACAAGGAGACACGATGTTTACCCAGGTTCGGGCCCTCTTAATGGATGTAATACCCTACTTCCTGCTTGATTGACATTGATGAGTATAGGGTTTACAAGAGCCGATCTACCTCGAGATCATAGTGGCTAAACCCTAACTGTCTAGCCTATGCAAATTCTGATAACCCCTAAAGACTAAACCCTCCGGTTTATATACATATCGGAGGGGCCTAGGGTTGTACAGGGTTGGTTTACAGAGAAAGGAAACTATACATCCAGACGCCAATCTTGCCATCCACGTAAAGGAGAGTCCCATCCGGACACGGGGAAGGCCTTCTTCCTTGTATCTTCACGACCCATCAGTCCAGCCCATATCACATAGCCCGGACACCCGAGGACCCCATAATCCAGGACTCCCTCGGTAGCCCCTGAACCACTCTTTCGATGACAATGTATTCGGCATGTATATTGTCTTCAGCATTGCTGTCGGACTACGGGTTCCGGAAAACCCTTGTGAGGTTCAAACTCTGGGGTGCGCACGAAGAACACTCTCTCCCTAGCTCGCTCACTCAACGATCCCACGGCCTAGCTCAACAAACCCAAAGAACAAGAGACACTGGGGCTGATACTGGTTCCGGCCACCTTGCGGTGTAATACCCTACTCCAGTGTGAGGTGGATTGCCTTGGGGGGCTAAGGATGAACTAGTACGGTGGATGAACTAGGGGGGCCCAGGAGGTGAGGTGTTCTTGAGCTGGTGAGTGTGAGGGTGGTCCCAATGATCCGTCTGAATGATCCCCCTCTCTATGGTGGTGGCTAGGACCTATTTATAGTGGCTAGGACCTATTTATGGTGGTGGCTTGGTCCTCTTACCAAATGTTAGGCGGGAAGGGATCCCACAACGACCAAGTTTGAAGGTGGACAACTAGTACAAGCTATCCTGAGAAAACATGGTCTTCGCCTGCCAAAGGCTCTGGTGGTGACGCTCCTATGGGCTCCGCGATGACCTCCGTCCTGCCGTCCTGCTGGTATTGGTCTCGTTGCACCGATATGGAAACCTTTGCTTGATGCCTCGGGACCCCGCGCCTGCGCTAGCCTCCTTAGCACCAAATAGGAAAATAGTACACTGTGCATGCTGGCACTCGCCTGGCCTTGGTCGTCATGGCTCATGTCATGTGATCCTCATGAGGTGCCCCTTGCATAGATATCTCCGCTCCTCGGGAGCCAGCCTAGCGTGGCCACCCCCAGGGAGGCCTTGGTGTCGTCCCCCTCGAGAGGCTTGGACCCTCACGATGGTCTTGAGTTGTCGCTGCCGAAGCTGGGCCGTACCAGGCTGTTGGTGGAGCCACCCCTCGGGCCGCAGGCAGGCATGTCTGGGCACCCCGGTCCCATAACACCGTCAGTAGCCCCCGGGCCCAAGGCGCGCTCGAACTTGGCTTCAAGGTGAAGCCAAAGGCAAGTGCAGAGTGCTGCGGGCCATAGTTGCATGCGTCCTTGATTGACGCGTGGCGATTGATGGGACGTGGGTGCCTCCGCTTCCCCAAACTGCCTCGACACCCGTTCGACATGACGAGATCCCGCGGCATGCAGGCGAAAACCATCATTACCTGTGATCATGGAGGCCGGCGGTTGGCCTTCTACAGGCTATAAATGAGGGGAGGGGCAAATCCCCCGTTTCTCATCTCCTTCTGCAAGCCGCCTGCTTCTCTTTCTTCCTCCTTGCCTTGCCGCCTTGCTGCCTTCCTATGGTGCCAACGAAGAGGTTCTCGGCCGTGGAGAAGGGGAAGGCTCGCTAGGAGGGTCCTGACTTGCTTCTGCCCAAGAGGGGGTGAGGCCGTCCCGGTAAGCACGCCGCGACCCCTGCTATGGCTCCTCGGGGGCGTGGTCGTACTCCTTCGGGGACAGGCTTCATCCTCGGCGGCTGCACCGGTGTCTCCTCCCACGGCGAGGGTTGCTGCAGACGGAGCAGCCCTTGCACCGAGGGGAGGCATGCCATGGTCGCCCAGCCTCCTCGGCCGTGCTTCCATTCAGCGGAGGTGCTCCCAGAGTTCGTCGTGTGGTCGGAGAATCTGGCTAGCACCTGGCTCCAGCTCCGCGCTCGTTTGCCGGCGAACTGCCAGCCAGGGGTCTTGACGGCCTCTGGCTGCAGTTTGACGGTTGCTGCAGCAAGCCCTCGTGGGTCACGGTGCAGGTCTTCGTCATTGGCAACATGGCCTTGGCCCGCGGCTGGCAGACGTTTGCCCGAGCGCGCGTCCTGAGTAGGCGGTGTACCTTCCGCTTCAAGTACGATGGCGCCGCAACCCTCTTCGTGAGGGTGTTTAGGGAAGATGGTCGCCGTGCAGGGTGCTGCCCCAAAGACAGCGGCGACGATGATGAGCATGGCCTTGACGATGGCCGCGACGACGCCGAGGGCGAGCTCGCTCTTGGCGATGGTCGTGGCTCGTCCAGAAGTGGCGGCTCCTCCACTAGCGAGAGCTCCAGCAGCGGCGGTTACGACTAGCCGCCACGCCACCGGGCTCGCTTTAAGGACGGTGGCGGGTCGTCCCGTCGCCGTGCCCCAGTGAAGCCCTCGTGGGGGAGGACTGCTTCGGCTCCGTAGACAAGGAAGAACGGGGTCTCGCCTGCTGGCTTGGTGGCGGTGGTGCGGATGGATGACAACACGGACTGGAGCTCGTCGTGCCAGCCCCTGCCGCAAGCCTCGAGCTTTTTCTTGAAGGTCCTTGTCTTGAGGCCTCTCAGACCTCCACGTTGGTGAGCCCAGCTTGGCCGTTGCTTCTCGGGTGTGCCACTGAGGCGTAGCATAGCTGCGTTCCAACATTAGCACAATATGTTTTGAAGAGATTGCTAGTGAATTGTGAGCCGTTGTTGGTGATGATGTGGTTAGGGACTCCGAAATGGCTCACTAGGCCCTTGATGAACTTGACTGCGGAGCCGGCTGGGATGGTGCGGACGGCTTGCACCTTTGCCCACTTTGTGAACTTGTTGATGGCGACATAGAGGTAGCGGTATCCCCCGGGCGCTCGAGGGAACGGACCCAGGATATCCAGCCCCCAGACCGCAAACGGCCATTAGAGTTGGATAGTGTGGAGGCCCTGATCAGGCTGGTGGATTTGCTTGTCATGGAACTGGCAGGCCTCGCATGATCTCACCAGCTCAGTTGTGTCGTTGAGTGCCGTGGGCCAGTAGAATCCGCTACGAAATGCCTTGCCCACTAGGGTGCTTGACAACGAGTGATGCCTGCAATCTCCGTCGTGTATGTCAGCTAGCAGTTCACATCCCTTCTCCCTAGAGATGCATCGCAAGGAAACATCGTTCGGTCATTTTCGGTATAGCTCACCATCCCGGATGCAGTAGGCTGTAGTTTGCCATGCCACGTGTTCTGCGTCCTCCTCCTTCTCCAGCAGGGTCCCTTGCAGCAGGTACGCCTTGAATTCTTCGGTCCAACACCACTCCTGAGGCGCGAGCGCGAGGAGCAGTCGCGCTCCTGAGGTCGGGCCGCAGGCGGGGGGGCCTAAGGTTGGTGGCGGGGAAGCTCCTCCTGAGGCGGTGCCGACTCTGCAGCCGGAGGGGCCACTGAAGGCTTGAAGAGCCGCTCCTCGAAGACATCGGGTTCCTGTGGCTCACGCCTGTACGCCCTCTTGGCGATACCGTCTGCTTCCTTGTTTGTGTCATGGGGCACATCCTGCAGTTCCAGGCCCAAGAATTGCTTCTCCATTTTGCGTACTTCTGTGAGGTATGCCTCCATGTGCTCAACCTTCGGCTCGTACACGTTGTTGGAGAAGTTGACGAGGGGTTGTTAGTCGCCCTTGATGGTGAGGCGCTTCACCCCAAGGCCGCTGCAGCCTTGAGGCCGTCTGGTGCTTTTCTTCCTGGCGAGAGAGACCGGTCCTCACTTGCTTCGGGCCCTAGAGCGTCAGTCCACTCCGCCATGAAGTCGGCGAGTGCGGCTCCCTTGATGACCCTGGTGGTGCTGAACTCTAGCTGGAATGCCTGCACCTCGTTGTTCCATTGGGAGACCCTCCCCGCAGCATTGGAGCTCCGGAGTATACTCTTCAATGGGTAAGCTGAAAGTAGTGGCATAACTTGCGCGAGGCTACGAGGAGCGCGAGTAGAAGCTTCTGCAGCATGGGGTAGCGCGCCCACACGTCTCGTAGTACCGTGCTGATGAAGTATACCGGGTGTTCGACAAGGACGGGAGTGTTGGTGGGGTCCAAGATCTCCCGAGGCTGGGGCACTTCCTGAGGCTGGGGGTCCTCAGGAGGTCGGTCGCCTATCGGGGCTACCGCGACCTCGTGAGGGTCGTCTTGTGGAGCCTGGTCATCTGCTGGCGCTGCTGCAGCTTCATTGGCACCGTCTTGGTGCTGGATCATTCCGACCGAATGCTCGGCGTCGTGTGGCAGGTTCTTGGCCTGACACTCCTCCCGGACGGCCACCAGCGGCGCACTAGGAGAATGGGGCGTGGTGGCCAGGTAAAGCACCACGGGCTAGAGGGCACGCGGTGCCACCATCATTGGTGGGCTGGTTTGGTATCTCTTGAGGTCTCGAAATGTCATGTCGGCCTCCGGGGTCCACTCGAACGGGCCCTTCTTCTTCATAATCTTGAAGAATGGGAGGGCGTGCTCCCCCACCTTGGAGATGAAGCGCCCCAGGGAGGTCACACAGCCCGCGAGCTTTTTCATTTCCTTGAGAGTCTGCGGCGGGCTCATGTCTTCTATTGCTTTGACCTTCTCCGGGTTTGCCTTGATCCCCCTGTGCGACACGAGGAAACCCAACAGCTTGCCGGAGGGTACGCCAAACACACATTTCTCCTGGTTGAGCCACAGATCTACCTCGCGCAGGCTGGCAAAAGTCTCCTCCAGATCCTGAGTGAGGGTCCTTGCCTCCTGAGATTTTACCACAATGTCATCGACTAGGCCTCAACATTCCTCCCGAGCTGTTGGCCTAGAGCGATGTGCATCAGCCAGTGGAAGGTCGACCTAGCATTACGCAGCCCGAACGGCATGCAGGTGTAGCAGTACACCCCGCACGGGGTTAAGAAAGTTGTCTTCTCTACGTCCTCCACCGCCATCTTGATCTGGTGGTAACCTGAGAAGGTATCTAGGAAACATAATAGGTCACACTCAGCGGTGGAGTCGACGATCTGATCGATGCACAGAATCAGGAATGGGTCCTGAGGACAGGCCTTGTTGAGCTTGGTGAAAATGACGCACATGCATTCCTTCGCGCCCTTCTTGGGCACGACGACGGGGTTCGCCAGCCACTCCAGGTACCGGACTTCACGGATGACACCCGCTGCCTATAGCTTGCGGGTTTCCTGGAGGATGAAGGACTGCTTCTTTGTGGACTAACGTCGCGCCTTCTGCTTCATCAGGCGCAGATTAGGGCACACCCTTAAGTGGTGCTCGATTACTCCCCTTGGGATCTCCACCAGCTGCTTTGGCTCCCAGGCGAATACCTCCTTGTTCACGCGCAGGAATTTCACTAGTGCCTCTTCTTAGTCCGGGTTGATGTTGGCGCCTATGGTGAAGGTGGCTCCCGAGGCCCCATCCTCATCGACCGGTACTTGCTTTGTCTTGGCCCGATCTTGGGAGAATAACTGCTTCTTCTTTGCCGGCGCAACCCCCTGGGCCCTGCACACATCGCTTCGCTGGGGCGAAGCATCATTGTGGCTCAAGGCGCAGCTTTGAGGGCTGTCGGGGCCTCCTTGGTGTCTCCGGCCATGGTGAGGACACCACTGCTCCATGGCATCTTCATGAGGTTGTAGGCGGGATGGGTTGCAACCATGAACTAAGCCAGGGCATGGTACCAGAGGATGGCGTTGTACGGGAGGCCGATGCGAGCGATGTCGAAGTTGATAAGCTTGGTGCGGTAGTTGTCTCGGGTACCGAAGGTGACGGGGAGGCGGATCTTCCCAAGGTGGCTGGTGGAACCACCACCAACTCTGGACAAGGGCTTGATGAGATGGAGCCGGCCGAGCGGCACATGGATCAAGCTGAAGGCTTCAACGGAGAGCACATTGAGGCTGGCTCCTCCGTCGATGAGGGTCTTGGTGACGGCTACATTGCATATGGTGGGTGTGCAGAGCATCGGGAGCGCGCCCGAGCCCGCGGTGGTTGCCAGATCGTCCCCCGAGTCAAAGGTGAGGTCGGCCTTGGGTCCCGCCCATCCCGAAGGAGCCCCCTTCTGTACACAGGCAGCGCCCATCTGGCGGACGAACTGCTTGACGTGGCGGTCCGAGGGCGATGCCTGCGAGCCACCGAGGATGGCTGCAACAGCAAGGGGCGCCGGTGCTGCAAAGCGTGTGACGAAGAGACTGCGCAGCGCCTCCCAGGAGGCCATAGAGGATTCTGGTAGGTTGAGCAGCTAGGCGTGCGGCACGCCGGCTAGGGCCATGGGAAACCAGTTGGCCATGACCATGTCGTCTCCTCCGGCTTCCCGAACGGCCTCCTCGTACACCCGCAGGAAGGGTGCTGGATCCGCCGCGCCATAGTAGCGAGGCGGCATATCCGACTTGAACTTGTGTGGACACTTCACCTGTTGTATGGCCCGGAGGCCCACGGCGCCTCCGCACGCGCCCGTCGATCCGGCTGGTGGGGCGGCGCCGGCCATGAAAGCCGAAGGGAGAGACGAAGCGAGCAGAGAGGTGGAACAAGCGGAGAGGTGGAGCTCCAGCGCACCCCTACCTAGCGCGCCAAATGTCGGATTATGGTTTCCGGCAAAACCTTGTGAGCTTCGAACTCTGGGGTGCGCATGAAGAACACTCTCTCCCTAGCTCGGTCACTCAACGATCCCACGGCCTAGCTCGATGAACCCAAAGAACAAGAGACACGGGGGTTTATACTGGTTCGGGCCACCTTGCCATGTAATACCCTACTCCGGTGTGAGGTGGATTTCCTGGGGGGCCTGAGGATGAACTAGTATAGTGGATGAACTGCCTCAAGAGGTGAGGTGTTCTTGAGCTCGATGAGCTGGTGAGTGTGAGGGTGGTCTGAATGATCTGTTTGAATGATCCCCCCATTATGGTGGTGGCTAGGTCCTATTTATAGTGGCCTTGGTCCTCTTCCCAAATGTTAGGCGGGAAGGCATCCCACAACAGCCAAGTGTGAAGGGGGACAACTAGTACAAGCTATTCTCTCAAAAGGTGGTCTTCGCCTGCGGAAGGCTCTGGTGGTGACGCTGTTGTGGGCTCCACGATGACCTCCGTCCTGCCGTCCTGCTGGTCTTGGTCTCATTGCACCAACATGGAAACCTTTGCTTGATGCCTCGGGACCCCGCGCCCGCACTCGCCTCCTTAGCACGGAAGAGGAAACTGGTACACTGCACCCGCTGGCACCCGCCTGGCATTGGTCGTCATGGCTCACATCATGTGATGCTCGCGAAGTGCCCCTTGCATAGATATCTCCTCTCCTCTGGAGGCAGCCTAGCATGGGCACCCTCAAGGAGGCCTTGGTGTCGTCCGCCTCGTGAGGGTCTTGAGTTGTCGCTGCCGAAGCTGGGCCATACCAGGCCGTTGGTGGAGCCACGCGTCGGGCCGTAGGCAGGCAAGTCTGGGCACCCCCGGTACCAGAACACTGACAATTGCAAGCCGAGTTCCTCCTCCGAATACTTCAAATCAGTCTTCTGAATAAGAGAACTGTATCTGCCTCTGTATGACAGTCACAACCTTCAACAACAAGGGCATAATACTTAACCAAAATAAGGCATGTCTACGGACAACTTTTTCGCCGAAACGTTACGTCTGGCCTCTTTATTATTTCGAACCGTTTCTTGGCTTCCCGCTTCATGTTTCAAGGCGCAGCATCCATTGACACGTCTTGTCAAAGCAGAGATCGAGTCCCCTTATTGCGGGATTTTCATGAATACAAGCTTGGGTAATCCAACCGTGCCATTCGCACGACCCCTTGGGAACATGCGAGTTTTAAGGCTTGACCGGGGCGCTTGGTATTCACTTCCTATATAAGCGGATGAAGATCCATCTCTTTACCCGACGCCTTCTTCCTTCCTCCGCCTTCCCATCCTCATGCTCCAGCGCCCAAGTTTAGATCTTTCTCATGGCCACCAACCTCTCCGGCCATGTCTGGATCCGGCTCACAAGGCAAGTGGGTGGCCTCCTCCATAACGGAGGAGGACGTGAAGGAGCTCCGGGAGGCAAGTTACCAGAGCCCGGTGAGAGGGTTGTGTTCGTCCCTCACTTCCTCCGTGGGCTAGGGTTTCCCCTCTATCCCTTTGTCCATGGTCTCATGTTCTGTTATGGACTAGATTTCCATGATCTAGCCCCGAATTCCTTCCTCCACATCTCGGCGTTCATCATCGTGTGCAAGGCGCTCCGCCGCATCCCCCACACTTCGGCCTATGGCTCAAGGTCTTCAACATGAAGCTGAAGGTGGTCGACGGGCAGCATGCGGACTGCGGTGGCGCCATGGTAAGAAAGCTTCCTAACACCACTTGGCCCAAAGGGGCCTTCGTGGAGACCGTAAAGGTGTGGCAGCAGGAGTGGTTCTACATTACCGAACCCCGCGGCACCAAGTGGGTGGCCGCTCCTGAGTTCAGATCCGGCCCCCCATGCGGCTCGCGCCATGGACCAACAAGGGTCTGGACTGGGGGTCGACCAACGAAGTGATGATGCTGCATAAGCACATCAAGAATATGACAAAAAAGAACACTAGTCTCACTGACGTGATTCAGGTGATGCTCTTCCGCCGGATCCTCCCATGCCAACACTGGCCTCTCCGGATGTGGGAGTTCAATCCGGATGGCCCCCGGACCCTGCATCGCTTCTTCGGCACTACGCATGAAGAGTCTGAAAGTTGCTCTTCAAGGCCTAGAAGACGTGGCCGGAGAAAACAGAAGACATCGGTCTCGACAGCACGATTCGGGCTTCTACGATAAGTATTTTACTTCCAAACATAAGCCCTGTTCCTAAGTTAGAGGGTATACTGAGATTTCATTCCTCATTTAGGGATGGACAACAAAGGCGGACCGTATCAGGTGTCCGGCACCGCTACACGAAAACCCAGCCACTCCTCTGCTAACGAGGATGCTGATCCCGGCGCCCTATCAGGTGTCGGAGAAGAAGGCCAAGAAGAAGAGCAAGGAGGCCAAGGGTGGCCTCCGCCATAAAGGCACTTCAGACGCAGTGTCCAGAGAGACCGAAGCCCACTACTCCCACGAGGGGGATGAATACGAAGAGGAGGAGGAGGCGGAAAGTGGCTCTCCCCTCAAGGGGGGAAAGAAGAAAAGGGCAGCCTCCATAGACCCGGAGGAGGGGGCATCTAAGAGGGAGAAGATAACCCTCTCGGATGGTTCGGATACAGATGCCGAACACACAACCGAAATTGCATCCCGGGGGCAAGCCCCTGGCCACATCGTAAGAGCCAAAGGATACTTTAAAAATATCCAGCTTTTTAAGATTGTAATATAACATATTACATTGTGTTTTTCAGTCCGGCCCGCGACCTCCCCCAACCATCACTATTTGAGGGGAACTCTCTGGCACCAGGGGTGGTGGAGAGCGACACGCCTCCGCAAGCCTCTCCACCAGCCAGCGCGGATGACATTGAGGTGTTGTGCCGAAGTGCCTCTCCGGGCCATGAAGATGTGAGGGAAGCTGCAAACACAGTGCCTGGGGGGAGGCCTCGGCTGCCGAGAACCTGGGGGGCAAAACCCCCATGGAAACCGTGGCAGGGGTTTTGACCAATCCGGCCCCCAGCCGGAAAATATTCTGGAGGCCCATATGGCTCTGGAATCCAGCGAGCAGCCCCCTTTGAAGGGGGGGTGTACCAACTCCGGCGGCGACCTCCACTAATCTGGAAGCGCTAAACACTCTAGTGGAGGCACTGTGACGTGCTTCCATCATGGAGGAGCACCGCACCCTGATGGGTGCGGTGGTTGAGAAGGTTCAGTCCACCAAGAGCGGGCTGAACGAAGCCTTCACCAGCCTACTAACAGGCTTCGAGGTATGTGATGTAATATTATTAGCCGCTTTTCATCTGAAAAATATGCCTGAGTATAGATAGTAGCCCCTGAGACTCTGTTCGGTTTTGAGAAACGGATGAATGGAGGATCAAATAATAATCGCAGGAGGTAACGTACTGGTTTATTGTTAAATATGCCTCTCTGTTAGCGGCGACCGCCCAGGCGGTTGAAGTGTCTGAACTTCAACGTAAGCTGAAGCTGGCCGATGAGGATATCGTTCGCATTAACAAGCGGTCCGATGAGGTGCAAGGTATGTTTTAAAAAATTATACGCACACCTGAAGTGATATGCCAATGCGGAGTTTAAGCTCGTGCGTTGCTTTGATCATTACTGCAGGTAGTGCGACCGAGGTTGAGACCTTGAAGAGTACCCTCGCCCAAGCCAAGGAGCGGGCATGGGTGAGCAAAGCGGCTACTGATAAAGCGGCTACGGATTTAAAAGCCAAGTAGGATGCCCGCCACCAGTATGAGAAGCTGGTGACTGAAGTGGAGCAAGAGCTCAAGGACGCCGCCGGCAAGTGTGAAGTTTTGGAGGAGAAGAATAAGGCCCAGGCGGTCGATCTCGCCAAGGCTCTCGAGGAGGCCAAGGAGACCGAGTCACCGACGGCCCGTGAGGAGATCAAGCAGGCTGAACAGATAGCGGCTGGTAAGCCCTTTCTTTTGCAGAGTAAATTCGGCAGTCAGAAATATGCCTTGCTCACTCGACTATGGAGTTCTCCAGATGAATTTACGGACCTTCCGAAGAGCGCTGTCGACGCCGCACAATATTTCTGGGCCCAAGAGGGGAACACGACAAAGAAGCTCTTCTGGTCATAGTACCTGGCACCGGAGCGTCCAACGCTGTTGAACAATCAGATGATGCAGCTGGCCGAGCTGCATAGGATGTCCGGGTTGGCCATGAAGGACCTCATTGTCCGGTTGTGGCCAGCCGAACCCATTCCTAGCAGCTACTTCGGCCTGGTCAAGCGGCTCAGCGACGCCCTGCCCCGAGTTGAAGATTTGAAGCATTCGACATGCATAGAGGGTGTGTGGATGGCCTTTTCCCGTGTCAAGATGCACCGGGCGAAGATGAAGGCCGCCGTCGTGGCAGTCGAGGGCCCTCCCAGAGGCAAGGACCACCGCAAGCCGGAGCCATATTTCAAAGACGTCCTAGAGGGTGCCCGTTTAATAGAGGGTCAATGCTCGAAGGATATCATGTTTGAATGAATCTATCCGGCCTGCCCAGACTTTGTTTTATGAACCAAGGCTTTGTAATATATTTGTACCTTTAACTAAAATTATTCTCCTCATGTGCGGCCGTTTTTATTTCTGAAAGTTTACCAGTCGTCGGCTTCAGCCCCCACGTAGATACTATGGGCGTGTTCGGAATAGCACACGATCACGCTTGACCCAACATCTTGGTCCGTAAAGGAGGTGTCTGTGCGGCGAACCAGGCAATCAAACTATGCGGCTTTATCACCCTCACTTAGCCATAGGAGTTTGAGGTGGGGCTAGAGTTTAGCACCTGGTGCGTATGCGGCTATCCAAACTTGGGAGCCTCAGACGCGTGACTGCACGAAGGCCTGTCCTTCGTATAGAACGGATGAAATCACAAGAGATTTACATCAAGTCACCGAACCGCTGACCAGCTCTCGCCGCATCATGACAGTCAGTTTTCGGCTTTCTCTACTGAGGCTTTTGACCAGACGAATCGGAAACACAAAAGCAGTAGTTCTCCCTTTACTACCTTAGCCGAATAGGCGGAACATAAGGTAGTAACCACAGGAGCCGGGCAACCCAACTATTGACAAAAGACATGATTCGGAGCCGATGCATATAGTGCAGTATTCGGGATGCCGGAGTATACTATGAAAGTGTTCGGACTTTTTTTTAATATATGTGGCTGAACAGAGCCCCTGGCATTTTAAATCATGCGAGGTGTATATGCCAATATGACGTGAAGAGGGAGTACATAGTATAAACCAATACCGAATATGGTTGGACACAACTGTTTCCATTATAGTCTGATTGATACGTCAAAACATGCTCTTATAGAGAATGCCACAAACGTCAAGGCTATTTTACATGACAAGAATTTGTAAACAAGGGAAAGTTGTATACATGTCCTAAAAAGAAAAGGTGGTCTTGAAGATCCTTTGGACACCCTGCCGCACGTCTGCACCGCTTTTCGCCTTGGTGTAGGATCCTTTGAGAGGATCGATGATCGTGTATATAGAAGGGGCCTAGGAAAGGGCCCTTGTACCACTGAAAAGTGATTTAGATTTTGAAGAACCTGAAATATGATAAAAAAGAGAAAAAAAGAAGGGGTAAAAGAAGAAGAAGTTTAAGGTCCGAATAGGGTCGAGCTGCATTATGGACCTCGTCCTTAGTGTGCCTCCGACCTTGCCCAAAGTATTTTGAGTGCATAGTTATGCACACGTGGTACATATGCCATGATCGGATGGGGGGATTGACAGAGGCGGAATTGCTAGTCCAGCTCTGGATGGACCGATCTGTCATTCTGCAAGGTAGACCAGACTCGTTTGATAGTGTCTGGGGGCTTGATGGCCGATGAAGTGTGCGGCTTGATAGGGCCGCTCTGTACCTCGGCTACGAGGGCCGCGGTGTGCTCCTTGGTACGGAGGGAGAACTCCAGGTTTCCATTAACTGTGATAACACCATGGGGTCCAGGCATTTTGAGCTTTAAGTAAGCAAAATGCGGGACCGCATTGAAGCGAGCGAAGGCGGTCCATCCGAGCAGTGCATGATAAACACTTTGGAAGGGGACAATGTCGAAGATCAAGCCTTCGCTTCAGAAGTTATCCGGCAAACGGAAGAGTATTTCCAATGTTATTGAGCCTGTACAGCGGGCTTCTACACCAGGTATCACTCCTTTAAAGGTGGTGTTTGTAGGCTTGATTCTTGATGGGTCAATACCCACTTTGCAGACTGTGTCTTGATAAATCAAGTTATGACTACTGCCGCCGTCCATGAGGACTCGGGTGAGATGGAATCTGTCGATGATTGGATCAAGGACCAAAGTTGCCGAACCTCCGTGACGGATACTGGTCGGGTTGTCCTTACGATCGAAGGTGATCGGACCAGCCGACCAGGGGTTGAATTTTGGGGCGACTAGCTCTACGGCGTAGACGTCCCTTAGTGCGCGCTTGCGCTCCCTCTTGTGGACATGAGTGACATATATCATATTCACTGTTTTTATCTCAGGGGGAAATTTCTTTTGCCCCCCTGTGTTCGGTGGGCGAGGCTCTTCATCATCCTCGCTTGGCGGCCCATTCCCCCTATGGTCGGTGTTTACCTTACCGGCCTATTTAAAGACCCAACAATTTCGGTTGGAATGATTGCGACGCTTGTCAGGGGTGCCATGAATCAGGCAAGGCCGATCGAGTATTTTGTCCAGACTGGATGGACCATCTTTGTTTCCTTTAAACGGCTTCTTCCGCTGACCGGATTTAGAGCCGCTGAATCCAGCGTTGACCGCTATGTCTTTGATATCTTCATTATTGCTTCGACGCTTGTGTTTATTGCGTCGTGGCCTACCGTTGTCGTCTCTGGCTTCGGAGGTACTGTTGCTTCTACGAGCTAACCAGTGTCGTGTTGGTCCTTTTAGGTTTAAGAGGAGGTATTTGATGGCGTGGAGATCATCACCGCAAGCCATATAAATATGGATAAGGAAATACTCAATCCATACTGCGGGATCTATCGTGCCATCGTATGATTCAATATTTATGCTTTTAAACCCTTCTTGAAATTGGTGATGCATTACCTCATCGGTAAAGCATAAAGGGGTGTGCGGCGCCTCTATATCGGGCAATGTCACAACGGAGTTCGGATGACAGTCGTGTTCGGTTTTCAGCCGGGGTGAGGTTGTGCCTATCGCGCCAGGCTTGATGGTCATCTTCTCGCGTTGGGGCACGCCCCTTGATCCATAGATTGATTTGGCTTGGCCTTCTCTATTGTCTAGGTCCTGTCGTAGGTCGTAGGTGTATCCTGGAGCCACTGCCTCTTTGCCTCTACGACGAGGTGTTGCAGGTTGGTTTTCGGCGTAGGTAGCCGCTTTATCTCGCCCACATGGTGGTCGGTCTGGTTCATCGGCGCGGTCATATCTTGGCGGTATTGACGCAAGGGCCTCGTCGTCGAATTGTGGTAGTAGCCGACGCTTCGGATAAGTCTTTGTTGGGCGCTCGAGGCCGTATTCCTCGGCAGCTAGGACCTGGGTCCACCTGTCGTTGAGTGTATCCTGTTCGGCTTGGAGCTGTTTTTGTTGTTTCCTTTTTAGGCTTCTCGCAGTGGCGATTAGCTGGCTTTTAAAGAGCTCCTACTCGAGGGGTTCCTCAGGCACAATGAAGTCTTTGTTGCCGAGGCTTACATCATCCTCGGAGATTGGTAGATAGTTACTATCTTCCGAATCCTCATTCCCGACCTGCTCGTCGGGGTTAACTTGCCCTTCCTCCCATTCGTCCTGTTCGGACGTAGGCTCAACGGGGTCTTTGAGGTCTTCGACATTGCTCGGAGTGTTATTGTCTCCGGTGTCAGTACTACTTTCCTTTCTGCAACGTGATTTTGAGCAGCATCGCTGACGTCAACATTTCGGTGGTGCATCCGCGGGTTTATCCTCGATTGAATCTTTCCTGCCTTCATCGTCGCCCTCTTTGGGTGTATCCACCATATACACATCATATGTGTAGGTAGCCGTCCAGCGCCCGGTGAAAGGCGGGCCTTGGCTTTGTTTGTCTCCGGCATCGTCATCCATGTCGTCGATGTCTTCGGAGGCGTAATCCATCATGTCGGTTAAGTCTTCGATAGTGGCTATGAAGTGGGTGGCGGGTGGGATGTAAAATTCCCTGCTCTCTGATACGTCTCCAACGTATCTAAAATTTGTGAGGTATTCATGCCATGTTTACAATAGTTTTATATGATTTTGGTATGATTTGATTGGAGCTAACCCGGACTGACGCTGTTTTCAAAAGAACTACCGTGGTGTTGTTTTGGTGCAGAAATAAAAGTTCTCATAATGTGATGAAAATCAACGGAGAATTTTTCTAGAAAATATAAAAAATACTGGAACAAAAATCTACCGGAGGGGAGTCCCGTGGGCCTCATGATGATGGGGGCGGGCCCCCCAATCTCGTGGCCGCCTCGGGGACCCCCTTGACTTGTTCTCGACGCCATCCTCTCCTATAAATACAGAAACCTCAAGAAAATAACCTAGATCAGAAGTTCCGCCGCCGCAAGCCTCTGTAGCTACGAGAAATAAATCTAGGCCCTCTCTGGCACCCTACCGGAGAGGGCCATCATCACCGGAGGCCATGGAGGAGGATCCCGGAGGGGCCATCATCACCATGAAGGCCAAGATCCAAAGGGAGAACCTCTCCCAATCCAGGGGGAGGCCATGGAGGAGGAAGCACAAGGGGGAGAACCTCTCCTCCTCTCTCTCGGTGGCGCCAGAGTGCCATCGGCAGGGGAATCATCGCCGCGGTGATTGTCTTCATCAACATCACCATCAACATCACCATCATCATCACCATCCTCATCTCTTTTACGCGGTCCACTCTCCCGCATCCCGCTGTAATCCCTACTTGAACAAGGTGCTTTATGCCACATATTATGATCCAATGATGTGTTGCCATCCTATGATGTTTTGAGTAGATATCCTTTGTCTTTGGATTGATTGATGATCTAGATTGGTACGAGTTGTATGTTTTATTTTGGTGCTGTCCTATTGTGCCCTCCGTGTCGCGCAAGTGTGAGGGATTCCCGTTGTAGGGTGTTGCAATACATTCATGATTCGCTTATAGTGGGTTGATTGAGTGACAGAAGCATAAACCCGAGTAAGGGGGTTGTTGCGTATGGGATAAAGGGGACTTGATGCTTTAATGCTATGGTTGGGTTTTACCTTAATGATCTTTAGTAGTTGCGAATGCTTGCTAGAGTTCCAATCATAAGTGCATATGATCCAAGAAGATAAAGTATGTTAGCTTATGCCTCTCCCTCATGAAATTGCAATGACGACAACCGGTCTTGTTAACAATTGCCTAGGACAATTCCGCACACCGATCCATCATTATTCCACACTTGCTATTTATAATATTTAGTAATATATTCTAACTTTATGATAACAACACCTAGTTTTGTGTTTTAGCTCTTCGATATCATGCAAAGTTATCCTCTACATACCCACAACATAGTTTTATTTCTCGTTTCTATTTGGAAGCAAACGTTCGGTGTATGTAGAGTCGTATTAGTGGTAGATAGGACTTGAGAGAATATTGATCTTACCTTTAGCTCCTTGTGGGTTCGACACTCCATACTTATCACTTCCACCTTTGGGAATTGCTATGATGATTCCCTGCACTTGGGGATTATCAAGCTCTTTTCTGGCGCCGTTGCCGGGGAGCAATATCGTGGGGTTGATATTCTCGTGTGTGCTTATTTGCTTTATTCACTAAGTAGATTTTGTTTTTCCTTTTTGTTTCTGTTTAGTGTTGGTGAAACATACAAAAAAAATTAAAAGAATGAAAAAAAAAAATTACTTGCCTTTCATGGCTAAAAAGTTTTTCAATAAGAGAAGTGATTGGAAGATTATGCATTGAAGAAGTGAGGGTCGACCTTGAGCACTTGTGTTCATGCTCATGGAAACAATGTAAAAAATTTCATGCAAGCTTCTCTGAAAATAATTATATCCTTGTATATATCCGTTGTATTATAAAAATAATGTGCCAAGCTTTGGTTTTAGGATGATTAGATTGCTTGTTTACTATGTGCGTAATCTAAAAATGGAAACTTTGGTCAGAAGCGGCGTGATTTTAAATTTTTTACTGGCAGGTCAAATGGGTCTGAAACTTTTTGCACATTACTTCTATACAAATTGTTCAAATTTTCTTTTTTTAGAATTTTTTGGAGTTACATAAGTTTACTAAACTTCCAGATTACTACAGACTGTCCTGTTTTTGACAGATTCTGTTTTCTATGAGTTGTTCGCTTATTTTGATGAATCTATGGGTAGTATCGGGGGGGGGGGGGGGGTATGAACCATGGTGAAGTTGGAATACAGTAGATATAGTTATAATATGAAATTGGAATAAGTTTGCAACAGTACCTAAAGGTAGTGATTTGCTTTATTACTCTAACGGATCTCACAAAGTTTTTGTTAAAGTTTTGTGTGGATGAAGTGTTCGAAGATCGAGGAGCTATCAATATGAGAAGAATAAAGAGAGGCAAGAGTTCAAGATTGGGGATTCCCAAGGCACCCCAAGTAAATATTTCAAAAGATACTCGAGCATCTAAGCTTGGGGATGCCCCGGTTGGCATCCCATCTTTCTTCTTCAGCAAATATCGGTATACCTCGGTTTTTGTTTTGTTCACTTGTGTCCTTTGTGTTTTTGTTTTTCCTTTAAGAACCATGCTAGTATGAGATAGCCCTTCATTTATTTATAGAATACTACATGTGCTTAACTTATATCCTTTAAGTATAATCTTATAGAATTGCTCTTTGTGCTTCACTTAAATCTTTTGAGTATGGTTTTATAGAATGCTTCATGTGGTTCACTTATATATTTTGAACTTGGATATTGGTTAGTCTATATTAATTGTTGAATGCTCCATGAACTTCACTTATATATTTTGGAGTATGAATAATACTATCATGTAAAGCGGGTTTGGAAGAGTGTCAACTTTACGAATTAGTGATCCCACTATTCCGAATGAGAAGAATTTTGCTTATGTGGAGAGTAGAAAAATCTCTATGCTTGTAGATCATAAAAAGAATGCTTTATGTGATGGTTATATTGTTGAATTCATTCATGATGCTACTGAAAATTATTATGAGGGAGGAATATGTGCTTGTAGGAGTTGCAATAATACCAAGTTTCCTCTCTATGTGCTTAAAGTTTTGAAGTTATACTTGTTTTACCTTCCTATGCTAGTTGATTCTTGTTCCTATAAATTATGTGTTCACAAAATCCCTAGGCATAGTAAGTGGGTTAGATTCAAATATGCTAGTCATATTCTTCATGATGCTCTCTTTATGTTTCAATTCTTTTCTTCTACGTGAGCATCATCGAAATCATCATGCCTAGCTAAAAGCATTAAAGAAAAGCGCTTGTTGGCAGACAACCCAATATTTACCCTTATTGTTTTTGTGTGTTTACATGATTAATCTACTGTAGTAATCTTGTTTTATAGCTTTGTTTCAATAAAGTGCCAAGTAAGACCTTTGGTAAGACTTGGGCGAAAGTTAATGTAATCTTGCTGTAAAAAACAGAAACTTTGCGCTCACGAGATTAGCTGTCATTTTTTACAGAAGAGCGCTTTTGAGTAGATTATTTTTGAAGAGGATTAATAGACAAATTCCTCACGCCCACCAATTTATTTAATAATTTTTGGAGTAGCAGAAGTATGGTTTCTGTTCAGATCATTACAGACTGTTCTATTTCTGACAGATTCTGTTTTCATTGCATCGTTTGCTTGTTTTCTTGTTTCTATGGCTTATATTTCTCAATATAAATTGTAGAAATGATATGGTACAGTAGGCATTCTGTGAGAACAATTATGAACCTTGTCTTCGACAGTACCAAAGTGAATGGTTTACTCTTTATCATACTAACCTATCTCACGAAGTTCCGTTAAGTTTTGTGTGATTGAAGTTTCCAAGCTTTGGGTGAGCTATTGTTATGAGGAGAATAAGGAGCGGAAAGACCCTAAGCTTGGGGATGCCCAAGGAACCCCAAGGTAATATTCAATGAAGACTCAAGCACCTAAGCTTGGGGATGCCCCGGAAGGCATCCCCTCTTTCGTCTTCAAAACTATCAGTATACCTTACTCGGAGCTATATTTTTATTCGTCACATGATATGTGTTTTGCTTGGAGCGTATTTACTTGCTGTTTGAATAAAATCATTGGATCTGAAATCTTGAATGAAAAAGAATCCTGCCATGGCTAGTTAATTATTTGACTACTCAGTGTCCTTCACTTATGTCTTTTGGAGTAGTTTGTCATTTACTCACGTGCTTCACGTACATCCTATGAGTAAATGGTTGAATGAAATAAATATCATGAATCTGAATTTATATATGTTTCATATGCTTATACCATGAGGAGTAATGACTTCACACAGAATAAGTATAGGTAGTAAACTTATTGAAGGTTAGCAAACGCATAATTGATCACTTGAACAATTCATGAAAGATTATTGAAGGAAGAGATATTTCACATATAAATATACTATCTTGGACATCTTTTGTAATTGTGAGCACTCATTAAAATATGACATGCTAAAAGGTTGATGTTGGACAAGCAAGACAGCTTAATGTGTTATGTTTTCCTATATCCGAAAAGATATATTGTCTTGGATCATCCAACATGTTGAGCTTGCCTTTCCCTCTCATGCTACCCAAATTCTTTGCACCAAGTAGAAATACTACTTGTGCTTCCAAACATCCCTTAAAGCAGTTTTTCCATGAGAGTCCACCATACCTACCTATCGATTGAGTAAGATCCTTCAAGTAAGTTGTCATCGGTGCATGCAATAAAAATTTCTCTCTAAATATGTATGATCTATTAGTGCGAAGAAAATAAGCTTTATACAAACTTGTGATAGGGAAGAAATAAAAGCGATGGACTGCATAATAAAGGTCTTTATCACAAACGGCAATATAAAGTGACGCCTGACGAAGAAACCCAAGAGACTAATCTCCCCGGCAAGGAGGCAAGTTGTGATTGGATCATGTACTTCGATGGAGCTTTCTCCTTACAAGGCGCCGGGGCTGGCGTGCTGCTTGTCGCGCCCACCGGAGAGCACCTCAAGTACGTGATCCAGATGCATTTCCCCAGGGAGGTGTCAACAAACAACACGACAGAGTACGAAGGGCTGCTTGCCGGTCTTAGGATCGCGGCGGACCTCGGAATCAAGAAATTCATCGTCAAGGGGGACTCGCAGCTTGTCGTCAAGCAAGTCAACAAGGATTACCAGCGCCCGTTGATGAAGGCCTACGTCGATGAAGTGACAAAGCTGGAAGAGCGTTTCGACAGTATACAGGCTCAACACGTTCCCCGAGCGGAGAACGATATCGCCGATTACCTGTCGAAACGCGCTGCCCTCAAGCTACCTGTGGAACCAGGTACCTTTGTGCTTCAGCTAACTCAGCCATCCGTTGATCCGTCAACAGAGCAGAATAAGAGGAGGAAATCAGGTCCCGGCAAGTACTTTCCCGCCGAGCTCCCCGGAGCCGTCGGAAAGGATGTTGCCGGGGATACTGAGCCCGCCACGGGACGACTGGCTCCGGCGAAGCGTCAAGCTCTTGCCGTCGAGGCAGCCGCTCCTATAGCGAAGGAGATGCCTTTAGTCCTCGCCGTCGAGCCCCGGGCTCCAGCGTGGGCACAGCATACCGTCCGATTCCTCCAAACAGGGGAACTTCCTGAGGAGCAGGAAGAGGCGGAAAAAGTAGCCCGTCGCTCTACCATGTACCAGTTTGTGGACGACGTCCTGTACAGAAAGAGGCCGAACGGTGTGAAATTGAAGTGTATCCCTCGAGAGGAAGGACTGGAACTGTTGGCAGAGATACAAGGAGGCATATGTGGATCCCACATCGGGTCAAGGGCCCTTGCCGGCAAGGCATTCCGGCAAGGCTTCTTCTGGCCCACCGCCCTCCAGGATGCGACGAAACTAGTCACCAGGTGTGAAGCGTGACAGTTCCATTCAAAGAAGCTTCATCAGCCAGCTCAAGCCCTTCAAACCATTCCTCTCTCCGGCCCTTCTCGGTCTGGGGCTCGACATCGGGCCCTTTCCCCAGCGCCGTCGGGGCTTTGAGTACTTATGCGCTGTAATCGACAAGTTCACAAAGTGGCCGGAGGTGGAGGCAGTGAGGAAGGTCACAGCTCAGTCAGCCGTCAAGTTCTTCAAGGGACTAGTGTGCCGTTTTGGCGTACCCAACAGGGTTATCACCGACAACGGCACACAGTTCACAAGCCGCACCTTCATGCAATATACCCAAGACCTCGGTAGCAGAGTCTGTTTTGCTTCCGTTGCTCACCCGCGAAGCAATGGTCAAGCTGAGAGGGCAAATGCTGAAGTACTTCAAGGATTAAGGACCAAGACCTTTGACAGGCTGCACAAGAGTGGAAGGTACTGGATTGATGAGTTGCCGGCGGTTCTTTGGTCGATCAGGACGACGCCAAATCGAGCCACCGGCAAGACACCTTTACTCGTATACGGGCGAAGCAGTTCTCCCATCGAACTCATATACGGGTCACCTCGAGTGCTCGCTTATAATGAGCTTGAGCAAGAGCAACTGCGGCAAGATGACGCAATGCTCCTTGAGGAAGATCGTCTTCGGGCGGCTATGAGAGCAGCATGCTACCAGCAAGCCTTGTGCCGCTACCATAGCCGCAAGGTTCATGCCCGAAGCCTTGAGGAAGGCGACCTTATCCTTTGGCGCGTTCAATCGGCCAAGAATTCCAACAAGTTGACGCCAAAGAGGGAAGGCCCTTATCGGGTATCACGAGTCACCGTGCCCGCCCAGTCCGCTGGAGATCGAAGATGCTGCCCGGGTGAGTAACTCCTAGAACATTGAGCATCTTCGCAAGTTTTACCCGTAAGGCGCGGCTTGTCGGGCCCCCCGGCAAGCCACCTTTCATACAAGCATTGCCGATGATGCATGTAACCCTTTGTACAAAGCCAGGCGTAGACCCTGAGCATAAATAAATGAAGCGCTGGCGCCCTAAGTTATAGCATGCATGCTAGGTCGAGTCTCGTCCTTGGTTAGGGTTGATAGTGCTTAGCAGCGACTAACCCCTAGCTTAGAGGTCGAGTGTGCGTCTCTTTGCCGTTCTTTGTCTTCTTTGGTTCGCAGGACTCACAGATATCCTTGCCGGATCACTTGAGGATGAAAAAGAGAAGAGGGACAGACCGGCATCTAGACCCCGGCAAGCCAGTATTGCCGGGGGCTGCAAGTAGAAAGATTCACCCACGGCAAACCAGAGTTGCCGGGGGCTACAGCTTCAGATAAGTTCTTCATCCCTTATCATGCATTCTCCTATGGACTGAGGTATGTGAAACCTTGTTTTTTCCCAAAGCTACCGTGCTCCCCTAAAAACTCTAGGCCCTAGGGCTCGTTCCTCGGGCCAGGTTTGGTAGTAGTCGCGGCAGCAAAAGGATGAAACGAGGGGCCTGAACCCACCTCATCCCTGCCTCCGCCAGAAGCGTGAGAAAGGTCGAGCGAAGTGGGAAGACGGCAGGGCCTGTTGCCGGGCAAGGAAATGTTTATCTTGCGGATATCAAGGATTTACTCCTTGTCGTGGGTTCTACTCGCAAACAAATGACCCGGCAAGCATCCCTTTTTCATTAAAAACATTCCACTCAGGTACAGCCCATGGGGAATGAAAAACATGAATGATGGGATTACAAGTTTTAAATTCAGCTAAGGCCCAAAGGCTTACAAACTAAAAAAAGATAAGGTGCCCGTAACCCCTTTCTTGTCCCTCTCCTCAGGAGGCAGGTCAAGGAGGCGAAAAGGGCAAAAGGGGCGCCTAGGCAAGCTACGGGTGGCAGGAGGCACCAAGAGAACATTTCGGTGGCCGTCTGAAGGCTGGATGGTGATGGCGGCGCCGGAAGCAGAGCTCGAAGATGAGGCGGCAGGACGTCGGACGCTGGCCGAAGGCGCCGGTGCTCACAGACGCCGATTTGACGGCCTTGCCGCCCACCCTCTTCCTCTTCCGCAGCCTCCCAACGCCAGCCGCCCAAGGAGACGACCCCGAGAAGTTCAGGAAGCCGGCGACGCGGATGATGGGATCGCCGGTGCCGCACGGAGCGGCGCCCGACACCTAGTCGGACCCGTCATCCTGCCGCCTGCTACCCTCGTCGTCGCTGCCGCTGTCCTCCTCGCCACTCCCGCTCAAGGAGGAATCTTCGCTATCAGAAGAGCTCTCCACGCAGCACCTTGCCCAAGTACCGAAGCACCCGAAGACCTTGACGGAGAGGAGGCCGCCCTCCATCAGCTTGAAATGGAGAGTGAGCCCTACCGTCAAGCGGTGGATATGAGCGAACGTCTTCCATCCTCGACAAAGATACATCACGTGAGGGGCTGGGAAGTCGACGCGAACTCGCGTAACGCTGATCCAACAGCCCCTCATGTGCAGGCGCAATGACTCCGGCGGATCCAGCTCCATCTCGCTCGCGAATGGAGTTGGGAGACGAAGGCGACGGCGAGGCGGCCGGTGCAGCCTGACGAAGAACTCGCAAGGATCATCCCCAACATGGCCCTCCATGGGGGGAGGAACTACGGGCGGAGGCGAGACCGGCGCGCCGCCACGACCTCCTCTTCCCCGAGCGCCTCGGCCTCGCCCACGGCCCCGTCCCCTCCCCCTTCCCCTCGCGGCTGGCTCTGCCACCGTAGGTGCAGGAGAACGGAGGACGCTTTGTCGAGCGGCGACCCTCGCCGCCACTGTTCAAGGGCCAGAATTCCCTCTCTCCATGGTGAATGGAGGGGGGAGCAGAAGCTGAAGGAAGAAGAAGATGGAAGAATGCGGGACGCCATCCCCCCCGCTCTTTATAAAGGAACGGGGTGGGGGATCGGCCGCCCCGCTCAGCCAATCGAGACGCGGAAGGCGCAGGGAACTGGGACCAACCCGCTGCCCCAGCCCGCGACGGCCCGGTTTCCCGCCTCCGCCATTCGCCACCCCAAGCGCATGAGAACCACGTGGCAGGCATGCGGGACCAAGGCGACGGGTGAGGCGACCTCTCCCCACCCCGTGATCGTGAGGAGTGGACGCCTTGAAGACCGCGCCTCGGCCCCATTCAGTAAATGGGCCGCGCCTCCACGCCTCCCTCCGTTTATGGGGAAGGAGCGAACCGCCCCCTTTACTACGACGTGACACATGCGCGCCGAGCTCAGCCCCACGCATGCCGCCCACGTCACGCACGCCTCCCCACACCAAGCCATGCGCAGGAGGCATGGGAAGCGCAGGGCGCGAAGAGATTTACCGCGGTAAAAACCACCCCGCCTGCCTGCGCACCATTTTTTGGGCCTAGCCCAACGACGCGATTGCGCTTACGTGTGGCCCAGGCCCGGGGGCTCCTGTCGGTGTACAAAAAGAGGGTACACTTTTTTTACCCCTATAACTGTGCACGGGCAGTCTGAGCCATGGGCACCACCGCACTGAGCAAGGCAAGGGAGGTGAGCCAAGGTAAGGCCGAAGCTCGAAAGGAACAGAACGGCGCCAAGACCAAGACCACAAAGAGCAAAGGGGACGAAGCGGACTCCCCCGGCAAGATCCTTGCCGGGAAGCGGTTTTGGCAAACCCGGCAAGACCCTTGCCGAGGCAGCTCGTCCCACACCTACGGAGCGAATGACCCTTGATTCCACTGCCCCCACGGGGCAAGGATTCGGGAGACATCCCCGTGGTGGCATGCAGATCTTTGTGAAGACATTCAAGATTAGATACACACTATAGAAGATGACGACCCTTGGCGCAATCCCAGCCAAGGAGGACCACAAGGCCCCCGGCAAGAGCCTTGCCGGGGATGACAGCAGGCGCCACGGCAAGAACCTTGTCGGGGCCCCGGCAAGACCCTTGCCGGGGCTACGGCGAAGCCCTTGCCAAGGACACCCGTAGGGCCACCATCAGGCCCACGCCAGTCAAACCTTCACCGCCGTTCGCATGTAGCTGCCGACCCAACCAGTTGGGCAGGCACCTGTGTGGCGGCAAGAGGATCTTCGTGGAGACCCACCATTGCGCCACCTCAGCTGCCTGCCTGCCTACATGGCACCGCGGGCACCGCTGGCCAGGGCGCGTGTCAACACGAGAGGGAGCGGCGACGGACGAGACATGGCTCTCCCCCGTCCCCGATAAAGCAAGGACACCTAAGCAAGACGCATTTAAGGCGCCTTGTCATGTAATGCGAGGGATAGACTCGCATCACTGTACCCTTTCCACCTTATGTGTGCCACTGTGGCGACCCCTTTCCCTATAAAAGGAGGCCCAAGGCAACCAGGAGGAGGATTCGGCTTTTTGGAGCTCCTCACGCCACATAGCTAGTTCAAGAACACGGATAAACAAACCACCAAAGCAGGAGTAGGGTTTTACGCATCCTCGCGGCCCGAACCTGGAGAAAGAGACCGTGTGCTATCTGTTCGATCCGCTCTTCTCACGACCCCGCGCCCCTCAACCGTAGTAGGGATTCTTGTGATCCCATAGGTGTCGTCCTCGCACCGACACCTCCCGTCCAACCAGTGCCACCAACCTTCTCCCCTCGCCCGTGCGGAGCCGCCCAGCACCTCAAACGCGATCGAAAGCCACCGTAGTTCAAACCCCCAAAACTCCCGAAGCCACCGGCCACCGCGAAGCTCGCCGCCGACGACTCACTCCATCCCCGCCGGCAAGTCGACCACCGGAAGGACCGCCCTGATCTTGCGGATCCATCCCTGTCCTTGGATCCCCGTGGGATGCCTCCGTTCGCAGGCGGCGATCGCCGGAGCTCCCACTACTAGGAAAAGGGCTATAGATAGGACTGATTCTAATGGCGCACCAGGTAAATAGTGCGCCACTACTATATACTAATGGCGCACCGGTTGCTCGTGCGCCATTAGTGTGGAAGACACTAATAGCGCACCGTGCTCACGGTGCGCCACTACTATTGATTTTTTCCCCATTTTTCCATACAAACTAATGGCGCACGACCAAGATAGTGCGCCATTAGTATATTTTTTTTTACTTTTTTGCAAACCTACTAATGGCGCACTATGCCAAAGTGCGCCATTAGTAGTTTAAACTACTAATGGCGCACTTTTCCACAGTGCGCCATTAGTATACATATGTTTTTTTACTTTTTTGCAAAAAGTACTAATGGCGCACCACCTGCCGGTGCGCCATTAGTAACCAGGGTTACTAATTGCGCATTTTGTGGTGGTGCGCCATTAGTAACCTCGGACCAACAAGATATTTTGGACAACCCACCTACCCACTCACTTTCCCCACTTCATTCTCTCCACCTCCTCCTCCAAGCTTGTCTCGGCTGCCTCCTCCTCCTCACCTCATTTCCACCATAGATTCATCAAAATTAAGTGGTGAAATTACCTTTTTGATAGGTAAGTAAGGGGAAAGCTATCTTCATGATGTAGATCTACTTTTTTTCTCCCTAGCTCGCTCCAACAATGTGCACATGCACTTTTTGTGGCCTAGCTATATCTATGTATGTTTGTGGTGTTGCTTGTGTTTGTGGTGTTGCATATATGTTAGTGTTTTCAGGTACGGTATTTGAAATGCGATAGTTGCCAATATTTTGCGGAATGTTGATTCATTTCCGCTTCAAGAGAATTTTGGCACTATGCATTCTTTTTGGTCCTATTTTTAGGGAAGGTCATGCCAAAATTTTCTTGGTTCTAAAATATCGCTTTTGCTCTACCTCAAGACGTACCATGGTTCGCACGATGATCGAAGGCACCGTGAATAGGTTTTTGAGCTCCGCGAAGGCCGAGATGCTTCAAAAGAACAAGACGGAGATAAGATGTCCGTGTCGAAGATGCAAGCTGAAGAGCCTTATTGCGGACCCGGATTCCGAGAAGGTGCGGGACCACCTGCTCTTGCGTGGTTTCATGGATGGCTAATGGTGGCAAGGTGATGAAGATGACTATGAAGTCGTCCATGGGGGCCGGGCAAGAAATGAGGAAGGGCAACAAGACAACCACATGGCGTAGGGCGGGCGAGAAGACGAAGAATCTCCGTGGACATGATCACGACGGTGATGATGTACACAATCATCATGTAGAAGATGTCGTACACGATGATGAGGAAGATCAAGACGAAGGGCATGATCATGAAGATGAAGATGCCGGAGCAGACGACGATGGAGGCTGGGTGCAGGACCCTCATATTCAAGAGTTACTTCGCAAGCAGACGGATAATGCAAGAGCTGCCGCCCGAGAGAAAGCCAAGCTGGATCACCTGGAGATAGACGCGGTTACTCCATTGTATGAAGGATGCAGGCCCGAGGATACCCGCCTGAAAGTAACGCTCATGGCTCTGGAGATGAAGGTAAAACACAAAATGACCGACGCATGCTTCGACGAGAACATGTCATTACGCACGAACGTCTTCCCAAGGGGAACAAGTGCCCGACCAGTTTCGAGGAGGCGAAGAAAATCGTGTGTCCTTTGGATTTACCGCACGTGAAATACCATGTGTGCATGAACAATTGCATCATTTATCGGGACGAGCACGCGGAGTCTACCATATGTCCGGTGTGCGGCGTCACTCGATACAAGAAGAGGAAGAAAGCTCCTCGAAAATCGGTGTGGTACTTTCCGATCACTCCTCGTCTGCAGTGGTATTTCGCGGACCCTAAGGTAGCAAAGCTCCTGCGTTGGCACGCGGATAGGGAGGAGAAGAAGCGGGAAGATGATGGAAATGATCCGGAGATAAATAAAAAAGACAAGATGATGAGTCACCCTAAGGATGCGAGCCAGTGGCAAGCGTTGAACCTCGAATACCCAGAATTTGGGAAGGATCCAAGGAACATCGTGCTGGGCGCGAGCACCGATGAAGTCAATCCGTTTGGCAGCCAGAGAAGCACACATAGCACCTGGCCTGTGTTTGTGTGGATGTACAACCTTCCCCCCTAGTTGTGCATGAAGAGCAAGTACATTCACATGAGTATGCTAATTGAAGGGCCGAAACAACCAGGAACGACATCAATCAGACCGGGGCTCTTTGAAGGAGGAGCTAGACACGCTGTGGAAAACGCCAGCCAATACATGGGACGCCGCAGAGAAAGAATATTTCCCTCCGAGAGCCGTGACCGCTCACGACGGTGCACGACTATCTCGATTCACGGCTATCTCAAGGCAGGTAGTCCACGGATTTTTGGATGCGTAAGGTGCATGGATGACACAACGTATCGCCAGCTAGATAGAGATCCGGGTCTTGAAAACCGTGTTCATGGGACATCGAAGGTGGCTTCGCGACGATGACCCGTGGAGGAAACACAAGGATCTGTTCGATGGTGAAACCGAACCCCGAAAACGCCTGTGTACGAGGAGCGGCGAGGAAATAGACGAGCTGTTGAAAAATTGGAAAGACTGCCCACTGCCGGGAAAGAAGCAAAAGGCGCCAGAGCCGGGAAAAAAGTGAAAGGCGCCAGAGCCGCTGCTGAAGGTATGGAAAACGAGGTCTGCATTCGGGACTTGCCGTCTTGGAAGATCCACCGCTTGCCTCACAGCCTTGATGTCATGCATATCATGAAGAACGTGTGCGAGTCTGCTTGGTACCCTGCTCAACATGCCAGAGAGGACCAAAGATTGGCCGAAAGCAAGGGCAGACTTGAAATCAATGGGCATCAGGCAGGAGCTTCACGCTAATGATGATGATGATGATGAGGCGAAGCAGGACACAGAAAGTCATCGCAAAGGCAAAAAGGACAAGAAGACCGGAAATGACTACCCTCCCGTGTGCTTCACTCTAAGTCAGGAGGTGATCGAGCAGTTTTTCACCTGCCTCCTAGGAGTAAAACTTCCTTACGGTTCTGCTGGGAAGATAAGCGAGATACCTAGACCCGGGCGAAGTTCAGCGGGATGAAGTCTCACGACTGTCACGTGCTGATGACGCAGATACTTCCAATTGCAATCCGTGGGATCATGGACGTGCACGTCTGTGAAATGCTATTTGGCCTATGCAACTTTTTCGACGTCATCTCCCGGAAGTCGATTGGCGTGAGGCAACTCAGAAGGCTACAGGAAGAGATCGTGGTGATACTATGCGAGCTTGAGATGTACTTCCTACCGCATTCTTCGACGTTATGGTGCATCTGCTGGTCCCTCTCGTGGAGGATATCATCCAACTCGGGCCGACGTTTCTGCACAGCATGAAGCCGTTCGAAAGGATGAATGGTGTCATCAAATGATACGTTCGGAACATGTCATGTCCAGAGGGAAGTATAGCCAGGGCTTTACGGTGAAGAGTGCATCTCCTCTTGCACGAATTATCTAGGCATCAAGAACCCGTTGGTCTGCCCGTCAACAGTACCTCGGCAGGCTCGCTAGATGGGGTCACCGTGAGGGTCGCCGAAATGCATGTCGACTACGAGGGTCGACTACCGACTTTGAAAGAGCAAACCTAGTCGCGCTACAACACATAGACGTGGTTGATCCTTGGGTGGTAGAGCACAAAACTTTTATTGAGAAGACGTACAATGACCGAGGCCAACAGAGGACGGGCGGAGATATACTCAAAGAGCACAACTCATGTTTCACGCGTTGGTTCAAGCAGAAGCTTCTATCGTACCCTTTACATGAAGATTCTTCCGCGGAAGAACAACTCATATTCGCCTTGTCATAGGGCGCCGACCACAACCTGATGACCTATGAGGCGTACGATATCAACGGCTACACATTCTACACCGAGGACAAGGACATGAAGAGCGATGGTTATCAGAACTCCGGGGTAACGATGGAATCCTACACCGGTAAGGACAATGACAGATACTACGGAAGGATCGAGGAGATCTGGGAGCTGAGCTACTGTTGGAGAGAAGGTGCCGATGTTCCGTGTCGAGATGGGCCAAGAGTGTCCTAAAAGAAGACCGATATTTCACAACCATGGTTATACCCGAAGCCAAATCCAAGATCATGGCATAAGCGTCACCGCAAAAATGAGCCATGGGTACTGGCTTCCCAAGTGGACCAATGCTTCTTCATTACCGACCCGCCAAAGCCAGTCGTGTTGTCGTGAGGAGAGGCAAAAGGAAGATCATCGGAATGGATGGAGTAGCCAATGAGCAAGACTTCGACAAGGCACGGTGACCAAGATCGAACATGACGACTGACGATGAAGTAGCAGCACACACCACAAGAAGAAGCAGGACCACCCTACCTAAAGGACGTCCGTTCCACAGAAGAACTCCATTTGTGAAAAAGAAGGGCAAGAAGATTGTGAATAGATAGCTAGCTAAGATCGATTGTATTTAAATTGTAGTCTTCATTTCTCGATTGTATATCATGGGCACTTTTTGATATCATGAATATTTTTAAATTTCACGGGCACTTTTTGAATTCATGAGGACACTTGATCTTGATCCCCCTCCATCTCGATCTCGATCCCCGCACTCCTCCCGCCTCCACCGCTTGCCGATGATATTTTCAAGTAAGAAATTTGAACATATTTTTTAAAAAATTATTACTGTTTTTATAAAAAAATATTACTGTTATGATTTAAACAAGTTTGAACATATTTAAACACAAATAAATATCAAAAACAGCATTTAAAATGCATAAAAAAATATTAGGGAGCGTGGGAATCGAACCCAGGACCTCCTGTTGTGTGTGCTGCGTGCTGACCGGTCGGGCTAGTGGGTGGGTTCTGTTGTAGATAGGGTAAGGTTGTAGATATGGTTAGTGGGCTAGATTAAAACAAAATTCTAATGGCGCACCGAGGGGAGGTGCGCCATTAGAATAGTCATACTTATGAAGCACGACTGGACGGTGCGCCATTAGAACCCTCCCCCTAGCTATCCTCCCTCCCTCTCGCCAGATCCCCTTCGACCCTCTCTCCCTCGCCACCAGATCCACCCGCGCGCTGCCCCGACCCACGCCGCCGCCGCCCCCGCACCTCCGTCTCCGTCGTCGCCCCTAGTCAGCCCCTGCCCTGCCCCCCATCGCCGTCCGCTCCCAATCCACCCCCTCCCTCGCCTTCACCGCACCCACCCACCCCCTCCCTCACCTTCCCAGCCATCGAGCTCCACGTGCGAGGCGACAGGCAAGGCGGCGGGCAGAATCTGCTTCAACACCGGGCCGGCGAGCCGCGGAACCAGGGCGCGACGGCGCTCGACCCCACCACCCCCCCTCCACCACTTCTTCCTCGGGTCGCCGCTGTCTTCCTCAACTTCGGCCACCTCTGTTGCTACTAAGCTGTCGCAGGGCCTCCTTGCGCCTCCCCGGTGAGCTCCGCCTCCTCTCCCCTCTTTCTTCTTGCAAACACTCTGTTTGTCCAGCAAATCAGCGATAATCCTGTTGATTCCGGCTGTAGTATTTCAATCCAACGATGGCGCCCGAGCAGCAGTGGCATCGATTCAGGGTATAGTTAGGGCCATGATGTCACAAGCATTTAAACAACTGATACAATATTACAAAAAACAATGCACAATGATTTTGCTAGTAGTTAAGCAAAGAGCAACTTTTCCCCAAGAAAAAGAAGAGAATTAGTTTGTAAATACCACTGACAAATGGGACACGCCGGTAAGTTATGACTGCAATTTCCAACATATATATGACATTTGCTGTTTGAGTTGTTAGTTTTTCCCATTTCTCGTCCAGCCAATTCAGCCAAATGCTAAACCTTTATACAGAGAGATGGAAACAGATGCTTCCTGTGTAGTATAATTTTTTACTAGGTTGCCGGAAGAGGGGTAAAACTACGGAATTGTTATGCACAAATTGCTAGTGGTTGCTTGGCCACTCACTACAACTAATTTCACATAACCAAAATGATAAAAAGGGAGATGATGGCAACCAGTTTAGAAAACATTGTACTAGTGGGTGGTAACTAGTTTGAAGAAAATTATAAATAAGATTCCAGCAAATTAGTGATCTAATTGTGATAATCCTGCTCACATCCCCACTTGCAGCAGAGGCAGGCAATGCCTCTATATGCTCTGCTTTCTTGCCTAGCTAGAGCGCAAACCTAGCCCAAGTTGTGTATTCCCAATTGCTAGTGGTCTAACCGATGTTTCCCTAGTTGGGTGAGACTGACTTGGCTCTTTCTTGGAGGAGACAGATCAAACAAGTGTTGTCGCTTTTGTTTGAACTTCAAAGAGTGTTGTGACTTGGCTCTTAATCAAAAGACTGTTGTCAGTTTTGTTTGAACTTTGTTTATTTGGAGGAAATTACTCTTAAATGCTAGTCCTATTACGGTGGAGATTTTTCTTGTCCCGAGTTACACTAAAGATATTTTTACGATAATATTATAAAAACTGCACGGTGTGTGTTCAACTTGTATCTTCTAGCTTAAGTTTAACTTGTCTGAGTTACACTCAAGTTATAATGTGTTTAACTAGTAAAATTCAGTTAACAACAACATCAGTAAAATTCAGTTAATTAACTAAAGAAGAGAAGAGAGAAAGTAGAGAGCAAGAGGAGTACTTGCATTAACTAAAACATTTTACTTTAAACTTGCAAAATTGCAGTACTCCCTAAAACTACTGCAAGCAAGAACTACTGTTGGAGGGCACTCTTTGTAGGGATATTCTACAGTCTCTTGAAACTTGCACTCATCGCAATTTACTCCATGATACTATAGTTCTTTGCAAATTCTCTTGCTCTACTCCACCGCATGCACTTTGCAATACACTACTCCTTTGCATGTTTAATCGATTAACGAGAAAAAGGTCTGAACAAGCAAATGTAAGAAAAGAAGAGAGCTTGTCTTGCCCGGTACATCATCGAGGCGATTCACGAGAGATTTTCAAGTTAGAAATACTCCCGAGGGGTGAGCGAAGAGAGAATATCATGACGGAACAATTTAGTTTTAATTAATGGAAAAGTTGCATTTACTTGTAGTGAAAGGAACAATTTCAGGTAATTATAAATATTCAATAGCAAAGAGGCAAGCGATAGCAGTAGATGCCAACTTTTGATATGCATGCATGCATTCTTTGCTTGTTTATATTCATTCTTGTAAACTGAACATGCTCATCTATCTATCTATCTATCTACACCTTAAGTATGTATGTATGCATTGTATTTTTATTTCCTTTGGAAAGTAAAGTTTATTTCCTGGCTGGCTGGCATGATGGCTCATGGATCCCTCACTGCAGCTACAGTTGGAGCTCAATCTGATCTCATCTGAAATGAATCTATAAATACTGAGTGTAGTTAGTTACGAGTAGTAGAAATAGTTGCTTTGGATGCGATTACTTGCATGGGCACGGCTGATGAAGAAAAACTTTATATATATTCATACTGATGTTGACTCTATAAATCATACTTATTGGACATGTTTTATGTGTTGATCCATCAATTGATCACATTGAGAAAGACCATCGTGTCTCCGACCATTTTGCAAAGGTCATGTCTCCGACAATCGTGTCGTGATGAATTTGCAGGTACCCCGAGAGGCCCTTGAGTTTGTCGGAATGTTGATTAACTTCCATTCCAGGAAATTCGGGTACTCCATATGTCCTATTTTCAGCAAAAGTCGTGCTGAAATTTTCCGTGAATTTTAGCATGACTTTGCTAAAAATAGGACATATGGGGTACTTGCGACTAAAGCATGGGCCGGGTATCTTAGTACTTAGTTAAGTAGGATCAACTGCCCCGCCATTCTTGCTGCATTAAGCCATAGGTGGCAATAGACCCAAGTGATTAGGCCCAACTTAGAATTCTCCTTAGCATCGATAAACCCTAGATGATAAACCCAACATAGGTGGCAATAGATCCAAGTGATTAGTGCCAAGTGATTAGGCCCAACCTAGGGTGCCTCGGCATCGATAAACCCTAAATGATGAAAACTTAACTTGGCTGCCCCGGATGCCTCGGTGTCGATGAGAACCTAAATGATGTACGCTTAGGCTTTTAGGGTGCCTCGACGTCGACAAAACCTAAATGATGAAAGCTTAGGCTTTTAGGGTGCCTCGGTGTCGACAAGCCCTAAATGATGAGACCATGATCTTGTTCCTTGACAATAACCAACTTTTTGACCAAACTTTTTTCCTATTTAGAGCGAAACATGGCCCACAACGATGAGGCCGGTGGTTCGGGCGGCAATAAATTCTGGGAGCTGTCCTGGAGATGGAGGAACAACCTCACCGCTATGAGGACACCATGGAAGACACCGATCCTGATTACACAACCCCTAGTGGCGTCGGGGATGACACCACTGATGGTGCCGCCGAGGATGCCACCACTGATGATGGCGGCGCACACACAGATGGCAGCCAATCGAAGAAGCAAAGGAAGGACCGGCGTCCGAATGCGCTCCGCACCGTCAAGGAGGAATTCATTCAAGTGGACTCCGACGGGAATCCAACGGAGCCCAAACATATAGTCAAGGGGTACTCGGTTCAGCTCGGGTGCATTCTCCGGAGCACCGTCTCGATCAACACCGAGAACCTTAGGCATAAGGACCGAGGGAATTTGCACAACCTCCTCTTCACGAAGCTGCACGAATGATACAAGTTCCCCGCCAAATTTGAAAACACACGCCTCTCAGGGAATAAAGTGAACAGTGCTGCCCTCACGAAGATGAGCACGGCCCTGTCTACTTGGAGAAGCGCGGTGAAGAAAATGATTGATAAAGGTGATAGTTATGAGAAGATCAAGGCGAAATATCCTTTGATGAGCGAAGATGAGTACAAGGAGTTCAAGATCAAGTGCTCGACCAGTGCAACCTCCGAATCAAGTCGGTGGGGGAAAGAAATGCGGGAGTTGAACTTAGGGAACACAAACTCGGTCCCAAGGTTACAGAGTGGCGGAGCCTATATGGGACAAGGAGGACGCGGAGCGTGCCAAGCAAGGCCTACTGCCCCGCTTCGAGAAATACAGCGGTAACAAGCAGACCAGGAACTATGTCAGGGCTCAGTACAAGGAGGACCCGATAACAAAGGAGCTTACCACGGGTCCGAAGACCAGGGCGCTTGAGCTTGTTCTGGTAAGGAATACACCCCCGCGTAATTAGCTCCATATGGTTGCACTCTAATTAATCCCCAATATTTCTAAATGGTTCACGTTCCTTTCGCAGGAAACTGAAAGCGAGATGCACGGGTCGTCTCAAAGCTCCCCTTCGACACCCCTTTAAATAGGGCGTTGAACATAATGAAAAGCAAGGATAAGCTCACTAAGCCGGCGTCGGCTGGTCGTATGGCGGCAAAGGCTTGTCCACAAAATGGGGTCATACTATACCGCTTGTGTGCGGAAGGAGAAAAAAGGCCAGCTCGGAAAGCCGACGCGCGAGGTTGAAGCACTCAAGGCACAAGTGGCGCGGATTCCGGAGCTTGTCCAAGAGCAAGTGGAAAACAAGCGGGAACGAAGCTCAACGCCATGGTGCCTACGTTGATTCATGGGGCGACGGCGTGGATTGCGGGCGGCCAACAGGGCCTCCCGGTTCCCTGTGTTCACGGCCAAGAACTTCGCGACAGCCGCGGCGGCGCCATTGGTGTCTCCATAGCGCCATTGGTGTCTCCGTGGCGGCGCCATTGGTGTCTCGGCGGAGGCGGTATTCGTGTCTGGCGCCGCACGCATTGAGCTTAATGCACCCGGGTGTACGCCGCGGCTCTCGCCGACAAGCTCCCCTCCTTGGTTACTGCGCCCGCGGTTAGTGGTGCCTCGACATTAGCCGAGCTCGGCGGCATCACGGTAACTAAGCCTCTCGGCCGATGACTTCATCTCCTTGCCTTTGTTGGGCATCCCCGACGCCTGTACATGTTTTCACGAGGCACCGCCGACGTTCCTTGCACTCTTACGCGCCGTGGGCGCCGAGTTGATCGATGTCGCCAAGGGCAGAATCATTCAACCGGCAACCGCGATGTTCCACGGTAATCCGATGCCACCCACGGTGTATAGGGTTGAAGTGGTTCGGTGCTGCCAGTGCTGACGAGCTGTTACTTCCGGTTCGACCCCGGGGAATAATGAAGAAGATGAGATGACCCTCGGCGCTGCAGAACTGGCGGCTGCTTTGGCGAAGAGCCAGATTCGTTTGGGGCGGGGACACCACCCCAGACAGGACCGCCCGATCGTGCGGCGCCAAGCCATGGCAAGAACGCCGCAATGCTACCGGACCTGCCGGACATCCCTATGTCGGACATCCCTATGGCACAGGATCCGGACAGCCCTATGGCACAGGATCCGGACAACGATGACAACGACGACGGTACATTTACCAAAGTCGATAAGTAGTTTGCCGAACATGGGTACGCTGACGAGTTCTGCGGGCCTCTTTCTCAAGAACCCAACCAAGACGACCGCAATCTAGCTGGTACGGCGGAGAAATCCAATTACAATAGGCGTCTTCTGGCGTTCAGTTCTCAGGAGACGCCCGCTCCCGCCTTCACCGAGCCTCGAGATAGCTGAGGTGCGAAATATTATCAGCCCAACACGCTCAAGAAAGCGGTGCGTGAGCGTAACTTCGGTCCCATTACAGGAGATCAAGAAGAAGGGACGGAAGCGAAAAGACTAACAAGGGCGCCGGGCGAGCGGCCGCACCGAAGTTGGATCCGTGCTCAGGACGGGCCACCTTCACCTAAGGATATCTCGAGGAGGGTGCATGTGGCGGGTAGGGCGATTCTACCGCCAAATATGCTGAATGCTACAGCCGGTGCTATGCGGAGTCTGCACGACAGTGTTCTTTCTTTGGAGAAGCGGCGTCTGAGAGAGAATGATGTGGCATACCGGTTTTCGTGGCCAAGGTGCGGAGGGCAAGGGCTTTGTGGATGGCGACATCGGGATACGATCGTCCTGCGGTTTGATGACATCTTTGCTATGTTTAACCTTCATCCGCTGCACTACACCTTCGTTCGGCTGTTTTCATTTGAGTATGGAGATGCGGATCATTAGAGACAATACCCCGGACATCGTGATAGTCGACCCCTTCTACATGCGTGCCAAGCACTTGAACAGCGCTGGGGGCCGCCAAGTTGCGAGTTCACACCTCGAAGGCGTCATTCTCGCAAACCCAGATAAGGATAACTTCCTTGTGGCTTACTTTCCCGAGTAAGTCATCCCTTAACCGCCCCGTAACATATGATTTCTTAGATTTTGATCGTTCTTTTTTTTCTAACATTCCGTGTTCTGTGTAGTGACACACATTGCACACTCATCCTCTTAAGCCCGAAATATTCCATGGCCACGTATTTCGACCCGAACCGTAACTCCAAGATAGACTACACAAATGTCAAGAAAGTTCTTGATGATGTTCTCCTGCCACGCCAAATCTGGAGAGCACCTTCACCAGTGGCAGTTCGTAAGTACAGCAAGCACATGTTCTCACACAATACGAAGTTCTCTGTGTCAAGCAGCCGCTGGCGGTCGGAAGGATGCCTACTATGCCCTCCATCACAGGCGGCGATCGTAAGGGACCATCATCAACTTCGCTACCAGATAATCTCAAAGATTGGGCATGAGCTTGTCGGCAGTCCAGACGCGGACCTCGAGATAAGAATTCTTCGCATCCGATCGGAGTTTTGGACATCATCCATCAAGATGTCCTTCATACCTCGCGGCAGTTCTTCCTCGATATCAACCGTCCAACGATTGAGATAGATGAAATGCTACAAATGCAGGGTGACAACGACCCGCGATTTCATGACCATCACGACAGACGGCGGCTTCATCCACGCTCCTGTCCGATGAGTCGAGTCGAAAGTAGTGATGTGTAGTTCTGAAACATTGATTAGGTCATGTTGTAATTAAACTTTAATGAATTCGTATGTCTCTTTGGTTTGGACAGTCATTCAACTTAGATGTAATCGATGCTATTTATTAGTAGAACCATGAATCTATTAATGTCTTGCTTTTCTCTTTCGATCCTTTTGTTGCATACTTACATATTGCTTATGTATTGTGCATTGTTTGGCTTGTGCATAGAGATGCCGTCGTATGTATAGGTGTACAAGGGTAAGGTTCCTGAGTCTCTGACGACTTGGAGGAGTGTCGGAGACAGGTTCACCGTTTCAGCGGTAACAGTTACAAAGGGTACACCACTAGGGCAGAGGCGGAATCTAGATATGCCCGCTATCTAGCGGGAGAGAGGAGGGAGCATTGGAGGAACCGGATGAAGACCAGTTTGATCGCGATGATGCTCATCGTGATGACCACAACTCTCTTTTATGTGATGGTAGTTTAGATGATCGATATCGACTTGTAATATGAAGACAAACTCGATACTCGCGGTCTTGAGACTTGTAATGTTTTATCTTTGTTTGGTCTTTTGAATTCGGAGACTAATATGATGAATTGTATTCGGAGACTAATCTTCTATTGTATTCGATGAATCTGATGTTGCTTTGTGTCTGCTGTCTATATTCTGTCCAATAATATATTTTGTAACCTGTGCAAAAATCAGAAAAGCAAAAAACCAAATATTCATACTAATGGCGCATCAAGGCGAGTGCGCCATTAGTATGCCAAAAAGATACTAATGGCGCATCAAGGCGAGTGCGCCATTAGTGTGACAAAGCACATGGTTACATATGGCCCCGGAGGCATACTAACGGCGCATGGAGTTACATACTAATGGCGCCTTGCCAGGTGCGCCATTAGTATACCAGATACTAATGGCGCACCAGTGGTGCGCCATTAGTAAAAAATTCTAATGGCGTGCTACTAATGGCGCACCGGTAGTGCGCCATTAGTAGGCCTTTTCCTAGTAGTGTCCGCCTCTGTTCGGTCAGAGGAGACGACGCGCGCGTGGACTGGTCAAACCTGACCAGTGGGACAGGCGGGCCCACCGTCAATGACCCAGCGCCGGTCCACGCTGGATAAGTGAAGGCGTATTCCCAGAGTACGTCTTCGACGTGTATTTATCCGAAGCGTTTCTCTTTTTACATTTTTTTAACGAAATTTGACTAAACTTTGACTGGCTATATCTTTTAAATAAAACTCCAAATGAGTTGATTCTTTTCCTACCTCTCTCAAATTTAGTCTAGTTTATTTTAAGATTTATTTGAAAAAAATTCAGACAACTTCTATGCACTGTTTTTGAAGTATGTGTTATTTGAATATTTTTCAAAATAGGATTTTTGGCGAAGAAGAAAACTTTCAAAAGTTTTAGGATGCCCCTTGCCTCTACACAACTTGAAGGCAAGCATTCTGAACCCTGGCATAATATACTTGTGATGGTAATCATCCTCATGTGCCTTGCATGCATGCCGGAAAAGAATCCGGGAAAGCCTCTGCCTTGGGTAGGCATGAGCTTGTCCCCGGTCTCCGTCGGGACAGTTATGTCCGGTATGGCATAGTAAGGTATAATGAGTGGTGATTCTGTTGGTTGAAATATTTTGTTACACATATCATGCAGGGAATTTATAATCCTCCTGAGTCGACCGTAGATCGAGTCTTGTTCCAGCAACCCCCATACTTGTTTCGTACTACCACTTGCCCTACCGCAGGTAGGGTGCGGTTCAGTAAGTTGGCAACCCCTTTCTTGGCACACACCATACAGAGAGGCCACGGTGGAAGATACCGACTGCAGCCGGTAGGCAGGCCACCTGGTCCGGGGGCATGGGTGTTTCCGGTTGGGACCGAGAGAGGGGACACCCCTTGGAGAGCGCGATATAAATTTGATCCCATGCTACGCGAGGTTGTAGCCTCCCCACTTAGAGTTTTGCTTGACAGGTGTCGTGGGTGATTCCAGACACTGGTAAGTTAAGCTAGTGTGTGTAAGTCAGGTGTGTTTTCAATTAAAAGACCGTAGACGGAATTAGTCCCGATGGACTAAAGAAACCCGTTACTCGTGAGTAAAGAGTACACCCTCTGCAGAGGTTAAATCTATTCAAATAGCCGTGTCCATGGTTAAGGACTACGATGCAGGATGGGTCAGTGTCGGTCTTGGAGGAGAAACTACTAAACCAGAACATGGATCATGACGTGTGACATATGATGATTATGATTATTATTATTATGGACTAACCCCTTTATATTATTTGAAGTATTGAGTATCCCTGGGACGGTTCTACCTCCTGGAAATTCACTATGATTGTATTTACTTTATGAGCCCTTTATGTGGTGTCGCGCAGACGCCCGACTGTGGCATGCTTATTATTTATTTATGAGCCCTTTATGTGGTGTCGCTGAGACGCCCCACTGTGGCATGCTTATTATTTATTTATGAGCCCTTTATGTGGTGTCGCTTAGACGCCCGACTGTGGCATGCTTATTGCTTACATTATAAGCGCTTTATGTGGTGTCGCTCGGGCCTTGGTGAAACTGCGCTTCGTTATTTACTATCCTTTCGAGGCGTCGCTTCAGACACCCGATCGGTGCATTTCATTACTACCCTGTCATTGCATATTCATGTTGTATATAAATAACCTACTTGCATGCATCAGGGATATTGTTTTATGACTGACGCTGTGAGCATAGAATATTTTAGTGCATGATTATCATTTATATTATACCCGTGTTCATAATGTTTGCGAGTACATTCAAAGTACTCACTGGCTTGTCCCTGGCTATTGTCTTGGCCAGATTTCTTACATGGAGAGGAGCATTGCGATGACCGCCCTGGAACCTAAGCAACGGTGACAGCAGCCTCGCAAAGATAGGAGTTAACCTGGTCAGTTGTTCCTGTGGGAAATGGAGTCCCATAGACACTGATGATCCACAAACCGCTTCCGCCATCAACCACTAGAAACCATTTGTTGTACTCATAGGCCAGAATGGTCTTGTACTACATATTTTGTATTTTGCTTGGAATCTACGTATCAAGTTGGTGCCTCATCATAACTTGATAATCCTGGGGCTGGTGAGCACAAGGGCCATTTTCTGGGAAATCAATACCCGGAAAACCGGTCGTGACAGGCCCGAAGATACCAAAGCAGAGAAGTACGGGCCAAAACTTATAACGTTGGCGAACTAGTTCTACGCCTGCCGGAGAAGAAAAAGAACAAGCTTAAGCCCAAATGGGAAGGTCCCTTCATTATTGATCAAGTTCTGACCGGCGAAGCATACCGTCTGCGGGATGCATCGGACAATCGACTTGAGCCAAACCCATGGAACGCAGCCAGACTCCGAAGATTCTACGCCTAGTGCTAGACTCTATGTTCGTCTCCTTACCCCCGTCCATTTTTCGCATATATATTATCTGTCTTTTCTCTCTTTCTTTCTTGTTTTTCCTTCTCCTCAAGGCCTTCAAAGGCCAACTTGTGTCTTGCTTACACACTATTAACGCGCTAGCCGCGCTCATTGTACCTGGGGCCTTCTTAACAGAAGCTTAATTATTTTTCTGGGCTTCATGCCCCGCACATGTGTTATTCTTCCGCATGTACCTTTTTTCGCCATTATATGCATCGATATGACTTATGTTTTGGCCAAGCTGCGTTGCCTGGCTCTTGTATTTATGCCCTACGTTCCCGTTAATTCGGCTAGGGCATAAGGGGAGCACCTCTGCGATTGTTACTGCCGGGTCAGCCGGATGTGTACCTGAGACTGGGTGAAGCCGAAAGCGAGCGTTCTTAAGGGAATATTCGGTTGGTGACCAAAAGATGACTTTTATTTATTTTGATACATGCCCCCAGATGTTTTTTGCCTGTGTCTCTTCTCGCCGTCCGTACATGCACATTAGGGCATGCGTACCCAGGGAAAGGAACCCTTAACGGAACTATTCTCCCTGGAAGATGTTTCTTACTATCCATGTAATATAACATAACTAGTTGGGTACTTGTCTGTTCAAGCACTTATGACCCCTACGCCAGGTTTGCACGCATACCCCAGTTTTTACATAACTGAGCGGGTATTCGGATACACTCTAGACTATTGGGTCCCGAGGTCGAAGCGAAAAGGTCTGCCATGAAAAATGATTTACAATACGGCTAGGGACATTATACATGTCACTTAAATTACACAGTCACTTAGACTGACTAAATTCTTCTTCTATCCCATCCAACAGGCTGTCTAGCCTACAATCCTGTTGGGAATACTTCGCGGCTAATTCTACTTGGTCATACACCAAACTGACGGGGATCTCTTTCCCATCGGGCTCCACAGGTCCGACCTCGGCCATGTGGTTTGGGTTAGCCTTGGTATACCGCGTCTTCACCATGGCCCAGGCTTCCCTGGCACCTTGACGGCAGGCCGATATCTTACATAATCGAAAGCACCACCGTGCTCCCTGGAGCTTCTCTGCAAGCTCTCCAATGCCTCCTGGCAGGGAGAAGGATGGACACAAGGCCCGGGCAATACCCTGCATCACCTGCCGAACTTGTTCGTGCAGCTGTGAGAGCTCTGGTAGAAGATCACCCGCTGACCCGGGCATCTCCTCCAGCAGCGACCGGTCAAAGATACTGCAGACATAACTCTGTTAGCCGGCTTCCTCGCCGAACTCTTTGAAAAGTTCGTTCAAGCACTTACTGAAAATGCCGCGTCGAAGCCGCTTATTCTCCTTCACGGAATCCGCAAGTGTCGGTGTACTAGAGTAGGGGTACCCTAGTATCCCGTACTGCGTGCCGCAGACGATTCTGACACCGCCTGCAAGGTTTGCCTCGTCACCGCCAATATCCCCCGGGGCTCCTTTGGAGCCATTCAAGCACCAAGTATTTGATTGAGAAGACAAGGCCCCGACAAGAGGAGCTTGTCGGGAAGGCCACTCCAGGCACGCAGAAGACACGGCCCCGGCAAGAGGAGCTTGCCGGGAAGGCTCAGGCGCGACAGGATTCGGCCGCTGCAAGGCGCTTGCCGCGGCATGCAACTTCTCTCCGTCTCCGCTCCAGCTCACCCGGCGACGTGTCACCATGGGACCGTTCCATGCGCAGCGTGTCGGCGGTCATGCAGCCAGCGGAGGGCAGCGATAAGCGGCGCTGACAGGCTCGCCATCGTGGCGAGCGGAGGCGCACCTGACGGCCTCTGTTACACTGTGTGGGCGACAACGACGGGCATTTATTGCTTTGGTCCCTTGCCGTCAGAGTTAGGTATTTTGTAATCGCATACCTTGTTCAAGTAGGTGTACCAACTCCTGTTTTTACATTTGTACCCTCGTCTATGTTGCCACTGTCGGAGACCCTTGAGCATATAAAGGAGGCCCGGGTGCAACGTAGAAAGGGTTCGCCGAGTTCGCCTCGTTCGGTTCATTCGACCCACTCGAGACCAGAGACACTCACGCTAGGTTTTGTAGCCTGCATTGCTCCCTGGAAAGAACACAACAGATCAAACAAGCAGCAATAGGAGTTTTATCTCTCCGGAGAGCTCCGAAGCTGGGTAAACCGCTCGTGTGCCTCGCCTCGATCCGCTCTTCATGCGATCTCCGCCCCCCTCCGAACCACAAGGGGCCTGCTCCGCCGGCCCCATAGGTGTCCGTGGGTACGATCAGCCTCCCCGACATCTTTGGCGCGCCAGGTTGAAAGTGTGCCGCACTTAAGTTGCCTGTGGAACCAGGGATTTTCGTGCTCAAGCTGACTCAGCCAACCGTAACACCATCAACAGGACAAAGCAAGAAGAGGAAGTTGGCCTCTGGTGACTACTTTCCGACAGAGCTTCCCGAAGCCGTCGTTGCAAAGGTCCCCAAGATCAACACCAATGATCTTTGAGGAGCAGTCTGCTCCGGCAGACCCGAGGTTTGTTCGTTGAAGCAGACGCTCCCGACAAGTCTTGCTCCGGCAAGATTGTCGGGGAGCATCAAGCTCCGGCAGGGCCGCTGGTCCTTGCCGTGGAAGCTGATTTTCCCGCAGCAACAGATGTGCCTTTAGTCCTTGTTGTCGAGCCACAAGCTCCAGCATGGGCGCAGCAGATTGTCCATTTCCTTCAGACAGGAGAACATCCCGAAGAGCAAGAAGAAGCGGAAAGAGTAGCCCGGCAGTCAAGTATGTACCAGCTTGTCGACAAAGATACTGCATGTAAGAAGACTGAACGGTGTGAAATTGAAGTGTATTCGGGGAAGATGGGCCGTGGCTGTTGGCGAGAGATACATGGAGGCATATGTGGTCACCACATTGGCATGAAAGAGCACTTGCAAGCAAAGCTTTCCGGCAAGGTTTCTTTTGGCCGACAGCCCTCCGGGATGCAATCGCACAAGTAACCAAGTGTGAAGCATGCAGTTCCATTCCAAACAGATACACCAGCCAGCTCAAGCTCTCCGGGCGATCCCTTTATCCTGGCCATTTTGATGCGGGGCTCGACATCCTCGGCCCCTTCCCGAAGCTGTCGGGGGCTTTGAGTACTTGTACGTCACCATCGACAAGTTCACAAAGTGGCCGGAAGTGGAAGCAGTGAGGAAGGTGACGGCACAGTCAGCAGTCAAGTTCTTCAGGTCAATTGTTTGCCGTTTCGGAATCCCCAACCGGATCATCACCGACAACGGCACACAATTCACGAGTCGCACCTTCATGCGGTACGTCCAAGACCTTGGCGCCAAGGTCTGCTTTGCTTCTGTTGCTCATCCAAGAAGCAACGGTCAAGCAGAGAGGAAAATGCTGAAGTGCTGCGCGGGCTCAAGACCAGAACTTTCGACAGGTTGCACAAGTGCGGAAGAAACTGGATTGAGGAGCTGCGGTGGTTCTTTGGTCGATCAGACGACGCCAAATCGAGCCACCGCCGCATACACCCTTTGCTCTAGTCTATGGAGCAGAGGCAGTTCTCCCCACGGAACTCAGATACAGATCGCCTCGAGTGCTCGCTTATGATGAGCTTGAGCAAGAGCAGCTGCGACAAGGTGACGCGCTGCTCCTTGAGGAGAGATCGTCTTCGAGTCATTTATGCAAGCCGCCGCTACCAGACAAGCTCTGCGTCGCTACCATAGCCGCAGGGTTAATGCGAAGTCTCGAGGAAGGCGACCTTGTTCTTGGCGCTTCAGTCCGCCAAGAAATTCAAACAAGTTGACGCCTTGAAGTGGGAAGGCCCTTATCGGGTGAAACGAGTCACTAGACTCCGGCGTTGTCCGCTTGAGACCGAAGATGGCATTCGGTGAGCAACTCTGGAACATTGAGCATCTTCGTAAGTTTTACCCATAGGCGCGGTTGTCGAACCCGTTCCGGCAACCACCTTTTGTACAAGTCTTGCCGCGGCTTGCATGTAATCCTTTGTACAAAGCCGGGCGCAGACCCCGTGCATCAGTAAAGCTCATGTGTTGCGCACAGCTTGTCAAATTCATGCTTTCATTATTTTATTGCATGTTTTGGCTAACACTTTATGCAGCAACCACACCGGTAAGCAGAATCGAGCCGCTGGGCTCCATAACATTATTTCCTCTTCTTTTTCTTTTCTCAAAGAAAGAAGGGCTCCCTCGCGCACAAGTTAACCAGGGGGGGGGAGGAGATAATACTATGGACCAGGCACCGCTCGATGAAGTTTCACCTCATCGGGAAGCAAGAGACAGAAAAGCTAAGTTGCCAAAGTTTGAGCAATCAATTTTTAAATTTTTAAGTTATCTTCCTCGAACGATAGTACTTTGTATGGAGAACACATGCGCGAGAGGAGCCAACTCACGGGCTGGTCGCGCCTTACTTTGTTTCGAGTCCACTCAACAACTTAAGTGAGCTGCGGTTAGTCGCGACAAGGTTGCTTGTCGGAGGCGGCATCGCCAGAGGCCTGTCGACGTTCCGCACTTTTCGGCGCTCACGGCAAAAGTGCCCGCAGGCAAGTCCCCTAAATGCGTAAAGGCGTAAACGCATACAAAGGAAGGAATCAAGTAGAGGAAATAACATTGGATTGATCGATTCACCTAAGATAGAGTATATTACAGAATAACTTGTCGCTGATCTAACAAAGTTTTCTAAACATGATCGTGGCGACAAGGGAAAGATAAGGTTGGCGGCCTAGTCCACGCGGTCGCCCTCAATCCGCTTGATCTTGTTCACCTTGTCCACAATGGAGTGCGACAAGGGCTTTGAGCTCCTCCACGTTGGCTTCGGGCGGCAAGGATCCGAGGACGCCGTTAAGGTTGAGGCCCGGGTTGCGGAAGGCCACCTTCATCAACACCTTCTCGAGGGCCCTGCACAAACCTGGCATGATTCCTCGGCCACCTGCCGGGACCTCCTCTCGAGCCCGGAGGCCCGCCGCCACACCTTTGAAGAATAAGCTGAGCTTGGCGCTGGGTTGGAGATGCTCGTCGAGGAGTACGCAAGAGTCCGCCATCCCCAGCTCCATCAGCTCGTTGTGGATGTCGTGGCGGTGTCCACAAGACCTTCGGTCCAGGTGCTCCACGCTCTCCCTCAAGGTGTTCTCGACGGAGGCAGCATTCGCCAAAGAGCTCCTCCTTGGCCTTGATCGCCTCCAACAAGCCCACCTCCCGCTCTCTGGCGCCATCCAACGTCTGCGTCAGAGTGGTCAGCTTCAGCTCAAGATCCGCCTTGGAATCCTTGGCGGCGTTGAGCTCCTTGGCCCTATCAGTGAGACGGCTCTGCAGCTCGCCCAGGGTGTAAGCGTCCTTCTCGCGCTCGCGCTTGAGCACGGCGAGCTCTTCGCCGCTCTTCTTGAGGGTGGCCTCCAGCTGTGCCACCTTCGCCTTCAGCTCTTCCTTGGCGGCCTCGGCGGCTGCGGCAGCGTCGCCCGCTTCTGGCGCTACGCCAGCGACTCCTCACATGGCGGCAAGGTCCTCCTCGTGGCTGTCCAGGTTGACCTTCCGCTGCGCCAGCTCGCTTTCCTGCGCGGCGAGCTTCTCGGCAGCCAGCCGCTGCTCCTCATCAGCTGCGGCCTTCTCAAGGATGAAGGCCGTGCGCTCCTCTGCAAGTTGCCCCCGCGCTTCCGCCACGTCGCGGAGGGCTTCTTTGTTGGCGCTCCGGAGCTCCTCGGCGCGCTTCTCCATGTCCGCTCCCGCCCTCGCGACAAGGGCTTCCCGGGTCTCTAACGCTGCCTGCAGTGCGGTAGAGCGGCAACAGCTTCCTCGGCCTGCTCCTCCTCGAACTTCGCTGCTGCTGCTTGGCGCGTCCACCAGCGTCGGCCAATGAGGCGAGTAGCTCGCCGTCGAAGGTTTCTCCCTCGACCGGCGCCTGAGCTCGGCTCCGGGGAGCTTGATGAAGACGCCGCCGGCCTTGAGTAGGCTCCGGGCTGGGGCTCCTCGAACTGGCCCGTGGCAGTGGCGGGGAGTCGGCTGTCGGTGTGGCGCTTGCCGCTCCTGCGGCCTCAGGGCCGTCAGTACGATCGCCCGACCCCTCGCCGGCCTTTGCGTCGGCAGCCCCGGTGGCCTCCTCGCCCTGAGCTCATCGGCGACGGCCTCTTCCTCCACGACGACGACCTCTTCTTCTTCGACGGGGCGGCCTCGTCGGTGTTGCCTTGCGTTTCCTCGCCGGCGGCCTCGACCTCCATCGGGTCTGCAAAGCGAAGAAAGGGGCAGTCAGCAGATATTCAAAAAGAGAAACAAAAGAAAGCAAGCCCAAGGGAAAATCTCGTGTAAGGGAGTTACACTGCAACGGGTCATAGCCGTGGCCTCAACCAATCGGAGGGTCACTGGCGCCGTCCCCTTGCCGGGTAGCCTCCCTTGCGGAGTGGCCTCCCTTGCCGGGGTGGCCTCCCTTGTCGGAGGGAGCTCCCTTGCCGGGGAGTTCTCCCTTGGCGGCGTAGTGGCAGCGGGCAGGATCTCGGAGGCGGCTTCCGAGCCCTCCTGATGAGGCTGCTCTGCCCCTACACAAGCACACAGTCAGATATCAACGAAGAAAGGGCACCCCTGCGCACCCAATAGTAAGAAGAAAATTGCACACATACTCTGGGGGTTGTGCTGGGGGCTGCTCAGAGGAAGGGTTGCCGGGTCCGGCAAGGGAGTCTCGGACGCGTCCCCCGCCGCCACGGGAGAATCGTCCTCAACGAGGACCGTCGGGATCTTGGCCCTCTTTGCGCTCTCGGGCGGCGTCACGAAAAGGAAAGAGTCGAAGCAAGCAAATCAGATTCAAGATAAAGCAATAAAAATTGAAGAAATACAAGCACAATCTCGAGAAGCTTACTCTTCGCTTTCCTCCTGAGCTGAGCGGAGAAGTCAAACTCAGCCCGCCTCCCGGTGCGATGAGGCGGGAGTGGGCTCTCTTGGCCGCTTGGCGAGGCGTCGGCGGCTGAGAAGATTCCGCCCGATTGTCGCTGCAGTTTGGGGTGCTCCGCAGCAACCTCGCTTGCAGCGGTGGAGCGCGTCGGCCAGCGCTGCGCTTTGTGGGCGGTCTGCCGCCCGACTCGTCTCCAACCTGCGGAGACGCCTCCTCGGCGGGCTGGGCTCCCGCTTAGCGGCAAGTCGCTTAGCGGCGGGAAGAAGCGCCCTCGGCGGGTCCACTCGACCCGGCCTCGGGCTCGACAAGCTCGTCCTCCCGGCGACCTCTCCTCGCTCGGCAAGGCTTGCCGCGCCCGCCCGCGTCCGCCTCCTCCATGGTGAACCCGAAGGCTCCAGCGGCGGCGGCTCTGCCGCCGCCTCCACTGGTGGCGATTCTAGCCATCTCCTGGTCGGTGGTGTCGCTGGTGAGCCTCTTCTGCTCGTCGGCGCGGATCGGCACTTCTTGCAAATCGTCGAAGAATTGCTGCACGACCTCGTCGGGGGGCTCCTGCCAGGTCGGGACGATCCCGTGGGAGTCGCACAGTGGCATCATGGCGCGGATGCGGTCGAGCGCCGAGTTGTTGCACAATGGGACGACCCCCCGCGGCAACCTAAACCACTCCGGATGGTCGGGGTCGTTCTTGAACAGCTCGAGCAGCACTGAATCCAGCTCCATGAAGGTGAAGTTCCAATTCAGGCCCGGGCGCAGCCTCATGATGTCCGCCGCATTTTGGAACTCCCAAGCAGGCCTCCTCCTTTCTCGCAAGGGAAGCGTCTGGCGGCGAATGAAGTCTGCGCTTAACCGCTTCCCACTGTCAACCCGGCAAGCTTGAGGCGCAGAATTCGGTCACAGCTATCTTCAACCGCATCCTCCGCGTAAGTTACTCCAATCCCTGCCACGCACTATTGGGGTTTGGCGCCTGCGGCGGTGAAGGGCTGTGGGTTCTCCTCACGACCCAGCACCAGTTGGCTCTCCACTCCTCCCACTTGTTCCGAACTCCCCTCTAGGTAGGCCTCTTTCTTGCCGATCCTAGAGACCCAGGCTATCCCTCCGGCAAGTGGCTCTCCTCTCTCGACGCGGGGAACAAAGAAATGGCAGAAGAGTGCCACATTCAGGTGGACTCCGACAAAGTTTTCGCACAAATGTGCGAAAACGGCCATGGTCAAGATGGCGTTGGGGGTGAAATCAAGGAGCCGGAGGCTAAAGGTGTTCATTATGTCGCAAAAGAACTCGGAAAACGGCGGGCAGAGACCGCAATAGAAGAAAAGGGCGAAGAAAGGGTACCCTATTGGGGCCAAATCAGCGGCGGAGGCGGGGAGCACCCTCGTGCGCGAATGCGCACGAGTCTCCGTCGACCAGAAAAGGTAGAAGATGTCCCGCAGCTCCCGTGCGCCGAGCTGCGGGGGGGAAGATGGCTCGCTCCTTGCGCAGCGCCGCGAGCCGCTGTGCCTCGGCCGACTTGACGCCCTTCTCCTTATCGGCCTTCGGAGCCATGGCGAGGAGGGCGGAGGAGCTCGACGGCGGTGAGTGTGCTTGCGGCGAAAGGGGAGCGGCGGTGGTTTCTTGACAAGACAGCAATGGCAGGGGTGGTCGGCCTGCCTCTGTTTCCTCCGCTTATAAAGGGGAGGAGGGGGCGGATGTTCCGCTTATATTAATAAAGAACCCCCCACGACCGCGCCCACGATCTCTCGCATGACGCCACGTCCGGTGCGTGCCGTTAGTGGGGATCGTGGTGGGTCCTGGGCGAGTTGCGGCGTGGTCGAGGCAGCGGCGTGTCCGTGCGATTAAGGCCTGGCACGGCGACAGGCGCTTCGGCACCGTGTAATGCCCAGCCGGGGGCTCTGGCCGGTCTACTAGAGTAGGGGTACCCTAGTATCCTCAGACTCGTGCAGCACGGACGATTGCAGCACCCAGCGGCAAGGTTTGCCTCGTCACCGTAATATCCCCGTGGGTTCCTTTGGAGCCATTCAAGAACAAAGTATTTGATTGAGAAGACAAGGCCCCGACAAGAGGAGCTTGTCGGAAGGCCACCTGTGCACGCAGAAGACAAGGCCCCGGCAAGAGGAGCTTGCCGGGAAGGCTCGGAGCGCGACAAGTCTCCGGGCGCGACAAGGATTCGGCCGCGGCAAGGCGCTTGCCGCGGCATGCAACTTCTCTCCGTCTCCGCTCCAGCTCACCCAGCGACGTGTCGCCATGGGACCGTTCCATGCGCGCGTGTCGAGCGGCTGTGCAGCCAGCGGAGAGCAGCGATAAGCGGCCCGACAGGCTCGCCATCGTGGCGGCGGAGGCGCACTGACGGCCTCTGTTACCTTTGTTTGGGCGACAACGACGGGCATTTATTGCTTTTGTCCCTTGCCGTCGAGTTAGGTATTTTGTACTGCATAATCGCTCAAGTAGGTGTATCAACTCCTGTTTTACATTTGTACCCTCGTCTATGTTGCCACCTGTCGGAGACCCCTTGAGCATATAAAAGGAGGCCCGAGTGCAACGTAGAAAGGGTTCGCCAGGTTCGGCTCGTTCGGTTCATTCGACCCACTCGAGACCAGAGACACTCACGCTAGGTTTTGTAGCCTGCATTGCTCCCTAGCAAGAACACAATAGATCAAACAAGCAGCAGTAGGAGTTTTATCTCTCCGGAGAGCTCCGACGCTGGGGACACTGCGCGTGTGCATCGCCTCGATCCGCTCTTCGTGCGATCTCCGCCCCCCTCCGAACCACAAGGGGCCCGCTCCGCCGGCCCCATAAGTGTCCGTGGGTACGATCAGCCTCCCCGACAGCAAGCTGGGCTCGAACATCCTTCAGTTCCACGCTCAGCTGGGTATTGGCATCTTGGAGATCCTTTTATCCTGCTTAACTTTCGTAAGCACGCGGACTCCTTCAATATTCATTGTTAGATTTGCAGGCATGCCGCACTCTATATGGTACCTATCATTCTTTGAAACAAGTGTTACCGGAGGAGGCCTTCTCGGACTCCTTCAATGCGGCAACTGCGGCCCGTAGCTGGGCCTTGCACTCTTCCAGCTCTTGAGACAATTGGGTATTCTTCTCTCAGAAGAACCTGCACAAATAATGATCCTTAAATCAGTTGTGCCAAGCTGTTTCAAGTTTCGGGGCTCTTGATATATATAATCATCAAATTTTCTTACCCGTATATCCTTTACATACTGGTCCGTGGCTCTGGCAAGACCATTTTGAGCAGCACGGATGTACGCGTCTCCTGAGTTGAAGTCATCAAACGTCTCTTGGGAGAAACAAGTGTCACAGAGTACGGCCCGACGACGCCTGTGATTCATGGTGCTCTCCACTTCAGAATTTGTAGCGGGTATTTTATCCGCATCCTGTGTAGGAGGAGCATCCGGCGCGTGCCCCGTGTTAGCTTTCGCCTCTGTGTCCGGCCCTGGAGCCTGACTGGTGGAGGCGTGATCAGCAACCTCTCCAGATATAGTTCGGCGAGCGTTTTTCCTTCTAGGAAACATGGGTGTTATTATGTTTTAAAAGACTATAACCACGGAGTGAGGTTTTGTATCATACCTCTGCACCGGCGTCTCCATCCGGACCACCTTCCTTTTTAGCCTGCCCGGCTTCGGCGTCCCTTGTTGGCGAGTCACCGTGGGATCGGCATGGCGTCCCGAGGTCCTTCCCTGTAAAACACCATACAGGTATGGTAGGCGAAGTGCATAAAAGGGGATCCTTCTCGGAAGTCGGGACTCTGGTTTTACTTATATGCGAGGCGGGGAGTAGCCCAGGATAGTCAGCTATAATGGCCACCATGGCATCATCACAGCTTAGTTGATAGAATATCCTATCGATTAGCTCCACAAATATGTCCGAATCCTCTTCGAGGCCGGGGTCGAGGGCCCGGTCAGGGTCCTCTGGTTGTGGAGGTGGGCTGTTGACCTCCCTTATGGCCTTTCGCAGTTCCTGCTATGAAATGGCAAAGTAAATACTTATTACAAAAATGCGGGAAGGATGGGAGTAAATAGTGGCAGCTCACCCAGCTTGGAGGGTTGTACATGGAGAATCCATCCCGTGGCTTCATGCGGAGGAACTCCTCTTCCTCTCCCTTATACAAATCGGACAGAATTTTTGCTAGAGCAGCAACTGAGTCCGGTCCCTTACGGCCGCAGCGAGTGGCATCATCTTCCCCATTGAAGTGCCACATGGGGTGGCCTCGATATTGAAGTGGTTGCACCCCCCGCATAATGCATATTGACATAACCTCGGTTATTGTTAGTCCTGATTGAGCCAGCACCTTAATCCGTCCCATCAGGTAAAGGACGTCTCTGTTATCTTCCTCCCGAGGGCTCCGTGGGCGCCAGCTTTGGCGTTTCTTCAAAGGGGCATTGTCGAACTCGGGAAGACCAATCCAAATAGGATCCGGAAGGGGGACGTCCTCCATATAAAACCACTCCGAAGGCCAGTCTTCAGATGTCTTTTTCCGGGTACCGGAAAGGTATCCGGTCCCGGCGATGCGCCATATTTTGGCTCCGCCCACTTGATATATTGACCCCCTCTGTGTACGGGGCACAAGGCAGAATATCTTCTTCCACAGCGCAAATGAGCTTCGCAGCCCAGAAACAGCTCACAAAGGGCTACATAACCAGCGATGTGTAATATGGAAGCAAGGGTGAAGTTATGCAGCTGCAGGCCGTAAAACTCCAGGAGCCCTCGGAGGAACGGATGGATTGGAAATCCAAGTCCCCTTAGTAAATAAGGGACAAGGCATACCCACTCCCCCTTGGAGGGGTTAGGAAAGCTCTCCGCTTCCTCCCCGCCATTATAGGTGGCGAGCCCGCTCGAGCAGGGACCATATCTGTTGGAGGGAGAAATCCCTGGGTCTGTAACTCCACTAGTTGACTGTGCGGGACGGAACACTTCTTCCAATCTCCGGGCTTAGGGCTACGGGAGCGAGAGGAGGAGCTACGGTGGCCGGCCATGTCAGGATGGATTTTTTCGGGCGCGCTCCGATGAATGCTCGCTGGGGGAGGATGGTGTGATTTGGATCTGAGAATCCCCGTCTCTTTAATAGACAGTTTATTCACATAGCTAGGGTGGCGAATGTAAAAACGCCCTGGCTTCTCGCATTCGCTCGACATGTGGAAGATAGCCATTATTGGATGTGGAAGCCAAGAAGCGCAACATTTATGAGAAGCCGGACACTATTCAACAGGTATTCTGGATTTGGAGAAGAACCCGCCTTGCAATGCCGAAAACAATCTGCGCGCCGGACTCATCATCATTGAAGCCTAGTTCGGGGGCTACTGAGGGAGTCCTGGATTAGGGGGTATCCTTTAGCTGGACTATATCCTTTAGCCGGACTGTTGGACTATGAAGACACAAGATTGAAGACTTCGTCCCGTGTCCGGATGGGACTCTCCTTGGCGTGGAAGGCAAGCTTGGCAATACGGATATGTAGATCTCCTTCCTTGTAACCGACTCTGTGTAACCCTAGCCCTCTCTAGTGTCTATTTAAACTGGAGGGTTTAGTCCGTAGGACAACAACAATCATACCATAGTCTAGCTTCTAGGGTTTAGCCTCTACGATCTCGTGGTAGATCAACTCTTGTAATACTCATATCATCAAGATCAATCAAGCAGGAAGTAGGGTATTACCTCCATCGAGAGGGCCCAAACCTGGGTAAACATCGTGTCCCCCGCCTCCTGTTACCATCCGCATTAGACGCACAGTTCGGGACCCCCTACCCGAGATCCGCCGGTTTTGACACCGACAGGACTCCTCCAACCCTAATTTTTTCTCTATAAATTCCCAAATGTTCCCAAAATGACCAGAAGTGTCCACCAAAATACTTTTTCGCTGCTGCAAGCCTCTGTTTCCGCAAGATCCCATCTCGGGGCCTTTTCCGGCATCCTGCCGAAGGGGGATTCGATCACGGAGGGCATCTACATCAACTCTATTGCCCTTCTGATGAAGCGTGAGTAGTTCACCACAGACCTACGGGTCCATAGCTAGTAGCTAGGTGGCTTCTTCTCTCTCTTTGATCTTCAATACAATGTTCTCCTTGATGTTCTTGGATTTCTATCCAATGTAATACTCTTGTTCGGTGTGTTTGTCGATATCCGATGAATAGTGGATTTATGATCAGATTATCTATGAATATTATTTGAGTCTTCACTGCATTCTTATATGCATGATTTGATATCTTTGTATTTCTCTTCGAATTATCGGTTTGGTTTGGCCAACTAGATTGGTTCTTCTTGCAATGGGAGAGGTGCTTAATTTTGGGTTCATTCTTGCGGTGTCCTCACCCAGTGACAAAGTAGGGTAGCTGGGCACGTATTGTATTATTGCCATGAAGGGTAAAAAGATTGCGGTTTCATCATATTGCTTGAGTTTATCCCTCTACATCATGTCATCTTACTTAAGGCGGTACTCTGTTCTTATGAACTTAATACTCTAGATGCATGCTGGATAGCGGTCGATATGTGGAGTAATAGTAGTAGATGCAAGCAGGAGTCGATCTAGTTGACACGGACATGATGCCTATATTCATAATCATTGCCTTGGATATCGTCATAACTTTGCGCTTTTCTATCAATTGCTCGACAATAATTTGTTCACCCACCGTATTATTTTCCTTCAAAGAGAAACCTCTAGTGAAACCTATGGCCCCCGGGTCTATTTTCCATCATATATTTTCAAATCTATAAACCAAAAACCCAAAAATACCTTGCTGCAATTTATTTACTTTTATTTGGTTTTACGTTTTGGTGATCTTTTATATCTATCTCTATCAGATCTCATCCTTGCAAGTGACCGTGAAGGGATTGACAACACCTTTAACGCGTTGGGTGCAATTTTTTGATTGTTTGTGCAGGTGCATAGATTGGAGACTTGCCTATACCTCCTACTGGATTGATACCTTGGTTCTCAAACCATGGTAAATACTTATCTCTACTTTGCCACATCACCCTTTCCTCTTCAAGGGAAAAACCAACGCAAGCCCAAGATGTAGTGGGAAGAATTTATGGCGCCGTTGCCAGGGAGGTTCTACATCAAGCCTACCAAGTACCCACCAAACACTCTCATCTCTTGCATTACATTATTTGCCATTTGCCTCTCGTTTTCCTCTCCCCACTTCTAAAATGGTTTCAGAAAAACACAAAAAGATTTGCCTTTTTATTCGCCCTTCTTCCGTTCGTCTTTTTTTTTTTTGCTTTTTGGTTGATCGTGTGCTAGATCGATTGATTTGCTTTCATGGATAGTCCTTCTACCATTGTTAATAATCCCCAAAGTGAGGTTCTCTATTTTAAGCACAGGGAGGGAGAAAAATTAAAAGATGCTTGGTATAGAATTTGCAATGCTCAAAATAGATCTACTCGTAAGCAATCTACTACCGTTGTCCTTTGTAATTTTTATGTGGGAGTTACTCCTTGGAATAGATATGTTCTAGATACCATTAATGGGGGAAATTTCTTGGGGAGCGACACCTTGTATGCTTATAATGCTATAATAGATTTGGTAGGCTCACCACGTCTTATGGTTAACAAAACTGTTTTAACTTTGGAGCATGTGACGAAAAGACTTGATATTATTGAGAATAAAATTGCTACCGTAGAGTTTATTGAAAACTTGGATAAGAAGATTCATAATCATATTAGTCAATATGGATCAAAGGTAGCAATTACTTTGAAAACTCTAAAGGAAAAAGAACCCATATTTAATGAGAAGATAAATCAAGGTTCTACTTGAATTGATTAGTTAGAAGATATTATTACCAGCTTGGGTTCCGCTTTTGCTTCTGTTAAAACTAACCCAAATTTTCCTTCAAAAAATAAAGGAGGATCATCCAGTGGGGGAAACGAAGATCTTAAGATGATAAATGTTCACCCTAGCTTTGTTAATATCGTGAAGGAACGTTTTATTACGAATGAATTTCTTGATTTGCTACCAAGGAGTGTGATTATCGATAAGATCAAAGAACCTCCTATGAGGCCCAAAGGTGCAATTGAGGTATTGCCCACCAATGATGACAATACATAGATCTATGTTTTATGCCTAGCTAGGGGCATTAAACAATAGCACTTGTTGGGAGGCAACCCAATTTTTTTTGTTTTTATGTTCTGTTTTTCAATAAATACACATTATTACTTTTGTAGTAATTGTGTTTTGGTGTTTTAATTAGTGTTTGAGCCAAGCAAGACCTTTGGGATGGTCTATGGTGATAGTTGATTTGGTTTTGCTGAAAAACAGAAAATTTTTGTCTAGTAAAAAATTGTTTAAATTCACTTGAGCTTGGAAAAATTCTGAATTTTTTACACAAGATTGATATGCAAATTTCCCAGACTGTCCTAATTTTCAGAATTTTTGGAGTTACAAAAGTATATGAAGTTTTTGAGATTGCTACAGACTTTCTGTTTTTGACAGTTTTAGTTTTCTATGTGTTGTTTGCTTATTTTGATGAATCTATGGGTAGTATCGGGGGGTATGAACCATGGAGAAGTTGGAATACAGTAGATATTACACCAATATAAATAAATAATGAGCTCACAATAGTACCAAAAAGTGGTGATTTATTTTCTTATACTAACGGATCTCATGAGTTTGTTTGTTGAGTTTTGTGTTGTGAAGTTTTCAAGTTTTGGGTAAAGATTCGATGGAAAACGAAATAAGGAGTGGCAAGAGCCTAAGCTTGGGGATTGCCAAGGCACCCAAGGTAATATTCAAGGACAACCAAGCATCTAAGCTTGGGGATGCCCCGGATGGCATCCCCTCTTTCGGCTTCGTCCATCGGTAAATTTACTTGAGGCTATATTTTTATTCACCACATGATATGTGTTTTTCTTGAAGCGTCTTGTATGATATGAGTCTTTTCTTTTTTAGTTTGACACAATCATCCTTGCTATAAAACATTTTGACAGGGACACGCGTGAATCGCAAATTTATTAGAATACTCTATGTGCTTCACTTATATTTTTTGAGCTAGGCAATTTGCTCTAGTGCTTCACTTATATCTTTTTCGAGCACGGTGGTGGCTTTATTTTACAGAAATTGTTGAACTCTCATGCTTCACTTATATTATTTCGAGAGTCTCTAAACAACATGGTAATTTGCTTAGGTAATGAATTTAGTCCTAATATGATGGGCATCCAAGAGGGATATAATAAAAACTTTCATATAAAGAGCGTTGAGTACTATGAGAAATTTGATTACTTATATATTAGAGTCATGCTAGTAATTGTGGATTGGTAGAAATACGTGTGTTAAAGTTTGTGACTCTCGTAGCATGCACGTATGGTGAACCGTTATGTGATGAAGTCGGAGCATGATTTATTTTTTGATTGTCTTCCTTATGAGTGGCGGTTGGAGACGAGCGATGGTCTTTTCCTACCAATCTATCCCCCTAGGAGCATGCGTGTAGTACTTTGTTTTGATAACTAATAAATTTTTGCAATAAGTATATGAGTTCTTTATGACTAATGTTGAGTCCATGGATTATACACGCTCTCACCCTTCCACCTTTGCTAGCCTCTCAAGTACCGCACAATGTTCGCCGGTGCATTAAACCCACCATATACCATCCTCAAAACAGCCACCATACCTACCTATTATGGCATTTCCATAGCCATTCCAAGATATATTGCCATGCAACTTCCAGCATTACGTTTATTATGACGCGCACAATCATTGTCATATTGCTTTGCATGATGTATGATAGCTAGAATGATTTTTTAATGGCTTGTCCGTTTTTTGATGTCATTGCTACACTAGATCATTGCACATCCAGGTAAAATGCCGGAGGCATTCATATAGAGTCATATTTTTTTAGTATCAACTTGTAATTCTTGAGTTGTAAGTAAATAAAAGTGTGATGATCATCATTATTAGAGCATTTCCCTATGTGAGGAAAGGATGATGGAAGCTATGATTCCCTCACAAGTTGGGATGAGTCTCTGGACTTTATAAAAATAAAAGAGGTCAAAGAAGCCCAAATAAAATAAAAGAGGCCAAGGAAGCCCAAACAAAAAAAAGAGAAAGAGAGAGAAGGGACAATGTTACTATCCTTTTTCCACACTTGTGCTTCAAAGTAGCACCATGATCGTCATGATAGAGAGTCTCCTATGTTGTCACTTTCATATACTAGTGGGAATTTGTATTATAGAACTTGGCTTGTATATTCCCATGATGGGCTTCCTCCAATTGCCCTAGGTCTTTGTAAGCAAGCGAGTTGGATGCACACCCACTTAGTGTCTTTTTGAGCTTTCATAAACTTATAGCTCTAGTGCATCCATTGCATGGTAATCCCTACTCACTCGCATTGATATCTATTGATGGGCATCTGCATAGCCCGTTAATATGCCTAGTTGATGTGATACTTTCTCCTTCTTTTTGTCTTCTCCACAACCACCATATTCTATTCCACCTATAGTGCTATATCCATGGCTCACGCTCATGTACTGCGTGAAAGTTGAAAATGTTTGAGAACTTCAAAAGTATGAAACAATTGCTTGGCTTGTCATCGGGGATGTGCATGATAAAATACTTTGTATGATGAAGATAGAGCATAGCCAAACTATATGATTTTGTAGGGATAAGTTTCTTTGGCCATGTTATTTTGAGAAGACATGATTTCTTTATTAGTATGCTTGAAGTATTATTGTTTTTATGTCAATATTAAACTTTTGTTTTGAATCTTGTGCTTCAGAATATTTATGCCACAGTAAAGAAAATTACATGGATAAATATGTTAGGTTGCATTCCACACCAAAAATTCTGTTTTTATCATTTACCTACTCGAGGACAAGTAGGAATTAAGCTTGGGGATGCTTGATATGTCTCGAATGTATCTATAATTTTTTACTGTTCCATGCTATTATATTATCTGTTTTGGATGTTTTATATGAATTAATATGCTATTTATATTATTTTTGGGACTAACTTCTTAGCCTAGATCCTAGTGCCAGTTTTTGTTTTTCCTTGTTTTTGATTTTTACAGAAAAGGAATATCAAATGGCGTCCAAACGGAATAAAACTTTCGCGATGATTTTCATGGACCAAAAGACATCCACGGAGCTTGGGGAGGGGGCCAGAAGAGTCCCGAGGACTCCACAAGCCCTCAGGCCGCGCCCTAGGGGAGGAGCCCCTGGCTTGTGGGCCCCACAGGACTCCTGCAACCCTAATTTTTTCTCTATAAATTCCCAAATATTCCCAAACAACCAGAAGCATCCACAAAAATACTTTTCCACCGTCACAAGCCTCTGTTTCCATGAGATACCATCTTGGGGCCTTTTCTGGCATCCTACCAGAGGGGGATTTGATCACGGAGGGCATCTACATCAACTCTATTGCCCTTCCGATGAGGCGTGAGTAGTTTACCACAGACCTACGGGTCCATACACTACAAAAAAAATACACTTCCGTGATGGTACGTGTTTGTCATAGTAGGTCACGTTTTCTGTCATGCATGTACATCAATGATGATTTTATGACAGAATCAAGATAGTCATACCTGTGTTGTCGTAGAAGTGTTCCATGACATTACCAAAATTATCATCACAGAAGTGTCCACTTCCATGACGATAAATCGCGCGTCATGGAAGTGCTTTCGTCAATGGTGACCGGCACGTGGCATCCACCATAACGAGTTGCCTTTAAGCTATCGGGTTCCGGTTTGGATCCGATAACCCGTTAACAGCCCCGACCAATGGGGATATTCGACGTGTAAAATTCTCATTCGCCGGATAATGCACGTGTCAGCTAAACATTGGGACAGATGCCATTCCTACAATGGACGGAAGACGCCTATGATATGTCGACACGTGGCACAACCCAACGCTGGCCCATTTTAGGTAAAAAGGCCGGCCCAGCTAAAGGCCTACCATGTTTCTTTAGACACTCGTGGGCTGGCCCGTTAACAGCCTGCCATGTTATGGGTCAAATTGAGGCCCATACCAGATCAGGCCCATTCACAGCTTGCCGTGTTTTGGGCCAAATTACGGCCCATACCTGATCTGGCCCGTTACACGGCCACTGTACTTTTGGGCCCATTCTATGACAGGTTTGTATCTCAGCCTACTAAATGTCCGTTTACCAGTTCGACTGGATAATAGTTTCGGCCTGTTAGCGGCCCGTGGGACATATGGGACGTTGTCGGCCCGGTTTAACTTTAGGCTATTTAACGGCCCATGCAGAAATTGGGCTATTTCTTGTCCAAAGTAACTTTAGGCCTCTTAACGGCCCATAGTCTTCGTGGATAAATTTCAGCTGAACTAGCCTATCGGCCTGTTAATGGCCCGTGTAACAGTTGGGCCTAATTACAGCCTGCGTTGAATCCTCCTTGCTTATAGCCAATCTGATAATGGCCCGTGACACTTTTGGGCCTATGGCCCACGTGGATACCGGCCTGCTTAAAGCCCATAATTTTTTTGGGCCAAACAGGCCCGAGATATATTTTGTCCTGTTAACTACTTGTCCAAAAATGGGCCTATGGCAATTTCGGCTTGTATTGGCTCGTGAATTTTTCGTCTCAACGCTAGCCCAATCTAGGTTTTAGCCTGTTAAAAGCCCATGGTATTCTCTGGCCAGCTGGCAAGAACTTTACTCGGCCTGTTAAAGGGGGGAAACTACTATAGGTTTAGACCTGCTAATGGCCGAAGATGATTATAGGTCCATGTTTTGGCCCATATGAGTAACGGGCCCGCCTGAAGTCCGACAACACTGAGATCCACTGAACCTTCCCGCCTAAATTACAGCATACCGACCAAAGAATAAACCTTGATTATACAATAAAGAAATTACGACATATTACATCCACTAGGAATCAAAGTTTGCTACAGGTGATAATAAAGCGCAACGTAACCGCACATTACATAAACTGGGCATCAAAGGTCATCGCCAGTGCATATTAATGCGCTGATAAAAGAATATACAAAACTGAGATCACGTCGGTTGGGGATAGGACAAGTAACAAACAAGCATTCGAATCAAGCAATACAGCAACGCAGACAATTGAACTATTTGTAATTCTGTAGGATTACAAGTTGAGGGCAAAAGCCAAGAAAGCAGCCCACACGCATTACATTTCACATGAACTAAAACACATTGGCTTACCATATGTTGTTGTGAAGCCTCACTGTTGTTGCAATGTTCTTTGAAGATATCACAAGATCCGTGGTTGCAAATCTAGTTGTTGTAGTTTATTACGCACCCTCTATTTAGGTAAAATTAATTTTAATCGCATGCACTTGTTCGAAGTGTTCATAAACGGTTCATCTAAACTAATGAAAGAAGGGTGTGTGCTTACACGACAATATATGTGCTTCACTCTATTTTTATGCTTGTTCAAGGTGCCAGCCCAAAAGAACAAATATTTTGCTTGATGGGGTTGGCAGCTCCATAATTAATAGAAGCATCAAATTAGTCATGCAACTTGGGAAGATCAAGAACACACACAAAAGTAATGAACAGAGGCTCGGTGCAGTGATGTAATAGCTAGCATCAGAAAATGTAGGGTAAAATGAAAAAAAAGCAGCGGAACCACATGCTAGGTTGCTAATGTGTAATTAAGCATAGAGAACATGAAGCAGTCTGATGGAACCAACTGGTGGCATTAGAACAACACCATTATCATAAATATATCATGAAAGAAGTAAAATAGTAGGCAGTGATATCTAGGAAGTATAGTAATACTTATGTGCACTGGTTTGTAATTTAGCACATGTAACATGTTCACTGCTAGAAGTATGGCCCGACAGGTGCAAGAAGAATAACGCGTCTCATGAAAAATTGAATGATGCCCTGAAGAAATTCAAAGGTGTTGTGCTTATGCTAAGAAAGTGAACGTAGGCGCCGGCCATTGGATAATAGTACCTGATTCTTGGCGGCGTATGGGTATGGTTGTCATACTTTATAGCTAAGGATGTTCGATGGTGCTCGTGTTTCAGTTGAGTTTGGGCCTGCTGTCACCGTTGCAGAAATGGCTTTGGTGCTTCGGTTGCGGCACCTGTCGACATACAAGAAATCTCATCTATGGTAAGTGAACAGTTGCACGATAAAGAAGAGAAAAACCGAAGGAGTACAAATTCAAATAACCTGATGAGGCTGCGGCGTCAGTAAAGCAGGGCCGGTGGAGTTGAATATGGCGTCCGTGGAGCGGGTCCGGCACGATGGACGAAGGCTTGGTGGGCACGGTGTCTGATGCTTTTCGGTGAGGCGGATCTGTTGAGGCGGATGAGGGCTTGTGTGACGGGCCAGCGATGGGGCAGACGAGGGAGTAAGTGAAGGGCCTACACTGTGGTGGACAAGGGCGCCGGTTAAGTAGATCCGGTGCGGTGGACAATGATGGCGGTCAAGGAGATCTGGAGCGGTGGACAAGCCAGTCACTGAAGCAGCTCCGGTGAAGTGGTGAGTTGGCAGTTGGGGGTACCAAGGTGCGAAAGGTATTTCCGGCAGGGTGTGAGGTCCACCGCCGTGGTGGAGGACTAGATTCGGCGGTTGCCGTGGTTGGGGGGGGTCAGGGAGGGAAGTGGACGGGCTCTAGGGAAGAATGTTGTGGGGAGAGGGGGGAAAACAATGGAGTTACCAAAGAAGCCCTTTTCCGCTCATGTGGCAGGGGTAAAACAGGAATATCGCAGCGCTAAACTTTCGGGCGCGAGATATTTCGAAGTGAGCGGGAAGTATGAAAGCTTTTGGCGCTTGAAATTATAAGTGTTCTGCTCTTGTACGGCCAACTATGATATCATGGCCGAGAATATATTTGTTTTGCACGCAAAAAAGTGCAAGATTTGAAAATCAGTGTCTCCATCTCGAAACTTAGATTGTCCATTCAATTCAAATATGGATCATTGAGCTAGTACAAGAAAATACCATCATACGGTCCAATTCAAATGAAATTCCAAATATGATGACAAAAGCAAAAATGTGTATGTGTATGAATAAATTGGATGATTATAAAGTTTGAACATGCCCATATGTGTATATCTCTAGGTTTGATATATGAAATTGAAATCACGAAATCTCGGCTTAAAAAATGTACCTCTGTTTAAATGAATTACAAAAGCTAATGATGGAGTCGAATTCCAAAATTCCAATCTTAGGTTCGTAATTCTGGTACATCAAGGTATATCACGCATGTTCAAAAGTATCGTTATCTCATAGTCCAAACTGTGAAACAAATTGATCAACCATGAGTGCACACACTATTGACCATATATATCTCAATTATGCTACAGTCCCTCAAATATAGACACCTCACTCTTTATCTTAAGCCAACCCCCCCCCCCTCCCCACCCCGCCACCCCCCACACACAAGTCGTTCTCTCCCCCAGACACAAACACACGATCACATTAACACCCCCTCTCTTCTAAAGTCCGGACCCCAATATAGGTCTCTATCACTTTGTCTCTCGGCATGCACACATCTCTTCCCCCATGCACTATGTCTCCCGACATCTCTCTTTCCCAAGCATAGGCACTATGTAGAGTGTATCTTTGCCATACACCCAAAACGTTGCCCCCAAACGTCTATCTCCCAAGTAATGTGGTTCTCGCACACTCACCTCACACACATCACCCACTTCAAACAAGCAAACTTTGTCTCCTTGTGCACCACTCTCCTCTTTCTATCTCTCCCACATGCGGACCCGCCCCAGCTCCTTCCCTGTATACATATATGTCGTGACTCTTTCCATAGCTCCCTAATGTATCATCATTCTCAATCTCGCGCGTTGTTCTCTACACAGTCTATTCTAGATCTCTCATGAAGTCCCTATCACACACACGATGACTCTCTTCCCTTGCGTCTCCATACATAGGCCAATTTCGAACAACATCAACATTGTCTCCCTATCTATACGCCACTTCTACACACAAACGACCCCTCTCACCCCCTCTCTTCCTCTCTCTCTCTCTCCATCACTAGCCTCTCTCTCTCTCGCTCTCACACCCCTCTCCCACACACACTTGATGTCTCTTCGAAATAGTCTGCTCCCCGCCCGCGCCCATGCTATCGCGCTACAACACATGCCTTTGTCTCTCTTTGACACACATGTCACACCATTCCCCCTTCCCTTATACTAAGTTTACATCATTAGTGGCCTCCCTACTGCACATACACAAACTCCCTCTCACACACAAACGCGCGCACAAACACACACAGACACGCACAAACACCCATCTATATGGATCGTTGTTTTAAGACACACACCCTTGCGTATTCTCTCCAGCTCTAGGTATGTTTATATCCCCCCTATCTCTAGCTCAGATGCACACCAATATTCCCCATCTCTCTAACTCATGCATCTATCCCCATGTCCGCATGTGTATCTCACACACTCACTCTCTGATTATGTCTATGTGTCTCCACGTTACACATCACAAAGCCCCATGTACATGTCTCTCTCTATCCTCCACACACATAGACACCAAGAATCTCTTATCATTGCCTCAGTCTCTACACATATCACACACGCACACTATCTCTCTCTCTCTCTCTCTCTCTCTCTCTCTCTCTCTCGCAAACACGCTCAACAAGGGTTTCCCCGTGAATAACTTACCGTCTATTCATCAATAGTCGTGGCCGTATAGCGAACACGAGACATGAAAAAATCTACACGTGCGTAGACCACCTAGTATGACTATTAGGACTAGAGCATGCCGAAAGCGCGCCACCGTCAACCCCTCCTTATCGGCGACGGGAAAACCTTTGTTTTACACAGTCGAGAAGTCATTGTGCTAAGGCCCCACATGCTGAGCGTTGAATAGAATGTAGATCCTAGTTTACGGAAACAAGTATCGATAATACGTTTGTATCTCCATACTTATATTTCTTCTCTTATAAAAAAACCAAGTTGGTGATGATGGTACGCGTGCCATCTTGCAATATAGATCGTCCGATCTATATCTGACGGATAGAAATTAAACTAAAAGATACTGGCACCTCTCTCCACATTTGCAGACAAGTCCTTCACTCGTTCATCCTTATCTCCAACAACCTCATTGTTGAGCAATTAAAAAAGGAAGCCTATGGAACAAACTGGCACGGTGGTCGCCGCCGACGTCGTCCATCCCCATGCCTCCGTTCAGTCCGACCACCAATCACCACCACGCCCCACTCCTCTTCACCTTATCTCCTCTTTCTCGAGATATCATTAGTTTTTTACACATGGGATTACTCCCGCATGGGTCAATCACAGCAAGTGTTTTATAATAAAAATGCATCTTGACGTTCCGTGCGATCCACGAACATCTTGCTAGTACTCCTACAGAAGACTAAGTTGGTGATGATGGTGCGTCTGCCATCCGTCATTTCTGACCATTAGATCTACATGTAATGACTGTGAGGTAAGTTGTTGCTTTTCTCACCAACATCCCACTTCTGTACCAATTTGCATAAAAACCCATAATTAGTATCTTAAAACCAACCACATCCCTCCCTCACCTCACCAAAACATCCCAAGGAATATATTCTGATTGAAACATAATATATCTCTAGTGATATATGTATATCAAAATTAGAGTGTTTTGTATCAAGTTTGTGAATAAGTATTATTCTAATTATGATCCGTTACAAAGCACGTGAACATTGCTAGTATTTCCATCCATGCAAAAAATGCTAGTAATTCCATAGTTTCGAGCTTTCCATCAAGATATTAGTCACTCATGTTTGATATTTAGTTTCAATCACATACACATAGGCACTATGTAACTAGCCTTGCTTATTGGCTTCCAAAGCTTAAATTTCACTCCTAGTTACAGTATGTAGAGTATTTAACAAAAAACTACCACTTTCAACCAGCCCTAGGAAGAAACTATTGTACAAAAAATAGCAAAAACATACTCAAAATTTCTTAATCCGCACCAAAAACTACTACCTAGTGTCGATTAGGCTCGTTTAAACCCGTTTATGTCTGGGTTGGCCCACACGTCCGTGCTGATGAGGCGGATTAAACCAACACATTTTGTTTGACCGTTGACATGAGGGACCCACATCTGACTTTCTATCCTGTTATCCCCCCTCAAATCATTATTTTTCCTGAACATTACTTCAAACAGTACTAATGTGTGTTCGTCGGTGGCGCCGGTGATGAGCGAGTTGGCCGCCGCTCCGCCGGACGGGCCGGATGCCGGGCTGGCCTCCGCATGGGTTGGTAGGCTGGCCCGAGCGTGACTCACGCGCGAGCAAGCTGCCACGCTGGCCTTCGCTCGAGCCAGATGGCTGGCCTTAGCGCGGCGCGTGCGAGCAAGCCGCCACACCGCCGTGCCAATCTAGCTTGCAAACCTTGCAGACAAACAGTTGGATGCATCCAGCAGGGTGTGTGCTATCTTTGCTAGCTAGCGGCAGTGAGCGCTGGACGGAGCTGGCATCCGGGCTGCCGCAAGATGGGCTCCGCACCGCCGGCGGTTTTGACCTCGCCTTCTGCCGGCGGCAGTAGCTGCGTCCCATGGACGAGGATGACTAGGTGGACGGGCCAGAGGTAGGAGGTCACTCGGGGTTTTGTGCAGACTGACATGTTGGTCCCACAAGTCATAACGCCTAACTTGTCGGTCGAATAGAAGGTGTTGACTTAGGGGGTGACATGGGTTGAAACGTGCCTATAACGGCACTTTGTAGAGTAGTCGTTTCATGGTAGGGATAGTTGGTAAGGGCATGTACAATAGTTGATAAGGTAGTCTTATCTTAAGTCTGCCACGTATGCAAGTGGTTGTAGTTTCTTGGCATTATTAGTGGTTTCTTGTAAGGAACAATGTACTAGCGACAAATGGCGATTCTAGGTTGCGTTGTACTCCAACGAGTACTACTAGTGGTCGCGGGAGTGTATACCTCGTTTTGGGGTTTGATCCTGGCCGAATGCATGACGGCTTCGCCGCGAGCCAATATTGTACACTGGTAGTTTGAGTTTTGAAGTCGAACAGACGTGTCACACCACAATCTGGGTGCATTGGATATCCCAGCCACGTGGACGGGTTTTCCTTCCCATCATCTCGTGGCTCGCGTGCTCGCCCTAGCCGCACCTCGCTTGTAGCTTCCTCATCAGGTAGTAGCATATTTAAACTGGCGCCTCCCAATTAAGCCCGAGGAGCCGGAAAAGCCTGGCGCGGCATTGGGAACTATGCAATATGGCTCTGTACATAAAGTGCTAGTACTCCACTACTCTGTAGCTTGTGGCATTGCATGCATGGACTTCACTCCATTATCGGCTCTATAAAGGAAATTCCTCTTGACGTGGTTTTTTTGTTTTGAAACAGAGGCAAAAGCTTTGCCTCATCTCATTCATAAAGAAGGAACTACTAAAAAAGTTCGACGAGATCCATTAAACCTCCACAAATGGAAGCGAAAAGCCTACTCTCACTGTATCAAATAACTCAAATGTTACCTTGATGGCAAGAATCATTGATAAGCAAATGCTAGTGTGTGTGTGTGTGAGAGGAGCGACTGAGTAGGATAGCTACACGCTTGAATAGAGCACTAAGAGTACCCACTACGCAGGTGTACTTTCCCTGCATTGATAGTACAACAATGGTTCTAGAGAATAGTAGTACCCTCCACTTCCAACTATAGCTCCTTGGCCCTGAGATTAAAGAGTTCAAAACTGGTGCACTATATTAGAAGTACAGTACATCGCACTACTAGTTGAGAAAGTAGTACTAGTACTGCTATAGAACGAGTACGTAGTAAATAATAGCCTCACCCCTTCGATAAGGAACGGACGAGGAGCTACAGTTGGGTAGAGGCCCTGTGGTTACTGCGCTCTTATCTCCTCCTCGCCAGTTCCCCTCACTACTAGAATTAGGAACTTTGCCGTCAGCCGCTTCTTTGCCGTCAGCTAGCTGATGGCAAAGAGGGTCTTTGCCATCAGCTTGAAGAAACCTTACAGCAAAGAAGCAGCTGACGGCATAGAACCTTTGCCGTTCGCTAGCCGACAGCACAGAGGCAGGGTGGACTGAAAGGGAGGGGCAGCTAACGGCCACTTTCTTTGCCGTCCGCTAGCTGATGACAAAGAAACTTTGCCATCCCCTAGCAGACGCAAAGAAAGTGGCTGTTCTAACGTCCGTTAGCTATGCTCTTTGGCGTCAGCTAGCGGACGACAAAGAGCCTAGCCCTATATGTATCAAAATGCTCGTGCCCTGCCCCTCTCTCTCCCTCTCCCCTCGTCCCAACCCCGCGACGCCGCCCCGCCCCGGCCGCCCCCTCGCCCCGCGCCGCCTTGGGCCGCGTCACGCCTGACCCACAGCAGCCTTGAGCCCTTGAACCGCCCGCCCCTCGCAGCCCGCCCGTCCGACCGCCCAGCACTGGACCGCCACGCACGCCCGGCCACTCCAAGGTGAGAAATTTACATTTTTTTTTCTATTTTTTTAGATTTCGTTTAAGTAGGTTTACTGTAATTTAGTTTAGTTTTTGTTTAGCTTAGTTAGTTTACTTTAGGTTTAGTTTACTTTAGTTTAGGTCAAGTTTCTGGTTTAGTTTAGGTTTAGTTTAGTTAGTTTAGTTTAGGTTTAGTTTAGTTAGTTTAGTTTAGGTTTACTTTAGGTTTAGTTTAGTTAGTTTAGTTTAGTTTACTTTAGGTATGGTTAAGTTTCTTGTTTATTTTGAACATGTGAAATTTGTTGTTATTTTTTAAGTTCAAGCATTTATTCCCGCTTCGACGTCGACGATGCCTGTCCCGCATCCTCGTCGTCGACTCGGTGGAGGAGGCCTGCTTGATCAGAGGGGCCATGTCCGAGACTGGGCTCCGCCGGGCTGGTACTGGGAGGTTCTACCTTCTGGGGGCGCAGGGTTGTGAGGAGTCATCCCGTCGTTGACCCGAACCTTGTTTGGTGGCGGTCATGTGGGCCAGCGATGGTGCCGAGGATTTCGGACACCGCGGAGGTGGTACGTCACCGTGTCAGCGAGGAGGACGAGCACGGACGTCTCTACCTGGTTGCGTTGGAGGGCAGGTTGGACAATACCTGGCAGGTTCTTCAGGGATCTCATTGGAGCTATGATCCTGTGATGGTTCCTTCTCTTTGGGTGTCCACCGCCCGTGTCGATACCCGTCGGATCTACGGTTCTAGAAGTATTAGCGATGCTATATGTATGATACTATTTTAGATGTATTAGTGATAATATTCGACGATGTACAGATGCAAGAGATGATGTACTTTTGCTTACTGAATGCATGCTAATTTAGTTTACCCGGGGACGAGCGGGTTAGGGGGTTCCTCGGTGTCGATGGTACCCTAAATAGCAAGTATCGTCAATGCGAGGTACATGTGGCCGTCGGGATCGAATACTACATCCACATCCCACAAGTGACACAGGGGTCCTGCGTCCCACAACAACAGTTCTCGGTGTCAATGGCGGTCGAATACCTTTGCGAATTTTTCTGGCAGCCTCTGAGATGACTTTTGAAAGCTAAGTGTTAAAACTTGAAACAACCAAACTGACTCAAGTCGGTTTGGTTGTTTGAAATTGCAAAACTTGGCTTTAAACCTCATCGCAGAGGCTGCCAAAATTTTTTGCCAAGGTGTTCGACCGTCATCGGCCACCAGAACTATTGTTGCGGGACGCTGGGCGCCAGCATCACTTGTGGGACGTGGATCTACATCTAATGACTGTGAGGTAAGTTGTTGTTTTTCTCACCAACATCCCAGTTCTGTACCAATTTGCAGAAAAACCCATAATTAGTATCTTAAAACCAACCACATCCCTCCCTCACCTCTCCAAAACAGCCCAAGGAATATATTCTGATTGAAACATAATATATCTCTAGTGATATATGTATATAAAAATTAGAGTGTTTTGTATCAAGTTTGTGAATAAGTATTATTCTAATTATGATCCGTTGCAAAGCACGTGAACATTGCTAGTGTTTCCAACCATGCAAAAAATGCTAGTATTTCCATAGTTTCGAGCTTTCCATCAAGATGTTAGTCACTCATGGTTGATATTTAGTTTCAATCACATACACATAGGCACTATGTAACTAGCCTTGCTTATTGGCTTCCAAAGCTTAAATTTCACTCCTAGTTACAGTATGTAGAGTATTTAACAAAAAACTACCACTTTCAACCAGCCCTAGGAAGAAACTATTGTACAAAAAATAGCAAAAACATACTCAAAATTTCTTAATCCGCCAAACACTACTACCTAGTGCCGATTAGGCTCGTTTAAACCCGTTTATGACTGGGTTGGCCCACACGTCCGTGCTGACGAGGCAACTTAAACCAACACATTTTGTTTGACCGTTGACACGAGGGACCCACATCTGACCTTCTGTCATGTTATTCCCCCTTAAATCATTATTTTTCCTGAACATTACTTCAAACAGTACTAATACGTGTTCGTCGGTGGTGCTGGTGATGAGGGAGTTGGTCGCTGCTCCGCTGGACGGGCCGGACGCCGGGCTGGCCTCCGCACGGGTTGGCAGGCTGGCCCAAGCGTGACTCACGCCCGAGCAAGCTGCCACACTGGCCATCGCTCGAGCTAGATGGCTGGCCTTAGTGTGGCGCGTGCGAGCAAGCCGCCGCACGCCGTGCCAATCTAGCTAGCAAACCTTGCAGACAAGCAGTTTGATGCATCCAGCAGGGTGTGTGCTATCTTGGCTAGCTAGCGGCCGTGAGCGCTGGACGGAGCTGGCATCCGGGCTGCCGCAAGATGGGCTCCGCACCGCCGGCGGTTTTGACCTCGCCTATACGCCGTGGCGAGGCTGCGTCCCATGGACGAGGATGACTAGGTGGACGGGCCAGAGGTAGGAGGTCACTCGGGGTTTTGTGTAGACTGACATGTAGGTCCCACAAGTCATAACGCCTAACTTGTCGGTTGAATACAAGGCGTTGACTTAAGGGGTGACATGGGTTGAAACGTGCCTATAACAGCACTTTGTAGAGTAGTCGTTTCTTGGTAGGGCTAGTTGGTAAAGGCATGTACCATGGTTGATAAGGTAGTCTTATCTTAAGTCTGCCACGTATGCAAGTGGTAGTAGTTTCTTGGCATTATTAGTGGTTTCTTGTAAGGAACAATGTACTAGCGACAAAAGGCGATTCTATATTGCGTTGTACTCCAACGAATACTAACTAGTGGTCGCGGGAGTGTATACCTCGTTTTGCGGGTTCGATCCCGGCCGAATGCATGATGGCTTTGCTGCGAGCCAATATTGTACACTGGTAGTTTGAGTTTTGAAGTCGAGCAGACGTGCCGCACCACAATCTGGGTGCACTGGATATCCCAGCCACGTGAACGGGTTTTCCTTCCCATCATCTCGTGGCTCGCGTGCTCGCCCTAGCCGCACCTTGCTTGCAGCTTCCTCATCAGCTATTAGCATATTTAAACTGGCGCCTCCCAATTAAGCCAGGGGAGCCGGAAAAGCCTGGCGCGGCATTGGGAAATGTGCAATATGGCTATGTACGTAAAGTGCTAGTAGTCTACTATTCTGTAGCTTGTGGCATTGCATGCATGTACTTCACTCCATTATCGGCTCTATAAAAGAAATTCCTCTTGACGTGATTTTTTTGTTTTGAAACAGAGGCAAAAGCTTTGCCTCATCTCATTCATAAAGAAGGAACTACTAAAAAAGTTCGATGAGATCCATTACACCTCCACAAATGGAAGCGAAAAGCCTAGTCTCGTTGTATAGAATAACTCAAATGTTTTGCCCCCGCAGTAACCGTTGCTGATAAACAGGCTGATAGTGTGTGTGTGGCAGGAGCGGCTGAGTAGGCTAGCTACGCGCTTGAATAGAGCACCGAGAGTACCCACTACGCAGGTGTACTTTCCCTGCATTGATAGTACATCGATGGTTCTAAAGAACAGTAGTACCCTCCACTTCCAACTGTAGCTCCTTGGCCCTGAGATTAAAAAGATCAAAACTGGTGCACTATACTAGAAGTACAGTACATCACACTACTAGTTGAGAAAGTAGTACTAGTACTGCTATAGTACGAGTACATAGTAAATAATAGCCTCACCCCTTTGCTAAGGAACGATCGAGGAGCTACAGTTGGAAGGGACGAGGTCCTGTGATTACTGCGCTCTTATCTGCTCCTCGCCAGTTCCCCTCACTACTGGAATTTGGAACTTTGCCGTCAGTCGCTTCTTTGTCTTCAGCTAGCTGATGGCAAAGAGGCTCTTTGCCATCAGCTTGAAGAAACCTGACAGCAAAGAAGTAGCTGACAGCATAGAACCTTTGCCGTTCGCTAGCCGACGGCACAGAGGCAGGGTGTACCGAAAGGGAGGGGCAGCTAACGGCCACTTTCTTTGCCGTCCGCTAGCTGATGGCAAAGAAACTTTGCCACCCACTAGCAGACACAAAGAAAGTGGCCGTTCTAACGTCCGTTAGCTAGGATCTTTGTCGTCAGCTAGCGGACGGAAAAGAGCCTAGCCCTATATCTATCAAAATACTCGCGCCTACCCCTCTCTCTCCCTCTTCCCTCGTCCCAACCCGCCGCCGCCGCCTGCCCCTCACGCCATACAGGGCCGCCGCTGCCCGCCCACCCCCGCCGCTGACAGTCATGAGACCGCCGCCGCTCGCCTCCATGCCGGCCCGCCCGTCCCGACCGCCGCCGGGACTGCCTCCCGGCCGCTCCAAGGTAAGAAAATTTGATTTTTTTTGTTTTTTTAGATTTAGTTTAAGTAGGTTTACTATAATTTAGTTTAGTTTAGTTAGTTTTCTTTAGTTTTAGTTTATTTAGTTTAGGTCAAGTTTCTGGTTTAGTTTAGGTTTAGTTTACTTAGTTTAGTTTAGTTAGTTTAGTTTAGGTTTAGTTTAGGTTTAGTTTAGTTAGTTTAGTTTAGGTTTAGTTTAGTTTACTTTAGGTACGGTTAAGTTTCTTGTTTATTTTGAACATGTGAAATTTGTTGTTATTTTTTTAGTTCAAGCATTTATTCCCGCTTCGACGTCGACGATGCCTATCTCAAGATCCTCGTCGCCGACTCGGCGAAGGAGGCCTGCTTGATCAGAGGGGCCATGTCCGTGACTGGGCTCCGTCGGGCTGGTACTGGGAGGTTCTACCTTCTGGGGTGCGCAGGTTGGTAAGGAGTCATCCCGTTGTTGACCCGAACCTTGTTTGGTGGCGGTCATGTGGGCCAGTGACGGTGCCGAGGCTTTCGGACACCGTGGAGGTTGTACGTCACCATGTCAGCGAGGAGGACGAGCACGGCCGTCTCTACCTGGTTGCGTTGGAGGGCAAGTTGGACAATACCTAGCAGGTTATTCAGGGATCTCATTGGATCTATGATCATGTGATGGTTCCTTCTCTTTGGGTGTCCACCGCCCGTGCCGATGCGCATCGGTGCTACGGTTCTAGAAGTATTAGCGATGCTATATGTATGATACTATTTGAGATGTATTAGTGATAATATTCGACGATGTACGGATGCAAGAGATGATGTACTTTTGCTTATTGAATGCATGCTAATTTAGTTTACCCGGGGACGAGCGTGTTAGGGGGTTCCTCGGTGTCGATGGCACCCTGAATAGCAAGTATCGTCAATGCGCATGTGACCGTCGGCGTCGAATACTACATCCACGTCCCACAAGTGAACAGGGGTCCTGCGTCCCACAACAACAGTTCTCGGTGTCAATGGCGGTCGAACACCATTGCGAATTTGTCTGGCAGCCTCAGAGATGACGATTGAAAGCTAAGTGTTAAAACTTGAAACACCCAAACTGACTCAAGTCGGTTTGGTTGTTTGAAATTTCAAAACTTGGCTTTAAACCTCATCGCAGAGGCTGCCAGACAAATTTGCCAAGGTGTTCGACCGTGATCGGCCACCAGAACTATTGTTGCGGGACGCCGGACACCAGTGTCACTTGTGGGACGTGGATCTAGTGTTCAGCACAGACCGCCTCATGTACCTTGCACGGACAGTAGTTGCTATTTAGGGTTCTATCGACGTCGAGGAACCCTTAACCCGCTCGTTCTGTTGTAAATATTTAGTTAGGTTGACGAAAAAAACAATATTGCTATGAAACTCATCTTTCGATTTAAATGTGCAGTTTTTTCGTCGCTGCGAGGGTCTAGTGTTTGACGGGTGCCGCCCCTACGTTCGTGGGTTAGCACAAATGACATCTCCTCCCCCCCCCCTTGATTTGCTCTGTTCCGGTCTTCGTGCTGATGAAACTTTCTAGCTATAGGTGTTTTCAACCATCAGTATGTGTGACCACTATGCATCTCCCGTTCGAAAGGGTTACATATATAAATACACATGCATTTGCATATTTATAACCGTGATTCTTTTGAATTGTCCAACGTTATCCATGGACAGGCGAGTATGTGTAGATTGGGTTCGTTTTCCCATATGCTCTCCTCCGGATCCGATGCAGAATTTAGTCGATGCCTCCTGTTGTTCTCCGGGTACACATCCTCTCGCTTATTACAGGGGCGTGTGTCGAGGAGAACAGCGAGGAAAATCTTGCAAGTTTGCATCGGATCCGGAGCAGAGCATGGGAAAACGAACCCAATCTACACATACTCGGGTGGGATTAGGACTTATCTTTACCTATTAGCGTCTAGGTTGCATGGACGTAATAAAACTGACAAACTCCATTAACTGATGAATATATACATGCTGATTTATATATATGTATATATATATTTCTTATGTGTCCATTAGCTAGGCAAGATGACTGATCGTGCGTTGATGTACAATGGTCACACTAGTCAGAAAGACATGACCACTGAATGATTAACAAAAACAAAGGGGTTTCTGAGAGCCGCATTTGCAAATGGCCAAAGGACAACATGGTGCCCCTGCGGCGGGTGCAACAATTGGCACAAGAGGACAGAGGATGAAATGGGAAAACACCTGCAGAAGTGGGGTTTTACGCCAGATTATACGATGTGGACATTTCATGTCGAGTCTACCTAACATGCCAGAGCTGAGGTGCTTCATCCTTGCACCGACGAGCATGGTACCGGGATGCAATACATGGTGCAAGACTTTGATGATGCTCGGGACTCGGGCGATGAGATGGAGGAATCTGCAAAGGCCTTCAATGAAATGTTGGAGTCTTCAATACGTCCTCTCCACGAGCACACCGAGTTTTGTCAGCTAGATGCCATCTCACAAATAATGGCTCTGAAGGCTCAATTCAACTTGGGCAGAGAATGCTATGACGCAATTATGACAATATTTGGACGTTTTCTACCCAAAGGCCATGTAATACCTGCAAACCTGTACCAGTCAGACAAAATTCTCCGTGCTCTTAAGATGCCCTATGAGAAGATACATGCCTGTGAGAAAGGATGTGTCTTATTTAGGCTTCAGTATGCGGACTTGAACTATTGTCCCATTTGCATGGCATCCAGTTATGTTGTGGTAGACAACAGTATGGGTGAGAAGATGTAGACCAAAATCCCAGTTAATGTTCTTTGGTATATGCCAATCGTACCAAGACTTCAACGTCTTTCATGGTCGAAGAGATGGCAAGACAGATAACATGGCACAAAACGGGCAAAAGAACCCAACTAGATGCAGATGGGAAGCTGATGATGGTGCACACATTGGACGGTGAAGCATGGAAGAGCTTCGATGCATTACATGATGAAAAAGTAGCGGATCCGAGGCATCCTCGAGTCAGCATCAGCATGGATGGGTTCAGTGTGTTTGGTCTGATTGTAGCCCAATACAATTGTTGGCCCGTATTTGTCTTTCCACTCAATCTCCCCCCCCCCCCCGACAGATTATGCAAAGAAAGAAAATTTTCCTGACATTGATAATTCCAGGGGCCAACTATCTGGGGAAGAATATGAATGTGTACATGTAGCCACTGAAGGAAGAATTGCAAGAAGCACGGGATAATGGGTTCAAGACATACGGCGCCTTTAGCAAAGCGGAACTTCATAATGCATGTCCGGTACATGTACTCGACGATGACTTGCCGGTATGCGCTACTCGTTCTTTGGTTTGTTCATGGAAGGTTCCGTGCCCCACATGCAAGGGAGCTCTTGAGTTTCGTTGGCTTCGGGCGGTCGTAAGTTTTCTCGCCCGACATGCATAAACAGTTCCTGGATCCTCGCCATAAGTTCATGAAAGACATGAAGAACTTCATCAGAGGTAGAGTTGTCAAAAACTCTGCACCACCTGCGTTGACTGGCCAAGAGATCCTGGATCAGTTAAACACTCTCGAGCCAGATCCAGAGCATCCAAGGTATTTCAAGGGGTATAATTTGAAACATGCCTGGACTTGCAAGACATGCTTGTGGGATCTGCCTTACTTCAAAGACCTCCTTTGCCCCCACAACATCAACATGATGCACACTGCGAAGAATATCGCGAAGGCACTTTTTGGTACATTGTTCGGCATAGATGGGAAGTCAAAGGATAATACTAAGGCTAGAGTCGATCTGGAGGCGCTATGTGATAGGCCGTTACAGAACATGAAAGAACCGAAAGGAAAGCAGAACTGGACGAAGCCAAAGGCATGGTTCAATCTTGGAAGGCCACTCTGAGGGAAATTATCTTGTGGGTGCAACAAAGCTTGATGTTCCCGATAGCTATGCAAATGAATCTAAAGAGGGGAGCGAGTCTTGATAAATTGAAGATATTTGGTCTCAAGAGCCATGATTGGCACATATGGATTGAGCGGGTAATGCCGGTGATGTTGCGTGGCTTCATCCCTGAGGATGAATGGCTAGTACTGGTAGAGCTGAGCTATTTCTTCCGTGTTCTCTGTGCAAAAGAACTATCGCCTGGCCTGTGATACGTCCATTTTGCATCATGCTTTTATATCGATATTTATCGCATTATGGGTTGTTATTTCACGTTATGTCACAATACTTATGGTTATTCTCTCTTATTTTACAAGGTTTACCATGAAGAGGGGGAATGCCGGCAGCTGGAATCCTGGCTGGAAAAGGAGCAAATATTGGAGACCTATTACGTAACTCCAAAAGTCCTTTAACTCCACAGAATATCTTAAAATAAATAAAGAAAAATCATCGCCAAAGATGAAGGCCCGGGGGCCCACACCCTGCTCACGAGGGTGCCCCCCCCCCCCCGGGCGCGCCCCCTAACTCCAAAATAGGAAGCAACCTTTCGGTACGAAACTCCGCCGCCACGAAGCGGAACCTTGGCGGAACCAATCTAGGGCTCCGGCAGAGCTGTTCTGCCGGGGACACTTCCCTCCGGGAGGGGGAACTCATCTTCATCATCATCACCAATGCTCCTCTCATCGGGAGAGGGCAATCTCCATCAACATCTTCACCAGCACCATCTCATCTCCAAACCCTAGTTCATCTCTTGTATCCAATTCTTGTCCCCAAGTCCGGATTGGTGCTAGTAGGTTGCTAGTAGTGTTGATTACTCCTTGTAGTTGATGCTAGTTGGTTTATTTGGTGGAAGATCATATGTTCAGATCCTTTATGCATATTATTACCCTCTGATTATGAACATGAATATGCTTTGTGAGTAGTTACGTTTGTTCCCGAGGACAAGGGAGAAGTCTTGCTATTAGTAGTCATGTGAATTTGGTATTAGATTCGATATTTTGATGAGATGTATGTTGTCTAGCCTCTAGTGGTGTTATGTGAACGTCGACTACATAAAACTTCACCATTATTTAGGCCTAGAGGAAGGCATTGGGAAGTAATAAGTAGATGATGGGTTGCTAGAGTGACAGAAGCTTAAACCCTAGTTTATGCGTTGCTTCCTAAGTAGCTGATTTGGATCCATATGTTTCATTCTATGGTTAGGTTTACCTTAATACTTTTGTTGTAGTTGCGGATGCTTGCAATAGAGGTTAATCATAAGTGGGATGCTTGTTCAAGTAAGAACAGCGCCCAAGCACTGGTCCACCCACATACCAAATTATCAAAGTACCGAACGCGAATCATATGAACGTGATGAAAACTAGCTTGACGATATTCCCATGTGTCCTCGGGAGCGCTTTTCCTATTATAAGAGTTTGTTCCGGCTTGTCCTTTGCTACAAAAATGATTGGGCCACCTTGCTGCACTTTATTTACTCTTGTTACTTGTTGCTCGTTACAATTTATCTTATCACGAAACTATCGGTTATCACTTATTTCAGTACTTGCAGAGAATACCTTGCTGAAAACCGCTTACCATTTCCTTCTGCTCCTCGTTGGGTTCGACACTCTTACTTATCGAAAGGACTATGATAGATCCCCTATACTTGTGGGTCATCAAGACTCTTTTCTGGCGCCGCTGCCGGGAGTGTAGCGCCTTTGGTAGGTGGAATTTGGTAAGGAAAAATTTATATAGTGTGCTGAAATTTACTTTCACTTGTTACTATGGAAAGTAATTCTCCGAGGGCTTGTTCGGGTATCTTCACCCTGTCCAAGAGAGCAAAGAGTAGCTCCTCAACCCTCTGAACCTATTGAAAATGAAACTCCTTTTGAAATTCCTTCGGGTATGATGGAAAAACTGCTAGCTAATCCTTTTATAGGAGATGGAACAAAGCATCCTGATGAGCACTTAATATATGTGGATGAAATTTGTGGATTATTTAAGCTTGCAGGTATACCCGATGATGTTGTTAAGAAGAAGGCTTTCCCTTTATCTTTGAAGGGAGACGCATTGACATGGTATAGGCTATGTGATGATATGAGATCATGGAACTATAAAAGATTGAAATTGGAATTTCATCAAAAGTATTATCCTATGCGTCTTGTTCATCGTGATCACAATTATATATATAATTTTTGGCCTCGCGAAGGAGAAAGCATCGCTCAAGCTTGGGGGAGGATTAAATCAATGTTATATTCATGCCCCAATCATGAGCTTTCAAGAGAAATAATTATTCAAAGTTTTTATGCTCGGCTTTCTAGTAATAATCGCACCATGCTGAATACTTCTTGTGCTGGCTCTTTTATGATGAAGACTATTGAATTCAAATGGAATTTATTGGATATAATTAAACGCAACTCTGAAGATTGGGACCTCGACAAAGGTAAGGAGTCAGGTATGACACCTAAGTTTGATTGTGTTAAATCTTTTATGGATACCGATATTTTCCGTAAGTTTAGCACTAAATATGGACTTGACTCTGAGATAGTAGCTTCTTTCTGTGAATCTTTTGCTACTTATGTTGATCTCCCTAAGGAGAAGTGGTTTAAATAACATCCTCCAATAGAAGTAAAAGTAGTTGCAGCTATTAAAGTTGAAGAAAAGACTGTCACTTGTAATGATCGTATTGTTCCTACTTCTTATGTTGAGAAACCACCTTTCCCTGTTAGAGTAAAGGATCATGCTAAAGCTTCAACTGTTGTTCGTAAAACCAATATTAGAACATATACACCTCCTGAGCAAGTCAAAGTAGAACCTAATATTGATATTGTTAAAGATCTCTTGTCTGACAATATTGATGGGCATGTTATTCAATTCTGTGGTGAATCTACTAGAATTGCTAAACCGTGTGCTAAAGATAAACATAGACATGTGGTAGGCGTGCCTGTTATTTCTGTTAAAATAGGAGATCATTGTTATCATGGCTTATGTGATATGGGTGCTAGTGCTAGTGTAATACCCATTGACTTATACAAAGAAATTATGCATGATATTGCACCTTTGAGTTAGAAGATATTAATGTTACAATTAAACTTGCCAATAGAGATACTATATCTGCAATGGGAATTGTTAGAGATGTTGAAGTCTTGTGTGGAAAAACCAAATATCCCGCTAATTTTCTTGTTCCTGGTTCTCCACAAGATAGCTTTTGTCCCATTATATTTGGTAGACCCTTCTTGAACACTTTATTAATGCTAAGATAGATTGCGAAAAGAATGTTGTTACTATTGGCTTGGATGATATGGTTCATGCGTTTAATTTCTCTAAATTTAGTAAACAACATCTTGAGGAAGAATTGCCTAGTAAGGATGAAATTATTGGTCTTGCTTCTATTGCCGTACCTCCTAGTGATCCTTTAGAACACTATTTGCTAGACCATGAAAATGATATGTTCATGAATGAAAGAAGGAAATAGATGAAGTATTATTTAAACAGAACCTATTCTCGCATCACAATTTGCTGTTGAAATCCTAGGGGATCCCCTCCACCCAAAGGTGATCCGTGTTTGATCTTAAACTGTTGCTGATAATCTTAAATATGCTTATCTTGATGAAAGAAAATATATCCTGTTATTATTAGTGTAACCTTTGAGCATGAAGAAGAAAGATTATTGAAGACTACGAAGAAGCACCGTCGCTATTGGATATACTCTTTATGATCTTAAGGGCATTAGTCCCACTCTATGTCAACATAAAATAAATTTGGAAGCGGATGCCAAACCAGTTCGTGATCCTCAACGACGTTTGAATCCTAAAATGAAAGAAGTGGCAAGAAAAGAAATACTTAAGCTTCTGGAGGCAGGTATAATTTATCCCGTTGCTGATAGTCAGTGGGTAAGTCCAGTCCATTGTATCCCTAAGAAGGGAGGTATTACAGTTGTCCCTAATGATAAAGATGAATTGATCCCACAAAGAATTATCAGAGGTTATAGGATGGTAATTGATTTCCGCAAATTAAATAAAGCTACTAAGAAAGATCATTACCCCTTACCTTTTATTGATCAAATGCTAGAAAGATTATGCAAACATACACATTATTGCTTTCTAGATGGTTATTCTGGTTTCTCTCAAATACCTATGTTGGCTAAAGATCAATCAAAGACTACTTTTACTTGCCATTTTGGTACTTTTGCTTATAGGCATATGCCTTTTGGTTTATGTAATGCACCTGCTACCTTTCAAAGATGCATGATGGGTATATTCTCTGATTTTTGTGAAAAGATTTGTGAGGTTTTCATGGACGATTTTTCCGTCTATGGTTCCTCTTTTGATGATTGCTTGAGCAATCTTGATCGAGTTTTGCAGAGATGTGAAGAAACTAATCTTGTCTTGAATTGGAAAAAGTGCCACTTTATGGTTAATGAAGGTATTGTCTTGGGGCACAAAGTTTACGAAAGAGGTATTGAAGTTGATAAAGCCAAGGTTGATGCTATTGAAAAGATGCCATGTCCCAAGGACATCAAAGGTATAAGAAGTTTTCTTGGTCACGCCGGATTTTATAGGAGGTTCATAAAGGACTTCTCAAAAATTTCTCGGCCTCTGACTAATTTATTACAAAAAGATGTACCATTTGTCTTTGATGATGATTGTGCAGAAGCATTTGAAATACTTAAGAAGACATTAGTCTCTGCACCTGTTGCTCAGCCACCTGATTGGAATTTACCCTTTGAAATTATGTGTGATGCTAGTGATTATGCTGTAGGTGTTGTTCTAGGGCAAAGAGTTGATAAGAAATTAAATGTTATCCATTATGCTAGTAAGACTCTAGACAATGCTCAAAGAAATTATGCTACTACCGAGAAGGAACTTTTAGCAGTTGTATTTGCTTGTGATAAGTTCAGACCCTATATTGTTGATTCTAAAGTAACTATTCACACTGATCATGCTGCTATTAAATATCTTATGGAAAAGAAAGAGGCTAAACCTAGACTTATTAGTTGGGTTCTCTTGCTGCAAGAATTTGATTTGCATATTGTTGATAGAAAAGGAGCCGAGAACCCGTTGCGAGATAACTTATCTAGGTTAGAGAATGTTCTTGATGACCCACTACCTATTGATGATAGCTTTCCTGATGAACAATTAAACGTCATAAGCACTTCTCGTAGCACTCCATGGTATGCTGATTATGCTAATTATATTGTTGCTAAATTTATACCACCTAGCTTCACATACCAACAAAAGAAAAAGTTTTTCTATGATTTGCGACATTACTTTTGGGATGATCCACATCTTTATAAAGAAGGAGTAGATGGTGTTATTAGACGTTGTGTACCTGAGCATGAACTGGAACAGATCCTACGCAAGTGTCATTCCGAGGCTTATGGAGGTCACCACGCTGGAGATAGAACTGCACATAAGGTATTGCAATCCGGTTTTTACTGGCCTACTCTCTTCAAGGATGCCCGTAAGTTTGTTTTGTCTTGTGATGAATGTCAAAGAATTGGTAATATTAGTAGACATCAATAAATGCCTATGAATTATTCACTAGTTATTGAACCATTTGATGTTTGGGGCTTTGATTATATGGGACCTTTTCCTGCCTATAATGGATATACACATATTTTGGTTGCTGTTGATTACGTTACTAAGTGGGTAGAAGCTACTCCAACTAGTAGTGCTGATCATAACACTTCTATTAAAATGCTTAAGGAACTTATTTTTCCGAGGTTTGGAGTCCCTAGATATATAATGACTGATGGTGGTTCACACTTTATTCATGGTGCTTTCCGTAAAATGCTTGCTAAATATGACGTTAATCATAGAATTGCATCTCCATACCACCCACAGTCTAGTGGTCAAGTAGAATTGAGTAATAGAGAGCTCAAATTAATTTTGCAAAAGACTGTTAATAGGTCTAGGAAGAATTGGTCCAAGAAACTTGATGATGCATTATGGGCCTATAGAACTGCATATAAGAATCCTATGGGTATGTCTTCGTATAAAATGGTTTATGGAAAAACATGTCATTTACCTCTCGAACTAGAACAAGGCATATTTGGCTATTAAAGAGCTCAACTAGGATTTCAAACTTGCCGGTGAGAAGAGGTTACTTGATATTATCTCACTTGATGAATGGAGAACCCAAGCTTATGAAAATGCCAAGTTGTTTAAATAAAAAGTTAAAAGATGGCATGACAAAAGGATACAAAAGCGTGAGTTTAATGTAGGTGAATACGTATGCTATACAACTCTCGTTTAAGATTTTTTGCAGGAAAACTTCTCTCTAAATGGGAAGGTCCCTACGTTATCGAGGAGGTCTATCGTTCCGGTGCCATAAAAATCAACAACTTCGAAGGCACAAATCCGAAGGTGGTAAACGGTCAAAGGATCAAACATTATATCTCAGGTAATCCCATAAATGTCGAAACCAATATTATTGAAACCGTTACCCCGGAGGAATACATAACGGACACTTTCCAGACCGTTTCAGACTCCGAAAAGGAATAGGTATGTGGTACGGTAAGTAAACCGACTCCAAAACAATTTTTAAGGCAATATGTCTTAGTTTTGGAATATTCAGAAAAATAGAAAAATAAGTGGTAGTCCGGGAAGGACACGAGGGTGGTGGGCGCGCCCTACCCACCTGGGCGCGCCCCTACCTCGTGAGCACCTCGTGTGCCCTCCGGACTCCGTTTTCTTGCACGATACGTATTTTGGTCGGTAAAAATTCATTATATAATCTCCCGAAGGTTTCGACTCCCGTAACACGCAAATCTCCTCTGTTCTTGTTTCGAGCTGTTTTCTGTCAGGGTTGTCAAGGCCAGGCATCATGTCGTCCACCTCCTCCAAAAATGGTGACAAAGATGCTTGGCTAATGAAGATAGAGCTGAAGAGGGATGAACCCATAGAGATCAACAAGGATGAAAGGATCAAAAAGGCCACGGAGGACCAAGCTCCGGCAGCAGAAGACCCCCTCCAACTTGATCACAACTTTCTCACCCCAACTGAAATAGAAGCTTTCAAGATGATTGAGTTAGCTCGTATTCAAAACAAGTATCTCACAAGTGAAAATATTTTGTTGAAGGAGCATATCGTTGCACTCAAGGACATTATTACAAGTTGGAGGACCTCTTACACTCGATGTGCGACTATCCAACACCTCCACCTTCTTCATCAACAAAGGAGACATAATCACATCGGTATGGGCACTCCCCTTGGCAACTGCCAAGCTTGGGGGAGGTGCCCCGGTATCGTATCACCATCACAACTCCTATCTTTACCGTTTTCTTAGTTCGATCCTATTAGTAGTATCTTGATCTAGTAGAATAAAGTTATGGCATGATCTAGTTTTGAGTTTTGCTTTATGATCCCTCTATGTAATCGAGTCCGTGAGCTATATATATATAATAAAGTTTAGTGTTGAGTCAAGGGCTTGATTATTTTGCCATGATCTTGGGTGAATAAAAGAATAGAAAGAAGAAAAAGAATAAAAGGAAACAAAGAGTTCATATTGATCTTATTGAGAGTAGTGACTTCACATAGAAAGAGTATGATGATTAAAAGTTGTTGGGAGTTGGCAAATATAGCTTTGGTCATCGTTGCAATTAATAGGAAGTAATAAGGAAAGAGAGGTTTCACATATAGATATATTATCATTGACATCTTTTATGATTGGGAGCACTCATTAAAATATAACATGCTAAAGAGTTGATATTGGACAAGGAAGACAACGTGACGAGTTATGTTTTCTTATATATGAGATAAAGTATGTTGTCATGGATCCTCTAACATGTTGAGCTTGCCTTTCCTCCTCATGCCATTAAATTCTCAAAGACCAAGTAGAGATACTACTTGTGCTTCCAAATACCCGTAAACCCAGTTTTGCCATGCGAGTCCACCATACCTACCTATGGATTGAGTAAGATCCTTCAAGTAAGTTGTCATCAGTGCAAGCAATAAAAATTGCTCTCTAAATATGTATGACTTATTAGTGCAGAGAAAATAAGCTTTGTACGAACTTGTTGTGGAAGTAATAAAAGCGAGGAACTGCATAATAAAGGTCCACATACAAGGGGCAATATAAAGTGACGTTCTTTTGCATTAAGATTTTGTGCAAAAGGGCCTATCTTTTACTTTATGTTTTTACTTTATGCTTGAGTCAAGGTGATCCTCACCTTTCCTTTTTCAGTTTATCCTTTGGCAAGCCCAGCATGTTGGAAAGCATGAATTATTATTGTTGACATTACCCTTGAGGTAAAAACTTGTGGGGCAAAACTATAAGCCCCTGTCTTTCTATGTGTCCGATTAAAACTCCGTAACCACAAGTATTGCGTGAGTGCTAGCAGTTATGAAGGACTAAATGATAGTTGAGTATGTGGACTTGCTTTTAAGCTCTAACATAGACTCTTTCTGATGTTATGATAAATTGCAATTTCTTCAATGACTGAGGTTATAATTTGTTGGTGCCCAATAAGGTTTCTGATTCATACCTTTGCATTGTGAAAGGTCATCACTTGAACATAAGTAATCATATGACAAAATCTATATATGTTGCTGTTATGAGAATAATCATGATGCCTTCATGTCCGTATTTTTATTTTTATCGACGCCTCTACCTCTAAACATGAGGACATATTTATTGTTATCGGCTTTTCGCTTGAGGACAAGCGAGGTCTAAGTTTGGGGGAGTTGATACGTCCATTTTGCATCATGCTTTTATATCGATATTTATCGCATTATGGGCTGTTATTTCACATTATGTCACAATACTTATGGCTATTCTCTCTTATTTTACAAGGTTTACCATGAAGAGGGAATGCCGGCACCGAATCCTGGTGGAAAAGGAGCAAATATTGGAGACCTATTCATGCAACTCCAAAAGTCCACGAAACTCCACGGAATATCTTAAATAAATAAAGAAAAATCGCCAAAGATGAAGGCCAGGGGGCCCACACCCTGCTCACGAGGGTGGGGGGCGCCCCCCCTGGGGCGCGCCCCCTACCTCGTGGGCCCCCTGGTGGCTCTCTGATGCCCATCTTCTCCTATATGAAGTCTTTCGATGAGAAAAAATAGGAACCAACCTGTCAGGACGAAACTCCGCCGCCACGAGGCGGAACTCAGCGGAACCAATCTAGGGCTCCGGCAGAGCTATTCCCGGGGACACTTCCCTCCGGGAGGGAACTCATCGTCATCATCATCACCAACGCTCCTCTCATCGGAGAGGGAAATCTCCATCAACATCTTCAGCAGCACCATCTCATCTCCAAACCCTAGTTCATCTCTTGTATCCAATTCTTGTCTCCAAGTCCGGATTGGTGCTAGTAGGTTGCTAGTAGTGTTGATTACTCCTTGTAGTTGATGCTAGCTGGTTTATTTGGTGGAAGATCATATGTTCAGATCCTTTATGCATATTATTACCCCTCGATTATGAACATGAATATGCTTTGTGAGTAGTTACGTTTGTTCCTGAGGACAAGGGAGAAGTCTTGCTATTAGTAGTCATGTGAATTTGGTATTCGTTCGATATTTTGATGAGATGTATGTTGTGTAGCCTCTAGTGGTGTTTTGTGAACATCGACTACATAAAACTTCACCATTATTTGGGCCTAGAGGAAGGCATTGGGAAGTAATAAGTAGATGATGGGTTGCTAGAGTGATAGAAGCTTAAACCCTAGTTTATGTGTTGCTTCGTAAGGGGCTGATTTGGATCCATATGTTTCATGCTATGGTTAGGTTTACCTTAATACTTTTGTTGTAGTTGCGGATGCATGCAATAGAGGTTAATCATAAGTGGGATGCTTGTTCAAGTAAGAACAGCGCCCAAGCACCGGTCCACCCACATACCAAATTATCAAAGTACCAAACGTGAATCATATGAACGTGATAAAAACTAGCTTGACGATATTCCCATGTGTCCTCGGGAGCGCTTTTCCTATTATAAGAGTTTGTTCCGGCTTGTCCTTTTCTACAAAAAGGTATTGGGCCACCTTGCTGCACTTTATTTACTCTTGTTACTTGTTGCTCGTTACAATTTATCTTATCACGAAACTATCTGTTATCACTTATTTCAGTACATGCATAGAATACCTTGCTGAAAACCGCTTATCATTTCCTTCTGCTCCTCGTTGTGTTCGACACTCTTACTTATCGAAAGGACTACGATAGATCCCCTATACTTGTGGGTCATCAGCCTGCTAGAAGAAATGGAAGATTTGGCGCCGGAGTTGATCTGCAAGTTAGAAAAGATCTTTCTGCCGGGCTCCTTTAATCCAATGCAGCACCTGATTTTGCATCTCCCAACCGAGGCAAGATTGGGGGGGCCTGTGCAAAATTGCTGGTGCTACGCCACTGAGAGGATGCGAAGACGCTTGAGCAAAACGTAAAATAAACGTAGAATTGAAGCATCGATGGCCAAGGCATTAATTATCGAGGAGGCGGAAAACTTCGTGACAAAGACACTCTGAAGCAAAATTGTCATTTGCATAATCCGAAGCCTCGGTACAATGCTGACGAACCTAAAAAGGGTCAATCCAAACTCAGCCTATTCAAAGGGGATCTCGCACCAACCGGTGCTTCTAATTCCATAACGTTGCCTTTCGAAGAATGGCAGACCATTTCGTTGTATATCTTCAACAACCTAACAGAAGTGTGGCCGTACATCGAGTAAGTTCTCGATACATTGTTTCGCAACTTTTAATTCCTTTGAACTGCTCTTATTCATGGATAAATTTGATATAGTCGATACGTCGCCAAATTCTCGTATGGAGCGTGATCCAAAAGGATTCCGTCAAAGAGTATGAGCTTCTGTCAAAGCATGGATACGGCAATCCCGGTTTCATCTCTTAGTTCAAACAAATGGTAATTTCCATTAGACCATTTCATTTCTTCGTCTAGTTTGTGGCTAATGCAACAATCCCTTTCGTATTACACTTGTAGGCTAATTCAGAGCTTATGGACGATGAATTGAGACAAGTCGCTAATGGTTTTGACTATAAGGTCCGTTCATTTGATAAATACGACATCAATGGGTATCGCTTCCGTACCTATGGCAAAGAGCTATCTATGGCCGACCGAAAGTCCACAAATTGTTGTGTCTATATTATGGCTCAACAGGCAACGCAAGTTTTCTATCTACCATGGGCCTGTCAAAGTGATCCTAATCTCGAAGGTTGGGATCTCGTTTATGAAGTTCCGCCACATGTTAGACCACCTCCCCCCAATGAAGATGATTATGCACCTCGCATTAACCCAGACACACATGATGGAGAATTCTTTCAAGAAATGTGTCTTTCCAAAAAACATTTCAAGAACCGCTCTACTTCACCCCAGAACATTGAAGTAGATAGCGATAGTGAACCCGACTTCACCCCTCAGCCGGAACAAGAAGAGCCTGAACTAGAAGAGGTTACTGCTGCGGATGACCTGTCAATGCTTGACAGATTACGTATAGGTGGCCTTTCACATGATGATGATTCATTTATTAATGATGATGATTAGCACGTCATTACTGATAGTGATGATGATGATGCATTTATTGATCCTGAAGCATTTATTGAACCAGATTATGACTAGGTATTCAATTTTTTATGTTGTACTTGATTTATATAGTTACTTGTATGATTGTATGATTTATATAGTTACTTGTATATTTTTTCTTACTTTGTATGATTCTTTCTTATACACATAGTTCCATGGTCTTGATGTCCATCCCCTTCGGCCCTTGCCCGCTTTATGATTCAGATGTGGTAAATTCTCTTTCATAACTATTTGTTGCATTTGTCATTTATGACAATTATGGCCATCAAGTTGACATAGAGATATTTTAATCTAGGAGGTATGTGAACCGGAATTTGAAACCGACCCTCTTGTCGAGAAGTTAAATTTATTTGAAAAAGAAAATGAGTATTTGAAAGAAAAAACTAAAAGAATTGAAGAAGAGAAGATGACATTGGAGTTGTATGTTGCCGATGTCGTCGATGATCACAAGACAAAGATGAATGCAATGCGCTTGAAGATGGATGGAATGCGCCTGAAGCTTAAGAAGATCAGAAAATATGCCATTGATAATGAGGCTTGGTATAATTATGCCATTGGATCAATCTTTACCTTAGTTGCGATCTTCATCGCATTTGTTGTGATGAGGGTAAGTTTTCTCTAGTGTTTTTCTTAACAAATGCATACTTAGCTTACTTTCCTCCTAAATGGCATAACTACCTAAGTTAGACCTACACTTAGAAAAAGAAAGAGAAGAAAAATTCTTCTTCTTCTTCTTCCCTTTCTTCCTCTTCTTCTTCTTCTTGTTCTTTTTCTAGATAGTCTTCTTCTGCTAACTTGCTTCTTTCCCAATTTGCAGATTTGCTTTAGATGAGGAAGCTTGCGTTGATGGAGTCTACTCTTCTCTTTATGCTTCCTTCTTGTCTTGATTTTGTATGATGAACAATGTCAAACTTGCTACCTATATATTTATGTATGGATGAAACCATTGTATGCTTGTTGTTGGATATGTTGGCTATGTATATTTGTTGGATGAAACCATTTGCTATGTATATGTGTTGGATGATCATATCCGTATGGCAGGGATATGATTTGGTATGTATATGTGTTGGTATGCTTGTCGAAAGTATTTTCATATGTGTGTATATATATGTGAAATTCTATCAAATTGAATGGTTTCAAGAAAAAACAGAAAAAACAGGGGCTATATAGACTCTTTGCCGTCAGCTGGCGGACGACAAAGAGCATTGCCATCAGCTAGCGGACGGCAAACATGCACATGTCAGCTACCTGTGTGACCTGGGGCATTAGGCTGACTATTTTGTTGCTTTGCCGTCGGCCAGCGGACGGCAAAGAACGTTTAATATTTGCCGTCAGCCAGCTGACGGCAAAGCTACCAAATAGGCCAGCCCCCAGGTGCTGCCATGTGGCACGCTTGGCCGTCGGCCGCCCGACGGCAATGATTCAATGCTATTTGCCGTCAGCTGGCGGACGACAAAGATACAAAGGTCTTTGCCGTCCGCCAGCCGACGACAATCAACGCCGGTAACCCCTTAACGGACCTAAGCTGATACGTGCGCTGTCCAGGCTCTTTGTCGTCGACTGGCGGATGGCAAAGACCTTTGTATCTTTGCCGTCTGCCAGCTGACGGCAAAGAATCCTTTGTCGTAGCCTGTTCAGCTAGACGTTTTGTCGTCAGCTGGCTGACGGCAAAGTTCTTTGCCATCGCCATAGGTGCCTTTCTTTGCCGCCATGGTCGACAAAGAAAGTTCCCGATTCTGTAGTGCCCCTCAAGAGAAGGCAGTTCGTCGTTGCTCCCATGGATTCGCCGGTGGTTCTCCTCCTCGTCGGGGCTGGGAGACCTTGGACGACAATCCTCCGGGAGAAATCGCACGCTGCTCCGACGTCCTCACCGCCGCAAGACTCGGTGCTTCCTGCACCAACTTTTTCAAGACGGTGCTCACACAGGCTTGGGAAAAGGCCATGCTTGTTGGTCTTTCATGCGTCCTCAAGGAGAAGGTTCTTCTATGGGACAATGCTTCGAACAGTCCACCGCTCCCTGGACATGGTTGTACGTTGATTCTGCTAGAGTTGCCGATGTTGAGAGGTAGTCGGATTTTGTCCGATGAGCAGGTCATTCATGGAGTTTGATCATGCAGTACTTAGTTATTCCCTTTCTTTTTTCTCTCGAATATGCACGAGTGTGCGTATCTTATACTAGGAGAAGGAAAAGGGGAAGACACCCACAGATATTTAGACATTTTACAACAACGTCCACCCCACCTCATCCTAGCGGATTACTCACCCTCACTCCGCACTTCTACTCGTATGAAGTTGAGTCAAATGTCTTTGTGTAGAATACCCGCTTGTCTCCTTGTCCCACACTCTGAGGCGATCCGTCGTAGGATGTTCTGCACGTCTGGCCTCATGCCCTCGAATACAATTGCATTTCGGTGTTTCCGCAACTCCCACATGACGAGCAAGTGAATCGCCCACAAGGTCTTGGCGTGCCTCCCCTCGAATATGGACCTTGTGCACCATGTCACAAGATCATCTCCGCTTGATGGCGCCATGCCTGTCATGCTGATACGTCTCCAATGTATCTATAATTTTTGATTGCTCCATGTTATATTATCTACTGTTTTGGACAATATTGGGCTTTATTTTCCACTTTTATATTATTTTTGGGACTAACCTATTAACCGGAGGCCCAGCCCAGAATTGCTGTTTTTGGCCTATTTCAGAGTTTCGCAGAAAAGGAATATCAAACGGAGTCCAAATGGAATGAAACCTTCGGGAACGTGATTTTCTCACCGAACAAGATCCAGGAGACATGGACCCTAAGTGAAGGAAGCTTCAAGGAGGGCACGAGGTAGGGGGCGCGCCTACCCCCCAGGGCGTGCCCTCCACCCTCGTGGGCCCCATGTTGCTCCACCGACGTACTTCTTCCTCCTATATATACCTACGTACCCCAAAACAATCAGAACAGGAGCCAAAAACCTAATTCCACCGCCGCAACCTTCTATACCCACGAGATCCCATCTTGGGGCCTGTTCTGGAGCTCCACCGAAGGTGGCATCCACCACGGAGGGCTTCTAGATCAACACCATATCCCCTCCGATGAAGTGTGAGTAGTTTACCTCAGACCTTCGGGTCCATAGTTAGTAGCTAGATGGCTTCTTCTCTCTTTTTGGATCTCAATACAATGTTCTCCCCCTCTCTCCTGGAGATCTATTCGATGTAATCTTCTTTTTGCGGTGTGTTTTTTGAGTCCGATGAATTATTGGTTTATGATCAAGATTATCTATGAACAATATTTGAATCTTCTCTGAATTCTTTTATGTATGATTGGTTATCTTTGAAAGTCTCTTCGAATTATCAGTTTGGTTTGGCCTACTAGATTGGTTTTTCTTGCAATGGGAGAAGTGCTTAGCTTTGGGTTCAATCTTGCTGTCGGTGGGAAACGATACCTATGGGATCACAAGAATCCCTACTACGGTTGCGGGGCACGGGGTTGAGAGAAGAGCGGGTCTAACAGAGAAGCACGCGGTTCGTTTATCCAGGTTCGGGCCGCGAGGATGCGTAAAACCCTACCCCTGCTTTGGTGGATGTATTTTGTGTTCTTGAGCTAGCTACGGGGTGTAAAGAGCTCCAAAAAGCCGAATCCTTCTCCTGGTCGCCTCGGGCCTCCTTTTATAGGTGAAAGGGGCTGCCACAATGGCACACAGGAGGTGGAAAGGTCTACAGTGGCACGAGGTTATCCCTCGTATTACAGCACTAGGTGCATTTTATGCATCGCTTAGGTGTCCTCTCACTTTATCGGGGACGGGGGTGAGGCCCGTCCTGTCCGTCGCCGCTCCTCCAGGCTTCGACACGCGCCCTGGCCAGCGGTGCATGCGGTGCCATGTAGGCAGGCAGGCAGCTGAGGTGGCGCGGTGGTGGAGCCTCCACGAAGGGCTGCATGTTGCCACGCAGGTGCCTGCCCAGTTGGTTGGGTCGGCAGCTGCATGCGAATGGCGGTGGAGACTTGGTTGGTGCGGGCCTGATGGTGGCCCTGCTGGTGCGCGTGGCGAGGGCCTTGCCGTGGCGCGCAGGCGTCCCCGGAAAGGATCTTGCCGGGGGTCTTGTGGGTTCGTTCAGCGAGGATAGCTGCCTTCCCATCCTCACTTGATCTTGACTATTCTTTTTCTTCACAAACATCTGCCTGCCACCACAGAGGTGCCTCCCGAGCCCTGTCCCAACACATGTGTTGAGTGTTGGTGGGCTCAAGGGTGGCTCGCTCGGATGGCGTGGGCGAGCTGCCTCGGCAAGGGTCTTGCCGGGGCCGCTGGGGCCGCCCCGGTAAGGATCCTTGCTGGGGAAACCTGCTTCGCCCATCTGATCTTTGTGGCCTTGGTCCTTGTTGTTGCTTTGCATCGTCTTGGGCTTCGGTCTTACCTTGGCTCACCTCCTCCACTCTGCTTGATGTGGCCGTGAGCTTGGCTCTGACTGCCCGTGCATAGGTTACGGGGTACAAAAATGTGCCCCTAGTTTTGTACACCGACAGGAGCCCCCGGGCCTGGGCCACACATAAGCGCGACACATTGTTGGGTCAGGCCCAAAAAGGTGCGCGGGTAGGTGGGGCGGTTTTTACCGCGGTAAGATTTTTCGCGCGCTGCGCTTCCGATGACCCGCGCGCGCGGCGCGGCATGGAGGGGCGTGCGTGACTTGGGCGGCATGCGTGGGGCGGTTTCCGCACGCATGCGTCACATCGTACTAAATGGGCAGCGCGCCTCGCGGCTTCCCCATAAAAAGGGATAATCGTGGGAGCACTGTTCCTTTTACCCTTCGCGCAACCCCAATCTTGGAGACCTCCGCCTGTCCCCCTCTTCTTCTCTAAGCTTCGTCTCCGCTCGCCGCCGTCGTGCTTTTGTCGCCCTCCGCTCCTCCCTCCTCCTTCACCATGGCGCCAAAATCCACCAAGGGCAAGGGGGTGGCCAAGGATGTTGGGGCTGTGGAGCCGCAGGAGAGCGCGCTGTCGGGGGACCGGACGCAGTCCGCCTTCTGCTTCCCCTTGACGGTCGACGTGTTCGAGCTTCGTGACTTCTTCAAGCCCCTGTGGGGAGTGAAGACGGGGGGGGGGGAGGATTCGGGGCACCCGGCTACGCGCTTCATCCCCGCCGCCTGTGTCGAGCCTGCCTCAAATCGGTACCCCTTCTTCGTCGATTACTTTTCTTGCGGGCTCTGTCCTCCCTTTTCCGATTTCTTCAGCGACATCATGCACACCTTCGGCTTCCGTCTTCTGGATTTAACTCCAAATGCGGTGGCGTGCATGGCCCTTTTCGCGCACCTTTACGAAGGCTTCACCGGGGTGCAGCCCAACACGGCGCTCTTCTGCGACTACTTCTACCCTCGGATCCAGACAGGGGGCACCATCTCTGGTTGCATCACCTGGATCCCAAGATCCAACGAGGCGTACCCGAACGGCGCCATGAAGGAGAGGTGGGATGAGTGGCGGGGCCGGTGGTGCTGGATTAAAGAGGAGGACCCGCCGGTGTTCTGCAGAGTTCGCCGGGCGCCGCCAGTTCGCGGCAGTGACTGGAGTGATGTCGATGCCGCCGACAGAAAGCTCTCTGTTGCCGTCACCAGGATTCTCCGGCTTACCCAGGCCGGGCTCACCCTCGAAATGATCGGGGCGGACTTCATCCGCCGCCGGATTGCTTCGCTGCATAACAAGGGGAGGCCAGCCTGGCTTTTCACGAACCCTGCTGACATCATGCGACTTCACCTAGGCCTCGACCACAACTTTACGGTGATGGCACACGCCCACTTATACCAGCGGCTCTTCTAGCTTGACGTGGGCCGCGACGGCGAGGTCGAGCGGACTGGCAAGATTGCGAGGGCCGCCGTGAAGGCCGGCAAGGTCCTCAAGGGGCCGTTGTTCAAGCTGCCAACGGGGGTGGTCCCGTTGTGCAACAACTCGCGTCGGTCCGTGATCATTCCCATGATGCCGTACTACAACGCGCACGGCTCCGTCCCGAGCTGGAAGGAGCCGAAGGAGGCAGAAGTGCAGCAGTTCTTCCACACCATGCACGAGAGGTATGTTGATGCCGATGTCGAGCGGCTGCTTGTCCAGGACACCTCCCAGGCGGAGCTGGACTACATCGCCACCAGGGCGAGGGAGGCAAAGCTCGCCAGGGAGGCCTGCGACGATGGCGGTGTGGAGGAAAAGGCCGCGACGGCCATGGAGGAGGAGGAGCTTGCCCGGTGGGCGGTGGCCGCTGAGGGAGCTAGCAGCGCCGGCACCGAGGCTCCACTGGTTGAGGATGTGACCGGCGAGTCGTCGTCGGAGGAGGAGGAGGAGACCGCAGACCCGGCGCCACCTGTGGGGAGGGGGCGAGTCCTGCGGCGGTCCAATTCCGGCGAGCCTGTTCGGCACCGCAGGACTGCGCAGCCGCAGCTGACTTTGGAGGGGTCCCGGCCTCACACGAGGGCCGCGGCAGCGAACAAGCCGGCGAAGGTCGTGATGAAGAAGAAGACGGCCGCCCCTTCTTCATCCAGACGTGCCCAGGCGCCGCCTCCCTCCCCTCCTCCAGCGAACGTCGGCGCGGGGATTACCTTTGACTTTGGATCCCTCAGTCCGAGGAGGAAGAGGAAGACCGTAGAGGAGGAGGCGGACGACGATAAGTGTCTGGCTCCTTTTTCGTTATCTCTGCCCCTCACTCTGTGGTACTGATCTTGTCTTGTTTTTTCTTCACAGGGACGCGGAGACGCTGGCCCAGAGAGCAAAAAGGGACAAGGTCTCGACGGGTGGCCAGCCCCTGGCCGGTGCTTCGAGGGCGCCCTTGGTGGTGTTGAGCAGCCCGGACATTAACCCCGGCAAAGCCCCCAGTGTAAGTTCATCATTCTTCTCTCTTCGACATGTGTCAAGAGCGCGACGCTTTGGTGCTAACCTCGCCAGGTGTGCAGGAGGGGAGCGGCGGCAGGAGGAGCCATAGGGGGCTACTCCCAACGCGCCACCCCCATCGACCACGCCGCCCCGAGGGGCGTCCCCGGCAAGGGCGCCAAGCACCGAGCTCACACACATGGAGGAGGAGGAAGAGAACCTGGGCGCCGGTGGCTTTGTGTAACACCCCAAATTTTGACATGATTTGCTTAACAAAATTTTGCCAGGAAATTAAATCTTTCATTTTTTTCTGGATTTTCTTTGATTTCAGAACCACTCCTTTCTTTGATATTATAGAGTGTTTACCCCAAGTGAAAACTTTCCAAATATGTTATTGGACTTGTTTATCTTACCAAGACCATTTCTTTTGATCAGTGAAAGTATTTCTAAGATTATTCTTTCCTGAACTTTATTTCCCTTAAAATGGTTTTTGATAAGTGTCAGAGCCTCATTTGCACTACAACCCTTTCAGAAAATCCTTTAAAATTCTCATCAAAATTTGGGGATTCCATGTGATGTTTTTAAATCACTTTGATGCAAAAGTATCTCTTACCCATTGGATATTTTGAGCTCTACCCCAAGTTTTCAAAACTGGTCCAGTTGATAAAATTGCACTACAACCTAGTTAATTATTTCTTTAAAGCCTCCACCAAAATTATGGGATGTTAGTAGTAGTATATTATTCAACTTTAATGCATTAACCCACTGGTGTTCTTTGACAATTTTGAGCAAATCATCCTCTTTTGCTCTCTGGCCCAGTTGGGTGTTTTCTACTGCATCCCTAATTATTTTTGATCTAGTGACCATGAGCTTTCTCCTACTTGTAGTACACCCTACCAAACCCTTAAGTCCAGGAGATTGGGTCCATTGGAATATTTTTAGTTCATGCAATAATGCCCTTTTCTTTCTGTCCAGATTTGATTTTCTCAAAAACTTGCACTAACAAGTTTCTGTTTTTGCCAAACCAACCTTGCCACCATCTTCTAAACCTAAAGAGACCCTGATCTGGAAAATTTGGCCACCCCAAGAGTTGCCTAGATGCCCTTGGCATTCTGGTAAACACTTTGTGTGCATGGCCAGTTTTGGCATGAATTTTTATTTGCATTATAAAATTGATCTCCTGACCTAACCACCATGTCCATTAATCTTCTTGCAAACTCTAACCTAGTCCTGTTAATTGCCAGCCTCGCTCAAGCACTCTAGGCCACCCTGGCATTCTGTCGAGCATGTCGCGTGCGTGCTCTGGGCGCGCCCAGAGTGCATGTTTTGCCTTGCACAAGAATCGAGCCGCATTCGCTACCCCGCGCCCTGGCCTTTGCCCGCCTGCAGAGCCACACCCAGCCCTCGACCACTCGCCAGAACACTCCAAGCCGCCCTGGCGCCCTACAGCGCTGCCGTCAGGGCCCTCTTGGCGGCACACCGGCATCCACAGTATGCCTCTGCCATGGACGGCGTCGGCCGAGCCACAACTCCTCGCCAGCTGCCCTCGTGAGCAGGCCGTCCTTATCTCCAAGCCCGTCGCGACGCCGACCCTGCTCGCCCGCCATCGCCACGCCGCTCTACCACAACGAAGTGGTCGGTAGGCGATCTTATCTCAAAGAAGCGGCGGAACCGACCTTCCCCGACTATAAATGGCCCCAGACCTCGCTCGAGCATCCTCAGGCAAGCCGTGGAGTGCACCCCACCCGCTCAAATTCTTCTGAAACCACCGTCTTCCCTGCCTCCGGCAACTTCGGCCGTCGCTGTCCCTCGGCTAAATTCGCCTTAGCCGCAGCCCCCTAGTCCTTCCAGCGCCACCATACGACTTCCCTCGACCTTGTGAAGCCGCTCAACCCCTCAAATGCAATCGGGAACCACCGTAGCCCAAGTCCCCAATTCCTCCGAAGCCACCGTCCACCGCGGAGCACGTCACCGGCGACTCCCTTCATCGCCACCTACCTAGCGACCACCGGGAGGACCGCCCTGGACTAGCGGATCCATCCCCGCCCTCAGAACCCCGTAGGGAAACGCCGTTCATCGACGGCGATCGCCAGAGTCCCGCCTCCGCTCGGGCAGAGGAAAAGGAGGGAGAGGCGACTGGTCAAACCTGACCAGTGGGCCCCTTGGACCCACTGTCAGTGACCATGAGCCGGTCCATGCTGGAATAAGTGAAGACGTAAACCCAGAGTACGCCTTCGACGTGTTTAGTTTTCGAAACGTTTTTCTTTTTCTGTTTTATTTAAAAAAACAGAATTTGACCAAAACTTTGACTGGCTATAACTTTTTAAATATACGTCCAAATGAGTTGATTCTTTTTCCTACATTCCTCAAATTGTCTAGTTTATTTTCATATTTATTTCAAAAAAATTCAGACAACTGTTTTGTACTGTTTTGAAACTATGGGTTAATTTGAATATTTTCAAAAATAGGATTTTTAAGAAGGGGAAAACTTTCAAAAGTCTTGAGAAGCACCCTGCCTCTCCACAACTTGAAGGCAAGCATTCTGAACCTTGGTATAATATTGAGTGTGTTATTTGACACGGTTACAACACCACCTCGGCACGGAGTATCCGTTATTTTTTTTGTGATGATATGTTCCTACTCATGAGTGCATATTGATGGTTCCATGCTACTGGAGTTTGAGATGTTTGTGATAGCAGTTACCATCATATGCCTTTCATGCATACCGGAAGGAATCTGGGAAAGCCTCAATCTTGGGTAGACACGGGCATGTCCCTAGTCCTCCGTCGAGACGGTTGTGTCCGGTACGGCATGATGAGATATGTCGAGTGGTGATTCTGTCTGTTGGTTGAAGTATAAATTGTTATGTTAATCATGCAGGGAATACTTAAACCTCCTGAGTCAACCATAGATCGAGTCTTGTTCTGGTAACCCCCATACTTGTTACGTACTAACACTTGCCCCTGCCATAGGTAGGGTACGGTTCAGTAAGTCGTCAACCCATTTCCTAGCACACACCATACAGAGAGGCCATGGTGGAAGATACCGGAGGCATCCGGTAGGCATGCCACCTGGTCTGGGGGCATGGGTGTTTTCGGTTGGAGCCGAAGGGGTAGCTCCCCTAGTTTGCGCGCGTTAAAAATTTTGTGATCCCATGATAATCGAGGTTGTAGCCTCCCCACTTAGAGTTTTGCTTAAACAGATGTCATGGGTGATTCTAGAGACTGGTGAGTTAGGCTGGTGTGTGCGGTCAGGTGTGTTTTCAACCAAAAGACCATAGACGGAATTAGTCCCAACGGACTAAAGGAATCCGTTACTTGTGGGTAAAGAGTACACCCTCTGCAGAGGTTAAATCTATTCGAATAGCCGTGTCCATGGGTAAGGACTACAGTCTGGGATGGGTCAAGTGTCGGTCTTAGTGTCGGTTTTTGGAGGAAAAACTACTAAGCCGGAACATTGATTATGACCGGTGAAATATGATGATGATGATTATTATTATTGTGGACTAACTATTTTCATTATTTGATTTATTGAGTATCCCTGGGACGGTTCTACCTCCTGGATATTCACTGTGATTATTCTGTTATAAGCCCTTTATGTGGTGTCGCACAGACGCCCGACTGTGGCATGCTTGTTATTGATTTACTTTATAAGCCCTTTATGTGGCGTCGCTGAGACGCCCGACTGTGGTGTGCTTGTTATTTATTTACTACATAAGCCCTTTATGTGGTGTCGCTGAGACGCCCGACTGTGGCATGCTTGTTATGTATTTACTTTATAAGCCCTTTATGTGGCGTCACACGACGCCTTATCATGCATGTTTGTTACTTATTTCACTTATGAGGCCTTTCTGTGGTGTCGCTCAGACGCCCGACTGAGGCATTCTATTTCTACTCTCTAATTGCATTATTCATGTTTTATGTGAATAACTTGCTTGTATGCATCATGGATTTTATTTTGTGACTGACGTTGCGATCATAGAATATTTTAGAGCATGTTTATCATTTGAATATTATACCTGTGTTCATAATGTTTGTGAGTACATTCCAAAGTACTCACTGGCTTGTCCGTGGCTATTGTCTTGGCCAGATTTCTTGCTTGGAGAGGAGCGTTGCGATGACAGCCCGGGAGCATGCGCAAATGGTGATAGCAGCCTCGCGAAGATAGGAGATAACCTGGTCAGCTGTTCCTGTGGGAGATGAGTCCCATAGACGCTGAAAGACCACAAACCGCTTCCGCCATCAGCCATTAGAAACCTTTGTCGCACTCATAGGCCAAGATGGTCTTGTACTACATATTATGTATTTTTCTTGGAGCTTCTGTATCAAGTTAGTGTAGGCCAAGAAGTGCTTCGTCGCCTTTTGGGAACATGTTCCAACGGGATTGTGGCCAACAATCCCCGGGATGGTCATCATCGCTACCCCGACCCTGCAGTCCCTCAACCGCCTTCAGCTAATCCTGACGGTGAAACCCGTGGAGAAGCCTCGACATCCACATGGCACGCCCGCTTAGATATAAACGAGGTAGACTGAGTCACACGAGTAGTACCAAGCCTTGGTATTCCTTCACCTTGTAATTATGTGATCATGTATCGCCATAATTATCGCAACCTGCCCGTGTGCCTCTGTTTTGAATAGTAGCCTTGCATAAATATGTCAGCATGCGGTTGCATGTTAAATTCCGGGCACAGCTACCAAAACCACCCCGAACACACCCGCAGTAACACGTCACTTTTGTGAGATATGTGACTCGATAGCATTGACCCCGACCCCATGAAGCAGACTCGATAAACTAGTTACCTTTCACCACGGTAAATAACCCGGCCTCAATGCTATATAAAAGGCCACCTCGTGACCTTGCCAACTACCCCTCATCTTGTGCACAACTCTCACAGCCATTTCTTTGCCATGCCGAGCCCCAGTATTTATCTGAGAACTCCAGATGCAACCCCAGGTACTTTTGTTAAAATATTGTGGGACTTTACCTGCAGTACCGTGAGTGCTATCCATCCACCCCAGTACGAGTTGCTCAAATCGAGGATCACCCCATCCACCTCGAAATATTGGGCAGTAGTGCACATCCCTCCCGCAAACCCGAACCAAGACCCGACGGAGGTCTCCTTCGTGGGGAAATCTATGCCGACTCCGCATATGGCCATAGAAGCTGCTGCGTGCGAAGCGCTTGCTCGCCTTAGATTCGCGGTACCCTATGCCAGTGATCGAGGGTATTATTACTTCCCGAGTCGCGCAGCAGCCGGAGAAGTAGCATCTTTTCCCGATGGACGAATTGAGAGAGACCCAGTACTGGCCAACCTTGCCCGGTATGTCATCGCTCAAGAGCGTTTGACCCAGTGAGTAATGGGTTATCTCCATAGCCTCGCTGATTTAAATCCTTAGATCGCCATCGGCAGACCACTGAGGCCCGACCAGGAGAGACGCATTCATCGTCTAGTCAATCCGCTTCCCCCGATAGAAGAGGAGTGTGCCCTGATGCGAGATATTTTTTCAGGACCCTGTCCATTTACCGTTTTCATTATAGACGTTACTGTTATGTTATTTGCTCGAGCATCTATGTATGTGTTGCAACTTAAGTGTTGTGTCCTAGATTTGCGTGATTAATTACATATTTGGTTTTAATTTATGTGAGTAGTTGTACTGCCGTTGATTTTGAGTAGCTGCTTTCACTCTCAGTAAAATTTTGAAGTGAGATTTTCTTTCCCTGAGTTGTTGCAGCATATACCTCTTCTCGACATGGATTTTTATTCACGCAGCACCACAGCAGACTCACAACCAAAACCACTCGACCTCGTGCACTAACTGCTAATGCACATACACATGTTACACCTAACTGATCACCTCTGAAGGAGAGATTAGTGGGTAACCACTCGGGTACAAGTTACCTCCGGCACCCTGACAACAGTTAGCGCCCGACACCGCACCTAATCCTCGTGATCGCCGCCACCGCGGAGAGATAACACTCGAGCGGCAGCATCACGACGATCATCGAGGATCGTCACACACAGGAGCACGGAGAACCCCAGCAACACCGACAACCCTCCGCACACCAGGATCACGCACCAGTCCGGCATCACCTCCGCCATTAGAGCCTCATCTCGAGCTCCTGCAAACAGAAATGGAGGAGAGGGGAGGAGAAGGAAAAGCGAGGCCAGGTGTGAGGAAGAAGAAGGAGCAGCGCGGTCATTTTATAGCTCGAGATCGGTGTACGGTGGGCGAGGTCCACCAGCGCCGCTCGTCGCTCGATCGCCGGTGTTCGCAGACAAATCCATGGCAGTGCCGACAACAAGAGCCCGCATGAAGCTGAGTGCATGCTGCACCAAAGAATTAGCACGCCACAGACTACCGCAAAGACGGCCTAGATGCCCCACGCGCTAGACGCGTCGCCGATGGAGAAAGCGCGAAACCGTATGAGAGAGAGGAAGAAGAGAGAGCCAGAGGAAGAAGAAGAGATCGACAATGGGCCCCGGGTCCACTGTCACCAGAGGGAGCGCCAGGTTTCTGCACGACTCAACAGTATTTTAGAAATTTAGAATTTATTCTAAATTTACTGTATCCAACGTAGAAATTTCTCGTTCTCCCCAACCTGATGGTGGCCCTGCTGGTGCACTTGGTGAGGTCCTTGCCGGGTGGCCCGGCAAGGGTCTTTCCGTGGCGCGCAGGCGTCCCCGGCAAGGATCTTGCCTGGGGTCTTGAGGGTTCCTTCGGCGAGGATGGCTGCCTGCCCATCCTCACTTGATCTTGATTATTCTTTGTCTTCACAAAAATCTGCATGCCACCACAGAGGTGCCTCTCGAGCCCTGTCCCAACACATGTGTTGAGTGTTGGTGGGCTCAGGGGTGGCTCGCTCGGCTTGCGTGGGCGAGCTGCCCCGGCAAGGGTCTTGCCGGGGCCGCTGGGGCCGCCCCGGTAAGGATCCTTGCCGGGGAAACCTGCTTCGCCCATCTGATCTTTGTGGCCTTGGTCCTTGTTGTTGCTTTGCATCGTCTTGGGCTTCGGTCTTACCTTGGCTCACCTCCTCCACTGCTTGGTGTGGCTGCAGCGTGGCTCGATTGCCTGCACAAAGTTAAGGGTTACAAAATGTGCCCCTAGTTTTGTACAATCGACACTTCATGTGTCCTTTCCCAAAGGATGAGGGGCAACAAGGCACGATTGTATTGTTGCCATCGAGGATAACAAGATGGGGTTTTTATCATATTGCATGAATTTATCCCTCTACCTCATGTCATCTTGCTTAAGGTGTTACTCTGTTTTCTTGAACTTAATACTCTAGATGCATGCTGGATAGCGGTCGATGGGTGGAGTAAGAGTAGTAGATGCAAGCAGGAGTCGGTCTACTTGTCTCGGACGTGATGCCTATGTACATGATCATACTTAGATATTCTCATAACTATGCCAATTATGTCAATTGCTCAACAGTAATTCGTTCACCCACCGTAAAATACTTATGCTCTTGAGAGAAGCCACTAGTGAAACCTATGGCCCCCGGGTCTATCTTCATCATATTAATCTTCCAACACTTTACTATTACCTTTGCTTTTTACTTTGCTTTTTATTTTACTTTGCATCTTTATCACAAAAATACCAAAAATATTATCTATCATCTCTATCAGATCTCACTCTCGTAAGTGACCGTGAAGGGATTGACAACCCCTTATCGCGTTTTGCGAGGAGTTATTTGTATTGTGTAGGTACGAGGGACTCGCGCGTAGCCTCCTACTGGATTGATACCTTGGTTCTCAAAAACTGAGGGAAATACTTACGCTACTTTGCTTCATCATCCTTTCCTCTTCAAGGAAATCCAACGCAGTGCTCAAGAGGTAGCAAGAAGAATTTCTGGCGCCGTTGTCGGGGAGTCTCATAAAAGTCAACATACCAAGTACCCATCACAATCCCTTATCTCCCGCATTACATTAGTTGCCATTTGCCTCTCGTTTTCCTCTCCCCCACTTCACCCTTGCCATTTTATTCTCCCTCTCTTTTCCGTTTGCCTCTTTCTCGCTTGCTTTTTGTTTGCTCATGTGTTGGATTGCTTGTTTGTCACGATGGCTCAAGATAATACCAAATTATGTGACCTTACCAATACCAACAATAATGATTTCCTTAGCACTCCGATTGCTCCCCTTACCAATACTGAATCTTGTGAAATCAATACTAGTTAGTTGAATCTTGTCATGAAAGATCAATTCGCCGGCCTTCCTAGTGAAGATGTCGCTACTCATCTAAATAGCTTCATTGATTTGTGTGATATAAAAAAAGAAGAAAGATGTTGATAATGATATTGTTAAATTGAAGCTATTTCCTTTTTCGCTTAGAGATCGTGCTAAAGCTTGGTTTTCGTCTTTGCCTAAAAATACTATTGAGTCTTGGAACAAGTGCAAAGATGCTTTTATCTCTAAGTATTTTCCTCCCGCTAAGATCATCTCTCTTAGAAACGATATTAAGAATTTTAAGCAACTTGATCATGAACATGTTGCACAAGCATGGTAGAGGATGAAATTAATGATACGTAATTGCCCTACTCATGGTTTGAATTTGTGGATGATTATACAAAATTTCTATGCCGGATTGAATTTTGCATCTAGAAATCTTTTAGATTCGTCATGGAGGCACTTTTATGGAAATCACTTTAGGAGAAGCTACTAAACTCCTAGATAATATTATGGTTAATTATTCTCATTGGCACACGGAAAGATCTACTAATAAAAAAGTGCATGCGATAGAAGAAATGAATGTTTTGAGTGGAAAGATGGATGAACTTATGAAATTATTTGCTACTAAGAGTGTTTCTTCTGATCCTAATCATATGCCTTTGTCTACTTTGATTGAGAATAATAATGAATCTATGGATGTCAATTTTGTTGCTAGGAATAATTTTGGTAACAACGCGTATAGAGGAAACTTTAATCCTAGGCCTTATCCTAGTAATTCCTCTAATAATTATGGAAATTCCTACAACAACTCTTATGGAAATTTTAATAAGATGCCCTCTGAATTTGAGAGTAGTGTTAAAGAGTTTATGAATTTGCAAAAGAATTTCAATGCTTTGCTTGAAGGGAAATTGCTTAAAGTTGATGAATTGGCTAGAACGTTGATAGAATTTCTCTTGATGTTGATTCTTTAAAGCTTAGATCTATTCCTCCTAAGCATGATATCAATGAGTCTCTCAAAGCCATGAGAATTTCCATTGATGAGTGCAAAGAAAGACCCGCTAGAATATGTGCTATGAAAGACGCCTTTATTAAAGTGTGATCTTCTAGTTCCTATGAAAATAAAGATGAAGATCTAAAAGTTATTGATGTGTCCCCTATTAAATCTTTGTTTTGCAATATGAATCTTGATAATGATGGGACTGAATATGATCCACCCTCACCTAGAAGGCGTTCCAAGAATTCGGAGTTTTTAGATCTTGATGCTAAAATTGATAAAAGTGGGATTGAAGAAGTCAAAACCCTAGATGTTGCTAAACCAACTATTTTAGATTTCAAGGAATTTAACTATGAAAATTGCTATTTAATTGATTGTATTTCCTTGTTGCAATCCGTGCTAAATTCTTCTCATGCTTATAGTCAAAATAAAGCGTTTACTAAACATATCGTTGATGCCTTGATGCAATATTATGAAGAAAAACTTGAGTTGGAAGTTTATATCCCTAGAAATCTTTATGATGAGTGGGAACCAACTATTAAAATTAAGATTAAGGATCATGAATTATATGCTTTATGTGATTTGGGTGCTAATGTTTCCACTATTCCCAAAACTTTGTGCGATTTGCTAGATTTCCGCGATTTTGATGATTGCTCTCTAAACATGCACCTTGCGGATTCCACTATTAAGAAACCTATGGGAAGAATTAATAATATTCTTATTGTTGCAAATAGGAATTATGTTCCCGTAGATTTTATCGTTCTTGATATAGATTGCAATCCTTCATGTCCTATTATTAGATTCCAATTTCCATTAAAGAAAGGCATGGAATACTTCCCTAGGAATGAAATAAAATTACCATATGAATCTATCATGAGAGCCACTTATGGATTGCCTACCAAAGATGGCAATACCTAGATCTATCCTTGCTTTTATGCCTAGCTAGGGGCGTTAAACGATAGCGCTTGTTGGGAGGCAACCAAATTTTATTTTTAGTTTTTTTGCTTTGCTTCTGTTTAGGAATAAATCTTAGATATATCCTCTGGTTAGATGTGTTTTTATGTTTTACTTAGTGTTTGTGCCAAGTTAAACCTATAGGATCTTGTTGGATGATAGTTATTTGATCTTGCTGTAATTTCCAGAAACTTTCTGTTCACGAAAACAATTGTTAAAAATCACCAGAACGTGATAAAATAGTGATTTCAATTGATTCTGATCAATAAACAAATTGCCTAGGTCGTCCTATTTTGGCTAATATTTTGGAGTTCCACAAGTTTGCGTTAGTTACAGTTTACTACAGACTGTTCTGTTTTTGACAGATTCTGTTTTTCGTGTGTTGTTTGCTTATTTTGATGAATCTATGGCTAGTAAAATAGTTTATAAACCATAGAGAAGTTGTAATACAGTAGGTTTAACACCAATATAAATAAATAATGAGTTCATTACAGTACCTTCAAGTGGTCTTTTGTTTTCTTTCACTAACGGAGCTCACAAGATTTCTGTTGGGTTTTGTGTTGTGAACTTTTCAAGTTTTGGGTGAAAGATTTTTGATGGATTATGGAACAAGGAGTGGCAAGAGCCTAAGCTTGGGGATGCCCATGGCACCTCCAAGATAATCTAAGGACACCAAAAAGTCAAAGCTTGGGGATGCCGGAAGGCATCCCTCTTTCGTCTACGACCATCGGTAACTTTACTTGGAGCTATATTTTTATTCACCACATGATATGTGTTTTTCTTGGAGCGTCTTGTATGATTTGAGTCTTTGATTTTTAGTTTACCACAATCATCCTTGCTGTACACACCTTTTGAGAGAGCCATACATGATTTGGAAATTATTAGAATACTCTTTGTGCTTCACTTATATCTTTTGAGTTATATAGATTTGCTCTAGTACTTCACTAATATCTTTTAGAGCATGGTGCTGGATTTGTTTTATAGAAACTATTGATCTCTCATGCTTCACTTAGATTATTTTGAGAGTCTTAAATATGCTAGGTACCAAAAATAGTAAAAACTTTCTTATGAGTGTGTTGAATGATAAGAGAAGTTTGATGCTTGATGATTGTTTTGAGATATGGAGGTAATAATATTAAAGTCGTGCTGGTTGAGTAGTTGTGGATTTGAGAAATGCTTGTGTTGAAGTTTGCAAGTCCCGTAGCATGCACGTATGGTAAACATTATGTAACAAATTTGAAACATGAGGTGTTCTTTGATTGTCCTCCTTATGAGTGGCGGTCGGGGACGAGCGATGGTCTTTTCCTACCAATCTATCCCCCTAGGAGCATGCGCGTAGTGCTTTGGTTTTTGATGAATTGTAGATTTTTGCAATAAGTATGTGAGTTCTTTATGACTAATGTTGAGTCCATGGATTATACGCGCTCTCACCCTTCCATCATTGCTAGCCTCTTGATGCACTGCATTGCCTTTTCTCACCTTGAGAGTTGGTGCAAACTTTGCCGGTGCATCCAAACCCCGTGATATGATACGCTCTTTCACACATAAACCTCCTTATATCTTCCTCAAAACAGCCACCATACCTACCTATTATCGCATTTCCATAGCCATTCCGAGATATATTGCCATGCAACTTTCCACCATTCCGTTTATCATGACACATCATTCATTCTCATATTGCTTAGCATGATCATGTAGTTGACATAGTATTTGTGGCAAAGCCACCATTCATAATTATTTCATACATGTCACTCTTGGTTCATTGCATATCCCGGTACACCGCCGGAGGCATTCATATAGAGTCATACTTTGTTCTAGTATCGAGTTGTAATCATTGAGTTGTAAATAAATAGAAGTGTGATGATCATCATTTTCTAGAGCATTGTCCCAAGTGAGGAATAAAAAAAAGAGAAAGGCCATAAAAAAGGAAGGCCCAAAAAAATGAGAGAGAAAGAGAGAAGGGACAATGCTACTATCCTTTGCCACACTTGTGCTTCAAAGTAGCACTATAATCTTCAGGATAGAGAGTCTCTTGTTTTGTCACTTTCATATACTAGTGGGAATTTTTCAATATAGAACTTGGCTTGTATATTCCAACAATGGGCCTCCTCAAGTGCCCTAGGTCTTCGTGAGCAAGCAAGTTGGATGCACACCCACTTAGTTTCTTTTTGTTGAGCTTTCATACATTTATAGCTCTAGTGCATCCATTGCATGGCAATCCCTACTCCTTGCATTAACATCAATCGATGGGCATCTCAATAGCCCATTGATTAGCCCCGTTGATGTGAGACTTTCTCCTTTTTTGTCTTCTCCACATAACCCCCATCATCATATTCTATTCCACCCATAGTGCTATGTCCATGGCTCGCGCTCATATATTGCGTGAGAGTTTATAAGTTTGAGATTACTAAAGTATGAAAAACAATTGCTTGGCTTGTCATCGGGGTTGTCAATGATGAGAGCATTCTTGTGTGACAAAAATGGAGCATGACTAAACTATATGATTTTGTAGGGATGAACTTTCTTTGGCCATGTTATTTCGAGAGGACATAATTGCTTAGTTAGTATGCTTGAAGTATTATTATTTTTATGTCAATATAAACTTTTGTCTTGAATCTTTCGGATCTAAATATTCATACCACAATTAAGAAGAATTACATTGAAATAATGCCAAGTAGCACTCCGCATCAAAAATTCTGTTTTTATCATTTACCTACTCGAGGACGAGCAGGAATTAAGCCAGGGGATGCCTGATACATCTCCAGCGTATCTATAATTTTTGATTGCTCCATGCTATATTATCTACTGTTTTGGACAATATTGGGCTTTATTTTCCACTTTTATATTATTTTTGGGACTAACCTATTAACCAGAGGCCCAGCCCAGAATTGCTGTTTTTTTTGCCTATTTTAGAGTTTTGCAGAAAAGGAATATCAAATGGAGTCCAAACGGAATGATTTTCTCATCGAACATGATCCAGGAGACTTGGACCCAAAGTCAAGGAAGCTTCGAGGAGCGAACGAGGTAGGGGGGCGTGCCCACCCTCCCAGGGCGCGCCCTCTACCCTCGTGGGCCCCATGTTGCTCCACCGACGTACTTCTTCCTCTTATATATACCTACGTACCCCCAAACGATCAGAACAGGAACCAAAAATCTAATTCCACCGCCGCAACCTTCTGCACTCCACGAGATCCCATCTTGGGGCCGGTTCCGAGTCTACCGGAGGGGGCATCCACCATGGAGGGCTTCTACATCAACACCATAGCCCCTCCAAGAAGTGTGAGTAGTTTACCTCAGACCTTCGGGTCCATAGTTAGTAGCTAGATGGCATCTTCACTCTTTTTGTATCACAATACAATGTTCTCTCTGAGGGAGTCCAGGATTAGGGGGTATCCAGGAAAGCCGGACTATATCCTTTGGCGGTTGTTGGACTATGAAGATACAAGATTGAAGACTTTGTCATGTGTTCGGATAGGACTCTCCTTGGCGTGGAAGGCAAGCTTGGTGATACGGATATGTAGATCTCCTCCCTTGTAACCGACTCTGTGTAACCCTAGCCCCCTCCGGTGTCTATATAAACCGGAGAGTTTAGTCCATAGGACAACAACAATCATACCATAGGCTAGCTTCTAGGGTTCAGCCTCTACGATCTCGTGGTAGATCAACTCTTGTACTACTCATATCATCAAGATCAATCAAGCAGGAAGTAGGGTATTACCTCCATCGAGAGGGCCCGAACCTGGGTAAACATCATGTCCCCCGCCTCCTGTTACCATACGCCTTAGACGCACAGTTCGGGACCCCTACCCGAGATCCGCCGGTTTTGACACCGACATTAGTGCTTTCATTGAGAGTTCCACTGTGCCGTCACCGTAAGGCTCGATGGCCCCTTCGATCATCGGTAACGATGTGGTCCAGGGTGAGGTCTTCCTCCCCAGACAGATCTTTGTATTCGCCAAGCCGCATCTGGGCCAACTCTGCTTGGCCATCTGGAGCAGATCGAGAGCTACGCCCCTGGCCATCAGGTCAGGTTCAGAAACTTGAATTACACTGCCGACATCCGCGGAGACTTGATCTTCGACGGGTTCGAGGCCATGCCAGGTGTGCTGCACGATCACGACGAGCATGATATAACTCTGCTGTCGGACAGTGTTCGGGAGATCACACCGGCAACTACTCCGGCCTTCAATCTGGGGAAAATTACACCATCCGAGGACAGGTGGATAGACCCCGCCTTGGAGGCTGCACTCTCAGTGGCGATAGAGCCGGATACTGACCTTACCCTTCATGAGAGCCGTGACGCCGAACCACTGGATTCATCTCCGGCTAAGGACTCTGTACTGCCTGCGCCCACTCCTATCGAATCCGATTGGGCACCCATCATGGAGTTCACCTCCGCGGATATCTTTCAACACTCTCCCTTTGGCGACGTGCTAAACTTGTTAAAGTCTCTCTCCTTATCAGGAGAACCTTGGCCGAACTATGTCCGGCTAGAATGGGATGCAGATGACGAAGAAATTCATTCCCCACCCACTACCCACTTAGTAGCCAATGTCGACGATTTAACCGACATGCTCGACTTCGACTCCGAAGACATCGATGGTATGGACAACGATGCGGGAGACGAACAGGAACCACTGCCCATAGGGCACTGGAGCGCCACCTCATCATATGATATATACATGGTGGATACTCCCAAAGAAGGCAATGGCAACAAGATAGTGGAGGATGACCCCTCCAAGAAGCAACCCAAGCGCCAACGTCAGCGGCACCGCTCTAAGTCTCGCCACAGCAAAAGCGGTGATACCGGCACAGGGGATAATAGTACTCCGGACAGTGCCGAAGACGATGACAATCCCCCCAGCAAGATTTAGGGCCGGAGGATGAACAAGCCAACTCTCCTGAGCGAGCGGCAGAGGGGGAGGCGGAGGATGACAATTACATGCCTCTCTCCGAAGACGAAGTGAGCCTCGACGATGAAGAATTTGTCGTGCCTGAGGATCCCGAAGAACAGGAGCGCTTTATGCGCCGGCTTATAGCCACAGCAAATAGCCTGAAGAAAAAGCAACAACAGCTCGAGCTGATCAGGATTTGCTAGCAGACAGATGGACTGAAGTCCTTGCGGCCGAGGAATATGAACTCGAACGCTCTTCCAAGGGTTACCCAAACCGCAAGTTGCTACCCTGACTTGAGGAGGAAGCATTGAAACCTACATCACCAGCGTATGATGCAGCTGATTGGCCACCTCGTGACCGAGATAGAGAGGCATTCCATCCTGAAAATCAGCCTGCACCCCGCCGCCATTCAAACGAAAACACCAAGGCACTGGGAAACACGCGAGACCTGCGAGACGTATTGGAAGACAGGGCAAAACACGCAAGATCGATCTACGGATCACGAGGTCACTCCCCTACGAGGGACGGTGACCGCCCTGCCGGATACAGTAAAAGCAAATCCGGCCAGGCCGAATATAGCAGGCAAGACTCATACGAGCTGCGTCGCGATATAGCCCAGCACAGAGGCGTGGCACACCCCCTATGCTTCACTGATGAAGTAATGGAGCATGAATTCCCAGAGGGTTTTAAACCCGTAAATATCGAATCATATGATGGTACAACAGATCCTGCGGTATGGATCGAGGACTTCCTCCTCCACATCCACATGGCCCGCGGTGTTAATCTACATGCCATCAAGTACCTCCCGTTAAAACTTAAAGGACCAGCTCGGCATTGGATGAATAGCTTGCTAGCAGACTCCGTTGGCAGTTCGGAGGATCTGGAAGACGCATTCCTCGACAACTTCTAGGGCACTTATGTGCGGCCACCAGATGCCGATGACTTGAGCCACATAATTCAGCAGCCAGGGGAATCGGCCAGGCAATTCTGGACCCGGTTCCTAACCAAGAAAAATCAAATTGTCGACTGTCCGGATGCAGAGGCCTTAGAGGCATTCAAGCACAACATCCGTGATGAGTGGCTCGCCCGGCACCTCGGCCAGGAAAAGCTGAAGTCTATGGCAGCCCTCATGACACTCATGACCCGCTTTTGCGCGGGAGAGGATAGCTGGCTGGCTCACAGCAACAACATATCAAGGAACCTTGGCACTTTGGGCACCAAGGACAGTAACGGCAGGCCACGTCACAGCAAACACAAGCGCCGCAACAACAGCGATAACTCCGAGGATACGGCAGTCAACGCTGGATTCAGAGGCTCTCAACCCGGTCAGCAGAAAAAGCCATTCAAAAGAAGCACTCGGCCCGGCCCAGCTTTGGACCGCATATCGATCGCCAGGCCGAATACACGGCACCCCCGATAAGCCAGTCAATCACACCAACAAAGAATGCTGGGTGTTCAAGCAAGCCGACAAGTTAAACGCCCAAAACAAGGACAAGGGGCTGCACAGCGATGACAAGGAGGAGCCACGGCCGCCGAACACGGGAGGACAGAAGAGGTTCCCCCCGCAAGTGAGGACGGTGAACATGATATACGCAACCCACATCCCCAAGAGGGAACGGAAGCGTGCACTAAGGGATGTATATGCAATGGAGCCCGTCGCCCCAAAGTTCAACCCATGGTCCTCTTGTCCGATCACCTTCGATCGCAGGGACCACCCCACTAGTATTCGTCATGGCGGATCTGCCGCATTGGTCTTAGACCCCATCATTGATGGATTTCACCTCACTCGAGTCCTTATGGACAGCGGCAGCAGCCTGAACCTGCTCTATCAGATATTAGCAGTGCAAAATGGGTATAGACCCCTCGAGGATCAAACCCACAAAAACGACCTTTAAAGGTGTCATCCCAGGTGTAGAGGCCCATTGTACGGGTTCAATCACACTGGAAAGAGGTCTTCGGATCTCCAGACAACTTCCGAAGCGAGGAGTTAATCTTCGATATCGTCCCGTTCCGCAGCGGCTATCACGCACTGCTCGGGTGAACCGTATTTGCAAGATTCAATGCGGTACCGCATTACGCATACCTCAAGCTCAAGATGCCAGGACCAAGGGGGGTCATCACTGTCAATGGAGACACAGAGCGCTCGGTCCGTACGGAGGAGCACACTGCGGCCCTCGCAGCGGAGGCACAAAGCAGCCTTTTAAGGCAACCCACCAGTTCGGCGATAAAGCCCCCGGACACCATCAAGCGCGTCCGTAGTAACCTGCAACAGGATCGCCTAGCACGTTCAGAGCTCGCCTAGCAATCAGGCCCCCGCCCCAGACTCAGTCGAACGGCGAAATTCGTGCAGCGCGTACGTAACTACGCATTGAAAATACCATAGGTGTAGGCGGGGGCACGATCATGGCACGTCCCACAATGCGGCTCAACCGCACTAGGGGCTTACTACCTTTATCATTCTTTCTCTTTCAGGACTTTACACTCTGGAAGCCCTATCTAGCAGTACGATTGTTGGACACATGATACAACATCCAAGGAGGCCGAAAGCTACGTCGTACAATGGAATCCCCAGGTGGTCTCTGATAACGAAATACCTGCTTTACGATACCAGTCCACAGCTTGCCTTCGGATGGGACATGTCAAATAGTCCTATTTTTCGCCATCAAGACTACTTGTATCAGTATGCTTTGACGCATTTCTCGAATAAACAATGCATAGCACTAGTCTATTATCGCATTCTATATTATTTTTTATATATGCTCATTTATGACAGTCAGCACCCGTACACTTTGGTACGGCCAGTACGCCAGGGGCTTCCGTATACCCCATAATACGGCGTGAGAAGTCCGAACCCTTTCGACAGTGCGGCACCCCGAACTTATAGCATTATATGCATCAGCTCCGAATCATGTCCTGGGTCAATAGTTGGGTTTGCGGCTCCCATGTTTTGGTACCTTACGCCCGCTTATATCGGCTAAGGTAGCACTGGGAGAACTACTGCGATTGTGTCCCGGTTCTTCCGGTTGAGCACCTCAGTAGAGAAAGCTAAAACTGACTATCATGATAAGGCGAGAGCTGGTCGCTGTTCGAGAGGTCTCAAGTCCCTAAAGACTTTTTCCGCTTCGGGCGTGGAGTCGGCCTTGTCCGACTTAGGCATATATAGTGCCCCATATTCGGCCTTCCGAATACTAGGGGCTTCGCTAAAATTTAAAATTGTAGACTTCTATGGCTAAGTGAGAGTGATAAAGCATTATAGTCCGATTGCCTAGTTCGTTGCACTGAGCACCTCCCTCGAAGGACCCAAAAATGGGAAAAAGAGTGCTCAGATTTATCCCGAACACCCCAGCACTAGCTGCATGGAAGCGTGTTTACGACGACTGGCCAACTCTCAGATTTTATAAACGGCCGCATAGAAGGTAATATTTTAAATACAAAAGCGTTGCATAGCGCACATGAACTAGTTTTCATAATACAGGATCACATGAGCAAGTTCATTCAAAAATTACATCTTTGGAACACTCGTCCGCCACAAGACGGGCACCCTTCAGGACACCCTCATAATACATTTCGGGGTGGCGATGCTCCTCACCCTGCGGCGGCCCCTCCTTCACCAGCTTCTCGGCATCCATCTTGGCCCAGTGCACCTTCGCACAGGCAAAAGCCCTGCGTGCGACTTCGATGTAGACGGACCGCTTTATGACTTCCAGCCGTGGGTAGGCATCCACAAGCCGCCTCACCAGGCCAAAGTAGCTGCTGGGAAGGGCATCGCCAGGCCACATCCGGACTATAAGGCCCTTCATGGCCTGTTTGGCCGCCTTTGTGGATCTCGACCGATTGCTTGATTGGTCGCTCATGGGCATCGGGTGTTTGGTCCCAAAGATATCGAGACTGTAACACATTCACCGTCGAGCTCCCCTCCTCAGCCTGGTAGAACTCCGCGGCATCAGACACACTGCGGGGCAGATCTGTGAACGCCCCTGGAGAGCTCCGAACTCGGGTAAGTAAATAGAAATTTTCCTTCACATGCATGCTTTGCATAATGAATGCCTTACCCGCCGCTATCTTCTTCACCGCCTCAGTCTCCTGGAGGGCCTTTTGGGCTTCGGCCTTGGCATGTTTTGCGCCTTCGAGGGCCTTGGAAAGCTCGGACTCTCACGTCTTCGAGTCAAGCTCCAAGGACTCGTGCTTCTTCACGAGCGCCTGGAGCTCTTGCTGCACCTCGCCTACTCGGGCTTCGTGTCTTTCTCGCTCGATGCGCTCCTTGGCCGCTTTGTTTTCGGCCTCGACAAGACTCGCCTGTGGTCGCCACTTCGGTCGTGGTCCCCGCACATTCATGATGATCCTATTATCTTGCAACCAAATTTCTTTTTTACATATAGACAAGGTATTGCTTACCTCTGTTCTCCTCGAGCTGCCTCTTGGCAAGGCCGAGTTCTTCCTCGGACCGCTCGAGGTTCTGCTTCAGTGCAGCGACCTCCGCAGTACGTGCGGCAGCGGCCAGCAGTGAAGCCTGCATACGCATATATACATATTTGGATTAGACTCCTCCAGTTATTATTTGATCATCTATTCAGCTTTTCTTCGCAAACGCCAAACAGAGCATCATGGGCTACTGTCTATGCGGTAATATTTTCCTATATTTCAATTACTCACCTCAAAGCCTGTTAGGAGGCTGGCAAAGGCTTCAGTCAGTCCGCTCTTGGCGGACTGAACCTTTTTGATCACCACACTCATAATAGTGCGGTGCTCTTCATCGATGGAAGCGTCGTGAAGCACTTCCAGCAAGTTGTCCGGTTCCCCTGGATGGACAGAGGTCACCGGCACGGGCAGCTTGCCCCTCTTAACAGGGGGCCGCCTGCTGGAGTCTGGGACCACAGGTGGTTCCATGCAGTGCTCGGCTGAGGGCCGAACTTGGAGCCTGTGGGAGTCTTGCTCCCTTTGCGCCCAGGGTCCGGAAGGTCGCCTTGAGGTGCCTCCAGGACAACCTCCCCTCGGCTTGGTGCCATTTGAGACAACACCTCGACGTTGTCCGCAGGGCAAGGGGAGGAGGCGGTCGGAAGTGAATCACTATTCATATCCGACGGGTCCAAAGAACCGTCCGACGAAGATACGTCGATGCGGGCTCGGGACGGACTACATAATTCATATTCGGCGTAAGGAGAAGCAGTGCAATAAAAGCATGCCATGAATTACTCTGGTATCTGAACACTTATGACTTCACCAGGGGCTTGTCCCTGGGCAACCACTCGTCTTCACTATGTGCGGCGGTCGTAGAACAGTCCAGAAGGAGAGTCCTTCCCTTCTTGGACCCTTCGGCCTCCCCGGTTGGGGCGGCCTTCCTTTTCTTGTCTCCCCACCGGAGGGGGGAGAACCTTCATCTTCCTCCTCCTCGTTTTCACGAGAGGAGTTCGTCTCGGAGTTATCGGACGATGAGGTCGATACCACCTGACGCCGGGAACTCTTTCTAGTCCCCGCGAACTTCTTCTTCTTGGTCTTCTTCTCTGGCACCTCATAAGGTGCCGGAGTCAGCATCTCCTTTAGGAGAGCGTTGGCCAGATCTTCGGGCAGGGGGGCCGGGCTGTCGATCTACTCCGATGTCTCCACCCAGTCCTGTCAAAGGTATGGGAGCTCAGATCCCGCACATGATTAAACTAGGGAAAGTGAATACCCTATAAGGTGTAGAGAACTTACCGGATTGGCAGGGCACTTCGCGCTAAGTCCGCGGTCCTCGGTAAGGGAAGGGGGGACCTCGACGCCCTTTAACAGCACCCTCCAGACATCCTTGTGCCTCGTGTCAAAGAGCTCGCGCAGAGTCTGGTGCTAGGCCGGGTCGAACTCCCATAAATTTAACCCCGTCGTTGACACGGGAGGATCCGGCGGAAGAGCAAGACCTGGACCACGTTCACAAGCTTGAGTTTCTTTCTTATCATGTTCCGGACACATTTCTGGAGTCCGGCCAGCTCCACCGATGAACCCCAGGACAAGCCCTTCTCTTTCCAGGATGTAAGCCGCATGGGGATTCCGGATCGGAACTCGGGGGCCGCCACGCAGTTGGTGTCGCGCGGCTCGGTGATGTAGAACCGCCCCGATTGCCACCCCTTTATGGTCTTCACATAGGAGCCCTCGAGCCATGTGACATTAGGCATTTTGCCCACCATGGCGCCTCCGCACTCCGCTTGCTAGCCGCCTACAACCTTCGGCTTGACATTGAAGGTCTTCAGCCATAGGCCGAAGTGGGGCTCGACGCGGAGGAAGGCTTCGCACATGACGATAAATGCCGAGATGTTGAGGATAAAGTTCGGGGCCAGATCATGGAAGTCCAGCCCGTAGTAGAACATGAGGCTGCAGACGAAAGGGTGAAGGGGGAACCCCAGTCCACGGATGAAGTGGGTGAGGATAACTACCCTCTCATAAGGTTCCGGGTAGGGACGATCTGCCCCTCGTTGAGCAGCCGGTGCGCGATATCTGTGGCCAAGTATCCGGCTCCCCGCAGCTTCTTGATGTCCTCCTCCGTGATGGAGGATTTCATCCACTTGCCTCCCGCTCCGGGCATGATTGGAGCGGTGTGAGGAGAAAGATGCAAACTTGGGTGTTGGAGCTCGAGTGTGCAAGAATGCATGAGCGAGGAGGAAGAAGGCATGGGTGAAAAAAGGTGAACTCTAATCCCTTTATAAAGGCGGACGAAACTATACGCCCCCACTAGCCTGGTAAACCCGCTTATTCCCCAAGCGCTGTAATTGATGGCGCGGTTGGGTTACCCATGCCCGTATTGATGAGAATCTCGTGATAAGGGGACACGATCTCTGCTTCGACAAGACGTGCCAAGGAAACTGCCTCGCGATATGCGGCAAGGCTGGTTGAGAAAAACGGTTCGAATAATGGCCGGGCCGTGGTATGATGTCATGATATCAAATGTGTCAGCAGATTAGATTGGTGGAAATATTATTCTCTCTACGGTGGTATGTGGAACTTGTTTTGCAGAGCCGGACAGTATCCTTGTGTTCAAGATCTTCTATGGAGTATTCGGAGGAGGAACCCGCCTTGCAATGCCGAAGACAATCTGCATGCCGGACTCATCGTCATTGAAGCTTGGTTCAGGGGCTACTGAGGGAGTCTTGGATTAGCGGGTATCTAGACAGCCGGACTATATCCTTTGGCCGGACTGTTGGACTATGAAGATACAAGATTGAAGACTTCGTCCCGTGTCCGGATGGGACTCTCCTTGGCGTGGAAGGCAAGCTTGGTGATATGGATAGGTAGATCTCCTACCTTGTAACCGACTCTGTGTAACCCTAGCCCCCTCCGGTGTCTATATAAACTGGAGGGTTTAGTCCGTAGGACAACAATAATCATACCATAGGCTAGCTTCTAGGGTTTAGCCTCTACGATCTCGTGGTAGATCAACTCTTGTACTACTCATATCATCAAGATCAATCAAGCAGGAAGTAGGGTATTACCTCCATCTAGAGGGCCCGAAACTGGGTAAACATGGTGTCCCCTGCCTCCTGTTACCATCCGCCTTAGACGCACAGTTCGGGACCCCCTACCCGAGATCCGCCGGTTTTGACACCGACACTCCCCCTCTCTCGTGGACATCTATTCGATGTAATCTTCTTTTTGCGGTGTGTTTGTTGAGATCGATGAATTGTGAGTTTATGATCAAGATTATCTATGAACAATATTTGAATCTTCTCTTAAATCGTTTATGTATGATTTGTTATCTTTGCAAGTTTCTTCGAATTATCAGTTTGGTTTGGCCTACTAGATTGGTTTTTCTTGCAATGGGAGAAGTGCTTAGCTTTGGGTTCAATCTTGCGGTGTCCTTTCCCAGTAACAGTAGGGGCAGTAAGGCATGTATTGTATTGTTGCCATCGAGGATAACAAGATGGGTTTTTTTATATCATATTTGCATGAATTTATCCCTCTACATCATGTCATCTTGCTTAAGGCGTTACTCTGTTTTCTTGAACTTAATACTCTAGATGCATGCTGGATAGCGGTCGATGAGTGGAGTAATAGCATTAGATGCGGTGAGTCGGTCTACTTGTCTCAGACGTGATGCCTATATACATGATCATACCTAGATATTCTCATAACTATGCTCAATTCTCATCAATTGCTCAACAAGAATTGCTCACCCACCGTAAAATACGTATGCTCTTGAGATAAGCCACTAGTGAAACCTATGGCCCCCGGGTCTATCTTCATCATATTAATCTTCCAACACTTTGCTTTTTACTTTGCTTTTTATTTTACTTTGCATCTTTATCACAAAAATACCAAAAATATTATCTATCATATCTATCAGATCTCACTCTCGTAAGTGGCCGTGAAGGGATTGACAACCCCTTATCGCGTTGGTTGCGAGGAGTTATTTGTTTTGTGTAGGTACGAGGGACTCGCGCGTAGCCTCCTACTGGATTGATACCTTGGTTCTCAAAAACTTAGGGAAATATTTACGCTACTTTGCTGCATCATCCTTTCCTCTTCAAGGAAATCCAACGCAGTGCTCAAGAGGTAGCACATGCCAACGGCCCGACCCACCTTGGTCCAAACCTCCTTCGCGAATACGCATTGTGTCATGAGGTGATTGATTGTTTTGTCATTCTGATCACACAAGGGGCAGATGTCTTGATGTGGTAGTCCGCGTCCTGCCAATCTATCCGAGTTCCACACTCCATCCCTCAAAGCCAACCATGCGAAGAAACGACAGCAGGGGTGTCCTCGACGCCCATGTGTAGGTTGCTGTCGGTGAGCATTGCAGGGCCGCGGATTTGGCCGCATAAGCTGATCTTGCCGAGAACTCACCATCCTTCTCCCATGACCAGCTGAGCTGATCCGGCTGTTGTGGGTCCAGAGCCATGCTATCCACTTGCAGCCAAATCTCAAGGAATTGAAGTAGTGCCATGTCAATCATGTTCGGGCCAACATCCCGAGCCCAAGTTGCGCCCTGTATAGCTTCTGCCACCGTTCGCGTGCCCCTTGTCCGCTTTGACACCATTTCGTAGATGAGCGGTGCCAGCTCCTGTATCCTGTATCCGTTGAGCCACCTGTCCTCCCAGAAGAGTGTTGTGTGTCCATTGCCCACAGTCACCTTAGCCGTCACTTGGAATAAGCCTCTTGCCTCGTGTGGCACTAAAACTTGAATTCTGCCCATGCTCTAGTTCTGACAGCACGTTGCAACCACAGCCACCTTGCTTGAAGTGTGACATTCATCCACCTCATGTTTGTAACCCCGAGCCCTCCTGCCCACTCGGGTCGGCATAAAGTTTCCCAAGCAATTGCGCACTTGCCTCCTCCACCGTCTTCTTTCCCGTACCATAGAACGCTTCTGCATATTTTGATCATCGCTTGAGTGTTTTTGGTGTCAATCCCATGGCCAGCATGGAATGCACAGGGATGGCATATAGCCTAGACTGAATAAGGAGCAGTCGGATGCTCTTTGGTAGTGACCTTTCCTTCCATTATGGCAGCCTCGCAGCCATCTGGTCCACCGTATCCTTAAATTGTCCAACGGTTTGTTTCCTTATTGATGGAAGCGCCGCGAAGCACTTCCAGCAAGTTGTCCGGTGCCCCTGGATGGACAGAGGTCACCAGCACGGGCGGCTTGCCCCTCTTAACAGGGGGCCGCCTGCCGGAGTCTGGGACCACTAGTGGTTCCGGTGCGGTGTTCGGCTGAGGGCCGAACTTAGAGCCCGTGGGAGTCTTGTTCCCTTTGCGCCCAGGTTCCAGAAGGTCGCCTTGAGGCGCCTCCAGGACAACCTCCCCTTGGCTTGGTGCCTTTGAGACAACACCTCGATGTTGTCCGCAGGGCGAGGGGAGGAGGCGGTCGGAAGTGAATCACTATTCATATCCGACGGGTCCAAAGAACCGTCCGACGAAGATACGTCAATGCGGGCTCGGGATGGACTGCATAATTCATATTCGGCGTAAGGAGAAAAGCAGTGCAATAAAAGCATGCCATGAATTACTCTGGTATCCGAATACTTACGACTTCGCTAGGGGCTTGTCCCTAGGCAACCACTCGTCTTCACTACGCGCGGCAGTCGTAGAACAGTCCAGAAGGAGAGTCCTTCCCTTCTTGGACCCTTCAGCCCCCCCGGTTGGGGCGACCTTCCTTTTCTTGTCTCCCCCGGCTGGAGGGGGAGAACCTTCATCTTCCTCCTCCTCATTTTCACGAGAGGAGTTTGTCTTAGAGTTATCGGACGATGAGTCTGATACCACCTGACGCCGGGAACTCTTTCGAGTCCCTGCGACCTTCTTCTTCTTGGTCTTCTTCTCTGGCACCTCATAAGGTGCCGGAGTCAGCATCTCCGTTAGGAGAGCATTGGCCGGATCTTCGGGCAGGCGGGCCGGGCAGTCGATCTGCTCCGATGTCTCCACCCAGTCCTATCAAAGGCATCAGAGCTCAGATCCCGCACATGATTAAATTGGGGAAAGTGAATACCCTATAAGGTGTAGAGAACTTACTGGATTCGCAGGTCGCTTCGCGCTAAGTCCGCGGTCCTTGGTAAGGGAAGGGGGGACCTCGGCACCCTTGAATAGCACCCTCCAGACGTCCTTGTAAATGCGTGTCAAAGAGCTCGTGATGCAGTCTTTGGGCCGGGTCGAACTCCCATAAATTAAACGCCCGTTGTTGACACGGGAGGATCCGGCGGAAGAGCATGACCTGGACCATGTTGACAAGCTTGAGTTTCTTGCTTATCATCTTCCGGATACATTTTTGGAGTCCGTCCAGTTCCACCGATGAACCCCAGGACAAGCCCTTCTCTTTCCAGGAGGTAAGCCGCATGGGGATTCCAGATCGAAACTCGGGGGCCGCCACTTAGTTGGTGTCGCGTGATACGTCTCCAACATATCTATAATTTTTGATTGCTCCATGCTATGTTATCTACTGTTTTGGGCAATATTGGGATTTATTATCCACTTTTATATTATTTTTGGGACTAACCTATTAACCGGAGGCCCAGCCCAGATTTGCTGTTTTATGCCTATTTCAGTGTTTCGAGGAAAAGGGATATCAAACGGAGTCGAAACGGAACGAAATCAACTGGAGAAGTTATTTTTGGAAGGAAACCTACAAGATAGACTTGGACCCTACGCCAGGAGATGATGGAGGTGCTCACGAGGGTGGGGGGTGCGCCCACCCCCCTAGGGCACGCCCCCTACCTCGTGGAGCCCCCGTAGCTCCACCGACGTACCCCCTTCACCCATATATACCTACGTATCGTAAAACCTCCAGAGCCACGAAAAACCAATCGAGACCCTGTTCCGGCACCCTGCCGGAGGGGGGAACCCTCACCGGTGGCCATCTTCATCATCCCGACGCTCTCCATGACAAGGAGGGAGTAGTTCATCCTCGGGGCTAAGGGTATGTACCAGTAGCTATGTGTTTGATCTCTCTCTCTCTCTCTCTCTCGTGTTCTTGATTTGGCACGATCTTGATGTATCGCGAGCTTTCCTATTATAGTTGGATCTTATGTTTCTTCTCCCCCTCTACTCTCTTGTAATGAATTGAGTTTTCCCTTGAAGTAATCTTATCGGATTGAGTCTTTAAAGATTTGAGAACACTTGATGTATGTCTTGCCGTATGATCTGTGGTGACAATGGGATATCATGTGATTCACTTGATGTATGTTTTGGTGATCAACTTGCGGGATCCGCCCATGAACCTATGCATAGGGGTTGGCACACGTTTTCGTCGTGATTCTCTGGTAGAAACTTTGGGGCACTCTTTGAGGTTCTATGTGTTGGTTTGAATAGATGAATTGAGATTGTGTGATGCATATCGTATAATCATACCCACGGATACTTGAGATGACAATGGAGTATCTAGGTGACATTAGGGTTTTGGTTGATTTGTGTCTTAAGGTGTTATTCTAGTACGAACTCTAGGGCTGTTTGTGACACTTATAGGAATAGCCCAACGGATTGATTAGAAAGAATAACTTTGAGGTGGTTTCGTACCCTACCATAATCTCTACGTTTGTTCTCTGCTATTAGTGGCTTTGGAGTGACTCTTTGTTGCATCTTGAGGGATTTTTATATGATCTATCTATGTTATTATTGTTGAGAGAACCTGCACTAGTGAAAGTATGAACCCTAGGCCTTGTTTCCTATCATTGCAATACCGTTTACGCTCACTTTTACCACTTGTTACCTTGCTGTTTTTATATTTTCAGATTACAAAAACCTATATCTACCATCCATATTGCACTTGTATCACCATCTCTTCGCCGAACTAGTGCACCTATACAATTTACCATTGTATTGGGTGTGTTGGGGACACAAGAGACTCTTTGTTATTTGGTTCTGTGGTTGCTTGAGAGAGACCATCTTCATCCCACGCCTCCCACGGATTGATAAACCTTAGGTCATCCACTTGAGGGAAATTTGCTCTTGTCCTACAAACCTTTGCAGTTAGAGGCCCAACAACGTCTACAAGAAGAAGGTTGTGTAGTAGACATCAAGCTCTTTTCTGGGCGCCGTTCGGGGAGGCTAGGTAAGTGAAGGTATATCTTTAGATCTTGCAATCGAATCTTTTTGTTTCTTGTTTTAGCGCTAGTCTAGTTTATAAAAGAAAATTACAAAAAAATGGAATTAAGTTTGTCTCATACGCTTCATCTTTTTAATATCTTTCGTGAGTATGATGGAAAAGAAAATTGTGCCAAAGTGTTAGAAGAAGAATGCATTAAAATATTTGGCCCTAAATATTTGAATGATGAGCATGATTGCAATGTTGTTAGTATGAATTCTTTGAATATCCATGATGCTAATGATGATTGCACTAGTTATGATGAAAATGTCTCCTATAAACATGTCAATTTTTGTGGAGTGCATTGGGTTTGTAAGTACACACCAAATAGGGAAGATAGATATAGCAAGAGGCATAAGTACTTAGAAACCAAATTGTTGCAAGGAGAGCTAGATGAATGTGCTGAAAGATTCAATATTTATAGTACCCCTTGTGAACTTTGCAATGAACATGGTCATTTAAAGCTCCAATGCTATTTGTTTCATGATCAAGTCGTTTCCAAAAATTGTGATAATTTGATTACCCTTGAGCATCATAAAGAGCTTAGCCTTCTTTTGGTTCATGAAGAAATGAAACGTATAACTGAGGATATTCCAAAATTTAATCTTGATAGATTTCTTAATTTTGATCTGGAGAAGATTTATATGTATTGCGCGGTGAATTGCATTGAAAATCCTTATATTGCCAATTACATAAAGAAAAGAAAAGAAATAGAATATGAAGAGAATGCTAACGAAAGGGAAGAGACTTCCCAATATCCTCCTATTATTTCTTATGATGAATCAGGTAACGAGGAGGAGCCCTGTATTCAACCAATATCATTAATAAGGAGCTCCAAAAAGAGGATTGAACCCACACATGAGGTGGTGAAGAAGAAGAAAAGAAAAAGGAAGAGAAGTAAAAAAGGTATCTCTTCCAAATAAAGTTGCTCCTATTATTGTCGTGCCTCATGAAAATGAAGATGATACCCTTGATGATGATCTCGTTATGCCTATTTCTTGTTGTGATGATTATGATTGGGAAGATAATGATACTTCTTATGATCTTGAAAATCTTTTTGGCACTTGCTTGGAAGAATATAATAATTGCTTTACTATTGGTGCTATCCATACTATTAATGATGAGAGTGATTATGCTTATGATATGAAAAGGCCCAAGCTTGGGGAAGCTATGTTTGATGAGGATGACATATTTGAGAATATATTTGCTGCAATTAATGTTTTTCCCAAGCTTGGGGATGCTATGTTTACTAATGATGATATTTTTAGCCTCTCAAGTTTTGATATGCAAAGTTGTTATGATGATAGCATGCCTCCTACCTATGATGATTATATTGATGAAAGTGGGTTCGGAAGAGTGTCAACTTTAGGAAGTAGTGATCCCACTATTCTGGAGGATGTTGAATTTTATTGTGATGAATATGAAAGTGGATTTGGAAGAGTGTCAACTTTATTGAGTGATTCCACTATTTCGGAAGAGGTTTCAATCGATTATGATGAGAACAAAGTTGCTACTTATGATGATTATTGTGATGAAACTTATGTTATAAAGAGTAGTGATGATTATATTTATAAAACTTGTCATGATTATGAGTACTCTTTCTCTGAACATTACTCTTTTAATGTGGAAACAATTTATAGTATTCAAGTCTCTTATGATACTCACACTATTCCGAGTGAGAAGAATTTTGCTTACGTGGTGAGTAATAAAATTTATATGCTAGTAGATCATGGAAAGAATGCTTTAGGTGCTGGTTATATTGTTGAATTCATTCATGATGCTACTGAAAATTATTATGAGGGAGGAATATATGCTTGTAGGTATTGCAATAATATCAAGTTTCCCCTCTATATGCTTAAAGTTTTGAAGTTATGCTTGTTTTGCCTTCCTATGAAATTTGATTATTGTTCCCATAAGTTGTTTTCTCACAAAATCCCTATGCATAGGAAGTTGGTTAGACTTAAATGTGCTAGTCATATTCTTCATGATTCTCTCTTTATGTCTCAATTCTTATCTTTTAGGTGAGCATCATTGAAATCATAATGCCTAGATAGGGGCGTTAAACGATAGCGCTTGTTGGGCAATTTTATTTTAGTTTCTTGATTTTTGGTCCTGTTTAGTAATAACTAATCCATCTAGCTTCTGTTTGGATGTGGTTTTATGTTTTCATTAGTTTTTGTGCCAAGTAGAACCTTTGGGAAGACTTGGGTAAAGTCTTTATGATCATGCTGTAAAAAAACAGAAACTTTAGCGCTCACGAGATTAGCTAGAACTTTTTACAGGAGAGTGATATTTATTGATTCTTTTTGCAGATGATTACTAGACAAATTCCTCAGGTCCACCAATTTATTTTAGAATTTCTGTAGTTCCATAAGTATATGTTTGATACATATTACTACAGACTGTTCTGTTTTTGACAGATTCTGTTTTTCGTGTGTTGTTTGCTTATTTTGATGAATCTATGTGTAACATCCCAAATTTTCAATTTGGTATGTTATACATTAGGTCATCATGCATATCATATTTTTCTCGCATTTTCCGATCCTAGGAAATTTCACGCAACTCAAGGACCCTCGGAGAGAGTTGGAAGTTTCATTATTTTCATATTTGGGGATTTATTTCTCAAATCTTGAAAATAGGATCATTGGATTTATTTAATTATCTTCATAAAGTTTTTCCTATAAAACTTAAGAGAGGGAATAATATGACTTTCCCAACATTTAGGAAAAATGAAGATATTATAAATAAATCAAAATTTGGTTTTGGAAGATTTATTTTGCTTAGGCAAAAAAATGAGCATTTTAAAAATTTATGCATGTTTGCCGTTTTTAAAGTTCATTTTGTTTGACTCATTTTTAGGAGTCGGGGAAAATTATTTTTATTAAAATCGGAGTTTGTTTGGTATTTTTTTAATCTGTTTGTTTTGTTTTAAATAAAAAATCGCGCCCCCACTGGCCAAGCCAGCCCGGCCCGCCCAGCCGGCGCCCCCCACCTCCCTCTCTCCCTCACAAGACGCCCATGCTGAGCCCGCCGCCACGCCGCCCGTGTCCGGGTCGGACACGTCGCCGCCGCCTGGCCCCTTCCCAAGCCGGCCAGCCCCTTCTATTTATACCGGGACCCTCTCTCCTCACCTCGAGCCGCCGCCCGCCCTCACCCGAGCCGCCGCCCGTCAAGGGCCGCCGCGCCGCCACGTCACCACCCGCCGACCCGCCCGACCCGCGGACCCCTCGCCGCCGGGCAGCCCGGCGAAGCACCGGAGGTAGCCGCCACGCTCATTCCGATCCGGTTTTTTTAGAAAAAACCCGATCCTTTTTTTTTTGAAGATGTTCGGTTTTTTTTTCAAAAACCTAGACGGTTTTATTTTTTTCGGTTTTCTTAATTAACGAACGTTCACCGAACCGTTCGTTTCAATGAATGTGTTCGTTGGATTAGTTCTGTTAACGAACGTCCGTTATTTAATCCGTTCGTCGTTTTCTTTTAATCGGATTTAATCCGTTATATTTTCAGATTCGATTTCCGATCCGATTTTCAAATCTGTTTTATTTCTTGCTCGTTTATCGGAATCAGGTGATTCAAGCGCCTGGAGTTTCGCTATTTAAACCGCCGTTCGACTAACCTACTTACACAGAGTTTTGCTACTGTATAATTTTGGCTTAGTTTCAGATTTGCTAAACCGAGTCGTTCTCTCTCGAGTTCCGACTTTCGATGCTTTATTTGATTCGATTCTTTTGCAAACTGTGGTTCTTAAGTTGAACTATCTGGTTAGATCTTTTATTCGAGATTTCCCGTGCATTAGATGAGTACTTATTGTATGCTTGTTGTTTGTCTGCGTTAGATCACCCGGAGTGCGCCGCTTGTTACTTGAATCTCTAGGTCTCATGGATCATCAAGAAGGCAAATAACACTTGATCATACCTTTTCTACTACCCGGTTTTATTGCATTAGATCAAACCTCAAACACTTGCATGGTTAGGATCTAATTAAATTGTGGGATGGGAAGTAGATTGAGGTAGTACCTATTACCTGCTTTTACTTATGAAACCTTTGGGAGTTACTTCTACGCTTGCTTATTATGCTATGCTATGCTAGTAGACGTGGATTGGGTGAGTGATATCCATGATAGATGTGAGATTGTTAATTAAGGTTTATCTAAGGTGGCAACCTAAACACACATCTGGGTGGATTGAGGCACCTGGTTTCTATCAGGACTTGCCTGTATTTCTTCGGACCGCCACCCAGGCTCTCAGGGATCATAAGATTATTCAAACTGGAAACTTCCGTGTGCAGCCACAAGCCAATTATGGGCTCGCATAGTTGACTAAGTTGTGCGAACTCTTACGGGAAGACTAGCAGATGTAGGGAAAGTAGGTGTACCGGTCTACCCACAAGTAAGGTGCTAGCGCTTACGAAGACTATGTCTCGGTCATCCGTCTCTCAAACACCATGTAGTGCGAGAACCAAACGGAGGCGATCGAGTCTTGTGGGGAAAAGTGCGCAAACCTCTGCAGAGTGTATAAACTAATCATGATTAGCCGTGTCCCCGATTATGGACAATTTTGAGTATCTAGTACTTGAATATCATGTGAATCTCAACATGTTACTTCAAATAAATGTTATTGGGTTTTTAATGAGTACTTTTAATTGGGATTGAGGATGTCAACCATTCTCAATGTTTAACAACCACCATGATAGTTAAATAAAATTATTCCTTTGATGTAGGAAAAACCAGCTTTATGCAAAATGTAAATCAGAGAGCCTTACCACCAGCCATATATGCATGTAGTATAGGCTTGTTGCTTCATTGTTCTCTATGTGTTACATTGCCAAAGATATTCCATGTGTTGACCCGTTGGGCTGCAACTTTCACGCTATGAGACTTTTGAACGCATTTAGTAAGGTGTTAGGTCGTGGTTCTATACTCAGTGATGCTGATGGAGTTGATGGACTCACTTGTCTTCCAAGCCTTCCGCTGTTATTATTAGATGGCCTTAAGCCATATTATTGTATTAAGTTCCCTTGTGGACAACGATGTAATAAGTGTGTGATTGCTACTCTGCTATAAATCCTTCGAAGTACTGTGTGGTGTCAGCATTACTGATCCAGGGATGACACTGAGCACAGAGCACTAGATCCATTCGGGTCTGGTCGCTACACTATGGCTAGTAAAATAGTTTATAAACCATAGAGAAGTTTTAATACAGTAGTTGGAATACATTTGTTCTCTGCTATTTGTGGCTTTGGAGTGACTCTTTGTTGCATGTTGAGGGATTGTTATATGATCTATCTATGTTATTATTGTTGAGAGAACTTGCTCTAGCGAAAGTATGAACCCTAGGCCTTGTTTCCTATCATTGCAATACCGTTTACGCTCACTTTTACCACTTGTTACCTTGATGTTTTTATATTTTCATATTACAAAAACCTATATCTACCATCCATATTGCACTTGTACCACCATCTCTTCGCCGAACTAGTGCACCTATACAATTTAACATTGTATTTCGTGAGTTGGGGACACAAGAGACTCTTTGTTATTTGGTTGCAGGGTTGCTTGAGAGAGACCATCTTCATCCTACGCCTCCCATGGATTGATAAACCTTAGGTCATCCACTTGAGGGAAATTTGCTATTGTCCTACAAACCTATGCACTTGCAGGCCCAACAACGTCTACAAGAAGAAGGTTGTGTAGTAGACATCATCGCGCGGCTCGGTGATGTAGAACCACCCCGGTTGCCACCTGTCGGTTTCAAAACCGGCGGATCTTGGGTAGGGGGTCCCGAACTGTGCGTCTAGGCGGATGGTAACAGGAGACAAGGGACACAATGTTTTTACCCAGGTTCGGGCCCTCTCGATGGAGGTAAAACTCTACTCCTGCTTGATTAATATTGATGCTATGGGTAGTACAAGAGTAGATCTACCACGAGATCAGAGAGGCTAAACCCTAGAAGCTAGCCTATGGTATGATTGTTGTTCGTCCTACGGACTAAAACCCTCCGGTTTATATAGACACCGGAGAGGGCTAGGGTTACACAGAGTCGGTTACAATGGGAGGAGATCTACATATCCGTATTGCCAAGCTTGCCTTCCACGCCAAGGAAAGTCCCATCCGGACACGGGACGAAGTCTTCAATCTTGTATCTTCATAGTCCAGGAGTCCGGCCAAAGGTCATAGTCCGGCCATCCGGACACCTCCTAATCCAGGACTCCCTCAGTAGCCCCTGAACCAGGCTTCAATGACGACGAGTCCGGTGCGCAGTTTGTCTTCGGCATTGCAAGGCGGGTTCCTCCTCCGTATACTTCATAAAAGATTTTGAACACAAGGATAGTGTCCGGCTCTGCAAAATAATTTCCACATACCACCGTAGAGAGAATAATATTTACACAAATCCAATCTGCTGACGTATTTCGCAGCGTGACATCACACCACGGCCAAGCCTTTATTTGAATCGTTTTTACTGTCCCACCTCAGTGCGTTTAGCGAGGCCGTTTCCTTGGCACGTCTTGTCAAAGCAGAGATCGTGTCCCCTTATTCCGGGATTCTCATCAATAAGGGCGTGGGTAGCCCAACCGTGCCATCAATTTATGGTGCTTGGGAGATAAGCGAGTTTTACCAGGCTGGTGGGGGCACATAGTTCCGTCCGCCCATATAAGGGGATAAGGATCCACCTTTTCCATCTACGCCTTCTTCCTCCTTTGCTTATCCGTTTTTGCGCACTCGAGCTCCAGTGCCCAAGTCCGCACACCCCGCCTCAACCTTCCCCAGTCATGTCCGGCGCGGGAGGCAAGTGGATGGTCTCCTCCGTCACTGAGGGACACATCAAGAAGTTAAGGGAGGCCGGATACTTGTCTAATGACATCGCACACCGGCTCCCAGACAAGGGGCAGCTCATCCCCACCCCCAGGCCCCATGAGAGGGTGGTGTTCCTCACCCACTTCCTCCGCGGACTAGGTTTTCCACTTCACCCATTTGTCCGGGGGCTCATGTTCTACTACGGCCTGGATTTCCACGATCTGGCCCCGTACTTCATCCTCAACATCTTGGCGTTTATCTTCGTGTGCGAGGCTTTCCTCCGCATCAAGCCCCACTTCGCTTATGGCTGAAGACCTTCAATGTCAAGCGAAGGTAGTGGGCGGCCAACAAGCGGAGTCTTGAGGCGCCATGGTGGGCAAGATGCCCAACGTTACATGGCTCGAGGGCTCCTTCATGGAGACCATAAAGGGGTGGCAATCGGGGTGGTTCTACATCACCGAGCTGCGTGACCCTAAATGGGCAGCGGCCCCCAAATTCCGATCTGGCTTCCCTACAGGGCTCACCTCCTGGAAAGAGATGGGCCTGTCGTGGAGTAATTCGGAAGAGCAGACCGGACTCCAATCCTGCGTCCAAGACACGGTGAACAAAGAGGTTAAACTTCGTCAACGTAGTCCAGGTCATGCTCATCCGCCGGATCCTCCCGTGTCAACGACGGGCCTTTAACTTATGGGAGTTCAACCCGGCCCAGCACCAAACTCTGACCAGGCTCTTTGACACAACGCACGAGGATGCCTGGAAGGTGCTTTTCAAGGGCCCGAGGTTCCCCCTCCCATCATCGAGGATTGCGGATTCCGCGCGAAACGACAAGCCAACGTAGTAAGCTTATTTTACCATTTACGGGATACTTGTTTTTCATAGTTTAACTCTATGCGGGATCTAAGCTCCCGTTCCTTTGATAAGAATGGCAGAAGAAGACCGGACAGATCGACTGTCTGGCTCCTTTGCCCAAAGATCCAGCAGACGCCCACTTGATGGGGCTGCTGGTCCCGGCACCTTACGTGGTGCCGAGAAGAAAAACCAAGAAGAAGGCCACGGGAACTCGAAAGAGTTCCGGGGCAGTGGTGTCGGACTCATCGCCCGATGACTCCGAGGCGGACTCCTCCCACGAAAACGAGGAGGAGGAAAAAGAGGTCTCTCCCCCAGCGGGGGGAGAGAAGAAAAGGAAGGCCGCCCCAACTGGGGAGGCCAGAGGGTCCAAGAAGGGAAGGACCCTCCCTCCGGACTACTCCACCAACGCCGACGACGGCGAAGAAGAGTGGCCACCCATGGCAGAGCCCCTGGCGAAATCGTAAGTATCCGGGTGCCAGAATAACTCATGGCGTTTCTTTATTGCATAGTACCTTCTGACGCCGAATATAATCATGCAGTCCGCCCAAGGCCGGGCTCGATGCTTCGTCGAGCGGTTCCCTGGGTTCGTCGGATGTGAACAGCACTTCACTTCCGACCGCCTCCTCTCCTCACGCTGCGGATGATGCTGAGGTGGCGTCCCAAAAGGGGCCAGGCCAGGAGGAGGTGGTCCTGGAGGTGCTGCAAGGCAACCTCCCGGATCCCAGGCACGAAGGGGGTAAAACCCCAAAGGGCTCTAAGTCCGGCCCTGGGCCGGACTCTGCACCAGAACCTTCAACGGTTCCGGCATCCGGCAGGTGGCCCCCTACTAAGGAGGGCAAGCCTATGACGCCGGTGACCTCCGTCCAATCGGAGGCACCGGATAATTTGCTGGAGGTGCTTAACGGCGCCTCCATCAACGAGGAGCACCGCACTATTATGAGTGTGGTGATCCAGAAGGTTCAGTCCGCCAAGAGCGGGCTGACTGAAGCATGCCGACCTTCTAACGAGCTTTGAGGTATGTATTTAAGATATGTAAAAATATTACCGCATAGAGCGATGGCGCTGATGCTCGGTTTGGTGTTCGGAAAGAAAAGCCGGGCGAGGATCAAACAGATATACGTAGGAGTCTAACATAAGTATGTCAATATGGGAATGCAGGTTGTGCTGCTGACCTCTGCCGCACTGACTGCGGAGGTCAATGCATTGAAGCAGAGCCTTGAGCAGTCCGAGAACGAGCTCGGCCTTACCAAGAAGTAGCTCGAGGACAAGGAAGGTAAGTAATACCTTATGTAAGTGTATAAAAAAGATGTGGTTGCAAAAAATAACAGGACCAACGTGAGTATTGCAGGGGCCACAACCGAGGTGGCAACCCTGAAGGAAGCGTTGTCCAAGGCCGAAAACAATGCGGCCGTGGAGCGCACCGAGCGAGAGAAGCAGGAGGCGCGGGTGGCGGCGGTGCAGCAAGATCTCCAGGCTCTCGTGGAAAAACACGAGAGTTTGGAGCTTGACTCAAAGACTCGAGAGTCCGAGCTCGCCTCGGCGCTTGAGAGCGCCAAATCTGCCAAGGCCGAAGCCCAAAAATCCCTCCAGGAAATTGAGGCGATGAAGAAGATAGCGGCGGGTAAGGCATTTTTTATGCAAAGCAAGTACGCAAAAGTGAATTACTTGTTACTTACCCGAGTTCGGAGCTCTCCAGGAGCATTCACAGATCTTCCTCGGAGTGTGTCCGACGCAGCCGCATTCTACCGAGCCGAGGAGGGACGCTCGACGGAGAAGGTGTTCTGGTCTCAAGATATCTTGAGGCCGGACACCCGTGCCCTTGAGCGACCAAATGGGTTGGTCGAGCTCCATAAGGTGGCGAACAGGCCATGAAGGGTCTCTTAGTCTGGCTGTGGCACAGGGAAGCCATGCCCGGAGCTACTTCGGCTGGTAAAGCGGCTGGTGGATGCTGTCCAAGGCTTGAAGTCATCAAGCGCTCCGTATGCATCGAAGGTGCTCAGAGGGCCCTTGCCCGTGCTAAAGTGCATTGGGGCAAGATGGACGCTGAGAAGCTTGTGACGGACGGACCACCGCCGGGCAAGGAGCATCGCAAGCCCGAGATGTATTATGAGGGCGTCCTGAAGGGTGCCCGCCGTATAGCGGATGAGTGCTCCAAAGATGTAATTTTTGAGTAAACTTGCATTTGTAGTCATGTACGCTAAAAACTTGTTCATATGCGCTAAGCAACGCTTTTGAATTTAAAATATTACCTTCTGTGCGGCTGTTTATCAAAATTGAGAGATGGCGAGTCATCGGCTTACGCCCCATGTCATGAGTCTTTGGGGTGTTCGGGATAAACTTGAGCGCTCTTTTCCCATTATTGGGTCCTTCGAGGAGGCGCTCAACACAACGAACAAGGCAACCGGACTATAATGCTTGAACACTCTCACTTAGCCATAGAATTCTATAATTTTAAATTTCGGCGAAGCCCCTAGTATTCGGAAGACCGAGTTCGAGGCGCTATCCACGCCTAGGCCGGACAAAGCCGACTCCTCGCTCTAAGCGGCATAAGTCTTTAGGGACTCGAAAACCTCTCGAACAGCGACCAGCTCTCGCGCTATCATGACGGTTAGTTTTAGCTTTCTCCACTGAGGTGCTTAGCTCGGCTCAACCGGGGCATAATCGCAGTGGTTCTCCCAGTGCTACCTTAGCCGATATAACGGAACGTAAGGCACCAAAACATGGGAGCCGGGCAAACCCAACTATTGACCCAAGACATGATTTGGAGCCAATGCATATAATGCTATAAGTTCGGGCTGCCGCACTCATGAGAGTGTTCGGACTTCTCACACCATATTCTGGGGAACGCAAGCCCATGGTGTACTGGCCGTACCAAAGTGTACGGTTGCATTATGTCATAACTAAACATATTTTTTTAAAAGGAATGTAATAATAGACAAAAGCTATGCATTGTTTATTCAAAAAGTCTACGGTAAAAGCAGAACGATACAAATAGTGCGATAAACAAGAGATGGGACGATTTAGCATGTCCCCCTCCAGGGGCGAGCTGTGGGATGATATGTGAAACAAGTATACTGCTAGTTATAGAGACCACCTGGACACTCGGCGTAGCTTTTCGCTCCTCTGGTTGTTGCATCGTGTGTTCGGCGATTTTACTGCCGGACAGGCCTTTAGTAAAGTGGAGTCCTGAAAGTAAGAAAAAAGAATGACAAAATAGGGAGCCCCTGGTGCGGTTGAGCCACATTTTGGGCATGCCGTGGTCGTGCCCCTCCCCCTATGCCCATGGTATTTCCAGAGCGTAGTTATGTATGCGTAGTACTGGTTTCGCAATTTCGCGAGGGCTGGGATTGGGGCCGCATTGCTCTGGCGTGCTCGGAGCGTGCAGGCGGTCTTGTTGTAGGTTACTCCGGCGCGACTTGACGGTGTACGGGCGTTTAATGGCCGGCCGGAGAATTGCCTTGAGAGGCTGCTTTGTATTTCCGGCGAAGGGTGGCCGTATGCTCCTCCGTTCGGAGAGAGCATTCGGTGTTTTCCTTGACCGTAATGACTCCTCGAGGGCTGGCATCTTGAGCTTGAGGTATGCGTGGTGCGGCACCGCATTGAACTTTGCAAATGCGGTTCGTCCGGCGATCGCGTGATAGCCAACTGCGGAACGGGACTATGTCGAAGATTAACTCCTCGCTTGAAATTATTCGGGATCCAAAGACCACCTCAAGTGTAACCGAGCCTGCAGATTGGCCTCTACACCTGGTATGGCGCCTTTAAAGGTCGTCTTTGTGGGTTTAATCCTTGAGGGATCTATGCCCATTTTTCGCCTTTGTATCTGATAAAGCGAGTTCAGGCTCTGCCATGTCCATAAGGACTCTAGTGAGGTGAAATCCGTCAATGATTGGGTCTAGAACCAATGCGGCGAATCTGCCATGGCGGATGCTAGTGGGGTGGTCCCTTCGATCGAAAGTGATCGGGCAGGAGAACCATGGGTTGAACTTTGGGGCGACTGGCTCCAACGCATATACATCCCTGAGTGCACGCTTCCGTTCACTTTTGGGGATGTGGGTTGCGTATATCATGTTCACCGTCCACACTTGTGGGGGGAAACCCTTCTGTCCCCTATTGTTCGGCGGCCGGGGCTCCTCCTCGTCATCGCTATGCAGCCCCTTGTCGTTGTTTTTGGCGTTTAACTTGCCTGCCTGTTTGAACACCCAACAATCCCTGTTGGTGTGGTTGGCTGGTTTTTCGGGGGTGCCATGTATCTGGCACGAGCGATCGAGTATTCGGTCCAAATTGCACGGGCCCGGAGTATTTCTTTTGAATGGCTTTTTCCGCTGACCGGGTTTAGAGCCTCTGAATCCGGCGTTAACTGTTGTATCCTCAGCGTTGTCGCCGTTAATGTAGCGCTTTTGCTTGTTGCGACGCGACCTGCCAATGTTGTCCTTGGTATCCGAATTACCAGGTATCTTGGTCAAGTTATTACTACGAGCTAGCCAGCTGTCTTCTCCCGCGCAAAAGCGGGTCATAAGTGTTGTGAGGGCTGCCATGGATTTCGACTTTTCCTGTCCTAGGTGCCGGGCAAGCCATTCGTCACGGATATTATGCTTGAAGGCTGCAAGGGCCTCGGCTTTCGGACAGTCAACTATTTGATTTTTCTTGGTTAGGAACCGTGTCCAGAATTGTCTGGCCGATTCATCTGGCTGCTGAATTATGTGGCTTAGGTCATCGGCGTCTGGTGGTCGCACATAGGTGCCCTGGAAGTTGTCGAGGAATGCGGCTTCCAGGTCCTCCCAACAACCAATTGATTCTGCTGGCAAGCTGTTAAGCCAATGCCGAGCTGGTCCTTTAAGCTTTAGTGGGAGGTATTTGATGGCGTGTATATCATCACCGCGGGCCATGTGGATATGAAGGAGATAGTCCTCGATCCATATCGCAGGCTCTGTTGTGCCATCGTATGATTCGATGTTTACGGGTTTCAAACCCTCGGGGATTTGATGATCCATTACTTCATCTGTGAAGCATAGTGGGTGTGCGGCGCCTCTGTATTGGGCTATATCACGACGTAGCTCAAATGAGCTTTGTCTGCTATGTTCGGCCCGGCCGGATTTACTGTGACACTCCAAAAATTTTCCTTTGGTTTTCTTCAAAATTTTGTTGGATTTGAAGGAGGTCTCCAAAACCCTTCCAAAAATCTCTCTCAAAGCTTTTTCCCTTCAGCAAATATTTTATTTTTGCATCTCCTTCAACTCTAGTGTTTGGTTTTAAATTTTCTTCTGATTGCCCTCTTCTAAAAAATTTCAAGAAAAATCTTTGGAGTATTTTTCTTTCAAAGGGAAACTCTAGGAGTTTTTCATCATCTCCCATATTTGAAACAATTCATGATTCTTCCATGCACCACATGATAAAACCTTCCCAAAAATCTCTCCTTCCACTTTGGTACAACTCAAACATTCTGTCCAAGCTAATAAAATCCATTTTTGGATTTTATTCCAATTATTTCTCCTCCCAAAATAATTTTGTCTATTATATTGAGCCTAGGTGATTTGCAAAGCAAGTACCCTAATGCTTTTTATTTTTGACCTCAACTCCACACCCCTAGATAGTCCTTGGTATCCACAAACCAGAACCATCTTGATCCACTCTTCTTCTTTTCAAATATTTCAAATTTCACTCACTGCTAGTTTGGACCAGATTTGCCAAATTTGGTGAAATTCATATCTACACTTCTCCAAAAATTCCACCAAAATTCAGGCAACCACAACTTGCAATGAGAGACCACTAAACCAAAAATCAGCTCAAGGAAAAATCACTGGCTACAAGAATCATTTTGTCGAACACCTGGCATGCACTGTTTTGTTCATATTCAGTAAATTCAGTAGTTCAGTGTCGATCTCCGTCAGTAACTTCAGTCACGAGTCCACAATGCCCTTGGCACGTTGCTCGCAGCCTGGCCTACTGTCCGAAGCTCCACACGCAGCGCTTGGCGCATTCACAGCGTCGGTGGCGCCACAGCCCGCTTCTTGGCGGCGTGCTTTGCGTGATTGCACCACCGTAACGTGACGGAGGCAAAATTGCGGTGCAACGTCGTTCGGCGCCGCCCAAGCATCCTGGTGGCTCCGCGTGGCCACCTCCTTGCCAGCGCACGCATGCGGCACCGTCGTCGTGGCTTGGCACGCGCAGAGCGCGCTCTCTGCCGCCGACGGGCCGTGCGGCCGTTCCGTCGAGGGCAGACCGTAACCAGCCCTCCCGTGCTGAGCTGGGCCCTAAAATGGCACCACTACTCCACCTAGGCGATGCTCAAGCTCCTAAGCCGACCATCCAGCCACAAAGACTGCCCGTAATCAACTCGCGGACTTATCCGTTCACGGCAACCGACTCGGTGGCTATATATAGCCCCCCCGAAGCTTGCTCTCGCCTCCGCCGACCCCACCACCTCACCAGACCCCGCCTAGCCACTGGAGGGGCCTCGAGGGGCCTTTCTTCCTCGACTCCGGCCACCTCCGCCCTCCTCGGGCTCCGGCATCGTTCTCTCACGTGAGGGCACCTCCGCCGCCCTACTTTCGCCCGTAGCCTCGTACCACCTCTAGTAGGATAACCCCACCTCAATTTGGGCCCCGCAGCTCTCTCCGCGAGATCCACGACCGTCCGAACCGCCGTCCACCGGAGCAAGGGCTCTTTGTCGACATTTCTGATGCTCGGCCGGCGATCACCACCACCACCCACAGACGCTGCACGGTGTAATCGATCTCAAGGTAAACCCCGATCACCTTGCCTCGCCGTGGATCGCCGCCGGCGACCACCGCACCTCTCGGGCGCCATCGCGCTCTGTTTGAAATTTCAAACCCGACAGGTGGAGCCCGCCTGTTAGCCTCACAGCCGTCTCTTTTAAACGAAACGTTATCCTGGACTTTCCCACAGAGCCCCCTGGAAACTTTCTGTTTCATTCTGAGATGGGTCCTTGGACCAAAACTCTTATAACTTTTAAACAGAAAATGATTTTTGATTGATTCCTTTTCTGTCATCTTTATTTTTCTGTCTAGTTTTTTGTCATATTTATTTGTAAAAAATTTGGATCAACTTTCTGTACCCCACGGTATTTACGTTAGCGCGTGTATTTTTATTTGCCGTAGATACCGAAGGAGGTGACGGAACCGTGAACTTCGCCGAGCTAGACCCCGACTACTCCGAACCAGGCAAGCAAAGTTTGAACTTTTGATATGATGAGTGTCTGGACACGTTTGCATTATTTTTGTATCATAGCACGTTCATGAGCATTTTCGATGATAGTTTATCTCGTGAGCATTGAAGCAAATGAGCTCGGTAAATCCGTGAGTTCTTGGAAACTTGTTGCATGGCCATGAGTTGGCATGAGTATGGGTAAGATGGCGGTGTTGTAGCATGCCAGGCTTATGCCATATCGTTGACCAGTGTCAACATAAATCGTTCGATTTCCGTCCGTCTTCCTTTCCGTACTACCACCTGTTTCCCGCAAGGGATACGGCCCTAGTAGGTTGCAAACCACTTCTGGTACACACCAAATCGAGAGGCCGGGATGAAGGTTCCATGGCCCTGGATTAAAGCCTTTCATCCGGTCAGGGGGCATGGGTGTTTCCGGTTGGGACCGAGAGGGGGGCACCCCTTAGAGCGCGCGTATATAAATTTGATCCCATGCTATTCGAGATTGTGATCTCCCCGTCTCAAAGTTTTTCTTAAACGCTGTCTAGGGTGATTCTTGGCAACGTGAGGTATGATGGGTGTGTACTAGCTAGTTGTGTTTCCTCTGAAACACCGTAAACGGAACTAGTCCTTCGTGACTACGGAAATCCGTTGGCTGTGGAAAAACTTTGGTACAAACTCTGCAGAGTCAAAATTCTTGAATTCATGGTATTCATGTCCAAGTACCGTGATCATCTCATCTTGTCAAGTGTCAGTCTCAGTGACAGAAACTCCCGAGAACCATTTGAGTATTAATTGTTTACTTCCCTGTGAACGGACTAACACGCTTATTGTCTTGTGATGAATATTTTCCGTGAGCACTATATCTTGTCAGTTATAAATAATGAATTATAAGCCCTTTTTGCGATGTTGCTCAGACGTCCGACTGCGGCATTATTGTTATTCATTTTCATTATAAGCCCTTTCTGCGATGTCGCTCAGACGTCCGACTGCGGCATTGTTATTATTCATTTTCATTATAAGCCCTTTCTGCGATGTCGCTCAGACGTCCGACTGCGGCATTGTTATTATTTATTTTCATTATAAGCCCTTTCTGCGATGTCGCTCGGGGCGTCCATTGCGGCATTGTTATTATTCATTTTCATTATAAGCCCTTTCTGCGATGTCACTCAGACGTCCGACTGCGGCATTGTTATTATTTATTTTCATTATAAGCCCTTTCTGCGATGTCGCTCAGACGTCCGACTGCGGCATTGTTGTTATTCATTTTCATTATAAGCCCTTTCTGCGATGTCGCTCAGACGTCCGACTGCGGCATCGTTGTTATTTACTTTTATTATAAGCCCTTTCTGTGATGTCGCTCCGACATCCGACAGCGGCACGCATGTATTTTTATTTCAATATAAGCCCTTTATGAGGTGTCGCCCAGACGCCCGACTGTGGCATGTTTTACTTATTTTCACCCTTCGAGGCGGCCACTACACACTCGATCGGTTTCGAGTTTATCTTTCTTTGAGTTTTCGAGCGGACTACCGCCGATTCCCTACTTATTTATTTTGCTATCTTGATTTAATTGAGCAAATGTTAAAATAAATCATGACTCCTTCATGCATTCATTTGTTATATCTTTTGTCCGAACTGTCTTGCGAGTACTTTCAAAGTACTCACCGGCTTGTTGATTTGGCGAGATCTTGTGAAAGGCGATCTCATGGATGAAGAATTCGATAGCGAGTCCGGCGCCTAGAGGAATCGATCGGTCTCGTGCGACCCTGGACTAGTCATTGTGATATATCCGCTTCGCTACCCAAATAAATTCATCGAGCCTCACCTCGATGCTCGATGAGCCGCCAAAGGCACGATGAGACTTATTAACCACCCATTGTGTTATTCCACCATCCACTCATATCTCGAGTCAGTAGTATTTCCACCCCACACCTTTGAGTCATATCCGCCACTATGTATAATTCTCGGCGTGTTTGTAATAATTGGTTGGGAATCTTCAGTCCGACCCCTGTATTAATGTAATGCTACTGGCTTATTGTATCAAAGTTTTGTCTACCTGTATGAAGGATTTTTTCCTCATATTGGACTTCATAGGTCGGTTGTTCAATAAATATTTTTATTGAAAAACCGGTCGTGACATTTACCATATCCGGCATGACGGTTATCGTCACGTGTCGTGGGGCGCCCACGCGATCCATAGATTGATCTTCTTTGCCTTGCCCTGTCCTCCAATATATCTCGCAGTCTGGCGCATTTCCCCGTGCCTTGGTATTCTTTGAGCGACGCTGGGGTGCAGCTTGAGTAGAGGGCCGAGAGGCCTCTCTGTCGAGACCATGAGGTGGCCGGTCGGCCGCATCATCTTGCAGTGATGTAGGTCTTTGTGCTTCCTCCTCTAATCGGGGTAGCAGCCTGCGTTTTGGGTAGCTCTTGGAGAGGCGTTCGAGTTCGTACTCTTCAGCCGCAAGGACATCCGTCCATCTGTCGGCTAGCAAGTCTTGGTCAGCTCTAAGCTGTTGTTGTTTTTTCTTGAGGCTGCTCGCTGTGGCCCTAAGCCTGTGTTTGAAACGCTCTTGTTCGACGGGATCCTCAGGCACGACAAATTCGTCATCGTCGAGGCTTGCCTCGTCTTCGGAGGGAGGCATGTAATTATCATCCTCTACCTCTCTGTCTGCCGCTCTCTCATGAGGGCTGGATTCTCCATCCTCTGTCTTTGAATCCTGCTTTGGAGGGGTTGTCTTGACCTTTGTCAGGTGTTATTGTCTCCGGTGCCGGAATCGCCGTTTTTGCTGTGGCGGGATTTAGAGCTGCGCCGATGACGCCGGCGCTTAGGCTGCTTCTTGGAGGGGTCATCCTCCGTTGTTCCATCGCCATTCCCTTCTTTTGGGATGTCCACCATGTATATGTCGTATGACGAGGTGGCCTTCCAGTGCCCTGTAGGCGCTGGTTCTAGGTCGTCTCCTGCATCTCGTCCATACCGTCGATGTCTTCGGAGTCGAAGTCGAGCATGTCGGTTAAATCATTGATAGTGGCCATGAAGTGGGTGGTGGGTGGGCTTTGAATTTCTTCGTCGTCCGCATCCCAACCTTGCTGACCATAGTCCGGCCAGGGCTCTCCTGATAAAGAGAGAGACCTTAGTGAATTCAGAATGTCGCCGACGGAGAGTCTTTGAAAGATGTCCGCGGCGGTGAACTCCATTATCGGCGCCCAATCAGATTCGATTAGCGGTAGCGGAAGGTTCGGAGTCCGGAAAGGAGTACGGCACCTTGGAGTCACGAGCTTCGCAAAGGACAGGTATGGTGTTCGGCTCGATAGCCGTAGAGATTGCAGCCCCAAGGCGGTGTCCAGCCACCCGTCCTCGATTGGGGCAGTCGGCCCCGAGCTAAGGGTCAGAGCGGACACTGGTGCGGCCTCCCGGGGACTGTTCGGCGGCAGAGCTAGATCATGCCCATCATGACAGTGTGGCGCGCTTGGCTGTGGCTCGAACCCGTCAAAGATCAAGTCTCCGCAGACGTTGGCCGTGTAGTTTAAACTTCCAAATCTGACCTGATGGCCGTGGGCGTAGCTTTCGATCTGCTCCAGATGGCCAAGTGAATTGACCCGTAGTGCAAAGCCGCCGAACACGAAGATCTATCCGGGGAGAAAGGTCTCACCCTGGACCGCATCGTTGTTAATGATCGGAGGAGCCATCGGGCCTAAAGATGAAGACACAGAGGAACTCTCAATGAAAGCACCAATGTCGGTGTCAAAACCGGTGGATCTCGGGTAGGGGGTCCCGAACTGTGCGTCTAGGCGGATGGTAATAGGAAAAGGGACACGATGTTTTTACCCAGGTTCGGGACCTCTCGATGGAGGTAAAACCCTACTCCTGCTTGATTAATATTGATGATATGGGTAGTACAAGAGTAGATCTACCACGAGATCAGAGAGACTAAACCCTAGAAGCTAGCCTATGGTATGATTGTTGTTCGTCCTACGGACTAAAACCCTCCGGTTTATATAGACACCGGAGAGGGCTAGGGTTACACAGAGTCGGTTACAATGGGAGGAGATCTACATATCCGTATTGCCAAGCTTGCCTTCACCACCCCTTTATGGTCTCCACATAGGAGCCCTCGAGCCATGTGACATTGGGCATTTTTCCCACCATGGCGCCTCCGCATTCCGCTTGCTGGCCGCCTACAACCTTCGGCTTGACATATTAGGTCTTCAGCCACAGGCCGAAGTGGGGCTGGACGTGGAGGAAGGCCTCGCACATGACGATAAACGCCGAGATGTTGAGGATAAAGTTCGGGGCCAGATCATGGAAGTCTAGCCCGTTGTAGAACATGAGGCTGCGGACGAAAGGGTGAAGGGGGAACCCAGTCCGCGGATGAAGTGGGTGAGGAAAACTACCCTCTCGTAAGGTTCCGGGGTAGGGACAATCTGCCCCTCGTTGAGCAGCCGGTGCGCGATATCTGTGGCCAAGTATCCGGCTCCCCGCAGCTTCTTGATGCCCTCCTCCGTGACGGAGGATTTCATCCACTTGCCTCCCGCTCTGGACATGATTGGAGCGGTGTGAGGAGAAAGATGCAAACTTGGGTGTTGGAGCTCGAGTGCGCAAGAATGGATGAGCGAGGAGGAAGAAGGCATGGGTGAAAAAAGGTGAACTCTTATCCCTTTATAAAGGCGGACGAAACTATACGCCCCCACTAGCCTGGTAAACCCGCTTATTCCCCAAGCGCCGTAATTGATGGCGCGGTTGGGTTACCCATGCCCGTATTGATGAGAATCCCGTGATAAGGGGACACGATCTCTGCTTCGACAAGACGTGCCAAGGAAACTGCCTCGCGATATGGGCCAAGGCTGGTTGAGCAAAACGGTTTGAATAATGGCCGGGCCATGGTATGATGTCATGATATCAAGTGTGTCAGCAGATTAGATTGGTGGAAATATTATTCTCTCTACAGTGGTATGTGAAACTTGTTTTGCAGAGCCGGACAATACCCTTTTGTTCAAGATCTTATATGGAGTATTCAGAGGAGGAACCCGCCTTGCAATGCCGAAGACAATCTGCACGCCGGACTCATCGTCATTGAAGCCTGGTTCAGGGGCTATTGTGGGAGTCCTGGATTAGGGGGTATCCAGACAGCCAGACTATATCCTTTGGCCGGACTGTTGGACTATGAAGATACAAGATTGAAGACTTCGTCTCGTGTCCGGATGGGACTCTCCTTGGCGTGGAAGGCAAGCTTGGTGATACGGATAGGTAGATCTCCTCCCTTCTAACCGACTCTGTGTAACCCTAGCCCCCTCTGGTGTCTATATAAACGGGAGGGTTTAGTTCGTAGGACAACAACAATCATACCATAAGCTAGCTTCTAGGGTTTAGCCTCTACGATCTCGTGGTAGATCAACTCTTGTACTACTCATATCATCAAGATCAATCAAGCAGGAAGTAGGGTATACCTCCATCGAGAGGGCCTGAACCTGGGTAAACATCGTGTCCCCTGCCCTGTTACCATCCGCCTTAGACGCACAGTTCGGGACCCCCTACCCGAGATCCGCCGGTTTTGACACCGACACTCCCCCTCTCTCGTGGAGATCTATTCAATGTAATCTTCTTTTTGCGGTGTGTTTGTTGAGATCGATGAATTGTGGGTTTATGATCAAGATTATCTATGAACAATATTTGAATCTTCTCTGAAATCGTTTATGTATGATAGGTTATCTTTGCAAGTCTCTTCGAATTATCAGTTTGGTTTGGCCTACTAGATTGGTTTTTCTTGCAATGGGAGAAGTGCTTAGCTTTGGGTTCAATCTTGTATTTGTCCTTTCCCTGGTGATAGTAGGGGCAGCAAGGCATGTATTGTATTGTTGCCATCGAGGATAACAAGATGTTTTTTATCATATTTGCATGAATTTATCCCTCTACATAATGTCATCTTGCTTAAGGCATTACTCTGTTTTCTTGAATTTAATACTCTAGATGCATGCTGGATAGCGGTCGATGAGTGGAGTAATAGTAGTAGATGCGAGGTGAGTCGGTCTACTTGTCTCGGACGTGATGCCTATATACATGATCATACCTAGATATTCTCATAACTATGCTCAATTACATCAATTGCTCAATAGTAATTCGTTCACCCACCGTAAAATACGTATGCTCTTGAGAGAAGCCACTAGTGAAACCTATGGCCCCCGGGTCTATCTTCATCATATTAATCTTCCAACACTTTACTATTACCTTTGCTTTTTTACTCTGCTTTTTATTTTACTTTCCATCTTTATCACAAAAATACCAAAAATATTATCTATCATCTCTATCAGATCTCACTCTCGTAAGTGACCGTGAAGGGATTGACAACCCCTTATCGCGTTGGTTGCGAGGAGTTATTTGTTTTGTGTAGGTACGAGGGACTCACGCGTAGCCTCCTACTGGATTGATACCTTGGTTCTTAAAAACTGAGGGAAATACTTACGCTACTTTGCTGCATCATCCATTCCTCTTCAAGGAAATCCAACGCAGTGCTCAAGAGGTAGCACATGCCAACGGCCCGATCCACCTTGGTCCAAACCTCCTTCGCGAATACGCATTGTGTCATGAGGTGATTGATTGTTTTGTCATTCTGATAGCAGAAGGGGCAGATGTCTTGATGTGGTAGTCCGCGTATTGCCAATCTATCCGAGTTCCACACTCCATCCCTCAAAGCCAACCATGCGAAGAAACGACAGCAGGGGTGTCCTCGACGCCCATGTGTAGTTTGCTGTCGGTGAGCATTGCAGGGCCGCACATTTGGCCGCATAAGCTGATCTTGCCGAGAACTCACCATCCTTCTCCCATGACCAGCTGAGCTGATGCGGTTGCTGTGGGTCCAGAGCCATGCTATCCACTTGCAGCCAAATCTCAAGGAATTGAAGTAGTGCCATATCAATCATGTTCGGGGCAACATCCCGAGCCCAAGTTGCGCCCTGTATAGCTTCTGCCACCGTTCTCGTGCCCCTTGTCCGCTTTGACACCATGTCGTAGATGAGCGGTGCCAGCTCCTGTATCCTGTATCCGTTGAGCCACCTGTCCTCCCAGAAGAGTGTTGTGTGTCCATTGCCCATAGTCACCTTGGCCTCCGCTTGGAATAAGCCCCTTGCCTCGTGTGGCATTAAAACTTGAATTCTGCCCATGCTCTAGTTCTGTCAGCACGTTGCAACCACAGCCACCTCGCTTGAAGTGCGACATTCATCCACCTCAACTTTGTAACTCCGAGCCCTCCTGCCCACTCGGGTCGGCATAAAGTTTCCCAAGCAACTGCGCACTTGCCTCCTCCACCGTCTTCTTTCCCGTACAATAGAACGCTTCTGCAGATTTTGATCATCGCCTTGAGCGTTTTCGGTGGCAATCCCATGGCCAGCATGGAATGCACAGGGATGGCACATAGCCCAGACTGAATAAGGAGCAGTCGGATGCTCTTTGGTAGTGACCTTGCCGTCCATGATGGCAGCCTCGCAGCCATCTGGTCCACCATATCTTGAAATTGTGCTGCAGTTTGTTTCCTTATCAACAATGGCAGCCCAAGATGTCTGCAAGGGAACGTTCCCTATTCACATCCCAGCAGCCCCGATGCTAACTCCATGTCCTCCGGCAAACATCTGATCAGCGGGGCTAGGCTTTTCTGCAGGTTGATTCTGAGCCCAGACGCGTTGGCAAACAGGTCCAGGACAGAGGCACACGCCCGGAGGTCCCTTTCCGTTGGCTTCAGGAAAATGATGATATCGTCCATGTACATCGACACTCTATGTCGCAGCCCTGCCCTGGCCAGAGGAGAAAGTAAACCCGCGGTGGTTGCATGCTCAAGTAGTCGGTGTAGGGGTTCCATGCATAGTATGAATAGCATGGGTGACATTAGGCTCCCTTGGCGCAGTCTTTGGCAGTTGAAAATCGTGTCCCTAGGTATACCATTCACGGCAATCTTAGTAGATGATGATGTTGTGAGCAATCCACAAATCCTCGCTGTCCACCTTGGTCCGAGTCCCATGTGAGTCAACACTTCGAGTAGGAAGGGACATTGCACGGAGTCGAAGGCTTTTGATATGTCTAGCTTCAACAATAAAGTGGGATCCTTCAACGCATGTAATCTACGGGCCATGCCTTGTACGAGCATGAAGTTATCATGCAACGATCTTCCATGCACAAAGGCGCTCTGGTGATTACCCATAAGCCTCGGCAAGTCGTGTGGCAATGATTTTGTCAAAGATCTTGATCGCACCATGGTTGAGGCTAACTGGCCTGTAATCCTTGATGTCTATAGCCCCTATTTTCTCCAGGAGGAGCGAGACTGTGGCTTTGTTTATCGCGTGCAGTCCTTGCATATTTCCATCATGAAACTCCTCTAGTGCCCTCATGAAATCCTCCCATATGATATGCCAACATCTCGCATAGAAGCGTCCCGTGAATCCATCAGGCCCGGGCACCTTGTCCATCGGCATGCACTTGATCACCTTCTCCACCTCTTGCACTGAGAATGGCTCCTCAAGTCTCATCATATCTCTGGCAGAAACCCTAAAGCCTCCATGTAGAGTGCTTGTCTTCGCTTGGTAGCTGATCCGAGGAGGTTTGAGTAGTATGTTTCCACCGCTCGTGCGATATCTTCATACCCTGTATACACCTGCACATCTGCTTGAATGGATAGAATTAGGTTCTCCGCTGCCTGTGATTTGCTTGGCGGTGAAAAAATGCAGTGTGAGCCTCCCCATCCTTGAGTTGTAGTATCATTTATCACTGACGTGCAATAGAGCGTTGTAGCGAGCATAATCCAAGGAGCTTCTTCTTTAACATCTTTCGCAGTCCATGCTCATTTTTAGTGAGTATTCTCGAGTCCATTGCCATGTCCAGGCGACTGATGACCTCCAGCACGATTGCTATTTGAAGCCTGATGTTGCCTATCCACTTGTCACTCCATCTTTGCCACGCCTTTGCCGTGGCCCAAAGCTTGTTATCAAGCGCTATGAACGCATTGCCAGCCGAGTCAACAGAGCTCCATGTTGCCTCCACCGTTTCGAAGAAACCCTCAGCTTTTGGCCAGGACGCTTCAAACCTAAAACGTTTGCCGTATGCCACATCCGCATTGAGGTCCACAAGCAAGGGGCAGTGTTCTGATACCTCTGATCCCAGCGCCATGAGCAAGGTTGTAGGGTGTACGTCATCCCAACAATTTGTCGTGAATACATGGTCGATTTTCTCCATCGTAGGCAGCTGTCTTTCGTTTGACCAAGTATACTGGCGGTCATTTAGGTATAGCTCCTCAACCTCAAGGCTGTTAGTTTTCGCCCTGAAATGAGCCAGCATCTTATGGTTCAACGCATTGATGACCCACAGGTATAGGGGATATATCGTAGTCCTTTCGATAAGTAAGAGTGTCGAACCCAATGAGGAGCAGAAGGAAATGATAAGCAGTTTTCAGCAAGGTATTCTCTGCAAGCACTGAAATTATAGGTAACAGATAGTTTTGTGATAGGATAATTGATAACGAGCAACAAGTAACAAAAGTAAATAAAGTGCAGCAAGGTGGCCCAATCCTATTTGTAGCAAAGGACAAGCCTGGACAAACTCTTATATAGAGAAAAGCGCTCCCGAGGACACATGGGAATTATCGTCAAGCTAGTTTTCATCATGTTCATATGATTCGCGTTCGGTACTTTGATAATTTGATATGTGGGTGGACGGTGCTTGGGTGCTTCCCTTACTTGGACAAGCATCCCACTTATGATTAACCTCTATTGCAAGCATCCATAACTACAACAAAAGTATTAAGGTAAACCTAACCATAGAATGAAACATATGGATCCAAATCAGCCCCTTAGGAAGCAACGCATAAACTAGGGTTTAAGCTTCTGTCACTCTAGCAACCCATCATCTACTTATTACTTCCCAATGCCTTCCTCTAGGCCCAAATAATGGTGAAGTGTCGTGTAGTCGACGTTCACATAACACCACTAGAGGATAGACAACATACATCTCATCAAAATATCAAACGAATACCAAATTCACATGACTACTAATAGCAAGACTTCTCCCATGTCCTCAGGAACAAACGTAACTACTCACAAAGCATATTCATGTTCATAATCAGAGGAGTATTAATATGCATATAGGATTTGAACATATGATCTTCCACCAAATAAACCAACTAGCCTCAACTACAAGGACTAATCAACACTACTAGCAACCTACAAGTACCAATCCCAAACTTAGAGACGAGAATTGGATACAAGAGATGAACTAGGGTTTGAGAGGAGATGGTGCTGGTGAAGATGTTGATGGAAATTGCCCTCTCCCGATGGGAGGAGTGTTGGTGATGACGATGGCGATGATTTCCCCCTCCCGGAGGGAAGTGTCCCTGGCAGAAGAGCTCTGCCGGAGCCCTAGATTGGTTCCGCCAAGGTTCCGCCTCGTGGCGGCGGAGTCTCGTCCCGAAAGCTTGCTTATGATTTTTCTTCGGACGAAAGACTTCATATAGCAGAAGATGGGCACCGGAGGGCCAACAGGGGGCCCACGAGGCAGGGGCGCGCCCAGGGGGTAGGGCGCGCCCCCACCCTCGTGGACAGGTGGAGGCCCCCCTGACGTATTTCTTCCGCTCAGTATTTTTATTATTTCCAAAAATAACTTTCGTGGAGTTTCAGGACTTTTGGAGTTGTGCAGAATAGGTCTCTGATATTTGCTCCTTTTCCAGCCCAGAATTCCAGCTGCATGCATTCTCCCTCCTTATGTAAACCTTGTAAAATAAGAGAGAATAGGCATAAGTATTGTGACATAATGTGTAATAACAGCCCATAATGCAATAAATATCGATATAAAAGCATGATGCGAAATGGACGTATCAACTCCCCCAAGCTTAGACCTCGCTTGTCCTCAAGCGAAAGCCGATAACGATAAATTTGTCCACATGTTTAGAGGTAGAGGTGTCGATAAAATAAAATACGGACATTAGGGCATCATGATTATTCTCATAACAGCAACATATATGGATATCGTCATATGATTTCTTATGCTCAAGCAATAATCTATTCACAATGCAAAGTAAGAATCAGAAACTTTATTTAGAGCTAAAAAAACTATAATCTCAGTCATTAAGGCAATTGCAATTTATCATAACATCAGAAAGAGTCTATGTCAGAGCTTTCTAGCAAGTCCACATATTCAACTATCATTTAGTCTTTCATAATTGCTAACACCCATGCAATACTTGTGGTTATGGAGTTTTAACCGGACACAGAGAAAGATAGGGGCTTATAGTTTCTCCTCCCAACCTTTTACCTCAAGGGTAATGTCAACAATAATAGTTCATGCTAACTTACATCCAATTAGGTATATATATTAGGATCTTTCCAACACCCTGTGATTGCCAAAGGATAAAATGTAAAAAGGAAAGGTGAAGATCAGCATGACTCTTGCATAAGGTAGAAGATAATAATAATAGATAGGCCCTTCGCAGAGGGAAGCAGAGGTTGCCATGCGCTTTCAAGGTTGGATGCACAAAATCTTAATGCGAAAGAACGTCACTTTATATTGCCACTTGTGATATGGACCTTTATTATGCAGTCCGTCGCTTTTATTTCTTCCACATCACAAGATCGTATAAAGCTTATTTCCTCCACACCAATCAATCATACATATTTAGAGAGCAATTTTTATTGCTTGCACCGATGACAACTTACTTGAAGGATCTTACTCAATCCATAGGTATATATGGTGGACTCTCATGGCAAAACTGGTTTAAGAATATTCGGAAGCACAAGTAGTATCTCTACTTGGTGCAAAGAATTTGGCTAGCATGAGGGGGAAAGGCAAGCTCAACATGTTGGATGATCCATGACAATATACTTTATCTCATATATAAGAAAACATAACCCATTACGTTGTCTTCCTTGTCCGACATCAACTCTTTAGCATGTCATATTTTAATGAGTGCTCCCAATCATAAAAGATGTCCAAGATAGTATATTTATATGTGAAACCTCTCTTTCTTTATTACTTCCTATTAATTGCAATGATGACCAAAGCTCACATGAATGCAAGTGGAGATGCTCGATCCAGAGAGATGAGGGGTCGTACCGGGGGTGGCGCTTGTGCCTGCCCATGCCCAGAATAGGCAGCGGAGCACTGTGGTGGAGGAGATGGCTAGGGCGGGGGTGGCACGCCAGCAAGTTGGCATCGGCCGGCTCGATTAGGATTCATCGCTTGTCGGCGAACTTATCCACGGAGGAGAAGGCGAGGTGGCTGATGGGAAGGAGCAGCGGTATATGGCGGCACGCGGTTGGGGCTTCGACCGGTGTCACCTGGACGGTGGAGCAGGCGCAGCCGCGCATGGCAGAGCTCGAGGCGGCCTCTTTTGGGAAAAGAGTGAGGGTAGGGGGGCCGGCAAGGGGGGAGCGGGGCGGCGTCGAGGAGCGGGCGGCGTGGCGGTGCATCTAGGGAGAGGCGGCGCGTCGGGGAGAGGCGGTCGGCACTTTGTCAGGGGAAAGAGGCAATGGCGTCGGGAGTAGAGGGGTGGCGCCACGGTGGGGAACGAGGATGGCGCCATGGGGACCAGGGTGGGCGTGGCGGCGCGAGGCGCGGGGCATGGGGCAGCGGCAGCGGTGCGGATGGGATCAGGGACTCAGGAGGTGGGTGGGCGACTTGGTGTTGAATTGCTTTTTTTCTTTTCAATCCATTCGGTCCAGGCCTGTGGGCTAGATTCAGGAAATTGTGTCGCGCGCGCCTTATAGAGCGGAGGGGTAACAGAATAGTCGAGCCCTATATACACGGCTGCGCTATTTTGAGCATGCGCGCATTTTGACTTAAGCTACGCTCCGGCCGCTCCTAATTAGGCGCGCGACCCGCATGACCGGGCGCGGAGAAGCCATGTTGTTTGAGGGTAACGGCATGTGGTTGCCACGTGCCTCACTTCCATCTCGTATCCTTTTTGTTAATGACGATGGCGTGCTAGCATATGTGGTAATAGAATGCTATGCTTTTACCAGTTATAGCCCCGCGGTATGCCCCATGGCTCCACCACTAATGATGGTAAAAATAGGAACATATATGGTAATGAAATAATTGTATTATTACTGCCGAGAACTACTACTTGCTATGTGGTAATTGCATTACCATATATGAACCCCACTAATGATGGCAAAAATAGGAACATATATGGTAATGAAATAATTGTATTATTACTGCCGTGAACCACTACTTGCTATGTGGTAATTGCATTACCATATATGAACCCCACGGCTCCTACCACTAACCATGGTAAAGGTATGAACATATATGGTAATGGAATAATCGTATTACGGCTGCCGTGAGCTAGTGCTTGCTATGTGGTAACTGCATTACCATATATGTATATGGGTTAGTAAAGAGATCTGCTTTTGTTACTATAGAAAGGGAAATATTTTACTGTTAGTTTAATAAGGCATATGACAACGCCGTACAAATCTGTATTACTATCGATTGCTACTACTTTACGATCAAAATATGGTAAGCTAAGAAGTGCAAGGGGCGTTACGTGCAGGATCCTTGGTAAAATCCATCAACTAATTACGACTGAATTTATAATTGGTGTGAGGACTAAAATACCGGGCTGATTAGTCGTGCGCACCGGCCAGGGAGTTGAGCCGATCAGGCTGGCCGGGCGTACGCTTAGTTATAATACGCTCGAGCTGATTTTAGCAAACCTCTCTCTCTCTCTCTCTCTCTCTCTCTATATATATATATATATATATATATATATATCAATTAGGCTTCAAGTGCGTACTTGTTGGTGAAAGTGTTGTCCAATGGGAATTATATTTTGTATTACTCATGTAACCTACAAAGTCTGTCGCACAGCCTTGTAACTTCTTACTCCATTTCCAATTTTATACTAGTCCTCCATACCGTATATTGTGCTACTCGTACTACTACCTCCCTCCTGGTTTATTGGTCCCGTTTGTAATTTGTGTCAAATTTTGACCATAAATTTCACTAACTAAATGTTAATGCATGTCACAAAAAATATCGTTTTATTCGTATTTGAAGACGGTTTCCAATGGAATAATTTTTGGTGACATGCATTGACATTTTGTTAGTTAAACCTATGGTTAAAATGTGACACTATATACGACTAGTAAGTAGTACAGTAGCAGTACTAGTATAAGTCGGTCAAATTATTCATCATGTCCTCACATTGAATTGACGTGACAACACGCTGCGCGTGAGGTGACACAAGAATCCCGGCAGCGTGTTCGGGTATTGTGGACTTCAGATTTGGATTACCACTTATCTGTTGAAATCTTTCATCATTCACTTAAAACAGTCGATTGATCATACATTGAGTACCATATAACCGGATATAAAGCTGAATCATTCATTTCGAAACAAATTTTCAGGCACCTGATTTTTATTTGATGGGTAGCATAAGCACCTGCTGTTCAAATTCACAGTTCTCCAAATTGTTCGAAACAAGTGCATGCACTTATTATCACAATGAAAAAACAATATACCTGCTGGATCCCAGTTATCAGTCTGTACTTGCAGAATTCTCTTGTTTATTGAGCAGGTATATTGTTTTTTCAGGTCAAGCAAGTTTCAACTGGGCTGTAGACTGCCCAGGCTTGGTTTTGCTTTTAACAGGCCCAGCCCATGACGACAACAGGGCACAAAGATCCAGCAGGTATCTACTGGCCTCTGGCCCGCCAGCCTTATTTATATTTTGTCTTACAACATTCGCAGGCAGTTTTTTTACTGAATCAAACACACAACCCAGTTCTATTTTTCTCTTGAAACGCCATGTCCTAATTCCGTTTTCTAATATCTTCCTATAGTTTTACTAGTTCATATACACGTATCATTATACTGAAAATACATAAAGTTCCCTTTTCATATTTACATCCTTATTTTTGTTGTTGTTTTCCTCGGTAGCTGATTTTTTTACCACTGGTTTTCCCTTAAACCAACTCAATTGTCCCACGTCTTATTTGTTTACAAAAACAAAATGATTTTTTTGGCAAATCAATCAATTCTTAAAAAATAAATGTTTATCATTTCGGGATTGCAACAGTTCGGACTCACCCGAAATATGCAAGATAAGGTTGAACTTTTTGACCGTGGTCCTGGGCAGAAAATGGGATGTAATAAATTACTTAAGAATTAGCAAATGGGCTACAATTATTAAAAAAATAGCAAGTGGGCTCTATGTTGTCTACCACAGATTTGGAGGTTGACTTGTGGGCCGACTAAGTTCATCCATACATAGGGTTTCTCAAAAAAAGAAACTTAGTCAACAATCGACTCTACCAGCGTCAGACTGTTAGATGTAAATCTAACGACAATTGTGCTTCTTCAGTCTCTGATCTTCCTGCTCCAGCCGCCCAAACCAGCATCGGCGGAACCGCTTGCTCCCGCCTCTCATGGCCGGCTGTGCTGCCGGGCAGGCCTAATGGCCCCACCAAACTCGCACCCCTGGCCTGGCTATCCCTCTACTCACCCACACCTCCTGTTATCTTCCGGCGACGGCAGTCGAACCAGTTAACCCTCGTCCTCCCCACCATGTGGGCAGCCACTGTCGTGTCTTTCCCGGCCCCATGTCGTTCCCTTCGTAGGCCTCGCCGTCGTCCACTGCCCTGGTGCTCTCGGCGCGGCGTGGTCAACAAACAACATCCATCAGAAGTGGACTCTACGTGGAGAGGCTAACAGCTGGGTCCACGGCCGCACACAAGGAAATGCCTCCTTATTACGCGCAAAATAATGATTCCTCCACCTGGCATCTGGGCCCAACCGGAAGGGCCTTTGTATTTCGCAAAAAAAATGGTTCCCCGGCTGACAGCTCGGACCCACCATCTATATCTTCGCACGCAAGGAAGTGCCTCCTTATTATGCACAAAAAAAATGAATACTCCCCCTGCTAGTTGGCACCCACCATATGGGAGTCTGACTTGTGGGCCTACTAAGTTGACGCGGACAAAGGGCTTTGTCAACTTAATCAATATGAATGATTCTAGCTCTAGGGCCGTAGTGCTTCTTCAACCTCTGGTCTTCTTGCTCCAGCCACCCAAAGGAGTGGCGGTCGTGCTGCCTACTCCTGCCTCCCGTGGCCGAATGTGCTGCCGCGGAGGCCTCACCGCCCCTACTACTCCCACCGCTGGCCAGGCCATCCCTCCACTCACCCACACCCCCTGTTATTCTGCGGCGATGGCAGCCTCACACCGAAGCCGAACCAATGAACCCTTGTACTCCTCTCCGCATGGGCATCAACTGCCGCGTCTTCGCTGGCTCCAGGTCGTCCCCTTCCTAAGCTTGCCGTCGTCCACCGCCTTGGTGCTCTCGGCACAGCGTGCTCAATGTGGTTAACGAACGACTTCCATCAGAAGAGTACTGAACGTGGAGAGGTTGACAGCTGGGTGCACGGCCGCAACAAGGAAGTGCCTCCTTATTATGCGGAAAATAATGATTCCTCCACCTGACAGCATGTCGGGGTTTTGGTGCGACATCTGCCAACGGGTGGCTTATCATGGTGGGGGATAGTAAGACGTTACCGGTGCCAGGAAGCGGGATGAGGCGTAGACATGTACGCGGGTGAACTTTACCCAGGTTCGGTGATCTCCTAGGAGATAACACCCCTAGTCCTGCTCTGCAGGCTCTCTGCATGATCACTATCTCAACAAGTAGCTACAAGTTGCTCCTTGCGCTGTTTGCTAGAGGAGGAAGAAGGGCAAGGCTAGCTCTCTCCTCTCTCTATGTATGTGGTTGTGCAGTCTAAGGGTCTGAACCCTTTGCATGGGAGCCCTGGGGGGTTTTATATAGGCCTACCCCCCAGGGGTACAATGGTAAACCGACCGGGTGTAGGCCCAGGCTGTCAGTGTCTCCTGTGGCTGGCTTCTCCGCTGGCTGCTGGGGCCGGCCGACTGGTGGGTCCTGCCGGCTATCTTGTACTTGGCTGACAGGCCACGCCCGCCGCTTGCGGGTGCTGCCGGCTGCTTGTGACTGTAGCCGTGCCTCTAATGACGCTTGCTTTGTGGGGGAAGGCGTGGCTATAGCCCGCCGCCTGGCGGGCGTTCACTGTAGCCATTCCCCGTCTCTTCTGGTTAATGGTGCACAAACTCGTAGGAAGGGGGAGGGCTGCCTTCTGGGTGCCGGCCTCCTCCTCGGCCGGCTGGCCAGGCTTGCTGCCTTCTAGCTTCTCGCTAGCATGTAGGACCCGCCGCCTGCGGGCCATACGGACAGCCCGTCATGGGGGCATGGCCCTTCTGACTTGGGCGATGTCACGGGCGAAGGGGCCACAGTGTCGTGCCGCGTAGGGGATCTCCATTTGATGCACGGCTTTGTGGCCTGACCCGTCTGGATTCGGGGTGGCGAGCCCGGCTTGTAGCCACGCACCGTCTCGTCGTGCTTAAGAGGGCACAGACTTTGAGGGCGCTTGGGGCCACCTGCTAGGAGCCGGCCTCTCTGGAGGCCGTCTGCTAGGAGGCGGCCTTCTTCGTGGCCGTATTCTGGGGTCTGCCGCCTTCTGGCAGCCGGCTGCTTGGACCAGCCGGCCTCAAGAAGGCGGCGGTCATGCATGGAGGTTTGAGGGGCGCAGTTAGCTCTGATGTCTCGAAATGCCATGGGAGGCAGATGAGGCTATCCTGGCCAATAACTCCGACACAACAGGGACCCACCGGACGGGCCACCATATTTCACGAAAAAATGTTTCCCCCCTGACTGTTGGGACCCACCAGCTACATCTTCACACGCAAGGAAGTGCTTCCATATTCGGGCAAAAAAAATGATTCGCCCCCTGACTACTGGGACCCACCAGCTACATCTTCGCACGCAAGGAAGTGCCTGACAGTCGGGATCCACATGGTCTAAGCGTACGTAACACTATCATTCTGGTCACGAACGTGTACATACATACTGGTTGATCATTCAGTCTGCAGGCTGCAGCGATGAACCATGGCCGAAAGGAAGGGCACGTGTCGTAGTAGAGGCGTGCACGTAGCATGTACACGTACGTACAGCCAGGGTGCAAGAAAGTAAATACGGCCACATACGTACATACGGGCGGGGTCTCAAACCCCTACTCGCGCATACGTACGGCCAGGGCTCGTGTACATGGCTGGGCCGGAATGGAGAAACTGCATCGTGTTCATGGGGCGGCAATGGAATGCGTCGTGTTCATCGGGAGGAAACGGCCTTGTGTTCGACCGGCCACGGTCGAAACAGGATCCTGTTCATCAGGAGGGGTCTGGCATACCGCAAAACAGAGGAAACGGACTTCTCTTGGACCTCCTATGGTCGAAACGGGGTCCTGTTGATCGGGATGGGTGTGGCGTACCGCAAAACGGAGGAAACAGACTTGTGTTGGAGCACTACAGTCGAAACAGGAGTCCTGTTCATCAGGAGGGGTGTCGCGTACAGCAAAACGGGACTCCACGGGATACTGTTCATCTCCACCGTCGACTGCCTCCGCGGGCTACTGTTCATCCACCCTCGACCTCTTCCAGCCTCCACCTGCGACTGTTTATCCACGGCGTCTCCCCTCCTGCCTCCACGAGCTCCTATTCATCTAGCCTCCACCGCTCCTCCACTGGCTACTGTTCAACCAGCCCTCTCCACGGGGTCCTGTTCGACCACCCCTCCATAGGCTACTATTCATCCAGCCCTCCACCGGCTACTGTTCATCCAGCCCTCCACGAGGTTGTCATGTTCATCATGCCCTCCACGGGGTCCTGTTCATCCAGCCCCAACCGGCTCGATCGATCGGAGTCCTATTCATCTAGCGGCAATGACCTCTACTACCATGAGGTCGTGTTCATCCAACCCCGCCCCCACCGAGAACTGTTGGTCCAACCCCCCCCCCCCCCCCATCCCCCAACAACGCTTGTTGTTCATCAAGGGAAGGAGGCAACAGGGTTCGATCGGCTTCAGTTAGCAGCAGTAGCGAAGGAATCACTCGATCGGGTTTAGTTAACAGCCAGATCGATCGATCACTCGGGTTCAGTAACGCATAGCCTGCAGTGCAATCGCTCGGGTTCAATAGGCGAACGCCTCGCTCAGGTTCCTTTAGAGCCCAACACCTCGCACCCATGCACCTACGTGTACGAGAGAAACAGGCACCGCTCAGCCCCGACCACCCACTGTAACCGGGAACTCCCCGATATTTTCCTCACCCTCGCTTCTACCACGGTTTTTTCCGTCATGGACAACCCAAAGAATGTCATGCAGCTGCGTCTCCGACCCACCCAAGACGAAAAGCCCATTTTCTGTCATGATTTTTTGTCATAGAAGTAGGAGCCGACCACATCTATGATGATACCGGGTTTTGTCACAATTATCGTCATAGAAATGTCATAGGCATGACATAATTTTTTTTCGTTCGGCCCAAAATGTCATGGATGTGTATTTTTTTGTAGTGATAGCTAGTATCTAGATGGCTTCTTCTCTCTCTTTGATCTTCAGTTCAATGTTCTCCTCGATGTTCTTGGAGTTCTATCCGATGTAATATTCTTTTCCGGTGTGTTTCTCGAGATCTGATGAATTGTTGATTTATGATCAGATTATCTATGAATATTATTTGAGTCTTTACTGAATCCTTATATGCATGATTTGATATCTTTGTATTTCTCTTCGAATTATTGGTTTGGTTTCGCCAAGTAGATTGGTTCTTCTTGCAATAGGAGAGGTGCTTAGTTTTGGGTCCAATTTTGCGGTGTTCTCACCGAGTGACAAAGTAGGGGTAGCAAGGCACGTATTGTATTGTTGCCATCAAGGGTAAAAAGATGGGGTTTTCATCATATTACCTAAGTTTATCCCTCTACATCATGTCATCTTACTTAAGGCGTTACTCCGTTCTTATGAACTTAATACTCTAGATGCATGTTGGATAGCGGTCGATGTGTGGACTAATAGTAGTAGATGCAGGCAGGAGTCGGTCTACTTGACACAGACATGATGCCTATATTCATAATCATTGCCTTGGATATCATCATAACTTTGCGCTTTTCTATCAATTGCTCGATAGTAATTTGTTCACCCACCATATTATTTTCCTTCAAGAGAGAAGCCTCTAGTGAAACCTATGGCCCCTGGGTCTATTTTCCATCATATATTTTCAGATCTATAAACCCAAAAAACCCAAAAATACCTTGCTGCAATTTATTTACTTTTATTTTGTTTTATGTTTTAGTATTCGTTTATATATATGTATATGTATATGTATATATGTATATATATATATATATATATATATCTTTCTGATCTCATCCTTGCAAGTGACCTGAAGGGATTGACAACCCCTTTAATGCGTTAGGTGCAAGTGTTTATTGTTTGTGCAGGTGCATAGATTGTAGACTTGTATGTACCTCCTACTAGATTGATACCTTGGTTCTCAAACTGAGGGAAATACTTATCTCTACTTTGCTACATCACCCTTTCCTCTTCAAGGGTAAAAACAACGCAAGCTCGAGAAGTAGCAGCCGCCAGGCTGTACGTCTTGCTGGTTTTGCTTTGAAGGTCGAGGTTGTCACCGAGACTGATGCCGGGGAGGGGATTGGACCGCCAGCCAGCACCCCATAGTCCTCAGCTTGTGCCACAGGCACATTTGGCGGGCGCCACAAGGGCTCCGCCAACTGGGACCTGTTCGCATCGGCAAACTCAATGAAACTCCGAATAGTAGCCCTCCACTCTCCATCTTGTGAGCCATTGGGGAGAAACCCAGCAGCATCTGCGCCCGCGCAATCGCTTCTGTCGCCGTTCGCGGTATGTTGGAGCATGAGGAATGCGACATCGCTCGACTCTGGCGAGCAGCCAGGGAAGCGACATTGCGGTCTTGTTGCCGAATCACGAGGGCGGCAGTGGGGTGACGCGGTGGGAGTGGCGCCTGGAGATCTTTAAGTTGATCAAATTGCGACTTGCCATACGGACACTGTTGCGGAGGCACAACAACACCGCTCGGCGTCTTATCACGTCCGTCTTGCAACGGACGTGGTACGTGTCTTGATGTCGTCTCCCCCGCAGTCGCCAGGGTTGGTGCAGCGGTAGGATCTCAACTTGCACCAGATCGGGTGGCATCTCTCCAGTGGTTACGCTCGCCGTAGCGCGGGGGGAGCGAGAGTTACACGTCCGCACCACCTACACCATTATTGTGGTCGTCGCCGGAGGGTCGAGGGAGTTAACCGGATCCGGCGTGCCTCTTTTCCGCCCCCGCAGCGGTGGCCATGGCGACGGCACCTCATGTGCTGGCCGCGCCCCTCGTGGCTTCCGCATCGTCCATGGGAGTGGCGCTGCCTGTGCCATCCGTAGGCAAATGCGGTGGGAGCTTGGACGAAGATGGTTTCTTCGTCATGGAGCCCTTCTTCTTGGGCGCCATTGGTGCTGAAGAAGATGCAAAACTTCACATACCCAACGCGCTTCTCACTGCTTTGATTTACGCCAATGTAGACCCTCCTACCTAGCGCGCCAAAGATGTTACCGTGGAGCCGACAATCTATGGGGCAATGTGGCCCCTTTGCCGGTTCGGCGGCAGGGGGGTGATAATCAACGCAGAGAGCAAACACAGTGAGGAGCACATGATTTTACCTAGGTTCAGGCTGCCCGGAGGCATAAAACCCTACTCATGACTTTGGTGTATTGGTGGACTTTGAGCACAAAGTACACGTAGCGCTCCTCCCCGGCAAGTGATGAGGAGGGCAGCTGCACGAATATCTATGCGTGAGGATTGTGAGGGTTTGAACCCCCTCTAATGTTGTCGTGACCCTCCTTTTATTGCTCAAGGGTTAACCACAATGGCAAAAATGTCATTACAGGGGTGATTAAACTGATGTAGAACTATCATAGCTAACTCTGGCAGTTAGGTGTCGAGTGGAGGTTAAAGCCCGGCAAGGCTGCCGCACTGCTTATCCAACTACCTCTTATTAGCGTGACACGCCATCTAGACGGGTGTCAATAAAATAAAACTGCTCCTCCAACAAGCCGTCACGGACGGGTTATGTCCACCTAAGCACCTGCGGGCTCGACACCTCACTAATCAGTGTCCAGCTGGTGAAAGAGGTGGAGCGCTGGCGTTTGGCGGGAAGCCCACATACGAGGAGCTTGCCGGGGCTTGACTTGCCGGCGCTGGTTGCTACTATTTGGGTATTTGTAACTTGCCCCAATGCTTGGTCTTCTCAATGCTCTCCTTGATCCCGCGAAGAGCGGCTTCTCTAGTTCAGCTGTATATGAGACTTAGTAGTTGACACAAGTGTTCACAGCGCGCCTGTGCATAAGTCAGGGTGGCAAACACTCATGTTTGTTGCACCGACAAACGCCAAACCATGTTTTGTCTTTTCTTTACAGTTTGAATATGAGAAATGTGTAAAGTGTTTACAAACCTATTCCTAATCAGATAGGTGACTTTTTTGTCTATTATCCCTAATAGTTTGGTGTTCCCCCATCATGATGCCGAGGCAAAGTGTTTGTCACCCAGAGCAGTATTTTTGAAGAAAATATTTGTTGCAAAAAGGTGAGTGGGAGGATAGTGCAGCTCGATGAGATAACAAAATCGTCATCGATGGAAGGAAAGAAACGTTGGAAATAGTTTTGAGTTTCCTACTGTGACTGATAGGGAAGCCTCTACATGAGATGTATGAACTTCAGCCGAACTTGCAGCTGAACCACATCGGCAAAACTTGTGCAAACATCCAAGGTCTGCAAACGAGACATTTTTGTTAGACAAAAGTATACCTATGATACACATGGAACCGATGACGGGCCCTGACTCTGGAACTGGCTAAATGCCAAAAAAACTCCATGATAGTAACTGTATACATGGTTCAAGATTACATCTTGTTAAACCCCTCTAGAAGACTCAGATTCTAACTAATATTAATGAAACTATAAACTAATATGAATAAAAATGGTTTTATTTTAGACTAAGGCATAGCCTAGTGGTGAAAAGAGGCTGATGCGTTCCCACCCACCCAGGTTCATGGCATGGTACTTGCAATTTAGGTTCGTTGCAGCAATTATAGTGTAGGTGCCTCCCTTAAAGTTTTTCTCTAAGAAAATGGATCTGTCCATACAACTCGACTTGTTTCTAATAAAAAAATTCAAGGATTTCACTATGATGAGATTGTCTCACCGTGATGATGCTTAAAGTGACTTCAAGTTATACTAGCTTTAATAGATATTTCAATATTACTATGAGTAATGGACGTCAAAAGGATTTCCATGAGATGGAAACAAAATCGTGGACATGTATATGATATAGTCCAAAGTCTTTTGAGGAAGCTAGTGAGTGTGCAAACTTCAAAGTTACAACAATGGACAGAAGAGAGCATAATGGAGTTGGAACCATTGTTATGATAAAATAGTCAAAGAGTTTGATTTCATCAAGGATAGAAAAGATGCTAGTGTTTACAAAAAAGTAAATGGGAGCATAATAATATTTCTAAAACTTTGTGTACATGACACATTGTTGAATAGAAATAATATATAAATTTCCTGACACAAATTAGGACTTCATTGAAAATAGTTTTTAGATGAAGTACTTGGCTATGTAGCCTCGGTATTAGGCATACTGATATATGGAGATATAATTGCCTAATAGGACTAAGCCAAATACATATTGACAAGATGCTAAAATTGTTTAGCATGAGAACGCCAAGAAGAGTTTCGTGTCGAAGTCACAAAGAAAGAGTTTTTAAGGAAGACTCGGTGTCCTAAAACACTCATGAGCAAAGTACATGACTAAGATTACACACACTTTTGTGTTTGGATTAATCATGTATTCCATGGTATGTAACACAACAAGATATGTCCAGTACTCCAAATCAATTGCGGGAAGTTACCAATGTGATCAAAGTGGTGATCATAGGACAACATTGAGTTTTTTGTTATGTACTAAAGTAGCACTTATGACATGTTTTCTCACAAGTGGAGATTATGAAGAGTTTCCTGTAAGAAGTTACACCGTTATAAGCTCGTTGTATGTAGTTACATCGATATGTCTTCATCAATGCTCCAAACGATTTTCAATTTCAATAAAGGGTTTTGTGTAATACACAAAATGGTCAAACAATATGTTGTAATTGTTCCAAATAGGTTACTTTGGCGAATTCTAGAATGAGGGCTAACTATGTTACTGGTTAAGAAGCGACAAAAGTGGGTGTTGTATCATATAGTTCATTTATTAACTTAGTATGGTTTCTCCATGATTGGAACACTATTGCAAATAGTGGTTCCATAGATCAATTATAGGATTCAATGTCCAACCCGTGATTCACATACGAAGCCAAGTCCACATAAATTAAGAATTTTGTAGAAGCGTGAGAACAAATTTGTTACTATAGCAACTTGTATTATTTAGGAGGCCAAAGCCAACATATATACATGTACAAGAGGATCCCAAAAGGCCACAAAAGGATCCCAAAAGACTAGAACACAAAAGGCCAAAGGACATTATCAATATAACTCTAACACCGCCCTCAAACTCATGGTGGATCCACAACACTGAGTTTGGAGAGGTGAAACCCATGTTGCGCTCTCGTCTGGGACTTCGTGAAGAAGTCCGCTAGCTGTAACTCGAAAGGCACATACTGAAGAGCAATAACATGATCCTGAATAGCAGCACACACAAAAAGGCATCAACACCAATATGCTTGGTAAGCTCATGCTTCACGGGGTCCCGTGCAATACTGATAGCACCTGTACTGACAGACAAGAAGGTGGTAGGTGTAGTAACTGAAACACCGAAATCCTCCAATAACCATCGTAACCAAGTCACCTCTGCCGTTAGAAGAGTCATAGCTCGCAACTCGGCCTCTGCACTCGAACAGGAAACTGCAGTCTGTTTCTTCATCTTCCAGACAATGAGGGAACCACCAAGAAAAACACAGTAAGCAGAAAGTGAACGGTGATCCAAAGGATCACTAGCCCACCTAGCATTTGAATAGGCCTGGAGCTGTAACAAGCTGGAACAAGGGAAGAAGAGACGATGAGAGATCGTGCCACGAAGATATCATAGAACACGAAGAAGGTGACTATAGTGAACTGAAGTAGGAGCGGAAACAAACTGACTCAGAATATGGACGAGATAGGAGATATCTGGACGAGTGACGGCAAGATAGACAAGACTCCCAACAAGATGACGATAATGCGTTTGATCAGACAAGGGTTCCCCATCAGAAGAACGAAGATGAACATTGAGCTCCATAGGAGTCTCAAAAGTGCGCTCATCACTAAGAGGCGCACGAGAGAGAAGATCCTGGATATATTTTTCTTGTGAAATAAAAAAGCCATCAGAGGTAGAAGAAACCTCAATCCCAAGAAAGTAGCGAAGAGGACCAAGATCAGACATAAGAAACTCCTCATTAAGATGTGCCTTAACAAAGGCAATGTACTCAGAGTCATCACCGGTGATGATCATGTCATTAACATATAGAAGAATAAGAGTCCTACCACAAGCAGAAAGGTGGACAAACAACGCTGGATCATGAGCATTGGGCGAGAAACCAGCGGCAGTCACCACAGAGGCAAAACGCTCAAACCAGGCATGGGGGGATTGTTTAAGGCCATAAAGAGAGCGACGAAGACGACAAACCATGCCATCCGGAACAGAATACCCAGGTGGTGGCTGCATATAAACCTCCTCATGCAACTCACCATTTAGAAAGGCATTCTTCACATCAAGCTGGGACACAGACCAATGATGAACAGAGGCCACGGCGAGAAGTGTGCGCATAGTGGTCATATGGGCCACAGGAGCAAAAGTCTCATCATAATCACGACCATGCTCCTATTGAAAGCCAGGAGCCACAAGACGAGCTTCGTAACGCTCAAGAGAACTATCAGAGCGAGTCTTAATCTTATAGCCCCACTTACAAGTGATGGGACGAACACGAGGAGGAAGAGAAACCAAATCCTACGTGGCGGTGCGCTCAAGAGCAGCAATCTCCTCTGCCATCACAAACGGACATTCAGGATGAACAACAGCATCTCGATAAGAAGTCGGCTCAAGCACGGTCGAAAGACCATAGCGAGAAGGAGAATATCGGTTAGGGGCGGACAAGGCCGAGAACAAAGACCATAAGTCGGCTGAGAGGAGGAAGGCGACGCACCAAAAGTAGAGGGTGCATCAGTAGAATTGTCCACAACACGTGGACGACGAGTATAATGGAATGGAAAGGAGGGAAGAGGTGGAATCACTGGAGGTGGAGACGGGGAATGTACCGGTGATGAAGGTGGAGAAGGGGAAGGTATCGATGATGAAGGTGGAGAGTTATGAGACGAGGGCGGAGAAGAAATTGTAGGAGAGGATGGCATCGGATCTGCAATAGCAGGACGAGGAGTAGGAATACTAGGCACAGAAGGAGGTGTATCCGGAAACATAAGAAAAGAGATGTCCTCCAAGGCCGAGGAGGATGGACGCGGGTAGAAGGGATGAGACTCATCAAAGGTCACATCCCGCGAAATACGCATGCGACGACCGACATGATCCTAGCATCGGTAGCCCTTATGCTCATCACTGTATCCCAGAAAGACACACTAAACAGACTGAGCCGACAGTTTGGTGCGTTCACGAGGGGCAAGAAAAACATAGCAAACGCAACCAAACAAATGAAGCGACGAATAATCAGGAGAACGAACAGAAATATGCTCGAGAGGGATACCACCCTGTAGAGCAGCAGATGGCTGAATGTTGATGAGATTGGTGGAAGTGGTAACAGCCTCAGCCCAGAAGTGAGGCGGAAGAGAGGCGGCGATCATCATCGCGCGCACTGTCTCAAGAAGATGACGATGCTTGCGCTCAGCCACACCATTCTGAGCATGAGCACCAGGGCAAGAGAACTGAGTAAGAGTTCCCTGCTCAGCAAGGAATCCTCGCAACGCATGGGAGATATACTCACCAGCTGAATCTTCGCGAAAAACACGAATAGGAGTGGAAAACTGGGTATGAACCATGGCAGCAATTTTTTTGTATATAGATAAGACCTCACTACGAGAAGACATGAAATAGATCCAAGTGTACCGAGAAAAATCATATATAAAGATAATATAGTAGCAATGACCCCCTTTCGAAGCGAAGGGAGCTGGACCACAAAAATCAGAGTGAACGAGATCAAAAGGGCGCTCGGACACGGACTCACTGTGAGGATAGGGTAGCTGAATCTGCTTACCAAGTTTGCAACCCAGACAATCTAACGAAGCGTTACCGGAGACAGGCCCCAGAACACCACGATGAACCAAAGACGAGAGATGAGAACCACATAAATGGCCAAGATAATGATGCCACTGCTGAAAAGAGGTGGTAGCTGCAACCACAGGGGCTGCAAGAATGGCGGTGGTGGCAGCGGAGGGAAGACGAAGCCAGTGAAGCTCCCAAAGAACATCAGAGCGGCGCGGGCCAGCACCAAACAGAGCACCAGTGCGGTGATCCTGAACAGAACACAAATCAAAGTCGAGAATGACCCTACAACTAGAGTCAACAATCTGACCACCAGATATGAGCTGCATGGTAAGTCGAGGAACATGAGCAACAGAGGGAACATGAAATGAAGAAGTGTTAAGAGTGCCTCGACTAGCTACAGCAAGGGGAGTGCCATCAGCTGTAAGAACACGAACATGAGACTCGACAGGCCGAACGGATGTTAAAGTGAAAGAATCATAAGTCATATGAAGTGATGCTCCAGTATCAAGAATCCATGGGGATGTACCTGAATGATTAGAAGGTGGTTTCTTAATTCCAGAAGAGTCAGTCACAGAACCTACAAAACCAGACGGTGAAGAATCCCAAGCAGCAAGCAGGCATTGCAGTTGCGCAATCTCACGCGCAGATAGGGACATGGCGGAAGAGGTCGAGGTAGAAACACCTGTCGACAATGAACAATCTCCACCACCCGTGGAAGCTGGGTGTAGAGTCGACCGAGAGTAACGAGTTGACGTAGAGCCACATGTGGAAGCCACTCGAGGAGTTGATGTAGAGTGGTCACCGCGACCCGCTGAAGACGTCGTATGGGACAACGTCACGGACGGACGAGCACCAAGCACCGAGCGACGACACATGTGTGAGACAGGATTAATATAGGAACACCGTCCAGGCAACGACTAAGATGCTCCCTCAATGGAAACATCATATAACTTTTTTTTACTTTCTTTCCCTCTTTTTTTTATCACAGAAAACGAGTCAGCCAATCCACCAGAATGACGTCGCGTGAGGAGATATACAGCGGCGATGCCCAAGGCTGCAGGCCAGCAGCCAAGGTAGGCCCAAACTGCCACTTCCAGCAAAGCCGCCACGAACAGATCGCAGAAGTTGCGGACTTCATGCACGTGCAACCGATGGGCTGGCGTACAAAGGTACCCGAGGTGGACAACGGCGAAGGCCGGAGGACGCGGGCGTCAGCAGCACAGAGCGCTAGACAGCTCGATCCGGGCGGCCAAAACAGGAGCAACGCGCGCTCGATCCGGGCGGCTGAAACGGGAGTACAGCAGTGGCAGCGAGCAACGCGCGCAGTAGGGCGCCGGGAATCAGAGTCGGGAGTGGCACGGTGGCGCGCACAAAGCAATGATCAGGAAGCAGCCAACAGCTAGGTTCGGCAGGGCCAGTGGCGGGACGTTGGAGGAAGACGAGCAGCGGCGCCCTTGGGGATACGTGCCAACGGTGGCTCGATTTGGAGCAGATCGGAAGAAGAAAAAGTGCAGCAGCCACTTGGAGGATATGGGCAGACAGATCTCCAAGCCGATGAGATCGAAGGAAGACCAAGCAAAGAGAAAAAAAATCCGATCTGATTAGCACGAGTTGCAACGTGCGTGAGGTGGAGACCCTAACTTGGACCTAATACCATGTTACAATAGCATACAATAGCAACTTGTATTATTTAGGAGGCCAAAGCCAACATATATACATGTACAAGATGATGCCAAAAGGCTACAAAAGGATGCCAAAAGACTAGAATACAAAAGGCCAAAGGCCATTATCAATATAACTCTAACAAAATTGATATGCAAAGATAAACACAGACCTGAACTTGTCAGATTTGTTGGTCGAAGAAAATACCAGAAGTGATACAGTAGTATGCCATAGGTGTAAAGTGCACTAGCATTGACTAGAATATTAACTCTAGTGCGAGTGGAAGTCTGTAGGAGCTATTCTCTAGAGGCGGTAATAAAAGTTATTATTTATCTCAAAGTTCATAATTAATGTTCACTGGTGCGCGTCGGTCCTAAACAAATGGTTTTTAACCCCTTTCCGCCACGATATTTGGAACCGTCGCCAAGTGAGTGTGTGCGATAGGGTGTCCTCCCCACACGACCTAGAAACCGTCGGGGATATGGAGCAGTGATCCAGAGGCCTTCCAAAAATGTAATCGTGTGCGATGCAGCACACACTAAATTCTTTCGCACGTGTGGTCTTGGTGATTAAGCGTTTCTAATGACGCAGTGAAACCATACGGTCTGTCGTAAGGAACCGTTTGGGAAACAGTATGTAAGGCACATGGGACAACATATGAACTGTGTGCAATTTGTGCCCTATCGCACACGAGTTTTCTGCGTAACCCGTCTGCCATGCTAGACTCCATCGCACACGTTTTCCAACAATTACCGTCTGCGATAATGTTCTATCACAAACGGTTCAGGAGCCCCTTCGCACACATACAAGTTCTGCAGACCGTTTGTGATTTGTTAGGTATCACCGACGGTTGCCGCAAGAGTGACGTGTGCTTTTCGTTTGGGATCCCACACGTTTCCTGAAAAAATTACGACTGGGATTGTATTTTGCATTGGGCACAGTTTACTCCCAGTTCTCGTGTGCAATAACCCGATATCACAAATGGTTCCGGAGAACCTACGCACACGTAGTAGCGCTGCAAATCATTCAGGATCTGCTCTGTATCACCGACGGTTCCGCTATGATTGACATATGCTTTCCGATGTGGATCGCACACACTCATTTAGTTGAACTGTGTGCGGAGTAATTGCTAGGTTAAAAAAATATCCCATTTTGAATCAGCACGCAATTTTTTTTCCACAATACTCAATTGAACAAATAATCAAAAATATCCCATTTTGAATCGGCACGCAAAAAGCAAATTCGCCACAAAATTCAATTGAACAAATAGTGTCCACAGGAAGAACATTCATCAGATTTCGCAACAATTGCAATTGAACATATGGTAGCTAAATTCCAATGATGTGTCCACACATATATGCATTGCATAATTAATCATAGTGTACGAAATACGAAGACCTCATCAGATGGAAAACAATGGATCCATGTGTTATATGTTTAGCGGCTAACTCTTACTCAATGTTCCAGGAGAACGCATGCTGAAATCTTCATTATCACCAGTGGGATTGATGTAGTGATCCAGGAAGAAGTCGTTGATAAATCTCCAAACCATCAGCAATTCACCAGCCGGGAGCAGTTTAGGGGCCCTCGGTTTTAAGATGAGCTGCAGTATTTTTAAGATCAAAATGTACCATATGAGTGGAGTAGAAGATATTAATTAAGAAAGACTTACTGGTACTAATTCGCGAGGATCGTCACAACTATCAGCAGATTTGCAGATGGAGATCATGTGTCTGCAAACATAGTATCCACAAAGGTTGGTCCCTGCTTCTTGCTGAGGCCAATGAAATTTTTTGTACAAAATTAGTCATGTATTTGTCCTGTTAGGAACAACCTAACCGGTGTTAGATGTATTATTTTTTCTTTGGACAAAATAGAAAGAGGTTTAGTTAGAAGCTTGAACATTTGACTAGCATACGAGGTATTTGCAGACTGTTGGATAAATTTTACGAAAATAATGGATTTCGGTGTGTTACCGGAGAATCGATCTTGAACGGATTTCGGTGTGTTACCAGAGAATCGATCCAGCTTTCTGTTGATTTTTGTGTGGGTGAAGTGTTCGAATATCGAGGATGTCTCGACATGAGGATAAGGAGGAGAGGCAAGAGCTCAAGCTTGGGGATGCCCAAGGCACCCCAAGTAAATATTCAAGGAGACTCAAGTGTCTAAGCTTGGGGATGCCCCGGAAGGCATCCCATCTTTCTTCAACAAGTATCGGTATGTTTTCGGATTCGTTTCGTTCATGCGATATGTGCAAATATTTGAGCGTATTTTGCATTTAGTTTTCACATTTATTTTATGCACCATGCTGGTATGAGTCCTTGGTTGATTTATAGAATGCTCATTAAACTTCACTTATATCTTTTGAGTATGGCTTTATACAATGCTTCATGTGCTTCACTTATATCATTTGAAGTTTGGATTGCCTGTTTCTCTTCACATAGAAAACCGCCATTTGTAGAATGCTCTTTTGCTTCACTTATATTTGTTAGAGCGTGGGCATATCTTTTGTAGAAAGAATTAAAATCTCTTGCTTCACTTATATCTATTTACGGAGATGATAGGAATTGGTCATTCACATGGTTAGTCATAAAATCCTACATAAAACCTGTAGATCACTAAATATGATATGTTTGATTCCTTGCAATAATTTTGCAATATAAAGATGGTGATATTAGAGTCATGCTACTGGGTAGTTTTGGATTGTAGAAATACTTGTGTTGAAGTTTGTGATTCCCGTAGCATGCACGTATGGTGAACTGTTATGTAACGAAGTTGGAGCATGAGGTATTTATTGATTGTCTTCCTTATGAGTGGCGGTCGGGGACGAGCAATGGTCTTTTCCTACCAATCTATCCCCTAGGAGCATGCACGTAGTACTTTGTTTCAATTACTAATAGATTTTTGCAATAAGTATGTGAGTTCTTTATGACTAATGTTGAGTCCATGGCTTATATGCACTCTCACCCTTCCATCATTGCTAGCCTCTTCGGTACCGTGCATTTCCCTTTCTCACCTCGAGAGTTGGTGCAAACTTCACCAGTGCATCCAAACCCCGTAATACGATACACTCTATCACACATAAACCTCCTTATATCTTCCTCAAAACAGCCACCATACCTACCATTCCGAGATATATTGCCATGCAACTTCCATCATCATCATATACATGACTTGAGCATTTATTGTCATATAGCTTTGCATGATCGTAAGATAGCTAGCATGATGTTTTCATGGCTTGTATGTTTTTTGATGTCATTGCTACGCTAGATCATTACACATCCCGGTACACCGCCGGAGGCATTCATATAGAGTCATATCTTTGTTCTAGTATCGAGTTGTAATATGGAGTTGTAAATAAATAAAAGTGTGATGATCATCATTATTAGAACATTCTCCCATGTGAGATTATAAAAATAAAAGTGGTCAAAGAAGCCCCCCCCCCCCCCCCCAAAAAAAAAGAGAGAGGCCAAAGAAGCCTACAAAAAAAAGAAAAAAAAGGATAAAAAAAGGAGAGAAAAGAGAGAAGGGACAATGTTCAGAGTAGCACCATGTTCTTCATATAGAGAGTCTCTTGAGTTATCACTTTCATATACTAGTGGGAATTTTCATTATAGAAATTGGCTTGTATATTCCAACGATGGGCTTCCTCAAATGCCCTAGTTCTTCATGAGCAATAAGTTGGATGCACACCCACTTAGTTTTCAGTTTGAGCTTTCATATACTTATAGCTCTAGTGCATCCGTTGCATGGCAATCCCTACTCTTCGCATTGACATCAATTGATGGGCACCTCCATAGCCCGTTGATTAGCCGCGTCGATGTGAGACTTTCTCCCTTTTTTGTCTTCTCCACACAACCTTCACCATGATATTCTATTCCACCTATAGTGCTATATCCATGGCTCACGCTCATGTACTGCGTGAAAGTTGAAAAGGCTTGAGAACGTCAAAAGTAAGAAACAATAGCTTGGCTTGTCCGGGGTTGTGCATGATTTGAATATTTTGTGTGGTAAAGATGGAGCATAGCCATACCATATGATTTTGTAGGGATAACTTTCTTTGGCCATCTTATTTTGAAAAGACATGATTGCTTTATTAGTATGCTTTAAGTATTATTGTCTTAATGTCAAATGATAGACTATTGCTTTGAATCACTCGTGTCTTAATATTCATGCCATGATTAGATTATGTGATCAGGATTATGCTAGGTAGCATTCCACATCAAAAATTATCTTTTTTACCATTTACCTACTCGAGGACAAGTAGGAATTAAGCTTGGGGATGATGATACGTCTCCGTCATGTCTATAATTTTTGATTGTTCCATGCCAATATTCTACAACTTGTACATACTTTTGGCAACTTCTTATACTATTTTTGGGACTAACATATTGATCCAGTGCCCAGTGCCAGTTCATGTTTGTTGCATGTTTTTTGTTTGGCACAAAATCCATATCAAACGGTGTCCAAACGGGATAAAAACTGACGGAGATTTTTTGCAATATATGTGAATATTGGGAAGTGGAATCAACGCGAGACGATGCCCGAGGGGGCCACGAGGCAGGGGGCACGCCCCTGACCCTCGTGGACACCCCGTAAGGCGTTTGTTGCCCTTCTTTCGCCGCAAGAAAGCTAATATCCGGATAAAAATAGTGTTCAAATTTCAATCCAATCGGAGTTACGAATCTCCGGGAATATAAGAAACGGTGAAAGGCCATATCTGGGAGCGCAGAAACAGAGAGACAGATCCAATCTAGGTGGGGCTCTCGCCCCTCCCATGCCATGGAGACCAAGGACCAGAGGGGAAACCCTTCTCCCATCTATGGAGAATGTCAAGGAAGAAGAAGAAGAAAGGGGGGCCCCTCTCCCCCTCTCTCCTGGTGGCGCCAGAATGCCGCCGAGGCCATCATCGTCACCGCAATCTACACCAACAACTTCACCGCCATCATCACCAACTCGTCACCCCTCTATGCAGTGGTGTAACTCCTCTTTTACCCACTGCAATCTCTACTTAAACATGGTGCTCAACGCTATATATTATTTCCCAATGATGTATGTCTATCCTATGATGTTTGAGTAGATCTGTTTTGTCCTATGGGTTAATTGATGATCGTGATTGGTTTGAGTTGCATGTTTTATTATTGGTGCTTTCCTATGGTGCTCTCCGTGTCGCGCAAGTTTGAGGGATTCCCGCTGTAGGGTGTTGCAATGCGTTCATGATTCGCTTATAGTGGGTTGCTTGAGTGACAGAAGCATAAACCCAAGTAAAGGGGTTGTTGCGTATGGGATAAAGGATACTTGATATGTTAATGCTATGGTTGGGTTTTACCTTAATGATCATTAGTAGTTGCGGATGCTTGCTAGATTTCCAATCATAGGTGCATATGATCCAAGAAACGAAAGTATGTTAGCATATGCCTCTCCCTCAAATAAAATTGCAATAATGATTACCGGTCCAGTTATCGATTGCCTAGGGACAAATAACTTTCTTGTGTGACAACAAGATCTCTACTAAAACTAACTTAGTTGTGTCTGCATCTAAACAACGCCTACTTTTTATTTACGAGCTCTTTATTATCTTGCAAACCTACCCAAAAACACCTACAAAGTACTTCTAGTTTCATACTTGTTCTAGGTAAAGCGAACGTTAAGCGTGCGTAGAGTTGTATCGGTGGTCGATAGAACTTGAGGGAATATTTGTTCTACATTTAGCTCCTCGTTGGGTTCGACACTCTTACTTATCGAAAGAGGCTACAATTGATCCCCTATACTTGTGGGTTATCACCTAGCAAAGGTGTACAGATCATTTGTGCGTCGCTTTGTGAGTTTTCATTCGTTTGTTCGAGAAGCGGGGAGAAGTTTCAAACATTTCGTCATGAGGTGCATACTCATGTAGGCCTAGTTGGTATTTTAATTACAGAAAATTCACATGGAGTTCGGAAATCATCAAAATCGATTTGTGCATGTGGCGTGCTCTCGCGACCCTATGGAAAAAAATTGGTAAAGTTTGGCACAAGTTTTGATGACCGATCCTTCCAAACCGGAGCATCTCACATGAAGGTTCATGGTTTTCCAAAAGGAGTGTGTCAATTCAAAGTCTTGTGGCCGGTGACTTCATCGTTTGGCCTCATAAAAATTTCCACGGTACACACTCACCATGATACCACGAGTTTTATTTTCTGGCGCATTTCAGGTATCGTTAGCTATATTTAAGACATTTTTTGATATTAACGTGCATTTTGTGCATAAAAATAAAATTACAACCGGAACTGCATGTGCTGTCGAAAGGGATGAGGATCGTCGTTCGATCTGGGAACATCCAACGGTGCAGACGTACGATCTGTGGGGTTTGGGTTCTCGCCAATCAGAAAGCACGACTCAGATCGTGGACGGGGTGGCGGGGTTTTGTCGGCACACGGCTTTCATCAATGAATCGTGTGCTATTCGCAAACCTGATTGCATATTTTTGTTCACACATACTGTAGTGAGATCGATTGAGTGTGCTACCTCGATGATATAATAATAATAATAATAATAATAATAATAATAATAATAATAATAATAATAATGATGATGATGATAATAATAACAACAAAAAATAGTTCATATTCATTGCCTGAGCTGACAGCATATCAAGGTCAACATATTAACGATTCTTACATCAACAGAAAACCGGGCATAACTCACAAATTCAGTACACGCAACAGTTCTAAATTGAACAAATTAAGTTGCAGGGTAGGCATAAAGACTAGTCTCATAGCTTAATTCCCATGTACATGGGGGAACTGGGATCATTAAGTTGACCGCGAATGAACTTGAGGTTTTTGATGATTTTACGCTGCTCTGTTGCACGGGTGTGTGATTTCTTGGTTGGCAGCTCATCAAATTGATCTTACTCGTCCTCATCGGCAACATCGTCGACACCTAGTACCCTTATCTTCCCATGCATCGCTAAATGGCCGTTCTTATGCAAGGGGTCTTCCACAAAGAAAATCTGGGTAGCATCGCTGCCAAGAATGAATGGGTCTGCGTGATATGCTATCGTTGTCCTGTTAACATAGGTCTTCCTGTACTCATCAATCCTTACTTGACAAAGAGGGATCCATGCACACCTGAATAATGTCACCTTAACTTTTACATAGTCAAGCTTTGGCGTATCTCCGCCAAGTGTTCTTCGGCATAAGCGATGAGAACTAGGCTGCTAAGCAGTATCATCAAATGGGCTTTCTCTGCCAATTCTCCGGGTGCAACCATTTGTGTGCCAGCAAGGACCGGCTTAACTTTCAGCCTTCCCTCGTGGCGAGAGAGGGGCAAACCTATAGGTCTTTGTTTCATGTATTCGGTGCAAAACTCAACCACCTCCTTTGTGGTATAACCTTGTAGGATGCTTGCCTCTAGATGGTTTCGGTTCCGACAAATGCGCTTCAGTATTCCCATGAACCGCTCGAAGGGATACATGTTGCAAAGAAACACAGGACCACAATACTTTATCTCGTCGTCCAGGTGCACAGTGAGATGGACCATGACATCAATGAATGATGGTGGGAAAAACATCTCTAGGTTGGACAATATTCTTGCAATATCATCTTTCATATGATCCAACTCTTCAGGATTTACAACTTTCTGCCATAGTTGGTTGAAAAAATCATAGAGGTCAATGAGTGTGTTTCTTATATCTTTGTCCATCAGATTCCTGATGGCCACCTGGAGGATTTGTATCAAAATTATGTGGCAATCATGTGACTTCATGTGTCCCAACTTCATTTTACCTGAGCTCACATCCACGAGACTTCTGATGTTTGCACAGTAGGAAGAGAGTGTCTTAATTGACAACAAATAGGTGAAGAACTGGGTTGCTTCTTTTGTACTACAGTTGTAACTCTGGTGAGCTTTGATGAATTTGCCGTCATCTTCTGCTTCACTCTTGCACTGTGATTTATCAGCAAGCATATCGAGCCATGAACTGTCACCATCCTTTCTTTTACCTTTAATATTGAGCAGAGTACCAAGGATGCTTTCACATATGTTCTTCTCTACGTGCATGACATTGATGCAGTGATGTACACGTAGAATCTCCCAGTAAGGTAATTTCCAGAACACCAATTTCTTCTTAAACACTTCATCCTTGGGTGTTAGTTTCACCATCAAAGGGTGGTTCTTGCCAAGCACAACATTAATTTTTTTAGCCATGTTGTGGACCACCTCCCCTTCATAGGGTCTTGGGCCCTTAGCTGCCTCTGCCGTACCATCAGATTCAGCTTTCATCTTTCAGTATGGGTGATTTTTCCGTAAGAACCTACAATGACGCAAATACACTGTTTTGCACGAGTTGGGAAGTCTTCTGTTAGCTGTCCTATCCATGCATGTGACACACCCTACATATCCCCTTATTTTCTGCCCCGATGTTTTGCCTAATGCCAGCATACCTTGAATGGTGTGCACCAGCATCGCATGTAGATAAAAAATATCCTTTCTGTAACATCATAACATTTTACAGCAGGCGCATATATCGACACTGTCAGCAGTTCTTCTACCAGTAGCTGAAAGTAAATGTCGATGTCATTTTCTGGTTGCTTCGGGCCTTGGATAATCATTGACATCATAATGTATTTTTTCTTCATACACAACCAAGGAGCTAGGTTATATATGCACAGAAGCACCAGCCATGTGATGTGGTTGGTGCTCATATCGCCAAAAGGATTCATCCCGTCAGTACACTCCCCGAGCCTTATACTTCTAGGATCCCTGGCAAAAATTTCAAACTTGTTGTCGATTGATTCCCACTGAGCCCCATCTTTCAGGTGCCTCATAAACCTATCCGCAATTCACTCATCATGATGCCACCGCAACCTCTTTGCCTCTCTAGGGTTTGCAAACAAACACCTCAACCTTGGAATTAAAGGCAAGTACCAAACAACCTTGAACGGGATTGCTGTCTTGATCTCGTCGTCCAATTTGTACTTGTCCTTTGCTCTCTGAAAGTGCGTTATATCGACTAACGGGGGCTGAAATAGGAGATTTTTATGAATTCTTCACTGAGGAATTTGTGGGTGAGGAAATTGCTTAGCGAAGAACTACTTGCAGCATAATAAGTACTCAGAAGTAAACGTAACAAAATACAAGCATGGTCATCATGATGAAATGAAGACAAACACAGAGTACAGAAAGCGTAAACACATGATAGCACAGGATGAAGACAAATAGACTGAAAAAATTGAACTGAGCAAATTGAGAAAGTCTCCAGTGAAAGTCTTCAAACAGATATGAACAAGCACAAAACTTGGTAATGAGGAAATGAAAGAGTTGAGGAAATAGAACCAGTAAGCTCGGTGAAGACAATGATTTGGTAGACCATTTCCAACTGCTGTCTCAGTTTTACGTCTGGTTGGAGCGGCTAGGTATTTAAACCTGAGGACACACAATCCCGGACACACAGCCCTCACTGTATTCTCCTTGAGATAAGGTCACACAGACCTCGCCCAATCACTCGTGGTAAGTCTTCAAGTGACTTCCAAACCTTCACAAAGTCGGTCACTCGGTGATCCACAATTTCCTCTTGGATGCTCTAGACCATGACGCCTAACCGTCTGGAAGAAGCACAGTCTTCAAAGGTAACAAGCGTCGGATCTAAGCAAGATCAATCTCTTTAGTGATGCTCAATCACTTGGGTTTGTAGGTGTTTGGGTTTGGGTTTTCCTCACTTGATGATTTTCGCTCAAAGTCCTCGGAGGATGGGATGCTCTCAAATGACAAGTGTCAGTTTCTCTCGGAGCAGCCAACCAGCTAGTGGTTTTAGGGGGGCGGCTATTTATAGCCTAGGGAGCAGCCCGTCATGATAAGAAATAAATGCCCTTCAATGATATGACCGTTAGGTGGGTAGATATTTTGGATCAGCTGCTGCATAGCACAGCAACGGTCGGAATTTTGAGTATCAAATTCCTCAGGTCTATCATGTTCCTCACTGTGTAGGCAATCCGCACTGGCGAATTCCTAACTCCTCAGTTAGAACAAATTCCTCAGAGATCAGAAGAACTTCGTCTCTGTCACTGAAGAATATGATTGAACTGTATGAGATTTCCAATGGCTTCACTCGAAGGGATTGGTAGGTGTAGGATTTTGAGTTGAGCATCACTATTTCCTCGAACCCCTTTAACAGTACGGTGTTTCCTATGAATCAAGAAAGATAAAATGAAACTATGAAAACAAAAGTCTTCACGCATCATGTTCCTTTAATGGATACCTAGTCTTCAAGGTCACACCAATTTCTTCACTTTCAAAGTCTTCAGAAAGTCTTCAGTCAAAGAACTTCATTTTTAGGGGTCGACTTTCTCTGTAAATATCAAACTCCTCATAGACTTATAGACCTATGTACACTCGTAAACACATTAGTCCCTTAACCTATAAGTCTTCAATACACCAAAATAACTTAGGGGCACTAGATGCACTTATAATCTCCCCCTTTTTGGTTATTGATGACAATATAGGTTATGTTTTCAACGGGTATAAACATATGGAGTGTAAATACTGATATTGAGGAATTTGGTTGCAAGATATATAAGAACTCCCCCTGAAGATGTGCATAGTGAGGAATTGGCTTTTGAAGCAATGCACACTTGAAGAGTAGAATCATGGACATCTCCCCCTATATCTTGTAATTCATACATGCATTTGACATAATATATGAAGAATTTCAAATGCATGAAGAAATATGGTGACTGATGAAATTCAACATGCGTGCATAAACATTAATGAGGAATAAGCATGCAGAAAAGCTCAGCAAAACTATCAGGCCACCATAGAGTTTAAGTTTACAACTCGATCCAGCAAAGTCTTCAAAAGAACGAGAGTTGTAACTTGAGAAAAAAATGCCCATATAAGATAGACCCGCTTGAAGACTAACTCAAATTTCTCCCCCTTTTTCATCGAATGACCAAAAGGATCGAAAAATGAGGACTAATGCCCCTGAAGAATATCATGTTGATGGAGGAGCGCCAGCATTGTTGGGGTCGTTTGTTGTTGTAGGGCCTGCCGCAGTGTCGTCCAAGTCTTCATACTCGTCGATGTCACGTGATGAGGAACAGGAGCTGGCCACCAAGGAAGGAACCTTGACCTTCTTGTATTTCTTCGGTGGAGGTGCAGACCAGTCAAAGTCCTCCTTGAGACCCATTTGCTTCAGATCTTCTTCACCATATACATGTGACAGAATAGCCCAGGTGCGACCGAAGACTTCATGGAGGTAGTAATGGTTTTTCTTCACTGCATTATGTGTAGCAGTCATGTTGTGAAGAATAGAACCAAACTGAGCTTAACCCATTTATGGTTTCGATCCACCTTCTGGTGAAGACTAAGAAGCAGCTCACGGTCAGTCATCACCCTTGGAGCTGTGGCTTGAGGATTTGGCTTGGATGCATTGGCAGAAAAATCATGAGTGGCAGAGTCATCATTGGTGGAATAAGATGAAGCTTTGCGAAACTGACCATCCAATGGACGAATGCCTTCATCAATAATAGTTGGTGGCTTGCCCTTTTCACCAGCTGAGGAATATGTCCGCTTGAGGACTTCGATTGGGGGCAAGTAGCTGAGGTGATTCTGAAAACCAGCCTTGTAGTTGAGTGAAGACCTTGTTCTGAGGAATTTCATAATCCAAGGAGCATAAGGCTTCAACTCAAACAGAGAGAGTGCAACATTTGCCGGAGTCCTCATGAAGAAATCGTGATAGTTGACAGGGATGCCATGCATGATGTTGAATAGCAGATTCTTCATGATGCCAACGACTTCTTCATCATACGAATCATGGCCCTTGATAGGACTCATTATCTTCGTCAGAATGCGATAGACAGTTCTGGGCACATTGAGCAATTCCCTCACGAGGAGTTTGGTCCTTGGGGCTTGACCAGGTTTCAGAGGCTTCATAAGAACTTGCATATAATGGGCAGTGAGTTCAGGTTCTTGGTACAGGCAACGAGCTCCTTCAGGTGGAGGACTGATTGGCAGGGCATGAAGCAATTCAGAGGCCGGTGACTTATAGTGAGTGTTTTCGGTCATCGATCCAACACCCAAGTATTGATATCGTTAGCGTCCACCGTGACATGCAAAGGTGGCGTAGAACTGAAGAATAAGCTCTTCATTCCAATCTACAATGTCAGAGCAAAAGTTGAGGAGGCCTGCGTCATGAAGCACATTGAGGACATGAGAGAAGCACGGCAGGGATTCCATGTCCACATGAGGAATGTGCTCGTGGTCGAAGACTTTATCCTTGTTGAAGAGCAGTGAAGAATAGAAGTTGGCCTGGCTGGCAGTCCAGAAGCTCTTCCTTCTAAGATGACCAGAGTCATAAGGATTATAATCAGTGAAGAACACGTGCTCGCCGAAGAAGTCATCAGCCTTGGATTTTTGTTTCTTCGAGAATGGATCCTTTGGCTTGGGCTGAGGAGTATCAGTCAATTGCATTACTACCTCAGGAATCGCAATCTTAGGTTCCACAGGCTGAGGAATTTTAGCTTCTTCTTCAGTGCCAGCCTGGGTCTTCAATTCTTCATTTACATTTTCTTCAGCACTAGTGGCTGGAATCTCTTCATGTACAGAAGGAGTTGCACGAGGTTCTTCAGATCCCATTTGTACTTCAGTGTTGACCGGGGACTAAGGAATTTGTTGAAGTGGTGTGAATGGAGGAGAGTTGGGGTGCTGACTTTCCCAAAATTCATCATTCAGCATTGGTGTTGTACACCCAATGTCCACATCTTCATCTTCTTCATGTTCTTCAACACCAGCCTCTTCAGCAGTGAACTGAGGCATGGGCGATGAGAGTTGTGGGGTTTGAAGGGATTGCACCCGCTTCAATTTCTTCATCCAACTGCTCTAATGAAGAAGCAGAAGGAATGTCATCATCAAATTCACTTGGAATCACATATTCTTCATCAAAAGGAACAAGGTCCTTTGATGGCATGGATGAAACTGGAATAGCATCAATAGGATTTGCAAAAGAGCTGGTCAATGGCTTCATCTTCTTCAGAGCTAAAGAATCTGATGAAGTTGATGCCTTCCTTTTCTTCACTGATGCATGCTCTGCAGCCTTGGTTTTCTTCACATCTGTTGCAGATGGAAGGATCGGAGTTGGTGTAGGCGCAGGAGGAGTAGAGGAATTTGGTTCAAATTCTTCAGGCACAACTAATGCAGTTGAACTGACTTCTTCAGTTTCTTCAGGCGCAACACTAGTGGTTGCCCTGGCAATTTCTTCAGCGGCTGGAATGCAGTCATCAGCCCTGGTACTTTGAGTTTCTTCAACTGAATGTCATCGGTGTCTTGGCATTTTCTTCGGTCGGTGAGCGGATGCTTGACTGAGGATTTTCTTGTTGTGTTGGGGCTGCAACATTGGAAGTGAACTTTTTAGTCAAATTCACAAACCTGACTTTGGCTCCAAGCCAGTCAGCATGGTATACATCAAATTCATCACTGAGTGTCTTGATCTCAGATTGAATAGTGACAAGTTCTTCAGTTGTCATAGAGACAACATTTTTCTTCAGGAAGCGCTCCTTCTTGTACTGCGCTTTCTTGATCTGCCTGGCCTTTTCAAATTTCCATTTTTTTCTTCTTGGATGAAGGCAGTCAGCATATGACTTTGGCCAGGAGTCAGCTTGAAATCAGGCATAGGAGTGTTGGGGTCCTTGTGCAAGATATCAATGTAATCAAGGATCAACTTGGGATCCAAAAGAAGAGGCACATTTGTGCCTTTGGCTCTAGCGGCCTTGAGCTGCCTGTCTTTGATGATTTCGGGAAGTTCCTCATCATCAACTTCGCCTTCATCAGACGGCACTTGGAAGGCGACCTGCTTCTTATGAGGACATGAGCGAGAGCCACGTACAGAAGTGGCCTTTTTCTTCAGCAGAGAGGGGCCAGTTGAAGAATTTGGTGCAGCTGAGGAACTAGCAGAAGCTCCTGAGGAATAGAGATGCCTATTGTCCTTTGGCACGTGGCGATATGCACAGGTGATGAGGGTTTGGAAGGAGCAGCTGAGGACTTTGGCGGAGGAGCTGGAGCAGTCTGAGGAATTGGCTATGAGGACTTTGAAGAATCTGGCCGTGAGGGCTGCTAACCCACAAGTATAGGGGATCGCAACAGTTTTTGAGGGTAGAGTATTCAACCCAAATTTATTGATTCGACACAAGGGGAGCCAAAGAATATTCTCGAGTATTAGCAGCTGAGTTGTCAATTCAACCACACCTGGAAACTTAGTATCTGCAGCAAAGTGTTTAGTAGCAAAGTAATGTGATAGTGGTGGTAACGGTAACAAAGTAAAGACAGCAAAAGTAACGTTTTTGGTATTTTTGTAGTGATGATAACGAGTAAAGCGGAAAAGTAAATAAGCGTAAACCAAAGATATGGAAAACTCAGAGGCACCGGATCAGCGATGGATAATTATGTCGGATGTGGTTCATCATGTATGATCATAACATAGGGTGACACGTAACTAGCTCCAGTTCATCAATGTAATGTAGGCATATATTCGAATATAGTCATACGTGCTTATGGAAAAGAACTTGCATGACATCTTTTGTCCTACCCTCCCGTGGCAGTGGGTCCTATTTGAAGCTAAGGGATATTAAGGCCTCCTTTTAATAGAGAACCGGAACAAAGCATTAGCACATAGTGAATACATGAACTCCTCAAACTATGGTCATCACCGGAGTGGTCCCGATTATTGTCACTTGAGGGTTGGGATCATAACACATAGTAGGTGACTATAGACTTGCAAGATAGGATCAAGAACACACATATATTCATGAAAACATAATAGGTTCAGATCTGAAATCATGGCACTCGGGCCCTAGTGACAAGCATTAAGAATAGCAAAGTCATAGCAACATCAATCTCAGAACATAATGGATACTAGGGATCAAACCCTATCAAAACTAACTCGATTACATGATAAATCTCATCCAACCCATCACCGTCCAGCAAGCCTACGATGCAATTACTCACGCACGGCCGTGAGCATCATGAAATTGGTGATGGAGGATGGTTGATGATGACGACAGTGACGAATCCCCCTCTCCGGAGCCCCGAACGGACTCTAGATCAACCCTCCCGAGAGAGATTAGGGCTTGGCGGCGGCTCCGTATCGTAAAACGCGATGAAACTTTCTCCCTGATTTTTTGCTCCCCGAAAGCCAATATATGGAGTTGGAGTTGGCGTCGGAGGGCATCCAGGGCCCATGAGGTAGGGGCGCACCAGGGGAGGCGCGCCCCACCCTCGTGGACAGTGTGGGCCCCTGGTCTTCATCTTTGGCGAGGATTTTTATTATTTATTCTAAGATATTCCGTGGAGTTTCGTGTCATTCCTAGAACTTTTGTTTTACGCACATAAAACAACATCATGGCAATTCTGCTGAAAACAGCGTCCATCCGGTTAGTTCCATTCAAATCATACAAGTTAGAGTCCAAAACAAGGGCAAAAGTGTTTGTAAAAGTACATACGACGGAGACGTATCAACTCCCCCAAGCTTAAACCCTTGATTGTCCTCAAGCAATTCAGTTGACAAACTGAAAGAGAAAAAGAAAAACTTTTACAAACTCTGTTTGCTCTTGTTGTTGTAAACATGAAAAGCCAGCATTCAAGTTTCAGCAATTATTATGAACTAACCATACTCACAATAACACGTAGGTCTCACAATTACTCATATCAATAATATAATCAGCTAGCGAGCCATAATAATAGAACTCGGATGACAACACTTTCTCAAAATAATCATAACATGATATAACGAAATGGTATCTCGCTAGCCCTTTCTGAGACCGCAAAACATAAATGCAGAGCACCTTTAAAGATCAAGGACTGACTAAACATTGTAATATATGGTAAAAGAGATCCAGTCAAGTCATACCCAATATAAACCAATTATAATGAATGCAAACGACAATGTGCTCTCAATGGGTGCTTTTTAATAAGAAGGGTGATGACTCAACATAAAAGTAAATAGATAGGCCCTTCGCAGAGGGAAGCAGGATTTGTAGAGGTGCGAGCTCGATTTTGAAATAGAGATAAATTATATTTTGAGCGGCATACTTTCACTGTCAACGCAACAACTATGAGATGGCTGTATCTTCCATACTACATGCATTATTGGTAGTTCCCAAACAGAATGGTAAAGGTTTATACTCCCCCTCCTCCACAAGCATCAATCCATGGCTTTCTCGAAACAACGAGTGCCTCCAAGATTCAACGGGTCCCAAGGGGAGTTTTGTTTAATTATTTTGATTTGTTTTGATCTTTTTGGATCATGGGACTGGGCATCCCGGTTACCGGCCCTTTCTCGTGAATGAGGAGCGGAGTCCACTCCTCTTGAGAATAACCCACCTAGCATGGAAGATATAGGCAGCCCTAGTTGCACATGAGCTGCTCGAGCATACAAAAATGTAAGTTCATTTGAAGGTTTGGAGTTTGGCACAAACAAATTTACTTGGAACGGCAGGTAGATACCGCATATAGGAAGGTATAGTGGACTCATATGGAACAACTTTGGGGTTTAAGGAGTTTGGATGCACAAGCAGTATTCCCGCTTAGTACAGGTGAAGGCTGGGAAAAGACTGGGAAGCGACCAACTGAGAGAGCGACAACAGTTTTAAACATGCATTAAAATTAATTTACACCGAATATAAGCATGAGTAGGATATAATCCACCATGAACATAAATATCATGAAAGCTATGTTGATTTGATTCAACTTCATGCGTGAACATGTGCCAAGTCGAGTCACTCAATTCATTCAAAGGAGGATACCATCCCATCATACCATATCATAATCATTCTAATAGCATGTTGGCATAAGGTAAACCATTATAACTCATAGCTAATCAAGCATGGCACAAGCAACTATAATCTCTAAATGTCATTGCAAATATGTTTACTTCAATAGCTGAATCAGGAACGATGAATCATCATATTTACAAAAACAAGAGAGGTCGAGTTCATACCAGCTTTTCTCATCCCAATAAGTCCATCATATATCATCATTATTGCCTTTCACTTGCACGACCGAACGATGTGTATAATAATAATAGTGCACGTGCATTGGACTAAGCTGGAAGCTGCAAGCATTCAACTCAAGAGAGAAGACAAGTAATATGGGCTCTAAGTTAGATAAACAATCATGCATATGAGAGCCACTAAGCATTTTCAATATGGTCTTCTCGACCCCCAAAGAAAGGAAAAGAAATAAAAACTATTTACACGGGAAAACTCCCAACAAGCAAAATAAGAACGGGAAATATTTTTGGGTTTTTTTATTTTTAATTATTACTACTACAGCAGGAAAAAGAAAATAAACTAACATGGATATTACAGTGAAAGAGTATGAGAACCGACATCTAGCAATGAGTGTGTGTGAGCATAAATGTAATGTCGGTGAGAATACGTACTCCCCCAAGCTTAGGCTTTTGGCCTAAGTTGGTCTATTGCTAGGGATAGCCTGGCTGATACCCGTAGGTGTAGCTGGGGTCGTACTGCGATGAAGAATAGTTGGGATCATAATGTGATGAAGAGGACTCTGACTGCCACTTACTGGCAACCGCCTCAGGATCCCAAGAATAAGCAGACATTCGTGGAGGCTCATCTTGTGGCTTCGGTTCCGGGGCTGGTGCAGGATTCCGATAGGCTTGAACAGCCGCCCACGGAACAATGTAAAGACCCGTAGACAAGTTAAACAAAGAGGGAGCAGGCAAAGTAATAGTCTCAGGGTGATGTTTATCAAAGTAAAATTTATGTTTAAGCTCCCCTTCGCGACTCTTAACAAGAAAATCATGCGCCAGCATACTCTTATAATCTAAATAAGCACGGGGCAGCGCTGTTTCTTCTTTCTCCTCATGCCTAATAGGTATTTCCAAATATTCAGCTAGGCGTGAAGCATAAATGCCCCCAAAGATGGGGCCCTTAGTGCGGTTCAGACTTAACCGTCTAGCAACAATTCCACCCATACTAATAGAGTTATTGCGGTATAAACCATGAAACAAAATAATAATATCAGGAATGCCAAGGTTCCCATAGTTCCCACGACCAATCAAGCAACGACTAGCAAATAAGGCAAAATAGCGCAAAACAGGAAAATGTATGCTAGTAATTCTTGCATCAGAAACCTTTCTGGTTTCTCCCACAGTGATAGTGTTAATAAAAGCTTCTACTCCATTATGGTGTGGTTCATCTAAGGTGCCCTCAAAAGGTATTTTGCAAACCTCGCAAAATTCAGCTAATGTCATCTCCTTAACAACGTCATATAAATGGAACTCTACTGTTGGAGGTAATTTCTTAGGGAAAAAGTAGAAGTTCTGCACAAAAGTATTTGTGAGTAAGAGATACTGATGACGTTGGTCGCGGAGGAAGTTGGTGAGTCCGGCGTTCTCAATCAATAGATAGAAATCCTCATATATCCCGGCTCTCCTCAAGAAGTCATCGGAAGGCCATTCACACGGCCGAACCTCCGTGATACGAGGCAAATTAAATTTGGGATTCTGTTCTTCTTCCTTTTGTTTCTCCTTAGAGCTTCGGCTTGACGAGCCCCTCAAAAGCCTCTTCATTATTTCTGAAACAATCTGAAATTTTTAGTAACTTCAAATAAAAGTGAACCAACTTCAATAAAACTGATAGCAACTACTCATACAAGTGCCTAGAGCATATATCAAGCATTAGAACTACTTGGAACCATATAAATTTGACATGCAAGCTCAAGAACATGGTCACCTATGCAGCACAAATTTGCAATGAATAAAGCACTAGAACAAAAACTAATTGGACCAATGGAGGAGTCACATACCAAGGAACAATCTCCCCAAGCAGTTTTGCGAGAGGTGCTTTGAGCAAGGAGATCGAAAATCACAGCAACGGGGGCTGGAACTCGTGCTTGAGTTGGTTTTTCGGGTTTGTGTGAGACACAGGAATAAGATGGGTGCAGGGATAAGTGGAGGAGGGCCACCGTGGGCCCACGAGGCAGGGGGCGCGCCCAGGGGGTAGGGCGCGCCCTCCAACCTCGTGGCCAAGTGGCAGCTCCCCCCGCGGTAATTTTTCACTATAAATCCTCAAATATTCCCAAAAAAATCATATTAAGTTGGCATGGAATTCTGAGGACTTTTATTTTCGGGGTATTTTTATATTGCACGGATAAATCAGAAATGCATGTAAAAAATACTATTTTACTTTATTTTTACTAAATAACAGAGAATATAAAGAGGGTACAGAAGTTTGTGCTTCTAGTTTCATCCATCTCATGCTCATCAAAAAGAATCCACTAACAAGGTTGATCAAGTCTTGTTAACAAACTCATTCCGATTAACATGAAGCCGGAGAAATTTCGAATAACACTATGTTACCTCAACGGGATATGGACATCCCCAATAATAAGTATATCATATTTCTTCTTGACAGTAGGGAGAGGAAATTCAAAACCTCCAAATATAATCGATGGAATTTTTCCAATAGAGTTGATACTATAAACTTGAGGTTGTTTCCTCTGAAAGTGTACCGTATGCTCATTCCCATTAACATGAAAAGTGACATTGCCCTTGTTGCAATCAATAACAGCCCCTGCAGTATTGAGGAAAGGTCTTCCAATAATAATAGACATACTATCATCCTCGGGAATATCAAGAATAACAAAGTCCGTTAAAATAGTAACGTTTGCAACAACAACAGGCACATCCTCACAAATACCGGCAGGTATAGCAGTTGATTTATCGACCATTTGCAAAGATATTTCAAAGAGGTGTCAACTTATTCAAGTCAAGTCTACGATATAAAGAGAGAGGCATAACACTAACACCAGCTCCAAGATCACATAAAGCAGTTTTAACATAATTTCTTTTAATGGAGCATGGTATAGTAGGTACTCCTGGATCTCCAAGTTTCTTTGGTATTCCACCCTTAAAAGTATAATTAGCAAGCATGGTGGAAATTTCAGCTTGGTATCTTTCTTTTATTTGTTATGATATCCTTCATATACTTAGCATAAGGATTTTTTGAGCACATCGCTTAATCGCATACGCAAAAAGATGGGTCTAATCATTTCAGCAAAGCGCTCAAAATCCTCATCATCCTTTTTCTTGGATGGTTTCGGAGGAAAAGGCATGGGTTTCTGAACCCATGGCTCTCTTTCTTTACCAAGTTTCCTAGCAACAAAGTCTCTTTTACCATAACGTTGATTCATTGATTGTGGGTTATCAAGATCAACAACAGGTTCAACTTCTACATCATTATCATTACTAGGTCGAGCATCATCATGAACATTATCATTAACGTTTCCACTAGGTTCATGTTCATTACCGATTGTGTTTCAGCATCGGACATAGAGATATCATTTGGATTATCGTGGTTCAAAGAATAGGTTCACTAGAAGTTTGCACGATCTTATCATTTTTCTTTTCTTCCTTTTAGAAGAACTAGGCATATCAATATTATTTCTCCGAGAATCTTGCTCGATTCTCTTAGGGCGACCTTGAGGATACAAAGGTTCTGAGTCATTCTACCGATTCTAGTAGCCACTCTAACGACATAATCATTTTTCTTACTATTCATTTCATTAAGCACTTCTTTCTGAGCTTTAAGTACTTGTTCTACTTGAGTGGTAACCATAGTTTGCTAACAAGTTTAAGTTCACCTCTAATATTAGCCATATAATCACTCAAGCATTTAATCATAAAGGTATTCTGTTTTAATTGTCTACCAAAATAAGCATTAAAGTCATCTTGCTTAAACATAAAGTCATCAAACTCATCCAAGCACTGACTAGCAATTTTAGTAGGAGGGACTTCAGCTTTATCATATCTATAGAGAGAATTTACCTTTACTACCTATGTCGACATATCGGGAGGTTCTTTAGTAAATAAGTAATTGAGATCATATACTTCTTCAACAGGCGGTAAATTAAGACCATGTATTTCTTCAATAGGAGGTAAATTCTTAACATCTTCAGCTTTAATACCTTTTTATTTCATAGATTTCTTTGCCTCTTGCATATCTTCGGGACTGAGAAATAGAACACCTCTGTTCTTCGGAGTTGGTTTAGGAATAGGCTCAAGAATTGGCTCGGGAGCTGGCTCGGAGTTGGCTCGGGAGGTGCCCAATTATTTTCATTTGTCAACATATTATTCAATAGAATTTCAGCTTCATCCGTGTTCTTTCCACGAAAAGAGAACCAAAGCACAACTATCCGGGTAATCTCTGGAAGCATCGGTTAGTCCATTATAAAAGATATCAAATATTTCGGGTTTCTTAAGAGGATGATCAGGCAAAGCATTAAGTAACTTGAGAAGCCTCCCCAAGCTTGTGGGAGACTCTCTTCTTCAATTTGCACAAAATTATATATATCCCTCAAAGCAGCTTGTTTCTTATGAGCAGGGAAATATTTAGCAGAGAAGTAATAAATCATATCCTGGGGACTTTGCACACAACCAGGATCAAGAGAATTAAACCATATCTTAGCATCACCCTTTAATGAGAACGGAAATATTTTGAGTAAATAAAGGTAGCCGCGATCTCTCATTATTAGGAAACAGGGCAGCTATATCATCTAACTTACGAAGATGTGCCACAATAGTTTCAGATTCATAGCCATAAAAAGGATCAGATTCAACCAAAGTAATTATATCTGGATCAACAGAAAAATCATAATAATCCTGATCGGGAACACAGATAGGTGAAGTAGCAAAAGCAGGGTCGGGTCTCATCCTACCTCTAAAAGATTCTTTACTCAACTTAACTAGCAACCTCTTACGTTCAAGACTATCCTAGCAAGCAAGAATAGCTTCAGTAGATTCAACATTAAAAAGATAACCCTCAGGAATAGCAGGCCTATTTTCATCATCACTAACATCATCGTTTTCAGTTTCAATAATTTCTCTTTCTCTAGACCTAGAAATTTGTTCATCTAGAAATTCACCAAGAGGCACAATAGTATCAAGCATAGAAGTAGTTTCATCATAAGTATCATGCATAGCAGAAGTGGCATCATAAATAACATGCGACATATCGGAACGAATAGCAGAAGCAGGTTTAGGTGTTGCTAGCTTACTTATAACAGAAGGTGAATCAAGTGCAGAGCTAGATGGCAGTTCCTTACCTCACCTCGTAGTTGAGGGAGAAATTGTTGTCTTAGTGTCTTTCAAGTTCTTCATAGTGTCCAGCAGATATAAATCCCAAGTGACTCAAATAATAGAGCTATGCTCCCCGGCAACGGCGCCAGAAAAAGGTCTTGATAACCCACAAGTATAGGGGATCGCACCAATTTTCGAGGGTAGAGTATTCAACCCAAATTTATTGATTCGACACAAGGGGAGCCAAAGAATATTCTCAAGTATTAGCAGCTGAGTTGTCAATTCAACCACACCTGGAAACTTAGTATCTGCAACAAAGTGTTTAGTAGCAAAGTAATATGATAGTGGTGGTAATGGTAACAAAGTAAAGATAGCAAAAGTAATGTTTTTGGTATTTTTGTAGTGATGATAACAGTAGCAACGGAAAAGTAAATAAGCGTAAACCAAAGATATGGAAAACTCAGAGGCACCGGATCAGTGATGGATAATTATGCGGGATGTGGTTCATCATGTAACATCATAACATAGGGTGACACAGTAACTAGCTCCAGTTCATGATTGTAATGTAGGCATGTATTTGAATATAATCATACGTGCTTATGGAAAAGAACCTGCATGACATCTTTTGTCCTACCCTCCCGTGGCTGTGGGGTCCTATTGGAAACTAAGTGATATTATGGCCTCCTTTTAATAGAGAACCGGAACAAATCATTATCACATAGTGAATACATGAACTCCTCAAACTATGGTCATCACCGGAGTGGTCCCGATTATTGTCACTTGGGTTGCCGAATCATAACACATAGTAGGTGACTTTAGACTTGCAAGATAGGATCAAGAACACACATATATTCATGAAAACATAATAGGTTCAGATCTGAAATCATGGCACTCGGGCCCTAGTGACAAGCATTAAGCATAGCAAATTCATAGCAACATCAATCTCGAACATAATGGATACTAGGGATCAAACCCTAACAAAACTAACTCGATTACATGATAAATCTCATCCAACCCATCACCGTCCAGCAAGCCTACGATGCAATTACTCACGCATGGCTGTGAGCATCATGAAATTGGTGATGGAGGATGGTTGATGATGACGACGACAACGAATCCCCCTCTCCGGAGCCCCGAATGGACTCTAGATCAGCCCTCCTGAGAGAGATTAGGGCTTGGCGGCGGCTCCGTATCATAAAACGCGATGAAACTTTCTCTCTGATTTTTTTCTTCCCGAAAGCCAATATATGGAGTTGGAGTTGGCGTCGGAGGGCATCCAAGGGGCCCACGAGGTAGGGGCGCGCTGGGGAGGGCGCGCCCCCACCTCGTGGACAGGGTGTGGGCCCCTGGTCTTCATCTTTGGCGAGGATTTTTATTATTTATTCTAAGATATTCCGTGGAGTTTGTGTCATTCTGAGAACTTTTGTTTTCTGCACATAAAACAACATCATGGCAATTCTGCTGAAAACAGTGTCAGTCCGGGTTAGTTCCATTCAAATCATACAAGTTAGTGTCCAAAACAAAGGGCAAAAGTGTTTGGAAAAGTAGATACGACGGAGACGTATCAAGGGCATTGCTGAGGAACTTAGCCGTGAAGGCATTGAGGGTGAAGCACTTGGCTTATGATCAGGCTTCTTCGCCATGGCCTTCTTTGGCTTGCTTGCAGAGGCCTCAGTAGTGGTAGCAGCAGCAGCAGAGTCTTCATTAAATTTCCTCATTGCTTCTTTTGCATGTTTGGCCAATTTAGCCTGGCGCTTGGCCCATTCTTCAGGATAGTACTCACCGCCCTTGAGGCTAGTGGAATCAGCTACTTGGCCAGGTGCCAATGGAGGTCGTGAGCATGGAGGGGTAACAACGAATTTCTTCATGTATTTGGGAGTAACATATCTGTACTCCCTACACTCTCTTGCCCATCTCCTCTCAATCTTTTGAATGTGCACCTTGCGCTGATTTTTGTCCTCCTCAGGGGGTGTGCAGTACCCAGCATAAATGTCATCAGGGATTTCAAACGCAATATTAACCTCAGGCCTCTTTCCTCCTTTCTGTGGCTTCTTTCCATCAACCATTTTCTTCAGCTGAGGAATATGAGCAACTGAATTTTCTGAATATGTGTGCAACTTTTCTTCGAGGAACGCTACAAATGAGTTAAGTTGATGAGAACCTAGTGATTCAGCAGCGGACATGAGTACCTGTGAACAGAGTATAGTTGCGAGGAATTTGGAGAGTCATATGCGTCCTCAGAAGGTTTTGCAAAAAGAACAAGTTTGAGGAATTTGACCAGATGAGTCTTGAAGAATTTCACTAAGCGTTCTTTGTCTTAGGTTCCAGAGTTGTACAGATAAAAAATCCACACAATTGAGGAATCATGAAGAAAAATATTGTTTAGAGAAATGAATCAAGAACAGATGACATGTGAGGTGTTTTAGTGTGTGAGGATTTGAAGAAAAACACCTTTCAAGATTTTGTAGAAATCATTTGAATCAAAGAGGGCAGTAAAAGTAACTTTTAATTACCCTGGATGAAGAACACGACAAACTAGGAAGTGTAGATGTGAAGTTCGTCAGTTCAGATCTTCCACGCCCTAACTCTGCTGAGGAAGAGAGCTATGGCGGTGGAGTGAAGAAATTCGCAATGTGCCATGAAGTACGGCAATGACGAGGTCGAGGCAAAGGAAGCTCTTCCTCACGGTGACGATGAATGAAGTAGCGGCGCTTAGGGTTCGAGAAGCTCGAGCTGGAGTGAGGTCGAGCGTAGTAAAAGAGAAGTGAGGAATGGGAGGGGTATTTATAGCCACGGTGAAAAATTGTTCGCCCGAAGAAATTGGACGAACGTGCCCCTGACCCTTCTCATTCGCTTGACATGTGTCACCCACGTACTGAGAGGTGGCGATCGCGTGAGATCGTGGGTGAATAGATAAGTGTTATCGTGGAATGTGGAACGGTTTGAGCGGCAAAGCCAAAAATTTAGATAAGATAAGTTAAAAGTTTCGTTCGCAAATTCTTCAGCTGACAAGGACACAGTGAAGATTTTGAACGAGTTTCAACTAAAACGCACATAAAGAATTTATGAATATATTGGGTAGAGTATTAGCATAGAGGGGGAAGGATCCGATCATATTCACTTAGCAGGAAAAACAACTTAAGGAAATAGCAATAAGTATATAAGGGCGCAATCATATATATATATATATATGACTGGACTATTCTGTTACTAGAAACAGAATATTATTTTGTTACTATCGGCTCTATAAGGGCGCGACTGACACCTTCTTCCCCCACCCGCAGCGCGCCGCCGCGACCTCCTCTCCCCCAGCGCGCCGCCGCGCCCTCCCCCAGCGCGCCGTCACGCCCTCCCTTCTCCCCTAGCGCGTCGCCTCACCCGCACCTTCTCCCTCGGCTCCGGCCGCCGCCCCGCCCCCACCTTCTCCCTCGGCTCCGGCTGCCGCCCTGCCCCCGCCTTCTCCCTCGGCTTCGACTGCCGCCCCCACCCCCACCACCACCTACACCTTCTCCCTTGGCTTCGGCCCGAGCACATCCTGGCTCTGACGGCACCGGCCGTGATCCACCCCCCACCCCCTGGATCTGCCGCCGCCGCAACTAGCACAAGTCTGGTTTGTGCTGCTCCTCTCCTCCTTATTTCCGTCACTGCCGTTCATCCAGGTTAGCTCTCCACCGACTGGCCCCGGTCGCTACTCACCTCCACAGCCTCTGTTCGTGGTGTTCTCCTGCCCGCGGCTGCCTTCGATCACGAGCTCGTCCACCACAATCGCTGGTAGCTGTCCAAGTCGATCTCTAACCGCAGTACGAGCAGAACTTCGCTGGTAGCTGTCCTACCTACACCTGGACTGAAAGTTTTTCGCCCCTGTACTGCCACACATAGTAACCCATGGCTTGCGCTCACCGCCTATGGGGGAGCCATGGGGCCGAGCATCTTCGTCTCGGCAGTACAACTGCATGCTCCCCCGCCGGTCATGAGAAGAGCAATGGGCAGGCCACCCCGCGCTCCACCATGAATTTGTTCAACAATCTGTTCACCGTCGTCCTGGTTCCTGCCCGGCGGCCATCATACTGGATCACGCGCCGCTGCTGTCGTTCTTTTCTTGGTTGGAGACAGGAAGCGCCTCCTGGGAGGACTCGCCGTGGGCCATGCTGCACCATCGACGGCCTCCATCATTACGTCTCCTGCCATCCTCTCGTTTGTCCCCATACGTGCTAAAATTTCTTTGATGTTGTGATCTGTAGTTACTATGAACTGATAGGTAAAAGTATATCTCTCTAGTGCCCTCTCTCTCTCCATGCTTTGTAGTTTGTGTGAACTGATAGTTGAGATTCGATGAAATGTCCATTTCGATTATGTGAACTCATAGCTGAAAGTTTTGTGAACTAGTATTTTTTGTTCTTCAGATATTTGACACTTTCGTGAACTGAAAGCTGATACTTTAGATCTCCTACCAATGAACAAGGACAAGAAGAAAGGAAGATAGATTCCTCTTTGTTACTACCGGGAAGAATTGATTTAAGATATCGGTCTTACTTCTGTCAAGATCCAAGGTAATTTTATTTACCTTTTCCCCTTATAGATTAACCAATAATAGTAAATACTGTTAGATGGCCTTCATTTACTTCTGAACCTTGAGCTACCGTACTAGCCAAGTTGATTTGTTCTTGTTATTTTTGCGTGGAAAAAATACCACTTATGATTCACATTTTTGTTGGTTTTTGTATTGTGGAACTCGTCAGATGTCTTTACATTGAATAAGATTGCTGGCCCAAACATCTTTCATAGACATAGATAGACAAATAGGGCCGCCGCACCGCAACACAATGGCCGCCGCGACTGTCGCCCCGCACCAGATTCATGCGCTGATATTGCTCCACTGCGGCGTATAGGTAGTTCAATGCCGCAACCACAGGACGTTCAATCTCCCTGCCGTGGACACGCCTCTCCACTCTTTCTGGTTGTCTATCATCCCAGTGTGGCCAGAGCCTTAGGTTCGCCACCGCTGCGACCAGTAGTCCAACCCGGCTGCCCCAGGCCGTGCACCTCGCAGCTCCCAGGCCGATTGTGTCGAGCCTCCTGCCACTGCCGGTGGGGCTCCATCGTCGCACCACCCATACCATTCACCGCCGCCACACTGGGTCATTCAACAACACAACCCAAAGCAGTTCGACGCCGTGGCTCAGGAGGCACACACTTCACCCCTCCTTCCCAAGAGAGCAGTACATCTCCTTGTAGGCGAGCAGTCCGTTGCCGATGTACACTGCTGCTCTAAGCTCCTTGGCCACTGCTCCAGTATGTCCAGCGCCATCCCCAGTCCAGCCCCGTGGCATCCGGACGGTCGAGTTCATGCCGAGTAGCAGTCCACGGCCGTCAGCTCCTATTTCCACTATAGTGGTTGGGTTGCCATTTTCCTCATCCTTCCTGGTGCGCAACAACCCAGCCCACATGTTGCTGCCGTTCGCACCCCAAAATAGCTTTGGCTCTTCCTCAAGCAACCATTTGGAGAACATTTTCGTGTTTTTTCTACTGGTGATTGATTTTAGCAATTTGTAGCTATCTTGCGTATTGAACCTGAAAGTTCAAGATTATTGTAGATTCAGTTCTTGTAGTACAAATGTCCCAGAGTTCAGTGACATCTCTAATTGATGTACTGTGGTACTGCATCTCCAATGTATGTTGCTCAACATCCTCCCAATCCGCTCAATAACGTCCTGCTCTGGAGCATGCTTCAGTTCGACAAAAAGCTCCAGAAAAGTTCAGAGTTCAGAGTACTTTGCATTTGTGGGCTAAAGTATATTATTTTTCATAATTCTACATCATAATCACCTATAATATTAGCTTATATCCTCCAGCATTATTCTGATTGCCGTCTATACTGTACTCCCACCATCCCCAGCTAGAGAACTGCGTGTTACACTTGCACCCTTCAGATACAGATATTAGTACATACAGTATGTGAGCAGCCTGCAGTTTCTTAATCTAATAATGCGCTCCATTGAGTTATTTTCCTTATGCTATGTTCGTGATAATGTGAGAAAGATGACAGGAAAGTTACTGTGTTGTATGAGTGTACACACATTTGTTTGTTCGTGAATTAATTACATGCGTTTCCTGAAATATTTGTTGGCAGCACTTGCTTATATGTTGAAGATTTCTGCTGGAAACGAGTTCATTATTTTGCCCCTGGACTTGTAGATGGAGTGTTGGCAAAGACAGCTATGGAGAGGAAACTGTCGATGGTGAAGAATTGGGAGCCAGAAGAGCAAAGCCGACAGCAGGTGGCCCAAACTCTAGCTCAACTGAACTTTGCATAAATAAATCCTCCTCTATCTATGGGTGTTTGGCCAATCTTCTGGTTCAGGGCCTTAACTAAACTTAATTGGAAAGATGTCGTGCTGTAGGGCCGAGCAGAAGATGTCGCCAATGCTGTTGGGTCATGGGAGAACACCAAACAGAAGGCGGTCCTTGACGTGAATGTCTGAATGCCAGAGGTCTCGACTCTGAATCTGGACGTTGCCTAGTTGCCTTTTTTGTGTTTGCTAGATCAGTACTAGTGCTCAGTAGTACGACAAGTAGCAGTACTGATCAGTACGACTTACACAATACTAGTACTGATCAGAACTATTTCTAATGTTAAAAGTAACATCCATATAGTATTGATGAGTCATACTGACAAGGATGCCATCTACAATTCTGAACTTATTGTTGACTCGTACTAGTACTGATGAAATGGGAAGCAAGTGTCACATGAATCCTCAATTGAAATGGTAAGGAAGGTTACAATGAGACCCGGGGAAATCACTATTTATTCTATCCTTGGTTCTTAGAAAAACATGGAAAAAAACAATTCTCTGCGTGTTAGAATATCAGTCCATGTGGAGAAGAACATGTTTCCTATATGAAAAATTAATACATTATTATCAGTTCAATGTGTATTTCGTCATTAGTTCATACAGAACAACCGTAAAAATATATTTTGATGTGTGTTGGAGAGAGTTCAGGTTTATATTATATGGTAGCTCACTCCCTCCGTGGCAAATAATGATTTTTTGTCAATGCAATCCACAATCCAGTACATGGTGTACCTTTTTACTAAGAGTACAAGTCCGAGTTTGCAATCTTTTGATGATTTGGTATCTGTTTAGAGAAAATCAACGGTGAATTTTGTGGTTGCAGGAATGGAAGGCTCCCCACCCACCGAGACCAAATACATACTGCTGGAGAAGGACCACTCATAAGGAATATGTATGGGAAAAGTTCACTTAATCTGCTACTCAAGGTCATATGTAAAAGTTTGAAGGCTGTCGTAGAGCAAGTTTTAGATCAAAGGGTGTAATTTCTGTTACAATTACTGCCAGTATTGGATTTTGTACTATGGACAAATGTAGACAACTGTGTTTCTTGTATGTGTTGCTGTTCCATTTTTGATATATCTGCTACTCAAGTTATTTCCTAAAAGCAACCGTATATACTTCCGATCGTGTATGGAAGGTTCATGTATTACTAGCATATAAGTTCAAAAAATTAAACATGGTTAGTTCGTCTATGAAATTAAAGGAAATTCTAAGAAAAAGAATACACAAAACATTTTTTGGGAAATAAATTCAGCATATTCAACTATATAACGCATGCAAATTCGGTAATGATGACACCTCTAAACACATTTTAGATTAAAACCTAAAAGTTTCACTTCTATAAGTTCAGGTGCTGGACTTCTAAACATGTGTACTCTGAAAAATACCTCAGTACAAACAAACACATAGATCAGTACGTTTAAGTGCTCAACCCCTAATCATTTCGGACCGTGAAAAATATCTCATTACAAACAAATTCGGTAATCTAGTAGCAGTTTGACGGAAATTTTTTGCATCAGTTTTGACTCGAGGCGCAATAAATTTGCAAACAAATTTGATAGCAATAAAAGTTTGAAGGAAAAAAGCAACTTAATAAATGGAAAAAACCTACAATGTCACAAATAAAAAAATTGTAAGTTCAAACATGACGTCCCAGATAAGTTTGGGAAAAAAATTAGTATATGTTCTATTGTAAAAACATATCTAAAATGTCATGATGCATGCTAGCAGAAATCTGAAAATACACTCAGTTCAGTTCCTATATTTTATTTCAGTTCAATTTAGAACTATTTGCAACTGTTCAGACTCGAGTGTTCCTATATTTTATTTCAGTTCAATTTAGAAGTATTTACAACTGTTCAGACTTGAGTTTACAACGGAAAAACATTTGGAAGTTTAGCGAGCGAAAATACTTGTTAGATTCATTTAAAAAGTGTCGTATAGTTCAACTTTTATATATAATAAATTCATAATGAAATGTGGGAACAATTCAATATGTGTGTGTGTTAAAAACATAACAGTACAGAGAAATTTGGTACGTACTCGTCGAAAAAAATCGCATCAGTTCAGAGGCACGGAAAAGAAAATTTGGTGCCAATAAAGTATGAGGGAAAAAACAACTTTAAAAGTAAACGTGAGAAGCTCACAAATTAATTCTGTGACATTGACGTCCAAGTTCTACAACTGATCCGTACAAACAAAAACGGTGGTCCGTTCTACAAAGGAAAATTAGTTTAATTAAAAATATTGATCAGTACAAGTTAAAAACGGTGGTCCGTTCGGAATAAAAGAAATGACAAAAATTCAAATTGTAAAAGTTCAAGCAAAAGGAAACCCCATGCAATTAAAATGGTAAAAGTACAAGTCATAAAATAAGAGAAGTCCACAACATCGTTGTAAAAATATGTTTTGTTCAAAAAAAAATAAGAAAACATTTTATTTTTGAAAAAAAATATCATTCAGTTCGATGATATAAACCATGCAAGTACAAGGCCGACGATACAATAACATTCAGTTCAACAATAAAAACCATGCAAGTTCAGTGCTAGGATACAGTAAACCGTTGAGAATTTACGAGAAAAATATTAACCAAAAAACAGAGCAAGGTCTAGTTAGTGAAAACAAGCTTAGTACATACCCATGCAAGCATCAGTACAAGTACCTTTTTTCGGAACCATTTAAAATTACTCTACAAAAATAGCTCAGTAGAAACATACACATATATCAGTACGACTACTCTGTTTTTCAGACGAGAAAACAGCAGGATCCGTCATGCCGTATGCAAGATTACTCTTAAACGGTTGCGAAGTAGAGAAAACGTCCAACATGACTAAGTTTCACATTTTTGATAGCTATCCAACGGTATTATTTGCCCCATTTTGACAAACTTTTTAAAAAAACCGCATTCAAATCCAATTTTAACCGTATTTGAATTCGTATTTAAACCGTAAGGAAATAGAAAAAACTTTATATAGGAAAAAGTTGCGCATTTTCCATAGCTTTCCAACGCTTTATCATTTGTGTCAATCCGATAAACTGTTTGCAAAAAACAGTGAAAAAACATTTCACCCAGAATTTCACCGTTTTCAACTTACATTTAAATCATATAGAATTTGAAAAAATAGTAGATATATGAAAGATGCGGATTTTTACAAGCTTTCCAACGCCGTCTCATTTGATCAATTCCGACAAACCATTTGAAAATTAAGTCCAAAATATAATTCGCGTTTTCGGTTTTGAAAAAACGGTTTTTTCAAAACTGCTCTTAAATCATAAGTTTTTTGCAAAAAAAATTATAGGATTGTAATGTGGATGTCAAGAGCTTTCCAACGATATATTACATGCCCCGTTTCGACAAAAAGTTACAAAAAAATTTGAACTAAAGAAGACGATTTTTAACAGGAACAAAAAACATCAGTTCAACCGCTCGTATTTTATCAGTTCAACCGCTTGAATTCATCAGTTCAAGTAGGGTAACAGAATAATATTCTGTTACGCGTAACAGAATAGCCCAGATGGCTATATATATGACGGAAACAGTGAAGACAATGCAAAGTTGAAGAAATTGAACAACTGAGGAATTTCAAAACTGAGGAAAAACTGAAATTGAAGATTTTCAACTTTTGGTGGTGGCGTGGCCCACCGTATAAGAATGATGATTTCTGACACCGTGTACAATTGTCGTAGGGCTCTAAGAATCAAATTCTTTGTTAATTTCTTCGCACTTAGAGTGTTATTATTCATTGATTGAAGAAAAACTTTTCTTCATGTGTTGCACATCTAAGTCATCAATTTTGCATAAGTGTTAGGATGAGTGTCCTTTTCAAAGAACATTTGAAGATTCTAAGATATTTAGCTCACACTGCAACTTGATAAATCTCTTCTCATCCAAGGGCTTTGTGAAAATATCGCCTAGCTGTTCTTTAGTCTTCACATGCTCAATAGAAATGTCGCCCTTCAACACATGATCGCGAAGAAAATGATGACGAATCTGAATGTGCTTTGTCTTCAAGTGCTGAACTGGGTTATATGCAATCTTGATGGCGCTCTCATTGTCACAGTAGAGAGGCACATTCTTCACGTTGACGCCATAGTCCTTGAGAGTTTGCTTCATCCATAGCAATTGAGCACAGCAAGAAGAACCGGCTGACAATGTACTCGGCTTGGTGATGAAGCGGAGATACGCCATTTTGTTTCTTCGAGGACCAACAGACCAAAGATCGTCCGAGGAAATGGCATGTGTCAGATGTTAACTTGCGGTCCACACGATCACCAGCATATAGTTAGAGTCTGAATATCCAATGAGATCAAAAACCGAGCCCTTGGGGTACCATAATCCAAGTGTTGGTGTGTGAGCTAGATATCGAAGAATATGCTTCACAACCTTATGGTGTGATTCCTTCGGTGTAGCTTGAAATCGGGCACACATGCAAACACTAAGCATAATATCTGGCCTAGATGCACACAAGTACAATAAAGAACCAATCATGGAGCGGTATACCTTTTGATCGAAGTCAATACCATTTTTATCAGTGCATAGATGGCCATTTGTGGGAACAGGAATTTTGACGCCTTTGCAATGTTGCATGCCGAATTTCCTCCATATGTCCTTGAGGTATTTCTCCTGAGATATGAATATGCCATTGCGCTGTTGACGAATTTGAAGACCTATGAAGAATTTCAATTCTCCCATCATAGACATTTCATATTCCTCTCTCATCATATAACCAAATTAAATGGGTGTAACGTTGGTCGATCTGACTAAAGATAATATCGTCAACATAAATTTGGCACAAAAACAATTCACCATCATAGGATTTAGTGAAAAGGGTAGGATCAAGTGAACCGGGTTTGAAGCCTTTCTTCATGAGGAATTCCTTCAAAGTATCATACCACGCCCGAGGGGCCTGCTTGAGGCCATACAAGGCCTTATTGAGTCTGAAGACTTTGTCAGGATGCTTTGGATCTTCAAAACCTGGGGGTTGAGCAACATATACTTCTTCCTCAAGCTTAACATTGAGGAATGCACTTTTCACATCCATTTGATATAGAGTGTCGGTGTTCTAGAGTAGGGGTACCCTAGTATCCCGAACTTGTGCAGCAGGCGATTCTTGACCCTCATGGCGGGGCTTAGGGTGACCGCCAAGATCCTCCGTGGTTCCTTTGGAGCCATTCAAGAACAAAGTATTCAAGCCAAGGAGACAAGGCCCGGCAAGAGAAGCTTGCCGGGAAGGCCACCCAAGGCACCTAGGAGGCAAGGCCCGGCAAGAGGAGCTTCTTTGGAAAGGCCACCCAAGGCACCTAGGAGACAAGGCCCGGCAAGAGGAGCTTGCCGGGAAGGCCCGATGAGCGACAAGCTTCGAGCAGCGACAAGACAACAACCGCGGCAAAGGCGCTTGTCAGCAGACCATCACTCTGTACTGCTCTCCCGCACATCCACTAACATGTCGCCACAGGACCTTTCGGTAGCAGCGTGCAAGAACCGTCACGGTGAGCGCTGATGGCAGCGGCAATGACAAGATTGCCATCCGGCAGCGGTGGCATCCCCGACGGTCCCTGTTTGCCTTTGTTGGGCGGCGTGAGCGGGCATTTAATGCCTTTGTCCCCGCCGTCGGGGTTAGGTATGATACAACTGTACAAGTATTGTACCAACCACTCCTTTTCCATTTTTACCCTTGTCTACGTTGCCACAGCCGGAGACCCTTGAGCATATAAAAGGAGGCCCATGCGCATAGCGTAGAGGGGGTTCGGAAGGTTGAAGCCGGACACGCTCGGTCTCGTTAGCAGCTTGTGTGTCTTGTAGCACTCAAAGCGTTCGAGCAAGAACTCAATACACTCGGACATGCGGCCGGTAGGAGTGTTATCTCTCCGGAGAGCTCCGGCTGGGTAAACGCTCGTGTATTAGCCGCCTCGATCTGCTCTTCGTGCGACCTCCGCCCCCCGCCGAACCGAAAGGGGCTCGGTCCGCCGGTCCCATAGGTGTTCGTGGGTCAGATCAGCCTCCCCGACATAGAGCGATATCATGATGGTTAGCATAAGCAAGTAATATGCGAATAGCCTCAAGTCTAGCAACAGGTGCAAAAGTTTCATCGAAATCAATTCCTTCAACATGTGTGTAGCCTTGAGCTATAAGCCGTGCCTTATTCCTCACCACAAGGCCATTTTCATCTTGCTTGTTGCGGTAGATCCACTTTGTGCCAATGATATTGTGCTTGCGAGGATCTGGATGTTTTACTAGTTCCCAAACATTGTTGAGCTCGAACTGATGTAATTCTTCTTGCATGGCTTGAATCCACTCAGGCTCCAGAAGTGCTTCATATACCTTAGTGGGCTCTGTGATAGAGACAAAAGCAAAGTGCCCACAAAAGTTAGACAAATGTGAAGCTCTTGAGCGTGTGAGAGGACCTGGTGCTTCAATGTCATCGATGATTTTCTCAATTTGCACTTCGTTTGCAACTCGAGGATGAGCTGGTTGTCGTCGAGGAATCTGATCAGCATTTTCTTCAGCACCATTTTCTTCAGCACCATTTTCTTCAGGTGCATTAGCTTGACGTTCTTCACGTTCTGGAATGAATTCTTCAGCAGATTCTCCGGTCGGAATGACATCCTCAATAGCCTTGAACTTGATAGTTTCCTCAGGTGCTGGTTCATCTTTCACAAAAGGTAGGTGCTCTCTTTGCGAGCCATTAGTTTCATCGAACCTCACATCTATAGTTTCAACAACTTTGTGGTGAACGTTGTTGAAGACTCTATAGGTGTGTGAGTCCTTTCCATAAGAGATTAGTTTTTTTTCTTCACCACCCACATCTGAAGGGGTGGCAAAGAGTTCATCACTCAGCGAGCTCCATATGAAAAAGGTGGCATAGAAGCCAGTCCATTTTGTTTCACATAGGAGGAGTTAGGATAAGCATATGAATAAGCAGAGAAATTCTTCAAGGACTTATGAACATAATGATTAGAAGAATAATGCTCATATTCATAGCCCTTAGCTCTTCCCTGCGAGACAGAGGTGTTAGCACGATGATATCCACTTGAGGACTTCAGGTGAGGAATTTGGTCCATATGAGGACTTGGATCCATATGAAGAATTTGGTCCATATGAAGAATTTGATCCGGGGTTCCTATTCTTCACATGTAGTGTCATGATGACATTCACCTGAAGACTTTCAAGGCACCTTTTGGGAACCCAGATTTTCTTCATAGGGGAACCATTCCTGCAGTTAGTGCCAACATATCTAGCAAATACTTCACCATTCTGATTTTTCAACAGTTTATAGTTGGAGTCAAATGACTCATCAGAAGAATGAGGAGATTCACATGTAAAGCCAGATAAATTGGATGGATCAACTGGAGGTCCCTTTGCGGCAACCCATGAGGTTTTGGGGGTGATGCTCAGGCTTCCAGTATGTACCATCAGCATTAATTTTCCTCTCAAAGGCAATACCCTCTTTCCTAGGGTTTCTGTTGAGGATCTGCTTTTTAAGCACATCACAAAGAGTCTGATGCACTTTGAGGCTTTTGTACATGCATGTCATGTACAATTCCTTCAGCCCTGCATCATCAGTGATACTAGCAATGTCCTCAGATGAGGAATTAGTGATAGTAGAGACAATTGAAGAATTTGTAGCATTAGAAGCATTTGAACATTCAGGTGAAGAATTAGCAGATTCACGTTCAATGCATTTCAAACATGGAGGAACAAATTCTTCCTGAGAAGCGTTGATTTGTTGAGCAAGTAATGAATCGTGCTCCTTCTGAAGATCTTCATAACTCACTCTTAGCTTTTCAAGATCTTGCTTTATCTGAATAAATTCATAAGAAAGCTTCTCATGATCAGATAAGAAAGTGTTATGATGACCTTGAAGGTTGTCAAACCTAGACTGAATTCTCTGAAGATTTTCAGTCAAGGTTTTAGTGCGATCCATTTCTTCACCCAACATATCATCACTTTTGTCTAGCATGTTTTGAACCTTTTGAAAAGCCTTTTGTTGTTTCACAACAATCTTAGCAAGTTTAGAGTAGTTGGGCTTGAAGTTTTCATCAGATTCATTCTCACTTGATTTAGAGGAGGTATATTTGAGTACCTTGGCACCCTTTGCCATGAAGCAATAGGTGAGAGCGTAGTCATCATTGCCTTCATCAGCCTTGTTGGTGGAGCCATTTTCTTCAGAGTTGAAGATAGACTTGCTGACGAATGCAGTAGCAAGAGCTAGACTTGCCACACCAGACTCGGACTCCTCAGATGCCTCCTCTTCCTCATGTTCCTCAGAGTTCATTTCCTTGCCAATGAATGCCCGAGCCTTCTTGGAGCTGCTCTTCTTATGAGATGAAGACTTTGAAGGTTTTGATGATGAAGAATTTGAAGATTTCTTCTTCTTTTTCGCGTCATCAGAACTGTACTCCTTGTATTTCTTCTTCTTTGATTCCTTTTCCCACTGAGGAAAATCTTGAATGTAGTGATCTGGTTTCTTGCATTTGTGGCATAGCCTCTTCTTGTAGTCACTGGATGAGGAATCATTGCTCCTTGAGGATTTTCCAAAGCGACCACGTCTTGAGAACCTTTGGAATTTCTTCACGAGCAGTGCTAGCTCCTGGCTCAGTTCTTCAGGATCACCAAGGCTACTACCAGAATCTTCACCTTCAGATTCAGAGACGACCTTGGCCTTCAAGGCATGTGATCTGCCATAGCTTGAACCATAGAGATCTCTCTTCTCAGCAAGCTGGAACTCATGAGTATTTAGCCTCTCGAGGATATTAGCGGGATCAAGTGACTTGTAATCAGCACGTTCTTGTATCATCACTGCCAGAGTACCAAATGATGAATCAAGCGATCTCAGCAATTTCTTCACCACCTCATGGTCGGTGATGTCAGTGGCACCAAGTGCTTGAAACTCATTTGAGATGTGAGTTAGGCGATCGAAGGTTTGTTGAACATTTTCATTGTCGAGTCTTTTGAAGCGGTTGAAGAGATTGCGAAGAACATCAACTCGAGAGTCACGCTGTGTTGAGGCTCCTTCATTGACTTTGAACAGCCTATCCCAGATAAGCTTGGTAGTTTCCAAAGCACTCACTCTTCCATACCGCCCTTTGCTCAGATGGCCACATATGATGTTCTTCGCTTCGGAGTCGAGTTGCTTGAATCTCTTCACATCAGTAGCATTCAGAGAAGGTGTGACTGGCGGAACACCATTTTCCACAACATACCAGAGATCGTTATCAATTGCCTCAAGATGCATTCACATCTTATTCTTCCAGTAGGGGTAGTCCATCCCCATCGAAGGTAGGACACCCAGCAGAGACCTTGATCATACCTGCGGTCGACATAACTAAACACTAGGAGGTCAAACCAAAATCAGACAGAACAAAGGAGTACCTTGCTCTGATACCAATTGAAAGTGCATTATATCGACTAGACGATGGGGTGAATAGGCGATTTTTATGAATTCTTCACTGAGGAATTTGCGGGTGAGGAAATTCCTTAGCGAAGAACTACTTGCAGCGGAATAAGTACTCATAAGTAAACGTAACAAAACACAAGCATGGTCATCATGATGAAATGAAGACAAATAGACTAAAAAATTGAACTAGGGAAATTGAGAAAGTCTTTAGGCGAAGTCTTCAAACAGATATGAACAAGCACACAACAAGGTAATGAGGAAATGAAAGAGTTGAAGAAATAGAACCAGTAAGCTCGGTGAAGACAATGATTTGGTAGACCAGTTCCAACTGCTGTCTTAGTTGTACGTCTGGTTGGAGCGGCTAGGTATTTAAACCTGAGGACACACAGTCCCGGACACACAGTCATCACCGTGTTCTCCTTGAGCTAAGGTCACACAGACCTCGCCCAATCACTCGTGTAAGTCTTCAGGTGACTTCCAAACCTTCACAAACTCGGTCACTCAGCGATCCACAATTTCCTCTTGGATGCTCTAGACCATGACGCCTAACCGTCTGGAAGAAGCACAGTCTTCAAAGGTAACAAGTGTCGGATCTACGCAAGATCACTCTCTTCAGTCATGCTCAATCACTTGGGTTTGTAGGTGTTTGGGTTTGGGTTTACCTCACTTGATGATTTTCGCTCAAAGTCCTCGGAGGATGGGATGCTCTCAAATGACAAGTGTCAGTTTCTCTTGGAGTAGCCAACCAGCTAGTGGTTGTAGGGGGGCAGCTATTTATAGCCTAGGGAGCAGCCCGACATGATAAGACATAAATGCCCTTCAATGATATGACCATTAGGTGGGTAGATATTTTGGAACAGCTGGCGCATAGCACAACAACAGTCGGAATTTTGAGTATCAAATTCCTCAGGGCTATCATGTTCCTCACTGTGTAGGCAATCCGCACTGGCGAATTCCTAACTCCTCAGTCAGAACAAATTCCTCAGAGACCAAAAGAACTTCGTCTCTGTCACTGAAGAATATGGCTGAACTGTATGAGATTTCCAATGGCTTCACTCAAAGGGATTGGTAGGTGTAGGATTTTGAGTTGGGCATCACTTGGAAATTTTTCCTTAGTATTTCCTCGAACCCCTTTAACAGTACGTTGTTTCCTATGACTCAAGAAAGAGAAAATGAAACTACGAAAACAAAAGTCTTCATGCTTCATGTTCCTCGAATGGATACCTAGTCTTCAAGGTCACACAAATTTCTTCACTTTCAAAGTCTTCAGAAATCCAAAGTCTTCTATCGAAGAACTTCATTTTTAGGGTCGACTTTCTCTGTAAATATCAAACTCCTCATAGACTTATAGACCTGTGTACACTCATAAACACATTAGTCCCTTAACCTATAAGTCTTCAATACACCAAAATCACTAAGGGGCACTATATGCACTTACACTCTCGTGCGCTTGTATCGTGCATGATTGCATGTGGGACATGCACGAAAATATTTGTACTCACCACGGTACAATATACAATCTTTCACACAAGCTTGTATCTTCTGTACTTCAAGTTCCAATGGGCAAACAATTTTCTTTGCTTCATTCGTCCTTCTGGGGAGCACATTATCTTCCGGGAGAATTTCTTTCAAAAGACCTAACATCTCTTTGAAGCCCTTGTTTGATAGACCGTTTGCTGCTTTAAATCTGAGAAGCGCCATGGTGGCACTCGACCTGGGATATTTCTTTTTGCTACCTGGATACAATTCTTTCTTGGAGTCCGCATCAATGGTTGGCAGATCCTTGTACCCAATCATATCCTTTTCTAGGCCCTCGAAATCTGCAATCATAGCAGCAAAATCTGGCATATCAAGATCGTCGTCATCTGCGTGGACGTCTTGGTTTTCCAGTGGGCGTTTCGGCTTTCCGGTGTACCATTGGTAGCTTGATGCCTCTGCCTCGATGTTAGATTCAACATCCATGTGACACTGATCGGGGTTTGGCATCTCGCTACCCTGGGTATCTTCATCCATGACCTCCTCTTCACCGTGTCTGGTCCAACGTGTATATCCATCCATGAATCCCCTAGAGACTAAGTGCATATGGACATCTGCAACTTCAGGTGACTCTATATTGGTACAATCAGTACATCGACATAGGATGTAATCCACATCACCAATTCTCCTCTTTGTACTTTCAGCCAAATTCATGAACTCTGTCACGGCAGTTATAAAATCTTCGGTTTTTCGATTCTTCATCCATCAAGATCGTTCGATCTGCAGCAGACGAATGGTAATTAAAAACAAAAGAACAACATTAATACACGAATTAACTGCTGCCCAGAGATGCGTGCATAAATCACAAGGTTTTATTTTAATAATTACTGAGGGCGCTCCATGTTGTTATCCAGACGTACAATGACAAAAATTAATGGCTAGTCAATTTACACACGATGTACTAGTACTACCTCCGTTTCAGTTTACAAGTCTTGCGCATATACCTAGGTTGCCAATTTTATCATCCTAATATAAACTATATAGCACAAAAATTATATCTTTTGAAAGTAGAAACTCCAAAGTTTATATCGATATATTTTTTGTAATATATGACTTGTATTAGGTAGGTCAAATTGAGGACCTAGGACTACGCGCACACCCTGTAAACTGAGAGAGAGATAGCACAACACTACACTTAGGAATTGAATACCTTAATTAAGCCAATCACGAAAAGAATACCTTAATTAATTAGCCACGAGGCGACCTCCACCCAGCAGAGAGACAAGCGCGATGCGGCGGCACGCCGAGACAGCAGGGTCGAGGAGCAAAGCTTAGTGTGGCTGCCGCCTGAAGTTCGACCTCCACTATCCTGCCATCGACCGCGATGGATGTGCTCGAATCACGCCGTTGCCGACCTCGATGGTTGAGCTCCTACTATCTCCCACCACAGACCGAGGATTGACCTCCTATGACACCTCCACGGCCCATCGACCAAGGATTGACCTCTTCTCCGGTAGCCACTACCTAGGCCGCCGCCGCCATCTCTATATGTAGAGCGGCTTTTTTTTACTGATATCCGCGGAGCGGTTGTTTACGCGGCATCTCACGGTAACTCAATTGTATGGACAGGGTAGTACATCACATACGGTTATGTAACGGCAACCGTGTCTAACCTAGGTTGTCTTCTCACACAGTTTGGTGCGGAAATCGTGTGTGACGTTGTAATACCTAACACAAATTACATGTACAAACAGTCTGCCGTATACAACATATATATAGTGCCATTAGTAGTTCCCGACCGTTAACTTATCTCCACAGTTTCCCCATTTCCCCCAAATCCCTACATAGCCTCCAAATTCCCTCGCGTGGCGCTGACATTGGGGGAATGCGGACGAGTGGTGCTGATGGTTTTGGTGTGGCTGCTCCTACTCGTATCGCCACCAGGACGGTGGTCGTCACCGAGCACTTGCCTAAGGTCATCAGAAGGCAGGTGTACTACGGATCCGAATCGTCCTATCACGTTCCAATCTATCCCGATCTTTTTTAGCATGTCCAAAGTATAGATCCTTGCTGAATCCATCCTGAATGACCCCCCAGCAGAAAGAGATGCGCCACGGATCCGAAGCTTGACTCCAGACTTCCGCAACACGAGTTCAACTCCGAGTTTTGCGCCAGCGAGAAGTACGAAAAGCTGAGTTGTGTGCACGGGCACACTCCCACTCGACGTGTATGCATGGAGGGATTTGACATTGGCAGGAGGCTTCTCGGTTTCCCCTTAAAGGTTAGTGCTAATTAAGTTCATCATTTTACTTCAGTTAATGCCACCGCTCATCCAATACTATTTAACGTTGGCAGGGATATTAGGCTTGTGCCTTTGTTAACTGGCTGGATGAAGAATGGCATTGCAGGGCTCAGAGTGTTATCACCAAGCTTGCAGAAGATAATGTAAAGTTGAAGAGGAAACTGGCTGATCTGGAATGTACAATCAGTACGATGAAGCAAGAAAGAATGAATCACAGGCAACAGATGAAAGCAAGAGACAAGAAGGAACTAACATGTGTAGTTGTTGTTGTCGCATTAGCCATGTTCTGTGCGCTATTTGCAATGATGATTAGGGGTTTTGTTTGACAGTATTGCTAAAGCACATCTAGATGTGTTCTAAGTAATGCACATCTAGGTCCTATGCAATTGATGTTACGCGAAGATTCGTGCAGATATTTTTCTTTGTCTTTTTTCTTTTCCTTTCTAGTTTGATTATTACTAGCTTTATCAATAAGAAGAGCATAATGTATTGCTTGCCAACTGTCCTATTCCGTTTGTACCAGTACCGGTGCATAATCCCAAAACCCGTTCCTTGTTTTTGTCCTGAAAAAGGAAACCAGCCAAACAACCAATAGGAGTCATGCGCAACCCGAGGAATTTGGAGCGACTGGGTACAAATAATTGCGGTTGATTATATCAGCGGTTAGATAATACGTCAACCCCCGCTTCAATTGGCAATTCCTCTTCTCTGCATACCCCGCTTAAGTGTCCACCATCTTCATCGTCCCCGGCAGGCCGCGCTACACACTGGCACACACTCTGCAGCCATGTCGAGCGATAGTGAGGACGACAGTTCGGCCAGCAGTCTAGCGCCCGATGATAGGTCAACATCGGAATCATCCCGCTCATCTTCCATGAGTCCGGTGTCGAGCCCAGACCTCGATTATATCTGGTTCATGCAAAGTACGCCGCCTCCCGAGTCGTCAGACGACAACCAGGCGAATGAGGAGCCGTTGAAGGACGAAGAAGAGGACGACAATGATGATGAGGAGGAATGGTCGAACAAGGAGGAGGACGACGGCGACAGCAACGACGACGACGACGGCGGCGGCGATGAAAAGCCAACGGTCAGCGGCAAGAGGCGTCCTTGCCAAGACGATGTCGCGGGGCCATCCAAAGAACAACAACAAGAAGAAGGAGTAAATTAAGCAGACTATATTTATCTCTGTTTATCCTGTCAATTTCATCGCAGACGGTTAGTATTATGTATTGGACAGAGATATTCTACATGATCGCCAACAGGTTGGTTTGTTCAACTATGTGCCCTGACAAGCACAAAATTCACAAAAAAAGACCGTATGGGCTGTCTATAATGATCGCACACAATTCTGATTACCGACCTGTTTGCCGGGTATCACACACATCTTTTTACGCCGAATTGTTTGTGTTCACCTCACTCATCGCGAACGGTTCATCGGAGTGAACTGTATGCCATATATCGCACACACCTTGATCTGGCTGCCCGTTTATGTTGTTCTATCTCATGCCAAATAGTTCATACAGATCAACCGTATGTCCCTCATCGCACAAGCCACTATAATGTGAACTGTGTTTGATGTATTATTCATCGCAAACGTTTTGCATGATTTCTGACGGTTTTCATACAACATCGTTTGAGATTATTGCCTCGCACACAGTTTCTCGAAGGGTCTTTGATCGTAGTGTCACATTAGCAGGATCCTGCAGTAGTGGTTTATATTGCATGCTATAACTGCAATGGTTCTCAAGTCTACAATAACCATGAGGCTTAGAGGGAAACTCATGTGCACGTGTGGAATAATAAACGGTAAAATAGATTCCTAGTCTCACCTCTAAGAATAGCTCAAGTGTCGCATAATGATTCTATTATCCTGATTGTGGGCATGTCAATGCCGACAACTTTGAGGACACAATGTTAGAAGACCACTTGTGTTGTATCGACCCAATTGTTGTTAAGCTATGAGATCCATTCGTCACAAGTTAATGGTATATAACACAGAGAAATTGAAATGTTTGCATAAATCCTTACCATGAGAGTATTGAGTTCCTTCATGCTTGCTTCATGAGCTTTGGGGTTTTTAAACGCGTCATCGCGATGTGGTGGATATTACAACATCTTACGGGTTGACGAAAAAGTATGATAAGGGACTAGATTTCTCAAGATTGGGATTTGTTCCTCTGACGATGGAGAGATATTCATACAACCCTCTTGGTACGGCGATATCATTCATTGTCTATCCAGACACAATGTGGTTTGATCATAGGATCCTGAAACACAAGAACGAGAAAAGGGAAGACAATTGGCAATGAGAAAACTGGTATAGTGAACAAGTTATTGATTCACGGGGATTCCGATAAATCTCACCTCAGGTTTTGTAACATATCATGAAGTAACAGGAATAACACACATCACAATGGGCGTAGGAAGCGTCCAGACCGAGCTTGGCGGCAATGGTGCGACCGAGTCTTCCTAGATTTCATTGAGGCACCACTTCGGGTTGTCTTGCGGATGGCGCTGGGTGGTGGAGATGCATCGTCGTCGGTGTCGACGTGATCTGTGTCGTTTTCCAGCTACAGCGGGGTCAAAGGACCGAACTGCTTTTTTATGTGATAGAAGGACTCTTCTGTAAATAGAGAGAGACTAGAATGATAACCCAAAAAACCAGATAAGAAAAACCATGCCTGCATGTCGTGCCAAATCATCACTAAATTGGGGGTAGACTGTGTCACATTGCGGGAGGGTAAAATGCGGCAGAAATGTCTAAATTTGGGGTTTAAATTGAGAATTTTCTCAGAAAGGGAAATTCCTATCAATTCGGTGAATTTTAGGGGTAGAAAATAAAATTAACTCTAAAATTTATGTTTGAACAATGTATTTTTATTTACGAATAAATTCTATTTGTATGCGATATTCATTATTATGTGTATTTTGTATCATCAAATCACTACTTGGGAAAAGCCAAGCAGTAGCGCGGGTTTTAGGTATAGCAATAGCGCGGGAACACCCGCTACTGATATGGTTCTACAGCTAACCTGTAGCAGCAGCGCGTGCTGGCCCGCGTTACTGCTATACAAGCGTAGCAGCAGTGAGCTGTAGAACAACGCGCTACTGCTAATAGCTCTAGCGCTCTATACTAAGCCGCGCTACTGCTAATGGCACACTGCTGCTAACTTTACTCACCTCGCTACTGCTAATTTTATTAGTTTCTGATTTTTTTTCTGCATATTTGTTTTGTATTTGAACAGGCTTTATACAAGAATCTTTAGCACATACAAATGTCACCATCATACACATACAAATTGTTGCGAGACCACAAATGTAATCATAGCATATACATACAAATAGTCTCATCAAATCATATCATCATCATAATCATCATCCAACACAAAGTGGTCTCCTGTCATCATCTCGAAAATAGCGATACAAGTCTTGAATACTTGCAACTACATCATCATCCATCTAGACAATAATATACACGAGAAGAGCTATCACTATGAGTGAGAGAGGAACTATGCAGTACATGAGGCGGCGGTTACGAGTCCTCTCTCGCGCTAGCATGAACCTCAAGTAACTAGCTTATGCTTCTTGTTTGCTCTTGAAGCCTTTATGGCTGGCACCCGAGAACCCATCCACTTGCGCTTGACACTCAGGCCACTCGTCGTACACTCCCGAAACCTTCCCTTTGTACACGACATAGCACTGGTTCTTTGCCATCACGAGATGCATCTTCATCAAGAGAATGTGCGATCATATGCAACAAAATATACTAGAGCAACACGAAAAATAAAGGATTAGCAACTAGATGCAACATATAGTATGCAAACTAATTAACTAGAGGTATGCAGGTCATCGTACCCAAACTAACAAAGTAGCGTTACGCAAGTTCGGCAGGGACCATGGACATCACAAAGTTTCATCGCTACAGAATGTATACAAGTTCAACCGACACATATCATCATCATCAGCATCGTAAATCACTATAAGTTCCATCCTTCCATATCATCAATGATGGACCCTAGCTTCTTGAACGGCGTGAGGTCATGACATTGCATGCCTATGCGAGTTCAGACATCAGCTCACCATATAGGGCCGTGGTGGAACATCCCGTTCTCATCGACGACTTCTTTCATGATGATCATCCCAATGTCTCTTTGGATGCAAAAGAAGTCATCTCTAAGTTTATAATCCTCTTCTCCATGAGATTCTACTGTCGGTGGGAAATGACACCTATGGGATCACAAGAATCCCTACTGCGGTTGCGGGGCACGGGGTTGAGAGAAGAGCGGGTCTAACAGAGAAGCACACGGTTCGTTTATCCAGGTTCGGGCCGCGAGGATGCGTAAAACCCCACTCCTGCTTTGGTGGATTTATTCTGTGTTCTTGAGCAAGCTACGGGGTGTAACGAGCTCCAAAAAGCCGAATCCTCCTCCTGGTCGCCCCGGGCCTCCTTTTATAGGTGAAAGGGGCTGCCACAGTGGCACACAGGAGGTGGAACGGTCTACAGTGGCACGAAGTTATCCCTCGTATTACAGGACAAGGTGCATTTAATGCATCGCATAGTTGTCCTCTCACTTTATCGGGGATGGGGGCGAGGCCCGTCCCGTCCGTCGCCGCTCCTCCAGGCTTCGACACGCGCCCTGGCCAGCGGTGCATGCGGTGCCATGTAGGCAGGCAGGCAGTTGAGGTGGCGCGGTGGTGGAGCCTCCACGAAGGGCTGCATGTTGCCATGCAGGTGCCTGCCCAGTTGGTTGGGTCGGCAGCTGCATGCGAATGGCGGCGGAGACTTGGTTGGTGCGGGCCTGATAGTGGCCCTGCTGGTGCGCTTGGCGAGGGCCTTGCCGGGTGGCCCGACAAGGGTCTTGCCGGGTGACCCGGCAAGGGTCTTGCCGTGGCGCGCAGGCGTCCCCGGCAAAGATCTTGCCGGGGGTCTTGTGGGTTCCTTCGGCGAGGATGGCTGCCTTCCCATCCTCACTTGATCTGGACTATTCCTTGTCTTCACAAAGATCTGGATGCCACCACAGAGGTGCCTCCCGAGCCGTGTCCCAACACCTGTGTTGAGTGTTGGTGGGCTCAAGGGTGGCTCGCTAGGCTGGCGTGGGCGAGCTGCCCCGACAAGGGTCTTGCCGGGGCCGTTGGGGCCGCCCCGGCAAGGATCCTTGCCGGGGAAACCTGCTTCGCCCATGTGATCTTTGTGGCCTTGGTCCTTGTTGTTGCTTTGCATCATCTTGGGTTTCGGTCTTACCTTGGCTCACCTCCTCCATTCTGCTTGGTGTGGCCGTGGGCGTGGCTCTGACTACCCGTGCACAGGTTAAGGGGTACAAAAATGTGCCCCTAGTTTTGTACACCGACATCTACCCACTTGCGAATATGATCATCGTTTCTGCTTGTCATGCGAAGCTTTTGGTGATCCGTGCTGAACTCAATCATGAGATGGAGGAGGTAGAATCCATCTTTCTTGCTTGGTTTTGGGACATGGATGCAGAAAAAGTTAGTTTTATGCGAGAAACCCAAATTCTTGTTCCATCGTTTCCAGATCTGCAAGTGGCCACCCGTAATGCTAAAGCCTTGGAGAGCATCATCTATAATATACATTATGTGGGTGTAGTCCTTCTTCTTGTAGTTTCTGGTAGACGACATGGGAGACTCCCGGGTAAATAATGATAAGGACGGCGCGCCCGTCGCTGTGGGGAAAAAGACACCTCAAATTATTCTCCATATGAGGGATAAGTAATGATTGAAATGTACGAAAGGGTTCTCCGGAACTGACTTACTTTGGATGATAAGGCAGGAGGACAATTTCCTGGTCCTTATTCTGTACCGTAAAGTTTTGGAGGTACTCCCTAGAAGTTTCATGCTCAAAGTCGCCGAGACTCAAGAAGGACTCATGCATGTAGTACGGATCCGCCACACAGATTTGCGAGACTTCTTCTCTCTTCATGACGGAGCTCATATGTAGTGCAAAAAGGCGGACAATTGTAAAATCGAGCTGCCTTGTCAGAAACATCTCGAAGATATGGTTAAACCGCAGGAAGAACACGTCCACGAGCCATGTGTAGACGTCGCACCTCCCCTCAGGCACACCAGCCACGTATGTCGGATATCCTGGATCCTTCGAGGCTAGTAGGCTTTTCTCAGTAGACATCACATGGTCGTGAAGTCTCCTAAGATCCCCTGATAGTGCCTCCAGCGGTTTTAGCGGTAGCATCGGCTCACCCGCGACATGGAACATGGCCGCACCTTTGATGTGTACATGCTCTTCAAAATCCACCGTCTGGCTGCTATGTGCTTTGGCCTGTTTGTAGGCAGCTAAGCCTATCTTCCCCGGTCTCTTCCTCTCTTTTTTCTTGGGCACACCTTCAAGACCCTTCCTTAACCCCTGCCCCAGTGTTGCCGGGCTAAGCACTGTACTACCCCCGGCTAGTTGAACTTGTGTTAAGGCGGCATCTTCAGGCGTATCCTGTGAGGATTTCTTGAAGAGAGACTTCTATCAATCCCTGCTAGGACGTTCCTGACCAGGGAGGTCATCCACATCCTCATCAGTATGCTGATAGCCCGATTCATCATATGGCTGACTCATCATCATATATAAGTCGCCGTCATAGGTGCCTGTATTGAGGAAACCCATTGGGTCCTCCGTATCCTCCATCTCATTATCCATTCTTTGTTCTACCGGGCCGATTACATCAGCCACTATTGGACCCCCTTCATCATGTTGTCCGCCGCTCTGACCCGGCACTACAGGAGCTGGTAATTACGTAGGCGGGGTGGTGGTCTCCATACATGCTTGTTGATGTGTGGTTATCGGTGTGCTCTCGACCGGCCCAGACGAAGAAGGTTCTTCGGCCATAGCAGCACCCAACCCTTGCAACTTCCAATCCGCAGCGGGGTCTCGTCGTCCTCTCCCCCTAGCCGTTCTGGAGGAGGCAAATCCTCGTGCCCCGATTTCACGCTCGATAAGGTAACCCTGAAGTACCCAGCGGGGATCGGCTAGCTGTGGAACGTGAGTTCCAAGGGCTTCGTTATCACCCCCTTTCCCACGTCCACCTTCTGGCCTTTGATCAAGTAGAGTACGATGCACATGGTTTCGTCGGCCTGCAAACACATGTCTGCGGCGTAAAACATCCGAAAGGCAACGAAAATGGAATATTCTAGATATATATGTTGGTGCGACATGTAATTACCGTGAGGGAGTCGTGCTCAGCCAAAGATGAAGGCCCGCCTAGCGCGCCAGAGACTGAGGACAGGCTGCTATGAGCGGGTGCGGGTGCAGGTGCGAGAGCAGGCCCGGTTGAAAGCACAAGTGCTCTCTGGGTGATTTTGGTAATTAATGTCAACATATCTCTTGTTAGACTAATACTTTTATCTAGTATATTTAATAGAGTTCAACAAAGGCGTGGCATGGACAAGAGGATGTGGAACCCCTTCAAGATGCTAAGGACAAACATTGGCAAAAGCTCAAGACTCTACATTTTCATTTTAGTGATCCCAGATCACATTGAGACCTTAGGAAAGCCAATACTATTGAAAGGGGATGAGGTGTTGCTTAATGGCTTGATTGCTCAAAGTGCTTAGTGATATACTCCAATGCCATCAACCACTGAGGGAGTCCTGGATTATGGGGTCCTCGGGTGTCCGGGCTGTGTGATATGGGCCGGACTGATGGGCCGTCAAGATACAAGGAAGAAGGCCTTCCCCAGTGTCCGGATAGGACTCTCCTTTGTGTGGATGGCAAGTTTGGCATATGGACGTATAGTTTCCTTCCTTTGTAAACCGACTCTGTACAACTCTAGGCCTCTCCGGTGTCTTTATAAACCGAAGGGTTTAGTCCGTAGAGGCTATCAGAATTCATATAGGCTAGACATCTAGGGTTTTTGCCATTACGATCTCGAGGTAGATCAACTCTTGTAATCCCTATACTTATCAAAGTCAATCAAGCAGGAACTAGGGTTTTACCTCCATTAAGAGGGCCCGAATCTGGGTAAACATCGTGTCCCCTTTGTCTCCTGTTACCGTCGATCCACAGACGCACCGTCCGGAACCCCCTACCCGAGATCGGCCGGTTTTGACACCGACATTGGTACTTTCATTGAGAGTTCCACTGTCTCGTCGGTAGAAGGTTCGATGGCTCGTTCAATCATCAACAATGGTGCTGTTTCCGGTGAAACTTTCCTCCCCGGTCAGCTTTTTGTGTTTGGCGGCTTCGCTCTTCATGTCAATTTGGTTGGCCACCTTGAACAGATCAACAGCCACGCCCCTGGTCATCAGATTCGGGAGCCTGAATTACGTCGCTAATATCCGAGGAGATTTGATCTTCGAAGGGTTCAAGGCCTCGACCGCTGTTCCTCATATCCAAAAAAGGAAACCCATGGGATTCATCATCAGGCACCACTCAAAGAACAATTATCACCCCTGCCCTGGCCATAGATCCAAAGCAGATCACCACATCCGAACATGGGAGCTTAAAACCCATCGGATCCTCTCCTACCATGGAGCCCTTTGCCGAAGATCCAGAGGCGACGATGTCTTCGACAAGCCTGGAATCAAGTAGGACTCTCCTTGTCATCGGAGAGCCGAACTCACCTCTGGAGGCCAGCTCCAAACTCTCAAGGTCTGCGTCTAGTGAGCACAACCTGGAAGAATCTGTCATGCCTATCCCCGCAGGTCCCCGGTTCCCCGTATGACCTTCGTTCTTAAGCGAGGCCTTGGACTTAATGCGATCCCTCGCCATTACGTAAGTATCACCTCCAAACCACGCCCAGCCCAAACTAGGGGCTGAGCACAGGGAATTTTGCGTCCCACCCACCACCCACTTGGTCGCCACTGTCGAAGATTTAACTGACATGCTCGACGACGCCACCGAAGATATCGGCGACGCCGGAGACAAACCAGGCCAAGACCCACCCTTTACTGGGCATTGGACGGCCACCTCTACATATGATGTGTATATGGTGGATACACCTAAAAAGGATGACGACGACGGTAGGAAGGATCCAAGCGAGGATAAGCCCGTCGAGGAACCACCAAAACATCGACGTTAGCGGCGCCACTCAAAATTGCATCGTGAAAAGGAAAGCAATACTGGCACCGGAGACAATAGCACTCCGGACGATGCCGAAGATCCTGAAGACCCGGTCGAGCCTGCGTCCGAGTAGGATGAATGGGAGGAGGGACAATTTAACCCCGACGAGCCGGTCGGGAATGAGGATTCAGAGGATAGTAACAATCTACCGATCTCTGAGGAGGATGTCAGCCTCAGCAACAAAGATTTCATCGTGCCAGAGGAACCCCTCAAGCAAGAATGCTTCAAGCAACAGCTAATCGCAACTACGAGGAGCCTAAAAATGAAACAACAATAGCTTTAGGCCAAGCAGGATACACTCAATGATAGATGGACCCAGGTCCTAGCCGCCAAGCAATATGGCCTCGAGCGTCCAATAAAGAGTTATCCGAAGTGTCGGCTACTGCCACAATTCGACGATGAGGCCCTTGAGCCAATGCCGTCAACATATGACCATGCTGATGAACTAGACCGACCACCACGTGGGCGAGACAAAGCGGCTGCCTATGCCGAACACCAACCTGCACCACCTCGCCATAGAGGCAAAGAGGTAGTGGCTCTAGGATACATCTATGACTTATGCCAGGACCTGGACAATAGAGCCACTAGGCTAGATCAATCTATGGATCAAGGGGGCGTGCCCCAACGCGAGAAGACGGCCATCAAGCTTGGTGCAATAGGCATTGATACGTCTCCGTCGTATCTACTTTTCCAAACACTTTTGCCTTTGTTTTGGGCTCTAACTTGCATGATTTGAATGGAACTAACCCGGACTGACGCTGTTTTCAGTAGACTTTCCATGGTGTTATTTATGTGCAGAAACAAAAGTTCTCGGAATGACCTGAAACTACACGGAACGTCTTTTAAAAAATAATAAAAAATCCTTGCCAAAGATGAAGACCAGGGGGCCCACACCCTGTCCATGAGGGTCGGGGCAAGCCCCCGCTAGGGCGCGCCTCCCTACCTCGTGGGCCCCCTGGAGCTCCTCCGACGCCAAATCCAACTCTATATATTTGCTTTCGGGGAGAAAAAAATCAAGGAGAAGAAATCACCACGTTTTACGATACGGAGCCGCCGCCAAGCCCTAAAACCTCTCGGGAGGGCTGATCTGGAGTCCTTTTGGGGCTCCGGAGAGGGGGATTCGTCGTCGTCATCATCATGAACCATCCTCCATCACCAATTTCATGATGCTCACTGTCGTGTGTGAGTATTTCCATCGTAGGCTTGCTGGACGGTGATGGGCTGGATGAGATCTATCATGTAATCGAGTTAGTTTTGTTAGGGTTTGATCCCTAGTATCCACTATGTTACGAGATTGATGTTGCTATGACTTTGCTATGCTTAATGCTTGTCACTAGGGCCCGAGTGCCATGATTTCAGATCTGAACCTATTATGTTTTCATGAATATATGTGTGTTCTTGATCCTATCTTGCAAGTCTATAGTCACCTACTATGAGTTATGATCCGGCAACCCCGAAGTGACAATAATCGGGACCACTCCCGGTGATGACCATAATTTGAGGAGTTCATGTATTCACTATGTGCTAATGCTTTGTTCGGTTCTCTATTAAAAGGAGGCCTTAATATCCCTTAGTTTCCATTAGGACCCCGCTGCCACGGGAGGGTAGGACAAAAGATCTCATGCAAGTTCTTTTCCATAAGCACGTATGACTATATTCGGAATACATGCCTACATTACATTGATGACTTGTAGCTAGTTCTGTGTCACCCTAGGTTATGACTGTTACATGATGAACCTCATCCGGCATAATTATCCATCACCGATCCAATGCCTACGAGCCTTTCCTATACTGGTTCTCGCTTATTTACTTTCCCGTTGCTACTGTTACAATCACTACAAAACACCAAAAATATTACTTTTGCTACTGTTACTTTTGTTACCGTTACCACTACTATCATATTACTTTGCTACTAAACACTTTGCTGCAGATATTAAGTTATCCAGGTGTGGTTGAATTGACAACTCAACTGCTAATACTTGAGAATATTCTTTGGCTCCCCTTGTGTCGAATCAACAAATTTGGGTTGAATAATCTACCCTCGAAAACTGTTGCGATCCCATATACTTGTGGGTTATCAGGCATAATCTCACTCGGGCTGAAAACCGAACACGGACGTTCGAACTCCGTCGTGACGTTACCCGATACAGAGGAGCCACACACCCCTTTTGCTATACCAATGAGGTAATGCAGCACCAGTTTGCAGAAGGGTTTAAACCTGTAAACATTGAATCATACGATGGAACGACAGATCCCACGGTATGGATTGAGGATTTTCTTCTCCATATTCACATGGCTCACGGTGATGATCTCCACGCCATTAAATATCTCCCCTTAAAGCTGAAAGGACTGGCATGACACTGGTTAAACAACCTCCCAGAGAACTCTATTTGTAGCTAGGAAGATTTGGAGGATGCCTTTCGAGACAACTTCCAAGGCACCTATGTCTGGCCTCCGGATGCCGATGACCTTAGTCAAATAGTACGGCAACCCGGAGAGTCAGCCCGCAAACTCTGGACTCGGTTCTTAATTAAAAAGAACCAAATCTTCGATTGTCTGGACGCCTAAGCCCTTGCGGCCTTTAAACATAGCGTCCGCTACGAATGGCTAGCCCGACACCTCGGTCAGGAAAAACCGAAGTCTATGGCAGCTCTTACCGCACTCATGACCTCCTTCTGCGCGGGAGAGGACATCTGGTTGGCTCTTAGAAGCAACAGTACCAGCGACCCAGGCACCTCCGAAGCCAGGGATGGCAACGAAGGCCACGACGCAACAAACACAAGCGTCAAAAAAACAATGAAGAAACCAAAGACACAACGCTTAACGCCAGATTCAGTGGCTCTAAATCCTGTCTGCAGAAGAAGCCATTCAAAGGAAATAAAGATGGTCCATCTAATTTGGACCAAATACTCGATCGGACTTGCCAGTTTAATGGCACCCCTGACAAGCTTGCCAATCATTCCAACAGAAATTGTTGGGTCTTCAAACAGACCGATAAGTTAAATACTCAACATAAGGGGAAAGGGCCGCCAAGCGAGGATGATGAGGAGCCCCGCCCACCGAATCCAGGGGGGCAAAAGAAAATTTCCCCTAAGGTGAAAACAGTGAATATGATCTATGCCACGCATATCCCCAAGAGGGAGTGCAAACATGCGCTAAGGGACATCTACGCGGTAGAGCCTGTCGCCCCTAAATTCAACCCATGGCTGGCTTGTCCGATCACCTTCGACCGCAGGGACCACCCGACTAGTATCCATCATGGAGGTTTGGCAGCCCTAGTCCTCAATTCGATCATCGATGGATACCATCTCACTCGGGTCCTTATGGACGGCGGGAGCAGCCTTAACCTGATCTATCAGGACACTATCCGTAAAATGGGTATTGACCCGTCAAGAATCAAACCTAGTAACACCACCTTTAAATGAGTGATACCTGGTGTCGGTGTCAAAACCGGTGGATCTCGGGTAGGGGGTCCGGAACTGTGCGTATAAGGCGGATGGTAAAAGGAGGTGAGGGACACCATGTTTACCCAGGTTCGGGCCCTCTCGATGGAGGTAATACCCTACTTCCTGCTTGATTGATCGTGATGATATGAGTAGTACAAGAGTTGATCTACCACGAGATCGCAGAGGCTAAACCCTAGAAGCTAGCCTATGGTATGATTGTTGTTGTCCTACGGACTAAACCCTCCGGTTTATATAGACACCAGAGGGGGCTAGGGTTACAGTAGTCGGTTACAAGGAGGAGATCTACATATCCGTATCGCCAAGCTTGCCTTCCACGCCAAGGAGAGTCCTATCCGGACACGAGGCGAAGTCTTCAATCTTGTATCTTCATAGTCCAACAGTCCGCCAAAGGATATAGTCCGCTGTCCGGATACCCCTAATCCAGGACTCCTCAAGAGCCTGAACCAGGCTTCAATGACGATGAGTCCAACGCGCAGATTGTCTTCGGCATTGCAAGGCGGGTTTCCTCCTCCGAATAATCCATAGAAGATCTTGAACACAAGGATAGTGTCCGGCTCTGCAAAACAAGTTCCATATACCACCGTAGAGAGAATAATATTTTCATCAATCTAATCTGCTGACACACTTGATATCATGACATCATACCACGGCCCGGTCACTATTCGAACCGTTTTTCTCAACCAGCCTTGGCGCATATCGCGAGGCGGTTTCCTTGGCAGTCTTGTCGAAGTAGAGATCGCATCCCCTTATCACGGGATTCTCATCAATACGGGCGTGGGTAACCCAACCGCGCCATCAATTAAGGCGCTTGGGGAATAAGCGGGTTTACCAGGCTAGTGGGGGCGTCTGATTTAAATCGCCTTTATAAAGGGATAAGAGTTCACCTTTTTTCACCCACGACTTCTTCCTCCTTGCTCATCCATTCTCGCGCACTCGAGATCCAACACCCAAGTTCGCACCTTTCTCCTCACACCGCTCCAACCATGATCAGAGCGGGAGGCAAGTGGATGAAATCCTCCGTCACACAGGAGGACATCAAAAAGCTGCGGGGAGCCGGATACTTGGCCGCTTATATCGCGCACCGGCTGCCCGACGAGGGGCGGATCGTCCATACCCCGGAACCTTACGAGAGGGTAGTTTTTCTCACCCACTTCATCCACGGACTGGGGTTCCCCCTTCACCCGTTTGTCCGCGGCCTCATGTTCTACTACGGGTTGGACTTCCATGATCTGGCCCCGAACTTCATACTCAACATCTCGGCATTTATCGTCGTGTGTGAGGCCTTCCTCCACGTCCAGCCCCACTTCAGCCTGTGGCTGAAGACCTTCAATCTCAAGCCGAAGGTTGTAGGCGGCCAGCAAGCGGAATGCGGAGGCGCCATGGTGGGCAAAATGCCCGATGACACATGGCTCGAGGGCTCCTATGTGGAGACCATAAAGGGGTGGCAATCGGGGTGGTTCTACATCACCGAACCGCGCGACACCAACTGGGTGGCGGCCCTCGAGTTCTGATCCGGAATCCCCACGCAGCTTACCTCCTAGAAAGAGAAGGGCTTGTCCTGGGGTTCATCGGTGGAGCTGGCCGGACTCAAGAAACTCAAGCTTGTCAACATGGTCCAGGTCATGCTCTTCCGCCGGATCCTCCCGTGTCAACAACGGGCGTTTAATATATGGGAGTTCGACCCGGCCCAGCATCAGACTTTGGGCGGGCTCTTTGACACGACGCATAAGGACGTCTGGAGGGTGCTTTTCAAGGGCGCCGAGGTCCCCCCTCCCTTACCGAGGACCGCGGACTTAGCGCGACGTGCCCTGCGAATCCGGTAAGTTCTCTACACCTTATAGTGTAGTTACTTTCCCCAGTTTAATCATGTGCGGGATCTGAGCGCCCATGCCTTTGATAGGACTGGGTGGAGACATCGGAGCAGATCAACTGCCCGGCCCCCCTTCCCGAAGATCCAGCCAACGCTCTCCTGACGGTGATGCTGACCCCGACACCTTATGAGGTGCCGGAGAAGAAGACCAAGAAGAAGGCCGCGGGGACTCGAAAGAGTTCCCAGCGTCAGGTGATATCGGACTCATCGTCCGATAATTCCGAGACGCACTCCACTTGTGAAGACGAGGAGGAGGAAGATAAAGGTTCTCCCCCTCTAGCCAGGGGAGACAAGAAAAGGAAGGCTGCCCCAACCGGGGAGGCCGAAGGGTCCAAGAAGGGAAGGACTCTCCTTCCTGACTGTTCCACGACCACCGCTCAAAGCGAAGATGAGTGGTTGACCAGGGACAAGCCCCTTGCGAAGTCGTAAGTATTCGGATACCAGAGTAATTCATGGTATGCTTTTATTGCACTGCTTCTCCTTACGCCGAATATGATTATGCAGTCCGCCTCGAGCCCGCATCGACGTATCCTCGTCGGACGGTTATTTGGACCCGTCGGCTATGAGTAGCGATTCACTTCCGACTGCCTCCTCCCCTCGCCCTACGGACAACGTCGAGGTGTTGTCTCAAAGGGTGCCAAGCCGAGGGGAGGTAGTCCTGGAGGCACCTCAAGGCGACCTTCCGGACCCTGGGCGCAAAGGGAGCAAGACTCCCACGGGCTCCAAGTTTGGCCCTCAGCCGAACACCGCACCGGAACTACCAGTGGTCCCAGACTCCGGCAGGCGACCCCCTGCTAAGAGGGGCAAGCCGCCCGTGCTGGTGACCTCTGTCCATCCAGAGGCACCAGACAACTTGCTGGAAGTTCTTCGCAGCGCTTCCATCGACGAAGAGCACCGCACTATTATGAGTGCGGTGATCAAAAAGGTTCAATCCGCCAAGAGTGGACTGACTGAAGCCTGTGCCAGCCTCCTAACAGGTTGTGAGGTGAGTAATCTAAATATAGGAAAACATCACCGCATAGACAGTAGCCCCTGATGCTCTGTTCGGTGTTCGAAGAAAAGCCGAATAGAGGGTCAAATAGTAACCACAGGAGTCTAATCCAAATATGTCTGTATGCGTATGCAGGCTTCATCGGCCGGCTGCCACACGCAAGGAGGTCACCGGTGATCAAGCAGGACCTCAGGCGGTCCGAGGAAGAACTCGGCCGTGCCAAGAAGCAGCTCGAGGAGAACAAAGGTAAGCAATACCTTGCCTATATAAAAAAAGAAATAAATTTTATTGCAAGATAATAGGATCATCACGAATGTGCCAGGGACCACAACCGAAATGGCGACCCTGAAGAAGGCGCTATCCGAGGCTGAAGACAAAGCGGCCAAGGAGCGCATGGAGCGAGAAAAACACGAGGCCCAAGTGGGCGAGGTGCAGGAAGAGCTCCAAGCGCTCGTGAAGAAGCACGAGTCCTTGGAGCTTGAATCGAAGACGCGAGAGTCCGAGCTTTCCAAGGCCCTCGAAAGTGCAAAACATGCCAAGGCCGAAGCCCAAAAGGCCCTCCAGGAGATTGAGGCAGTGAAGAAGATAGCGGCGGGTAAGGCATTCATTATGCAAAGCAAGCATGTGAAAGAAAATTTCTATTTACTTACCCTAGTTCGGAGCTCTCGTATGCGTTCGCAGATACGCCTGCGGTGTGTCCGATGCCGCGGAGTTCTACCGGGCCGAGGAGGGAGCTTCGATGGAGAAGGTGTTACGGTCGATATCGGGACCGAACACCCGATGCCCTTGAGCGATCAGCTGAAGCAACTGGTCGAACTCCACAAGGCGGCCGAACAGGCCATGAAGGGCCTTATAGTTCGGATCTGGCCTGGCGATGCCCTTCCCAATAGCTACTTCGGCCTAGTGAGGGGGCTTGTGGATGCCTGCCCACGGATGGAAGTCATAAATCGATCCGTCTACATCGATGGTGCACGCAGGGCGTTCGCCCGTGCAAAGGTGCACTGGGCCAAGATGGACGCCGAGAAGCTGGTAAAGGAGGGGCCGCTGCAGGGCAAGGAGCATCGCCACCCCAAAATGTATTATGAAGGTGTCCTGAAGGGTGCCCGTCTCGTGGCGGACGAGTGTACCGAAGATGTAGTCTTTGAATGAACTTGCTCATGTGATCCTGTATTATGAAAACTAGTTCATGTGCGCTATGCAACGCTTTTGTATTTAAAATATTACCTTCTGTGCGGCCGTTTATAAATCTGAGAGTTGGCTAGTCGTGACACGCTTCCCCATGCAACTAGTGCTGGGGTGTTCGGGATAAATCTGAGCACTATTTTTCCCATTTTTGGGTCCTTCGAGGGAGGTGCTCAGCGCAACGAACCAAGCAATCGGACTATAATGCTTTATCACTCTCACTTAGCCATAGAATTCTACAATTTTAAATTTTGGCAAAGCCCCTAGTATTCGGAAGGCCGAATTTGGGGCGCTATAAACGCCTAAGTCGGACAAGGCCGACTCCTCGCCCGAAGCGGAAAAAGTCTTTAGGGACTTGAGACCTCTCGAACAGCGACCAGCTCTCGCCTTATCATGGCAATCAGTTTTAGCTTTCTCTACTGAGGTGTTCGTCCGGAAGAACCGGGACACAATCGCAGTAGTTCTCCCAGTGCTACCTTAGCCGATATACCGGAACATAAGGTACCAAAACATGGTAGCCGGGCAAACCCAACTATTGACCCAAGACATGATTCGGAGTTGATGCAAATAATGCTATAAGCTCGGGGTGCCACACTGTCGAAAGTGTTCGGACTTCTCGCGCCGTATTATGGGGTATACGGAAGCCCTTGGCGTACTGGCCGTACCAGAGTGTACGGGTGCTAACTGTCGTAAATGAATATATATATATATATAAAAGAATATAGAATGCGATAATAGACTAGTGCTATGCATTGTTTATTCGAAAAATGCGTCGAAGCAGACTGCTACAAGTAGTGCGGTAAGCAAAAAATAGGACTATTTGACATGTCCCATCCAAGGGCAAGCTGCGGACTGGTATCTTAAAGTAGGTATTTCACTCGTTATTAGAGACCACCTGTGGATTCCATTGCGCGACGTAGCTTCCTGCCTCCATGGATGTTGTACCATGTGTCCGGCAATCGTACTGCCGGATAGGTCTTCCAGAGAGTAATGTCCTGAAAGAGAAAGAATGATAAAGGTAGTAAGCCCCTAGTGCGGTTGAGCCGCATTGTGGGACGTGCCGTGATTGTGCACCCGCCTATGCCTATGGTATTTTCAATGCGTAATTATGTACGGGTGGAACGAATTTCGTCGTTCGACTGAGGCTAGGGCGGGGGCCGAATTGCTAGGCGAGCTCTGAGCGTGCCAGGTGATCCTGTTGCAGATTGCTCCGGACGCGCTTGACGGTGTCCAGGGGCTTTATCGCCGAACTGGTGGATTGCCTTAGGAGGCTGCTTTGTGCCTCCGCTGCGAGGGCCGCAGTGTGCTCCTCCGTACGGAGCGAGCGCTCTGTGTTTCCATTGACTGTGATGACCCCCTAGGTCTTGGCATTTTGAGCTTGAGGCATGCATAGTGCGGTACTACATTGAATCTTGCAAACACGGTTCGCCCGGCAAAGGCGTGATAGCTTGTGGAGCAGGGCGATATCGAAGATTAACTCCTCGCTTCGGAAGTTGTCTGGAGATCCGAAGACCACTTCCAGTGTGATTGAGCCCGTACCATGGGCCTCTACACCTGGGATGACGCCTTTAAAGGCCGTTTTTGTGGGTTTGATCCTCGAGGGGTCTATACCCATTTTGTGCACTGTATCCTGATAGGGCAGGTTCAGGCTGCTGCTGCCGTCCATAAGGACTCGAGTGAGGTGAAATCCGTCAATGATGGGGTCTAAGACCAATGCGGCAGATCCGCCATGACGGATACTAGTTGGGTGGTCCCATGCGATCGAAGGTGATCGACAGGAGGACTGTCGGTGTTCTGGGAACGGGGGTACCCAGACTTGCCTGCCTGCGGCCTGCAGCGTGGCTCAAGGGGTGGCCCATCAAGGCCCATCTTCATCAGCACAAGCTCAAGACCCTCGCGAGGGGCCAAGCCTCATGGGCGGACAACAGGAAGCTTCCTCGAGCACGGCCTCGTCGGCTGGCTCGCGAGGCGGAGAGATCAAGGAGGGGTACCTCACGAGGTGCCCATGACGCAAGCCATCACGACCAAGGGCGCCCGGTGAGGCGCCCGGCCAGCGCGATGTCCTCCTTTCCTCTTTGGTGCAAAGGGAGCCAAGCAGCGAGAGCATCAAGCAAAGGCATCCGTTTGATTGCAACAAGACCAAGAGCGTGCATAGCGGCAGGAAGGAAGTCATTGTGGAGCCCAAGCCGGCGTCACCACCAGAGCCTTTGACAGGCGAGGACCAACTTTAGTCAGGATAAGTGTACTAGATGTTCCCCTTCAAAATGGCCAATTGTTGGCGCCCTTCCCGCTCAATATTTGGGATGAGGCCCTGGGCCTCTGCCTATAAATAGGACTAGCCTCCCACAGGGTAGAGGGATCTGGATTCAGAGAGGATCGAGCACCTCGAATCAGCAGAGAGAGAGAGAGAGCGACTGAACTCCCCCTAGCAGTTCATCGCACCAGCCGAGAACAGACCCTCGCGAGGCTGTTCTTCCTTGTATTGTTCATTATCAGCCCAAGAGGTAACCCACCACACCACAAACTAGAGTAGGGTATTACACCACAATGGTGGCCCGAACTAGTATAAACCCTGTGTCTCTTGTGTTGTTCCTTTCATAGCTCTAGATCCTAGCGAGGCGGCGAGGTGCAGGTAGGTAGGGGGTGAGATCTCCGCGCGCACCCGGTGTTGAACCTCAGGGTCTGCGGAACCCGAAATCCGACATTTGGCGCGCCCGGTAGGTGCGCCGGAAAACGCTTCGCCGCTTGGCCCGTCAGATCGTCATCATCATGTCCGGCGACCAGGCGTAACCCTGATCCTGGGCGGCTGGCCCGCCACGCAGGCCGCTCACCGGGCGACCCCATGCCCAGTGCAGCTCAAGGGTCCGCAGGCATCTGCGGGCCGCATGACGCAGACAGCCAACAACAGCTCTCACGCCACGGCAGCGCGGTCGGCGGCGTAGGCCTCCAACCACGCCCAGCAGCCACGGCGGGTACACCCGATGGGAGCAGGCGAACTCAAGGGCCGCGCTCACGGTGGCCCGAGAGCTACTGCAATGCAGGCTGCTGGAGGGCGGCCGCGACGTGCTGCTAGAACGGGTGGCAGAGCTCCTGGGCTTCACCGCATCGGGGGCTCACCCCTTATACACCCAACTCCCACCTCAGGTCCAGTGCGGCCCATGCGGAGGCTCCACGCACGCCCGCGCAGCTCCAAACGGACTCCAAGGCCACCCCAACGCCAGCTAGGCCGTCAGCACTGGGCCAGCAGCGGCGCCGCCTCCGCCTCCGGCCAGCGAAGAAGGACTCGCCACGACCCACGGCCCCAGTGGGCCACCACGCTACCGCCCCTAGGTGGGCGCCTCAAGCAGAACTGCGTGGCACACGGAGCACTACGGCGCAACCTTCAGGATGGCGGCCCCAGAAGAGTACGTGCCGCACTTGATGGACCAAGGGCACGCATATCAGGACGAACAAGGCTCGCTCCTCGGCCCAAGCTAGGGGGACGAGGCACCAGAAGCTGAGCTCTTCCAGGAGCCCGGAAGACCACAGCCGGCCCACTTATTTGGAAGCGACGATTATCGGGTACCGCTAATTCCTCAGGAGCAGGCATACGCTAACCATGGATCGCAGGAGGTGCAGGTCACCACAGCGGGCGGTTGCCCCACTCTGGCAGTTTCCTACCCCTCAGGAGGAGGGCGTCGAGGGCTGCAGGAGAGGGGCCGAGATCCGGCATCACCACCGCGGCATTCAGAGCAAGGCGTCCTCAGGAGGTAGGCCCTCTGCTGGGGAGGTGCCTCAGGGCCTGCCCCTGGCAGAGGACCCGTGGTCGTCGGGGGAACCGCTGGCAACCGCTCTACCCCATCAGCGGCGTCGTAGTTTCCGGTCGTCGTCGGTGGCACTAGAGTGTGGTGCAAGGCGGGGCCCTCGTTGGCGATATGAAGCAAGGCCGGTACCTGTGAAGAAGGCCCAGTGCCAGTGAAGCTCGCCGCCCCGTGACACTCTCACGTAATAATGAATGGGGCTGTACACGCCCCGGAGTCTCAGGGGTGCCGGCCTCAGCCACAGGGGCTCCCTCCACGCCGATGGCAGCACTTAGCTCCGCGCTGGTGAGAAGACGTCCAAGACTAGACTAGGTGCCGGACGCGGCCTTTTTCTGCTTTCATTGCTTTTTCCCTTGGCTGTCGTTTTCCACCGTTGGATTTAAGTTGGATTTGAGCTTGAGATTCGCGTGTGTCCGGGGAAGGGGTGTTTAGTCTCGTTCGAGCAATCTCTCGCGTTCTGGTTACCACTTTGCCTCAGCTGCCTCCCCTCGTGAGCCCCTCGCGAGCCGGGTCAGGCCTAGCTTGCGTGCAGCCCAGACTGCTGTCGCCGCGCCCTCTCAGGAGGTTTTTATTACAGGTACTATGGGCTCGATCAGGAGACACTCGAGACACCGCAGCCCTCCGCAGGCTATCTCAGGGCCCACGCGGGTCGAAGGTAAACTAGCCAGCCAGCTCATCGCAAAGCCAGCCACTTGGCATAGGCGTATGGGTGATATCGCATCTACTAATACTCTGAACACAAGTTTTTACATGAGGGGCTCCCCCTCCCAAAATGCTCTTACAACCTTCAGGGCAAAGCCTGAACTCTATCTGCGCAGGGTAAGAAAGCAGGGACAACACACGGTCAGTCGGATAAATCCCCCAATGCATGCTCAGGGGCACCTCCTGAATCGTCGCTCGCGTCGCTGGCCTCGCCATCGCTCTCCGCGTTGCCGTGAGCGGCGTCAGGGCCGTTCACCATGCTGCCTTCATTAGCAGCCACGTCCACGCCGTCGTTATCGGAAGCGAAGGCCCTGACGAGGGCATCCACGTTGTCTTCCACCCAGTGCGCCAGGTCGTCCCGGACGGCCTGGGGTACTAGGGCGATGGCGGCGTCAAAGTCAAAGTTGGGGTCCATGTTTCGAAGATGGCTGAAGACAAGAGAAAAGGCGCGCCCGAGCAGGGCACGGCTCCTCTCCTCCACCAACCTGTTGGCTCTGACCGATCGCACCTCCAGCTGTGTCACCACGTCGGTGAAGAACTGAAGGTTGCCAGCATAGTTGGCTGCGTGGGGCTCGCCGACGGCCGCCTCACAGATGTTACCCAAGGCCGTGTTGGCTCTCTCCTGGAGCGTGGTGAGCATGGGGCCATGCTCGTGCTCCAGGATCCGCCGCTGTCGTATCTCATCCTCTTTCTGCCGCGCAACAGCCTCGGCCTCGTCCACTCGTTGACAGAGAAGAAGCGCCTCAGCGCAGGAGGTATTCAGCTCCTCCTGCGCCACACCAAGGGCGGCCCGGGAAGCATCGGCCCGCCGCGTCACTTCATCCAGCTTGGCCCTCAGAGCGGCGGTCCTGCCTTCAGCCTCGACCCGGTTCAACCCCAGCCTCGGATATAGGCAGCGGAAATTAAAGCATGCAACTTGCAAGAATGTAAGGGGAAGGGTTTGGAGGATTCAAACGCAATTGGAGACACTGATGTTTTTGTCGTGGTTCCGATAGGTGGTGCTATCGTACATCCACGTTGATGGAGACTTCAACCCACGAAGGGTAACGGCTGCGCGAGTCCATGGAGGGCTCCACGCACGAAGGGTCCACGAAGAAGCAACCTTGTCTATCCCACCATGGTCGTCGCCCACGAAGGACTTGCCTCACCAGTGGTAGATCTTCACGAAGTAGGCGATCTCCTTGCCCTTACAAACTCCTTGGTTCAACTCCACAATCTTGTCGGAGGCTCCCAAGTGACACCTAGCCAATCTAGGAGACACCACTCTCCAAGAAGTAACAAATGGTGTGTTGACGATCAACTCCTTGCTCTTGTGCTTCAAATGATAGTCTCCCCAACACTCAACTCTCTCTCATAGGATTTGGATCTGGTGGAAAGAGGGTTTGAGTGGAAAGCAACTTGGGAAGGCTAGAGATCAAGATTCATATGGTAGGAATGGAATATCTTGGCCTCAACACATGAGTAGGTGGTTCTCTCTCAGAAATGGTAAGTTGGAAGTGTAGGTTCGTTCTGATGGATCTCTCCATGAATGAAGAGGAGGTGGCGGGCTATATATAGCCTCCACACAAAATCTAACCGTTACACACAATTTACCAAACTCGGTGGGACCGAATCATTAAAGTCGGTCGGACCGATTTAGTAAACCTAGTGACCGTTAGTGATTTTTGGTGGGACTGACAAGCATCTCGGTGAGACCGATATGGTTAGGGTTAGGGCATAACGTAATCTCAGTGAGACCGATTACACAAACTCGGTGGGACTGATTTTGGTAATAAGCTTTCCAGAGAGTTGGTCAGGTAAACTTGGTGGGACCGATTTGCTCTTTTCGGTGAGATCGAAATGTTACAAAAAGGTAACAGAGAGTTTACATTGCAATCTCGGTGGGACCGATCGCTCACTTCGGTTAGACCGAAACGTTACGAAGGGAAACAGAGAGATTGCAACCCCATCTCGGTGAGACCGAGATCCCTATCAGTAAGACCGATTTGCTTAGGGTTTGTGGCAGTGGCTATGACTTTTGGAATCGCTGGTGCCGGATAGAAATAATTGGTGTGACCGATTTTGGCTTTAGGTTTAGGTCATTTGTGGATGTGGGAAAGTAGTTGAGGGTTTTGGAGCATATCACTAGGCACATGAAGCAGGAGGCTCATTAAGCAACACCTCATCCCTTCTTGATAGTATTGGCTTTTCCTATAGACTCAATGTGATCTTGGATCACTAAAATGTAGAATGAAGAGTCTTGAGCTTTTGAGCTTGAGCCAATCCTTTGTCCTTAGTATTTTGAGGATCCACTTTCATCATCCATGCCATGCCATTCATTGAGCTTTCCTGAAATAATAGTCTTGGAATAGCATTAGCTCAATGAGCTATATGTTGTTATGAATTACCAAAACCACCTAGGGATAGTTGCACTTTCAATCTCCCCTTTTTGGTAATTGATGACTACATATAGATCAAAGCTTCGACAAATGATAATAAAATTTAAATAACATCGTCGCTTTGAGAAGTATGTGATAAGAAAGAGCTCCCCCTAAATTTGTGCATAGTTTTAGATTTGCTTTGGACTGCAAATGCACAATGAATTAGGCTCATGGGTTACTCTTCCATGTCACATACATCTTGGTGAAGCGCTCAAAATAATAAACAATGAATACATGCACTCATCACCAAGCATAGTGAGTGATCACATAAGATAGATAGGATAATATCAAGCATGCATAAGTGTAGCTTATGATCAAACACACGATCATCAATGTCTCACAGGCATAGTATCTTAACCAAAAGCAAACAAAGATTGAAAAACTATCAAATAAAGCAAGAGAGAACAAAAGCAACACACTCTCTCTCGAAGCCTATGATCTATACATTTTTCTCCCCCTTTGGCAACAAGTTACCAAAAAGTTCATAGAAAATGCATAGTGCTAGATCGACTCTCGTGCTTGATCTGCTGGTGGTGGAGTCTGGATAACGCCGAGGGGAAAGCTTCAGTTGAAGTAGATGGAGCTGGAGTTGATGTAGATGCTGGAGCTGGTGGCACCGAGGTGTAGCTGGTGCAGATGAAGTTGCTCTTGTGTCGAATCGCACATCGGATGACCTCTGGGCTCTAGGCACTCTGGCAAATGCATCAGTTGTTGTTTTGCCCTTCCTCTCCTGCATGTCATCTTGTAGTTCCTCCACTGCAGTGAATCTCGATTACTTTCACATCTAAGTTATAGAACTTTTGTTCTATGATTCTCTCCAAGCTCTCCTGATTTTGAGTGAGGGTGGCCAATCCTTTCTCAATCCTTAGGGTTGATGCTATTAAGTATCCGAGCTGCTCCTGCTTGTTTTTCAAGAAATACTCAGATGCCTCCTCTTGAGTTGGCATCTTGGCAGCTTTCTCCCTCTTTGCCTTCTCCTTCTTCTCCTGAGCTTGAACTGATTGTGGATCATCTTCATTCATGACAACCTCATTGTCCTCAAAGTCTAGATAAAGTGGAAAGTGTTCCTTATCCAACTTATATTTTCCTGTGCCCATCTTTGAGTTTATCAATTCTTGAATCTGAGGTGCATATCCACAGCTCCTCTGCTGATCTGCTGCAGTCCTCTTGATTGTTTCAATGATCAGGCTCATGACTTTGAACTCGTGGCACATCAAACACATGCAACATGTTGATGGCATGCCCTCTGATCATGTTATGGTCACCAAACTTGGGCAACAAGGTGTGCCTCGTAATCCAATTTATGGTTGGCAACCCCGACAAAGAAAAGTGAACTGATCCAAACTTGTGAGTTCCTAATGCCTTGTCTGGAATTTCCTTGTACATGTGAGCCATTGAATTGTGACCCATCTTCTTCTTTGCATAGATGTCTAGGTCATCCTCATTTTCCTCTGGGGCATTTATCACACTTGCCCATTCTTCAACAGTTGATTGGTACCTTGTACCTTCAGACATCCAAACAATTCTTCCATCTGGGTAAAAATGTGCTGTGGAGTAGAACTGCATGATAAGCTCATCATTCCAATTTGTGAGCTTTTGCCAAACAAAACCTGCAACTCCACAAGAAACAAAGCTATCTTGCACTCCAGGATAGTGCTGTTCCTTCTCCTTGATGAAATTCCAGTCAACCCACCTCATGTCACAAACTATGGGCTTCTTTTCCAACAGAATGGTCTCATAGAAGTCCTGTTGTTCCTTTGTGTGGAACCTGTAGTCAACAACAGTTCTTCTCCTTGAAGCATATGGATCTTCCATCCTCCATATCCTCAGCCCTGAATCCTTCCCGATTCTCATGTCCTCAGCCACAGGATGGGCATCATTGTGGTCTGGTATCTTGGGCTTGAGCTTTCTCAGAACTTGTCCTTCTTCATCTTCCTCATCAGCATCCTCGAACCTTTGGGGCCTTGTTCTTCTCGGAAATTTGGAATACTCCTGGTATTCCTCTTTGGTGCAGAACTTGGCCTTGGGGGCAGCTTTGGGTGCTTCCTTGGGCTTAGATGTGGCAGCCCACGATCTAATAGCATCACCCATAAGCTTTGGTGCCTTTGGAGCTGGTGCAGCAATTTCATCTTCCTCTTCCATCAAGGAAGGCTTCCCAATAACTCTGGTTGTGGTCTTCTTGACCCTTTCCTTTCTTTTCTTCCCTTCTGCTGCAGCTGGTTCTTTGGGTTGGGTTTCCAAAGAAGCTTGTGTAGACACTCTGGCTTTGGACATTGGTTGTCTTCCTGTAGGCCTTTTGATCTTCATGCCTGGCTTTGCATTCTTTGCTGAGCCATATTCCTTCTTGAGCACCACTTTCTTGGAGGTAGCCTCATCTTCCTCAGCTTTGTAATCTTCATCCTCTGAATCTGAAGTTCTTTTCCTCCTTTGCCTAGTTGCAGCCTTAGGCAGGTTGCTAGGAGTACTTCTGCTTACTTCATCTGAAGTTGAGGGACTAGTGCCCTCACTCAAGTCCATCTGCTCTTGACTGCTCGCTGTCACTTTGATCGGACATACCGCAAAAGTCGATCTTGACCTGTGAAGAGTTATAGATGAGATAGAAAAGATGAGCATCACAAAATGCAGAGGTTTTTGCAAAAGAATAACTCAAAAGTTCATTCTTAGTTTTCCACGAAAGCATTTCGGATCCACCGATTTTCAAACTCGGTGATACCGGGCAGTTTTGGAACCTAAATCGATGATCTCGGTTGGACCGAGTTTCAGTTCGGTGGTACCGAGACTGCTAGGGTTTCACAGAATCCTCAAATTGGTTGCACCGGTTAGTAATTCTCGGTCAGACCGAGAGTCACTAGTGCAATGGCATAAGCCAAATCGGTGAGACCGAGTTTTTCAACTCGGTGGGTCCGGGATGGTTTCGGCGGAAATCTAAGCCTAAAAATTTGAATCACATCTAATCTATGAACTACTTTTGCTGGATAGAAGAGTTTCAATCGTGGCAAGAATCAATATGAAAACAATGTGCCAGGAATCAGACGTGGATAGCACAAAGATTAAGTCCATACCCTAACTTGGCGGTGGACTTGCTACGGCGGCAACGACAGAGACGAAATCCGTTGACGGCGGCGAAGACCAGCGACAGGAGGCTGCTGGTGACGAGGAGACGATCCGGAGACCACGATGGCAGAGCGAGCTGTTGCCCGGGCGAAGGGTTTCACAGAAATTTCCAAAATTTTGCCCGTAGCTATATATAGCTCGACCCTGTCGGTGTGACCGAGTGGAACAACTCGGTGGCACCAAGATGCATAAGCGTGTTCGATTCTGACCAAATCGGTGAGACCGAAAGTTCAAATCGGTTTGCACCGAGATTGAAAACTCAGATCAACTTGATGATCTCGGTAAGACCGAACTGGAAGGATCGGTCAGACCGAGAATCATTAAGAGGTTTTGGAAGTTTAAGTCTATGACGAATCGGGGACTCCGAGTGCTCCTCACATGAGTGGTTCGAATCTGACTTGATCAAATTTTGTGATGTAGCATGAATAGAGTTTGAGACGAGAAAAGCATAGATAGGTAAAGAAGGTTCTTAGGCATTCTTGTCCATCCACTTGGCACAAAGAAAAGAATCCAAATAAACAAAACAACAAGTGGATGTCCTTGAATGAGTAAAATATGCACCAACATGCTCACACAATAAGATGGCAATGAAGTATGTGGCAAAGGGTGCTCAACCAATTTTAGCAACTATCAAGCAATTGGCGATGACTAGGTCATCTATATATGAGTATATTGACTTAGGAGTCAAATGAGAACATTTGATCATAGGTCATACTCATCGTTTAAGCTCAAGTGGGGTTACCACTTTTACATAATGCATTAATGTGTTCACACCATTAGAGTTGCTTTGACTCAATTCTTAGAGTTAAGCTCCCCCTAGATGTGAGATCCCCCCTTTGAGGGATGAACTAACCTTGGGTTTTGTCGATGATGACTTCATGTAGATGTTGAAGATGTAGATGCTCAATGTTGATGTAGATCATTTGGAGCAATCCTTTGGAGTGAGTTGCACTTTCAACTTGCCTACATGGGTTAGTCCCAAAAGGAACAAACAAGAATATCCATAGACATAGAGTGATGCACACACACAAGATGATGTCCATGAAAACATGAGGTTACCTTGTCCCTTGCCTTACAAACATGAGGGTCTGTGACTCCTTGAACTAGTGCAAGATGTGAAAGTTGATTGCACTTGTTCTTGCCAAAATGATATGAGTGAAGAATGTTGGTGGAGTCACCCTCAAGAACTCTCTAGTTCTTCTTCTTCGGGATCCACATCATCTTGATGGGAATCCTTGGAGTTGTAGTTGTACTTGATGAAGTAGAACTTGACGTAGTCTTGGGGACCCACTCGAACGAGGCTTTAGGTGCTTCTTCAAATTCATCAATCTCTTCTTGAAGCTTGTCCTTGCCTTTGTTCTTGTGGTCTTGTGGTGGAAGATCATCTTGAGCTTGTGTCCCCTTGAAGGAAGTAGGATCATACTTCTCTTGTTGAGGAACAAACTTTGTCTTGGGGTATTGATCTTCTTCCCACTCAACTCCATTGGCGTTGAACTTTCGTTCAAAACCAACACCTTGATTCTTCCGGTGCCTTCCTTTCTTGCGTACAATTTCTTCGAATTGCTTACTCCCAACAAGGCTCTTGTAAACACCTTTCTCTATAATTCCCTTCAATAAACTATTTTCTTGCTCAAGTGTAACTTGGCTAAGAGAATCATTAGTGCAATCAAGAGAACTACTAGAAGCAACAACATTGGATTTGACATTATTATTGTTACTACTAGAGGAAGTATCTTTCTTGTACTTGTTACTAGACTTGACTTGAGGCATGTAAGTAGATAAGAGTAAATGCTTGGAAATGTAAGAAGAACTTTTCTTGCGGAGATCATCATTGATTGCCTTTAGGAACTCATGCTCTTTCTCAAGATTGAGCTTTTCAAAGCGTAACTTCTCATGAGCCCTTAAAAGTTCTCGATGATCTTCGAAGATAGTTTCATGAGCCAACTTAAGAGTGTTTAGTTCTTTAGTTAGAAGCTCAATTTTATCCTTATCATTGTCATTCGTTTGATTAGCATGATTAATTGACTTTTCATCATAGTATTCATCACTAGAGTTGTCAACAAGTAAATCATCATCACTTAGCAAGTCATCTTCATCAATATCAAAATCAACATACTCGGGATGTGTTACCTTTGGACCTTTGGCCATGAAGCATATACCAATTCCTTCATTTGGTGAGTCAAATATGTCGTAGGAGTTGGTTGACACAAGTGCTAGACCGGCAACACCTTCATCTTGAGTATATTCGGAGTCGGAGTGATAGCTTCTCTCGGAGTGATTGTCGGAGTCGGAGCCGGAAACCCATTCACCAACATGAGCTTGATGTCTTCATTTTGTGTGGCTCCTTGATGACTTATCCTTTCTTTCCGAATCCTTACTTCTCCGTGAGGGTCTTCATTCATAACGATCATCTCTACTCCTCCTCTCTCTTGGTGGTGATTCTTCTCTTTTGCTCCTTCTTCTTGGAGAATCTTCTCTTATTTTGTAGGGTGTCGTACACTCATTGGAGTAGTGTCCGGGTCTCCCACAATTGTAGCAATTGCGCTCTCGACTAGAAGATCTCTGGTCATTGTAAGACCTTGACTTGGAGCTTCTTTCTTTGCTTCTACTTTTGTAGAATTTGTTGAAGTTCTTCACCATTAAGCTCAATTCTTCATTGAAGGTTGGTTTCTCACTTGATGATGTGGGGGCTTCACTTGAGGCTTTGTAAGCACCACTTGACTTGTTGTGAAGTTCCTCCTTATCCTTGAGTGACATCTCATGAGCAACAATCCTTCCAATGACTTACATTGGCTTGAGATCTTTGTAGTTTGGCATCATTTGGATCAATGTGCACACGGTATCATACTTTCCATCCAATGCTCTTAGGATTTTCTTGATGATGAATTTGTCGGTCATCTCTTCACTCCCTAAGACGGCAATCTCATTTGTGATAAGAGCAAGCCTAGAGTACATTTCAGCGACACCTTCACCATCCTTCATTTTGAACTTGTCAAGCTGACTTTGGAGCACATCCAACTTGGATTCCTTAGCCGGACTCGGTAACTTCATGCATATCAATCAAAGTATCCCAAATTTCCTTTGCATTCTCAAGGCGGCTGATTTTGTTGAATTCTTGAGGCACAATCCGTTGAAGATGATGTCACATGCTTGAGCGTTGTATTGCAACATCTTCAATTCTTCCGCATTAGCTTCACGGTTCGGTTCTCTCCCATCGAAGAATTCACCTTGCAAGCCAATACAAATAATTGCCCAAACGGCGGGGTTTTGTCCAAGAATATGAATTTTCATCTTATGCTTCCAACTAGCAAAATTAGTACCATCAAAGTAAGGACCTCTACGGTGATATTTCCCTCGCTAGACGCCATACTCTCCTAGGTTGTGAAACCAAGGCTATGACCACCAAAAGCTATGGAAATCAAAGCAAATGGAGACCAAAGCTCTGATACCACTTGTAGGACCTTGAAGTATGTCTAGAGGGGGGTGATTAGACTACTTGACCAATAAAAACTTAACCTTTTCCAGATTTTATAGTTTGGCAGATTTTAGCTAATTTAGGACAAGTCGAGCAATCATCACACAATTCAAGCAAGCATGCAAAGAGTATATAGGCAGCGGAAATTAAAGCATGCAACTTGCAAGAATGTAAGGGGAAGGGTTTGGAGGATTCAAACGCAATTGGAGACACGGATGTTTTTGTCGTGGTTCCGATAGGTGGTGCTATCGTACATCCACGTTGATGGAGACTTCAACCCACGAAGGGTAACGGCTGCCTGAGTCCACGGAGGGCTCCACCCACGAAGGGTCCACGAAGAAGCAACCATGTCTATCCCACCATGGCCGTCGCCCACGAAGGACTTGCCTCACTAGCGGTAGATCTTCACGAAGTAGGCGATCTCCTTGCCCTTACAAACTCCTTGGTTCAACTCCACAATCTTGTCGGAGGCTCTGGCGACAACTAGCCAATCTAGGAGACACCACTCTCCAAGAAGTAACAAATGGTGTGTTGATGATGAACTCCTTGCTCTTGTGCTTCAAATGATAGTCTCCCCAACACTCAACTCTCTCTCATAGGATTTGGATCTGGTGGAAAGAGGGTTTGAGTGGAAAGCAACTTGGGAAGGCTAGAGATCAAGATTCATATGGTAGGAATGGAATATCTTGGACTCAACACATGAGTAGGTGGTTCTCTCTCGAAATGGTAAGTTGGAAGTGTAGGTTCATTACGATGGCTCTCTCCACGAATGAAGAGGAGGTGGAGGGCTATATATAGCCTCCACACAAAATCTAACCGTTACACACAATTTACCAAACTCGGTGGGACCGAATCATTAAACTCGGTCGGACCGATTTAGTAAACCTAGTAACCGTTAGTGATTCTCGGTGGGACTGACAAGCATCTCGGTGAGACCGATATGGTTAGGGTTAGGGCATAATGTAATCTCGGTGAGACCGATTACACAAACTCGGTGGGACCGATTTTGGTAATAAGCTTTCCAGAGAGTTGGTCAGGTAAACTTGGTGGGACCGATTTGCTCTTTTCGGTGAGACCGAAAGTTACAAAAAGGAAACAGAGAGTTTACATTGCAATCTCGGTGGGACCGATCGCTCACTTCGGTTAGACCGAAGCGTTCTGAAGGGAAGCAGAGATTGCAACCCCATCTCGGTGAGACCGAGATCCCTATCGGTAAGACCGATTTGCTTAGGGTTTGTGGCAGTGGCTATGACTTTTGGAATCGGTGGCGCTGGATAGAAAGAATCGGTGTGACCGATTTTGGCGTTAGCTTTAGGTCATTTGTGGATGTGGGAAAGTAGTTGAGGGTTTTGGAGCATATCACTAAGCACATGAAGCAAGAGGCTCATTAAGCAACACCTCATCCCTTCTTGATAGTATTGGCTTTTCCTATAGACTCAATGTGATCTTGGATCACTAAAATGTAAAATGAAGAGTCTTTAGCTTTTGAGCTTGAGCCAATCCTTTGTCCTTAGTATTTTGAGGGATCCACTTTCATCATCCATGCCATGCCATTCATTGAGCTTTCCTGAAATAATAGTTTTGGAATAGCATTAGCTCAATGAGCTATATGTTGTTATGAATTAACAAAACCACCTAGGGATAGTTGCACTTTCAGTCAGCCTCTCGGGCCTCCTCGACGACCCGGGAAAGGGCCTCCCGAGAGGCCGCCAGCGACGCCTCGGCTTCCTCATTGTCGATGTCATGCTGGTGGTGCGCAAGGGCAACAACCGCCTTCAGCTTGCGCCTCTCTTAGGCCAGGCGCAGGCCCTCAGCCTCAAGGCGCGCGTCTTCGTCAGCGAGCTCTTCACCAAGCAGGCTCACTGCGTCAGCGCCCTCCGAAGAAACCCTTGGCAAAGAGCGCGACGCTCCCGAGCGCGCTCAAGCACGTCTTGTGCACCGTCATCCGCCCCAAGTAAGTGCAGAGGGCCACGAATCAGCGCTCCCCCTCTGGGTAAGGGGCTGGGGGCTGGCGCCCTCGCGATGGCCATGCACGCCTCGCCAGAAGCCCGACCAGGAGCCAGCCCATCCCCAAATGAAGAGCGCAGGGCTGACCTCAGCCAATCGCCATCCACGACCAGACGAGAAGCCCACGACAGGCTGGCTATGCCCCTAGAAGGCTCGCGAAGGAGGGTCGCGAGGCGCGCTGAGCCGCGATGCACCACAGGATGGCTCACCTCTCCGACCGACATCACCACAAGGGCTCTGCTTGAGCTCGGAGCGCTCGAAGACGGTGGACAGGGCAAAGCCTGGAGGGATGGCTCCTCAACCATCTCCGTGAGCTCGGCAGGAAGGGCCCTGCGGAGCAAGGATCAGACAAAGCAACGGGAGGATCAGGAGCTAGGAAAGGGGAAGGCTTACTCATCAATGGCGAAATACTTCCTGCGCTTCAGCAGGCGGCAAGGGTAATCATCACCCAAGGCCTCCCTTCTCTTCCGTAGAGCCTCGAAGTCCATGCAGAAGTGGCCCAGGAGTTGAGCGCAGGGGTCAGCCTGCGACAAGGAAGAAGCATCGAGGTGACCAGCGTCAGGGGCGTCGTCCTGATGCACGACGCCGGTCGCCCCACCAAGAAGGGTAGCTGGGGCCTCAGGGGCCTCAACCACGGGCGCCGTGGGCAGCGGCTCAACGCCTCCAGCCGCAGTAGTAAGGGCCTCAGGAGCTGCCCCCTCAGGAGTGCTGCCTGGCGTCGTCATCCCGGCGGGGGCCCCCTCAGCCTCCAGCGGCCCGTGCCTCCCTGCTCCGCCACTCGAAGAAGGGCCACCGTGGGCGACTGGAAGGGCAGTCACCACCACTGGTTCTCGCGAGGCCCAGGAGGCGATGGGCGCAGCCCCATTCGTCAGCTTGCATCTGATTCACAAAGTCGCCCTTGTTCGAGCAAAAGTACAGCAAAGCCCGGCTTGCCGGATGCTGCCGGGGAAGGGTCCCAGATCAAGACCAAGAGCACCTTCCTCGGTAGCCAGCGTCGAGGTCCTCCTCACGAGCCTCATGCGATCCTCACGCCCATTGAAGGCCCACATCATGCGAGGAATGATCTTTGGAGAGAAGCGTCGGCATAACAGGAACTCCTTCACCACCTTGGGCGCCGTCACGTCGAGCGCCCTCAGGAACTTGAAGTGACGCCAGACGAAGACAAGCTGGGGGCTCATGAGCGTCTCCTGGCCCCAGCCTGAATTGGGGACAGCGGGAGATGTTGGCTCCGAAAGCAGGGGGCTGGGCACCCTGACATCCACGTACAGCCACCGCTCGCGGTACCCAGGCGCAGGCTGAGGAAGACTGAAATCAATCCCTAAAGCCGCTGTTTCTGGTGCGGCAATGAAGCTCACGCACCCCGAGCATTGGGTGGGGTCGACGAGGCGCAGAGAGAAGAAGTGACGCAGCAAGGCAACTGAAGGAGGGATGCCCATCATTTCCTCACAGACAAAGGCAAAGACGGCAAGAAGAGTAATGGATTCAGGACCCAAATGCATCATATGGATCTGGTAATGGGAGAACACAACGTTGAAGAAATTGGAAAAGGGGGGAACCAGTCCATACGAGCGTCGGCAAAGTACCGGACCTCGGTGACTATTCTGTCGATGGAGAAGTGTGGCCTTGAGCCGGGCCGTCGTCCTCCCGCACTCGTTGAAGATAGTGGCCAGAGCAGAGCTGACCTTGCCCAAGCCTTCTCGGTTGAGTATGATCGACCGATCGACGACAGGAGCCGCCGGCAACGGCGAGCGAGGCGGAGGCATGGTGTAACGCCCGGATGATTAAGCAACAGTAATCACCTCGGTTACTGTGACTAAACTCACGTTGATTCGAACCCGGTCTAAAACAAACCCAAATCAAAAGCAAACGATAAAAGTTTTCGAAAACTAAAACTAAAATGTTCGGGGTTGTCAAAATAACAAACCCAATTATGGTGGGGTGCACAAAATTTTGTAAAGTGTTTTGGTAATTTAAATAAACTAAAGCAGGAAAGAAGAAAATAAGAAAAGAAAAGATAAAACAAAAAGAGTGGGGGAGAAACCCTTGGCCCAGTTGGGCCAGCCCTCCCCAGGCCCGGCCAGCTCCCGACCCCCCACGGCCCGGCCCCTCTCTGGCCCGGCCCGGCCACCTTATCCCCCCTCGGGTCGGCTAACCCTAGCCGCCCCCGCGCCTCACTCGCCCCCCTCCCCCGATCCCCTTTCTCTCTCCCCCCGCCCCGATCCAGATCGGGGCCGAGCCACCCCTCGCCCCACCTCGCCATGGCGACCCCGCCTTGACCGCCTCGCCACCTCTCCCCTGCGCCCCTACGCCGCCTTGGGACCCCCTCCCCCACCGTGCCCCCACGCGAGGCCACCACGCCCGCTGGTCGTCAGCCCCACGCCGCCTCACCGGAGCTCCCCCGACGCCGGTCGGCCGCCTCCCCGCCCTCCTCCTCACCGGACGACCACGACCGCCCCCCAGCGCTCGACTTAGACCCCACGGTTTCCTCTGTGAGCTTCGCCCACACCCCCTCGCTCCCCTCTCCTCCCCTCGAGCAGCCGTCGCCCGGACCTCACTCGCCCGGCTCGGCCGCCCCCTCCTCGCGGCCACACCGCCCGCGGCCACGCCGTTCCCCCGCCTCCCTCTCCCTCCTCCTCGCCCGAGCGACGCCCTCTCCCCCTCCGCCGCACCCGAAAGCCCCCTCCGCCGTGGATCCCGTCGCCGGCGCCCCCAGTGACCAAGCGGTCACGGGCCGAGCCCGTGTGGCTCGGCGCCACGCAGCCCCTCCCGACCCCGTGGCGCCCCGACGGAGGCCGAACCTCCTCGCCGCCTCGCCGCTTGCCGGCGCCGTTCCGGCCGAGCCCGGCCGACCTCCTTGCCCCATCGTAACGCCCGTCCTCCGCTTGCGCTCCGTCGCGCGAGCCCCGCCCGTTGGGCCACGCCGAACACGCAGTCAGGGGCTCCGGCGCCCTCCGCGCGGTAGCCGGGCCAACTCTCGGCCCCTGCGTGGCCACACAGGGCCCCACTTTGGCCACTAGCTGATGGGCCGGGGCTCCCCTCGCTCTGTTGACTCGGTCGGCCAGTGACGTCCACCCTCCCCTCGACTATGACATGGGGCCCCACCTGAGCGGTTTTAAAAATAAAAGGGAAAAAGGAAAATGAAAATTAAATAAAAATAAATAAAATGAATAAAACTAATTAATTAATTAATTAATTAATTAATCAATTAATCCTGATTAATTAACCTAATGACTAATTAACCTAATTAACTACTGTTAATTAAACTTAATTAGGTTAATTAGTTAACAAAGGATGACGAACGGGACCCACATGTCAGGGTTGACTTGGTCAACCCTGTTGACTGCTGACGTCATAAATACATTTTTCGAATTAATTAATTAATTAATTAAATTCCAGAAATTAATAAAATCTTTAGAAAATCATATCTTTTAATCCGTAACTCGGATTAAAATATTTTCAACATGAAAGTTGCTCGAGAAAAATCCAACGAATCCGAATACGCGATCCGTTTACCTGTTAGATGCCTGTAACTATCTGAACATGGAACATTCCCCTCCGGCCATCATGCGACACGAGTCGAGCAGGAAAACATTCGGTTGACTTCCCCCTCGTCGGTATCGTGTAGCACCGCGTTAGAACACGTCTAGCTACGCATGTTGTCCTGTTATGCTATGTTTGCTTTATATTTACTGTTTCTTCCCCTCTTCTCTTGGTGAACCGAGACCGATGCCGCCCCTGTGATCGACTACGTCAACAACGACCCCTCCTTGCCAGAGCAACTAGGCAAGCCCCCCCTTTGATCATCCCGATATCGCCCATTCCATTCTCTCATACTTGCGTTAGATTTTGCTACTGTTATTGTTTGCACCTATTCTGATGCATAGCCTGCTTTTGTATCTCTTTGTTGTACCTTACACCTTATCCTAAACCGCTTAGTATAGGTTGGTTAGAGACCCATCGGTGACCCCCCTCACCTTGTCCTTGTTGCCCTGCTTCATCATTGAAGACCCGATCAACGGGATCGAAGACCAGGCCCCGACACGCACATCACTTCCCTTAGTTGCTCGACACTCTTTGGGTTACTATCGAGTACCGAGGGTGAAACCTCTGACGCCGATATTAACCACGTAGTATAGCTATCCGGTGCGTGGTCATCGAGGGTGATTTCCTCCTTAACCACTTCGTCACGACTGCGTCGCAACCCCTCAAGTGTGAACCTCGGGGTGATTCCTCTTCGTTCACCTTGATGATTACATCTAGTGGAATTCATCGGGGTGATTCCTCGGGTTTTCCCTTGATGTTTGGACACACGGTTACTTGGACTTTACCATCGTTACTTGGAAAGACGGGTGCGACCACGAGGGTACCCAGCGTGCTTAATTGCAGTGATGTGGAGCGGGTTGACACGGAATGTGCCGCGAGATAATTACGAGGCGTGGCGGGCATTCCTAGCCCTTGCCGCAAGTCCTCGAGGCAGGCAACGGGGTCACATCTTTCGTGAGTCTCTGCTTGTTACCGCGCGTTTCTAATCCACTAGGATATTTGATCCGAGGGGCCTCTGGCCTGATAGCACTAACCATCACGTGGGCATAGTATGGGCGTTCTGCGTCGTATTCATCAGCCGAAGCTTAATAGACGTCAGCGACTGAGCGGCGCGCGCCGGGTTGGACTGGTAAGCTCCTGCCTTTTTAGGAAGGTAGCTGTGCCGCTCACCGGCAGCGTGCATAGCGTCTTGAGGAGTTTCCGGGGAGATGGCCCATGACCCCTGGGGCATAGGTTTAGTCCGGCGTGCTGGCCTCTCTATTAAGCCTAGGTCGGGTTGCGGCATATTGTTTGGCCGAGGCCGGGCATGACCCTGGAAAGTGTGTCCGGCCGGAGTTAAGCGAGCGTGGTGGGTAAGTTGGTTCTACAAGTTATTCCTGATGGATCCTTCGTGATTCCAAAGTCTGATCTTCACCTGAAGACCATGTCAATGCTATCTCGAAGCATGTCTGTGGTACTCTGATTTTCAACAAGAACATCGAAGCCCAATGCTAAATGTTTCTTGCTCAATTATCCAAACACCGTTGTATGGGTAACGTCATGAAATTCTCTCCCCTCACCTAGAGGATTTTCTCGTTATATACTATCGTGGATATCATGCTCTGCTTGTCCTTGGGAAGGATATACCCCAGAAATATGTGTTTAAACACATTTTTCCTTTCCATTGTTCTGTTTAACCTAATGATCACATTTTCCTTTCCATTGTTCTGTTTGACCTTTCTTGTGATCTATATAATCTAAGCAGTAATAATTCACTGCTTATGTAAACACCTCGGTGTACAATTCTGTCAGCAAGACCCTATTGCTATTGTTGATGACATTTCGGTAGCCACCGATGGACAAGAACTTTGCCTAATGGTCCGCCTCGTTCGACGAGCATGAAAATGGTTCTCTTCGACCCTGCCCTTGGTACCAACATTGTTGCCAACAAAACCGACAGGCTATCCTATGACATACCTTGCTATCTTGACCATGCAAATGTTAGCGCCATCCTGCTTTTAACCCACATGGTGGGCCCATAACCCACAGCTCCACAGGATCGAAACACGACTCACTGTACAACCCTGTTTCTAATGGTTATTCCCCATGCTTGGCTTTGTATTTAATTCACGGGCCACCTTCCGAGTGCTCTATTACGGTATCGGGACGCTATACTTACTCTCGCTACTTTGAACCCCTTTCTCACTTTGGTTCAGACTTCGAGCCACTATCTATCTGCTTGGAACCTCTTATTGTACCTTCGAACCTCACTCTCGATGTGTTATATTTGTTCTACTCGAGAGGTACTCTTATACTCATTCATGGGTTAATACCAGATTATTACCCTTATAGCATTCTGTCGTTGCCGATCTGCCCTGTTACCTATTCGTAAGTACGATGAAGATCCCGAAGTAAGGACGACAACTTCATCATGATGACTCGAAGCAGAGAACTGAAGACATCAATGTAATGAATCGACCTCTTCAAGAAGAGCAACCAAAGACGAGAAGATTCGTTAGGATTTCGTAGACCTTTCCCCCTAGTCCCCCTCTTAAATCTCGGGACGAGATTTCTTGTAGTGGAGGAGATTTGTAACGCCTGGATGATTAAGCAACGGTAATCACCTCGATTCTTTGTGACTAAACTCACGTTGATTCGAACCCGGTCTAAAACAAACCCAAATCAAAAGCAAGCGATAAAAGTTTTCAAAAACTAAAACTAAAATGTTAGGGGTTGTCAAAATAACAAACCCAATTATGGTGGGGTGCACAAAATTTTGTAAAGTGTTTTGGTAATTTAAATAAACTAAAAGCAGGGAAAGAAGAAAATAAGAAAAAGAAAAAGATAAAACAAAAAGAGTGGGGGGAGGAAACCCCACTGGCCCAATTGGGCCAGCCCCTCCCCACCTGGCCCAGCCAGCTCCCCGACCCCCCCACCTGGCCCAGCCCCCTCCCCTGGCCCGGCCCAGCCGGCCACCTTATCCCCCCCCGGGTCGGCTAACCCTAGCCGCCCCCGCGCCTCACTCGCCCCCTCCCCGATCCTTTGTCTCTCCCCTTGATCCAGGATCGGGGCCGAGCCACCTCGCCCACCTCATCGCCCGGCGACCCGCCCGCCTTGACCAGCGTGCCACCTCTCCCCTGCGCCCCTCGCCGCCGGACCCCCTCCCACCGTCGCCCCCACGCGAGGCCACCCGCCACAGCTGGGTCGTCCCGACCCCACGCCGCCTCACGGAGCTCCCCGGCGCCCGTCGGCCGCCTCCCCGCCTCCTCCTCACCGGACGACCACGACCGCCCCAGCCTTCGACTTAGACCCCACGGTTCCCTGTGAGCTTCGCCCTCACCCCTCGCTCCTCTCTCTCCTCCCGAACGACGCCGTCGCCGGACCTCCCGTCGCCCGGCTCGGGCGCCCCCTCCTCGCCATGATCGCTGCAGCCCACGCCGCCCAGCAGCCGCCGTCCCCGCCTCCCTCTCCCTCCTCCCTCGCCCGGCGGCGCCTTTCCCCCCTCCGCCGCACCGAATGCCGCTCCGCCGTGGATCCCGTCGCGGCGCCCCGGTGACCAAGCGGTCACGGGCCGAGCCCGTGTGGCTCGGCGCCAGCAACCCTCCCCGACCCCGAAGCGCCCCCGAACGGAGGCCGAACCTCTCGCCGCTTCCGCAGCTTTGGCCTTTATTCCGGCCGAGCGGCCGACCTCCTTGCCCCCATCGTAACTTGAGTCCTCACTTGCGCTCCGTCGCCGCGCCCGTTGAGGCCAGAACCTGAAGTCCGGCGTGCTCCGGCGCCCCTCGCCCATGCGGTAGCCACCGGGCCAACTCCGGCCCCTACTGCGGCGTGGCCACACAGGGCCCCTTTGGTGTGGCCCGATGGGCCGGGGCTCCCCTCGCTCTGTTGACTCGGTCGTGAGTGACCGGTCCACCCCTCCCCTCTGACTATGACATGGGGGCCCCACCCCACAGAACGGTTTTAAAAATAAAAGGGAAAAAGGAAAATGAAAATTAAATAAAAATAAATAAAATGAATAAAACTAATTAATTAATTAATTAATTAATTAATTAATCCTGATTAATTAACCTAATGATTAATTAACCTAATTAACTATTGTTAATTAAACTTAATTAGGTTAATTAGTTAACACAGGATGACGAACGGGACCCACATGTCAGGGTTGACTTGGTCAACCCTGTTGACTGCTGATGTCAGCATGACGTCATGCTGATGTCATAAATACATTTTTCAATTAATTAATTAATTAATTAAATTCCAGAAATTAATAAAATCTTTAGAAAATCATATCTTTTAATCCGTAACTTTCGGATTAAAATATTTTCAACATGAAAGTTGCTCGAGAAAAATCCAACGAATCCGAATACGCGATCCGTTTACTGTTAGATGCCTGTAACTATCTGAACATGGAACATTCCCCCTCCGGTCATCACGTTCGACACGGTCCGTAACCGGAAAACATTCCAGTTGACTTCCCCCTAAATCGGTATCGTGTAGCACCGGCGTTAGAACACGTCTAGCTCTCCATGTTGTCCTGTTATGCTATGTTTGCTTTATATTTACTGTTTCTTCCCCCTCTTCTCTTCGGTAGACCCCGAGACCGATGCCGCCCCTGTGATCGACTACGTCGACAACGACCCCTCCTTGCCAGAGCAACTAGGCAAGCCCCCCCTTTGATCATCCCGATATCGCCCATTCCATTCTCTCATACTTGCATTAGATTTTGCTATCATATTGTTTGCACCTATTACGATGCATAGCACGCTTTTGTATCTGCTATTGTACCTTACACCGCTTATCCTAAACCGCTTAGTATAGGTTGGTTAGAGACCCATCGGTGACCCCCCTCACCTTGTCCTTGTTGCCCTGCTTCATCATTGAAGACCCGATCAACGGGATCGAAGACCAGGCCCCGACACACGCACATCACTTCCCCTTAGTTGCTCGACACTCTTTGGGTTACTATCGAGTACCGAGGGTGAAACCTCTACAAAGACTTACGATATTAACCTGTAGTATAGCTATCCGGTCGTGGTCATCGAGGGTGCTTTCCTCCTTAACCACTTCCGATAAGACTCTGTCGCGCATCCCCTCAAGTTTGTACCTCTGGGGTTATTACTCTTACGTTCACCTTGATGATTACATCTAGTGGAATTCATCGGGGTGATTCCTCGGTTTTCCCCTTGATGTTTGGACACACGGTTACTTGGACTTTACCATCGTTACTTGGAAAGGCGGGTGCGACCACGAGGGTACCAGCAGCGTGTAATGCGAGTGATGTGGAGCGGGTTGACCTGGAAGGTGCCCGCGAGATAATTACGAGGCGTGGCCGCATTCTAGCCCTTGCCGCAAGTCCTCGAGACGGGCAACGGGTCACATCTTCGTGAGTCTCGCTTGTTACCGCTGCGTTTCTAATCCACTACGATTTGGATATTTGATCCGAGGGGCCTCGGCCCGATAGCACTAACCATCACGTGGGCATAGTATGGGCGTTACTGCGTCGTATTCATCACCGAAGCTTAATAGGCGCCAATAATCGAGCGGCGCTACCGGTTGGACCGGTAAGCTCCTCGCCTTTTTAGGAAGATAGCTAGGTACGCTCACCGGCCGCACAGACGAACGTGCAGGAGTTTCGGGAGATGGCCCATGACCCTGGGGGCATAGGTTTAGTCCGGCGTGCTGGCCTCTCTATTAAGCCTAGGTCGGGTTGCGGCGTATTGTTTGGCCGAGGCGGGCATGACCTCGGAAAGTGTGTCCGCCGGAGTTAAGCGGCGTGGTGGGTAAGTTGGTGCACCCTGCAGGGAAGAAAACATCTATCGATAGCCCGTCCCTACGGTAACGGACACTTGGAGTTGTATCCCGATCGATACAACTAGAACTGGATACTTGTGATGAGAACCGGATGGCGATGAGAAATGTATTGTGATGATAAGCTGGATAGTATGGTTTCGGGATTTCTTTCTCGCAGAAGTCGAGAAAGGATCTGCCGAGGTTGATAACACTTCTGCTACTTTAAGTTTTACTACTCTACTCCCTCTTGTTTCTTTTGCCAAGATGGTGGTTTCGAGAAGATGCTAGTCTTCGATAGGACTAGGCCTTCTCTCTATTCTCGCACTTCGCAGCCGGTCCACATATACTGACCTTCCTTTGATAATGTTGCATATGTAGTGTAGATCCTTGCTTGCAGTACTTTGGATGAGTACTCACGGTTGCTTTGCTCCTCCTTTTCCCCTTTCTTCTTCTTTCCGGTTGATGCAACCAGATGTTGGAGCCAGAAGTCGATGCCACCGCCGATGCTTACTACTACGTGGAGACCGTCGACGACCGGGAGTAGTTAGGAGGCTCAGTGCAGTGAGGCCTTGCCTTTTCGATCGTAGTTGCTTTTGTGCTAGCCTTCTTAAGGCAAACTTGTCTAACTCATGTACGTACTTTCGAGATATTGTTGCTTCCACTGACTCTTGTGTTTTCGAGCTTATGTATTCGAGCCCTCGAGGCCCCTGGCTTGTAATATAAAGCTTGTATTATTTTAATTTGTGTCTAGAGTTGTGTTGTGATATCTTCCCATGAGTCCTTGATCTTGATCGTACACATTTGCGTGTATGATTAGTGTACGATTGTATCGAGGGCGTCACAAGTTGGTATCAGAGCCGACTGCCTGTAGGAATCCCCCTTCCAACTCCTTGGCCGAAGTCGAGTCTAGACATTGCAAAAACTTTTACTAACTTGGCTGTGTGCCTAAAGGGCCCACGACGCCAATGGGTGGTATTAGGATCTTTTACTCCTCGACCTTTACTACGGGACTCTGAACTCTCTTCTATTCGGGTTAAATGAATTTGCTAAAAACAAAACTAACTTTAGGTTCTCGCAAGTACTTTCTCCGGAGAGCCCCTCACTTCAGATGATCGTACGCTAATCGGAAGATTCCGAAGATACTCTCTGATGTTCTCTCGAGACTTTGTGCTCATCACTTTTGCTATTCCTGACCACCGATAAATCCGTATGGATAACTACTTACACTTGCCATTCATACGATCATCCCCCATTGATCTTGTTATTACAAGATACCCCGAAGTTTTCTCTATTGTTCCGAGAATACTTTGTGCCTACTGCCTAGCAGTTCTTTGCTACATGAATACCCCTTCAAATAAACCCTCGCACTTGTCGAGTATCCGCTCAACCCAGTTGTTCATGTGTTTCACAAAAGTCTTCAAAATATTATTCGATCTTCCGAAAACCCTCTTGGAGCCTTTGGCTCTTGAAATTCTTGCTTGCTTGCATTATGGTTAATCCCATAAGTCTCGTAGTCATATTGACATTCCTTGTCATTATCATTTTGAGTCTGTTAGTTCAATATGTTTGCGAACACCGCAATCATCATTGATCCTTATAAATTACCTTTACGGCTGAGCTGCCATTCTTTTTAAGCTGGAATTGGTTCTCGACCGGTCCAAGTGTCGATTGATTGTACCCTAAGGCTATTCAACTTATCCATCCCTAATCGAGCATTGCTTGACCCCTTGATTGGGAATCATAATTCTTTTGCATTTGACAATTGAGTTAGTCAGTTGTTTCTATAGTTTGACCTCCTTGCATTCTTCTTCCTCTAGTTGAGTCTTGATGCTCACGTCGGATCCCTTGTGGACCACGGATCCTTTGTTGGATTTTATCGACAACGCCCTTCATATTCAATAACCTTGTGATCCTTTCCTCTCATACATAATGCCTTTGATAAATTGTATCCTCTCGCTTTCTCAACCATGCTCGCCTTGAGCTTGAGTTAATTATTTCTAACGATTCGGTATATGATTCCAAGAAGCCCCTATGGGTAGGACATATGCCTTCACTAAACCGTGTGAACCCGAAAGTTTTCACGAATCATACTCTTCCGGTGCTTCGCGGATAAAATTTTCAACACCGCAACTTCATTGAACGTGAGAAGTGAATGAAAGGTTGTGCATTGGAGAAGTGGGAGACGACCTTGAACTTTGTGGTCATGCCCATGGACACGATGTAGATCTTATCATTAAAGCTTCTCTTAAATTAATTTTTCCTTTGGTATAAGCTCATCTTATATCTGAGATCTGGCCTTTTTGCAATCCTGGTTCCGACCATGTTCTCTTTTAAATATCATGTCTGTGCAAGTTAAATCAATTGTCTCCTATGGATCAATACACCAGTCCAACCTTTACTTTGATCTTGTGTCGAGTATTACCCCTGGTATCTCGAGATTATCATGGAACTGCATAACTTCTTATGAGTTCTTCATCAAGTGCTACCTTCCTTGATTCCAATTCTTCACGGGCTCGAGTTATTAAACACTCAAAGACACCGATAACTGAACCGAGCCCTTTTCTACGGTTCAACAACTCTTCAAGAAGCTTCTATAAGTGCGAGTTTGTACCCGACCACGCCATTCCTAGCCTGTTGGCTATATCATTGTGGTGATGATTTTAAGCTGTGCTACCGGTCCTTCTTCTCGGAGCACAATTTTCGACGATGAACTAACCTTACGTCGATCCTCATCGTCATATCATTTCGCCTTGAACAACAAGCTTGGTTTCGAGTTTGTGGCGTACCCTTGGTTCCAATAACCTTTCACTTCATCATTACTTTGACTTGATGTCGCCCGATCGATTACATCTTCATGAACTCTCGCGACAAAGGTGTCGTGATCGCCAACATTACGAGCTCATCCAGGATATCAGTTGAATTCATGATGAGAAAAACCATCCTTGCCCTCGATGAATTGTATTATCACCGACCACTTTATTGCCTTCCCACCAACACAAGCTTGTTCATGTTTGGTGTTATACCTTGAGTTCCTTGCTACCCAGCAATTGTTCTTCTTTACCTTGGAGTATTACCATCCTTTATGTCAAGAATGTTCTGAGATTTGTTCCACCTCTTGAGAATTCTTGACATATATATACTTCTCACCATCACCATTCTTTCTTGGTCCCCGTGTTAATTCCAACACGTGAGCGGTGCTGTTTGGATTCTTTCCTTCTAGCAACCCTATTCTTTGAAGTTAATGGTCGAAAGTTCATTCTTAGGCTATTGATTATTGAATCACCATTCTAACATTGGTCGCGCGACCCAACCCATATTTCGGGCGCACCTTTCGACTAATGTTTAATTGTGTATGTTTCCTCGAGCATACTTCCTTATATCATTTGATATGACAAATGTTATCTCCTTGTTCACTTAATTGTGGAAATCCATCTTTTGGGAATCTCGGTGAATTGCCGTTGAGTTCACCAGACACCTCCTTGTCCTCTCCTTGGGTTAATGATGGACTCTTGTTAACGGAAATCACTTCATAGTCCATTTCCCGAGAATCTTACAATGTCATCTCGTCAATTTGCGTTGCACCTTTTCTTCTCGGTATCCTAAGTGCGAGGTATCCTGACACCAATCGGATCTGAATCTCGGTCAGGATATGATGGTTGGGACAACTTTCCAAGAGTTATGATGTTGATCCTTTGATGACCCGGTAGCATGATGTCATGCCTAGCCCCCCGGTGGAGGACCTATCATAATAGATTCCTTTTCAGCGAGGTTATCCATTCATCCATGAGGGAATTGTAATCTTGGTTCTACAAGTTATTCTGATGGATCCTTCGTGATTCCAAAGTCTGATCTTCACACGAAGACCATGTCAATGCTATCTCGAAGCATATACGTGGTACTACGATTTTCAACAAGAACATCAGAAGCCCAATGCTAAATGTTTCTTGCTCAATTATCCAAACACCGTTGTATGGGTAACGTCATGAAATTCTCTCCCCTCACCTAGAGGATTTTCTACGTTATATACTATCGTGGATATCATGCTCTGCTTGTCCTTGGGAAGGATATACCCCTGAAATATGTGTTTAAACACATTTTTCCTTTCCATTGTTCTGTTTAACCTAATGATCACATTTTCCTTTCCATTGTTCTGTTTGACCTTTCTTGTGATCTATATAATCTAAGCAGTAATAATTCACTGCTTATGTAAACACCTCGGTGTACAATTCTATCAGCAAGACCCTATTGCTATTGTTGATGACATTTCGGTAGCCACCGATGGACAAGAACTTTGCCTAATGGTCCGCCTCGTTCGACGAGCATGAAAATGGTTCTCTTCGACCTCGCCCTTGGTACCAACATTGTTGCTAACAAAACTGACAGGCTATCCTATGACATACCTTGCTATCTTGACCATGCAAATGTTAGCGCCTTCCTGCTTTTAACCACATGGTGGGCCCATAACCCACAGTTCCACAGTATCGAAACCTGACTCTCCTGTACAACCCCTGTTTCTAATGGTTATTCCCCATGCTTGGCTTTGTATTTAATTCACGGGCCACCTTCCGAAGTGCTCTATTACAGTATCGGGCGCTATACTTACTCTCGCTACTTTGAACCCCTTTCTCACTCTGGTTCAGACTTCGAGCCACTATCTATCTGCTTGGAACCTCTTATTGTACGTTCGAACCTCACTCTCGATGTGTTTTATTTGTTCAACTCGAGAGGTACTCTTATACTCATTCATGGGTTAATCCCAGATTATTACCCTTATAGCATTACATCGTTGCCGATCTGCCTGTTACCTATTCGTAAAATGCGATGAAGATCCCAAGTAAGGACGACAACTTCATCATGATGACTCGAAGCGAAGGCTGAAGACATCAATGTAATGAATCGACCTCTTCAAGAAGAGCAACCAAAGACGAGAAGATTCGTTAGGATTTCGTAGACCTTTCCCCCTAGTCCCCCTCTTAAATCTCGGGACGAGATTTCTTGTAGTGGAGGAGATTTGTAACGCCTGGATGATTAAGCAACAGTAATCACCTCGGTTACTGTGACTAAACTCACGTTGATTCGAACCCGGTCTAAAACAAACCCAAATCAAAAAGCAAGCGATAAAAGTTTTCAAAAACTAAAACTAAAATGTTCGGGGGTTGTCAAAAATAACAAACCCAATTATGGTGGGGTGCACAAAATTTTGTAAAGTGTTTTGGTAATTTAGATAAACTAAAACAGGAAAGAAGAAAATAAGAAAAAGAAAAAGATAAAACAAAAGAGTGGGGAGGAAACCCCCTTGGCCCAATGGGCCAGCCCTCCCCACCCGGCCAGACTCCCGACCCCCCACTGGCCCAACCCCTCCTGGCCCGGCCCGGCCACCTTATCCCGGGTCGGCTAACCCTAGCCGCCCGCGCCTCACTCGCCCCCTCCCGATCCCTTTCTCTCTCCCCGCCCGATCCAGATCGGGGCCGAGCCACTCGCCCGCCTCGCCATGGCGACCCGCCCGCCCCGACAGCGTGCCACCTCTCCCCTGCGCCCCTCGCCGCCCGGACCCTCCCCACACGTCGCCCCAGGCCACCCGCCACAGCTGGGTCGTCCCGACCCCCACGCCGCCTCACCGGAGCTCCCCGGCCTTGATCGGCCGCCTCCCCGCCCTCCTCCTCACCGGACGACCACGGCCGCCCCAGCCTTCGACTTAGACCCCACGGTTCCCCTGAGCTTCGCCCTCACCTCGCTCCTCTCTCCCCTCCCGAGCAGCGCGTCGCCCGGACCTCCCGTCGCCCGGCTCGGACGCCCCTCCTCGCGGTCACCCGCAGCCACGCCCGTCCCCGCCTCCTCTCCCTCCTCCTCGCCCAAGGGCGCCTTTCCCCCTCCGCCGCACCGAATGCCGCTCCGCCGTGGATCCGTCTGGCGCCCCGGTGACCAAGCGGTCACGGAGGCCGAGCTCCCGTGTGGCTCGGCCGCGCACCCCTCCCCGACCCCGTGCGCGCCCCCGAGCAGGCGAACCTCCTCGCCCGCTTCCGCCGCTCGCCGGCGCCCGTTCGGCGAGCCCGGCCGACCTCCTTGCCCCCATCGTAACCGCAGTCCCTCACTTGACGCTCCGATGGCGAGCAGCGCCCGTTGGGCCACCGAACCACGAAGTCCGGCGTGCTCGGCGCCCCTCCGCCAGCAGTAGCCACCGGGCCAACTCCGCCCCGCCGACGTGGCCACAGGGGCCCCGCTGGCACAGTGATGGGCCCAGGGCTCCCCCTCGCTTCTGTTGACTCGGTCGGCCAGGACCGGCAATCCACCCTCCCCTCGACTATGACATGGGGCCCCACCTGAGCGGTTTCAAAATAAAAGGGAAAAAGGAAAATGAAAATTAAATAAAAATAAATAAAATGAATAAAACTAATTAATTAATTAATTAATTAATTAATCCTGATTAATTAACCTAATGATTAATTAACCTAATTAACTATTGTTAATTAAACTTAATTAGGTTAATTAGTTAACACAGGATGACGAACGGGACCCACATGTCAGGGTTGACTTGGTCAACCCTGTTGACTGCTGACGTCAGCATGACGTCATGCTGATGTCATAAATACATTTTTCGAATTAATTAATTAATTAATTAAATTCCAGAAATTAATAAAATCTTTAGAAAATCATATCTTTTAATCCGTAAATCGGATTAAAATATTTTCAACATGAAAGTTGCTCAGAAAAATCCAACGAATCCGAATACGCGATCCGTTTACCTGTTAGATGCCTGTAACTATCTGAACATGGAACATTCCCCCTCCGGTCATCATTCGACCACGAGGTCGAGAACCGGGAAAACATTCGGTTGACTTCCCCCCTCGTCGGTATCGTGTAGCACCGCGTTAGAACACGTCTAGCTCTGCATGTTGTCCTGTTATGCTATGTTTGCTTTATATTTACTGTTTCTTCCCCCTCTTCTCTTCGGTAGACCCCGAGACCGATGCCGCCCCTGTGATCGACTACGTCGACGACGACCCCTCCTTGCCAGAGCAACCAGGCAAGCCCCCCGTTGATCCTCCCGATATCGCCCATTCCATTCTCTCATACGTGCATTAGATTTTCCTCTTGTTATTGTTTGCACCTATTACGATGCATAGCCTGCTTTTGTATCTGCTTTGTTGTACCTTACCTTATCCTAAACCGCTTAGTATAGGTTGGTTAGAGACCCATCGGTGACCCCTCACCTTGTCCTTGTTGCCCCTGCTTCATCATTGAAGACCCGATCAACGGGATCGAAGACCAGGCCCTGACACCGCACATCACTTCCCCTTAGTTGCTCGACACTACTGGGTTACTATCGAGTACCGAGGGTGAAACCTCTACATCACTTCTGATATTAACCCTGTAGTATAGCTATCCGGTCGTGGTCATCGAGGGTGATTTCCTCCTTAACCACTTCCGATACGACTCTGTCGCGCAACCCCTCAAGTGTGAACCTCGGGGTGATTCCTCTTACGTTCACCTTGATGATTACATCTAGTGGAATTCATCGGGGGTGATTCCTCAGTTTTCCCTTGATGTTTGGACACACGGTTACTTGGACTTTACCACTGTTACTTGGAAAGACGGGTCGACCACGAGGGGTACCAGCGTGCTTAATTGCGAGTGATGTGGAGACGGGTTGACACGGAAGGTGCCTTGAGATAATTACGGCGTGGCCGGGCATTCCTTGCCCTTGCGGCAAGTCCTCGAGACGGGGCAATGGGGTCACATCTTTCGTGAGTCTCTGCTTGTTACCGCACGTTTCTAATCCACTACGATTTGGATATTTGATCCGAGGGGCCTCTGGCCTGATAGCACTAACCATCACGTGGGCATAGTATGGGCGTTCTGCGTCGTATTCATCAGCCGAAGCTTAATAGATGTCGTGGCCCGAATGGCGCGGGTTGGACCGGTAAGCTCCTCGCCTTTTTAGGAAGGTAGCTAGGTGCGCTCACCGACGCGTCGCATAGCGTCTTGAGGAGTTTCCGGGAGATGGCCCATGACCCCACAGGGGCATAGGTTTAGTCCGGCGTGCTGGCCTCTCTATTAAGCCTAGGTTGGGTTGCGGCGTATTGTTTGGCGAGGCGGGCATGACCACAGGAAAGTGTGTCGGCGGAGTTAAGCGGCGTGGTGGGTAAGTTGGTGCACCCCTGCAGGGAAGAAAACATCTATCGATAGCCTGTCCTACGGTAACGGACACTTGGAGTTGTATCCCGATCGATACAACTAGAACTGGATACTTGTGATGAGAACTAGATGGCGATGAGAAATGTATTGTGATGATAACTGGATAGTATGGCTCTGGGATTTCTTTCTCGCAGGAAGTTGAGAAAGGATCTACGGCGAGGTTGATAACACTTCGCTACTTTAAGTTTTACTACTCTACTCCCTCTTGTTTGCTGCAAGATGGTGGTTTCGAAGATGCTAGTCTTCGATAGGACTAGGCCTTCTCTCTATTCTCGCACTTCAAGAGCCCAGTCCACATATATGACCTTCCTTTGATAATGTTGCATATGTAGTGTAGATCCTTGCTTGCAAGTACTTTGGATGAGTACTCACGGTTGCTTTGCTCCTCCTTTTCCCCTTTCTTCTTCTTTCCGGTTGATGCAACGGATGTTGGAGCCCAGGAAGTCGATGCCACCGCCGATGCTTACTACTACGTGGAGACCGTCGGCGACCGGGAGTAGTTAGGAGGCTCAGGCGAGGAGGCCTTGCCTTTTCGATCGTAGTTGCTTTTGTGCTAGCCTTCTTAAGGCAAACTTGTCTAACTCATGTACGTACTCAGATATTGTTGCTTCCGCCCGACTCTTGTGTTTTCGAGCTTATGTATTCGAGCCCTCGAGGCCCCGGCTTGTAATATAAAGCTTGTATTATTTTAATTTGTGTCTAGAGTTGTGTTGTGATATCTTCCCGTGAGTCCTTGATCTTGATCGTACACATTTGCGTGTATGATTAGTGTACGATTGAATCGAGGGCGTCACACATGGGTTTCTTCCCTTTCCCCTTCTTCGTCGGAGCCATGGCGACGAAAGGGGGGAGGATTCGAGATTGGATTGGAAGCGGAGACTGGAGCTCGAGAGGAGGAAGAGCAGGGGACGGTTGAAGCAGCGAAATGAGGGATGACTGTGTGCAACCACGGGTCCGCCTAGCTGGGCGCAAAGTAAGGAGGCGTGGGGGAACAGGGCCGCCCACGTCAAATCAACCGCCACGCGGCGCCCGAGGCCGTAGGCTGTTAGGGCCCACGGCGCTTTGCACTTGCACCTTCGCTTCTCTGCTCAGCCAAGTCCAGGCATGCCTTGGGCCCGGAGGCCTCTTGTCGGCGCTCGGGAACGGGGTACCAGACTTGCTCGCTGCGGCTGCGGCGTGGTTCAAGGGTGGCCCATCAAGGCCCATCTTCATCAACACAAGCTCAAGACCTCGCGAGGCCAAGCCTCATGGGCGGACAACAGGAAGCTTCCTCAGGCACGGCCTCGTTAGGCTAGCTCGCGAGGAGGCGGATAGATCAAGGCGGGGTACCTCATGAGGTGCCCATGACGCAAGCCATGACGACCAAGGGCGCCAGCCCGCGCAGTGTCCTCCTTTCCTCTTTGGTGCAAAGGGAGCAAGCGCAGGCGAGAACATCAAGCAAAGGCATCCGCTTTGTGCAACAAGACCAAGACCGTCGCAACGGCAGGAAGGAAGTCATCGTGGAGCCCAAGCCGGCGTCACCACCAGAGCCTTTGACAGGCGAGGACCAACTTTAGTCAGGATAAGTGTACTAGATGTTCCCCTTCAAAATGGCCAATTGTTGGCGCCCTTCCTGCTCAATATTTGAGAAGAGGCCCTGGGCATCTGCCTATAAATAGGACTAGCCTCCCACAGGGTAGAGGGATCTGGATTCAGAGAGGATCGAGCACCTCGAATCAGCAAAGAGAGAGAGCGACTGAATTCCCCCTAGCAGTTCATCGCACCAGCCGAGAACAGACCCTCGCGAGGCTGTTCTTCCTTGTATTGTTCATCATCAGCCCAAGAGGCAATCCACCACACCACAAACTAGAGTAGGGTATTACACCACAATGGTGGCCCGAACTAGTATAAACCCTGTGTCTCTTGTGTTGTTCCTTACATAGCTCTAGATCCTAGCAAGGCGGCGAGGTGCAGGTAGGTAGGGGGTGAGATCTCCGCGCGCACCCCAGTGTTCGAACCTAGAGGGTCTGCTGGAACCCGAAATCCGACGGGCTCCATCGCATATACGTCCCTTAGTGCACGCTTCCGTTCCCTCTTAGGGATGTGGGTTGCGTATATCATGTTCACCGTCCTCACTTGCGGGGGGAACCTCTTCTGTCCTCCCGTGTTCGGTGGTCGTGGCTCCTCCTTGTCATTGCTGTGCAGCCCTTGTCCTTGTTTTCGGCGTTTAACTTGCCTGCCTGCTTAAACACCCAACATTCTCTATTGGTGTGATTGGATGGCTTATCGGGGGTGCCGTGGATTTGACACGAGCGATCGAGTATGCGGTCCAAACTGGACGGGCCCGGAGTGCTTCTTTTGAATGGCTTTTTCCGCTTACCAGGTTTAGAGCCTCTGAATCCGGCATTGACTGCTGTATCCTCGGCGTTATCGCTATTGTTGCGGCACTTGTGTTTGCTGCGACGTCGCCTGCCGTTACTCTCCTTGGGATCAGAAGTGCCAAGGTTCCTTGATATGTTATTGCTGCGAGCTAGCCAGCTATCCTCTCCCACGCAAAAGCGGGTGAGGAGTGTCGTGAAGGCTGCCATAGACTTCGGCTTTTCCTGGCCGAGGTGCCGGGCGAGCCACTTGTCACGGATGTTGTGCTTTAATGCCGCTAAGGCTTCTGCATCTGGACAGTCGACAATTTGATTTTTCTTGGTAAGGAACCGTGTCCAGAATTGCCTGGCCGATTCCCCTGACTGCTGAATTATGTGGATCAAGTCATCGACATCTGGTGGTCGCACATAAGTGCCCTGGAAGTTGTCAAGGAATGCGTCTTCCAAATCCTCCCAACAGCCAACGGAGTCTGCTGGCAAGCTATTCAGCCACTGCCGAGCTGGTCCTTTAAGTTTTAACGGGAGGTACTTGATGGCATGTAGATCATCACCGCTGGCCATGTGGATGTGGAGGAAGAAGTCCTCGATCCATACCGCGAGATCTGTTGTACCATCATATGATTCGATATTTATGGGTTTAAAACCCTCTGGGAATTCATGCTCCATTATTTCTGTTGGGTAACGTAGTAATTTCAAAAAATTTCCTACGCACACGCAAGACCATGGTGATGGCATAGCAACGAGAGGGGAGAGTGTCTGTCCACGTACCCTCGTAGACCGTAAGCGGAAGCGTTATAACAACGCTGGTTGATGTAGTCGCACGTCTTCACGATCCGACCGATCCAAGTACCGAACGTCACGGCACCTCCGTGTTCAAGACACGCTCAGCTCGATGACGCATCCCGGGCTCCGATCCAGCAAAGCGTCGGGGATGAGTTCCACAAGACGACCGCGACAGCGTGGCGACGATGATGATGCTCCACCGACGTAGGGCTTCGCCTAAGCTCTGCAACGATATGACCGAAGTGGAATATGGTGGAGGGGGGCACCGCACACGGCTAAGGAACGATCCGTAGATCAACTTGTGTATCATGGGGTGCCCCTGCCCGTATATAAAGGAGCAAGGGGGGTGCGGCCAGCCCAGAAGCGGCGCTGGAGGAGTCCTACTCCCAGGAGTAGGACTCCCCCTTTCCTAGTTGGATTAGGATTGGGGAAGGGGAAGAGGGAAGAGGCGCGCCCCTCTCCTTGTCCTATTCGGACTAGAGGGGAGGGGCGTGCGGCCTGCTGGCCGGCCCTTTCCTCTTCTCCCTATGGCCCATCAAGGCCCATAGACCCCGGGGTTAGGTAACTTCCTCGCTTTTCATCCGAACCTTTCCAAGTCCAAAGATAGGCTTCCAATATATCAATCTTTATGTCTCGACCATTTCGAGACTCCTCGTCATGTCCGTGATCACATCCGGGACTCTGAACAACCTTCGGTACATCAATACTTATAAACTCATAATGAACTGTCATCGAAACGTTAAGTGTGCGGACCCTACGGGTTCGAGAACTATGTAGACATGACCTAGAACCATTCTCGGTCAATAACCAATAGCGGAACCTGGATGCCCATATTGGTTCCTACATATTCTACAAAGATCTTTATCGGTCAAACCGCATAACGACATACGTTGTTCCCTTTGTCATCGGTATGTTACTTACCCGAGATTCGATCGTCGGTATCCAATACCTAGTTTAATCTCGTTACCAAAGAAGTCTCTTTACTCGTTCCGTAATACATCATCTCACAACTAACTCATTAGTTGTAATGCTTGCAAGGTTTATGTGATGTGTATTACCGAGAAGGCCCAGAGATACCTCTCCAGACAATCGGAGTGACAAAACCTAATCTCGATTCATGCCAACTCAACATATACTTTTGGAGACATCTCAGATTACCTTTATAATCACCCGATTACGTTGTGACGTTTGGTAGCACACAAAGTGTTCCTCCGTAAACGGAGTTGCATAATCTCATAGTTGCAGGAACTTTGTATAAGTCATGAAGAAAGCATAAGCAACATACTAAACGATCAAGTGCTAAGCTAACGGAATGGGTCAAGTCAATCACATCATTCTCCTAATGATGTGATCCCGCTAATCAAATGACAACTCATGTCTATGGTTAGGAAACATAACCATCTTTGATTTAACGAGCTAGTAAAGTAGAGGCATACTAGTGACACTCTGTTTGTCTACGTATTCACACATGTATTATGTTTAGGTTAATACAATTCTAGCATGAATAATAAACATTTATCATGATATAAGGAAATAAATAATAACTTTATTATTGCCTCTAGGGCATATTTCCTTCAATCTCCCACTTGCACTAGAGTCAATAATCTAGATTACACAGTAATGATTCTAACACCCATGGAGTCTTGGTGCTGATCATGTTTTGCTCGTGGAAGAGGCTTAGTCAACGGGTCTGCAACATTCAGATCCGTATGTATCTTGCAAATCTCTATGTCTCCCACTTGGACTTGGTCCCGAATGGAATTGAAGCGTCTCTTGATATGCTTGGTCCTCTTGTGAAATCTGGATTCCTTTGCCAAGGCAATTGCACCAGTATTGTCACGGAAGATCTTCATTGGTCCCGATGCACTAGGTATGACACCTAGATCGGAAATGAACTCTTTCATCCAGACTCCTTCATTTGCTTGCTTCCAAGCAGCTATGTATTCCGCTTCACATGTAGATCCCGCCACGACGCTTTGTTTAGAACTGCACCAACCGACAGCTCCACCGCTTTAATAAAAATACGATCCGGTTTGCGATTTAGAATCGTCCGGATCGATGTCAAAGCTTGCATCGACGTAACCATTTACGGTTAGCTCTTTGTCACCTCCATATCTGAGAAACATATCCTTAGTCCTTTTCAGGTATTTCGGGATGTTCTTGACCGCTGTCGATGATCCACTCCTGGATTACTTTGGTACCTTCCTGCCAAGCTTATTGCTAAGCATACGTCAGTGTCGGTACACGACATTGCATACATGATAGAGCCTATGGCTGAAGCATAGGGAACATTTTCATTTTCTCTCGTATCTTCTGCTTTGTGGTCGGGCATTGAGTCCGACTCAATTTCACACCTTGTAACACAGGTAAAAGACCTTTCTTTGCCTCGATCCATTTTGAACTTTTTCAAAACTTTATCAAGGTATGTGCTTTGTGAAAGTCCAATTAAGCGTCTTGATCTATCTCTATAGATCTTGATGCCCAATATGTAAGCAGCTTCACCGAGGTCTTTCATTGAAAAACTTTTATTCAAGTATCCTTTTATGCTATCCGAAATTCTATATCATTTCCAATTAACAATATGTCGTCCACATATAATATTAGAAATGCTCTGAGCTCCCACTCACTTTCTTATAAATACAGGCTTCTCCAAAAGTCTGTATAAAACCATATGCTTTGATCACACTATCAAAGCGTTTATTCCAACTCCGAGAGGCTTGCACTGGACCATAAATTGATCATTGGAGCTTGCACACTTTGTTAGCACCTTTTGGATCAACAAAACCTTCTGGTTGCATCATATACAACTCTTCTTCTAGAAATCCATTCAAGAATGCAGTTTTTACATCCATTTGCCAAATTTCATAATCATAAAATGCAGCAATTGCTAACATGATTCGGACAGACTTAAGCATCGCTACGGGTGAGAAAGTCTCATCGTAGTCAACCCCTTGAACTTGTCGAAAACCTTTCGCAACAAGTCGAGCTTTATAAACAGTTATATTACCATCGCTGTCGATCTTCTTCTTAAAGATCCATTTATTCTCAATGGCTTGCCGATCATCGGGCAAGTCAACCAAAGTCCATACTTTGTTCTCATACATGGATCCCATCTCAGATTTCATGGCTTCAAGCCATTTTGTGGAATCTGGGCTCACCATCGCTTCTTCATAGTTCGTAGGTTCACCATGATCTAGTAGCATGACTTCCGAATAGGATTACCGTACCACTCTAGTGCGGATTTTATTCTGGTTGATCTCTGAAGTTCGGTGACAACTTGATCTGAAGTTTCATGATCATTATCATTATCTTCCTCGCTAATCGGTGTAGGTGTCACGAAACCAATTTACGTGATGAACTACTTTCCAATAAGGGAGCTGGTACTATTACCTCATCAAGTTCCACTTTCCTCCCACTCACTTCTTTTCGAGAGAAACTCCTTCTCTAGAAAGGATCCATTCTTAGCAATGAATGTCTTGCCTTCGGATCTGTGATAGAAGGTATACCCAATTGTCTCCTTTGGGTATCCTATGAAGACACATTTTTCGATTTGGGTTCAAGCTTATCGGGTTGAAGTTTTTTCACATAAGCATCGCAACCCCAAACTTTCAGAAGCGACAACTTTGGTTTCTTGCTAAACCATAGTTCATAAGGTGTCGCCTCAAAGGATTTTGACGGTGTCCTATTTAACGTGAATGCGGCCGTCTCTAAAGCATAACCCCAAAAGCGATAGCGGTAAATCGGAAATAGACATCATAGATCGCACCATATCTAGTAAAGTACGATTCTGACGCTCGGACACACCATTACGCTGTGGTGTTCCCGGTGGCGTGAGTTGCTAAACTATTCCGCATTGCTTCAAATGTAGACCAAACTCAGAACTCAAATATTCTCCTCCACGATCAGATCGTAGAAACTTTATTTTCTTGTTACGATGATTTTCAACTTCACTCTAAAATTCTTTGAACTTTTCAAATGTTTCAGATTTATGTTTCATCAAGTAGATATACCCGTATCTGCTTAAATCATCTGTGAAGGTGAGAAAATAACGATATCCGCCACGAGCTTCAACATTCATCGGACCACATACATCTCGTATGTATGATTTCCAATAAATCTGTTGCTCTCTCCATACAACCGGAGAACGGTGTTTTAGTCATCTTGCCCATGAGGCACGGTTCATAAGTACCAAGTGATTCATAATCAAGTGATTCCAAAAGTCCATCTGTATGGAGTTTCTTCATGTGTTTTACACCGATATGACCTAAAAGGCAGTGCCACAAATAAGTTGCACTATCATTATCAACTCTGCATCTTTTGGCTTCGACATTATGAATATGTGTATCACTACCGCCGAGATTCAACAAGAATAGACCTTTCTTCAAGGGTGCATGACCATAAAAGATATTACTCATATAAATAGAACAACCATTATTCTACGATTTAAATGAATAACCGTCTCGCATCAAACAAGATCCAGATATAATGTTCATGCTCAACGCCGCACCAAATAACAATTATTTAGGTCTAAAACTAATCCCGAAGGTAGATGTAGAGGTAGCGTGCCGACCGCGATCACATTGACTTTGGAACCGTTTCCCACACGCATCGTCACCTCGTCCTTTGCCAGTGCTCGTCTATTCCGTAGTCCCTGTTTCGAGTTGCAAATATTAGCAACAGAACCAGTATCAAATACCAGGTGCTACTACGAAAGCTCTAGTAAGGTACACATCAATAACATGTATATCACATATACCTTTGTTCACCTTGCCATCCTTCTTATCCGCCAAATACTTGGGGCAGTTCCGCTTCAGGTGTCCACCGCTTGCGGTAAAAACACCCGATTGGGCTTAGGTCCAGACTTGGGTTTCTTCTCTTGAGCGGCAACTTTCTTTGCTGTTCTTTTTGAAGTTTCCCTTCTTCTTCCCTTTGCCCTTTTTCTTGAAACTAGTGGTCTTGTTGACCATCAACACTTGATGCTCTTTCTTGATTTCTACCTCCATGACTTTTAGCATTGCGAAGAGCTCAGAATTGTCTTAGTCATCCCTTGCATATTATAGTTCATCACGAAGCTCTTGTAGCTTGGTGGCGATGATTGTAGAATTACATCAATGACACTATCATCCGGAAGATTAACTCCCAGCTGAATTAAGTGATTATTATACCCGGACATTTTGAGTATGTGCTCCTTGACAGTAACTATTCTCCTCCATCTCGCAGCTATAGAACTTATTGGAGACTTCATATCTCTCAATCCTGGCATTTGCTTGAAATATAAACGTCACCTCTAGTAACATATCATATGCTCCATGACGTTCAAAACGTCGTTGAAGACCCGGTTCTAATCAGTAAAGCAACGAACACAGAACAATAGAGTATTCATCATCTTTGCTCGCCAGACGCTTCACAACTTCACGGCGTTGTTCTGCAAAGCAGTTCGACACCTAACGGTGCTTCCAGGACGTAATTCTTCTATGCAGCAATGAGGATAATCCTCAAGTTACGGACCCAGTCCGTGTAATTGCTACCATCATCTTTCAACTTTGCTTTCTCAAGGAACGCATTAAAATTCAACGGAACAACAACACGAGCCATCTATCTACAGTAAACATAGACAAGCAAAATACTATCGGTACTAAGTTCATGATAAATTTAAGTTCAATTAATCATATTAAATAACTCCCACTTAGACAGATATCTCTCTAGTCATCTAAGTGATTACGTGATCCAAATCAACTAAACCATAACCGATCATCATGTGAGATGGAGTAGTTTTCAATGGTGAACATCACTATGTTGATCATATCTACTATATGATTCACGCCGACCTTTCGGTCTCCGTGTTCGAGGCCATATCCGCATATGCTAGGCTCGTCAAGTTTAACTCGAGTATTCTGCGTGTGCAAAACTGGCTTGCACCCGTTGTAGATGGATCGAGAACTTATCACACCCGATCATCACGTGGTGTCCGGGTACTCTGAACTTTTAGCAACGGTGCATACTCGTGGAGAACACTTCTTGATAATTTTAGTGAGAGATCATCTTATAATGCTACCGTCAATCAAAGCAAGATAAGATGCATAAAGGATAAACATCACATGCAATCAATATAAGTGATATGATATGGTCATCATCATCTTGTGCTTGTGATCTCCATCGCCGGCACCGTCATGATCACCATCGTCACCGGCGCCGACACCTTGATCTCCATCGTAGCATCTTTGTCGTCTCGCCAACTATTGCTTCTACGACTATCGCCATCTGCTTAGTGATAAAGTAAAAGCAATTACATGGCGCTTGCATTTCATACAATAAGCGACAACCATATGGCTCCTGCCGATTGCCGATAACTCGGTTACAAAACATGATCATCTCATACAATAAAATATAGCATCACGTCTTGACCACATCACATCACAACATGCCTGCAAAAACAAGTTAGACGTCCTCTACTTTGTTGTTGCAAGTTTTACGTGGCTGCTACGGGCTGAGCAAGAACCGTTCTTACCTACGCATCAAAACCACAACGATAGTTTGTCAAGTTCGCAAGGACCGGGCGTAGCCACACTCGGTTCAACTAAAGTGAGAGAGACAGACACCCGCCGGTCACCTTTAAGCAACGAGTGCTCGGAGCGGTGAAACCAGTCTCGCGTAAGCGTACGCGTAATGTCGGTCCGGGCAGCTTCATCTCACAATACCGCTGAACCAAAGTATGAAATGCTGGTAAGCAGTATGACTTATATCGCCCATAACTCACTTGTGTTCTACTCGTGCATATGACATCAACGCATAAAACCAGGCTCGGATGCCCTTTGTTGGGTAACGAGTAATTTCAAAAAATTCCCTACGCACACGCAAGACCAAGGTGATGGCATAGCAACGAGAGGAGAGTGTCGTCCACGTACCCTCGTGAGACCGTAGCGAAGCGTTATAACAACGCGGTTGATGTAGTCAGACGTCTTCACGATCCGACCGATCCAAGTACCGAACGTCACGGCACCTCCGTGTTCAGCACACGTTCAGCTCGATGGCGATCCCCGGCTCCGATCCAAAGAAAGCGTCGGGGATGAGTTCCGTCAGCACGACGGTGTGGCGACGATGATGATGCTCCACCGACGCAGGGCTTCGCCTAAGCTCTGCAACGATATGACCGAAGTGGAATATGGTGGAGGGGGGCACCGCACACGGCTAAGGAACGATCCGTAGATCAACTTGTGTATCATGGGGTGCCCTCGCCTCGTATATAAAGGAGCAAGGGGGTGCGGCCAGCCCAAGAGGCGGCGCTGGAGGAGTCCTACTCCCACGGGAGTAGGACTCCCCTTCCTAGTTGGATTAGGATTGGGGAAGGGGAAGAGGGAAGGGCGCCGCCTCTCCTTGTCCTATTCGGACTAGAGGGGAGGGGGCGCGGCCTGCTGGCCGCCTTTCCTCTTCTCCCTATGGCCCATCAAGGCCCATAGACCCCCGGGGTTCCGTAACCCCGGTGTTCCGTAACTTCCTGTTTTCATCCGGAACCTTTTCAAGTCCAAACATAGGCTTCCAATATATCAATCTTTATGTCTCGACCATTTCGAGACTCCTCGTCATGTCCGTGATCACATCCGGGACTCAACAACCTTCGGTACATCAATACTTATAAACTCATAATGAACTGTCATCGAAACGTTAAGCGTGCGGACCCTACGGGTTCGAGAACTATGTAGACATGACCTAGAACCATTCTCGGTCAATAACCAATAGCGGAACATGGATGCCCATATTGGTTCCTACATATTCTACGAAGATCTTTATCGGTCAAACCGCATAGCGACATACGTTGTTCCCTTTGTCATCGGTATGTTACTTACCTGAGATTCGATCGTCGGTATCCAATACCTAGTTTAATCTCGCTATCGTAAGTCTCTTTACTCGTTCCATAATACATCATCTCACAACTAACTCATTAGTTGTAATGCTTGCAAGGTTTATGTGATGTGTATTACCGAGAAGGCCCAGAGATACCTCTCCGACAATCGGAGTGACAAAACCTAATCTCGATTCATGCCAACTCAACATATACTTTTGGAGACATCTGTAGAGTACCTTTATAATCACCCAGTTACGCTATGACGCTTGGTAGCACACAAAGTGTTCCTCCGTAAACGGAGTTGCATAATCCCATAGTTGCGTGAACTTTGTATAAGTCATGAAGAAAGCATAAGCAACATACTAAACGATCAAGTGCTAAGCTAACGGAATGGGTCAAGTCAATCACATCATTCTCCTAATGATGTGATCCTCGTTAATCAAATGACAACTCATGTCTATGGTTAGGAAACATAACCATCTTTGATTTAACGAGCTAGTAAAGTAGAGGCATACTAGTGACACTCTGTTTGTCTACGTATTCACACATGTATTATGTTTCCGGTTAATACAATTCTAGCATGAATAATAAACATTTATCATGATATAAGGAAATAAATAATAACTTTATTATTGCCTCTAGGGCATATTTCCTTCAATTTCGTCCGTGAAGCATAGGGGGTGTGCTGCGCCTCTGTGTTGGGCTATATCGCGACACAGCTCATATGAGTCTTGCCTGCTGTATTTGGCCCGGCCGGATTTGCTTTTACTGTATCCAGCGTGGCGGTCACCATCCCGCTTAGGGGCGTGCCCTCGTGATCCGTAGATTGATCTTGCGTGTTTTGCCCTATCTTCCAATACGTCTTGCAGGTCTCGCGTGTTGCCCCGTGCCTTGGTATTTTTGTTTGAGCGGCGGTGGGGTGCGGGCAGAGCTTCAGGCTGGAATGCCTCTCTATCTCGGCAATGAGGTGGCCGATCAGCCACATCATACGCTGGTGATGTAGGTTTCAATGCTTCCTCCTCAAGTCGGGGTAGCAACCTGCGCTTTGGGTAACCCTTGGAAGGGCGTTCGAGTTCATATTCCTCGGCCGCAAGGACTTCAGTCCATCTATCTGCTAGCAGATCCTGATTAGGTCGAAGCTGTTGTTGCTTTTTCTTCAGGCTATTTGCTGTGGCTATAAGCCGGCGCTTAAAGCGCTCCTGCTTGACGGGATCCTCAGGCACGACAAATTCTTCGTCGTCGAGGCTTGCTTCGTCTTCGGAGAGAGGCATGTAATTCTCGTCCTCCGCTTCTCCCTCTGCCGCTCTCTTAGGAGGGCTGGTTTGTTCATCCTCTGGCTCTAGATCGTGTTGGAGGGGATTGTCATCGTCTTCGGCACTGTCCGGAGTACTTTTATCTCATGTGCCGGTATCACCTCTTTTGCTGTGGCGAGACTTAGAGCGGCGTCGCTGACGTCGGCGCTGGGGTTGCTTCTTGGAGGGGTCATCCTCCGTTGTCTTGTCGCCATTGCCTTCTTTGGGTGTGCCCACCATATATATATATATATATATATATATATATATATATATATATATATATATCATATGATGAGGTGGCGGTCCAGTGCCCCGTGGGCAGTGGTTCTTGTTCGTCTCCTTCATCGTTGTCCATACCATTTATGTCTTCGGAGTCGAAGTCGAGCGTGTCGGTTAAATCATCGACAGTGGCTACTAAGTGGGTGGTGGGTGCGGAGTGAATTTCTTCGTCCTCCGCATCCCATTCTAGCCGGACATAGTTTGGCCAAGGTTTTCCTAACAGGGAGAGAGACTTTAACGAGTTTAGTACATCGCCGAAGGGCGAGTGCTGAAAGATATCCGCGGAGATGAACTCCATGATTAGCGCCCAATCGGATTCGATAGGCATGGGCACATGCGGTTTAGAGTCCGTGGCCGGAGACGAGTCCAGTAGTCCGGTGTCACGCCCAAGATGCGACCCAATCCTAAAGGAACTCGAAGCTCCCACCAAGGATAGAAGCGCATCTTGAAGACGTTTTTGCAAGGTGGATATCATTACATCAACATTACATAATATATGGGGATACATACATAAGGCACAAACGCCACAAGAATACATCAACATCGTATACAAGAACAACATCCGACTACGGATGAAACATAAACAGAAACTCAACCAATATCCACCCTGCTAGCCCAGGCTGCCGACCTGGAACCTATCCCCTGAACGAAGAAGAAGCGGAAGAAGAACTCCAAACAAGCAAACATCGCTCTCACGTCATGACCATCGCAAACCTGGTACCTGCAACTGTTGTGTAGTAAACTGTGAGCCACGAGGACTCAGCAATCCCATTACCATGGGTATCAAGACTAGCAAAGCTTAATGGGAAAGGAAGGGGTAAAGTGGTGAGGTTGCAGCAGCGACTAAGCATATATGGTGGCTAACATACGCAAATGAGAGCGAGAAGAGAAACAAAGGAACGGTCGTCAACTAGCAATGATCAAGAAGTGATCACGAACTCCTACTTACGCCGACATAACCCAAAACCGTGTTCTCCTCTCGATCAACCCCAAAAGAGACACTCACTACAGTTACATTACCTGGTTGGTGTATTTTAGAAGAGTTTACTTCAAGTTTACTACAACCGGATATTAACAAATTCCCATCTGCCACATAACCGCGGGCACGGCTCTCGAAAGTTTAAACCCTACAGGGGTGTCCCAACTTAGCCCATGATAAGCTCTCGCGATCAACGAAGGATATTCTTTCTCACCGGGAAGACCCGATCAGTCTCAGAATCCCGGCTAAAAGACATTTCGACAGTAACAAAACAAGACCAGCAAAGCCGCCCGATGTGCCGACAAATCCCGATAGGAGCTGCACATATCTCGTTCTTAGGGCACACCGGATGAGCAAGACGACGGGTTGGCATAGACCCTGGTTGCCCAGGGGGCGCCGGACATCGCTCGGTTTGGACCAAAGACTCGAAGGAGAACTGGCGCTGGGGGCTAAAATAAAGATGACCCTCGGGCTCCTAAACCCAAGGGAAAAGGGCATAGGTGAGGCAAATGGTAAAACCAATGTTGGGCCTTGCTGGAAAAGTCTTATTCAAAGCGAATCGTCAAGGGGTCCCATAAATCACCCAACCGCGTTAGGGACGCAAAAATCCGGGAACATAATACCGATATGACGGAAACTAGGGCGGCAAGATTGGAACAAAACACTGTGCATAAGGCCGAGCCTTCCACCCTTTACCAAGTATATAGATGCATTAATGAATATAAGAGATATTGTGATATCCCAACAAAATCCTGTCCACCACGGAGCAATCTTCATCTTCACCTGCAACTAGCAACGCTATAAGAGGGTCTGAGCAAAAGCGGTAACATAGCCAAACAACGGTGTGCTAGGAAGGGTGACAAAGGTTAGAGGTTCATGGCAATTTGGGAGGCTTGAGCAGCAAGTGATAGGTAGCGCAGCATAGCGAAAGAACGAAGCAACTAGCATAGCAATGATAGTAATGATATCCAAGGTGACGGTCATCTTGCCTGAAATCCCGCAAGGAAGAAGAACGAGTCCATGAAGAAGATGAAGACACGAAGACGAACCAAGCGTGAGATTTAACGAATCCTCACGATCGCAACGAAACAGGAACTATCGAGAAGAAGCACACAACATAGTAAACACACCACACATAGACAAGACATGATGCACAACAAGCATGATGCATGACAAAGGTAGATGAGGCTACTCATGGCAAGAGATGATGCAAACAAGAACATCACATCAAGGCAAGTTTAAATGAGGCCGGGAACAACATATAACAATTCCGGTAAGTCCTCATGCAAATTTCGAAATTGGTCCAGATCTGAATAAACCTTATGTTCAAGTTGTTAAACAGTAAGTTAGGATGCACCACGATGATCTACACGAAATTCTAGTCAAGTTACATATAAAGTTCATTTAATTCGGAGCTACGGCCTAGAAGATATGAGCAAAACAAGATAAACACGGCATTGATGCAAAATGCATACGAACATCAAGCAAACCATCTCAAACCAAGGATGCAACATGATAATATGAAACTACATGCAAAATCAAGCAAGTTTCGTATAGAGCACACTCAAAACGGAGCAACGGTTCAACACATACACTATACAAGTTATAGCAATAATCTGTCCAAAACAGCAACTAGGCATATTGCAAGCATCAAAACAACATGCTACAGGAACCCAACATGAAAACAAAAGGCATGGGCATGATTTACAGGTAAAGCATGACAAAACATGAACACTGAGCTATCTCCAGAAATCACTAGAACATGCTCAAAATGACATGGCAAGATTGCAAATAATAACAGTTTAGACTTATCAGGAAATGACATCAGGTTGCAATGTTTAGAGCTATCAAACAACATGTTACAGGAACTTAACATGGCAAACAAAGGCATGGCATGATACTAATAAATGCATAGAACGACAGTCCCTTACTGACCATGAGCCAAAAGGGCACATAAAATATGATGGCACCCATGTAAACATGGCAAGTTATATGACAGATTCATACATGGCAGGAACAACGATAAGTAGGCATGTTGGTGAGCCTGAACCACTCACTAAAGAGCAATAAATGGCATGGAAAGTCAACCAACAGTAAGAAGACATGATTATGAAGCTAAGCATGGCAAGAGCAAGTTCATAGGGTGCATGGATCACTAACAACAATCATGGCAACATTGAACTTAATGTTAACAGGCTGACAACAACATTATTTAGCAATCTTGAGAGCAAGATAACAACAAGCTACAGCAGGCTATAAATTCAACCAGGGGTATGGATGGATAGAGCAAGACATGTAGAACAAAACACCCTTAGTGAACATCTCCAGATTATGCATAGAATGACTTGTAGAAGCAGGTTAACATAGCATCATGATATAGCAGATTCAGACATGCAAAGCAGCAACAGCAAGTACCCTACTTAACAAGCTCAATGCACTCACTACAGGAATCACAAAAATACATGGATGGCACCTCTGGAAAGATGGCATATCATAGATCAAAAAACATGTAGACATCAACCTCATAGGATGCACACATCAATCATGACAAAAATGACAAATCATCAAGTTATAACAGTTACAGCAGATTAACATCACATAGCACTCTTGCAACGAAGATTCAGGCACCAAGATGATCTCAAATGAACATGATGCAATGAAATGATGTACTCGTCGAGACGAACAATTTGACATATTACCCGCAGAAAACGGAGCTACGGATGCAGAGATACGGCATGACGAACATGGCATGAAAATTACACAGATTCGGGACTTAGTGGATTTCGGGGGGAAGTCAACCTTCGGCACGGATGGCGAGGTTCGTCGGAGCAGGGCGGCGCGGCTGCCGGAGTTGGACGGGGAGGAGGCCGGGGAGGTCCGGGCGACGGATCCGGCGGATCTCGCCGGATCCGCGTGAGGTGGCGCGGAGGAGGTGGCGGCCGGCGAGGACGGCGGACGGCGGCGGCCGGCTGGGCGGCCGGGCGGCGCTGGCTGGGCGGAGCGGGCTCGGCAGGGCGCGAGGCCGCTGCCGGGCGGCGGCGAAGCCGGGCGGCGGCCGGGCGCCGGAGGCGAGGCGGCGAAGGCCGGGCGGGCGGACGCGGCGCGCCGGGCGGCGAAAGGACGGGAGCCAGACAGGTGGGCGGAGGCGGGCGGCGGCTGCCATGACGGGCGGCGCAGGACACGCGGCGGGCTGCGGTTGGCCGAGGGGGCGGCGACGGACATGTCCGGTCCAGATCGGACATGTCCGGCAGGCGAGAGGAGCGGGGCTAGGGTTTCGGAGATTCATCCGCGAAAAAATGGAGGGGGATGGGCTAGTTTTATAGGCAGAGGGAGCTAGGAGAGTCCAAATGAGGAGCGTTTTTCGGCCACACGATCGTGATCGAACGACCGATAGCATGGAGGGGAGTTTGCTGGGTTTTGGGCCACTTTGGAAGGGGTGTTGGGCTGCAACACAAAAGAGGTCTTTGCGGTTACCCGGTTAACCGTTGGAGTATCAAACGACCTCCAAATGGCACGAAACTTGACAGGCGGTCTACCGGTGCTATACCAAGGCCGCTTGGCAAACCTCGGGCCATTCCGAGAAGGTTTAACACCCGCACAAAAGAAGAGGCAAAAAGGGGGCGCCAGGAGACATAGGAGTGCCGGATTGCAAAACGGACAACGGGGAAAATGCTCGGATGCATGAGACGAACACGTATGCAAAATGAGATGCACATGATGACATGATATGAAATGCAGATGATGACATGGCAAAGTGCAACACGCAAGCACATGACATGGCAACGACGGCGAATAACTGGCATACACCTGGCGCATCGAATCCGGGGCGTTACATCCGGCGTCACGGCTCTCGTGAGGGGTAAGGTCAGTATTCGGCTCTATCACCGCTGAGGGTGCGGCCTCCAAGGCGGGGTCTATCCGCCCGTCCTCGGATGGCGCGATCTATTCCGGATTGAAGGCCGGAGTGGTTGCGGCGTGATTTCCCGAACACTGTCCGACGGCATAGCTACATCATGCTCGTCGTGATCGTGCGGCACACCCGGCATGGGCTCGAATCTGTCGAAGATCAAGTCTCCGCGGATATCGGCAGTGTAATTCAAGTTTCCAAACCTGACCTGATGGCCAGGGGCGTAGTGCGAAGCTGCCGAATATAAAGATCTGTCCGGGGAGGAAGACCTCACCCTGGACCGCATCGTTACTGATGATCGAAGGGGCCATCAAGCCTTATGGCGACGGCACAGTGGAACTCTCTATGAAAGGACCAATGTCGGTGTCAAAATCGGCGGATCTCGGGTACGGGGTCCTGAACTGTGCGTCTAAGGCGGATGGTAACAGGAGGCGAGGGACACCATGTTTACCCAGGTTCGGGCCCTCTCGATGGAGGTAATACCCTACTTCCTGCTTGATTGATCTTGATGATATGAGTAGTACAAGAGTTGATCTACCACGAGATCATAGAGGCTAAGCCCTAGAAGCTAGCCTATGGTATGATTGTTGTTGTCCTACGGACTAAACCATCCGGTTTATATAGACACCGGAGGGGGCTAGGGTTACACAGAGTCGGTTACAAGGGAGGAGATCTCCATATCTGTATCGCCAAGCTTGCCTTCCACGCCAAGGAGAGTCCTATCCGGACACGAGACGAAGTCTTCAATCTTGTATCTTCATAGTCCAACAGTCCGGCCAAAGGGTATAGTCCGGCTGTCCGGATACCCCCTAATCTAGGACTCCCTCACTTGGCGTCGAGGCCCGCTGCACGGGTTCATTAACATTGGAAGTAGTCTTTGGTTCACTAGATAACTTCTAAAACAAAGACTTGATCTTCGACATCGTCCCCTTCCGCAGTGGTTATCACGCACTGCTCGGACGAACTGCCTTCACCCGCTTCAATGTAGTCCCACATTATGCTTACTTAAATCTCAAAATGCCTGGACCCCACGGTGTTATCATAGTCAATAGAAACATGGAGCACTCCCACCGTACCGAGGAGCATACCGCGGCCCTTGCGGCTGAAATATAGAGCGGCCTCATTAGGATGAACACCTCATCAGCCATCAAGCCACCGGACACTGTTAAACTAGTCCAGCCCACTCTGCATAATGGCAGCTCGGGGAATCCATAGCTAGACTAGCAGTCTCGTCTCCGTTGGTCGCCACACACAACCACAGTATATGTACCGCGTGTGCATAATTACACACTCAAAATACCCTGGGTAACGGCGGAGGCACACTGTGGACAAGGTCTATAGTGCGGCTTGACCCTATTTGACCTTAACCTTTTTTATTTTCTATCATTACAGGTTCTTTAAAACCTAACCACTTTACAGTTGCACAAGGGCCCTTTCCCAGGCCCCTTCTATATACACAATCATCGGCTGCTCCTCTCAAAGGATCTTCACCAAGTCAAAAGCGGTGCAGACGTGCGGCTGGATGTCCAAAGGATCTTCAAGACTACCTTTTCTTTTTTAGGCCCTGTATACAGCTTTCCCTTGTTTACAAATTCTCGGCATGTAAACTAGCCTTGATGCTTATGGCATTATCTGTAAGAGCACGTCTTGACGTATCAATCATACTATAATGGAAACAATTTTTTACCAACTCCTATTCGGTATTGGTTTACTTCATAATTTTTATTCCCTCTTTGCGTTAGATTGGCATATACACTTCCGCATGGCTCAAAAACCCAGGGGCTCTATTCGGCCACATATATTTTAGATAAAAAAATTCCGAACACTTTTAGAGTATACTTTGGCGTCCCGAATATTCATTATATGCATCAACTCCGAATCATGTCTTTGGTCAACAGTTGGGTTGCCCGACTCGTGTGGTTACTACCTTACATTCCGCTTGTTCAGCTAGGGTAGTAAAGGGAGAACTAATGTGATTGTGTTCCTGGTTTATCCGGTTTAGCACCTTAGTAGAGAAAGCCAAAAACTGACTGTCATGATACGATGAGAGCTGGTTAGCAATTCGGTGACTTACTATAAATATCTTGCGATTTATTCCATATTATACGAAGGACCGACCTTCGTCAAGTCACGCACCTAAGGCATCCCAGTTCGGATAGCCGCATACGCACCAGGGGCTAGTACTTAGTTCCACCATCAAACTCCTATGGCTAAGTGAAAGAGCTAAAGCCGCATAGTCTGATTGCCTGGTTCGCCACGTAGACACCTCCTTTACGGAGCAAGACGTTGGGTCAAGTGTGGTCATGCGTTATCCCGAACACCCCCGTACCATCTACGTGGGGGCTGAAGCCGACGACTGGCAAACTTTCAGAAAAACAAAATACGGCCGCACAGGAGGTAAGTAATTCCAAATAAAATCATACATATATTACAGGGCCTGGTTCCTCACACATGGTCTGGATAAATATATTAAATTCATTCTAAGATGATATCCTTTGAGCACTGGACCTCTACTATCTGGGCACCCTCCAGGACGTCATCAAAATATCGCTCTGGCTTGCAGTGGTCCTTGCCTTCCGGTGGCCCCTCGGTCGCAACGACGGAGGACTTCGTCTTCGCCAAGTGCATCTTGACACGGGCAAAGGCCATCCGTGCACCCTCTATGCACGCCGAGCGCTTCACGACTTCAACCCGGGGCAGCACGTAGACGAGCCGCTTCACCAATCCGAAGTAGCTGCTAGGAATGGGTTCGGTTGGCCACAACCAGACTATGACGTCCTTCATGGCCAAACAGGACATCCTGTGTAGCTCACAAGTTGCTTCATCTGGTTGTTCAAAAGCACCGGGTGTTCCGGTGCCAGGAACTGCGACCAGAAGAGCTTCTCCGTTGAGCTCCCCTCCTGGGCCCTGAAGAATTGCGCGGCGTCATTGGCACTCCTCGGAAGATCCGCAAAGGCATCTGGAGAACTCCATAGGCGAGTGAGCAAGGCATATCTCCGACCCCCAAATATACTCTGCAAAAGAAAGGGCCCACCAGCCGCTATCTGTTCGGCCTGCCGAATCTCCTCCCGAGCACCCTGGGCTTCGTTCCGTGCTTCTTTGGCCTCATGAAGGGCCTTGGCGAGATCGGCCGCTTGGGCCGTATTCTTCTCCTCCAAGGCCTAGCACTTGCCGGCGGCGTCCTTGAGCTCTTGCTCCACCTCGGTCACCCTCTCCTCGTACTTGCGACGAGCGACCTGTTCGGTCTTTAAATCTACAGCCGCTTTGTCAGTGGCCCCTTTGCTCGCCTTCGCATGCTCCTTGGCTTGCGCAAGGGAACTCTCGAGGGTCTTGACCTCGGCCGCTCTACCTGCCATCATATTTATCTCAATGCATGAGCTTAACTCTAAATTTATATACCAGTTCTGGCGTGCAGGAGCTCTTTTAAACATACCTTACGCCTCATCGAACTGCTTGTTAATGCGGTCGATATCATCATCAGCCAGCTTCAGCTTCCGCTTGAGTTCGGAAACTTCAGTTGCCTGGGCGGTTGCCGCCAACAGGGAAGCCTATTATAAAACTAGACAAGTCCATCACCTCTACCGAATTCTGTGTGATCCTCTGTTCGGCTTCTTTCAAAACCGAACACAGTCTCAGGGGCTACTATCTATATACAGACATATCTTTTCATATGAAAAGCGGCTAAGAATATTACGTCGCATACCTCGAAGCCTGTTAGCAGGCTGGTGAAGGCTTCGTTCAGCCCGCTCTTGGTGGACTGAACCTTCTCAACCACCACACCCATCAGGGTGCGGTGCTCCTCCATGATGAAAGCACGTCGCAGTGCCTCCACCAAAGGGTTCGGCACCTCCGGATTGGCGGAGGTTGCCGCTAGAGTTGGTGCTACGCCCTCCTTCGAAGGGGGTTGCTCACTCGATTCCAGAGCCATATGGGTCTCCGGAATAGTGTTTGGCTGGCGGCCAGACAGGTCAAGGCCCCCACCTTCTATCTCCATGGAGGTTGCACCCCCGTTGTTTTCGGCAGTCGAGGCATCACCCTCTGGCGTCATCTTGGCGGCCTCCCTCACCTCTCCATGGCCCGGAGAGGCCCTTCGGGACAACACCTCGGTGTCATCCACGGTGGTTGGCGGAGTGACTCGGGGAGGCATTTTGCTCTCCACCATCTCTGGCGCTAGCGAGTTCCCCTCAGATGAAGATGGTTGGGGGAGGTCACGGGCCGGACTGAAATACACAAAATAATAGGTTATACTACAATAATAAAATACCAGATACCTGTAAAGTATCCTTTTGTACTTACGATGTGGCGATGGGCTTTTCCCTGGGGCGCCTCTTAGGGGTATGTATGGCATCCCGGCTCAGAGCAACCGGTTTACCTTGCATTGCCAGCCCAGTATCTAGTCTTCTGGCAACACACAATAACTTGGTACAGAAAACAACCGCTTTATTGATGCTAGGGGAAACATAGGTCTGATATTACACCAAGTAGAGAGACCAAGCGGCACACACGGTGAGGCTGAACAGTATGTACATTATTTAATGAACATGAGTGGGCCTCGATCACGATAACTACACGGCAGCGGAACGACAACGAAGTGGAACTCCATAGCATAGGGACACCGATGTGGACATGATTTATACGCGGGAAACTCTCCCGTCCGAAACGACTTGCCTGAAATCTGGCATGACATGCCAGGTCAGTACATTGAATGTACTTGCAAGCTCACAACAAATATAAGCATAATGGCAAACAATATCATGACAATTAATCAGGTTAATGCAATGCAAATCATACTACTAATGCGGTGAAATCAACTTGTGCACCGACTCACTCGGACTTTCTTACCAGACGGGTTACCTCATAACCGAACGGTAATCATACTTGGATCACAAATGAAACCAACACTTTGGTTCCAACCACGATCATCTCTTGATTCCACAAATCATCACATAACCAGTGCCAACAATCAACTTTTAGTGTGCAAGATTACTTATTAATGTTGATCCATGGTGTGACTTACTCACGAGCTATGTCCGTAACCGAGGACGCGGCTATCGATAGATTAAATACACTCTACAGAGGTAGCACACTTTACCCACACCACGGAATCCATGGCCTCGTCATCCCATTCAGGTGGACCAACGGCATTCCGACGAAACCATCCCATTTTCATGACACTCCCCCGACCACTCCTACAAACTCCCCACTGGGCTAAGTCATGGGTGGCCCCGTGCCTACCAAAGGCATCAACGGCCATCGTCGTGGCAAAAACGGTCACAAACGGGGACAAGGTACCATAACAACAAACGGGCACACAAGGTTATGTCTGCTTACTGGACCAGGGTACCGCATGCCCATAACCATCCCTCGCTGGAGGTACCGACCAGAGGCATGACAACGGACCGAATCAAGACCTCCCCATAAAGGTAAATGTGGTCCCACTAGGAAAAACTCGATTCAGTGGCACCGTAATTCGATCAACATTATTTTCAAGTTGGGATATATCTGGTTTAACTTGGAAATAAAATAACTCGAGTCGTCATATGCCATGATCATGCAACTACTCGACATGCAAAACATACCACTCAAAGTGACAGATCAACATCATCAAAATTTACTACTTGCACTACTCATCAATTAAACTTTACTAGTTCTTAACATTCATTATTTTAATTATACCATAATATATTAAAATCAATTTACCACAAAAAGAAACTACCATTATTCATGAAAGCATAATCACTTTAATGAAAATTTCTTCTACTGACTTAAACTAGCCCATGCATTCAACCAGTACAATAAGAAAGCAATTCAAGCATAACAAAGTAACTAGCACTAAGCAATATTTATTTAAATAATTTAAATGCATGGAAATAACTCATATTCAAGTTGGAAAAAATCATAGATATTGAAATGACACCATCCAAATGTTGGTGTGGCTTGCCTTAGTGCAGAGGAGGTTCACACTCCTCGTAGTTATCTTCAAGACAAGCTTCTCCCTCTGAAAATATTTAAAAGCAACAAAACAAAACATCAAGAACCACTCTGAAAATAATCAGAAATTCTAGACAGCACGGAAAAATCTCAATTTTGGTGTGCTGCTAGAACTTCTCAAAACAAACACAATGCACAAAGAATCAACTCATTTGGACTTATAGTTTAGGAGTTATGGCTGGTCAAAGGTGCTGGTCAAAATTTTGAAATAAACAGAAAACCAGTGGGGTGATGTCGATGGCGTATTTTTAGAATATTCCTCCACTCGTACCACTTCGGGCATGAGTGGTGAGGCTGACAATGGGCCCACTGGTCAGGTGTGGTGGGAGGGGGAGAGAAAAAGAGGACGACGGTGCTTCGCCGGAGCTCACGCCGGCAAGGAGGGGTTCTTGTGCGAATCTAGAGGGATAGAAAGAGAGAGGGTCGAGGCCACCTGCCTGTTCCCGTGGCTCGACAAGAGACGGCCGGAGCCGCTCACAACCAAGCTTGCAAGCGGCGGCTGCAGTCGGGTCCCGAAGGAGAAGAAGAAGACGACAGAGAGACAGGCGGTTCCAGGGGCTCCAACGTGTCTAGACGGCAACAGTGGACCTCCAAGGAGTCTACTGAGGAGTGGATCGAGCTCGAGGAGCAACGGGGTGAGAAGCAGGGGTGGTGGGGATCGTCGGCGAGCTCGGGTCGGGGACGGTGGCCAGATTCCTGCCCGGCGGGCTGCGGCTATACTACAGTCTTGTGGTTGTTGGGTGGTGGGTTTGGAGTGCTCGGAGCGGTGGGAAGGGCTCAAATTCATAGTCGAAGGGGGAGAGGGTACGTGGATCCGCCGAAGCTCTCTGGAAGCCGGCGAGCAATGATGAGCGGTGTCAGCTAGGGGTGGAGAGGCTCAGCACTCACGCGGGAGCTGTGCAGCGTGCAGACGAGCACAAGAGGCTGTGGAGGAAGAAGACAGAAGCACGGGGCACACTGCGGCTTTTGGTGGCGATGTGCCCGTGCCCGCTGCGGCGTCTCCGGCATCGGCGAGCGCTGGGGAGAGGTCAAGGGTGAAGAGACAGAGGTGGTGGTGCGGTGCGGCAGTCGTCGGCGAGCTTTGGATCGATCACACGCGAAACAAAGATGAGGGCGCATCGCAGAGCACGTCGGACGCGATGCTAGGGCCGTGTCCTCACATGGTCACCACGCTGGCACGGTCAAAACTTTTCCCACTCGTTGCCAAATCTTGTCGTGTTTTCCATGCAGTGATTAGTCTAGGGGAAAAGATCATACACTGCTAGGTCGACCAGATTAGACTTGAGCTTGTTGGCAAGTTTCTGGTCAGAAACTTGGTCGTCAAGTTTGGAGGGCTTCTAGAAGGTGATTAGGGCTAATTCTCTAGGGTTAAGGCTTATCTAGGAGGGTAATCAAGCTCAAGAAAAATCAGCTTCATTAGAGCAAGGAAAAATACACTTGCTGTAGAAACTGGATTTTGAGGCCAGAACAGAAATGATTTTCTGTAGCAAAAATATTCCAAATAATTATGTAATATTTTTCCATAGGGAGGTGGGCAAATGGTCAAATAATATTTGAGAATTTTCTCAGATTTTTGGAAGCAATAAAAATGAGGGTTGCTTTGGAGCACAAGTCTCTGAATTGAATTTCAGAGATGAAATTGAATATTTTTCTTTTATGAAAAATATTCCTTGGGTTATTTTGGGATTTTTTGGAGAAAGAAAGTTGAATGAGAGATGGATGGGTCACTTGAGTGAAAATCAAGGACATGCCCAAGTGTTCAAGTCCATTAGAATCGATTCAAAAACCTAAATTCAAAGCAAGAGCAAATGAAATCCGGAAAAAGAGAGAAGGCAAAATCTAGGCTCCCACTGAACCTTATAAAACTTTATCACTTTGCTGCGAGTGACCCTCTCTGTATCATCCAATATTCTGATCGGTCTCTCCTCATAGGTTAAATCCTTAGCAAGTTCTATCTCTGCCATATCAGTTTTTTTCTCTAGGGCAAGATACACCTCCTGAACTATGAGACATGGAACACATTGTGCACTTCTGACAATTCTGGCGGCAAGTCCAACTGATAAGCAACTGTTCCAACTCTGGACAGGATTGGGAATGGACCAATATATCTGGGTGCCAGTTTTCCTCGGGTCTGAAATCTCTTGACTCCTTTCATGGGTGTGACTCGGAGATACACGTGTTCTCCGGGTTCAAAACTGATCCGACGGTGCTTTGCATCATAATAACTCTTCTGTCGTGACTTGGCCAACTGTAGTCTATCTCGGATCTCCTTGACTTGTTTTTCAGCCTCCATCATCAAATCAATTACGAAAATGCGGTTGTCTCCGGTTTGAGACCAGTTTAGCAGAGTGCGGCACTTACGGCCATACAGAGCCTCATAAGGTGACATCTTCTAGCTGGCCTGAAAACTGTTGTTGTAGGAGAACTCGGCATATGGCAGACAGTCTTCCCACTTGGGTCCTTGGGCCGAAGCACAAGCTCGGATCATATCTTTGAGTATCTGATTTACTCACTCAGTCTGCCCGTCTGTCTGAGGATGATAGGTTGTGCTGTATTTTAGAGCAGTCCTCAAAGCTTGATGGAGACGTGACCAGAATGCTGACCATTGGTCTGAAGTAATGGTTCTTGGCACTCCATGCAAACTGACGACACATACAATGTGGGATTTCGGGTTCCGACAAAACCCTTGAGGTTCGAACACTGGGGTGCGCACGAAGATGTCTCTCTCCCTAGATAGCTCTCGCAACAATCGCAGGGCCAAGCTCGACGAACCCAAAGAACAAGAGACACAAGAGTTTATACTGGTTTGGGCCACCGATGTGGTGTAAGACCCTACTCCAGTGTGGTGTGGTGGATTGCCTCTTGGGCTGAGGATGAACAGTTACAAGGGATGAACAACCTCCTGAGGAGAGGTGCTCTTGTGCTTGGTGAACTTGTGTGCTTGAGGGTGATCTGAATGATCCGTCCCCCCTATGGTGGTAGCTAGCCCTCTTTATAGAGGCCCTGGTCCTCTCCCCAAATATTGAGCGAGAAGGGATCCAACATCGGCCAAATTCGAAGGGAGACAACTTGTACAAGTTATCCTGACTAAAGGTGGTCTTCGCCTGCCAAAGGCTCTGGTGGTGACGCCTTCTTGGGCTCCACGGTGACCTCTGTCCTGCCGTCCTACTGGTCTTGGTCTCGTTGCAACGATATGGAAACCTTTGCCTGATACCCCGGGACTCCTCGCCTACGCTTACCCCTTTAGCACCAAAGAGGAAACGAGGACACTACGTCTTGGGCGCCTACTGCTCCGATCGTCATGGCTTGCGTCACAGAAACCTCGCGAGGTGTCCCTCGCCTAGCTCTCTCCACCCCTCGTTGTCGGTGTGAAAACCGGCGGATCTAAGATAGGGGGTCCCGAGATGTGCGTCTAGGATTGATGGTAACATGAGACGGGGCACACGCTGTTTACCCAGGTTTGGGCCCTCTCTATGGAGGTAATACCCTACTTCCTGCTTGATTGATCTTGATGAATATGAGTATTACAAGAGTTGATCTACCACGAGATCGTAATGGCTAAACCCTAAAAGCCTAGCCTATGAATATGGTAATGAATGTGTCCTATCCGGACTATGTTGTCCGGTTTATATAGACACCGGAGAGATCTATGGTTACATGGAGTCGGTTACATAAGAAGGAATCCTCATAGCTGGTCGCCTAGCTTGCCGTCCACGCCAAGGAAAGTCCAATCCGGACATGAATATGGTCTTCGGTCTTCACAGCCCATCAGTCTGGCACATCGATAGTAGGTCGGACGCCCGAGGACCCCGTATTCCAGGACTCCCTCAGTAGCACCTGAACCTGGCTTCAATGACGAGGAGTCCGGCGCGCAGATTGTCTTCGGCATTGCAAGGCGGGTTCCCCTTTCTCCGAACTCCAAGATAATCTTCGGACGTAGTAGGTATATCCGAACCTGTATGTATAGTTACAGAACATATACGAGCCTAATTTATTGGCAACCGTTTATGATATCACGCCTGCCCGGTCACTATTTCCAACCGTTGGCTGGCACGTCGCCCCATGTCTCGGGACGCGGTTTTATTGGCTTGTCTTGCCAAGGCAGAGATCGTGTTCCCTTATTCACGGGATTTTCTTTAATGCAGGCATGGGTAACCCAACCGTCCCCCAGGTACAACTCTCTGGAGATTGGTAAGTTTCGAGACCCAGGTGGATACGCTTAGTACTTGGGGTCTTTATATAGGGTCTCAGACTCGTCTTCTTCCTTTGCGCTCGCTTCTTCCTCAACCCTAGCCACCCCGAGTTCCAACCCTCGGGTTCCTATCGCCACCAGTCCCCATCATGTCCGGATCCAGCCGTACAGGCCGGTGGGTGGCTTCTTCTTTCATAGAGGAGGATATTATGAAGCTCCGCACGGCGAGGTATCTGACCCCAGAAATCCTCCATCGGCTTCCTGCACAGGGGAAGGTCATTCCTACCCCCAAATCCGGCGAGAGGGTAGTGTTTGTGTCCCACTTCCTCCATGGGTTAGGGTTCGTGCTTAACCCCTTCATCCGGGGCTCATGTTTTACTATGGGCTAGACTTTCACGATCTGGCCCCGGACTGTATTCTCCTCATCTCGACATTTATTGTCACATGCGAGGCCTTCCTCCGGACTCCTCCGCACTTTGGTTTGTGGCTCAAGACCTTTGACGTGAGGCTGCAAGTGACAGAGGAGGAGCAGGCAGAGTGCGACAGCGTTACAATAGGCAAGCTTGCCAGCGCGGTTTGGTTGGAAGGATCTTTCGACAAGTCTTCCGACCTATGGCAGCAGGGGTGGTTTTATATCAATGAGCTGCGGAGCTCCAAGTGGGCAGCTACGCCTGTGATCCGACCCGGCCCTCCAATTCAGCTTGCTTCATGGATCAATAAGGGACTGGACTGGGGATCCGTCAATGAAGTGCAGACTCTGCAAGGTCGCGTCCAAAGCCTTACCGAGAAGGTCATCGGTCTTGTGAACGTCCTTCTAGTAATGCTAGTCCGCCGGACCCTGCCATGTCAGCGGCGGCCTCTCCGTATGTGGGAGTTTAATCCCGAAGGACGGAGGACTCTTCAACACTTCCTCGGCACTACGCACGAGGGAATGTGGAAATTCTATTTCGGGGAACGAGAGCAATGGTCGGACACCACCGAAGATGTTGGCCTCGACTACAATCATCCGGACACCACGGTGAGTATTCGATCTCCGCACACCCTTTAGTCGAGTATCTCTTGGTAAGATATTGAATCAACCCGTCCCTTCACAGCACTGGATAAAGAAAGCGGTGTTGATCTGGTGTCCGGTGCCCCTTCCCGAAGACTCTACAAACGCCCTACTAACGAGGATGCTGACTCCGACACCGTACTAGGTGTCTGCGGAGGACGGCAAAGGTGTAGGAGAAAATTCCTTATTTGACACTATCTTAAAATCTGCTTCCTTATTTGACACTGGAAAAGTTTTTCTTCCCTATTTGACACAAGTTCTAAATTGTATTCCCTATATGACATTTCCGTCCATTTTGAGCCTAAATGACACCTGAAAAGACTCTTTTGCCCCTCATGCGGTATGTGTGTGGGGGGTGATAGCGCACACACGCAACATCGGTCTTGAGGTGAGCACACATGCAGCAACACATACACATGCACCAACACATGCACGCGCACACACACGCAACAACACGCATGCGCGCGTGCACACACACACACACGCACACACACGCAGCAACACACATGCACGCACACACACACGCACGCAACACACACACACATACACACACACACGCAAAGCAAGACACACGCAGCAGCACATAGGCACGCAACAACAGCACACACACACACACGTGCGCACATACACACGCAATAGCAAACACACACGCAGCAACACACATGCACACACACATGCAAGAAGAAGACACATGTGCTGCGTGCACCCACACACGCAATAAAGACACACACGCCATGGACACACATACCGCATGAGGGGCAAAATCGTCTTTTCAGGTGTCATTTAGGCTAAAATGGACAGAAATGTCGTATAGGGAATAAAATTTAGGACTAGTGTCAAATAGGGAAGAAAAACTTTTCCAATGTCAAATAGGGAACCAGATTTTAAGACAGTGCCAAATAAGGAATTTTCTCAAGGTGTAGAGGAAGCCCGCCGTGGTAGGAAGAGGTTCGCTTCTGAAGGTCAGGAGGGGAAATCTTCCAAGAAAGGGAAAACACCATCGATGGTCGGCTTGGGCCAGGCAAGCGATGTTGACGTGGAGCTTTATGATGAGGATAAACCTCTGGCCAAACCGTAAGTGCAGCAGGGTACTTTAAGCATACCCCCTTCCTTTCTTGTTACTGAAGTAATCCTCCGACATACATATGTCCTCGCAGGTTAACGCCTGGTGTTTCCCAATCGTCCTCCTCTTCGGGAGACCTTCTTCCAGAGATGATGGAGAGTGATACGCCCTCCCTGGCCCCCTCACCCAATAGGGCGGATGATTCTGAGGAATCGTCCCGGGGGGCTCCTCCCGGTCAACAAGCAGTGCAGGAAACGAAGAGGGCATTACCCGAAGGTGGTGCCTCTGTCCCTCAGGGTTCGGGAATCAAGAATAGCGGCCCCGCCCTATCCGATTTAGAGCCGGAGATGATCCTGGGGGTGAGTGGGCGGATTCCTTCAAAGGAATAGCATACTCCGGCGGCAGCTTCCGAAGACCCAGAAGTGCCGGATATGCTGACGGACATGCTGTGACGAGTGTCTGTTTCAGATGAACACCGTGCCTTGATGGTTATGATGGTAGAAAAGGTTCTATCCGCGAAGAGCGGGTTGAACGAGGCCTTCATGAGCCTCCTAAGTGGTTTTGAGGTCTGTGATGTAGTTTTGCCAATTGAATAATATAGACAGAATGCACCTGTTGTATACGCCGTAGCCCCTGAGACTTGGATTGCCTTCCGACGAAAGCGATCGGAGTATCAAAAAGATATGCTCTCTTGCTAACCTTTATTTAACTTGCAAAGACAGGCTGCCTCCCCGCTGCTACCCGAAATACGGAAGAGGTTTAACTCCAAATGTAAAGTCGGATATTGCGGAAGATGACATTGCATTGATCAACAGCGTCTTGACGACTCGCAAGGTATATATGTCGAGCATTCCTTACACCAATGTGCTTGTAATTTAGGCCCCATAATCGAAAAGGGTTTATATGAAATGTGCATGATTGCAGATGGTGCTGCCGCCGTTGAAGCTCTTCGGGCGGAGCTAGCCCGGGCCAAGGAGCAGGCTCGGCGTAGTGATGCGGCTGCCGAGAAGGCATCAGCGGATCTAAGAGCCGAACAAGCAGATCGATGCCAAAGTGAGGAAAATATATCTGCACTGGCACTTGAATTGAAGAATACGGCCAGCCGCTATGAATTCCTTGAGAAGGAGAATAAAGCCAAAATGGCTGAGCTTGATAAGGCCGTACGATAGGCGAGTGAAACTCAGTCTAAATCTAGGGCAGCTCGTGAAGAGATTCGGCAGGCTAAGGAGATAGCGGCCGGTAAGCCCTTTTTACTTCAGAACAAGTTTGGCGATCCGGACTATGCTCAGCTGAACCAGGTCTGGAGTTCTTCGGCAGAATTTTTGGACTTGCCAAAGAGTTCTTCCGATGCGGCGCAATTTTACCAGGCACAAGAGGGGTATGCAACGGAGTAGCTTTTTTGGTCACAGTTCGGCGCGTCGAAGCACCATCTGTTTTTCAATGAACAGATGTCCAAGTGGGCCGAGCTTCGTAGGATATCTGGCGATGCCATGAAGAACGCCATAGTCCGGTTGTGGCCAAGTGAGCCTATTCCGAGTAGTTATTTTGGCCTGGTGCGGCGGCTTGTTGACGCAGTGCCACATATCGACGCTGTGAACGGTCGCATGCATTGAGGGTGCACGGATGGCCTATGCCCGAGTCAAAACATTTTGGGGAAAGATAAAGGCCATTGATGTTGCGGCGAGGAGTCCACCCAAGGGCCAGGACCGTAATGAGCCGGAGCACTATTTTGAAGACGTCTTAGATGCCGCCCGCTTAATAGAGGGTCAATGCTCAAAAGATATAATGTTCGAGTGATTTATATAATGAACAGACAACTTTATAGTCAATCTATTTATATTTTGCTCAAAAGCTTGAATTCCTCCTCTGTGGCCGTTTTAGTATAATCTGAAAGTTTTCTAGTCGTCGGCTTCAGCCCCCTCGTAGGAAGTACGGGGGTGTTTGGAAAAGCATTCAATCACTCTTTATCCAACGTTTTGGTCCATAAAGGAGGTGATAATGCGGCGAACCAGGAAATCGGACTATAGGGTGTTAACACTTTCACTTAACCATAGGAGTTTTATGGTGGGGCTACAAGATAGCCCCTGGTATGTATACGGCACATAGTGCCTTACATATGTTGATCTAAAAAGATCCCTCGCGTGACACGGAGAATCACTAAAGATTCGAATAAGTCGTCAAGTGGTTGACCAGCTCTCGCCGCATCATGACAGCCAGTTTTCGGCTTTCTCTACTGAGGTGCTCATCCGGTCCAGGCCAGGGCCCAATCGCAGTAGTTCTCCCTTTACTACCCTAGCCGATAGAGCGGAACATAGGGTAGCAAGCACAGGAGCCGGGCAACCCAACTGTTGACCAAAGACAATGATTCGGAGCTGATGCATATACGGACAAACTTGCGACGCCGAAGTACGCTATAGAGCTGTTCGGACTTTTACTGGTGACTCGTTTGTTCCCATACCGGGCCCCTAGCAAGTTATGCCAAGGCGCGTCTTGTAAGGCAGCCGTTACGGTCGGACTCGTTGTAGAAAGAGCGTAAATATAAGTTCGGGTAAAGTTTACTGGGAGCAATATGCCAATGATAAATATATAAAGAGTAAAAACCACAACCCAGCTATTTGACATGCTTGGGGTTGGGAACAGAGGAAATAGGGCATGGTACAGGCTCAAAAAGAAGAGTGCGGTCTACAAAAGCTTATTTTTGGACCTCCTGTCGCACGTCTGCGCCGCCCGTCCTCGGGGATGGGCATCCTTACCGGGAGTGGCCCCTTAAGTGAGTGTGCGGATCCGAACTTCGAGAGAGTCCGAAGTAGATGTTGTCCTGATGATCACCTGCTTTTAAGAAATTATACAAAAAAATAAGAAAGATGGCTAAAACGTTACGGGGATCTTTGCAGGGTTGTCCATATTCTGCTTCCACCGATGCCCATGGTATCTTGAGTGCGTAGTTATGTACGCGTGGTGTAAACTTTGCCAGCACAGTAGGTGGGCCCGGAAGCCGAACTGCTATTTCCATTCTGGGAGTGGTCGAACTTCAGAGGGAAAGTGCTTCTGGCCCCTGGTGTTTGGCTGGCTAGCCGATCCTCATTTTTTTTCGCCTGGTGGCCTCCATCCCTTGTGATCGGCGTTGAGTTTGCCTGCCTGCTTAAGGACCAAGATGAAGTGATCAAGGAAAAAGAGGAGGTGGAGGCGCATGATAAGGCCTTTCGGTTTTGGAAACTGATGGGTTTATGGGAATTAAAAGGAAAGGAAGAATCATGGCTGTTGACGTTTTCTTTCTCTGTAAGTTTTGTGAGCGTACAGAGGAGAGGAGGAGAAGCGTTAGTTGGCTAGTGATATGGGCCAAGTGGATCGAAGCCCATTGGGAGACGAGGGGAGGAGAAAAATAAGAGGAGAGAAATAAACGAGCTAGGACCATGCGACTTAGACAGAAAAAAAAGGTTAAACCCAGGGAAGAGAAGGAGAGACGTTGGACCGATCAAATTTCGCCCAGAGTTTGAGACATGAAAAACTAGGAAAATTTAAAGATGGAAAAGAAGCTCAAAGAAATATCAAACAGATTTCAGAAAACCAAAGTAAAGTCAAAGTCACATATTTAAATATGCCAAAGTAGAGAAAATAGAGCCCGACTAAGAGAAAAGAAGTAAACTCAAATTTTAATTTAGGTTCACATTTGTTCAAATTAAATCCTCCAAATTTAGAAAACGTAATTTATGCTTTGTTAACAAATAAAAGAAATGAAATTTTATCCCCCTAATTTTGGAAAACTTTTTCTTAAACATTCTGAGAATCGGGATGTTACAAAAGAAAGGTAAATAAATTGCAGCAAGGTATTTTTGGGTTTTTGGTTTATAGATCTGAAAATATATGATGAAAAATAGACCCGGGGGCCATAGGTTTCACTAGAGGATTCTCTCTTGAAAGAAATCATATGGTGGGTGAACAAATTACTATCGAGCAATTGATAGAAAAGCGCAAAGTTATGACGATATCCAAGGCAATGATTATGAATATAGGCATCACGTCCGTGTCAAGTAGATCGACTCCTGCCTGCATCTACTAATATTACTCTACACATCGACCGCTATCCAGCATGAATCTAGGGTATTAAGTTCATAAGAACGGAGTAACGCCTTAAGTAAGATGGCATGATGTAGAGGGATAAACTCAAGCAATATGACGAAAACCCCATCTTTTTATCCTTGATGGCAACAATACAATACGTGCCTCGCTACCCCTACTTTGTCAGTGGATGAGGACACCGCAAGATTGAACCCAAAACTAAGCACCTCTCCCATTGCAAGAAGAACCAATCTAGTTGGCCAAACCAAACCGATAATTCGAAGAGAATTACAAAGATATCAAATCATGCATATAAGAATTCAGAGAAGACTCAAATAAGTTCATAGATAATCTGATCATAAATCCACAATTCATCGGATCTAGACAAACACACCGCAAAAGAATATTACATCATATAGATCTCCAAGAACATCGAGGAGAACATTGTATTGAAGATCGGAGAGAGAGAAGAAGCCATCTAGCTACTAGCTATGGACCCATAGGTCTGTGCTAAACTACTCACGCTTCATCGGAAGGGCAATAGAGTTGATGTAGAAGCCCTCCGTGATCGAATCCCTCTCCGGCAAAGTGCCAAAAAAGGCCCCAAGATGGGATCTTATGGGAACAGAAGGTTACGGCGGCAAAAAAGAATTTTTGTGTACGCTTCTGGTCGTTCAGGAATATTTTGGAATTTATAAAGCTGGAATTAAGTTTAGGGGACCTCCGAGGGGCCCACAAGCCCTTAGGGCGCCCCCTAGGGCGCGCCCCTGAGGCTTGTGGCCTCCTCGGGGATCTTCTGGCCCCCTCTCCAAGTTACATAGGTGTCTTCTGGTCCAAGAAAAATCATCGCAAAACATTTATTCCGTTTGGACTCCGTTTGATATTCCTTTTCTGTAAAACTCAAAAACAAGGAAAAAACATAAATTGTCACTCGACTCTAGGTTAATAAGTTAGTTGTGATGCCCGGATAATCAAGCTACAGTAACCTCTGCTAATGATGCCTCGTCACCTCAATTACTATTGCTAATCTCGCGTTAGTTCGAAACCGATTTAAATTCAAATTCAAAACAAAGGCAAACCTCAAAAGTTTTCAAATATTAAAACCAAAATGTTCGGGTTGTGCCAGTTAATGCATAGATGATTAGGGTGAAGAAACCACATTTTTATAAAATATTTAAATGCACTAAAGTAACTAAAACAATTGCAAAAACAACTATTTAAATGCTCCTTAAATAATAAACAAATACAAATTACTTATTTAAAGTGCCAAATTATTTATGACAGAGATATAGTTAATATTATTAGTTTAGGTTTAACTTTAGTATTTCATGACACTAATGTAAAATAAAACAGTGAAGTAAAATTATATAAAAAGAAATAACAGAAAAAGAGAAAAGGGAAAATCAAAAAAACAAAAAGAAACTAACTAACCTAACCTACTGGGCACTTGGCCCATCTAGAAAGCTCACGGCCCAGCCGCCCCCACCAGCGAGCTAACCCTAGCCGATCCCTCGCTCGATCCACATCTCTCCCCACTCCTCCCGTCTCATCCACTCGATCCCCCCCACCTCGTGCCGCGAGGACAGGAGAGAGCGCTCATGCTCGATCCCATGCTCGCTCGGTCCCCTGTCGCCGAGTTGTGCCGCCCTGAAGCCCCTCCTGCCGTCCTCGCGCCGGAGCTCTCCTCCTCATGGCCATGGCATACACTGGACTATGCGGCGCCCCCTCAACTGGATCTCCCTCGCCCAAGCCAACGACATCGTTCACTACCGCGCCATCGTGCCGCTGCTACGGCGCCGCCCCGGCATCCCCGAGCTTCTCCTCGACAACCCCGCAGTGAGTTCCGGTCCTCCGTGACCTCTCCAATGTCCCCTCCGCACCCCGTAACTTGGTTATAGACAAGGCCGTGCTCTTCGCGCCGCGTCTCGCTGCCGTCATCGTCTCGCCCGTGTCACGCCACGTCCGTCCGCGCCTACTGTCGTTCTGATGCCGCTGCCGTAGCTACCCACGCACGCCCATCGCTCGCCCCGCTAGCTCGCTCGCATCTGTGTTCCACGCCGCCGCTGCACTATTCCAAGCTCAGGACACCACAAATCTCGACTCAGCGTCGCTGGACCTTCCCCGCACCTACTGCCCCCACCATCCACTTCGCTGCGACTCCGGCTGTCCAACGCGGCCCGCCGCTTCACGAACTGTCGTCGGAAATGGCCGGACGGCCAACTCCAGTGCCCTCGGCCTCGCCGGCGTTAACCTGCTGACATGGCGTCATTAAGCAGTTAATTAAGCCACTAATTCCCCATGACAATGGACCCCACCGTCCTAATGAACCTCATTGGAGTTAATTAAAACTCTGTTAAATAAACCACTCAATGACACATGGGGCCCACCACCTAATTAAATTGTGTAGATTAACTCTAATGCAAAACTGAGTCTATGACATGTGGCCCCCACCTAATTTGTTAAATTAATTAAACTCTTAATTTACACTATCTCTATGACAGTTGGGTCCCACCAGCCAGTTTCACCAGTCAAATGTTGACTGGGTCAACTTTGCTGACTGGATCCCTTGGCCCCACTGTCATACACATAGGCTAGGGTAGCACTAGGTAACAAAAGTTTATTCCGATTTTATTTTTGAATTAAAATAAATCCTGTAATTTAGAAATTCAATAAAACTTTGAAAAATTAATAGAAAATAAACCGTAAATCAGATGAAAATACTTTGTACATGAAAGTTGCTCAAAACGACGAGACGAATCCAGATACGTAGCTTGTTCGTCCGCCACACATCCCTAGCATAGTAAACACACAACTTTTCCCCTCCGGTTCATCTGTCCGAAAACGCGAAACACCGGGAATACTTTCCCGGATTTCTTCCCCACTTCACCGGTATCACTACTACTGCGTTAGGTCACCTCTAGCACCGCGTATTGCCATGTTACGCTTTGTGATGCTTTGATTGATCTTTTATTTGATCTGTTCCCCTTCCGTTACTTCTTTCCGGTAGACCCCAAGACAGCCGGTGACCCCCAGTTTGACTACGGTGTTGACGACCCCTCCTTCTTGCCAGAGCAACCAGGCAGCCCCCCCTGATCACCAGATATCGCCTATTCCTTCTCTCTACTGCTTGCATTAGAGTAGTGTAGCATGTTACTGCTTTCGGTTAAGCCTATTCTGCTGCATAGCGTATCATTGTGGCTACAGTTGTTACCCTTACCTGCAATCCTAAATGCTTAGTATAGAATGCTAGTATTCCATCAGTGGCCCTACATTCTTGTCCGTCTGCCATGCTATACTAATGGGCCGTGATCACTTCGGGAGGTGATCACGGGCATATGCTATATACTTTATACTGTTACGTTACTTATGATACTGTTCGGAGATGGGGGCTGAAGGGGCAGGTGGCTCCATCCCGGTAGAGGTGGACCTAGGTTCCCGACGGCCCCCGACTGTTACTTTGTGGTGGAGCGACAGGGCAGGTTGAGACCACCTAGGAGAGAGGTGGGCCTGGCCCTGGTCGGCGTTCGCGGATACTTCAATTAACACGCTTAACGAGATCTTGGTATTTGATCTGAGTCTGGCCACTGGCCTATACGCACTAACCAACTACGCTGGAACAGTTATGGGCACTCGACGTCGTGGTATCAGCCGAAGCCTTCGTGACTTCGGGTTGGACCGCGTAACGCAACTTCCTTTGAAATGGAGGTTGCTAGGTTTGCTCTCGGCCGCCCATGCAACATGCACGTGTGCAATGGGCGATGGGCCCGGACCCCTGCGCGCAAAGGATTTAGACCGGCGTGCTGATCTCTCTGTTGTGCTTAGGTGGGACTGCGACGTGTTGATCTTCTGAGGCCGGGCATGACCCAGGAAAATGAGTCCGGCCAAATGGGATCGAGCGTGTTGGGTAATGTGATGCACCCCTGCAGGGAAGTTTACCTATTCGAATAGCCGTGATCCTCGGTAACAGGACGACCCGGAGTTGTACCTTGACCTTATGACAACTAGAACCAGATATTTAATAAAACACACCCTTCCAAGTGCCAGATATAACCCGGTGATCGCTCTCACACAGGGCGACGAGGAGAGTATCGCCTGGTAGGATTATGCTATGCAATGATACTTGGTGAACTTACCATCTACTCTCTTCTACATGCTGCAAGATGAAGGCTGCCAGAAGCATAGTCTATGACAGGGCTAGCTATCCCCCTCTTATTCTGGCATTCTGCAGTTCAGTCCATCGATATTGCCCCTTTACACAGATACCCATGCATATGTACTGTAGATCCTTGCTTGCGAGTACTTTAGATGAGTACTCACGGTTGCTTTTCTCCCTCTTTTCCCCCTTTCCATTCTACCTAGTTGTCACAACCAGATGCTGGAGCCCAGAAGCCAGACGCCACCATCAACGATGACTCCTACTACACCGGAGGTGCCTACTACTACGCAAGTGCGGGCGACGGCGACCGTGAGTAGTTTAGGAGGATCGAGTGCGGGAGGCATGCGCCTCTTTCGATCTGTATCCCAGTTTGTGCTAGCCATATTATGGAAACTTGTTTAACTTATGGCTGTACTCAGATATTGTTGCTTCCGCTGACTCGTCTATGATCGAGCACTTGTATTCGAGCCCTCGAGGCCCTTGGCTTGTATTATGATGCTTGTATGACTTTTTTTATTTTTAGAGTTGTGTTGTGATATCTTCCCGTGAGTCCCTGATCTTGATCGTACACGTTTGCGTGTATGATTAGTGTATGATTGAATCGGGGGCGTCACAAGTTGGTATCAGAGCCGATTGCCTGTAGGAATCCCCATTCCACACTCCTTGGCCGAAGTCGAGTCTAGTCACTGAAAGCTGTTTTACTAACATGGTTGTGTGGCATACATGCCCACGTCACCATTGTGTGGTATTAGGATCTTTTACTTCTCGTCTATACTCTGGGACTCTTATCTCTCTTCTACTTGGGTTAAATGGTTTTACTAACTCTAACTCTAGGTTCTCGTAACTTCTTCCTCCCGGAGAGCCACTCGATACAGATGATCGCTTGATGCACTAGAAGATTCCGAAGTTACTCTCCTATGTTCCCTCAATACTTTGTGCCATCGGTTTTGCAATTCCATTCCATAGATAAACCCCAATGGATAAACAAGCACACTTGCCATTCATACAATCGTTCCCCGTTGATCTTGTTATTACAAGATACCCCAAAATTCTCTCTAATATTCCGAGAATACTTTGTGCCTACTGCCTTGCAGTTCTTTGCCACATGAGTACCCCTACGGATAATTTCTCGCACTTAGCGACTATCCGCTCATCCCCAGTTGTTCAGGTGTTTCACAAAAGTCTTCAAAATACTATTCGATCCTCCGAAAATCCTTAGCAGCTTACTGCTCTACAAATACTTGTCTTCTTACATTATGGATGCTTCTCATATGTCTGGAAATATTCATTAGTCTCCTTTGACACCGTCATTTTGATCCTATTGATTCAACATGAGTGCGAATGCACGCAATCATCAGTTGAACCTTTTAAATTATCTTTCCGGCTCAGATGTCATTTTGAACATGAGCTGGTTATCGACCGATCAAATTGCCGTCGATTGTACCCCTAAGTCTATTCAACTTATCCATTCTTAATCAGACCGTCGGCTTTTGATCCCTTGATTTGGAAATGATGATTCCTTTGCATTTGATCTTTGAATTAGTCAATTGTTTCTATAGTCTGATGCCCTTTCGTTCCTTCTTCCTCTAATAGAGTACCGATGCTCGCATCATATCCCTTATGGACCACCAGATCCTTTATTGGATTTCATCCGACAACGTCCATCATATTCAATAACCCTGTGAGCCTTTTCTCGGATACGTAATGCCTTTGGTAAATTGTATCCTCTACCTCTCAACCATGCTCTGCTGTCGAGCTTGTATAATTTACTCCTGAAGTTTGCGTTATATGTTCCTAAGATGCCCCGATGGGTTGAACCTATGCCTTCCTTAATATGTGTGAACTCGAAATTTTTCACGAGTCATACTCTTTTGGTATTTTGCTAGATAAAATTTCAACACCACAACTTCTTCGAAAGTGAGAAGTGAATGAAAGGTTATGCATTGGAGAAGTGGGAGTCGACCTTGAACTTTGTGTTCATGCCCATGGACACGATGTAGATCGTATCACTGAAGCTTCTCTTCAATTAAATATTCCCTTGGTATAAGTTTATCTTATATCTGGGATCTGGCCTTTTGCAATCATGGTTCCGCCCATGTTCTCCTTTCAAATACCATTTCTTGGACAAGTTGGAGTACTTGTCTTCTATAGAGCAATACCCCAGTCCAACCTCTACTTTGATTAGTCGTCAAGTATTACCCCTTGGTATCTCGAGATTATTACGGAACATCATAACTTCTTATGAATTTTCCATCAAGTACTACATTCTCACCGATTCAAATTTTTCCTGGGTTCTGAGTGGTTAGTCACTCGAGTACACCGATAACTGAATCGCGTCCATTCTACAATTCGACCATTCTTAGCTATCTTCCTTGCTTACGAGTTTGTACCCGATCACTTCATTCCTAGCCTGATTGGCTATATCATTATCATGCTGATTTTAACTGTGCTACTTGGCCCTTATTCCCAGAGCACAACTCTCGATGATGAGCTAAGCTTAAGTCGATCTTCCTCGTCATATCATTTCTCCTTGAACAGAAAACTTGATTTCGTGTTTGTGTCATACCCATGGTTATAATAACATTTTTCTTCATCATTCCTTAAATTTGATGTCATCGCCTATCGATTACATCTTCATGAAATCTCTCGACAAATGTTTCCAGAATATCAATCGAATCCATGATGAGAGATATCATCCTTTCCCCCTTAATGATTGTTTTAACATCAACAACATTCTTGCATTTCTGCAACACAAAACTTGTTATAGTTTTGTGTTGTACCTTGAGTTCCTTGCTATCCGACTTATGTTATGCTCTACCTTGGAGTATTACCATCTTTTATGTCAAGAAGGCCGTGAGAATTGCTCCGCCTCTTAAAATTTCTTGGTATAGTGATACTTCTCACCATCACCAGTCTTTCTTGGTCCCAATGTTGATTCTAACCGGAATACCAACAAGTGAACAATGCTGCTTGGATTCTGTACTCCTAGCAACCGTATTTGAATTGGAGTTAATGGTCGACAGTTCATTTTTAGAATATTGGATAATGAATCACCATTCTAACATTGATCGTGCTACCTAAGCCCATATGTCGGGTGCACCTTTCAACCATTTTTAATTGTGTATGATTTCCTCGAGCATACATCATTATATCATTTGATCTGACTAATGATATATCCTTGTTCACATAATTGTGGAAACCCATCTTTTTGGAAGTCTCGATGAATTGTCGCTGAGTTCATTAGCTACCTTCTTATCCCTTCATTTGTTTAATGAAGAGCTCTTGTTTCGAAACACACTTCCATAGTACATTTCCCGAGACTCTTACAAGGTCATCTCGTCAATTTGTGTTGCACCTTTCCTTCTCAGGCATCCTGAGTCTGAGGTATCCTGCCACCTATCAGAATTGAATCTCGGTCTGATATGATGGTTGGAACATATTTCCAAGAGTTATAACAATGGTGTTTATATGACCCGGTAAGGTCGTGTCATACCTAGCCCACCTGGCCGGAGGCCCTATTGTTATAGTTCCCTTTAGCAATGTTATCCATTCTTCCATGAGGAAACTGTAAGACTTATTCTACAAGTTGTTCCTGATGAATCCTTCGTGTATCAAAAGTATGACCTTTGCTTGAAGATCATGTCAATGTTATCTCGAAGCATGTCTATGGTACTCCGTTTTTCAACAAGAACATTTGAATCCCAATGCTAAATGTTTCTTGCTCAATTATCGAAACGCCGTTGTATGGGTAAGTAATGTCATGAAATTTCTCTCCCCTTACCTAAAGAGTTTTCTACATTATATCATGTCATGGATATCAATGTGATGAAAATACTTTGTACATGAAAGTTGCTCAGAACGACGAGACAAATCCGGATATGTAGCCCGTTCGTCCACCACATATCCCTTGCATAGTAAACACGCAACTTTCCCCCTCCGGTTCATCTATCCGAAAATGCTAAACACCGGGAATACTTTCCCGGATGTCTCCCCACTTCACCGGTATCACTACTACTGCGTTAGGTCACCTCTAGCACCGCGTATTGCCATGTTACGCTTTGTGATGCTTTGATTGCTCTGTTATTTGTTTTGTCCCCCTTCCGTTACTTCTTTCCGGTAGACCCCAAGACTGCCGGTGACCCCCAGTTCGACTACGGTGTTGGCGACCCCTCCTTCTTGCCAGAGCAACCAGGCAAGCCCCCCCCCTTGATTACCAGATATCGCCTATTCCTTCTCTCTACTGCTTCCATTAGAGTAGTGTAGCATGTTACTGCTTTCGGTTAATCCTATTCTGCTGCATAGCCTGTCATTGTTTCTATAGTTGTTACCTTTATCTGCAATCCTAAATGCTTAGTATAGGATGCTAGTATTCCATCAGTGGCCCTACACTCTTGTCCGTCTGCCATGCTATACTACTGGGCCGTGATCACTTCGGGAGGTGATCACGGGCATATGCTATATACTTTATATTGTTACATTACTTATGATACTGTTCGGAGATGGGGGCTGAATGGCTCCATCCCGGTAGAGGTGGGCCTGGGTTCCCTCATTGACATTGTTACTTTGTGGCGGAGGCAGCAGGCGAGTTGAGACCACCTAGGAGAGAGGTTGCCCTGGCCCTGGTCGGCGTTCGCGGATACTTCAATTAACATGCTTAACGAGATCTTGGTATTTGATCTGAGTCTGGCCAGTGGCCTATACACACTAACCAACTATGCAGGAACAGTTATGGGCACTCGACGTCGTGGTATCAGCCGAAGCCTTCGTGACGTCAGCGACTGAGTGGCGCGCGCCGGGTTGGACCGCGTAACACAACTTCCTTTGAAATGGAGGTTGCTAGGTCTGCTCTCCGGCCGCCCACGCAACATGCAGGTGTGCAGCGGGCGACGGGCCCAGACCCCCAGCGCGCATGGGATTTAGACCGGCGTGCTGACTGATACGTCCATTTTGCATCATGCTTTTATATCGATATTTATCGCATTATGGGCTGTTATTTCACGTTATGTCACAATACTTATGGCTATTCTCTTTTATTTTCCAAGGTTTACATGAAGAGGGAGAATGCCGGCAGCTGGAATTCTGGGCTGGAAAAGGAGCAAATATTGGAGACCTATTCTGCGCAACTCCAAAAGTCCTAAAACTCCACGGTATATCTTAAAATAAATAAAGAAAAATCATCGCCAAAGATGAAGGCCAGGGGGCCCACACCCTGCTCACGAGGGTAGGGGGCGCCCCCCCTGGGGCGCGCCCCCATACCTCGTGGGCCCCCTGGTGGCTCTCCGATGCCCATCTTCTCCTATATGAAGTCTTTCGACGAGGAAAAAGTAAGAAGGAACCTTTCGGGACGAGCCTCCGCTGCCACGAGGCGGAACCTTGGCGGAACCAATCTAGGGCTCCGGCAGAGCTGTTCTGCCCGGGACACTTCCCTCCGGGAGGGGGAAATCATCGTCATCATCATCACCAACGCTCCTCTCATCGGGAGAGGACAATCTCCATCAACATATTCACCAGCACCATCTCATCTCCAAACCCTAGTTCATCTCTTGTATCCAATTCTTGTCTCTAAGTCCGGGATTGGTGCTAGTAGGTTGCTAGTAGTGTTGATTACTCCTTGTAGTTGATGCTAGTTGGTTTATTTGGTGGAAGATCATATGTTCAGATCCTATATGCATATTATTACCCCTCTGATTATGAACAAGAATATGCTTTGTGAGTAGTTATGTTTGCTCCTGAGGACAAGGGAGAAGTCTTGCTATTAGTAGTCATGTGAATTTGGTATTCATTCGATATTTTGATGAGATGTATGTTGTCTAACCTCTAGTGGTGTTATGTGAACGTCGACTACATAACACTTCACCATTATTTGGGCCTAGAGGAAGGCATTGGGAAGTAATAAGTAGATGATGGGTTGCTAGAGTGACAGAAGCTTAAACCCTAGTTTATGCGTTGCTTCGTAGGGGGCTGCTTTGGACCCATATGTTTCATGCTATGGTTAGGTTTACCTTAATACTTTTGTTGTAGTTGCAGATGCTTGCAATAGAGGTTAATCATAAGTGGGATGCTTGTTCAAGTAAGAACATCACCCAAGCAACGGTCCACCCACATATCAAATTATCAAAGTACCGAACGCGAATCATATGAGCGTGATGAAAACTAGCTTGATGATATTCCCATGTGTCCTCGGGAGCGCTTTTCATATTATAAGAGTTTGTCCAGGATTGTCCTTTGCTACAAAAAGGATTGCGCCACCTTGCTGCACTTTATTTACTCTTGTTACTTGTTGCTCGTTACAATTTATCTTATCACAAAACTATCTGTTACCACTTATTTCAAGATTTTGCAGAGAATACCTTGCTGAAAACCGCTTATCATTTCCTTCTGCTCCTCGTTGGGTTCGACACTCTTACTTATCGAAAGTACTACAATAGATCCCCTATACTTGTGGGTCATCAAGACTCTTTTATGGCACCGTTGCTGGGGAGTGTAGCGCCTTTGGTAGGTGGAATTTGGTAAGGAAAAATTTATATAGTGTGCTGAAATTTACTGTCACTTGTTACTATGGAAAGTAATTCTCTGAGGGGCTTGTTTGGGGTATCTTCACCCCGTCCAGTAGAGAAAAGAGTTGCTCCTCAACCTACTGAACCTATTGAAAATGAAACTCCTTTTGAATTTCCTTCGTGTATGATGGAAAAACTGCTAGCTAATCCTTTTACAAGAGATGGAACAAAGCATCTTGATGAGCACTTAATATATGTGGATGAAGTTTGTGGATTATTTAAGCTTGCAGGTATACCCGATGACGTTGCTAAGAAGAAGGTCTTCCCTTTATCTTTGAAGAGAGACACATTGACATGGTATAGGCTATGTGATGATATGAGATCATGGAACTATAAAAGATTGAAATTGGAATTTCATCAAAAGTATTACCCTATGCATCTTGTTCATCGTGATCGCAATTATATATATAATTTTTGGCCTCATGAAGGAGAAAGCATCGCTCAAGCTTGGGGGGGCTTAAATCAATTTTATATTCATGCCCCAATCATGAGCTTCCAAGAGAAATAATTATTCAAAGTTTTTATGCTCGGCTTTCTGATAACAATCGCACCATGCTCGATACTTCTTGTGCTGGCTCTTTTATGATGAAAACTATTGAATTCAGATGAAATTTATTGGATAGAATGAAACGCAACTCTGAATATTGGGACCTCGGCGAAGGTAAGGAGTCAGGTATGACACCTAAGTTTGATTGTGTTAAATCTTTTATGGATACCGATATTTTCCGTAAGTTTAGCACTAAATATGGACTTGACTCTGAGATAGTGGCTTCTTTCGGTGAATCTTTTGCTACTTATGTTGATCTCCCCAAGGAGAAGTGGTTTAAATATCATCCTCCTATAGAAGTAAACGTAGCTGCACCTATTAAAGTTTAAGAAAAGACTGTCACTTATAATGATCCTATTGTTCCTACCTCTTATGTTGAGAAACCACCTTTCCCTGTTAGAATAAAGGATCATGCTAAAGCTTCAACTGTGGTTTCTAAGAGCAATATTAGAACTTATGCACCCCCTGAGCAAATCAAAGTAGAACCTAATATTTCTATTGTTAAAGATCTCTTGTCTGATACTCCCTCCGTTCCTTGATATAAGGTGTATAGATTTTTGAGAAAAAGTCCGAAATATAAGGTGTATTGAATTGCACCACTCGTTTGGATAATTTTTTAGGGATTTGATTACATTTCCTTATATCGGGCACGTTCCTCTATTTCCTCATGTCAATTAGTCAGGTGTAATCTCGCCCAAAACTTGTGAAATTTTCCCTCCACGTGCGTTCTTTAATTTCCGTGCCAAAAACTATACACCCTATATCTAGGAATGGAGGGAGTAATATTGATGGGCATGTTATTCAGTTCGATGGTGAAACTGCTAGAATTGCTAAACCTTGTGCTAAAGATAAACATAGACCTGTGGTCGGCGTGCCTGTTATTTCTGTTAAAATAGGAGATCACTGTTATCATGGCTTATGTGATATGGGTGCTAGTGCTAGTGTTATACCTTATGATTTATATAAAGAAATTAAGCATGAAATTGCACTGCTGAGTTAGAAGATATTGATGTTACAATTAAACTTGCCAATAGAGATACTATATCTACAATGGGAATTGTTAGAGATGTTGAAGTCTTGTGTGGGAAAACTAAATATCCTGCTGATTTTCTTGTTCTCAGTTCTCCCCAAGATAGCTTTTGTCCAATTATATTTGGTAGACCCTTCTTGAATATTGTTAATGCTAAGATAGATTAAGTAAAAGAATGTTGTTACTATTGGCTTGGATGATATGATTCATGAGTTTAATTTCTCTAAATTTAGTAAACAACATCGTGAGGAATAATTGCCTAGTAAGGATGAAATTATTGGTCTTGCTTCTATTGTCGTACCTCCTAATGACCCTTTAGAACACTATTTGCTAGACCATCAAAACGATATGTTCATGAATGAAAGAAGGGAAATAGATGAAGTATTCTTTAAACAGGAACCTATTCTACAACATAATTTGCCTGTTGAAATCCTAAGGGATCCTCCTCCACCCAAGGGTGATCCCGTGTTTGAGCTGAAACCGTTGCCTGATAATCTTAAATATGCTTATCTTGATGAAAAGAAAATATATCCTGTTATTATTAGTGCTAACCTTTCAGAGCATGAAGAAGAAAGATTATTGAAAACTCTAAAGAAGCACCGTGCCGCTATTGGATATACCCTTGATGATCTTAAGGGCATTAGTCCCACTCTATGTCAACATAAAATAAATTTGGAAGCAGATGCCAAACCAGTTCGTGATCCTCAACGACATTTGAATCCTAAAATGAAATAAGTGGTAAGAAAAGAAATACTCAAGCTTCTGGAGGCAGGTATAATTTATCTCGCTGTCGATAGTCAATTGGGTAAGTCATGTCCATTGTGTCCCTAAGAAGGAGGTATTCTTGTTGTCCCTAATGATAAAGATGAATTGATCCATAAAGAATTATCACAGGTTATAGGATGGTAATTGATTTCCGCAAATTAAATAAAGCCACTAAGAAAGATCATTACCCCTTACCTTTTATTGATCAAATGCTAGAAAGATTATGCAAACATACACACTATTGCTTTCTAGATGGTTATTCCGGTTTTTCTCAAATACCTGTGTCGGCTAAAGATCAATCAAAGACTACTTTTACTTGCCCTTTTGGTACTTTTGCTTATAGACGTATACCTGCTACCTTTCAAAGATGCATGATGGCTATATTCTCTGATTTTTGTGAAAAAAATTGTGAGGTTTTCATGGACGATTTGTCCGTCTATGGTTCCTCTTTTGATGATTGTTTGAGCAATCTTGATCGAGTTTTGCAGAGATGTGAAGAAACTAATCTTGTCTTGAATTGGGAAAAGTGCCACTTTATGGTTAATGAAGGTATTGTCTTGGGGCATAAAGTTTCCGAAAGAGGTATTGAAGTTGATAAAGCCAAGGTTGATGCTATTGAAAAGATGCCATGTCCCAAGGAAATCAAAGGTATAAGAAGTTTCCTTGGTCACGCCGGATTTTATAGGAGGTTCATTAAGGACTTCTCAAAATTTTCTCGGCCTCTGACTAATTTATTACAAAAAGTTGTACCATTTGTCTTTGATGATGACTGTGTAGAAGCATTTGAAGTACTTAAGAAAGCATTAGTCTCTCCACCTGTTGTTCAACCACCTGATTGGAATTTACCCTTTGAAATTATGTGCGGTGCTAGTGATTATGCTGTAGATGCTGTTCTAGGGCAAAGAGTTGATAAGAAATTAAATGTTATCCATTATGCTAGTAAGACTCTAGACAATGCTCAAAGAATTATGCTACCACCGAAAAGGAACTTTTAGCAGTTGTATTTGCTTGTGATAAATTCAGACCCTATATTGTTGATTCTAAAGTAACTATTCACACTAATCATGCTGCTATTAAATATCTTATGGAAAAGAAAGATGCAAAACCTAGACTTATTAGATGGGTTCTCTTGCTACAATAATTTGATTTGCATATTGTTGATAGAAAAGGAGCTGAGAACCCCGTTGTAGATAATTTGTCTAGGCTAGAGAATGTTCTTGATGACCCACTACCTATTGATGATAGCTTTCCTGATGAACAATTAAATGTCATAAGCACTTCTCATAGCACTCCATGGTATGCTGATTATGCTAATTATATTGTTGCTAAATTTATACCACCTAGCTTCACATACCCACAAAAGAAAAAGTTTTTTTATGATTTGCGACACTGCTTTTGGGATGACCCACATCTTTATAAAGAAGGATAGATGGTGTTATTAGACGTTGTGTGCCTGAGCATGAACAGGAACAGATCCTATGCAAGTGCCACTCCGAAGCTTATGGAGGACACCACGCTAGAGATAGAACTGCACATAAGGTATTGCAATCCGGTTTTTATTGGCCTACTCTCTTCAAAGATGCCCGTAAGTTTGTTTTGTCTTGTGATGAATGTCAAAGAATTGGTAATATTAGTAGACGTCAAGAAATGCCTATGAATTATTCACTTGTTATTGAACCATTTGATGTTTGGGGCTTTGATTATATGGGACCTTTTCCTGCCTCAGATGGATATACACATATTTTGGTTGCTGTTGATTATGTTACTTAGTGGGTAGAAGCTATTCCAACTAGTAGTGCTTATCATAACACTTCTATTAAAATGCTTAAGGAAGTTATTTTTCCGAGGTTTGGAGTCCCTAGATATTTAATGACTGATGGTGGTTCACACTTTATTCATGGTGCTTTCCGTAAATGCTTGCTAAATATGACGTTAATCATAGAATGGCATCTCCTTATCACCCACAGTCTAGTGGTCAAGTAGAATTGAGCAATAGAGAGCTCAAATTAATTTTGCAAAAGACTGTTAATAGGTCTAGAAAGAATTGGTCCAAGAAACTTGATGATGCATTATGGGCATATAGAATCGCATATAAGAATCCTATGGGTATGTCTCCGTATAAAATGGTTTATGGAAAAGCATGTCACTTACCTCTCGAACTAGAACATAAGGCATATTGGGCTATTAAAGAGCTCAACTATGATTTCAAACTTGCCGGTGAGAAAAGGTTATTTGATATTAGCTCACTTGATGAAGCGGTGCATTTAATGCACCCTGTCAGCCCGCAGAGTTAGGTATGATAGAACTGTTTGCTATGTTATCAGTGCGTAATGATTACTTTGCCACTGTGGTTACCCCTTTATCTATAAGTGGAGGCCCATGGCAACCAGAGAAAGGGTTAGAAGATTCGGTAACTCACACGCCGAAACACGCGTAGTCGCTGCTGCCGCAAGGCAACTCCTATCAGGCTAGTGTACTACGCTCGCCACCACCTTTTCCACCATCAATCCACCAAAGCAGGAGTAGGGTTTTACGCCTGACGGCGGCCCAAACCTGGGTAAATTGCCTGTGTGATGTCTGCCGTGTTGCCCCACGCTTGTCTGCTCTTTGTGCAACGCGTCGTCCCCTTGCCGAACCAGCAAGGGACCCCCTGGTCCCATAGGTGGTCGTGGTTTCCTGCGACAAGCGGCTACTGTTCAACCAGCCCTCCACGGGATGCTATTCATCCACCCCAGCTCGGGTGTGGTGGCCTCGTTGAGGTCCTGTTCATCCAGCGGCCTACTACCACGGGGTCCTGTTCATCCAGCACCCAACAACGGTCACTGTTCATCATGAGGCAGGTTCGATCGGCTTCAGTTGGCAGCAGTAGCGAAGGAATCGTTCGGGTTCAGTCAGCAGCGAAGGAATTGCTCGGGTTAAGTTAACAGCCAAGGGATTGATCGCTCGGGTTCGGTAACATAGCTAGTGTGATCACTCGTGTTTAGTTAGCCAACGCCTCGAACACACGCGCGTACATGAGAGAAACGCGCAAACCACAATGCATCGCTCAGCCCCGACCACCCACCATAACCGGGCACTCCCCAATATTTCCCTCGCCCTAGCTTCTACCATGACTTTTTCCGTCATGGACGGCCCAAAGAATGTTATGCAGGTGCGTCCCCGGTCCGCCTAGGATGAAAAGCCCATTTTTTGTCATGATTTTTTGTCGTACAAGTAGGAGGCCACCACATCTATGATGATACGTGGTTTTGTCACAATTATCGTCATAGAAGTGTCATAACCATGAAAAAAAAATCGTTCAGGCCAAAATGTCACGGATGTGTCTTTTTTTTGTAATGTCATAAAGGTGCTCTACAGGTATCCCCGAAGGTGTCTATTGAGTTGGCATAAATCTATATTGGGATTTGTCACTCCGTATGACAGAGAGGTATCTCTAGGCCCTCTCGGTTATACAATGTTACAAGAAGCTTGCAAGCAAAGTGACTAAGGAGTTAGTTACAAGATGATGTATTACGGAACGAGTAACGAGACTTGCCAGTAATGAGATTGAAGTAGGTATGGTGATATCGACTATCGAATCTCGGGCAAGTAATATACCGCCGGACAAAGGGAACTACGTATATTTTCATAAAGGTTTGACCGATAAAGATCTTTATAGAATATGTAGGAACCAATATGGGTATCTAGATCCCACTATTGGTTATTGACCAGAGAAGCATCTCGGTCATTTCTACATCATTCTCAAACCCGTAGGGTCTACACGCTTAATGTTCGTTGACGAATAGTGTTATATGAGTTATGTCTGTTGGTGACCGAATGTTTTTTGGAGACCCGGATGAGATCACAGACATGATGAGGAGCTCTGGAATGGTCCGGAGGTAAAGATTGGTATATAGGATGATAGTATTTGGTCTCCGGAAGAGTTTCGGAATGCACCGGATAATTATCGGATCACCGGAAGGGGTTCCGGAAGGCCACGGGGAGTTATTGGGCTTAACGGGCCAAGAAGAGGGGAGCACACCAGTCCACATGGGGGCTAGTAAGCCCACCTCCTGGCGACCGGCCCTGGGAAGGAAAGAGGAGGGGTTGGCCCCCTCCTGCCTTTCTCCAGGCAAGGGAGAAGGAAGGGGAGGCGCCATAAGGCAGTCGGCCCCCTTTCCTTTCCCCCCACGCGCCAAGAAGAAAGGGAGGGGCGCGCCTAGGGCAGGCGCCCTTAGGACGGCTGCCGCACCCCTTGGGGTGCTCCCTGGGCTGCTCTCCTCCCCCCTCCACCTATATATATGAGAGAAGGAGAGGGGGTGCCACACATTACGAATCCCCAAGCCATGTGCGGCACCTCCTCTCCCTCTAGTCCGTCCTCCTCTCTAAATCGTTGTTATTGACGAAGCCCTGCACAAATAATTTTCACCACCACCGTCACCATGTCGTCGTGCTGCCAGAACTCATCTATTACTTCGCCTCTCTTCCTGGATCGAGAATGCAAGGACGTCATCGAGTTGAATGTGTGCTGAACACGAAGGTGTCGTGCGGTCGGTGCTTGATCAGTACAGATCGTGAAGTTGTACGACTACATCAACCATGTTGATAAACGCTTCCGCTTAGCACTGTACAAGGGTATGTAGATGCTCTCTGATACGTCTCCATCGTACCTACTTTTCCAAACACTTTTGCCCTTGTTTTGGACTCTAACTTGCATGATTTGGCTGGAGCTAACCCGGACTGACGCTGTTTTCGACAGAATTGCCATGGTGTTATTTTTGAGCAGAAATAAAAGTTCTTGGAATGACCTGAAACTTCACGGAGAATATTTTTGGAATAAATAAAAAATACTAGCGAAAGAATCAACACCAGGGGGCCCACACCGTCTCATGAGGGTGGGGCACGCCTACCCCCGGGCGCCCGCCTCGTGGGCCCCCTGGAGCTCCACCGACCTCAACTCCAACTCCATATATTCACGTTCGGGGAGAAAAACTCAGAGAGAAGGATTCATCGCGTTTTACGATACGAAGCCGCCGCCAAGCTCTAATCACTCTCGGGAGGGCTGATCTGGAGTCCGTTCGAGGCTCCGGAGAGGGGAATCCGTCATCGTCGTCATCATCAACCTTCCTCCATCACCAATTTCATGATGCTCACCGCCGTGCGTGAGTAATTCCATCGTAGGCTTGCTGGACGGTGATGGGTTGGATGATATTTATCATGTAATCGAGTTAGTTTTGTTAGGGTTTGATCCCTAGTATCCATTATGTTCTGAGATTGATGTTGCTATGACTTGGCTATGCTTAATGCTTGTCACTAGGGCCCGAGTGCCATGATTTCAGTTCTGAACCTATTATGTTTTCATGAATATATGTGAGTTCTTGATCCTATCTTGCAAGTCAATAGTCACCTACTATGTGTTATGATCCAATAACCCGAAGTGAAAATAATCGGGATCACTCTCGGTGATGACCGTAGTTTGAGGTGTTCATGCATTCACTAATTGTTAATGCTTTGGTCCAGTACTCTACTAAAAGGAGGCCTTAATATCCCTTGGTTTCCAATAAGACCCCGCTGCCACGGGAGGGTAGGACAAAATATGTCATGCAAGTTCTTTTCCATAAGCACGTATGACTATATTCGAAATACATGCCTACATTACATTGATGAACTGGAGCTAGTTCTGTGTCACCCTATGTTATAACTGTTGCATGAGGAATCGCATCCGACATAATTATCCATCACTAATCCGATGCCTACGAGCTTTCCACATATTGATCTTTGCTTAGTTACTTTACCGTTGCCACTGTTACAATTACTACAAAACTACTACTATTACTTTTGCTACCGTTACCGTTACTTCAATACTACTTTGCTACTAAATACTTTGCTGCAGATATTAAGTTATCCAGGGGTGGTTGAATTGACAACTCAACTGCTAATACTTGAGAATATTCGTTTGCTCCCCTTGTGTCAAATCAATAAATTTGGGTTGAATACTCTACCCTCGAAAACTTTTGCGATCCCCTATACTTGTGGGTTATCAAGACTATTTTCTGGTGCTGTTGCCGGGGAGCATAGCTCTATTCTTTGAATCACTTGGGATTTATATCTGCCGATCACTATGAGGAACTTGGAAGACGAAAAAACCAAGATTTATCCCTTAACTACGAGGGGAGGTAAGGAACTGCCATCTAGCTCTGCACTTGATTCTCCTTCTGTTTTGAGTAAACTTGCAACACCTAAACCTGCTTCTGCTATTAATTTTGATATGTCGCATGTTATTGATGATGCCACTTCTGCTATGCATGATACTTATGATGAAACTACTTCTATGCTTGATACTACTGTGCCATTAGGTGAATTTCTTGATGAACAACTTTCTAGGGCTAGAGACAATGAAATTATTGAAACTGATAATATTGATGAGACCGATGATGAAGATTCTCTCCCTAGATATGAATTGCATGTTGGGCCTGAGGGTTATGTTATGGATGAAGAAACTGCTAGAGATTTTCTTGCTTGCAATGATAGATATGATCTTAAAAATTATTAGCTAAGCTGAAAGAAAAATCTTTGAATGCTAGAATGAAATATGACCCTGCTTTTGCTACTTCACCTATCTGTATTTTCAATAAGGATTATGATTTCTCTGTCGATCCTGAGATAATTACTTTTGTTGAATCTGATCCTTTTTATGGCTATGAATCTGAAACTGTTGTGGCACATCTTACTAAATTAAATGATATAGCCACCCTATTCACTAATGATGATAAAACTCGTTACTACTATATTCTTAAGTGTCGGAGTAATGGGCCATGGGTAGGCTAACCCAAGACCCAAGACCTTTCAAGGCATCGGGGTTGACTGCGCCCCTCAAGACGACAAGGAAAGGTGCTGCCTTTTGGAAGCCGACTGAAGGAGCGGCCAGCTCCCTGCAGGCGGCCGAGTCCTGGATGCGAGGCCAAGTCAAGCCGACTCCGGCCCGGCGACTTCCAGAGAAGCCGGCATTGGAGAGTTGGCCCGCTACGCCTGCTGAGCCTATGCCCTCGTCAGGAGGATGGGACGGGGAGTGGCTATAGTACATCACATCCCCTCCTCCAAATCAGGCAAGCATGGCCACAGTGCCCCGTACCGGCGGAGTTCTTCACCCGGCGCAGCACTGTTGCCACCAGTTCCCTGACATCACCCCGTATGGGCGGAGTCCTGTTCCCACGACGGCCTGTCTGTACGGCCCAAGGACGACGGGCCCCGCACATCAGCGAGAGTCCATAAGACGGCCAAGAGCCCTACCAATCGGACCCAGGGGAGGTCTACCTCTAGGAGTCGGCCGGGCCCTCCCTCGGGGCCCACGCGCCATCAACCAGACAGGGCGGGGAGTGGCTATAGTAATCGCCCGCCAGGCGGCAGGGCTGTAGCCATGACCGCTCGACCAAGCCTGCGTCATTAGAGACGCGGCTACAGTGATCAGCCACCGACAAGCCCCGAGAGCGGCGGGTACGGCCTGCCGGCCCGTACCTCACCAGTCGGCGGGACCCACCAGTCAGTGGAGAAGCCGGCACCAGAGAGACTGACGGCCGGGCCCCACGGCTGGCCGAGTTACCAATGTACCCCCGGGGGTAGTCCTATATAAACCCCCTGGGGCACCCATGCAAAGGGTTCGGAACCTGTGCTAGTTAGACCTGATCATGGAGGAAAGGAGAGAGCTGGCCTTGCCTTCTCCTACCTCTAGCATACAGCTCGAGGAGCACTCGTGTATTCACTTGAGCCTTAGTGATCATGCGGAGACCCCGCAGAGCAGGAGTAGGGGTGTTATCTCCTAGGAGAGCCCTGAACCTGGGTAAAGTACGCCAGCGTTCGTGTCTACTCCTCATCCCGCTTCCGGGCACCGGCAACGTTCTACTCGTTCCCATCATGATAAGCCATCCTTTGGCATATGTCGCACCCAACCCCCGACATTAAGTTATTTCTGTTCTTATTAAAGGGTGATGCTAAAACATGGTTTAGTTCTCTTGATCCTGGTAGTGTGTGTAGTCCCGAGGATATGATTTATTACTTCTCTGCTAAATATTTCCCCGCTCATAAGAAACAAGCAGCCTTAAGGGAAATATATAATTTTGTGCAAATTGAAGAAGAGAGTCTCCCACAAGCTTGGGGGAGGCTTCTCCAATTAATTAATGCTTTGCCTGGTCATCCTCTCAAGAAAAATTAAATACTTGATATCGTTTATAATGGACTAACCGATGCTTCCAGAGACCACCTGGATAGTTGCACTGGTTGTGTTTTCAGGGAAAGAACTGTTGATCAAGCTAAATTGCTATTGAATAATATGTTGAGTAATGAAAATGATTGGACACTTCCTGAACCAACTCCTAAGCCAACTCTGGATAGAAAAGGGGTATTCTATTTCTCAGTCCTTAAGATATGCAAGAGGAAAAGAAATCCATGAAAGAAAAGGGTATTAAAGTTGAAGATGTTAAGAATTTACCAGCTATTGAAGAAATACATGGTCTTTATAACCCGACACAGGTAGTAAAGGTAAATCCTCTCTATAGGTTTGTTGAAGGTCATATTCCTCGTTATAAGTCTGCTAGCCAATGCTCATATGAGTTTGATAATTTTATTATTAAACAAGAAAACTTCAATGCTTATGTTGGTAGACAATTGAAACGAAATGCTTATATGATTGCACACTTGAGTGATTATATGTCTAGAGTTAAAGGTGAACTGAAACTCATTAGTAAACATGCTTCTATGGTTACTACTCAAGTAGAACAAGTGCTTAAAGCTCAAAATGATTTGCTCAATGAATTAAAAATAATAAAAATGATAATGTTGTTAGAGTTATGGCTAGAGGGGTAAAATGACTCAGGAACCTTTGTATCCTGAGGGCCACCCAAAGAGAATTGAGCAAGATTCTCAGAGAACTAATGTTGATGCACCTAGTCCTTCTAAAAAGAAGAAGAAGAAAAATGATAATACTTTGCATGCTTCTAGTGAACCTGTTGTTGACACCTGAGAATCCCAATGATATTTCTATTTCTGATGCTGAAACACAATCTGGTAATGAACTTGAACCTAGTGATAACATTAATGATGATGTTAATGTTGATGCTCAACCTAGTAATGACAATGATGTAGAGATTGAACCTGCTGTTGATCTTGATAACCCACAATCAAAGAATCAACGTTATGATAAGAGAGACTTTGTTGCTAGGAAGCATGGTAAAGAAAGAGAACCACGGGTTCAGAAACCCATGCCTTTTCCTCCTAAACCATCCAAGAAAAAGGCTGATGAGGATTTTGAGCGCTTTGCTGAAATGATTAGACCTATCTTTTTGCGTATGCGTCAATCGATATGCTTAAAATGGATCCTTATGCTAAGTATATGAAAGGAAATGTTACAAATAAAATAAAGATACCGGAAGCTGAAATTTCCACCATGCTTGCTAATTATACTTTTAAGGGTGGAATACCAAAGAAACTTGGAGATCCAGGAGTACCAACTATACCATGCTCCATTAAAAGAAACTATGTTAAAACCGCTTTATGTGATCTTGGAGCCGGTTTTAGTGTTATGCCTTTCTCTTTGTATCATAGACTTGATTTGAATAAGTTGACACCCTCTTTGAAACATCTTTGCAAATGGCCGATAAATCAACTGCTATACCTGTCGGTATTTGTGAGGATGTGCCTGTTGTGGTTGCAAACGTTACTATTTTAACGGACTTTGTTATTCTTGATATTCTTGAGGACGATACTATGTCGACTATCCTTGGTAGACCCTTTTGAATACTGCAGGGGCTGTTATTGATTGCAACAAAGGCAATATCACTTTTCATGTTAATGGTAATGAGCACACGGTACACTTTCCAAGGAAACAACCTCAAGTCCACAATATCAATTCTATTGGAAAAATTCCGATGATTACTATTGGAGGTTTTGAATTTCCTCTTCCTACTGCCAAGAAGAAATATGATATTCTTATTATTGGGGACGTGCATATCCCCGTTGAGGTAACCTAGTGCTATTCGAAAATTCTCCGGTTTCATGCGATTGGGAATGAGTTTGTTAACAAGACTTGATCAACCTTGTTACTGGATTCCTTTTAATGAGCATGAGATGGATGAAGTTAGAAAGCACAACTCTCTGTACCCTCCTTTTACTTTCTGTTATTTAGAATAAATAAAGCAAAAATAGTATTTTCTGTCTGTTTTCTGAATTATCTATACAATAAAAAATACCCCGAAAATAAAAGTTCTCCAAATGCCCTGAAATTGTAATATGATTTTTCTAGAATATTTAAGAACTATTGGCACTGAGAACACATCAGGGGGAGCATCCACCTGGCCACGAGGGTCCAGGGCACGCCCACCCCCCTGGGCACGCCCCCTGCCTCGTGGGCCCCTCGTGGCCCCCCTCCACTTATTCCAGCACCCACACACTTTGTCTTCCTACAGAAAAAATCACCACGCAGCTCAAACTCGTGTTCTAGCTCGTTTTGCTGCGATTTTTGATCTCCTTGCTCAAAGCCCCACTCACAAAACTGCTTTGGGGGATTGTTCTTCGGTATGTGACTCCTCGAACGGTCCAATTAGTTTTTGTTCTAGTGCTTTAATTATTGCAAATTTTTGCTGCTTAGGTGACCCTGTTCTTGAGCTTGCATGTCAAATTTATTTGGTCCCAAGTAGTTAATGCATGATATAGTCTCTAGGCACTTGTGGGAGTAGTTGCTATCAATCTTGTTGAGTTTGGTTCACTTTTATTTTGAGTCACTAAAAATTTCAGAAATTTTTTAGAGGAAGAAATATGTTTAGGAAAATGTACCAAGGTGGTTCCTCAAAGAAGCAAGGACTCAGGCCCGCAATACGTGAGCCGGACTATGAACTACCAAGAGAAGCTCAAGTGCGGTCTTGTGAATGGCTGTCAGAAGGTGTTATGGTCCAAGCAGAAATTAAGGAGGAATTTGACGCATATGTGCGTAATGCTGAACTCGAGGGCTTCATGTTAGATAAGTGCCCCCAATATTACCACCTAACTGATTCCTTTGTGAGAAGGTTTAAATTTACATCCTCGTGCAATTCTCACACTGTTCTATTTGATCTCTATGATAAATCTTATACCATGGACTTAAGAAGATTTAATACTGCTTGTAAACTCCCGCAATGGGGTAGTGCTAGTGTAACTCACAAATCTGAGTTTTAAGATTTCCTTGCTAATATCACTGTGGAGGAATCTAGAGAAATAACACAAGCTACCATAGGGAGCATTCATTTTCCTGCTATACATTATTTTGCTCTGTTTATAGGTAGATGCATTAACGGCAAGGACGAGGCATGTCACATGTGCGTTCCTGATCTTAGTGTTCTCAAGAGTTCTGTATTAGGAGATAAACAATACAACTTGGGGGCTATTGTTGCATGAAGGTTGCATCATAACAGTATTAGTGGAGAATTGTTTGGTGGGATTTATGCAACCCGTGTAGCTAATTATCTTGAGATACCCATACATGAAAATGATATGGAATTGCCTCCTGCTTATTTAGATTATAATGCTATGGTTCTCCATCAGTTTGTTGAGAGGAATGAACAATTCCTCCAATACCGACTAATCTTTGACAGACGTCGCACTGTCCATGTTGCTCTCCCTGCTCATGCCTTCTTTGACTTTCAGGCAAAAGGGAGATATGTTATAACCAGGGAGGAGGTGAACGAGTATGAGAGGAGGACGGAGGCATCTCGCCTCCAAGCTGCAGCTCTTGAGGCAGTAGCTGCTGCATCTCAGTACGACCCCAGTTACAACTTCGGATATCCGCCAGGCCATCCATGGGCATAGACCAACTTAGGCCAAAAGCCTAAGCTTGGGGGAGTACGTATTTCTCACCGACATTACATTCATGTTCACGTCGGTGCTCATACTTTTTCATTGTAGTGTCCATGCTAGTTTATTTTCCTTTTTCTCGCTTTCTTATTGTGTGTTTGAAAAACCTTAAGAAAATAAACAAAAAATAGTTGTAGCTTTTAGCTAGTTTACTTTCCATGCCTGTAGTAGTAATAACTAAAGGAAAACCCAAAAAGATTTCTCGTTCTTCTTTTGCTTGTTCGGAGCTTTCCCGTGTAAATATTTTTATTTCTTTTCTTATTCTTTGGGGGTCAAGAGGAGAAGACCATGATGAAAATGTTGAAGTGGCTCTTATATGCATTATTGTTTATTTAACCAAGAGCCCATATTACCTTGTCTTATCCCTTGAATTAAATGCTTGCAGATTCCAGCTTAGTCCAACTGCACGTGCACTATTATTATTATTCACACCGTTCGGTCGTGCAAGTGAAAGGCAATAATGACGATATATGATGGACTGATTGAGATGAGAGAAGCTGGTATGAACTCGACCTATCTTGTTTTTGTAAATATGATTAGTTCATCGTTCCTGATTCGGCCTATTATGAATGAAACATGTTTGCAATGACAATTAGAGACTATAGTTACTCATGCCATGCTTAATTAGCTAGGAGTTTATAATGGTTTACCTTATGTGCCAACATGCTATTAAAATGGTTGTGATGTGGTATGATAGGGTGGTATCCTCCTTTGAACGATTCGAGTAGCTTGACGTGGCACATGCTCACGCATGTAGTTGAAACAAAATCAACATAGCCTCCACGATATTTATGTTCATGGTGAATTATATCCTACTCATGCTTGCACTCAGCGTTGATTAATTTTAATGCATGTTCATGACTGTTGTCGCTCTCTAGTTAGTCGCTTCCCGGTCTTTTTGTAGCCTTCACTTGTACTAAGGAAGAATACTGCTTGTGCATCCACTTCCATAAACCCCAAAATTATTCCATATGAGTCCACCATACATTCTTATATGCGGTATCTATCTGCCGTTCCAAGTAAATTTGTATGTGCAAAACTCTAAACCTTCAAATTAAATTCGGTTTTGTATGATCGAATAGTTCATGTATCAACTAGGGCTGTCTGTATCTTCCATGCTAGGCGGGTTATTCTCAAGAGGAGTGGACTCCGCTCCTCACTCATGAGAAAATGGCAGGTCACCGGGATGCCCAGTCCCATGCTCAAGACAAAATAATTGCAAACAAAACTCCCCCAGGACTATTGTTAGTTGGAGGCACCCGTTGTTTCGGGCAAGCCATGGATTGATGCTTGTTGGTGGAGGGGGAGTATAAACTTTACCATTGATGCCTATAATGTGTGTAGCATGGAAGATATCGAGATCTCTCGGTTGTTATGTTGACAATGAAAGTATGCCGCTCAAAATATTATTTATCTCTGTTTCAGAAATCGAGCTCTGGCACCTCTACAAATCCCTACTTCCCTCTGTGAAGGGCATATCTATTTACTTTTATGTTGAGTCATCACCCTCTTATTAAAAAGCACCAGTTGGAGAGCACCGCTGTCATTTGCATGCATTACTATTAGTTTATATTGAGTATGACTATGATTGGATCTCTTTTACCATGAATTACAATGTGTAGTCACTCCTTGATCTTCAGAGGTGCTTTGCGTTTATGTTTTGCGGTCTCGGAAAGGGCTAACAAGATACCATCTTGTTATATAATATTATGATTGTTTTGAGAAAGTGTTGTCATCCGAGATTTATTATTATTGCTCGCTAGTTGATTATGCCATTGATATGAGTAAACATGAGACCTAAGTGTTATTGTGAATATGGTTAGTTTATAATCTTTGCTGAAAACTTGAATGCTAGATTTACATATTTGCAACAACAAGAGCAAACAGAGTTTGTAAAATATTTTCTTTATCACTTTCAGTTTATCAACTGAATTGCTTGAGGACAAGCAAAGTTTTAAGCTTGGGGGAGTTGATACGTCTCCATCGTATCTACTTTTCCAAACACTCTTGCCCTTGTTTTGGAATCTAACTTGCATGATTTGAATGAAACTAACCCGGACTGACGTTGTTTTCAGCAGAATTGCCATGGTGTTATTTTTGTGCAGAAATAAAAGTTCTCGGAATGACCTAAAACTTCACGGAGAATATTTTTTGGAATTAATAAAAAATACTAGCGAAAGAATCAACACCATGGGGCCCATACCCTGTCCACGAGGGTGGAGGGCGTGCCCCTGCCTCGTGGGCCCCCCGAGGCTCCACCGACGTAAACTCCAACTCTATATATTCACGTTCGGGGAGAAAAAATCAGAGAGAGGATTCATCATGTTTTACGATACTGAGCCGCCGCCAAGCCCTAATCTCTCTTGGGAGGGCTGATCTGGAGTCTGTTCAGGGCTCCGGAGAGGGGAATCCGTCGCCGTCGTCATCATCAACCTTCCTCCATCACCAATTTCATGATGCTCACCGCCGTGTGTGAGTAATTCCATCGTAGGCTTGCTGGATGGTGATGGGTTGGATGAGATTTATCATGTAATCGAGTTAGTTTTGTTAGGGTTTGATCCCTAGTATCCATTATGTTCTGAGATTGATGTTGCTATGACTTTGCTATGCTTAATGCTGGCCCGAGTGCCATGATTTCAGATCTAAACCTATTATGTTTTCATGAATATATGTGAGTTCTTGATCCTATCTTGCAAGTCAATAGTCACCTACTATGTGTTATGATCCGGTAACCCCGAAGTGACAATAATCGGGACCACTTTCCGGTGATGACCGTAGTTTGAGGAGTTCATGTATTCACTAAGTGTTAATGCTTTGGTCCGGTACTCTATTAAAAGGAGGCCTTAATATCCCTTAGTTTCCAATAGGACCCCGCTGCCATGGGAGGGTAGGACAAAAGATGTCATGCAAGTTATTTTCCATAAGCACGTATGACTATATTCGGAATACATGCCTACATTACATTAATGAACTGGAGCTAGTTCTGTGTCACCCTATGTTATAACTATTGCATGAGGAATCGCATCCGACATAATTATCCATCACTGATCTGATGCCTACGAGCTTTCCACATATTGATCTTTGCTTAGTTACTTTATCGTTGCCACTGTTACAATTACTACAAAACTGCTACTGTTACTTTTGCTACCGTTACCATTACTTCCATACTACTTTGCTACTAAATACTTTGCTGCTGATATTAAGTTATCCAGGTGTGGTTGAATTGAAAAATCAACTGCTAATACTTGAGAATATTCTTTGGCTCCCCTTGTGTCGGGGCAGGCTGATCTGACCCACGAACACCTATGGGACCGGCGGACCGAGCCCCTTTCGGTTCGGCGGGGGGCGGAGGTCGCACGAAGAGCAGATCGAGGCGAAACACACGAGCGGTTTACCCAGCTTCGGAGCTCTCCGGAGAGATAACACTCCTACTGCTGCATGTCTGAGTGTATTGAGTTCTTGCTCAGGAGCGCTTGAGTGCTACAAGACACACAAGCTGCTAACGAGACCGGCGTGAGTGTCCTCCGAACCTTCGAACCCCTCTACGCTATGCATGGGCCTCCTTTTATATGCTAAAGGGTCTCCGGCTGTGGCAACGTAGACAAGGGTAAAAGTGGAAAAGGAGTGGTTGGTACAGCTACTTGTACAGTGTACAGTGTACAGTGTATCATACCTAACCCTGACGGCAGGGGACAAAGGCATTAAATGCCCGTCTACGTCGCCCTAACAGTGCAGAAAGGGACCGTCAGGGGCGCCACCGCTTGCCACGATGGCAATCTTGTCAGCGCCAAGCATGCCATCAAGGCTCCGCCGGGTCAAGACCTCTTGCCACAGCGCTACCGGAAAGGTCCTGTGGCGACACGTTAGTGGATGTGCTGGAGCGCAGTGCAGAGTGGTGGTCTGCGGCAAGCGCCTTTGCCGCTGTTGTTGTCTTGTCGCGTCCGGAAGCTTGTCGCCATCGGGCCTTCCCGGCAAGCTCCTCTTGCCGGGGCTTGTCTTCTAGGTGCCTTGGTGGCCTTCCCGCAAGCTCCTCTTGCCGGGCCTTGTCTCCTTGGCTTGAATACTTTGTTCTTGAATGGCTCCAAAGGAACCACAGAGGACCTTGGCGGTCACTCGGTAAGCCTTGTCATGAGGGCTGCAAATCGCCTGCACAAGTTCGGGATACTAGGGTACCCTACTCTAGTACACCGACAGAGCCCCGGCTGGGCCACACACGGTGCCGAAGCTGTTGGGCCAGGCCCAAAATAGGGCAGCACTGCACACGCGCCCGGGTTACGCCATAATTCACTGGACCCACCACGCCCTCCACGAACGGCACGCAGCGTCGAATGCGGCGTCGTGGGAGAGATCGTGGGGGGTTTCTTTGTTCGGAAAAGCGGAACGTCCGCCCCCTCCCTCTTTATAAGCAGGGGAAACAGGGGCAGGTCGCCCACCTTGCCAGTTGCTGTCCAATCTCGAAAAACCACCACTGCTCCCCCCTTCTTCCCAAGGCTGAAGAGAGCAGCGCTCCGCCCCCCATCGCCACTAGCATCACCAACGCCGTCGATCTCCTCCACCGCCTCCGCCATGGCTCCGAAAGTCGACAAGGGGAAGGCCGTGAAGTCGGCCGAGGCGCAGCGGCTCACGGCGCTGCGAAAGGAGCGGGCAATCTCCCAGCCGCCAGGGAGCCGAGGGAGAACTACTACCTCTTACGGTTGTGAAGACGCGAGCGTCCGGCAAGACGAAGGTACTTCAAATTGCTGCTTGAACTAGCTTCAACGGATATCCCTTCTTCGGCTCTTCTTCTATCGGGCTCTGCCCGCCTTTCTCTGAATTTTACGTGACATCATGAACACCCACGGGTTCCGCCTCCTTGATTTCACCCCCAATGCTGTTCTGACCATGGCAGTTTTCGCACATCTCTGCGAAAACTTTGTCGGAGTCCATCCAAATGTAGCCCTTTTCCGCCACTTCTTTATGCCCCGAGTTGAGAGAGGAGAGCCTCTTGCCGGAGGAATTGCTTGGATCTCAAGGATTGGAAAGAAGGAAGCTTATCTGGAGGGAGAGCTCCGCAGCAAGTGGGAGGAGTGGAGGGCAGATTGGTGCTGGATTGTCGAGGAGAACCCGCAGCCATTTACCGCCCAAATACTAAACCCCAATAGTGCGCGGCAACGATTGGAGCAACGTGGCCTCGGAAGATGCTAGGCTGAAGATTGCAGTCACCCGAATCCTTCGCCTTAGACTTGCCGGGCTCACCGTAGGCACCATTGGCGCAGACTTTCTTCGCCACAGACGCTTCTTTGCAGGAGAGGAGGAGACCCGCCTGGGAGTTTCAGAACGCGGCAGATATCATGAGGCTGCGCCCAGGCCTCAACTTCAACTTCACCGTCTTGGAACTTGACGCGATGCTCTTGGAGCTGTTCAAGCCCGATCCTGATCATCCAGAAATGTTCAGGTTGCCGAAGGGTGTCGTTCCGCTGTGCAACAATTCCTCGCTCGACCGCATCCGTGCAATGATGCCGTTGTGCGACTCGCATGGAATCGTTCCAACCTGGCAAGAGCCTGCAGATGACGTCGTGCGAGTGTTCTTCGACAACCTGGTAGAAGTGCCGGTCCGCCCCGATGAACAGAGGAGCCTCACCCGCGACACCACCGATGATGAGATGCAGCGCATCGCCACCAGGCTGGAAGAGGCGGCAGCAGCCGCGGCCGCAGGCGAGTTTCGATTCACCGTGGAGGAGGCAGAGGCAGCAGAGGCGGCAAGCCTTGTCGAGCGAAGGGAGTTTGCCGGCGAGGAGGAGCTTGCCGAGCCTGAAGCTGAGTCGAGTGAGCCCGCCGAGGGCGCATCCTCCCCACCTTCAAACAGCTTGCCGCGAGCGGAGCCCCCAGCTCCACCAAGAAGGCGTCTTCGCAAGGCCGGAGACGTAGCGGGGCGGCAGACGGGCCAACAGCAGTCGCGGCGCGCGACGCGCTCCACCGCGGCAAGCACTGTTGCCGCGGGAGCGCCTCACGCCTGCGGCAAGCTGGAGCGGGCCTCGCAGACCACCGCTTCGCTCCCGCCTAAACGGTCAAGGGAAACTACTCTCCGCCTCGTCGCATCGAGGCGGGCCAGAATTTGATCTCTCGCCCAGCTCCGACGAGGAGAAGAAGAGTAAGATTCTTTGCAGCATTTGTAGTTCTTGACTTGTTGCTTTGTCTTGTATCTGATTTGCTTCATTCGAACCCATTCCTTTTCGTGACGCCGCCCGTAGAGCGCTGAAGAGAGCCAAGACCCGGTGATTGTCGCCGAGGCGAACCCACCATGACAAAGCAGGAGGTGCGCCCGAGACCACCTTGCCGGACGCGGCAACTCTTCCTCAAAGCAGCCCCAGCGCAGCCCCAGTAATAAGTATATGGTTTACTTCCTGCTGTTAGGCGTGCATGGGTGCCCTTTCTTTGCTAATATCTGACTGCTGATTTGTGTAAGAGTAGAGCAGCCTTACCAGGAGTGCCCTGAAGCCGCTCCTGACATGCCTTCTGCTTCAACTACACCGCCAAGGGAGGATTCCCCGGCAAGGGAGCGTTCTCCGGCAAGGGAGACTTCTCCGGCAAGGGGCAGTTCTCCGCAAGGGACATCTCTCCGCAAGGGACAGCACCAGCGATCCTCGTGGCGGAGACCATGATTCTTGACCCTAGCACGGGTAATCCTCTTGCTTGAAAACTTCCCTTGTGTTCTTCTTCTTCTGATTTTCTTTTTGAATATTTGCTTGTCTTTTCTTCATTTCCCGGTCGTCAGAACCATCCGCCACAGAGCCAATGGAGACCGAGGCCGCCGGCGAGGAGAACGCGCGCGGCAATATTGACGATGCCGCTGCCATCGGAGAAGAGGCTGGCGCTGACGAGCCCGCCGGCGAAGAAGCCGCCAAAGCTGCCGCCGCAGAAGCTGGCGAGGGGTCCGGCGATCGCACTGACGACCCTGAGGCCGCAGGAGCGCCAGGCGCTACGCCGACCGCGATCCTCCGCCGCTGCCGCGTCCAGTTCAAGAGCCCCAGCCCGGGCGCCTATTTGAAGGTCGGCGATGGCGTCTTCATCAAGCTCCATGGGCGCCGAGCCTGTGGCGCCGCCGAAGGAGAAACTTTGATGAAGAGCTGCTCGCCTCCGCTGGATCGACGCTGGTCGACGCACTAAACAGCGGCGGGCGAAGTGCGAGGGCGAGCAGCTGCTGCGGAAGGCTTGTCGCTCTACCGCGTCCGACAAGCCAAGCTGGAATCCTGGGAAGCGCTTGTCGCGAAGGCGGGAGCAGACATCGAGAAGCGCGCGGAGGAGCTCCGGGGCCTTAACCAGGAAGCTTTCCGGTCCTTGGCAGCGGAGCGGGAGCAACTCGCCGAAGAGCGCAAAACCTTCCTCCTCGAGAAGGCTGAAGCTGAAGAGGAACAGCGGCTTGCTGCCGAGAAGCTGTCTGCGCAGGAAGGCGAGTTGGCGCAGCGGAAGGTTAATCTTGACAGCCACGAGGAGGATCTTGCCATGCGTGAGCAAACATTTGGCGGGGCTCTCAAGGAAGCAAAGGATGTTGCCGCAGCTGCCGAGGCCGCCAAGAAGGAGCTGGAGACGAAGGTGGCGCAGTTGGAGGCCAATCTCAAGGAGAGCGGCGAGGAGCTTGCTACACTCAAGCACGAGCGCGAGAAGGACGCCTACACTCTTGGCGAGCTGCAGGGCCGTCTCGCCGAGAGGAGCAAGGAGCTCAGCGCCGCCAAGGACTCCAACGCAGATCTTGAGTTGAAGCTGACCACCTTGACTTCGGTATTTGGACGGCGCCAGGGAGCAGGAGGTGGCCTTGAAGGAGAAGATCAAGGCCGACGAGGCACTGCTGGCGAGTGTTGCTGCCGCCCAGAATACCTTTAGGGAAAATGTGGAGCACTGGACCGATGGTCTCGTGGATATTCTTTGCCGAGCCATCGACAGGAGGCTGGCGGAGCCGGGATGGTGGATCTAGGATATTCCTCCGACGAGCACCTCCAACCCAGCCGCCAAGCTCAGCTTGTTCTTCAAGGGCAGGACGCCCTCCAATGACTCGGAGGAAGTCCCAAAGCAGCTGGCCGAGGAGTCGCGCCAGATCTGTGGAGCTCTTCAAAAGGTCTTGATGAAGGTGGCCTTCCGCAATCCAGGCCTCAACCTCACCAACGCCCTCAAGTCCTTGCCACGGATGCTGATGTGGAGGCGCTCAAGACCCTTGTCGCACCCATCATGGACAGGGTGAGCGGGATGAAGAGGGTTGAGGGCGATCGCAGAGATTAGGCCGCCCGCTTTCTTTTTTCTTGCCGCTGCTGGTCATGTTATGAGAACAATCTATTAGACCTGCGACAAGCTATCTTGTAATATAACTCTATTTCGGGTAGCAATTGCTATGTTATTTCCTTTACTTGATTCCTTCCTTTGTATGTTTTTGCCCTATGCTTTTAGGGAACTTGTCGGTAGGCACACTGGCGCATGGCCTTGAAGTCTTGAGACGTCAAGAACCTCTTGGCGGTGTTGCTACCGACAAGAAACCTTGTCGCAACTAGTCGCAGCTCACTTAAGTTGTTGAGCGGACTCGAAACAAAGTAAGGGCGCAACTAGCTACTGAGTTGGTTCCTCCGCACAGGTTTTCCATACAAAGTACGGTCGTTCGAGGAAGATAACTTAAAAATTTAAAACTGATTGCTCAAACTTTAGCAACTTAGCTTTTCCGCTGCTTGCTTCCCGGTAAAGCTAGACTTCCTTGAGCGACGCTTGGTCCACACCATTATCTTCTCCTTTCCCCGGCAAACTTGTGGTGAAGGAACCTTCCTTTCTTTGAGAAAGAGAAAGAAGAGAAAATAAAGATATGGAGCCTTATGGCTCGTTATTGCTTACCAGGGGTAGGTGCTGCACAAAGTGTTAGATAACGCATGCAAAATAGAAGTAAAAAGCATGAAATTGACAAGATGTGCGAAGCACGCTAGCTTTACTTATGCACGGGGTCTGCGCCCGGCTTTGTACAAAGGATTACATGCAACATCGGCAAGACTTGTACAAAAGGTGGTTGCCGGAACATGTTCCGGCAACCGCGCCTTACGGGTAAAACTTATGAAGATGCTCAATGTTCCAGGAGTTGCTCACCGGAATGCCATCTTCGGTCTCAAGGCGGACACCGCCAGGCCTAGTGACTCGTTTCACCCGGTAAGGGCCTTCCCACTTTGGCGTCAACTTGTTTGAATTCTTGGCGGACTGAACGCGCCGAAGAACAAGGTCGCCTTTCCTCGAGACTTCGCATTAACTTTGCGGCTATGGTAGCGGCGCAAAGCTTGCTGGTACCGAGCAGCTCAGAAAGCAGCTCGAAGACGATCCTCCTCAAGGAGCAGCGCGTCATCTTGTCGCGAATCGCTCTTGCTCAAGCTCATCATAGCGAGCACTCGAGGTGATCCGTGATCTGAAGTTCCGTGGGGAGAACTGCCTCGCTCCATAGACTAGAGCGAAAGGTGTACGGCCATGGCTCGATTTGGCGTCGTCTGATCGACCAAAAGAACCACCGGCAGCTCCTCAATCCAGTTTCTTCCGCACTTGTGTATCCCGTCGAAAGTTCGGTCTTGAGCCCGCCAAGAGACTTCAAAGATTTGCCCTCTCCGCTTGACCGTTACTTCTCGGATGAGCAACGAAGCGGCGCAGACCTTGGCGCCAAGATCTTGGACGACTTGCATGAAGGTGCGGCTCAGGAATTGCGCGTGCCGTTGTCGGTGATGATCCCGTTAGGGATTCCAAACGGAAAACAATCGACCTGAACAACTTGACTCATCGACCGTGGCCGTCACCTTCCTCATCGCTTCCACTTCCGCCACTTTGTGAACTTGTCGATTACAACGCATAAGTACTCAAAGCCCCGACAGCTCGGGAAAGGGGCCGAGGATGTCGAGCCCCTGCATCAAAATGGCCGTGATAAAGGGATCGTCTGGAGAGCTTGAGCTGGCTGGTGTATCCGCTTGGAATGGAACCGCACGCTTCACACTTGGTTACTTGTGCGGTTGCATCCCGGAGGGCTGTCGGCCAAAGAAACCTTGCCGAACGCTTTTCAAGAAGTGCTCGCGCCAATGTGGTGACCACATATGCCTCCATGTATCTTCGCCAACAGCTTTTGTCCGTCTTCCCGTGAATACACTTCAATTTCACACCGTTGAGTCTTCTTACATGCAGGTGTGTTGTCGACAAACTAGTACATACTTGACTGCCGGGCTACTCTTTCCGCTTCTTCTTGCTCTTCGGGAAGTTCTCCGTTCAAGGAAATGGACAATCTGCTGCGCCCATGGAGCTATGCGGCTCGACAACAAGGACTAAAGGCACATCTGCTGCTGCGGGAACATCCGCTTCCACGGTGAGAACCCGCGGCTCCGTCGGAGCTTGCCGTTCCCCGGCAAGCTTGCCGGAGCAAAACTTGTCGGGAGCGTCTGCTTCAACGAAACAATCCCTAGGGCTTGTCGGAGCAGACTGCTTCCTCAAAGATCAGAGAGGTGTTGATCTTGGGGACCTTCTTGGCAGCGGCCTCGGGGAGCTCTGCCGGAAAATAGTCACCAGAAATCAACTTCCTCTTCTTGCTCTGTCCGGTTGATGGTGTTACAGACGGTTGAGTCAGCTTGAGCACAAAGATCCCTGGTTCCACAGGTAACTTAAGTGCGGTGCACTTCGACAGGCCATTGCAATGTCGTTCTGAGCTCTTGGAATATATTCCATCTGTAGGCCGTCAAAGTGCTCTTCTAGCTTTCTCACTTCATCAACATAAGCTTCCATCAACGGACTCCGATAACTCTTGTTCACTTGGCGGATGACAAGTCGTGAGTCACCACGACAATGAGCTTCTTGATCCCAAGGTTCATCAATCTCGAGACCGGCAAGCAAACCTTCATACTCTGCAGTATTGTTTGTTGCTTGCTCCTTGGGAAAGTGCATCTCGGACTACGACTTGAGGTGCTCTCCGTGGGTGCAACAAGTAGCACGCCAAGACCGCGCCTTGCGGCGAGAAGGCACCATCAAAGTACATCAGCCACTCTTTGCTTGCTTCTTTGACGGGATGCTCAGCTTTCGAATTTCTTCATCTTGTGTTGGCGCCCATTCTGCTATGAACTCGCCAATGCTCGCTTTGGATAGTTGAAGTGCTCTCAAACTTGAGGCCAAAGCTTGACAGTTCCAAAGTGCCCACTCGACAATTACGCCTATTGCCTCTGGATTTTGCAAGATCCTCTTCAGCGGAAAACGAGTGATGACTGTGGATCTCATGTGCACGGAAGTAATGGCGAGCTTTCTCGAGGCCATGAGGAGGCCGAAAAGCAATTTCTGCACACCAGAGTACCTTGACCTAGCCCCCAAAGAAGGGAACCGACATAGTAAACTGGGTGCCGCACCATTCTTTTACGCATCTTCTCATGCGCTCACAGAGATCCGCCCTTGTCGGGACGTGAGCTTGCCGGTGAAGCCCCTCGCTTGTCGCCGGATGCATCCGCCATGGTTGCTAGCTCATCATCCGCCTCCCTCTCCGCTACTAACGCAGCACTAACCACTTGATTGGTTGCCGCTATATATAGCAGCAACTTCTCTTGTGGCTTAGGTGCGACAAGTGTTGGAGTGGAGGATAGGTATCTCTTCAGGTCCTGCAGCACAGCCTCCGCTTCCGGAGTCCATTTCATCGGACCTGCCTTTTTCAAAATTTTGAAAAATGGCGGTGGCGCTTCAGCAGACCTAGAGATAAACTCGCCGAGAGCAGCTATGCAACCGCAAGTCTTCGTGACATCCTTGACGCGCTTTGGTGCTTCAATCTGCTCAATGGCCTTTGATCTTGTCGGGATTGGCTTCAATTCCATTGAGACACGAAGAACCCGAGAAGCCTGCCGGAAGGGACTCCTAACACACACTTCTCAGGGTTGAGCTTGAGGTTGATCTTGCGCAGATTTGCAAAGGTTTCATCTAAATCTTGAATCAGAGTCGCCTTGTCCTTGCTTTTGACCACTATGTCATCCATGTAGGCTTCCACATTTCTGTGCATTTGCGGCTCAAAAGCATAATGGACTACTCTTGCAAATGTTGAACCAGCATTCTTTAATCCGAAAGACATCCGTACGAAACAGTATGTGCCACATGGGGTGATGAATGCGGTCTTCTCCTCATCCTCTTCTACCATGAAGATCTGATGATATCCTGAGTATGCATCCAGAAATGAAAGCAAATCACATCCGGCCGTGGAGTCAACAACTGTTGATGCACGGCAAGGGAAATGGGTCTTTGGGACAAGCTTTATTGACATCGGTAAAGTCGATACAAAGCCTCCATTTCCGCTTGCCTTATGCATACAACTACAAGATTGGCCAACCACGAGGATGGAGCACCTCCGACAAGGCTCGCTGCTTCCAATTTCTTGATTTCTTCGCGATGAACTCTTGGCGCCCAACGCTCGCTTCGACTTTCGCTTGACGGGCCGCGCATGAGGACAAACGGCAAGATGGTGCTCAATTACTTTCGGGAACACCGGGATGTCAGACGGTTGCCACGCAAAGACGTCGACGTTCGCCCGCAGGAAAGCAACGAGCGCGCCTTCCTATTTAGGGTCGAGAGATGCACTGATGGTGAAGGTACCGCCAGTGCCGTCCTCCTTGGCGAACACCTTCTTGGTCTCTGGTGGAGCTGCCATCGTCTTCTTACACTTGCCGGTGGAGCTCGATGGTGCGCCCTCGACGGTAGCGCAGCACCAAGAGGTGCGCTTGCCGGAGTGGGCATCGAGCTCTTGCCGGACTTGGTCTTCTTCTTGGTTCTTGGAGCTTCAATGACAAGTGGCTTGCAATCTGCTGCAGCTTCGCCGCCTCGGTAGATCTTGTCGGCGCAGATAAGAGCATCCTTCTTGTCGCCAGGATAGAGATGACACTTATCGGGCTGGCATCTTCAAAGATGTTGTATGCATAGTGAGAGGCTGCCATGAATTTGGCAAGTGCCGGACGGCCAAGTATCCCATTGTAAGGCAACGGAAAGTCAAGAATGTCAAAGGTGACCCTCTCAGGTCTGAAATTCAACTTCGCTGCCAAATGTCACCGGCAACGTGATCTTTCCCTTCGGCTTGCTCCTTCCCGAATTGATTCCTTGGAATGTGCCGGTCTCCTCGAGCTCGCCATCAGGGATCTGGAGTTTCTGGAGCACCGCGGAGGAGATCAGGTTCAAGTCGGCCCCGCCGTCAACTAGCATCATAGTGACCTTGAGGTTGCGGATAGTTGGTGCAACCAACATCGGCAAGCACCCGACCGCAGTTACGCGATCAGGGTGGTCCTCAATATCAAAGATGATAGGCGTGCTGGACCATTTCAGAGGTTTGCGTGACTCGACGGATGGTTACGCCGCATTGACTTCCCGCATCCACCGCTTGAGCTGGCGGTGTGAAGTATGCGAAGAAGCACCGCCCGTCAATGCACAGGACCTCTGTGGCTTTCTGGAACTCCTGCTCATCGGTCTCGTCATCATCCATGTCTTCATCGCCATCGCCGTCTTCATCCTTGTCGCGCCAGCTGGAGGTCTGTCTCTTGCCGCCGCTTGGCCTTGCCACAAGGCCCTCCTCGCCGGACGCTTTCTTGCTAGCTCCTCCAAAGCACCTTCCCGGGCTTTCTCCTTGTCGCGTTGTTCGTATTCAGCCTTCTGCTGCTCGACAAGCTGCTCGACCTTCTTGCACCTCTGGAGGTCATGGCCCTTGGTGCGGTGGATCTTGCAGTACTGTTTGTTGGAGCCATCCTGCTTGTCGGCGACCGCCACAGCCTGGCAGTTGGTGCCAGCGGCAACCTCCTTGCCGGAGCTACCAGCTTTGGCTTTCTTGGCGCCGCCTCCGTTGCCGGACTGCTCAACAACTAACACATCTTTGCCTTTCTTCTTTCTGTTATTCCGCCGCCGGTTTTTCTTTGCCGGGGCGGTCTCCTCACTATCGATCCCCGCCGCTTCAAGATTCTCTCCGGGAGTCTCCTCCCTTCCTCAAAGACGCACACTTGTCGGCCAGGGCATATAGCTCATTGACGCCTCTGATCTTGCACATCGCCATCTCCTCCCGCATCTCGCGGTTTTGCACGCTCGATGGAACCCGCTGATTACCGCTGGCAGGGTGGACATCCGGGATGTTGTCAGACGCTGGCTGAATCTCTGAATGTACTTTGCTAGGGCTCTCCTTCCTTCTGGGCGAGCAGATGAAGGTCGCTTTCTTGGCCATGGGGCTTGTGGCCGCCTCTAAAGGCGCCGACAAACTGATGGCATAGATCTGCCCAAGAGGATATGGAGTTGTCCGGCAAGTGCATGAGCCAGGATCTGACGTTGGGCTTGAGCACCAGCAGGAAGTAGTTGGCTAGGATCTTGTGGTCTCGCCCCCCGGCAGCTTGCACCGCGATGGTGTAGATGCTGAGGAACTCCGACGGATGCGTCTTGCCGTCGTACTTCTCTGGTACGTCTGGCTTGAAGTTCTTCTTGCTGAGCCACTGGACTTGCCGCAGCTCACGAGTGAACGCAGGGCAACCTACCATCACAGATGGCAAGTCACCTGGTTCCTCGGCGCATGCATGTCGACAGAGGGCCCAGCGCTGTCGGATTGACGCCGCTTCTCTTCGGCGCCGATGCGAAGTTCGGGCGTCTTCATGCTGTCGCTCGTGAAGAACTTGGCGCTGATCGCGACGAGCTCGTGGATCCGGCGATGCGGTGGAGTCACCGCCGAGGTGGATCCGGCGAGTCGGCGATCTTGGCCTTCGGGCGGAGAGTGCATGGTGGTTGCACCTCACCAGTTTCTGCCGCCACCGCTCGTGTTTGGCGGTCCTGCCGCGGCAGCGATGCACTCGGCTGCCGCGAGCGCCGCTGGCAAAGCCGATGAGACTACGAATGGTGGCCCTCCACTCATCGACCTTGTCGGCTGTTGGAGGGTAATCCAGAGCGATTGAGCTCTCGCCACGCCTTCGCCGGAGTGGTGGTGGTGGTGGCAACGGGCGCGAGGAGCGGGATATGCTCGGACTTCTAACTATGTTAGAAGGAGCAGTATCCCGTCCAGGCGACCGTGCCTCGCTCGCGCCAGCATGTTGGCGTGCATGCTTGTCGGTGTACTAAAGTAGGGGTAACTTAGTACCCCGAACTTGTGCACGGGCAGTCGCAGCGTCCCCGCGGCAAGCCTCGCCGGGCGTCCGCCAAGACCCTCCGCAGCCATTTTGAAGGCAAGACCCCGACAAGGGGAGCTTGTCGGGAAGGCCTCTCTAGGAAGACAAGACCCCGGCAAGAGGAGCTTGCCGGGAAGGCTCGGAGCGCGACAAGTCTCCGGGCGCGACAAGGATTCGTCCATGCAAGGCGCTTGCCGCGCATGCAATCTCCTCCCCGCCTCCGCTCCAGCTCACCCAGCGACGTGTCGCCATGGGACCGCTCCATGGGCGGCGTGTCGAGCAGGTGCAGCCAGCGGAGAGCAGCGACAGCGGTGTTGACAGTGCTCGCCATCGTGGCGAAGCGGAGGCGCACTGACGGTCTCTGTTAATCGCTTTGGGCGACAACGATGGGCATTTATTGCTTTTGTCCCTTGCCGTCAGAATTAGGTATTTTGCACTGTACACTGTTCAAGTAGGTGTACCAACTCCTGTTTTTACATTCGTACCCCCGCCTATGTTGCCACCTGTCGGAGACCCCTTGAGCATATAAAAGGAGGCCCGAGTGCAACGTAGAAAGGGTTGATTCGGCATCTCTTGCAAGGTTCAGTTCATTCTGACCGCCATAGACTAGATACACTCACGCTTAGGTTTTGTAGCTCGCATTGCTCCCTAGCAAGAACACAATAGATCAAACAGCAGCAGTAGGAGTTTTATCTCTCCGGAGAGCGCCGGCTGGGTAAAACCGCCGTGGTGCATCGCCTCGATCCGCTCTTCAGGCGACCTCCGCCCTCCGAACCACAAGGGGCCTGCTCCGCCGCCCATAGGTGTCCGTGGGTACGATCAGCCTCCCCGACATCTTCGGGCGCAGTCCGCAAGGGCTCGATGCCCACTCCGCAAGCGCACCTCTTCGGAGTGCCGCGCTACCGCCGAGGACGCACCATCGAGCTCCACCGCAAGTGCAAGAAGATGGTGGCTCCGCCAAGACCAAGAAGGTGCCCGCCAAGGAGGACAGCGCCGGTGGTACATTCACCATCGGTGCCTCTCTCGACCCCAAATAGGAAGGCGCGCTGTTGCTTTCCTGCGGGCGAATGTCGACGTGTTTGCATGGCAACCGTCTGATATCCCCGTGTTCCTGTGAAAGTGATTGAGCACCGCGGCCGCTTTGTCCTCATGCGCGCCCGCCAAGCAAAAAAGTCAGAAGCAAGCAGTGGAGCGCCAAGAATTCATAGTCAAGAGATCAAGAACCGGAAGCAGCAGGCCTTGTCGAGGAGTGCTCCATCCTACGTGGTTGGCCAATCCTCGTAGTCGTAGCAAGAAGGCAAATGGGAAATGGAGGCTTTGTATTGACTTCACGGATGTTAATAAAGCTTGTCCCAAAGATCCATTTCCCTTGCCGCCAGATGACCAGATTGTCGACTCCACGGCCGGATGTGATTTGCTTTCGCTTCTTGATGCATACTCAGGATACCATCAGATCTTCATGGCTGAAGAAGATGAAGAGAAGACCGCATTCATCACACCATGTGGCACATACTGTTTCATACGGATGCCTTTCGGTTTGAAGAATGCTGGTTCAACATTTGCAAGGGCAGTCCATGACGCTTTTGAGCCGCAAGAATACGTAAATGTAGAAGCCTACATGGATGACATAGTGGTCAAGAGCAAGGACAAAGAAACTTTGGTTCAAGATTTGACGAGACCTTTGCAAATCTGCGCAAGATCAACCTCAAGCTCAACCCCAAGAAGTGCGTGTTTGGAGTCCCTTCCGCAAGCTTCGGGTTCTTCGTGGTCTCGGGGATTGAAGCTAATCCCGACAAGATCAAGGCCATTGAGCAGATTGAAGCACCAAAGCGCGTCAAGGATGTACGAAGACTTGCCGGTTGCGTGGCTGCTCAAAGAGGTTTATTTCTAGGTCTGTTGAGCGCCTTCGCCATTTTTCAAGATTTTGAAAAAGGCAGGTCCAAGAAATGGACTCGGCGGAGGCTGCTACCGCAGCAGACTTGAAGAGATACCGGTCCTCCACTCCAACACTTGTCGCGCTTAGGCCACAAGAGAAGTTGTTGCTGTATATAGCGGCAACCAATCAAGTGGTTAGTGCTGCGTTAGTGGCGGAGAGGGAGGCGGATGATGAGCCAAAGAACCACGGCAAACACATCCAGGCCAAGGTGGGGCTTCAGCCGACAAGCTCGGTCCCGACAAGGACGAGTCCGCCAAGACGCATGAGCATAGGCGAAAAGGATGGTGCGGCCTACCATTTACTTTGTCGGCTCCCTCCGCAAGGGGCTAGGTCAAGGTATTCTGTGTGCAGAAATTGCTTTTCGGCCTCCTCATGGCCTCGAGAAAGCTGCGCCATTACTTCCAAGCACATGAGATCACAGCTTGTCACCGCTTTCCTCAAGAGGATACCGCAGAATCCAAGCGGCTGTGTGATTGTCGAAAGGGCACTGGAGCTGTCAAGCTTTGGTCTCAAGTTTGAAAGCACATCAACTATCTAAAGCAGTAGCATTGGCAGAATCTATAGCAGAATGGACGCCAACACTGCATTTAAGAGATTCCGGAGACGAGCATTCTCGCCAAAGAAGCAAGCAAAGAGTGGTCGATGTACTTTGATGGTGCCTTCTCGGCCGCAAGCGCCGGTGCTTGGCGTGCTTTAGCGCACTCCACCGGAGAGCACCTCAAGCACGCCGTCAGATGCACTTTCCCAAGGAGCAAGCGACAAACAATACTGCAGAGTATGAAGGTTTGCTTGCCGATCTCAGGATCGCCGTGGACCTTGGGATCAAGAAGCTTATTGTCGGGTGACTCGCAACTCGCCAGTCCGCCAAGTCAACAAAGATTACCAGAGTCCGTTGATGGAAGCCTACGTTGATGAAGTGAGGAAGCTAGAAGAGCACTTTGACGGCCCGCAAATGGAACATGTTCCAAGAGCTCAGAATGATATTGCCGACGGCTCGTCGGCGCGCTGCGCTTAGGTTACCCGTGGGAACCAGTGGATCTTTGTGCTCAAGTCGACTCAACCAACCGTGAACACCGCTAACCGGACAGAGCAAGAAGAGGAAGTTGGCCTCTGGTGATTACTTTCCGGCTGAGCTTCCCGAAGCCGCTGCTGTAAAGGTCCCCAAGATCAACACCAACACAGCCGAGGAGCAGTGCGCCCGGCTGCACCCTGTGGTTTGTTTCGTTGAAGAAACGCCTCCGACAAGTCTTGCTCCGGCAAGCTTGTCAGGAGCATCAAGCTCCGTAGGGCCGCAGGTCCTCGCCGTGGAAGCCGATGTTCCCGCAGCAGCAGCAGATGTGCCTTTTAGTCCTTGTTGTCGAGCCACAAGCTCCAACATGGGCGCAGCAGATTGTCCATTTCCTTCAGACAGAGAGAACTTCCCAAGAGCAGGAAGAAGCGGAAAGAGTAGTCTGGCAATAAGTATGTACCAGTTTGTCGACAAACATATCGCATGTAAGAAGACTCAACGGTGTGAAATTGAAGTGTATTCCTGTGGAAGATGGATGAAGCTGTTGGCAGAGATACATGGAGGCATATGTGGTCACCACATTGGCGCAAGAGCACTTGCCGCAAAGCTTTCCGGAAGGTTTCTTCCGGCCGACAGCCCTCCAGGATGCAACCGCACAAGTAACCAAGTGTGAAGCGTGGCCCATTCCAAACAGATACACCAGCCAGCTCAAGCTCTCCAGACGATCCCTTTATCCTGGCCATTTTCGGTCCGGGGCTCGACATCCTCGGCCCCTTCCCCGAGCTGTCAGGGGCTTTGAGTACTTGTACGTCGCCATCGACAAGTTCAAAAAGTGGCCGGAAGTGGAAGCAGTGAGGAAGGTGACAGCACAGTCAGTAGTCAAGTTCTTTAGGTCGATTGTTTGCCGTTTCGGAATCCCTAACAGGATCATCACCGACAACGGCACACAATTTACGAGTCGCACCTTCATGCAGTACGTCCAAGACTTTGGCGCCAAGGTTCCGCTTCGCCTGCTGCTCACCCGAGAAGCAACCGCATCAAGCAGAGGGCAACGCTGAAGTGCTGCGCGGACTCAAGACCGTAACTTTCAACAAAGCTGCACAAGTGCGGAAGAAATCGGATCGAGGAGCTGCCGTGGTTCTTGGTCGATCGAATAACGCCAAATCGAGCCATCGGCTGTGCACCCTTTGCTCTAGTCTATGGAGCAAAGGCAGTTCTCCCCACGGAACTCAGATCACGGATCGCCTCGAGTGCTCGCTATGATGAGTTTGAGCAAGAGCAGCCGCGACAAGACGCACGCTACTGCTCCTTGAGGAGGATCGCCTTCAGGCTGTCAGGCGAGCCGCCAGCAGTGCCCTACTGCCGCTACCATGGCCGCAGGGTTAATGCTAGAAGTCTCGAGGAAGGCGAATTTTGTTCTTCGCGCGCGCTCAGTCCGCCAAGAATTCAAACAAGTTGACGCTGGCGGGAAGGCCTTTATCGGGTGAAACGAGTCACTAGGCTCCGGCGCCGTCCGCTTTGAGACCGAAGATGGCATTCCGTGAGCAACTCTGGAACATTGAGCATCTTCGTAAGTTTTACCATATATAAGCGCGGTTGTCGGGACTCCGTCCCCTGCAACCACCTTTTGTACAAGTCTTGCCGCTGTTGCATGTGATCCTTTGTACAAAGCCGGGCGCAGAATTCTGCATCAAGAAGCCCATGTGTTGCGCACAACCCACAAGTTCATGCTTTCATCAATTTATTGCATGTTTTGGCTAACACTTTGTGCAAAGAACCACACCCGTAAGCGTAATCGAGCCACTGGGTTCCATAACGTTATTTCCTCTTCTTTCTCTTGTCGCAAAGAAAGGGAGGCTCCCTCGTGCACAAGTTAACCAGGGGGGAAGGAGGAGATAATACTATGGAGATAATACTATGGACCAGACACCGCTCGAGGAAGATTCACCTCATCGGAAGCAAGAGACCGAAAAGCTAAGTTGCCAAAGTTTGAGCAATCGATTTTAAATTTTCATTATCTTCCTCGAACGATAGTACTTTGTATGGAAAACCCGTGCGCAGAGGAACCGAATCGTGGACTGGTCGCGCTTCTTACTTTGTTTCGAGTCCGCTCAACAACTTAAGTGAGCTGCGGCTGGTCCGCTGACAAGGTTGCTTGTCGGTAGCGACCCCGCCAAAGAAAGGTCAAGTTCCGCACTACGGCGCGCATGGCAAGGGTGCTCGCACCGCAAGTTTCCGAAAAGCGAGGGCAATAACGATAAAGGAAGAAATCAAGTAGAGGAAATAACATTGCATCGATCGACATGTATCAGTAATACATTTGTAAAGTTATCTTCCTTGAACGACCGCGCTTTGTATGAAACACCCGTGGCGCGGAGGAACCAAATCGTGACTGGTCGCGCCTTACTTTTGTTTCGAGTCCGCTCAACAACTTAAGTGAGCTGCGATTAGTCCGCGACAAGGTTGCTTGTCGGTAGCGACCTGCCAAAGAAGCTGCCGGTGTCCCGCGACCCGGCCACGGCAAGGGTGCCCGCACCGCAAGTTTCCACGAAAAGCGAGGGTAATAACATACAAAGCCAAGGGTCGAGTAAAGGAAGTAACGAGCAGATGTTGCCCAGAATAAAGTTATGTTACAAAGATAACTTATTGCGGCATCGGCTAAATCGCCCTCGTAACTGAAATAACAGCGAAGAGGAGAAGAAGGGCGCTGGATTCCAAGCCCCGCAAGCCAGAGTTGCCGGGGCTGCGGCAAGCCAGAGTTGCCGGGGGCTGCGGCAAGCCAGAGTTGCCGGGAGCTGCGGCAAGCCAGGGTTGCCGGGGGCCGCGGCAAGCCAGAGTTGCGGGGGGCTGAGATATCAGATAAGCCCTTCGTCCTTTTTCAAACATCCATTTTTCATTAAAAACATTCTACTCGGATACAATCCGTGGGGAATGAAAAACATGAAAGAGAGGATTACGAGCTTTAAATGCGGATAAGGCCCAAAGGCTTACAAATTAAAAAGATAAGATGCCCGTAATCCTTTTCCTGTCCCTCTTTCCGTGAGGTAGGTCAAGGAGGCGGAAGGGAAAAGAAACGCTTAGATGAGCCACGGGTGCCGAAGACACCAAGAGAACATCCCGGAGCTCCCCGAGGGCTTGACGGAGATGGCGGCGCCGAAGCGGGTTCAAGACGGGCGGCAGGCGTCAAGACGATTGTCGAGGGCACTACGCCTCGTGATTCGACTTGACGGCCTTGTCGCCATCCTCTTCCCTTCCGCAGCCTCCCTACGCCACCACCCAAGGAGACGACCCGGGAGTTCAGGAGCCGCGACACGGATGATGGGGTCGCCGTGACGACGGGCGGGCGCCTCGACAACTAATCGGGCCCGCCAACCTCGTCGTCGCTGCCGCTTCCCTCCTCGTCACTCTCGCCGAGGGGGAATCTTCGCCGGAGGAGCTGTCCACGCAGCACTTCGCCCGAGTGCCAAGATCCCCGAAGACCTTGACGGAGAGGAGATCACCCTCCATTAACTTAAAATGGAGGGTGAACCCCGCCCTAAGGCTGTGGATGCGGGTGAACGTCTTCCACCCACATTCGAGATACATCACATTAGGGGCTGGGAATACAACACGAACTCGCATGCCGCTGATTCCACAACCCCTCATGTGCAATCTCAGTGTCTCGGGCGGATCCGACTCCATCGCGCTCGCAAACGGAGCTGGAAGCCGGAGGCGACAACGAGGCGCCCGGCACAGCCTGACGAAGAACAAGCAAGGGTCGTCCCCGGTATGGACCGCCGCAGGGAGGGGGACCGCCGGCGGAGGCGGAGACGGCGCGCCGCCCCGTCCGCCTCTTCCTCGACCTCATCCTCGACCTCGCCCCCTCCCTCTTCCTCTTGGGGCTGGCTCTGCCGCCCCGGGTGTAGGGTTGGGAGGGGAGCGCTGTCTAGCAGCGACCCTCGCCGCCACCGATGAAGAACCAAGGCTCTTTTTCTCCATGGCGAATGAGAGAAAGGGGAGCAGAAACTGAAGAAAGGAGGAGATGGGAGAGTGCGGCCTTCAAGGCCTCCCCTTCCGCCCTTTTTAAGGAAGCAAGGTGGCTCAACCGCCTGGCCGACAAATCAGGCATAGGAAGAGCAGGAATCGGGCCGACCACGCCTCTGCTCATGACGGCCAGCTTCCCACCCCCCACCGTCCGTGACCCCAAGAGCATGGGAACCACGTGGCGGGGATGCAGAACGGAGGCGACGGGTGGAGCGACCTCAAGACGCCGCCCACTTCCCCACGACGCCAATCGACGCTGCGGCCGCTCTGAGGGGACGCGGGCGGATACGGAGTGGGTTTGGTTTGGACCTGTGCCGCGTGCGTCTGCGCAGCCTGTTTTGGGCCTCGCCCAACAGCCGGCACTGCATGGCGGCCCGGGCTCTGCTCCTGTCGGTATTTAAAGTAGGGGTACCTTAGTACCCGAACTTGTGCACGGCAGTCGAAGGCCCTCGCTGGCAAGCCTGGCCAAGGCCCGCCAAGACCCTCCGCAGCCATTTTGAAGGCAAGACCCCGACAAGGGGAGCTTGTCGCGAAGGCCTCTCTAGGAAGACAAGACCCCGGCAAGAGGAGCTTGCAGGGAAGGCTCGGAGCGCGACAAGTCTCCGGGCGCGACAAGGATTCGTCCGCGGCAAGGCGCTTGCCGCGGCATGCAACTCCTCCCCGTCTCCGCTCCAGCTCACCCAGTGACGTGTCGCCATGGGACCGTTCCATGGGCGCTGCGGTCGAGCAGCTCTGCAGCCAGCGGAGAGCAGCGACGAAAGAAGCGCCGACAGTTTCGCCATCATGGCGAAGCGGAGGTGCACCGACGACGGTCTCGTTATAGATTGTTTGGGCGACAACGACAGTATTTATTGCTTTTGTCCCTTGCCGCCAGAGTTAGGTATTTTGCAGCATAATCGTTCAAGTAGGTGTACCAACTCCTGTTTTACATTCGTACCCCGCCTATGTTGCCTCCGGTCGGCGACTCCTAGAGCATCTAACAGGAGGCCCGAGTGCAACGTAGAAGGGGTTCGGCTTACGCCTCTCGCAAGGTTCAGTTCATCTGACCGCCATAGACTAGATACACTCACGCTTAGGTTTTGTAGCTCGCATTGCTCCCTAGCAAGAACACAATAGATCAAACAGGCAGCAGTAGGAGTTTTATCTCTCCGGAGAGCTCCGGCTGGGTAAAACCGCTCGTGTGCATCGCCTCGATCCGCTCTTCGTGCGACCTCCGCCCCCCTCCGAACCACAAGGGGCCTGCTCCGCCGGCCCCATAGGTGTCCGTGGGTACGATCAGCCTCCCCGACAATGCTGGTCTTGAGCATCCCGAGACCCACCAGCTCGATCTTGGTCCAATGAGCGTATGGCGTTGTGAATACCATGACGCTCTCGGTCCCGCGCCTCCTGAGACGGGCACGGTGCATGCACGGACGCCGAGGTCTGCGCAGCCTTGTCCTTGGACTTGGCAGCACCGTGGGCTCCCCCGTCGACGTCCATTCTTCCGCCGGCGTCAACCCCGCCACCCGTTTGCTCCGGTGGTGGTGGGTTCGATGCGGACGGAACATCTGCCGCCGAAGCCTTCTTCTTCGGTGGCATGTCGATGAAGATGGTGAAGATCTAGCTCGTGTGGACGCCGGATCAGGTTCACACAATCTCGACGCACTTCTACCGGGCGCCGCCAAAGATGTCGGGCAGGTTGATTCGACCCACGAACACCTATGGGACCGGCGGACCGAGCCTTTCGTTCGGGGGGCGGAGGGCGACGAAGAGCAGATCGAGGCGAAGCACACGAGCAGTTTACCCAGCTTCGGAGCTCTCTGGAGAGATAACACTCCTACTGCTACATGTCTGAGTGTATTGAGTTCTTTCTCGGGAGCGCTTGAGTGCTACAGTACATACAAGCTGCTAACGAGAACGAGCGTGAGTGTCCTCCGGAACCTTCTGAACCCCCTCTACGTTGCGCATGGGCCTCCTTTTATATGCTAAAGGGGTCTCCGACAGGTGGCAACGTAGACAAGGGTAAAAGTGGAAAAAGAGTGGTTGGTACAGCATGCATTTGTACAAAGGTATGTACAGTGTATCATACCTAACCCTGACGGCAGGGCACAAAGGCATTAAATGCCCATCTACGTCGCCCTAACAGTGCAGAAAGGGACCGGGCCTTGCTGCGGTTGTTGTCTTGCCGCGTCCGGAAGCTTGTCGCTCACCGGGCCTTCCCGGCAAGCTCCTCTTGCCGGGGCCTTGTCTTCTAGGTGCCTTGGGTGGCCTTCCCGGCAAGCTCCTCTTGCCGGGGCCTTGTCTTCTAGGTGCCTTGGGTGGCCTTCTCGGCAAGCTCCTCTTGCCGGGGCCTTGTCTCCTTGGCTTGAATACTTTGTTCTTGAATGGCTCCAAAGGAACCACAGAGGACCTTGGCGGTCACTCGGTAAGCCTTGCCGCGGAGGGTTGCAACTGCCCGTGCACAAGTTTGGGATACTAGGGTACCCCTACTCTAGTACACCGACACCTTGTGTCGAATCAATAAATTTGGGTTGAATACTCTACCCTCGAAAACTATTGTGATCTCCTATACTTGTGGGTTATCACTCTCCCCTCTCATAGCTATGCATCTCCATGGATAGATCTTGCGTGTGCGTAGAATTTTTTTGTTTTCCATGCAACGTACCCCAACACTGATGGCATTGGATCAAATGGCTTCGGCTTGGTGCAGGCTTATATTGCATATCCTTCTTTGGACCGCTAGCACTACCACTACTGGCTTCAGCTGAAGCCTTTGCAGCCCTGTTGAATTCTTCAACAACCTTCTTGGCTTGTTTTGTCAATTTGGCATGATGCCTTTCCCATTCCTTGGGGAATTCTTCACCCCTTATGACACTTGTTGGATCAACCTCTTGTCCTTCAGCAAGTGGTGGTATCTTGCAAGGAGGCTTCACAATGAAATCCTTCATATATTTTGGAGTGACATATTTGTAAGCCCTCCACTGATACGTTCAGTATCTCTTGATTTTCTGCCTGTGGGTTTTGCGATCCTCTTTTGTTTCCTTGCCTTGTACATTTTCATCAGGCGTGTTGTACCCTAAGTCATCAGGGATCTCACATGCTGTCTGTTCTTCCTTTCTCTTGCCTCCTTTCTTAGGCCTCTTTCCTTCAGCCATTTTCTTCTATTGAGGTTTTTGAACTTGTGAGGACTCTGATAAAGTTTCAAGTTTTTCTCAAGCTGTGCGGCAAATGAATTAAGTTGATGATAACCTAGAGATTCGTCGGCAGACATTGTACCTGTGAATAGAGTATAGCTGCGAGGAAATAGGGAAGAGTCACATGCATTCTCAGAGATCTTAAAAATAAACCAGCTGAGGAAATTGACCCTTATCGTCTTTGAAGAATTTCATCAAGCGTTCTTGACTTAGGTTACAGAGTTGTACATATTGAAGCAATTTGCACAATTGAGGAATCTATTTGTTAAGAATATCAATGATGAAATACACAAGACTGGCCAAATGGAAGTGCTGAAGAATTGAAAGAGTGGTGAAAACAACACTTGAAGATTTTTTAGTAGAGTGAAGATCAAAGCAGGGCAGCAAATAAGCATTTAGTTTACCCCAGAGATGAACTGCATGATGAGGCGATGGAAATTGTTAGCTCAGATCTTTTGGCCCTAACTCGGTGATGAAAGACGTCTACGACGACGGCGGAGGTAAAGAAATCCGCGTCTGGCGTGAGTACGTCAACAAAGAAATTGAGGCAGTGAAGCTATTCTTCTCCGGCGGCGATGAGATCCAGCGGCGACGCTAGGGTTAGAGGGTTGAGAGCGAAGGGAGCAAGGGAATGAAGTGAACTAACATTCACAGGGTCAAAGCTACTTATAGCCGCAGTGAAAACTGAAGGGTCTAGAATTTTTGGACGGATAAGCCCCTGACCATTCGCATCTCGGTGACACGCGTCACACATGCATTTTCATCCTTATCTGTCTAAGTAAAAGCGCGGGATGAAGTTGCAGCGGCAACCGCCAAAAAAAACTTTGAGAGTTTTAAAACGTGTTCGCAATTTCTTTAGTCGTCAACGACACAGTGAACACTTTGAACGGCGTCAAGTAGAACGCAGATGAAGAATTTGTGAACAGAGTGGGTTGAGCTTAGCATAGAGGGGAGCGGGTCCGATCACATCAACTTAGATGAATAAATCAAATTGAAGAATTAGCAATATGTGGATGTTGTCGAGGACATTGAAAAAACTCATAAACTCATAGGAGTGAGTAATAACCTCAAATGATGAATTTGCAAAGTTTGACAAATTTGGGAAGTTTGACAAATTTGGAAAGTTTGACAAAATTGCAAATGACGAAAAACTCAAATTTGAAGAATGTCAAGAAGAGGTGGTGGCGTTATCCACCGTATAAGAACTATGATGACTTCAGACACCGCGTGCAATTGGAGGGTTAGTCTTCATTGATTGAACAAAAACATTACTTCGTGTGTTGTACATCAAAGTCATCAAGATTGCATAAGCATTAGGATGTGTGTTCATTTCAGAGGACATTCGAAGATTCTAGTATGTTTAGCTCACACCACAACTTGCAGAACCTCTTTTCATCTAAAGGCTTAGTGAAGATATCGGCAAGCTGGTCTTTAGTCTTCGCGTGGTCGATGACAATGTCTCCCTTCAGCACATGATCACAAAGAAAATAGTGATGAATCTGAATATGCTTCATCTTGGAATGTTGCACTAGGTTGTGGGAGATCTTGATAGCACTCTCGTTGTCGCAGAAGAGAGTGACTTTCTTCACATTGACGCCATAGTCCTTGAGGGTTTGCTTTATCCATAGCAACCGTGGAGCAAAGTAGCACCGGGTAATGTATTCAGCCTCAGTTGTGGAAAGTGCCACACTAGTCTGCTTCTTTCAGGACCAACATACAAGAGATCGTACGAGGAAATGGCATGTGCCTGATGTAGACTTGCGATCCACACGATCTCCAGTGTAATAAGAATCATAAAATCCAGCTAGATCAAAAGATGAGCCCTTGGGATACCATAATCCAAGCATTGGTGTGTGAGCTAAATATTGAAGAATTCGTTTCACAGCCTGGTGGTGTGATTCCTTCGGTCTCACTTGATATCGGGCACACATGCAAATGCTAAGCATAATATCTGGCCTAGATGCACATATGTAAAGAAGCGAACCGATGATGGAGCGATATAACTTCTGATCAAAATCTTTACCATTTTCGTCAGTGCCGAGTTGACCATTAGTAGGCATTGGAATTTTGAGGCCTTTGCAGTCTTGCATGCCGAATTTCTTCAGGCAATCTTTGAGGTATTTCTCTTGGGAAATGAATATGACATTGGGTTGTTGACGAATTTGAAGACCAAAGAAGAATTTCAATTCTCCCATCATAGGCATCTGATATTCTTCACGCGTCATGTATGCAATTTTGTTACTGAAATGCTTGTTAGTGCAACCAAAGATAATATAATCAACATATATATGGCATATTAACAGTTCACCATCATAAGACTTAGTGGAAAGAGTAGGGTCAAGGGAACCGGGTTTGAAACCCTTTTTCATCGGGAATTCCTTCAGAGTATCATACCAAGCCCGTGGGGCTTGTTTGAGGCCATAGAGAGCCTTGTTCAGTCTGAAGACTTTTTTAGAATGCTTTGGATCCTCAAAACCTGGTGGTTGAGCAACATATACTTCTTCCTGAAGCTTACCATTGAGGAAAGCACTTTCTACATCCATTTGATATAAGAGAATATTGTGATGGTCAGCATATGCAAGCAATATACGAATAGCTTCAAGCCTAGCAACAGGTGCATATGTTTCACCAAAATCAATACCCTCAAGCTATGTGTAGCCTTGTGCTACAAGACGGGCCTTATTTCTTATCACTTGGCCATTTTCGTCTTGCTTGTTGCGGTAGATCCACTTAGTGCTGATGATATTGTGCTTGCGTGCATCAGGACGATTCACAAGCTCCCACACATTGTTCAGCTCGAATTGTTGCAATTCTTCTTGCATGGCTTGAATCCACTCAAGCTCCAGAAATGCTTCATCAACTTTGGTGGGCTCTGTTATAGAGACAAATGCAAAATGCCCACAAAAGTTAGCTAGATGTGAAGCTCTTGAGCGAGTGAGGGTACCAAGTGCATTGATGTTGTCGAGGATCTTCTCAATTTTCACTTCATTCACCACTTGTGGATGAGCTGGACGAGGGCCTTGCTGAGGTTGAGCATTTTCCTCAGAGTCATTTTCTTCAGTAGTGGCAGTTTCTTCGTGACGGGGAATGATGACTTCTTCTTCAACTATTTCTTCATTGGGCACTATTTCACCAGTGCCCATCAGCTTGATAGATTCCTCAGGAGGCATTTCATCTAGCACAGGAGGCAGGTGCTCTCTTTCTGGGCCATTAGTTTCATCGATCGTACATCTACAGTTTCAACAACCTTATTGTGATAGGTGTTGAAGACTCTGTAGGCATGCGAGTCCTTTCCGTAACCAAGCATAAAACCCTCATGTGTGTTTAATGCAAATTTGGAATTGTGATGAGGATCTCTAATCCAACATTTAGCACCAAAGACTTTGAAATAACTTACATTGAGCTTTTTTGTCAGTGAAGAGCTCATATGAAGTCTTCTTAAGGAATTTGTGAAGATATACCCAATTGATGATGTGACAAGCAGTATCAATTGCTTCAGGCTACCATCGATGAGGTGTCTTGTATTCATCAAGCATAGTGTGGGCCATATCAATGAGTGTCATGTTCTTGCACTCAACAATTGCATTTTGCTGAGGAGTATAAGGAGCAGGTAGCTCATGAATGATACCAAGTTCATCAATATAGTCATCAAGGCTTGTGTTCTTGAACTCGGTGCCATTGTCGCTTTTGATATGCTTGATCTTGATGCCATCATCCGTCATGCCACGGTTATCGAATCGTCTAAAGACGCCCTGCACTTCAGTCTTGAAGGGTAATGATATGCACCTACGTGTAACGAGGATAATCATCAACAATGATGAATCGATAGAGTGATGTTGCATTGGTTAGTGTAGCATAATGAGTAGGACCAAACAAATCCATATGAAGTAATTCAAAGGTACGAGTGGTGGTCATGATTGTCTTCGTGGAGTGCTTCGATCTGGTCATCTTTCCAGCCTCACAAGCACCGCAAAAGGGTGATCTTTGATGAATTTGATGCCCTCGACCCCAATGATGTGCTTCTTCTTAACGAGTGTGCTCAAATTCCTCATGCCAGCATGTCCAAGTCGTTGATGCCATAGCCAACACTCTGAAGCTTTTGCAAATAGTAGACATGTGGCTGGTTGAGGAACTAGAGAGAAACCTACAATGGACAAATCACCTCTCCTAAAGCATTCTAAGACTTTGGACATTGACATATTCCATTAGCACAATGCATCTATATTTGCCAAAGATGGCAATAATATCAAGATCACAAAGCATTGATACAGACATGAGGTTGTATCCTAGGGACTCAACAAGCATCACTTTTTTTGATTTGTCGATTCTTTGAGATACCAACCTTACCTAGACCCAATACCTTGCTTTTTTCCTTTGTCAACGTGGTGATTTGCTTCAGATGAGATGGAGTAAGGGGGGCATTAGTGAGGAGATTCATGTCACCAGTCATGTGATTGGTGCAGCCACTGTCCAGAACCCATTTAGTAGCTTTTGGAGTATCATCATGTAGAAGCATTAGTCTCACTTACAAATTCATATACTTCAGTTGAAGAATATGATTGTCGGGGGAAAACGACACCTATGGGATCACTGGAATCCCTTCTACGGTTGGCGGGCGCGGGGTTGTGCAAAGAGCGGGTCTGGCAGTTAGCACAAGGATTGTTTACCCAGGTTCGGGCCGCGAGGATGCGTAATACCCTAGTCCTGCTTTGTTGTATGTATTTGAGTGTTCTTGAGTTCTTGAGCTTGCTACGGTGCGTGTCCAGCCCAAAAGATCCGAATCCTTCTCCTGGACGCCTCGGGCCTCCTTTTTAGACAAAAGGGGTCACCACAGTGGCACACGGGAGGTGGAAAGGCGTATAGTGCGCAGGCTTATCGCTTGGCATTACGGAACAAGACACATTAAATGTACTCCCTTAGGTGTCTCGTTGCTTTACTGGGGATGGCAACGAGTCCCGTCCCGTCCGTCGCCGCTCCGCCTCGCTCCGAGGCCAGCTACCCGTGCAGTGCCATGTAGGCTGCCAGGCTGCTAAGACGGCATGGTGGTAGGGTCTTCACGAAGATCTACATGCCACCATGCAGGTGCTTGCCGAGCTGGTTTGGAAGCCGCACGTTGTCGTGCTGGTGCTTGCCCAGCTGGTTGTGCTGGCAGCTATATAGGAACGGCGGTGGAGTCTTGGCGTAAGCGGGCCTGATTGTGGCCTCGCAGGTGTCTTCGGCAAGGGCCTTGCTGGGGCTCTGGCAAGGGCCTTGGCGTGGCATAGCGGTCGTCCCCGGCAAGGATCTTGCCGGGGGTCTCGTGGATTTCCTCGGCTAGGATCCCGCCGAGGATCATCGTCTTCTGGTCATCATCTGGTCTTGTATGCTTCTGATCTTCACAAAGATCTGCATGCCACCACGGAGGTGCCTCCCGAGCCTTGGTACCAATGTGGTTGATGGCATTGGATCCCTCGGCCCAAGGGTGGCGCGCTCTGCTGGCATCGGGCAAGTCCCTCCGGCAAGGCTCTTGCCGGGGCCGCGGAGGCCGGCCCGACAAGGGTCTTGCCGGGGGAGCCCTACCTCGCCCTTCTGCTCTTTGTGTCTCTGGTCTTGGCGTTGCTCTGGTTGTCTTGTGCCTTCGGCTTCCCTCCTCTGCCCTACTTAGTGTGGCCGTGGGTGCGGCTCTGACTGCCCGTGCACAAGTAGAGGGGTAAAAAGGAGAGCCCCTACTTTTGTACACCGACAGGAGCCCCTGGGCCTAGGCCACACATAAGTGCAATGCGTTGTTGGGTCGGGCCCAGAACGGTGCGCGGGCAGGCGGGGCCGAATTTTAACGCAGTAATTTCTTCGCTCGCTTGCGCTTCCCCACGACCCGCGTTGGATGCGTGTCGTGGAGGGTCGTGCATGACGTGGGGGGCATGCGTGGGGCGGCCGCTACCCTCATGTGTCACATCACAGTAAAGAGGCGGCACGCGCCTTCCCTATAAAATGAGGAAAACGCATAGGCGCGGCTCATTTACTGAGTGGACTCCGGTCTTGGTCTTCAAGGCATCTGCGCCCCATGATCACGGGGTGGAGAACGGTCGCCTCACCCGTCCCCTCGGTTTCTGCTTGCTCGCCACGTGTCCCCCATGCGCCTAAGGTGGCAGGCGGTGGAGGCGGGAAACCGGGACGTCGCTGATCGAAGCAGCGGGTCGATCTCGATTCCCTGCGCCCCTGATGGCCGGATTGGTTGAGTGGGGCGGCTGAGCCCCGACCCCGCCCTTTTATAAGAAGGGGGAGGGGGATGGCATCCCACATTCCTCCTTCATCCATCTCCTTCCACTTCGGCTCCTTTCTTCCATCCGCCATGGCGAGAGGGGCGCCGGCCCTTCAACGGTGGTGGCGAGGGTCTCTGCTCGACAGCGCGTCCCTCCTCCCCAAGAGCTCGCGGTGGGGGAGCCGGCCACGAGAGGAAGGCAGAGGGGGCAAGGCCGAGGTCGCCGTGGTGCTCGGGGAAGAGGGGGACGGGGAGGCACACCAGCCTTGCCTCCGCTAGCGATGCCTCCCCCAACAGAGGGCCACGTCGGGGACCAACCTCGTGAGTTCTTCATCAGGCTGCGTCGGCCACCGCGTCCCCCTCTTCGTCTCCCTACTCCATTCGCTCGGGAGATGGAGCTCGACCCGCCACAGACCCTCAGGCTGCACATGAGGGGCTGCGGGAACAGCAGCACGCGGGTCGACGTCGACTTTCCCGCTCCTCACGTCATGTACCTTCATCGTGGATGGAAGACTTTCGCTCGTGTCGACAGCCTAACGGCGGGGCTTGTTCTCTAGTTCAAATTAATGAAGAACGGCCTGCTCTCTGTCAAGGTCTTTGGGGACCTTGGAACTCGCCTAAAGTGCTGGGTGGAGAGCTCCTCCGATGATGAAGATTCCTCCTCAAGCGGGAGTGACAAGGAGGACAGCGACAGCAATGACGAAGGTGTCGTGCGGGGGGACGCCGACCACGACTCCCACTGACCGCGTCGCCCCTCCCTCGGCCACGCACCCTGCCGAGGGCCTTCCTCGTCAAGCTCTCCATCGGCGCATTCCCCGTCGCCTCCTTGGGCGGCTGGCGCAGGAGGGACGGAGGAGACGAAGAAGGCGGGTGGCAGGCCATCAAGTCGGAGTACGCGGGCACCGACGCCTTCATCGCATATTGTCGGCCCGCTGCCTCATCTTCTGCTGCTCATACCTTGCCTAGGCATTCTTTTTGCCCTCCTGCCATCTCGTTCCACTTTCTGAGGAGAGGGACAAGAAAGGGATTATGTGCATCTTATCTCTTTTCAGTTTGTAAGGCATTTGTTAAATTTGAAACTTGTAATCCCCTTGCTCATGTTTTTCATTCCGTGAAATGTACCTGTATGGGATGTTTTTAATGAAAAAGGGTGCTTGTCGGGTTCTTTATGCGTGAGCGAGGCCCATGCCAAGGAGTGAATCCTTGTTATTTTTAACATACACATTGTCGCCCAGCAACAGGCCTTGCCTTCCCCTTACTTCATTCGACCATTCTCACGCTCTTGGCGGAGGCAGGGGCGAAGTAGAGTTAGGCCCTTCGTTTGCTTCCTTGTCACCGCGACTACGACCAAGTTCCGACATAGGGAATAGTCCTTGGGTACAGGAAAAGGGGAGCACAGTGGCCTAGGAATAAAACAAGGTTTCATACGCTCCAATTTCATACGGAAATACACAATAGGGGATAGAAGACTTATCTGAATCTGCAGCCCCCGGCAGCCTTGGCTTGCCGTGGTTGGATTCTTGTGTCTGCAGCCCCCGACAACCTTGGCTTGCCGAAGCCAGAGTGTCGGCTTGTTATCTTTCTTCCAAATAGCTCAGCAGAAGCGTCCATGTACCCTGCGAACCAAAGAGGACGGAAAGGGACAGAGAGACGCACACTCGACCTCTATGCTGGGGGTTAGTCGCCGCTAAACACTATCAACCCTAACCGAGGGAGAGACTTAACCTAGCATGCATGCTAAAACTTAGGGCGCTAGCGCTTCATTCATTTATGCTCATGGTCTGCACCTAGCTTTGTACAGAGGGTTACATGCCTTGCCGGCAAGGCTTGTACAAAAGGTGGTTTGCTGGGGGGCCCGGCAACCACGCCTTATGGGTAAAACTTGCGAAAATGTTCAATGTTCCAGGAATTGCTCACTGGAATAGCATCTTTGGTCTCCAGGGGGACTGCGCCGGGCCTGGTGACTCGTATTACCCGATAAGGGCGTTCCCACTTTGGCGTCAACTTGTTGGAATTCTTGGCCGACTGAACATGCCGAAGAACAAGGTCGCCTTCCTCAAAGCTTCGGGCATGAACCTTGCGACTATGATAGTGGCGCAAGGCTTGCTGGTAGCACGCTGCTCTCACAGCCGCCCGAAGAAGATATTCCTCAAGGAGTGTCGCATCATCTTGCTGCAATTTCTCATGCTCAAGCTCGTCATAAGCGAGCACTCGAGGTGACCCATGTGTGAGTTCCGTGGGAAGAACTCCTTCTGCCCCATATACCAAGGCAAAGGGTGTCTGGCCGGTGGCTCGATTTGGTGTCATTCTGATTGACCAAAGAACCGCCGGCAACTCTTCAATCTAGCGCCTTCCGCTCTTGTGCAGCTTGTCAAAAGTTTTTGTCCTCAGGCCTCTCAGTACTTCAGCATTTGCCCTCTCCACCTGGTCGTTGCTTCGTGGGTGTGCCACGGAAGCGAAACAGACCTTGCTACCGAGGTCTTGGATGTATTGCATGAAGGTGTGGCTTGTGAACTGCGTGCCGTTGTCGGTGATGACTCTGTATGGCACACCGAAACGGCAGACTAGCCCCTTGAAGAACTTGACGGCTGACTGCGCTGTCACCTTCCTCACTGCTTCCACCTCCGACCACTTTGTGAACTTGTCGACTGCAACGTACAAGTACTCAAAGCCCCCGACAGCGCGTGGGAAAGGGCCCAGTATGTCGAGCCCCCAAACCGAAAACGGCCAGGAGAGAGGAATTGTTTGAAGGGCTTGAGCTGGTTGATGAAGCTTCTTCGAATGGAACTGACACGCTTCACACTTGGTTACTAGTGCCGTTGCATCCTGGAGGGCAGTGGGCTAGAAGAAACCTTGCCGGAATGCCTTGCCGGCAAGGGCCCTCGACCCTATGTGTGAACCACATATGCCTCCGTGCATCTCTGCCAACAGCTCCAGTCCTTCCTCCCGGGGAATGCACTTCAATTTCACACTGTTCGGTCTTTTTCTGTACAGGACGTTGTCGACGAACTGATACATGGTAGACCGACATGCTACTTTCTCCGCTTCTTCCTGCTCCTCAGGGAGTTCCCCTATCTGGAGGAATCAGACGGTATGCTATGCCCACGCCGGAGCCTGGGGCTCGACGGCAAGGACCAAAGGCATTTCCTCTGCCATGGGAGCGGCTGTCTCTACGGCTGGGGTTCAACGCCCTGCCGGAGTATGTCGCCCCGTGGCGGGCTCGGCGTCCACGGCAACACCCTTGCCGGCGGCTCCTGGGAGCTCGGCAGGAAAGTACTTGCCGGGGCCTGATTTCCTGCACTTGTTCTGCTCTGTCGATGGTTCAACGGATGGTTGAGTTAACTAAAGCACAAAAGTATCTGGCTCCACAGGTAGCTTGAGTGCGGCGCGCTTCGACAGGTAATCAGCGGTGTCATTCTCCGCTCGGGGAACATGCTCTGCATGTATACCGTCAAAACGCTCCTCCAGCTTCCTCACCTCATTCATGTAGGCCTCCATCAACTGGCTTTGATAATCTTTGTTAACTTGCTTGACGACGAGCTGTGAATCACCCATGAGGATAAGCTTCTTGATCCCGAGGTCTGCCGCGATCCTGAGACCAGCAAGCAACCCCTCGTACTCAGCAGTGTTGTTTGTTGACATCTCCCTGGGAAAGTGCATCTGGACTACATACTTGAGGTGCTCTCCGGTGGGTGCAACGAGTAGCACACCAGCACCGGCGCCTTCCAGCGAGAAAGCCCCATCAAAGTACATAATCCAGTTGCGACTTGCTTCCTTGCCGGGGAAAGTGGTCTCCTGGATCTCTTCGTCGGGCGTTGAGGTCCATTCCGCAATGAACTCTGCCAAGACTCTGCTCTGGATTGTCGAAGTACTTTCAAACTTCAGACCAAAGCTCAACAGTTCCAAGGCCCACTCCATGATCCTCCTGGTCGCGTCTGGGTTATGCATTATCCGTTGCAACGGGAGGCGGGTGACAACGGTGATTTCGTGGGCTTGGAAGTAATGACGCAGCTTCCTCGAGGCCATAAGGAGACCGAAGAGCAATTTCTGCACACCGGAGTACCTTGACCTAGCCCACTGCAAGAGGGAGCTGACAAAGTAAACCAGGTGTTGCATCATCTTCTTCTTCTGCACCACTTCATTTGGTCGCACGGGCCCCGTCCTGATGGCGTCAGACTCTGCCGGGGGCCTTGTCTTGCTGGCACCAGGCCCTGCCGGGGGGAGGTGCGGCTTGCCATCCACCGGTTCTGCCGTTGCCACTGCCTCTTCATCAACCTCCCTCTGTGCCACTAGCGCGGCGCTGACCACTTGATTCGTTGCGGCAAGATACAGCAGCAACGACTCTTATGGTTTATGCGCAACCAGTATTGGTGTAGAGGAGAGGTATTTCTTCAAATCCGGCAGTGCTGCTTCGGCCTCTGGGGTCCACTCCATTGGGCCCGCCTTCTTCAAGATTTTGAAAAAGGGAAGGCACGCTCGGCAGACTTGGAAATGAACCTGCTCAAGGTGGCAACGCAGCCAGTGAGCCGGCGCACATCCTTGATCCTCTTAGGTGCCTCAGTTTGCTCAATGGCCTTGATCTTGTCTGGGTTCGCCTCGATCCCGCGCTGTGACACAAAGAGCCCGAGAAGTTTGCCGGACGGAACGCCAAAGATACACTTCTCAGGGTTCAACTTAAGGTTGATCTTGCGCAGATTTGCAAACGTCTCTTCTAAATCTTGTACAAGTGTTGCTCTGTCATTGGTTTTCACCACTATGTCATCCATATAAGCTTCCATATTTCTATGTAGTTGGGGTTCAAAACCAATTTGGACCACTCTTGCAAACGTCGAGCCAGCACTCTTCAACCCGAAAGGCATTCGCAAAAAGCAATATGTACCACATGGGGTGATGAACGCTGTCTTCTCTTCATCTTCTCTCGTCATGAAGATCTGGTGGTATCCTGAGTAGGCATCGAGGAACGATAACAAGTCGCACCCGGCCGTGGAGTCAACAATCTGGTCAATGCGCGGCAACGGGAAAGGGTCCTTCGGACAGGCCTTATTGATATCTGTGTAATCAATACACAGCCTCCACTTCCAATTTGCCTTGCGCACCTGTCACGCCCAATATGCGATACTATCCTAAAGAGACTCGAAGGCCCCACCAAGGATAGAACCACATATTGACACGCTTTTGCAAGGTGGATATCATTACATCAACATTACATAAAAGATGGGGATACATACAAAAGGCACAAACGCCCCAAGAATACATCAATACATCATACATAAGATCATCATCCGACTACGGATGAAACACAAACAGAAGAATCAAACGACATCCACCCTGCTAGCCCAGGCTGCCGACCAGGAACCTATCCCCTGATCGACGAAGAAGAAGAAGAACTCCAAAACAAGTAAACATCGCTCTCGCGTCATGATCATCGCATAACCTGAACCTGCAACTGTTGGTGTAGTAATCTGTGAGCCATGAGGACTCAGCAATCCCATTACCATGGGTATCAAGACTAGCAAAGCTTAATGGGTAAGGAAGGGGTAAAGTGGTGAGGTTGCAGTATCGTCTAAGCAAAGTATGGTGGCTAACTTACGAAACAAGAGCGAAAAGAGGAGCTTAACAAGCGGTTGTCAACTAGTAATGATCAAGTGATCCTGAACTCCTACTTACGTCAAACATATCCCAAAAACCGTGTTCTCCTCTCGAACAACCCCGAAAAGAGACAATCACGGTTACGCACGCGGTTGGTGTATTTTAGAAGAGTTTATTTCAAGTTTACTACAACCGGATATTAACAAATTCCCATCGGCCACATAACCGCGGGCACAGCTTTCAAAAGTACAAACCCTGCAGGGGTGTCCCAACTTAGCCCATTATAAGCTCTCATGATCAACGAAGGATATTCCTTCTCCCAGGAAGACCCGATCAGTCTCAGAATCCCGGTTACAAGACATTTCGACAATGGTAAAACCAGACCAGCAAGATCTCCCGACGTGCCGACACCCTGATAGTAACCGCACAGATCTCGCCCTCGTGCCACGACGGATGAGCAGTACGCATAACTAAAACCAGCCCTCAAGTTTCGAGGTGGCGCTGCAAGTGGCTCTAGTTCGGACCAACACTTAGAGAATTATTGGCCCGGGGGGGGGGGGGCTAAAATAAAGATGACCCTCGGGTTAATTACTCCCAAGCGAAAGGTATAGGTGGCAGGTAGGCAAATGGTAAAACCATTGTTGAGCCTTGCTGGAGGAGTTTTATTCAAGGCGAACTGCCAAGGGGTTCCCATAACACCCAACCGCGTTAGGGACGCAAAATCCGGGAACATAATACCGATATGACGGAAACTAGGGCGGAAAGAGTGGAACAAAACACCAGGCATAAGGCCGAGCCTTCCACCCTTTACCAAGTATATAGATGCATTAATAATATAAGAGATATTGTGATATCCCAACATAAAACATAATCCAACATGGAGCAATCTTCATCTTCACCTGCAACTAGCAACGCTATAACAGGCGCTGAGCAAATGCGGTAACATAGGCAAACGACTGTTTGCTAGGAAAGGTGACAAAGGTTAGAGGTTCATGGCAATTTGGGAGGCTTCATAAGCAAGTGGTAGGTAACGCGGCATAGCGATAGCATCGAGGCAACTAGCATAGCAATGATAGTAATGAGATTCAAGGTGACGTTCATCTTGCCTGAAATCCCGCTAGGAAGAAGAACGAGTCCATGAAGAAGATGAAGCCACGAAGATGCACCAAGCGTAGACGAACGAATCCCCATGATCGCAACGAAACGGGAACTAACGAGAAGGAGCACAACCGGAAAGAAGCAAACAACATGGTAAACGCTCAACACATAACAAGACATGATGCTCAACCAAGTATGATGTAAGACAAGGCTACATGAAGCTACCCATGGCAAGAGATGATGCATACAAGAACAACACGTCAAAGCAAGTTTAAATGAGGCCGGAAACAACATATAACAATTCCGGTAAGTCCTCATATGCAAATTTCGAAATAGGTCCAGATCTGAATAAACCTTATGTTCAAGTTGTTAAACAGCAAGTTAAGATGCACCACGATGATCTACACGAAATTCTAGTCAAGTTACATATAAAGTTCATTTAATTTGGAGCTACGGCCTAGAAGATATGAGCAAAACAAGTTAAACATGGCATTGATGCAAAATGCATTCAAAGATCAAGCAAACACACTCAAAACATGGATGCAACAAGGTAACATGAAACAAATGCAAAACTAAGCAATTTTCACGTAGAGCACACTCAAAACGGAACAACGGTTCAACACATACACATGAAACAAGTTTAAAGGACAAGTTGTCCAAAACAACAACTAGGCAACTTCCAAGTATCAAAAATAACATGCTACAGCACCTCAACATGAAAACAAATGACATGATCGTGATGTACAGGTAAAGAATTACAAAACATGAACAGTGAGCTATCTCCAGAAATAACTAGAACATGCTCAAAAGGACATGACAGAAATAACATCAGGTTGCAAAGTTTAGAGCAATCAAACAACATGCTATAGGAACTTATCATGGCAACCAAAGGCATGGCATCCTAGCACTAAAAGCAATTAACAAAACTCCCTTACTGAACTTATTCCAAAGATCAAAAGAAAAGATGGTAGCACCCATGCAAACATGGCAAATGATATGGCAGATTCAGACTGAAATTAATAGCACATGGCAGGAACAATGGTAAGAAGGCATGTTGGTGAGCTTGTACAACTCACTACAGAGCATTAAATGGCATGAAAAGGTAACCAACAGTAATAAGACATGTTCATGAATCTAATCATGACAATATCAAGTTCATAGGGTGCATGGACCACTAGCAAAACACATGGCAAAACTGAACTTAATGTTAACAGGCTGACAGCAACATTATTTAGCAAATTGATAGCAAGGTTACAACAAGCTACAGCAGGCTATAAATGCAACCAAGGCTATGGATTGATAGAGTATCACATCTATAGAAAAACATTCTTAGTGAACATCTCCAGATTATGCATAGATTAATTGGTAGCATCAGGCAAAGATAGCCACATGATATAACAGTTTCAGCATTGACAGTAACATTAACAGCAAGTAGCCCACTTCACGAGCTTGATGCACTCACTACAGGGCATAACAAAATACATGGCTTGCACCACTGTAAATATGGCATGGAGGTGCTTCACAAACATTTATACATCATGCCCATAGGATGCACACACAACATGCAACGAAAATGACAAAACAGCAAGTCATAACAGTCTCAGCAGGTTAACATCATATAGAACTCTTGCAATGATGATTAGGGCATCAAGATGAACCCAAACGAGCATACCACAATGGAAATAAATGAAGAGCATTACATGATGAACATTTTGACATATCTTATGAACGAAATGGAGCTATATACATGGAGATATGACATGATGAACAAGTGCAAATACTATGCTGATTTCAGGACTTGGAGAAAAACAGAGGTCAACCTAGGGTTCGCACGGGAATCGGTGCGGCGACGGATCTTGCCGGATCTGAGGCGCCGGTGGCCGGAGTTGAGGAAGAACTCGCCGGCAAGGGAGGGAGTCGGCGGAGAGGGGTCGCCGGAGCTTGGGGAGCTCGCCGGAGATGGGCGGGCATCGGATCCGGCGGCACTCGCCGGATTCGACCGAGCGCTGGGACGGCGGCGAGGTGGCGGCGTCCGCTGCCGAGGCGGCGGCGGTGGTGGCCGCTTACGGCGTAGGCGGTGCCGACGAAGGAGGCAGGGACGGGCGGCGGCGGAGCTTACGCCCCGGCGCGGCGGCGGGAGGAGTCGCGTGACGGCAGACTGGGCGCGACGCTGGGGCCTGGCGGCAGAGCCAGATGGGCTCGCGCGGGCCCGAATCGGGCCTGTCGGGCTGCGGCGGCACGCGGGACGGGAGGTGGCGGCGCGGGACACGTGGCAGCATGCGGTTGGTCGGGGGCGGCGGAGCGGACATGTCTGGCGGTGGGAGGATGTGTCCAGCGGCGCGAGGAAGAGGAAGGCTAGGGTTTGATCCGAAATTTCGGGGGAGGCACCTATTTATAGGTAGAGGGAGCTAGGAGAGTCCAAATGGGGAGCGGTTTTCTCCCACACGATCGTGATCGAACGACCGAGAGAATGGAGGGGGTTTGGATGGGCTCATGGGCTGTGGTGAAGTGGGGCTGGGCTGCAAAGAGAGAGGGGTTACGGGCTATGCGGTTAACTGTTAGGACGTCAAACGACCAATTGACAGGCGGTCTACCTACTCTATAACAACACCGCACGCCAAGTTCCATCCCATTCCGAGAGCATCTTTAAGCCACTCACGAAACGAGGTCTGAGAGGTGCAACGGGCGCGTGTGAGAGTGTCGGATCGCGAAACAGACGACGGGGAAAAGACCGGATGCAAGTTAAAAAATATATGAGGATGCAATGCAGATGATGACATGGCAAAATGCCACACGCAAGAAAACGACATGGCAACGACGGCGAATAACTGGCGAACAACTGGCGCATCGGATCTGGGGCGTTACAGCACCACCAACGGATTGGCCAACCACGTTGGATGGAGCACTCCTCTCACCAAGCCTGCCGCTTCCAACTTCCTGATCTCCTCTGTGATGAATTCCCGTCTTTCCAAAGCTTGCTTTCTGACCTTCTGTTTGACGGGTCGCGCATGAGCACAGACAGCAAAACGGTGCTCAGTCACCTCCCTGGGAACGTCGGGGATGTCGGATGCTTGCCATGCAAACACATCGACATTCACCCGCAGGAAGGTGACGAGCGCGCTTTCCTATTTGCTGTCAAGGGAGGAGCTTATGGTGAAAGCCCCTCCCGTGCCTTCCTCCTTGATAGACACCTTCTTGGTCTCTGGTGGTGCAGCTCTGGATTTCTTGCTCTTGCAGATGGAGCTTCCTGGCACGTCCTCGACGGGAGCACAACACTCCGAAGAGGTGCGCTTGCCAGAGTGGATGCGAGAGGCCTTGCCGGTCTTCTTCCCTCCCGGAGCTTCAGCGGCAGAAGCAAGTGCCTTGGCGGCAGTTACTCCAACTGCTTTTCGATAGAGTTGGTCGGCGCAGATCGACGCGTCCTTCTTGTCGGAGGGGACGGTGATGATGGTCATCGGACCAGGTATCTTTAGCGTGTTGTAGGCGTAATGCGACGCCGCCATGAACTTGGCTAGTGCCGGGCGGCCAAGGATCCCGTTGTAGGGCAAGGGGATCTCGGCTACGCAGAAGACAATTGTCGGTGTCAAAACCGGTGGATCTCGGGTAGGGGGTCCCGAACTGTGCGTCTAAGGCGGATGGTAACAGGAGGCAGGGGACACGATGTTTACCCAGGTTTGGGCCCTCTCGATGGAGGTAATGCCCTACTTCCTGCTTGATTGATCTTGATGATATGAGTATTACAAGAGTTGATCTACCACGAGATCGTAGAGGCTAAACCCTAGAAGCTAGCCTATGGTATGATTGTTGTTGTCCTACGGACTAAACCCTCCGGTTTATATAAACACCGGAGGGGGCTAGGGTTACCAGAGTCGGTTACAATGGGAGGAGCTCTACATATCCGTATTGCCAAGCTTGCCTTCCACGCCAAGGAGAGTCCCATCCGGACACGGGACGACGTCTTCAATCTTGTATCTTCATAGTCCAACAGTCCGGCCAAAGGATATAGTCCGGCTGTCCGGAGACCCCTAATACAGGACTCCTCAAGAGTCTCGAACCAGGCTTCAATGACGATGACTCCGGCGCGCAGATTGTCTTCGGCATTGCAAGGCGGGTTCTTCCTCCGAATACTCCATAGAAGATTTTGAACACAAGGATAGTGTCCGGCTCTGCAAAACAAATTCCACATGCCACCGTAGAGAGAATAATATTTCCACAAATCTAATCTGCTGACACATTCGGTAGCATGACATCACACCACGGCCCGGTCATTATTCGAACCGTTTTTCTCAACCAGCCTCGGCGCATATTGCGAGGCGGTTTCCTTGTCATGTCTTGTCGAAGCAGCGATCGTGTCCCCTTATCATGGGATTCTCATCAATACAGGTGTGGGTAACCCAACCGCGCCATCAATTACGGCGCTTGGGGAATAAGCGAGTTTACTAGGCAGGTGGGGGCGTACAATTTCGTCCGCCCTTATAAAGGGATAAGGGTTCACCTTTTTCACCCACCCCTTCTTCCTCCTTGCTCATCCATTCTTGCGCACTCGAGCTCCAACACCCAATTTTGCGTCTTTCTCCTCAAACCGCTCCAAGTTTGCGTCACGGAGGAGGACATCAAAAAGCTGCGGGGAGCCGGATACTTGGTCGTGGATATCGCGCACCGGCTGCCCAACGCGGGGCAGATTGTCCCTACTCCAGAATCTCATTAGAGGGTAGTTTTCCTTACCCATTTCGTCCGCGGCCTAATGTTCTACTACGGGCTGGACTTCCATGATCTGGCCCCAAACTTCATCCTCAACATCTCGGCGTTTATCGTCGTGTGCGAGGCCTTCCTCCGCGTCCGGTCCCACTTTGGCCTGTGGCTGAAGACCTTCAATGTAAAACCGAAGGTGGTGGGAGGCCAGCAAGCGGAATGCGGAGGCGCCATGGTGGGCAAAATGCCCAACGTCACATGGCTTGAGGGCTCCTATGTGGAGACCATAAAGGGGTGGCAATCGGGGTGGTTCTACATCACCGAGCCACGCGACACCAACTGGGTGGCGGCCCCCGAATTCTTATCCGGAATCCCCACGCGGCTCACCTCCTGAAAAGAGAAGGGCCTGTCATGGGGTCCATCGGTGGAGCTGACCGGACTCCAGAAATACATCCAGAACATGATAAGCAAGAAAATTAAGCTTGTCAACGTGGTCCAGGTCATGCTCTTCCGTCGGATCCTCCCGTGTCAACGACGGTCATTCAATTTGTGGGAGTTCGACCCGGCCGAGCACCAGACGCTGCGAGAGCTCTTCGACACGACGCACAAGGACGTCTGGAGGGTGCTGTTCAAAGGCACTAAGGTACCACCTCCCCTTATCAAGGACCGCGGAATTAGCGCGAAGCGCCCTGCGAATCCGGTAAGTCTTCTATAAGATGTTCATTTTCCCCAGTTTGACGATGCGCGGGATCTAAACCCCCATGCCATTTTCCAGGACTGGGTCAACACAGCGGAGCAGATTGACTGTCCAGCCCCACTGCCCGAAGATCCAGCAGATGCTCTCCTAACGGAGATGCTGGCTCCGGCACCTTATGAGGTGCCGGAGAAGAAGGCCAAGAAGAAGGCCACGGGGACCCGAAAGGGTCTCCGGTGTCAGGTGATATCGGACTCATCGTCCGATAACTCTGAGGCGCACTCCTCCCATGAAGACGATGAGGAGGAAGAGGAAAGTTCTCCCCCCCCCCAGCTGGGGGAGACAAGAAAAGGAAGGTGGCCCCAACCGGGGAGGCCGAAGGGTCCCAGAAGATAAGGACCCTCCTTCCGGACTGCTCCACGACAGCCGCCCATAGCGACGACGAGTGGTTGCTCAGGGACAAGCCCCTGGCAAAGTCGTAAGTATCCGGATTCCATAGTAATTCATGGTATGTTTTATTGCACTGCTTCTCATCACGCCGAACATGATTATGCAGTCCGCCCCGAGCCCGCATTGACGTATCTTTGTCAGATGGTTCTTTGGACCCGTCGGATATGAATAGCGATTCACTTCCGACCGCCTCTTCCCCTCACCCCACGGACAACGTCGAGGTGTTGTCCCAAAGGGCACCGAGCCGAGGGGAGGTAGTCCCGGAGGCGCCTTGAGGCGATCTTCCGGACCCTGGGCGTAAAGGGAGCAAGACTCCCGCGGGCTCCAAGTTCGGCCCCCAGCCGAACACTGCGCTGGAACCTCCAGTGGTTCCGGACTCCGGCAAGCGACCCCCTGTTAAAAGGGGTAAGCCGCCCGTGCTGGTGGCCTCTGTCCATGACAACTTGCTGGAAGCGCTTCGCGGCGCTTCCATTGACGAAGAGCACCGTACTATCATGAGTGTGGTGATCGAGAAGGTTCAGTCCGCCAAAAACGGACTACATGAAGCTTGTGCCAGCCTCCTAACAGGCTTTCAGGTAAGTAGTTGAAGGATAGGAAAATATTACCGCATAGACAGTAGCCCCTGATGCTCTGTTTGGCGTTCGCGAAGAAAAGCCGAATAGAGGATCAAATAATAATCACAGGAGTCTAATCATAATATGTCTATGTGAATATGCAGGCTTCACTGCTGGCCGCTGCCGCACGTACTGCGGAGGTCGCTGCACTGAAGCAGGACCTTGAGCGGTCCAAGGAAGAGCTCGGCCTTGCCAAGAGGTAGCTCGAGGAGGTAAGCAATACCTTGTCTATATATATAAAAAGAGATTTGGTTGCAAAATAATAGGATCATCATGAATGTGCCAGGGGCCACGACCGAAGTGGCGACCCTGAAGAAGGCGTTGTCCGAGGCTGAATACAAAGTGGCCAAGGAGCGCATCGAGCGAGAAAAACAAGAGGCCCGAGTGGGCGAGGTGCAGCAAGAGCTCTAGGCTCTTGTCAAGAATCACGAGTTCTTGGAGCTTGACTATAAGACGCGAGAGTCCGAGCTTGCGAAGGCCCTCGAAAGCGCAAAACATGCCAAGGCCGAAGCCCAAAAGGCCCTCTAGGAAATTGAGGCGATTAAGAAGATAGTGGCGGGTAAGGCATTCATTATGCAAAGTAAGCACGTGAAAGAAAATTTCTTTTTACTTACCCGAGTTCAGAGCTCTCCATGAGCGTTCGTAGATCTGCCCTGCAGTGTGTCGGATGCCGCGGAGTTCTACCAGGCCGAGGAGGGGAGCTCGATGGAGAAGTTGTTCTGGTCTCAGTATACTGGCACCGAACACCCGTTGCCCTTGAGTGACCAGCTGAAGCAACTGGTCGAGCTCCACAAGGCGGCCGAACAGGCCATGAAGGGCCTTATAGTCCGGATGTGGCCTGGTGATCCCCTGCCTAACAGCTACTTCGGTTTGGTGAGGCGGCTTGTGAATGTCTGCCCCCGGTTTGAAGTCATCAAGCGGTCCGTCTGTATCGAAGGTGCACACAGGGCTTTTGCCCGTGCGGAAGTGCACTGGGCGAAGATGGATGCCGAGAAGCTGGTGAACGAGGGGCCACCACAGGGCAAGGAGCATCGCCACCCCGAAATGTATTATGACGGTGTCCTGAAGGGTGCCCGTCTTGTGGCGGAGGAGTGTGCCAAAGATGTAATTTTTTAATGAACGTGCTCGTGTGATCCTGTAATGTGAAAACTAGTTCATTTGCACTATGCAACGCTTTTCGAATTTAAAATATTACCTTCTGTGCGGCCGTTTATCAAATCTGAGAGTTGGCCAGTCGTCGGCTTCTGCCCCCATGCAACTAGTACTGGGGTGTTCGGGATAAATCTGAGCACTCTTTTCCCCATTTTTGGGTCCTCCGAGGGAGGTGCTCAGCGCAACGATCCAGGCAATCGGACTATAATGCTTTATCACTCTCACTTAGCCATAGAAGTCTACAATTTTAAATTTTGGCGAAGCCCCTAGTATTCGGAAGGCCGAATTTAGGCCGCTATATACGCTTAAGTCGGACATGGCCGACTCCTCGCGTGAAGCGGAAAAAGTCTTTAAGGACTTGAGACCTCTCGAACAGCGACCAGCTCTCGCCTTATCATCACAGTCAGTTTTGGCTTTCTCTACTGAGGTGCTTGTCCGGAAGAACCGGGACACAATCGCAGTAGTTCTCCCATTGCTACCTTAGCCGATATTGCGGAATGTAAGGTACCATAACGTGGGAGCCGGGCAAACCCAACTATTGACCCAAGACATGATTCGGAGCTGATGCATATAATGCTATAAGTTCGGGGTGCCGCATTGTCGAAAGTGTTCGGACTTCTCACGCCGTATTATGGGGTATACGAAAGCCCCTGGCGTACTGGCCGTACCAGAATGTACGGGTGCTGATTGTCGTAAATAAACATATGAAAAAGAATAGATAATGCAATAATAGACAAATGCTATGCATTGTTATTTAAAGAATACGTCGAAGCGTACTGATACAAGTAGAGCAATAAGCAAAACATAGGACTATTTGACATGTCCTATCCAAGGGCAAGCTGCGGACTGTTATTTAAAGCAGGTATTTCGCTCGTTATCAGAGACTACCTAGGGATTCAAATGTACGACGTAGCTTCCTGCCTCCTTGGTTGTTGTATTATGTGTCCGGCAATCGTACTGCCGGATAGGGCTTCCAGAGAGTAAGGTCCTGAAAGAGAAAAAATGATGAAGGTAGGCAGCCCCTAGGGCGGTTGAGCCGCATTGTGGGGCGTGTCCTGGTCGTGCCCCCACCAATGCCCATGGTATTTTCATTGTGTAATTATGTACGCGCGACACGGATTTCGTCGCTTGACTGGGACTAGGACGGGGGCCGAATTGCTAGGCGAGCTCAACGTGCTGTGCAATCCTGTCAGAGGTTACTCTGGACTCGCTTGACGGTGTCCGGGGGCTGTATCGCCGAATTGGCGGTTTGCCTTAAAAGGCTATTTTGTGCTTCTGCTGCGAGGGCCGCAGTGTGCTCCTCATTGCGGAGCGAGCGCTCTGTGTTTCCATTGACTGTTATGACCCCCCTAGGTCCTGGCATCTTGAGCTTGAGGTATGCGTAATGTGGTACCACACTGAATTTTGCAAATGCGGTTCGCCCGAGCAGTGCGTGATAGCCACTGCAGAACGGGACGATATCGAAGATTAACTCCTCGCTTCGGAAGTTGTCCGGAGATCCGAAGACCACTTCCAGTGTGATTGAGCCCGTGCAATGGGCCTCTACACCTGGGATGACACCCTTAAAGGTGGTTTTGGTGGGTTTGATCCTCAAGGGATCTATACCCATTTTGCACACTGTATCCTGATAGAGCAGGTTCAGGCTGCTGCCGCCGTCCATGAGGATCGAGTGAGGTGAAATCCTTCAATGATGGGGTCTAGGACCAATGCGGCAGATCCGCCATGACATATACTAGTGGGGTGGTCCCTGCGATCGAATGTGATCGGGCAAGAGGACCACCGGTTGAACTTTGGGGCAGCAGGCTCCATCGCATAGATGTCCCTTAGTGCACGCTTCTGTTCCCTCTTGGGAATGTGGGTTACGTATATCATATTCACCATCTTCACTTGTGGGGGGAATCTCTTCTGTCCTCCTGTGTTCGGCTGCCGGGGCTCCTCCTCGTCATCGCTATGCAGCCCCTTGTCCTAGTTTTCGGCATTCAACTTGCCGGCCTGCTTGAACACCCAGCATTCTTTGTTGGTGTGATTGGCTGGCTTATCGGGGGTGTCGTGAATTTGACACGAGTGATCGAGTATGCGGTCCAAACTGGACGGGCCCGGAGTACATCTTTTGAATGGCTTTTTTCGCTGACCGGATCTAGGGCCTCTGAATCCGGCATTGACTGCCGTATCTTCAGCGTTATCGCCGTTGTTGCGACGCTTGTGTCTGTTACGACGTGGTCTGCTGTTACCATCTTTAGTATCTGAAGTGCCCGGATTCCTTGATGTGTTGTTGCTGCGAGCCAGCCAGTTATCCTCGCCTGCGCAAAAGCGGGTCATGAGTGTCGTGAGGGCTGTCACAGATTTCGGATTCTCTTGGCCGAGGTGCCGGGCAAGCCACTCGTCACGGATGTTATGCTTAATTGCCTCTAAGGCCTCAGCATCCGGATAGTCGACAATTTGGTTCTTCTTAGTTAGGAACCGCGTCCATAATTGCCTGGCCGATTCCCCTGGCTGCTGAGTTATATGGCTCAAGTCGTCAGCATCCGGTGGTCGCACATAAGTTCCCTGGAAGTTGTCAAGGAATGCATCTTCCAAATCCTCCCAACTGCCGGGCGTGAGTCTGGCCGCAAGCTATTCAGCCAATGCCGAGCTGGTCCTTTGAGTTTTAGTGGGAGGTACTTGATGGCATGTAGATCATCACCGCAAGCCATGTGGATATGGAGGAGGAAATCCTCAATCCATACTGCGGGATCTGTTGTACCATCGTATGATTCAATATTTACGGGTTTAAAACCCTCCGAGGATTCGTGATCCATAACTTCATCAGTGAAGCATAGGGGGGGTGTGGCGCCTCTGTGCCGGGCTATATCACGACGCAGTTCATATGAGTCTTGTCTGCTGTATTTGGCCCGGCCAGATTTACTTTTTGTGTATCCGGCGTGACGGTCATCATCCCGCGTTGGTGCGCGCCCCCGTGACCTGTATATCGATCTGGCATGTTTTGCCCTGCTTTCCAATTCATCTCGCAGGTCCCGCGTGTTGCCCCGGGCCTTGGTATTTTTGTTTGAGTGGCGGCGGGGTGCAGGCTGAACTTCAGGCTGAAACGCCTCTCTATCTCGGCCACCCGGTGGCCGGTCAGCCGCATCATACGCTGGTGAAGTAGGTTTCACTACTTCCTCCTCGAGTAGCGACCTGCGTCTTGGGTAACTCTTGGAGGGGCGTTCGAGTTCGTATTCCTCGGCGCAAGGACTTCGGTCCATCTGTCTGCTAGCAAATCTTGATCAGCTCGAAGCTGTTGTTGCTTTTTCTTCAGGCTATTTGCCGTGGCAATAAGCCGGCGCTTGAAGCGCTCCTGCTCAATGGGATCCTCAGGCACGATAAATTCTTTGTCGCCGAGGCTCACCTCATCTTCGAAGAGGAGCATGTAATTGTCATCCTCCGTTTCTCCATCTGTTGCCTATTCTGGAGGGCTAGCTTGTTCATCCTCTTGCTCTAAATCTGGCTGGAGGCGATTGTCATCGTCTACGGCACTATCCGGAGTGTTATTGTCTCTTGTGCCGGTATCATTGCTTTTGCTATGGCGGGACTTAGAGGGGCGCCGCTGACGTCGGTGCCTGGGTTGCTTCTTGGAGGGGGCCATCCTCCGTTGTCTTGTCGCCATTGCCTTCTTTGGGGGTATCCACCATATATATCGTATGATGAGGTGGCGGTCCAGCGCCCTGTAGGTGGTGATTCCTGTTCGTCTCCTGCATCGTCGTCCATACCGTCGATGTCTTCAGAGTCGAAGTCAAGCATGTCGGTTAAATCGTCGACAGTGGCTACTAAGTGGGTGGTGGGTGGGCAGCAAATTTCTTCGTCGTCCACATCCCATTCTAGCCGGACATAGTTCAGCCAAGGTTCTCCTGACAAGGAGAGAGACCTTAACGAATTTAGCACGTCGCCGAAGGGTGAGTGCTGAAAGATATCATGATCGGCGCCCAATAGGATTCGATAGGCACGGGCCAGAGATGAATCCAGTGGTTCGGCATCACGGCTCTTGTGAGGGGTAAGGTCAGTATCCGGCTCTATCGCCGCTGAGAGTACGGCCTCCATGGCGGGGTCTATCCACCCGTCCTTGGATGGTGCAATTTGCTCTGGATTGAAGGATGGAGCAGTTGCCGGTGTGATCTCCCAAACACTGTCCGACGGCAGAGCTATATCATGCTCGTCGTGATCGTGCGGCGCACCTGGCATGGGCTCGAATCCGTCGAAGATCAAGTCTCCGTGGATGTCGGCAGTGTAATTCAAGTTCCTGAACCTGACCTGGTGGCCAGGGGCGTAGCTCTCGATCTACTCCAGATGGCCAAGCGAGTCAACCCGCAGAGCGAAGCCGCCGAATACGAAGATCTGTCCGGGGAGGAAAACCTCACCCTGGACCGCATTGTTACCGATGATTGAAGGAGCCATCAGGCCTTACGGTTACGACATAGTGGAACTCTCAATGAAAGCACCAATGTCGGTGTCAAAACCGGCGGATCTCGGGTAGGGGTCCCGAACTGTGCGTCTAAGGCGGATGGTAACAGGAGGCGGGAGACACGTGTTTACCAAGGTTCGGGCCCTCTCGATGGAGGTAATACCCTACTTCCTGCTTGATTGATCTTGATGATATGAGTATTACAAGAGTTGATCTACCACGAGATCGTAGAGGCTAAACCCTAGAAGCTAGCCTATGGTATGATTGTTGTTGTCCTACGCACTAAACCCTTCGGTTTATATAAACACCGGAGGGGGCTAGGGTTACTAGAGTCGGTTACAATGGGAGGAGATCTACATATCCGTATTGCCAAGCTTGCCTTCCACGCCAAGGAGAGTCCCATCCGGACACAGGACGAAGTCTTCAATCTTGTATCTTCATAGTCCAATAGTCCGGCCAAAGGATATAGTCCGGCTGTCCGGAGACCCCCTAATCCAGGACTCCCTCAACAATCCTCTTCGTCCTGTAGTTCAACTCACCTCCAAACGTCACAGGCAGCGTGACCTTACCCTTCGGTTGACTCCTTCCCGAGTTGACCCATTGAAACGTGCCCGTCTACTCAAGGTCTCCATCAGGAATCTCCAACCTTTTGAACACAACGGGCGAGATCAAGTTCAGACTGGCCCAGCCGTCAACTAGCATCTTGTTCACCTTGAGGTTGCGTATCGTTGGTGAAACCAACAACGGCAAACACCCGACCGCAGTTGTGCGATCAGGGTGGTCCTCGGTGTCGAAGATGATAGGCGTGCTGGACCACTTCAGTGGCTTCTGAGCATCGAATGATGGCTCCGCTGCTGTGATCTCACGCGCCCACTGCTTGAGCTGGTGGTGAGAGGTATGCAGCGAGGCGCCACCATCGACGCACATGGCCTCTATAGCTTTCTGGAACTCATGCTCGCAGGACTCGTCGTCCTCGTCATGATCATCGTCTTCCTGCTTCTTGTCACGGCCCCGAGCAGGCCTCTCTTGCTGGTTATCCTTGCCGCGGCGACCTCCTTGGCTGCCACGCTTCTTGCCAGATCCCTCGGCACCATCCTGGCCCTTCTCCTTGTCTCGCCTCTTGTACTCGGCTTTTTGCTTCTTAGCAAGCAGCTCAACTTGTCGGCAGTTCTGGAGGTCGTGGCCCTTGGTGCAGTGGATCTTGCAGTATTGCTTGTCGGAGCCTCCTGGCTTGTCCGCAGCCGCCAAGGCCCGGCAAGCGGCGCACCCGGCAATTTCCTTGCCGGGGTCGTCTGCCTTGGCCTTCTTGGCAGCGCCGGTGTCCTCGGATCCCTCAACGGCAAGCACGGTCTTGCCCTTGCGCTTCCTGTTGCGGCGCCGGCCTTTCTTCGTCGGGGTGGCTGTGCCTTTGTCTGTGTAGTCGGTTTCTGCGCCGGCGTCCTCTCCGGGGTACTTCCTCCCCTCTTCAGCTCGAGCGCACCTATCGGCCAGAACATAGAGTTCGGCCACATCTTTGACCTTGTTCATCGCCAGCTCTTCACGCATCTTGCGGTTGTGCACATTCTAATGAAATGCGCTGATCACGACGGCGGGATGAACATCTGGGATGTTGTACTACACCTGGCTGAACATCTGTATGTACTTGCGCAGGGTTTCACCTTCCTTCTGGGGGATGATGTGCAAATCGATTGCCTAGCCATGAGCTTGGTGGCCTCCAGTGAAGGCGCCAACGAACTCATGGCACAAATCCAACCAAGAAGAAATGGAATCCGTCGGCAAGTGCATCAACCATGACATGGCATTAGGTTTAAGTGCCAATGGGAAGTAGATGCTGAGGAACTCTGACGGGTGGGTCTTGCCGTTGTACTTCTCGCCATCGTCGGGCTTGAACGTGCGGTTGGAGGGCCACTGGAACTGCCGCAGCTCACGGGTAAAAGCTGGGCAACCCACCTCGTAGGGTAGGCCGCCAGAGCCTCCCGGTACTGGGTGGTCCATAATGGGCCCCGCCCGCCTATCTGACTGGTGGCGTGCGTCGCGCCGGCGTTCGATGGTGGTTCGAGTGTCTTCATGGGCTCGCTCTCGAAGAACTTGGTATTGATCGCGGTGGGTCCGTGGGTCGGACGATGCTATGGAGATGTTATCACAAGCGTCATCACGACGGACCGGCACCCGCGGTGACGGTCGTGGGGGAGGAGAGTGCACCGTGGCTGCGGCACCTCCGGTCCTCCCACCACTAGCATGCAGTGGCCCGACGGAGCGCCGGCCTGAGGTCCCCGCTGGTTGCGGCTCATCTTGGTTGGCAACACCAACGAGGCTCCGGATGGTGGCTCTCCACTCGTGGAGCTTCTCCGCGGCAGGAGGAAAGTTGAGGAGCAACTGCGCGCGTGCCAAAGCTTCGGCCGGCGTGGGTGGCGGCGAAAGTTGCATGGGTCGTGACGCGCTCCGACTTCCAACCACGTTAGAAGGAGCTCTATCATGGCCTGGCGGCTGCTCGCCATTTTACGAGTGCTTCGGCGCACAGGCTGGCCTCCTTCGTCCCGCGAATGATGCACGGGACTCTTCCCACGGCGGCGTCCGGGGTCACCAGCGTGGCGACGCTGCTCGTCGTGCACAATCTAGGAAGAGCGCGTCGTGGGCGCCGGCGTAGGCGTCTTGGGGGTCGCTGCACCGCCCATAGGTGGCACGGCGCCGCCCCTGGAGGGCCCCGCACTGCCTGCGGGGGCCCCTGCCCCATCTTTGGATTTGGCGACATGCGGCCCATCGTTGCACACGAGCGACGCCGCTCGCCGGGCTTTGACTGCCAGAGTGATGTTGGTGTTCGCGGGCCACGCATCGGGTTCTGTCCGCGACCGCCCCGCTACTCGCCTGCACCGGTACGGGCTGTCCGGCTCCGGATGAGCCGATCACCATGATCGTCTTCTTCTTGGGAGCCATGGCGATGAAGAACTGCTAGGCTAACTGCTAGACTGGATTTCCACAATTGCGCCCCCTACCTGGCGCGCCAAAGATGTCGGGGGAAAATGACACCTATGGGATCACTGGAATCCCTTCTACGGTTGGCTGGCGCGGGGTTGTGCAAAGAGCGGGTCTGGCGGTCAGCACAAGGATCGTTTACCCAGGTTCGAGCCGCGAGGATGCGTAATACCCTAGTCCTGCTTTGGTGTATGTATTTGAGAGTTCTTGAGTTCTTGAGCTAGATATGGTGCGAGTCTAGCCCAAAAGATCCGAATCCTTCTCCTGGACGCCTCGGGCCTCCTTTTATAGACAAAAGGGGTCGCCACAGTGGCACACAGGAGGTGGAAAGGTGTACAGTGCGCAAGCTTATCGCTTGGCATTACGGGACAAGACGCATTAAATGCGCTCCCTTAGGTGTCCCGTTGCTTTACTAGGGATGGCAACGAGGCCCGTCCCGTCCGTCCCCGCTCCGCCTTGCTCCGACGCGCGTCCAGGCCAGTGATGCGTGCAGCGCCATGTAGGATGGCAGGTTGCTGAGACAGTGTGGTGGTAGGGTCTTCACGAAGATCTGCATGCCACCACGCAGGTGCTTGCTGAGCTGGTTTGTAAGCCGCACGTTGCCACGCAGGTGCCTGCCTAGCTGGTTGGGCTGGCAGCTGTATGGGAACGGCGGTGGAGTCTTGGTGGACGCGGGCCTGATTGTGGCCTCGCAGGTGTCTTCAGCAACGGCCTTGCCGAGGCTCCAGCAAGGGCCTTGCCGTGGCATCGTGGTCGTCCCCGGCAAGGATCTTGCCTGGGGTCTGATACGTCTCCAACGTATCTATAATTTTTTATTGTTCCATGCTATAATTATATTCTGTTTTGGACATTATTGAGCTTTATTATACACTTTTATATTATTTTTGGGACTAACCTATTAACCGGAGGCCCAGCCCAGAATTATTGTTTTTTTCCTATTTCAGAGTTTCATAGAAAAAGAATATCAAACGGAGTCCAAACGGAATTAAACCTTCGGGAACGTGATTTTCTGAACGAACATGATCTAGAGGACATGGACCCTACGTTAAGAAAGCTACCAGGAGGGCATGAGGTAGGGGAGCGCGCCTACCCCCTGGGCACGCCCTCCACCCCCGTGGGCCCCACGTTGCTCCACCGACGTACTTCTTCCTCCTATATATACCTACGTACCCCCAAACAATCAGATACGGAGCCAAAAACCTAATTCCACCGCAGCAACCTTCTGTACCCATGAGATCCCATCTTGGGGCCTTTTCCGGAGCTCCGCCGGAGGGGGCATCGATCACGGAGGGCTTCTACATCAACACCATAGCCTCTCCGATGATGTGTGAGTAGTTTACCTCAGACCTTCGGGTCCATATTTATTAGCTAGATGGCTTCTTCTCTCTTTTTGGATCTCAATACAATGCCCCCCCCCCCTCTCTTGTGGAGATCTATTCGATGTAATCTTCTTTTGCGGTGTGTTTGTTGAGACCGATGAATTGTGGGTTTATGATCAAGTTTATCTATGAACAATATTTGAATCTTCTCTGAATTCTTTTATGTATGATTGGTTATCTTTGCAAGTCTCTTCGAATTATCAGTTTGGTTTGGCCTACTAGATTGATCTTTCTTGCAATGGGAGAAGTGCTTAGCTTTGGGTTCAATCTTGTGGTGTCCTTTCCAAGTGACAGTAGGGGCAGCAAGGCACGTATTGTATTGTTGCCATCGAGGATAACAAGATGGGGTTTATATCATATTGCATGAGTTTCTCCCTCTACATCATGTCATCTTGCTTAAAACGTTACTCTGTTCTTTTGAACTTAATACTTTAGATGCATGCTGGATAGCGGTCGATGTGTGGAGTAATAGTAGTATATGCACGCAGGAGCCGGTCTTATCTCGGACGTGATGCCTATATACATGATCATACCTGGATATTCTCATAACTATGCTTAATTCTGTCAATTGGTCAACAGTAATTTGTTTACCCACCGTAATACTTAGGCTCATGAGAGAAGCCACTAGTGAAACCTATGGCCCCCGGGTCTATTTTCCATCATATTAATATCGAGACAACAACCTATTTCTGGTGCCGTCTTTATTTTGCTTTCTTTACTTTGCATCTTTATCATAAAAATACCAAAAATATTATCTTATCATATCTATCAGATCTCACTCTCATAAGTGACCGTGAAGGGATTGACAACCCCTTTATTGTGTTGGTTGCGAGGATTTATTTGTTTGTGTAGGTGTGAAGGACTCGTGCGTGGCCTCCTACTGGATTGATACCTTGGTTCTCAAAAACTGAGGGAAATACTTACGCTACATTGCTGCATCACCCTTTCCTCTTCAAGGGAAAACCAACGCAGTGCTCACGAGGTAGCAAGAAGGATTTCTGGCACCGTTGCCAGGGAGTCTACGCAAAAGTCAACATACCAAGTACCCTTATCTCCCGCATTACATTATTTGCCATTTGCCTCTCGTTTTCCTGTCCCCCACTTCACCCTTGCCGTTTTATTTGCCCTCTCTTTTCCGTTCACCTCTTTTTCGTTCGCTTCTTGTTCGCTTGTGTGTTGGATTGCTTGCTTGTCACTATGGCTCAAGATAATACTAAATTATGTGACTTTACCAATACCAACAACAATGATTTCCTTAGCACTCCGATTGCTCCTCCATCGACATCGAATCTTGTGAAATTAATGCTGCTTTGTTGAATCTTTCATGAAAGATCAATCCGCCGGCCTTCCTGGTGAAGATGTCGCTACCCATCTAAATAGCTTCGTTGATTTGTGTGATATGCAAAAGAAGAAAGATGTGGACAATGATATTGTTAAATTGAAGCTATTTCCTTTTTCGCTTAGAGATCGTGCTAAAGCTTGGTTTTCGTCTTTGCCTAAAAACAGTATTGATTCTTGGAATAAGTGCAAAAATGCTTTTATCTCTAAGTATTTTCCTCCCACTAAGATCATCTCTCTTAGGAACGATATCACGAATTTTAAGCAACTTGATCATGAACATGTTGCACACGCTTGGGAGAGGATGAAATTAGTGATACGTAATTGCCCTACACATGGTTTGAATTTGTGAATGATTATACAAAAAAATTATGCTGGATTGAATTTTGCTTCTAGAAATCTTTTAGATTCGGCCGCGGGTGGCACTTTTATGGGAATCACTTTAGGAGAAGCTACTAAACTCCTATATAATATTATGGTTAATTATTCTCAATGCCACACTGAAAGATCTACTAATAAGAAAGTGCATGTGATAGAAGAAGTTAATGTTTTGAGTGGAAAGATGGATGAACTTATGAAATTATTTGCTAATAAAAGTGTTTCTTCTGATCCTAATGACATTCCTTTGTCGACTTTGATTGAGAATATTAATAAATCTATGGATGTGAATTTTGTTGGTAGGAATAATTTTGGTAACAACGCGTATAGAGGAAACTTTAATCCTAGGCCGTATCCTAGTAATTCCTCTAATAATTATGGAAATTTTAATAAGATTCCCTCTGAATTTGAGACTAGTGTTAAGGATTTTATGAATTCGCAAAAGAATTTCAATGCTTTGCTTGAAGAAAAATTGCTTAAAGTTGATGAATTGGCTAGGAACGTTGATAGAATTTCTCTTGATGTGGATTCTTTGAAACTTAGATCTATTCCTCCTAAGCATGATATCAATGAGTCTCTCAAAGCCACGAGAATTTCCACTGATGAGTGCAAACAAAGAACCGCTAGGATGCGTGCTAAGAAAGATTGTTTTGTGAAAGCGTGTTCTTCTAGTTTCTATGAAAATAAAGATGAAGATCTAAAAGTTATTGATGTGTCCCCTATTAAATCTCTATTTTGCAATATGAATCTTGATAATGATGGGACTGAATATGATCCACCTTTACCTAGAAGGTGTTCAAAAATTCATGCTTTTAGATCTTGATGCAAAATTGGTAAAAGTGGGATTGAAGAGATCAAAACTCTAGATATTAATGAACCCACTATTTCGGATTTCAAGGAATTTAATTATGATAATTGCTCTTTGATAGATTGTATTTTCTTGTTGCAATCCGTGCTAGATTCTCCACATGCTTATAGCCAAAATAAAGCTTTTACTAAACATATCGTTGATGCAATCTTATGAAAAAAAACTTGAGTTGGAAGTTTCTATCCCTAGAAAACTTTATGATGAGTGGGAACCTACTATTAAAATTAAAATTAAAGATCATGAATGCTATGCTTTGTGTGATTTGGGTGCTAGTGTTTCCACGATTCCAAAGACTTTGTGTGATTTACTAGGTTTCCGTGATTTTGATGATTGCTCTAATGATGTTCTTATTATTGCAAATAGGAATTATGTGCCCGTAGATTTTATTGTTCTTGATATAGATTGCAATCCTTCATGTCCTATTATTCTTGGTAGACCTTTCCTTAGAACGATTGGTGCAATTATTGATATGAAGGAAGGGAATATTAGATTCCAATTTCCGTTAAGGAAGGGCATGGAACACTTCTGTAGAAAGAAAATAAAATTACCTTACGAATCTATTATGAGAGCCACTTATGGATCGCCTACCAAAGATGGCAATACCTAGATCTATCCTTACTTTTATGCCTAGCTAGGGGCGTTAAACGATAGCGCTTGTTGGGAGGCACCCAATTTTATTTTTAGTTTTTTGCTTTTTGCTTCTGTTTAGGAATAAATATTTGATCTAGCCTCTGGTTAGATTTGCTTTTACTTTTTAATTAGTGTTTGTGCCAAGTCAAACCTATAGGATCTTCTTGGATGATAGTTATTTGATCTTGCTGAAATTTCCAGAAACTTTCTGTTCACGAAAATAATTGTTAAAAATCACCAGAACGTGATAAAATATTGATTCCAATTTCTGCTGACCAATAAACAAATTATCTAGGTCTTCCTATTTTGGCTGAATTTTTGGAGTTCAGAAGTTTGCGTTAGTTACAGATTACTACAGACTGTTATGTTTTTGACAGATTCTGTTTTTAGTGTGTTGTTTGCTTATTTTGATGAATCTATGGCTAGTAAAATAGTTTATAAACCATAGAGAAGTTGGAATACGGTAGGTTTAACACCAATATAAATAAAGAATGAGTTCATTACAAAACCTTGAAGTGGTCTTTTGTTTTCTTTCGCTAATGGAGCTCATGAGATTTTCTGTCAAGTTTTGTGTTGTGAAGTTTTCAAGTTTTGGGTAAAAGATTTGATGGATTATGGAACAAGGAGTGGCAAGAGCCTAAGATTGGGGATTCCCATGGCACCCCAAGATAATCTAAGGACACCTAAAAGCCAAAGCTTGGGGATGCCGCGGAAGGCATCCCCTCTTTCGTCTACTTCCATCGGTAACTTTACTTGGGGCTATAATTTTATTCACCACATGATATGTGTTTTGCTTGGAGCGTCTTGTATTAATTGAGTCTTTATTTGTTATCATCCTTGATGTACACACCTTTTAAGAGAGACACACATGATTCGTAAATTGTTAGAATACTCTATGTGCTTCACTTATATCTTTTGAGTTATATAGTTTTGCTCTAGTACTTCACTTATATCTTTTAGAGCACGGCGGTAGATTTGTTTTATAGAAACTATTGTTCACTCATGCTTCACTTATATCTTTTTGAGAGTCCTATAAAATAGCATGTCAATTTGCTTTAAACTAAATATCATGAGAAATTTGATACTAGATAATTGTTTTGAGATATAAAGCTGGTAATATCATAGTTGTGCTAGTTGAGTAATTGTGGAATTGAAAAATACTTGTGTTGGAGTTTGTGATTCCCGTAGCATGCACGTATGGTGAACCGTTATGTAACGAAGTCGGAGCATGAGGTATTTATTGTTTGTCATCCTTTGTGTGGCGGTCGGGATCATGATGGTTAACTCCTACCAACCCTTCCCCTAGGAGCATGATTAGTAGTACTTTGCTTTGAGGGCTAATAAATTTTTGCAATAAGTATATGAGTTCTTTATGACTAATGTGAGTCCATGGATTATACGCACACTTACCTTTCCGCAATTTTCTAGCCTCTTCGGTACGTGCATTGCCCTTTCTCACCTTGAGAGTTGGTGCAAACTTCGCGTGGTGCATCCAAACCCCGTGATATGATACCCTCTACCACACATAAACCTCCTTATATCTTCCTCAAAACAGCCACCGTACCTACCTATTATGGCATTTCCATAGCCATACCGAGATATATTGCCATGCAACTTTCCATCGTTTCGTTTATCATGACACGCTCCACCATTGTCATATTGCTTTGCATGATCATGTAGTTGACATTGTATTTGTGGCAAAGCCACCATTCATAATTCTTTCATATATGTCGCTCTTGATTCATTGCATATCCCGGTACACCGCCGGAGGCATACACATAGAGTCATATTTTGTTCTAAGTATTGGGTTGTAATTCATGAGTTGTAAGTAAATAAAAATGTGATGATCATCATTATTAGAGCATTGTCCCAAGTGAGGAAAGGATGATGGAGACTATGATTCCCCCACAAGTCAGGATGAGATTCTGGACTAAAAAAAGAGGCCATAAAAAAGAGAAAAGGCCCAAATAAAAAATAAAAAAATGAGAGAAAAAGAGAGAGGGACAATGTTACTATCCTTTTACCACACTTGTGCTTCAAAGTAGCACCGTGATCTTCATAATAGAGAGTCTCTTATTTTGTCACTTTCATATACTAGTGGGAAATTTCATTATAGAACTTGGCTTGTATATTCCAATGATGGACTTCCTCAAAATGCCCGAGGTCTTCGTGAGCAAGCAAGTTGGATGCACACCCACTTAGTTTCTTTTTGAGCTTTCATACACTTATAGCTCTAGTGTATCCGTTGCATGGCAATCCCTACTCCTTGCATTAACATCAATTGATGGGCATCTCCATAGCCCGTTGATTAGCCTCGTTGATGTGAGACTTTCTCCTTCTTTGTCTTCCCACATAACCCCTACCATTATACCTTATTCCACCATAGTGTTATATCCATGGCTTGCGCTCACGTATTGCGTAAGAATTGAAAAGGCTGAAGCGCGTTAAAAGTATGAACCAATTGCTTGGCTAAAACCGGGATTGTACATGATATGAATATTTTGTGTTGGGAAAATGGAGCATAGCCAGACTATATGATTTTGTAGGGATAACTTGCTTTGGCTATGTTATTTTGTTTAGACATAATTGCTTGGTTAGCGTGCTTGAAGTATTATTGTATTTATGTCAACATTAAACTCTTATCTTGAATCATATTAACTCTGAACATTCATGCCACAATAAGAAGAACTACATTGAAATTATGCTAAGTAGCATTCCACATCAAAAATTCTGTTTTTATCATTTACCTACTCGAGGACGAGCAGGAATTAAGCTTGGGGATGCTTGATACGTCTCCAACGTATCTATAATTTTTGATTGCTCCATGATATATTATATTCTGTTTTGGAAATTATTGGGCTTTATTATACACTTTTATATTATTTTTGGGACTAACCTATTAACCGGAGGCCCAGCCTAGAATTGTTGTTTTTTGCCTATTTCAGAGTTTCGCAGAAAAAGAATACCAAACGGAGTCCAAACGGAATGAAACCGTCGGGAACGTGATTTTCGGAACGAACGTGATCCAGAGGACTTGGACCCTACGTCAAGGAAGCTACCAGGAGGGCACGAGGTAGGGGGCGCGCCTCCCCCCTGGGCATGCCCTCCACCCTCGTGGGCCCCACGTTGCTCCACCGACGTACTTCTTCCTCCTATATATACCTACGTACCCCAAAACAATCAGATACGGAGCCAAAAACCTAATTCCACCGCCACAACATTCTGTACCCGTGAGATCCCATCTTGGGGCCTTTTCCGGAGCTCCGCCGGAGGGGGCATCGATCACAGAGGGCTTCTACATCAACACCATAGCCTCTCCGATGATGTGTGAGTAGTTGACCTCAGACCTTCGGGTCCATAGTTATTAGCTAGATGGCTTCTTCTCTCTTTTTGGATCTCAATATAATGTTCTCCCCCTCTCTTGTGGAGATCTATTTGATGTAATCTTCTTTTGCGGTGTGTTTGTTGAGACCGATGAATTGTGGGTTTATGATCAAGTTTATCTATGAAAAATATTTGAATCTTCTCTGAATTCTTTTATGTATGATTGGTTATTGCTACCTCTTGAGCACCGCGTTGGATTTCCTTGAAGAGGAAAGGATGATGCAGCAAATTAGCGTAAGTATTTCCCTCAGTTTTTGAGAACCAAGGTATCGATCCAGTAGGAGGCTACGCACGAGTCCCTCGTACCTGCACAAAACAAATAACTCCTCGCAACCAACGCGATAAGGGGTTTTCAATCCCTTCACAGTCACTTACGAGAGTGAGATCTGATAGATATGATAGGGTAATGTTTTTGGTATTTTTATGATAAAGATGCAAAGTAAAATAAAAGCAAAGTAAAAAGCAAAGGAAATAACAAAGTGTTGGAAGATTAATATGATGAAGATAGACCTGGGGGCCATAGATTTCACTAGCGGCTTCTCTCAAGAGCATAAGTATTTTACGGTGGGTGAACGAATTACTGTTGAGCAATTGACAGAATTGAGCATAGTTATGAGAATATCTAGGTATGATCATGTATATAGGCATCACGTCCGAGACAAGTAGACCGACTCCTGCCTGCATCTACTACTATTACTCTACTCATCGACCGCTATCCAGCATGCATCTAGAGTATTAAGTTCAAGAAAACAGAGTAACGCCTTAAACAAGATGACATGATGTAGAGGGATAAATTCATGCAATATGATAAAAAAACCCATCTTGTTATCCTCGATGGCAACAATACAATACGTGCCTTGCTGCCCCTCATCACTGGGAAAGGACACCGCAAGATTGAACCCAAAGCTAAGCACTTCTCCCATTGCAAGAAAAACCAATCTAGTAGACCAAACCAAACTGATAATTCTAAGAGACTTGCAAAGATAACCAATCATACATAAAAGAATTCAGAGAAGATTCAAATATTGTTCATATATAATCTTGATCGTAAACCCACAATTCATCTGTCTCAACAAACACACAGCAAAAAGAAGATTACATCGAATAGATCTCCACGAGAGAGGGGGAGAACATTATATTGAGATCCAAAAAGAGAGATGAAGCCATCTAGCTACTAACTATGGACCCGAAGGTCTGAGGTAAACTACTCACACTTCATCGGAGAGGCTATGTTGATGATGTAGAAGCCCTCCATGATGGATGCCCCTTCCCATGGAGCTCCTAACAGGCCCCAAGATGGAATCTCGTGGTCTGTAAGGTTGCGGCGGTGGAATTAGGTTTTCGGCTCCGTATCTGATTGTTTGGGGGTACGTAGGTATATATAGGAGGAAGGAGTATGTCGCTGGAGCAACAGGGGGGCCACGAGGGTGGAGGGCGCGCCCTGGGTGGGGGGCGCGCCCCCCTACCTCGTGGCTTCCTCCTTTCTTTCTTGACGTAGGGTCCAAGTCTCTTGGATCATGTTCGGTGAGAAAATCATGTTCCCGAAGGTTTCATTCCGTTTGGACTCCGTTTGATATACCTTTTCTGCGAAACTCTGAAATAGGCAAAAAACAGCAATTCTGGGTTGGGCCTTCGGTTAATAGGTTAGTCCCAAAAATAATATAAAAGTGGATAATAAAGCCCAATAATGTCCAAAACAGTAGATAATATAGCATGGATCAATAAAAAATTATAGATACGTTGGAGACGTATCATGCATCCCCAAGCTTAATTCCTGCTCGTCCTCGAGTAGGTAAATGATGAAAACAGATATTTTGATGCGGAGTGCTACTTGGCATAATTTCAATGTAATTCTTCTTAATTGTGGTATGAATATTCAGATCCGAAAGATTCAAGACAAAAGTTTAATATTGACATAAAATAATAATACTTCAAGCATACTAACGAAGCAATCATGTCTTCTCAAAATAACATGGCCAAAGAAAGTTATCCCTACAAAATCATATAGTCTGGCTATGCTCTATCTTCACCACATAAAGTATTTAAATCATGCACAACCCCGATGACAAGCTAAGCAATTGTTTCATACTTTTGACATTCTCAAACTTTTTCAATCTTCACGCAATACATGAGCGTGAGCCATAGATATAGCACTATATGTGGAATAGAATGGTGGTTGTGGAGAAGACAAAAAGGGAGAAGATAGTCTCAGATCAACTAGGTTTATCAACGGGCTATGGAGATGCCCATCAATAGATATCAATGTGAGTGAGTAGGGATTGCCATGCAACAGATGCACTAGACCTATAAGTATATGAAAGCTCAACA